>JAQQTO010000038.1:8002500-9313333 GCA_029884595.1 Ormosia semicastrata
AAGTCAACCGACTCATCGATTAAACGACTTATAAATCAATCAAAATGTTGAAATTGGAAGAGAATGTGTATTTATATAAAAAAGAAATGTTGAATGCTGCGAATTGAAACCCTAAATACAAAAGTAATAATGGAAGCTTAGGCATTTAATATTTGTTAGAATTTCATTTAAACTGAATTAGTATACTATGGATCGATTCGGAGTTGACTCATCAGTTCAGTTTGTAAAAGTTTACATTTCTGGGAATCCGAATTTTACCTTTTTAAGTTCTTTCCTATTTATTAATAATATTAGAGAGGCAGACGTATATTTATTATGGAAATGAATTGGATAGCAAGCTATCATTTTGCATAACTAGCTATTACCCACTATTATATTCACAAGCATATGACAGTTTGTTATACCAAAAAGCATATGGAAGTTTGTGACACTAATTAATTAATCTGATTAATTAGCCAGTAGCCGCGTATAATTTAGTAATTAACAACATTGGTAATTATTTGATTATTATTTTATGGATTCCTTCAACGAGCTATATGTTTCTTAAGTCTCACAGGTATGGTATTGGATTAGCATGCATCATTAGTGGACCAAAGCTGGAAATAAAGTTTAATTGACCATTTGAAACTTCTCACCAATTATTTTAACCTATAAAGGTTGGAGATAGTGTAGTGTTTGACCTATAAATTTGGATTAATTAGCTATTCATGTAGTAAATTGTAAGAGACCTTAGTGGCCCTTGGCATTGTATATATAAATGAACATGCATGAGGCACATAAATTGTCGAAGTAAACATTCCTTTGGTCTTCTTTTTCTATTTATATTCGTTGTTTTGTCGATTTTTCTTTTCGTAGATTAAGATAACTAGTCAGTAGACACTACCTGTTAATTAATTAGTTCCTTTCGCATTATGAGAACAGCTGGACAATGATTTGATCTTAAAAGACAATTGAAGATTGCGTAAGAGTGCATTATTTGGGTTAAATTTTGAAGTATTAGATTGGGGATCGTTGACAATGGCTTTGAGTTAAGGATACTACCCACAAAAATCAAAAGAAGGACAAGAATTTTGTCCTTAGGAATTTAACAATTACAGGAACTATTTTAGATTTGTAAAAGAACTTTTGCTCAGCATGCGTTCAACCCCTTTTTATTCTTTATTTATACCAATTTACAGATTCCTTAAAATAAAATAACACATTTTTATCTATAATTTTTTTTAATAGTCTAAGGTCTTACAACGAACATACGTAACACTCTAAGGTTGTGTTTGGATAAGTATTTTAAAATTTTAAGGTATTTAAAATTTAAAGAATTTTAATTACATCAATTTAATTCCTTTCATTTGTAAAATATGTTGTTTGGATAAAGCAATTAAATTCTCTTGAATTTCAAATACTTTGTTTGGATAAAACAATTCAATTCTAGATTTTTGTAAAATTTATTTTTAAGATATTTTTGTAAAATTAAGATTTTAATATAAAATTTTACAAAACAAAATAAATATCATATAACATTTTTTTTATAAAATTTATTAAGCTTTGATTAGATTTTGATTTTTTGGTTTGATTTTAAAAAAGGCTAACTTTGCTTTTGCTTTTCTCATTCATATCATATAACAGATTTATCATTTGCTCTATTTATTAATTAATTCTCTTGAATTTTCAGTCCCTCATTAGTAATACTCAAAAGCAGATTAAAAAAAATAGTAATATTCAAAAGAATAATACCCAAAAATAGATAATAAAAAACACTCAAAAGAAAAACCTAGTGCTAGAGACCAGTAGGAACCCAATTCCAATATCTCCGGTCATCGATTCCAGTAATCGCCATGGCTTTTGCCGAAATGGCCATGCAAACGCTTCCCATGACCCGGTCGCCACACCTCCTGCAAAACCCTCCACCATCAATTTCATCGAATACTCCATTCAAAAACCCATCCCGAGAACCCGCAAACACATCCACATCCCCAAAAATAACAAAAAAAACCCTAAATACCAGAAGAACCCTAATCCCAATCAATAAACACAATTAGAAAACTGACCTGAAGAGCACCCACCTTATTGCCGTCGTCGAAGGGTAACGGTCTCGAGAGGAGGGCAAAAATGTCCTTCTTGGACAGATTCCGTTGCCTCTCGGGAGGTACCAAATCGAGCGGATCTAGGTAATTAGGGGGCAACTTAGTTTCCCAAACGGGAGACGCGCGCGCGCGGTGCGGCGCGAGGCCGGGTTGCAAATCTCCGGCGGCGTCGGGTAGAGGAAGACGCGGAGCCACACGGCTCTCTCGGTATGTCATCGGGTTCGTCCCAAGGTTCGATAGCGACGACCCCATGTTCCGATGGAGTATGTTTGACGGCGTGAAGATAATCGCGGCGACGCCGAACGATGGCGCAGTCGACTCCGCAATCTCGAACCGGAATACTCACGCGCCACCGCTCTTCTCGACTCGCCGCCTCTTCCTCCTCCTCCGCCGCCGCCAACGCCAACGGCACTCGACTCGACTCGATCGTTACGATGACGCATGGTACGAAAGGATTCTAACAATTCTATCTAAAGTGAGGGTAATTAAAATTTTTTTAAACTAATAAATTACCTTCTTAAAATGCTCAGAATTTTAAAATTAATTTAATAACATATCCAAACAAGTTATTTTATAAAAAATTATTTTAAATTCCTTATAAAAATACATTCCCTCTTTTAAATACTTCATCCAAACACACCCTAAAGTACATGTAAAATGTATATACGTAGTGAAGCTCAAGCAACGCCAAAATTGATTTTCCCCTCGTTTTGTGTTCAAAATATATATCTACACAATAATTTACACACACGTAATTGCAGATGAAAATACTTTGCAATCCGCATATATAAATAATGTATAACTAAACTTAATCTTGCCAATAATATATATTTGGAAGATGAGTGCAGTACTTTTGTAGTCTGTGGGAGATTGAGAAAACATCGGGAACTTCAATTCTTTCTCTAAATACTGGTAGTTGTAAAAATCCAGTTTGTGCTGCAGCCGTTGCGAGACAAAAGTGGCAGTGAGTGGCAAATTGAATATGGAATTATCTTTTTTTTAACAAAGTGACACCCTTTTTATTTGCATATATTTTATATTTTATTTTTTCTCCCCCTTTCGTTAAAAACTGAATGTTTTTCAGCATATTATTAGAAGCACGATTGAATTAGATTATTTAAAATAATAATAATAATTTATTTTTTAATATATATATATTTTGATTAATTTATTTTTTATTTTAAATAATTTTAATTAAAAAATTTTAATAAAATTTTTAAAAAATAAATAATTACTTTTTTAAAAATAATTTTTTTAAACATGTTTAAATCTTTCAATTATAAATTATTTTAAATACAAAAAAATTTAAGCAAGTAAGATGTCACTTGTCAGTGGCAAGACCATTGAAATATGTGAACCAGTAGGAAAGAGCCACGTAATGAAGAGCACGAAATCTTTAGCAACAGAGGCCACTGCTTTGCCTTACCTAATAAACAATTGTCATAAAAAGGGAAACCAATCGTTGTGGAAAATTTGTAAAGGTAAAGCATACGGTTCTGTCCCTAATTCCCACTTGATTACACGCCTACACAGTACACACACAGACAGAGAGAGTGAACAATAATGAATATCTATCTATGTAACATGAGAGGCTATTTTCAATCATTTCTAATATATTTTTTAAAAATTTTCTGCTAATATGCTTTTCCTTTTTTATGTGTGTTATTCCATAAAAGGCAACCTATAATTCCTCTGCAAGCTCATGCATGCTGTGACTTTCCTTCTATATTTGGGAATATAAGTGGTTTGGACAGTTCTCGTGCTATCTTTTGTTGGTTTCTTTCAAGTTTCAATACCCTTCAGCTTTCGAGGGCACCTTTTTACTTGGAATTTGTGCTAACTGCAGCTACTGCAATTAGTGCGCCAGCACTGACTTCATCCATTCATGTGAATAATCATTTTGAGAACAATGACCCATCCCGTTATGGACGAGTTTATTCAGTTTCAGGTTTTCTGAAGCTTCCGTGATTTCATCTTTAACTTGTTTTCCTTTTCACGAAGAAATTCTTTGATACATTTTGCAGAATGTACTATAATTTTTTCGGATGAAAAGTTTAGAGGGAGTGAGACATTTTAATTAAGGTGATACATATTATGTTTTAATGATAACTTAATTAAAACAATAAATACAGATTGCTTATAAAAAAATTACAAGCAGCAAAAATCAAACTTTTACCTTCCAAATGATCAAATCTTTTGATCTTACATCAAACTAATTAATGAGTTCTATATGAACAAAATATTCATTTGTCTTTATTTTTCACTAATAGTAAGGAGTTGGGACAGGATAAATATTCTATTAAAAGATTAAATGACGTAAATTACATCTTAATTTTAAAAATTAGAGTTGGTGTCCATTAAGCTTTATGTTTGTTTAACTGTTTAGGCAATGTATGTATATAGCGAAATCATTCATTAATTATTGTAACATTTTATAGATAATCTTAGAGTTACAATTGCATTTAATTGGTATAAACAAGAGTTTAATGAAAAAATAAGTAAAATAATAATAATTTAAATAATGTGCATTAATTGAATGTACCTCCGATTGCACTGTTGTGAGTCGTATTTGTCTTTATTATTTATGTTAAATTACAAAGTAACCAGTTCAACTTTAGATTTATGACAAATTACCTCATGAAATTTTAATTTAGCAATTTACTTGCTTGAACTTTAAATATTTAACAATGAGTTATTTTTTAAATTTTTTTATTATAATTATAGCTCAAATTTCATACGACTTTACTCCTCAATGTTAGAAAGTGTTTAGTTTGAGAAAAGAAAAAATTAACATAATGACATGTTTGGTTACATTATAAAGGATGACTAATAAAAATAGTGAATTGTTAAATGTTCAAAGTTTAAGGAGCTAATTTTTTAAAATTAAAAATCTATGAGATAATTTGTCATATAATTAAATTTGAAACGGGTAATTTACAATTTAACTTATTATTTATAAAGATAATATCTGAACCATCAAAATTTATAAAGAATGAGTAAACCAATCAAACTCTTTTTTTTAATTAAGCAAACTCATTTTTAAAAGAAGAAAATGATTATGCTGTTTATGCAATCAAAATCGTTTTGGTTATTCATAAAAAATAAATTTTTTATCTGATTCATAAAAAAATATTTTGGACATTAACTTTCTGAATCTTGAAATTTTAATACAGTAACCATTTCAGTCATTACCCAAGAATTTAATCGTGAATCAACTTGTAGTATTTGATTGCTGCCCCCAAAGTATAAGAATCCCTTTCTAATTTTTATCACTTTGTGTTTGTATGTACAGATACATATATTCTTTGTATTATTACGTAGAATAAGACAGTTGTTCAAGCAGTAAGTTTAAACTTGAGCGTAAATCATGTGAAAACATGATTACATCATATGGACCCCAAATGGGAATCCCTCATCCCTGCATTATTTTCTTCATTCATTATTGTTCTATTGGGTCTACCTTTTCTGGGACTCTTCACACATTCCCAGTTACCTTCTCCCCTAATCAATAACTCCTACTCGCTAAGATTTTTATCATGTATATAGATATGACGAAATCCCACATAATTAATGGGCCATGCATGCATTCTAGCAATTTTCATTACCCTACCAAAGGAAAACGGATTGAAAGAAAATCGTAGTGAATGCATAGGCAAACAGCCAAACACAATCAATCATAATCATTTTTCTTCATTTCTCTATCGAACAAAAAGTTTCTGACAACTCTGCTACGTGTATCAATTATGAACAACAAGGAAAAGGACGAAATCACCAGGGACAAGAATAATTAACGATCATAGCTACAACTTGAAGAGTGATTGAGAACCATATATTTCTGAAGCTTTATGAGATAACTAATTGAAAGCATTAGCGATCATATGGTCCACAATGCTGCGTAATCTGATCAAGCTCATAAATTTGTAACATACAACTTAAAAATGTTTCTTCGTATGGTTGATATTTCTGAGGGTGAATAGATGTAGTGTTATTTTTATGACTTAGTATGTTGGTAATTGTGCACGATATTTGTCCACGTAGTTTCATATGAGTTTCACAGAAAAATAAACAAATAAATGAAGCCACTTGTTGAAGTAACATGAATTTTGAATTATTATTATTGTCATTAGATAATGAATCACGAGAAACCTATAGAATTTAGTGGTAATGGCAAAATTTCTGGATTAATGGGTATGTTAGTTTAGTGTGGGAGTAGGATTTTAGGATTTCATAGGTTTTTTTTTGTTTTAATATAAATTCGATAACTTAATTCGATTCAGATTACTTAAAAATTATCTTTTTAAAATTGTCCCAACTTAATCTTAACTAATTAAATTAGATTTAATTTTTTCTATAAACCCGACTCCTGTGCAACCTTATTAAACATCACATGCTTTCTCTACCTCTTAGGATTTATTCAAGACTTATTTAATTAGAGTATGCGGCATGGAGGGGAGGGGTGAGATTCGTTGTTGGATAAAATAATAAGGATGCTGTCTTTAACAAAAACGAGTAAGTTATGCTAGCTAGCTATTAATTATACAATACATAAACTCAGGATCCGATGTCATTCAAGAACTTAAAATTCGTATTTATCAGAATTTGTGGCTTTTAAACTGAAAAAGAATTAAACATACGTCAGCTGAAGCAGCACCTCTACTTTCCAATTACTTTTTAGGAAGCTAATTAATTTTCGTTCAAAACTATTCAAACGAAGAGAGAGAGGGTGAGGGGATTAAAAGGTATGTGTGACTGACTGAAAGAAGAAAAGTGTAGGGATAAAAGAAAAGGGAGATATTCGCTGCCAACAAGTGTTGCTTTCTGTAATAAAGTGCTCTAATATTATTCTCATCAGAAGGAAGATCTCCCATTATTACACTGATTGGATGATACGTTATGGTGGCACAGAAAGAAAGAAAGGGGAATTAAAATGCTAGAATATGTTTGGAAGTATTCCATTACATATATCCATTGAAAATTGCTATAATATCATTGAGAATTTGAGATATTTTATGATATCTATCTTTTTTCAAAGTACGAAACCCAAGATAAATTGTAGATATTTCATTGATTATTAATTGTTTTGAAATATTTATTATAAAATTAATATTTAATAACTCATTTTGGATATCGTACATTCATACTCGTTAAGTATAATCAAAATTGCGGACAATTTTAGATGGAGACTAAAATGGGAATAACCCCGTATTGCCAATGAGGCAGCACCACGTGGTGACTAAGGTGAATGGACACGTTAGTGGGTATGACATGTGCTTGAGTTAGAGCCTAAAGACTTTGCTTTCTCGTGGCCCAAGCCCTGCTTTAAAAGATGATGATATTTGTTTTTATTTTTTATTTTATTTTTTATTTTTTTATTTTTAAATTTTATCAAATATTTTAAACTTAATTACATATATATTTTTTTCACTTAACAAAATTTAAATAAAAAAATAAAACAAAAAATAAGAATAAATAATCTTCATCACTTCCTGGAACCTTTAGCCCACCATGATTGTGAGACCAGCGGTGGCTATGGGTTTGCCTTTTTCATTTTGGTCATGGGGGGTACTGAATGAACCACCACTAGGTATTTCCATTGGTATTGATAGCCAGCCTAGCAGAATTTTTGTATATTCCTAAGGTTAATTTGTACGTGTCACTTGATGACAAGTGTGGGATTAGGCTCTTTTCTTTTCCCTCGTTATACTGTTTCTGGGGATAGAATCAAAAGGGTATGTCTGAGAAATTCTCGATCAGGTTTAATTTGAACACACGAACTGCATCACTCCACATATATATATGAGTACGTACGTTGGCCTTCCAATCTATAACCCTATCCTCCAGACTGTCTCTCAACAAAGATTACTGTTGTTTTCCCAGCTTTATTCCCCGACCTGCTTTCTTGTGAATACTGCATCAGCATTAATTCGTTTATTTGTCCTATTTTTCGTTTCACTGTGATTTTGACAAGACCTAAATATGTCTCCTAACTAGTATGAATTAGGCATAAAAGCTCGTAAATTAAATTAATGCATATTAAATGTTCAAAAGTTATACAAGATGTAAATCATTAAATTACGTGCTCATCTTCCACTTCAATTTAACTACGTATATACGGCTTTTTTCCTATCATCTGTGCCATTTACTGTATGAATTAATTTTATGCATTTTAAAATTCTACTGTAAACCTTAGGAATATTAATTATATATCTTAGTAATGTTGCCTCTACTTATAATTATTTTCAAGAGTACTCCCAGCTTCTTGTTAATTAATGTAGTTTTTTAATAGCTGAGCCAAGGTCAGATACAAATTGTGGGAAGGCATATGAAAAGGGAGAGATGGAGAAGTTAAAAACTTAAAATAGAGGAGGGTAAAACTGAGAGAGAACATGTAGGGAGAACCAAGATAAAAAGTTAAAAACATCGAAACATTCAAAGAGAGAAGAAGAGAATCAGCAAGAACTCGTATCCGGTACGTGATCCCCACCTAGCATTGCCTATGAAATAAGCTATCTATTAATTAATCTTTCAGCTTTAATTAGTATTTCAATCTGGAACATATATATAGGTGGGGATTCACTTATTTTAGGTGAAATATTTAACGTACTTAGTTCACTGAATAACTTCTTTTAAACATTAGATTTTTTACAAATCCATTTGTTGAATAGAAAGTTCTCATAAAATAGATCAAAGTTATAAAATCTAAAAAAAAAATTAAAATAAATTAACACTTAGTTGAATTACTTTGTTTTAAAGGTATAATATAATTTTAAAATATAAATAAATATCAACTATTAAATGGTTAATTTATCTTAAATGTTTTATGTTATTGCAATAATACTATATAACTTAATTAATGAATTAAAAAAATTTATATTATAAAAAAGTTATTCAATTTTGTAAGTATATATAGACATCTTATACTCGTATAGAATAAGTGGATCTTCATCCACTAGAGTTATACATACGGTAATTAATGAATACATACTGTGGACCACTTCGTAAACCTATGTAGCTAGTTGTAAGAATAGCGAATATGTCACTCAAAAGTTTAACACATGCAAGGATATATACGTACGTCTGCTCATTTACGTGAGACTACAACCAGTTTTGCTAACCATCTAAACATGTGAAGCAAATAATGTTGTGTGCCATGGATATAGGGATTGACTAATTTGGCTTACGTACGGCAGTTTTGTTGCATTTTCACAGCTTTATCCAAAAAGGTGGCCGACATTAGGAATGAATGCTCTTATAAACCTTTTTTAATGTCTTTTTTTATTTTTGCGGTAAAAACATATGCTTCATTTAGCTAGCCTTGTATATGAAACTAAAAAGAAAAAAAAAACGAACAAAATTTAGCGGCTCAAACCAAATATTATCTATATGTGCTGCGTGGATTTTCCATCTAACAATTAAGTGGTACGGAAATTTCAATATAGTGTTGGGTGCTATCTCCTTACCGTAGCTAAACTGCTGGAGAAAATGACGAGTTGTCCGGGGCAAAATCTGACAAAATATTGTGTCATTATAACTTATGAATTATGTCATTGACTCGAGGAAAAGACAGTGCTGTGAAATGAGCAATGAACTTGGGAAGTTGGAAGGCCACTGTGAATTGGACAAGAGACCAAGAGAAATAGTGGAAGATATGGGTCGGGTACGTGGTGGCAAGTTTTACTCTGTTTGGGGAGAAAAATGATCAAGCAAAGAGATTTGTGATTGGATACTTGTCTTCTCACGGTTGGCCCATTACCATTAGTTGTTACAAATGTTGGGTGTGGGATTTGTCAAGAGAAATTCTTGGTGTTCTTAAAGTCTGTATCTTAATAAAATTAGTAAAAACTTCATCCTTAAATTTTTTTCGTCCCTATTTTTAAAGAGACACATTTGAGTCATATCATATAACACACAAATTAAATGGATGCTTAAGAAAAATGATGGGATTCAACTCTAATATTAAATATTCAATTTCAGAGAGCTAAATTTTGTGTCACTTGGATTGCATCTCTTTGTGCAGTTTAATTTATCGCTTTCAATATATATTGCATATTAGGACCAGATGCTCTGCTTAAAAAGTCATTCAGCTAATTACCCAAAATAGAGTCATTTACTTCCTCAATGGATTTTGCCTATTCGAAATTTGTAGATAGAATTTTGCAAAGGGAAAATCCGTAGCAAGCTCTGTGGCAAATCAGTCGCAACACTGTTCTGAATTGGTGACGGATTTTTCAGTTGTAAAAAATAAAGAGCTAGTTTTTTAAATATTAAAAAATGTTGGCAATGGAAGTTGGCTTACATGGCCAACCTTATCTGCATGAGTTGTGTTTGAAACTAGGATTTGAGACCTTAGCCTTAGAATAGAAAGAGCTTCCAATCACACTAAACTTTTATTCACCAAAAAAAGAAACATTAGTGGTGGACGGATCCGTCGCAAAGCTCCCTTCCCCGCATTTCATGGGTATTGCAATAGCTTTGCAATAAATTTCTTTCAAGCTTGGATTCTGATTTTCACGAAGGGAAGTAACATGCGTTTTTCTTCAACAACTACAATTAATGTCTCATTAGTTTCTTTCTTTCATTTATGCCACTTGACCAATGTATTATGTGCTTTTTGTATAACCAGAAAGGACGAACAATTGGGGCTCGTCGCTTCTGCTAGTTTTGGTTGTTTGTATGACGGATTATGTAACTGAATGCTTTCAGGTGACTTGGTTCCTGTCATTTGTTTGTGTGTGTGAGTGTGTCTCAAGCTGTTACCATCAACTTAATTGTTAGGATATCCTTCCTACTCTGGTCCTGGTACTGCTCTTCAAGACTAGAACATCTGCTTCTAAAGCTATGGGTTACATTTAGCTCCTACGTTTTAGGTTTCCTATGATAATCCATGGTATGTACTTCGCTATCAACTTTTGTGAATAAAAAATTCCTCCTATTGACTTCAAATTTAATATTGTTATAGTAAAATTAATTAGTGTATAATATCTAAATTACAAACTTGGGCCTTTTTAGTACACCAATCTAAATTCAAAATATATAATTATGTATCGTGGCCTAGTTTGTAGCATTCAATTAATAAAAGTGAAATGTATAAGTAGATTAATACAAATATTTTCTTTATAATTATCATCGTTTGACTGCACATGTATGGGTACTGATATGGAAAAGTTGAACAAGATTGCAACTGTTCAGAGAAATGATTCAATGAGCTTGATCTTCACAAGAAAAAGGTGGAGACTCAGCACTTGAACTTCTTTTTTTGGTAATATGAATGCCATCTTTCCTTTTTCGTTGTATATGCAGGTTTTAGAAGTTAATATATACTTTGCTGAAAATTCTAAATCAGTGATAAAAGAAAAATGATATTCTTATATCATTTTTTATTTTATATTACTTTTTATCACACTTTTTAATAGTTGTAATTAAGTGAGAGAAAGTGATGAGGAGAAAATAATATAATCAATGATATGAGGAGTAATGTAAAAAGTGATGTGAGAAAAAAGTGATGTAAAAAAATCATGATTGATGATAATAAAATCTTACATAGAAAAGAATAAACTAGTTAAAGAATATATAAGTGAAAAACCCATAAGTTTAATATTTGGGTAGAGATGGGCTCACTATAATAGTTCTTGATTAAGCCTATTAATAAAGATCACTCATGCTCATGTCCTTTATTGTAGTATTTTACTTAACATTAATAAATAAAATATTTAATAATATGTACTTGTTTAAAACCCAAATCATGTAATCAAACTAATTAGTAGAAGGACTTAATTAGTTTTTTTCTTTCTTTCATCGCCCTAAATGTGAGATTTTAACTTAAAACTAATTAGCATTAAATGGAGTGACCCAATTGTAAGGATCATGGACACCACATATCTTCACATTAGTATGATATTGTCCACTTTGGGCCTAAACCCTCATGGATTTGCTCTTGGGCTTTTAACCCAAAAGGTCTCATACTAATGGAGATATATGTCCATACTTATATACACATGATGCTCCCCACCTCTAGCCAATGTGGGACTTTGGTCGCGTTCCCAACAATCCTCCCCTCGAACAAAGGACCATCGAGCCTCCCCTCAAACTATCATCCATCCGTCTATATCTACGGATCCCATCATGAGCTAACTGGGGCCCACCACTTTCGTTCGACATTCTGAAGATTCATCCACCATGGCTAACTTCGGGACATGGCTTTGATACGATGTCGTACTTGTACCACCGTCGTCCATCTCATCTACAACGGAACACGCTGCCTAGCCTCCACATCGCTAGGAAGACTTTCGACACAAGAGACTCTTTACATGGATCCATCAACCACCATCCATACCAAACTCATCCAAGCCGAACCATTGGCTCTGATATCACTTGTAAGGACCATGGACACCACATATCTCCACATTAGTATGATATTGTCCATTTTGGGCCTAAACCCTCATGGATTTGCTCTTGGGCTTTTACCCCAAAAGGCATCATACTAATGGAGATATATGTCCATACTTATATACACGTGATGCTCCCCACCTCTAGCTAATGTGGGACTTTGGTCGCATTCCCAACACCAATAAATATATAAACTGCACCTGAAAAATAGAGGCAGGTAATGTGGGACTCTTAACACCCCTCCACAGATGCTTGGACAGAACATGCGAGCCTAGCGAAGTAGGCAGGAGAAACCTAGCGAAGTAGGAGGGAGAAGCCTAACGAAGTAGGTGGGAGAAGCCTAATGAAGTAGGTGACAGAAATGAGATCTTGACTCTAATACCATGTGAGATTCTAACTTAAAACCAATTAACATTAAGTAGAGTCTGGAACAAAGTTTGGAATCTAAGACAAAAATCAGAGTCTGAAGCGGAGTCTAGAATCTAGGATGATGGTTATGGCAACTGAGTTTGGAACGGAGTGATGGAAAAATGGTGATGGTGAGCGGAAGGATTGTCACCTCTCATGCCAATTGGTCTTAAGCTAAAATCTTACATGATATCAGAGTCAATATCTCATATATGTCGCCTACTTCGTTAGGCTTTTCTTGCCTACTTCGTTAGGCTTCTCCTACCTACTTCGCTGGACTCGCCTGTTCCGTCTAGGCATCTGTGGAGGGGGTGTTAAAAGTTCTACATCATCTGCCTCAATTTTTTGAGTGCGGTTTATATATCTGTTGTGACATTTTATTTAATGTCAATTAGTTTTAGGTTAGAATCTCGCACTAAACATGTCAATATTAGCACGGATGGTAAGTAAATTGTAACTCATTGTTCAAGCAATAATTTAAAGTTCCTAGAGCTCTCTGTAAGGCTTGTTAAAAAACTTGCCGTCAGACTTAATTAATCGCCCTTTGTTGTTCAAAATGTAAACTTTGTAGCATTATTATCTAATCTTTGGAAAATATTGCGTAGCCCAGATTCTTTTTATCCCTAAATTGCTCGAGCCCTTATAACATGGTGGTTTTATGATGGTGGGTCTCATTTACAAGTGGGACTCACATTTAATTTTTGAACAAACTTGGACAATTGATGCTCCCTTTCATTTGTGTCATAAAATGATAAAATAATATTCTTAATCTTTTGTTGACACTTTATTTAATAAATTTGATTGTGTTAATAATTATTATAAGAGATGTTAAATTTATTAAAGGATGTCACAACATATTATTAGATGTAAGTATGTTTTTTTACACTGATAATATATTAAAATTAATTTTTTTAAATAAAGCATCACAATTAACTATAGTTCACATATGAAAGTTTCTAACATTTATATAGTTAGAAACATAAATAGGGAAACAAATATTAGTAATTTGTGTATATTTCTAAATGAATGAATACAAGAGAGTTAGTTTTTATTTATATAAGAAGGTTGTTGCACAAAAAAAATAATAAATTATAATTATGTACTAAATCAAATTAATTCTGTACTAAATCAATTATAATCATCCTTAAAATTAATCATGATCAATCACAATTAATCGCTCTAACATCCCCTTTCAAACTCAAGTGGGTGTAGAAGAAGCCAACTTGAGTTTGGAAACCAGAATGCAGAATCTTCCAGGATAATGAGCTTTGATGAACAAATCGGCTGGCTGATCAAGAGTACTAATGGAAAAGAGACGAAGAGCACCAAGAAGAATGTGTTGATGGATGAATTGGCAGTCGATCTCAATATGCTTGGTGCACTCATGAAAAACATCATTGTGAGCAATCTGAATAATACTCCAATTATCACAATATAAAGAGCAGTAGGAGAGGACTGAGAAATATCCAAGTCGTCAAGAAGCCAACGTAACAAAAGTATCTCATATGTGGTGTTAGCTAGTGCCCAATATTCTGCTTCAGTACTGAAACATACAGTTAAAGTTTGTTTCTTGCTTCGCCATGAAATAAGTGCATCATCAAGATAGATACAATAGCCATAGGTGGATTGACGATTAGTGGGATCTTCAGCTCAGTCAGCATTAGAATAAGCCTGGAGAACTAAAGAGAAATTTACTGAGAAATGAAGCTCATGAAACAGAGTTCATTTTATATACCGAATAATACGTAGAACAGTAGCATAACGACTAATGCACGGAGCTGACATAAACTAACTGACTAGATGAACAACATATGAAATGTCTAGAAAAATAACAGTAAGATAAATCAAGCTGTCAACCAACTGCCAATAAAGAGTAGAATCATCAAGTGTAGTACTATCCAGAGGTGTAAACCTGACATTAGATTCTAAAGGAGTAGACTCGGTGCGATAGTCTGAGAGACTGACTCAAGAAATAAGATCCAAAGCATATTTAGCTTGGGACAAATAAATACCATTAACAAAGGAAAGAACCTCAAGACCCAGAAAATAACTGAGAGAACTAAGATCCTTAATCTCAAAATTGCGGTTCAAAGATGTTTTAAGACCAGCAATACTAGAAGTATCATCACTTGTAATAATCATGCCATCAACATAAAGAAGTAATAGTATAGTGCCATATATGCACTATCAGTCTTATGGATAAAGAGTGTTGAATCATGAGAGCTAAAAGAGTATCCAAGCTAACTGATAGAACTGAACTTAGCAAACCAGGCTCGAAGAGTTTGTTTAAGACGATACAAGGCTTTGCAAAGAAGACATACATTGTTAAATGGACAATAGTAACTTAGTGGTGGTCGCATATAGACTTCTTCTTTTAAATCACCATTAAGAAAGACATTCTTCACATTCATCTGATTAAGAGTACAGTTGTGAGTGACGGCAATAGTAAGAAGAGTACGAACTGAAATAAGACTAGCAATTAAAGCAAATGTTTCTTCATAATCAATTTCATATTCCTGAGTAAAACCTTTGGCCACTAAGCGGGCCTTGTAACGATCAACAAACCCATCAGATTGAGTTTTAATCTTGTAAAGCCATTTACATCTAACAAGAGCCTTATCAGAAGGAAGATCAACTATTTTCCAAGTACCATTATTCTCCAAAGCATGTAATTCTTCATTCATAGCTTGTTGCCAATGAGGATTAGTAAATGCCTCTGGATATGTTTACGGTTCATGAAGGTGAAACATGGTAGAAAAATAATGATAAACACGAAGGTAGGTGGGAAGGTTTCTCACTTGAGAAGGACGAATGGCAGTGTCAAATGCAAAATCAATGGTCGGGATAGTGTCAGCGGAATAAGTTAAAACTTCAGACGATGATGAGAGTTTACTAGGAGAATTAGAAGAGGAACCTGGAGGTGTAAAACTTGTCTCAACATCTAAAGACTCTGCATCAGAATCATGTAGAAAAAGATCAATAAATGGTGTTGTGAACAAAGGGGTAGAAGTGGAAGGAATAGACTTGAACTGAGACAATGTAGAGAATAAAAGTATATTCCCAAAAGACAACATGACGAGAAATATGAATGTGCTAAGAGATTGGATCTCAGTAGCAATAACCTTTGTGTTCAGTAGTATAACCAAGGAAGCAACAGACACGAGCATGGGGTTCAAGCTTAGTGTGTTAATAGGGTTGAAGAAGAACAAAACAAGCACAACTAAAAACTTTGAGAGAACTGTAGTTTGGAGGTCTCATGTGATGATGTTCATAAGGAGATACATTACCAAGAATGGAGGAAGAGAGACGATTGATAACATAAACAGCAGTAAGAGCAGCTTTACTCCTCATATGTTCAAGGCAAGAAGAGGAAATGAACATAACTCAAATAGAGTCAAGAATGTGTCGATACTTTCTTTCAGCACGACCATTTTGCTGAGATATACTAAGACATGAGAATTCAGAAAGGGTTCCATGTTCTGTAAGAAAAGTGAGTAGTTTTGAATCATGATATTCTGAGGTATTATCATGACGAAAAACCTTAATTGTCTTTGAAAAGTGAGTTTTAATCATAGTGGCAAAGGTAATGTAGATTTAAGGAAGTTCATAATAATTTTTCATTAAATATATCCAAGTAAAACGTGAATAGTCATCAATAAAAATAGCAAAATATTGACAACTCCCACAGTGGGTGTAGAAGCTGGATCCCAAACATCAAAATGAACAAAATCAAAGGAAGAAACTGAAATGGAAGTACTTTTATTAAAAGATAAAGCATGTTGTTTGGCTATTTGACAAGATATACATTGCAAAGATTCTTCTTCAACAGATCCTAAGACACCCTGAAAAATGAGATGATGTAATTTATTTAGAGAACTGTGACTAAGACTTTTATGCCACAACATGAGAGTTGACTAATTAGAGTTCCATATTTTTAGGAATTATGCAGTGGAATAGTGATATGATAGGTCATGGAGGATGATATTGCTCTAATACAATGTTAGAAATAGAAAAACAAGGGCACGAGAAAAAGTCTGGAGAAGATTTCTGTATATTCTCACACTTATCTTTGAATTAATTAGTGTATACAATATGATTCCCTATTTATAAGAGATGACGTCTTTATAAAGAAGAAAATATAATCAAAATAATATCTCTAATTATGTGCGAATCAAATCCCTAAGATAACACAAAATCAAGCTTAATTTAATCCCGATATATATTCTAAAAACACAACATCAAGATTTTAGAGAAGTTAAAAGGTCCAAACTACATTTGGGATTAAACTATTTGCATTTGAGAAAATCTACAATGGGAACAAAGTCAAACTGCATCTGGAATGGAACTAATCTGTATTTGGCTGAAACAACGGAGATAAAGCCAATCTATTAGACAGAATTGATTGGAGACTGGAGCAACGAAAGCAGAGCTAATCTTTCAAGCTTGATCAGACGGAACTGATCGGCAAAATTGAACAAAGATGTATATCGAAGACTAGAATTTAGGCCAATAATCGGAGTCTAGAATGGAGTCTAGAATCTAAGACAAAAATTAGAGTCTAGAATGAAGTCTAGAATCTAGCATAGTAATTAGAGTCTGGAACGGAGTATGGAGTCTAGAATCTAGAACGGTATTGAACGGAGTAGATAGCGATGGTCTAGAGCAATGTCAGAGCGGAGGTCAAGAGCGGTATCTGAACGGAGAGGACAACGACATTCTGGACCAAGAGTTTAAGCTCTCTGATACCAAGTTAGAAACATAAATAGGGAAATAAATATTAGTAATTTGTATATATTTCTGAATGAATGAATACATCAAGGTTGACCTTTATTTATACAAGAAAGCTGTTGTACAGAAAAAGAAAATAATAAATTATAATTATGTATTAAATCAAACTAATTCTATAATAAATTAATTACAATCATTCTTAAAATCAATCGTAATTAATTCCAATTAATTACACTAATATATATATGTCTCGATCAAACTATTTGTGTTGAAAGTTTTGATATTGATCGTGCCTCACATGCCCATTGTCAAAGCCATTGTCCAAGGTATGAATTTGTGATTTTAATCATTTTATATCGTCCATTGAGCTAGCCTTCTGGACCTCTTCTGGTTTCTTACGCACGGCCTCACCCCCGCACGTGTAGGTTCTGACACTGTAATATCAATTGGCTAGCTCGCAATGCACAGCTCATGGCGTAGAAATTCTTTGCTAAGCAATTTTTATTACAGACATATAAATTAATAGTTACTTACCTATGCAATCTCTCTCTCTCTCTCTCTCTCTCTCTCTCTCTCTCTCTCTCTCTCTCTCTCTCTCTCTCTCTCTCTCTCTCTCTCTCTCTCTCTCTCTCTCTCTCTCTCTATCTCTCTCGTAATGCACAACTCACGGCATAGAAATTAGGATAATGTTTCTCGTATAACCAAAATATACACATCATATTTACATCGTAAATTTATTTGAGAGAAATGTCAAATTAGATTGTAACTTTTTCGTGAGATACAGAATGAATTTGTGAATGAGTTAGATGAAAGTTGGAGTATTTTGGTTGGACGAATAACTCTGCTGTAGAAATTCTTTGCTAAGCAATTTTTATTACAGACATATAATTCAATAGTTACTTACCTATGGAATATATATAGTAGTGTATTTGGTGAGATGAATGTTTATTATAAGAGATGAGATGAATAAATATATTAGATCTTATATAAATAATCAAGATTAAAATATAAATGTATGTAACTTTTTAAAATGATCACATGACCTTTAAATAACTTTTAATTTTGATAATTCATATATGGTTATATGGTCAAAATTTACTCCTATCACATTTTCATAATAAAAACTCATCTCACTAAATATGTCTCCTATATATATATATATATATATATATATATATATATATATATATATATATATATATATATATATATATATATATATCACATATTTTTTATTATAAATATTCAATTTTTTTTCTTTTTATTGGTCAATATTAATGTTACACAATTTATTATGTAAGTTAATTTTTTTTCCTGTCTTATGTAAGTTATATTATGTACAACTAACATTATTCTTAAATCAGCAATAACATGTATAGAAGTACTTTTAGTAGATAGAATGTGCTAAGTAACGCTCAAGCATTTACACTCTCAAGCTAGCTATTCTACACACTTAACTTTTTTTTTTTATTTACTTGTTAATGGAAAAAATTCACATATCTAAAATAAAACTCACACATCCAATGGTTAGAAAGCGTTTTGGAACACCGTCCTTTAATTTAAAAATAAATACATGTTTAATGTAATTCACATAACTTTGAATATACTCTGTTAATTTGAATGTCTATATAAAAATTTCTCACTCTGTCGACATGGCGATTGTCTGTCCAAGAAATTCTCACTTCCGCAATGATATATCGCAATAGTTGCTTTCTCATATCCTTAGCAAAGCTAAACCGCAGTTCTCTTTGACTGTGGACCGTTTCAGACTTTCAGTTTCCACGCAATTCAAAACACCTGTCAAATAAAACTATAAAAGCACCTCAACTTAGTACAACGAACCAAACAAAAGTGGCCCTTTAATTATATACAACAAGGACAGGAAATAACTTCCATAGGTATGCTTTTTTTATTTCAAAAACTACTATCATTTTGATAAATTAGAAAATATTTACTAGTTAATTAACTCCAAGGATTATATTATTAGGGATGACAATGCGACGAGATGGGGCAGAGGGAGGTAATGCTTCATCCGCTTCCATCTTCGCCTCTGTCACTGATACTTATTTGTGATCTTCATGAGTAGATAGGAGTATTTACGACTAGTTAATAATTTAAAATAAAATTTTAAAAATTATAAATAAATAAATAAAATAAATTTTAACATTACATATTATAACTTTGTTCAACAATTTAAGATTCTTACAAAATTAAAAGAATATTATAAATAACAAACTAAATTAATTATATTATATAATAATCAATTTACATAAATAATTATTACATAAATAATATATATTTTTCAACAAATTTTATTATTATGGGCTCATTTAATAAAAAATCTATTTTAAAATAATAAAAATATATGTATTTTTATCTCATCTCAAAGTAAAAACAAAAAAAAATCATAATATATGATATATATTAAATGAAAAAATATACTTAACGGGTTTGTAAGTACCCGCCTCACCCCTGCCCCCATTTATTAAACGAGTACTCATCTCTCGTCTCATCACGAGTAATTCTCGTGAATCCTCATGAATACGGGTAATTTTGCCATCCATATATATTATGTGAATCATCAATTTATAAACATCTGAAAATTCAACAATAAGATGGAAGCTGTTTAGTCCTTAATTAATTAGGTAACTTGGATGTTGAAAATTGTGAATGATGAACTCACACATTAGTAAAAGATGAGTTAAGTACGAACTATATAAGTTAGAAGACTCATACAGTCATTACTTTAAAACTTTGGGTTAAGATGTGGTGTCAAGTCTACTATTATGATTCTTCACTATTTGGTCAGTAACCGTATGAATACTTAGTAACATTGACTAAAGTTGAGACTCATACTTGAGTGAGAGCATACTAATGAGACCATATAATTGAGAATACTTGTAAACTCATTATCTTAATGTTTTGAGTCAAGATATGACGTCAAACTCAATATTAATTTTTAACTTAGTTTATTAATGAGAAATCCTTGACTTTTGGACTCCCTTAATCGCTCGACAAGTGATAATAGAGCTGATGGTTTGGCTGAGTCTTCTAATTGGAGATAGTAGTTGGTGCTTGGGTTCCGATCCTAACCCATGTTGTGGACTACATTAGACAAGACTTGGCTCTTTGGTAGGTAGTCCTGTGAATACACGGAAAAGTTTGTATTTGATGAAGACACATATTAATAAAGAATGAGTTAAATAAAAATTATATAAGTAAAAAAAATCTATAAATTTATTGTCTTAAAATTTTGACCTTTTTGGCCATAATGTAATCTCAGGTTAACTATTATAATTTTTTGCTTAACTCATTAATAGAAATTTCTCCAACTTTTGAGCTTCACTTACGGTTGAACATTGGACACTTCCAACTCTATTTGCCGCCTAATTATTCGCCCTTAAGAGCAGCTAATTTTGCTTTGCTATTAGTGCATTTAGGATTTCAGGTTCAGATTTAATTCAACATTTTCTTTACCTAATTACTAGTTATTTCGGTTGCAAATTTATTTAAACCAGTAATCGCCTTTGAAATGGTGCTAGTTTTCACCATTAGTTTGAAGTTTGCATTGCCATGTGAGTAAAGCCTAACTAATTTTTCAGCACATGGATATCTGCATCAGATTGTCAGAAATTGACTTATATAAAATCTGCCTCTCCATATGGGGGAAAAAGGAGAATAACCTTTTTTTTTAGAAAAGAAGATGGATTTTTTAAGAAATTTCCGACACTCATAATGCAAACAACTGTACATAAAAAAATTCCAGATCATATATAAGATTACATTTTCATACATCACTCCTAATTGTTTTTCTTCAAGCATGCGTGATTTCAGGGTGCTGCATACTATTCTTTTTCGTAGAAAATACGTTTGGTACGTTATCACATCTCACTACGTTGGAAAAATGGGTGCCTTGATTCAAATCTTAGCTGTACATGTTGCATATATAAAAGTCCAAAGTCAGAACTGTTTTTTTTTTTTTTAATTTCAAGTCAGATCTGTTTTATATATATATATATATTTTTTTTTAATTTCAAGTCAGATCTTTTTATATTATATATATATATATATATATATATATATATATATATATATATATATATATATATATTTTTTTTTCTGTTTTCACTTTATATAGATGCTTGTCTTTAACACATATTTGTCGCCATTCAATAACATTTCACATAATGAGACAGAAATATTGATGAGGATAGGACCTGTAAAACAACAACAGTTAAAATCTAGCTAAAATAGAATAAAAGGGATCTGGATACTCTCGTATTGCTCAATGACATGTGAAAGTTTGCATGTTATGAAAGAGAAAAGATTGAAAAGTAAAATTGATATACCTCTATATAAATAATAGTAAGTTTTATTATAACAAAATTTATATAACATCTATTAATTTTATTTTTGTATATTTTTTTTCTCTCGTTTACCCTTTCATATTAATGAGTAATATGGAATGAAAAATTATAAAAATGTTTCTAATTGATTGATTTATAATTCAATTAGTCATATAACCAAATTTAAGATTAGATTTTTTCAAAGACTCGCGTTTAAGATTTGATAACGGCTTATTATGAATTTATTATATTATGTGTTGTGTATTTTTCACTTATATTTTTTAAATGAGATCTTTAATTAAGGATTTTTTTTAAAGAGTTTTCTAAGAACACTTGTTAAAGATTTAAAATAGGAAGATGTTTATAACAAAATAGAGTATTCAATACATTTAAAATTAAAAAAGTTTTACTTTTTATACAATTTTTTTTTATCTTAAATTCTTTAACAAGTGCCCTTACATCCGTTTCAAGAGATTATTTTTAATACATTTGTGGGGTAGACTCGGGCACATTGAGTACATCATTTACATGTATTATAAATCTTTATTGAGTGTGACATTAGATCTATAATAATTTTTGAACATCAAAAATAAAAAGAATTCGGTCTAATAAACTTGTAAATGAATCATATATTTAGATACTAAATGAATCAATGATTTACCAAAATTTTGCTAATAAAAATTGACTTCAGAATCAATTCATAAAAAAAAGTAAGTGCCCTTAAGAAACTCTTCATAAAAACTCTTTAATTAATTAACATAGTGCAAATAGTATTTCTGAAAAAATAAATTCTTGAAAATAAAAAAGACCTTTACGTTGCCTGCCATATCTTCCAAATGATTGTTGAATTTAGTTACCAGAAGCTAATGCATGCACCAACTCATTATCTTTTATGTTTCGTGGAGCACAATAAATGTGTGCTGCAGATTCTATGTTACTTGCACCAATCTAATTTTCCCAGCAAAAGTGTTAGAATTTAAGAAATTTAGGACATGGACAAGAAACTGTAAATGAGGACAGACCAAATCAACAACAACAATAATCCCAGATAAGCAATTCCCAGCTTCCAAGTCCCAACGTGTTGTCAATTTTCTCAATAAACAATAAAATAATGCATTAATGGGTGCAGCCATGAAAAGCCTGAGAAAGGCATTGGGAGATATTCTTGCATGATTATGCAGTACAATAAATGCATGTTTTAAAAAATATTTTATCATTAAAAAATTTATATAAATTTTAAATCAATAATTTTAAATTAATGATAAATTTTTTTAAAAATATGAATTTATCATATTATAAAAATATACAATAATTTCTCATCCAATTGTAACAAGAGTCCCATTAGAAGTTGTCGGCATCAGCCATGCATGCAGGCATTAAGATCTAAGAAGAGATCAAAGAGAGAAGAATAGGAATGGTCTTTTTTTGTGAATTTTGCTAAAGAGTTTTTAAAGATTCAAAATAAAAAAAAATTCATAAAAAATAAAGTATTTAATGTACTAAAAATTTAAAAAAATTACTTTTCATATAAAACTTTTAATTTTGAATTTTGTAACAAGTGCACTAGAAATTTTTTTTTCACTTAAAAAGATTAAAAGAATTTACTAACAAATGACACTTATTTATGAAGTTAAAATAAGAAATTTTAAATATAAAAAAATTATTTAATATATTAAAAAATAAAAATATTTTTTATTTTAACTTTTTTAACAAGTCTGTTAACAAAATTCAAAATTAAAAGCAAAAGTCAAAAGCCTCCACATCAGGCTTTAATTGCAATTTGCAATACTGACGGTAGCTCATGAATCATGAAGATTGAAGACCTCTTCATTTATTATTCTATCTCCCACGCACCGAAGCTAGCTAAAGCCTAAAGCAAAAGAAAGTCAACAATTAATTTTCTCTATATTAAAGCTTTTTGTCCTTCCAAAACCTTGGAAAAGGTACCATCTTTATCTATTAATTTCTGTGTGTTGACTTTATCCTTATCAACAACTTGTATAAAAAAAATATTTCGTACCCTGTCTACCACAAATTTATTGGTACTACGTGGCTCCCGCAGCTGTTTCATAACTCAACAGCCAAAATCTGAGTTCTCATCACAATAATTTGTTGCTAATTCAGGGTTTCCATTTTTTCTTTTCTTTTTCAGTCCTCCATTGGAACTTAAAGACCCAATCTGACATTTTCACTTTCAAGTTATTTCATTTTGGCTGGAACTCAGTTCAATTCATCAATCCAAACATGGATCATCATGAAACTGAGGTTCCTGCCCTTTTCCTCTGCCCCATTTCCTTGCAACTTATGAGAGACCCTGTCACAGTGTGCACAGGAATCACATACGATAGAGAAAACATAGAGAGATGGTTATTTTCATGCAAAAAGAACTACATCTGCCCTGTCACAAAGCAATCACTGTCACACACAGATCTTACCCCAAACCACACTCTACACAAGTTGATCCAAGCTTGGTGCACCTGTAATGCCTCTTTTGGAATTGAACATATTCCAACTCCAAAGCCAACCATTGACAAAACTCAGATTGTCAAACTCCTCTCTGAAGCAAACAGTTTCCCTGATAAGCAGCTCAAATGCCTTATAAGGCTTCAATCTATTGCTTTTGAAAGCGAAAGTAACAAAAACTGTTTGAAGTCTGCAGGGGCAATAGATTTCTTGGCATCAACCATGAAGAACAACAACCAAGAAGACTCAACTTTTATGATCAGTGAAGCAGCTATTGAGATCTTGTTTCACCTAAATCCTTCTGGGGCTCAGCTTGAAAATCTGATAAACAACGAGGGCATTCAGTTTATTGAGTCTTTGTTTAAGGTGTTGAGGCTTGGCAATCACCAGTCTCGAGCTTATGCAACTATGCTGTTGAAGTCAGCATTTGAGGTGGCTGGGCCTACCCAATTGAGCAGTGTCAGAACCGAACTGTTTGTGGAAATAATAAGGGTGCTAAGGGATCAGATTTCACAGCAGGCTTCTAAGGCTGCATTGAAGCTTCTTCTGGAGCTCTTTCCATGGGGTAGAAACCGAATCAAAGCAGTTGAGGGTGGTGCGGTTTTAGTCCTCATTGAGCTCCTTGTTGATGTCTCTGAGAGAAGAGCATGTGAGCTCTTGTTGATAGCATTGAATAAACTTTGTGGCTGTGCAGAAGGAAGGGCTGAGTTGTTGAACCATGGGGTAGGATTGGCCATTGTGTCCAAGAAAATTCTGAGGTTTTCTCATGTGGCAAGTGATAGAGGGGTTAGAATTTTGGCCTCCATTTGTAGGTATTCAGCCACTCCTAGAGTCCTTCACGAGATGTTGCTAGTTGGGGCTGTGTCCAAGTTATGCTTGGTGCTTCAAGTTGAAGGCAGTTTCAAGGCCAAGGAGAGGGCCAAGGAGATTCTCAAATTGCACTCTACGGTTTGGAAGAATTCCCCATGTATTCCTGTCCCTTTGCTTTCATCCTATCCATGATCTCGTCTAATGGGTCATAGGCTTTTCCTATTCATGGTGAAAGTATGAAAATACCATTGTCCATAACATTTTGTCACTGTTTATTGTCGGGATTATGCAAATGAATCTCAAGTGTTATGAATGGAAAATGAATCCTGATATCAATTTTTGTGAACATCATACTAGTAAGCACTACTATAATTAAGTGTTCATTGGCTTGTCATGTGTAACTGTCATATATATTCCGTTTATTTGAGCAACAAGCGTTCAAGCCTTGGGTTTATTCACAGAAAGCCTGAGTTTGATTTTGGTTGGTAGTGCTAAGCTTTGCTGAACAAGATGGCTTCAATGTTTAAAGTATTAGCTTACCTAATCCTCTTGGTAGAGAAAAAGATACAGGGCCATGGACGTAAGCTTAAAATCAGTTTTATACCTACATATAAGATTCCACATCTGTTATTGACGGTCAACGATGAGCAAATTATTAAGTTAACGTGTATCAATTGGTTATTAGTAACAAATTATTTGTTTTATAATCAATTAATACGCTTCGTTAACTAAAAAATTACTCATCATTAACTGATATATGAAAGGTGTAAAATATGAACTGTAGAAGAAACATTTTTATATTAATATCAAAGTAATATAATATTCATTAATACGTTATCATCCCTTGCAAAGGTTATATGCTAAGAAGCCTAGGGTAAAAGGTAGGTGTTGGAGAGGGTACTAGGCATAGATGTTAATTTGTTCATAGAAATATTCTCTGGCTATCTTTCTTTAATCAAAGCTATTGACTTCATTAATCTTTGTGTTCACAAATCACATACCAAGGAGAACAAGTATGATCCTGAAATTAGGGATCTATCAGTAACCATTTTCTTCCGCAGCATAAATAGCCTGCTTTGTGAAACTGATGTGTATAGCCCACTTGCTTTCGCAGCTTCGAGGCTGCAATCAAATTGACCTGCACTTGCACCGCATGTTCAATTTTCAGTTGTGTATATTCTTTGGTTTGGTTTCTTATGACAAACTGTGTACCCTTCCCCAGAGACTCCTTTTGAATCTTGCTCTATGTCCCGGATGGCCCGATTCTACTGAAATGTCAATTTACTTTTGCTTTAAATAAAATGTAAATAAATAAAAAAACTTGTGAGACTCTGTCACACAAGAAAACTAGCCGTAATGCATCGAACTACGTACTAGTCGGAAGTTAATGATTTCCCGACTCCTTTTTTTAAAATTTTTTATTGGAGACTTTAGATAGATTGAGACTATCAAATTAGACGAATTTAACGGTTTAGATATACTTTGCAGGGTAAATTTAAATTTCATTGTATAAAATAGATCTAGACCAGTCAGAATCTGTCTGCTAAAAAATTTCACATCATATCAATGATATAAGAACAGAATCACACTTTAAATTAATTGTTTTGGTGATATATCACCTTCCTATTATTAAAATTCGCAAAATGCACCTCTTGACCAGAAGTAGAGGCAAGAAGCCATCCAATCAAACATAAAGTTTAATAAAAAAGCAATGCATGTATATGTCAAAGAGATGGGGTGGCAAGGTGAACGCTAGGAAGATATTTTTTGTTATATTTTGTAATATATTTCTTTTATTAAGTTACATTATATATTAAAATATATATTTAATTTTAATTAATATGTAATTAATTTGATTAATATATAATTAAATTTAAATATATAATTTAATGTGTAATATGACTTAATAAAAAATATATTAAAAGAAGTATAATAAAAAATGTATTTTTAATCCTCCTCGAGGTGGCAATGTCTTTTTTATAAAATAAATAACTCGGTTATAATTTAGCCGTATGTATTTTTCATAAGCATGTCTTAGTTTCTATTATATGCATTCACTATTATTTCCCAAATTTAATTAAAAGTCTATATTCCATTCATCTAAAGCTTTAGAAACTACCCTACAACTCAAGCACAGTCAGTGACATTTCACTTTTATAACACGATTATGACAAGTCATAGATAGTAATCTTTTTCACTCAAAACACTCATATCTCAAGCTCCCTTTATGTGATCTTTGCGCAAATTGAAGAAGACACATAAATGGAGAGAAAATGAGCTAGATACTGGATACAGGACAGTTAATAAAAAGAATAATATTAGAGATATATAATTTTTTTAAAAAAAATAAATATTTTGATGTATAACTTCATCATTTTTACTTATGAGGACTGTTATTTATCACCTTTTTTTATCAACAAAATAAAATTTAAAAAATCACGACACACGACAGTTGAGAATTCGTAAAAGATTTCGTAGATTTGCATTCATACTATTAATAATTTTACTTTACTTATTTATTTCATAGATGGAAATTACTACATCTTACGAGTTTTTTTTTTTTTGAAAAACGACAAACGAAAATCAAATTATGTGAAAAGTTGCTGCCGTTTTATCAGGTAGTTAATTTTGCTTTAAAAATTTGTAACTCTTAATTAATGATCCACATGTGTTTGGTCTTTCGTAAAACTTCGTAAACAATGGATCCTCTGTGGAGGATTCTCTGGTGCCCCAGGGGCACCGTACCCTTTAATAAAAATAATATTAAAATAATAAATAAAATAATGAGATTATCAGAAGAAATAGAATTAATGAGTAAAGAACTAATCAAAATGATAGAGGAAAAAATTAATAGAAATATAATTACGTTAATACAAAATATTAATAGAATTGCAAATTGTACATGTGTTAGAATACAAAATGGAATAAATGAAATAAATAATATAAGAGATACACTTAATAATATAAATAAGGAAAAAGAACTGATGAAAATAGAAATATTAAATAATTTGAAGAAATTATATTACAATTAGAAATTTTTTTAGAAAATGAACAAAATAATAGATACATAACGAAAAAAGATTTAGAAGACTTATTAAAAATTGAACTAAAAGAATTAATAAAATCAACCGAACAAATAAAACAAGAACCTTTAAAGTTTCTAAAACCAAGTAACCTCATAGAAATGATAAAAGAAGAATATATAGATCTATTAAAGAAATTAAATGATATTGAAGAAATTCAACAATTATTAGAATAATTAAAAATAGTTGAAGAAGAAAATAAACAAATGCAAAACATAAAACATATAGAAATAAATAATGAAAATGAAGAAGTAATATTAAATTATAGTTCTTCATAATCCGAATCAGATTATGATGAAATATTTATGGAAAAAGGAGAGTCAAGTGGAACAAAAACTAAAAGAAAATGAGAAGAATACTGGGGGCAAATCAGATGAATATTGGGATAAATATGAAAAAGAAACAATGTATAATAAAGGATATGCTAGGAAAGATGGTAGATGGATTAAAATTCAGGAAGAATTTAAATCCCATTATGAAAATCTTAGAATAGGAAATAAATTAAACATTGATTGTGCAAGAAATAAAGAAGAAGTTCTTTTACAATGGACTAATGAAATGATTCTATTAATTGCAACAGATGAAAAATTTAATGGATTAAACTTATTAGACATTAAAAATTTATTAATATTCAAAACAGAAGGAAATGTACAAAAATTTATTACATGCATTAGTGATGAAACATGGTTACAATATGCAAGGACTGTAGGAAATAATAAAAAATTTGCTAAAATAATTATGGGATTAATTTATCAAGAATTTATAGGATACTATAGTTTTGAACATAGGGAAGAAACAAATAGATTTTTACATGAAAAAGCAAAGACACATCTAAATAGAATGCAAATCTGTAATATGTGTGAAATTGAAAGTTTTATATGTGAGTATCAAAAGTATTATTATCAGGTAGAGGCAAATACAAAACAAACGTATATGGATATTTTTATAGATAAATTACCATTTTCACTTAATATAAAGATAAGAACTATTTGACAAACTCAACTAATGGAAACAACGAATATACTAAGAGGAATTATACAAATACTTTATCATAAACTAAGAGAACAATGTATACAGAAAGAAGCAATCAGAGAACTAAATAAAGGAAGATATGCAATTTGCTATGATATACCAGAAATAAAAAATCCAGGAAATTATGGATGTAATAAAAATACAAAGAAAAGAAAGTACTATAAAAGAAAATCTAGATTAAGAAAAATTTATCCTAGAAGAAAGGCTTATAAAAATACTAAGAGAAAATATTTTAGAAAGAAAAAACAAACACTAAGAAAATATTGTCCTAAAAGAAAAAAAGAAATGTATATGTTGGATATGTAATGTGGAGGGATACTATGCAAATGAATGTCCTCAAAGAAAAAAAAAAAGATTTTAAAGACAAAATAAAATTAATAAAAAGGTATATAAAATATATAACTTAGAACCATTAGAAGAAGAACTAAGTAATACTGAAAATAGTATATATGAGTACTTAGAAGATGAACTATTTAAAAAAAAAAACAGAATCTAAATAGTATTTATATCAAAATTAAGATTGAAGCAAGTAATAAGGAAACAGAAGCCTACATAGATACTAGTGCGAGTATTTGTCTGGCAACAAAAGTATTATTTGAAAAATGAAAAAAACTAGAAAAACCATTAAAAATTTAAATTGAGGATGGATCAATACATCCTTTGCATTATGTAGCAAAAAGAATTACTTTGGAAATTCAACATAAATTATTTATTATTCCAACTATATACCAACAAGAAACTGGTTTAGACATGATCTTAGGAAATAATTTCTTACTATTATATTCTTCGTTTTGCCAATACTTAGAACATATATCACTAAGAACACCATATATTAGAAAAAAGCAATTACGGGAAATAATTGACATTCCAATAATTCATTTTTCTGAATGTATTTACTCTAAAAAATAATCAGAGTTTAGCAAGATGAAACGTGGTGAAATAGTTGAGGCAGTATGCCAAAAAATTCATCACGCATTAATTAATTTAGAACCAGGAAGAAAAATCCCAGCCCATATTGAAGAACTTTTAGAAAAAACATGTAGTAAAAATTCACTAGATCCAAAGATAAATAATAAAAATATGGAACTAATTGAATTAAAATTAAAAGACCCAACAAAAAAAATAAAATGTAAGCCTATGATCTATACAAAACAAGATAAAGATGAATTTGCTAAAGATATTGAGGAAATGGAAAACAAAGGATTAATAAGACCATCAAAAAGTAAACACTCAGCACCAGCTTTTTATGTTGAAAATCATAATGAAATAAAAAGAGAAAAAAGACGAATGATAATTAATTATAAACAGATAAATGATGCTATGGAAGGAGATGCATATTATCTTCCAATAAAAGATTTAATTATCGAATAAATAAGAAATATGAACTGGTTCAGTACTTTTGATTGTAAGTCAGGATTTTATCAAATACGACTTATAGAAGAATCTAAAGCATTAACAGCGTTTAGCTGCCCTCAAGGACAATATGAATGGAACGTACTTCCAATAGGAATGAAGCAATCACCAGGTTTTAAAAATATTAATCATAAAGGCACATACAAACAAGGAAGACTAATCAGATGACAAATGAAGCTTGCTGAATATAATTACTCAATTTCACATATCAAAGACGAGAAGAACGTTCTTGCAGATATATTATCCAAAGAATGGAGCGAAGCACATTAGAAATGATCAATCAACAATTGGAACTCAAGGAAGCATTAAAAGCCCAAAAACTGAAGGAGTTAGAACTCATTGATGTAGATATTAAAGTTCTAAATTTACAACTTAAAGTAGAAAGGTTTCTTGCAAAAGCATTTCAGCAAGAAGAGAAAAAGATTAGCAAGTGGTACATGATTTTTAATGGACCATTTCCAGAAATTTATGATGACTGGTACAAAGCAGCACCACATTGCCAGAAGATTTCAGGAGTCCTACACAAATCATACTCGACCAAAGAAGAAGCAGAGAAAACATTCAAAGAATATTCAGAAAAATCAAATGAAAACCTCTATTTGGACCAAGAACTTTTTCATAAGCAATCAAAATTCCACCAATAAAACAAACTTCACTCAAAATTCTAGGAAAAATTCCTTCTTCTCTAGAAAACTTTCAAATTATTTCTAGAAAAAATCATGAATTGAAGGTACAATTCTCAGAAGAAAATTTTTGGGAAAATTTCAAAAGATTGGTTAATTGGAGTGACAAAGAAAAGGTCAATTGTTTCTATATGGTTGATCGAAAGCTCTTCGGAGTCAAAGCAATCATCCTTCCTGGAGCACCACCAATACTAACATTCAATATGTTCCAATTTGAATTTATTGATTGTCTTTACTTAAGTTTAAATTTGGAAGAAATTAATTTATTCCCTCATAATTTTAAGGGTGCAGTTAAGATGTTCAAGAAAAATATTGCAAAAGAACGAAGTATTTTTCTGAAGTTCTACTCAGCTTATCCAGACTTCATTACCAACCAATAAGCCAAGCATTTAGTTTATGTGGGAGTAAGTAATAACAATTTTCCACTCAAAGATGAACTACATGGAGTTGTTTATGAAGATGACCAAATCACTCAGATACTGACAAACTAACTTGCCAGTATTTACTCACAGTGCCAGAGTATTGGAAAGGAATCATTTATCAAAACCTTATACAAAGCACCAACAACTTTATTATTCAGCAAAACAAGTGGTAAAGTAATAAAGGAGAAAGATATGAATTTCCTGACAAGCTTTGAATTTTCTTTTTACACATTTCAAGGACCACTGATGGAGTATAGGTCAGCTGTTCTCAACAACCTATGCGCAATGATTAAAGAAAGTGAAAATCATGCATGTGAAAGATGCGCAAAAAGCAAAGGAGTGGCCGACACAATTAATGAAGAAGCATCTTCAGATGAGGCAATAATTGAGGAATGACGCAAGCCCTTACATCACTATGTAAATTATTAAGTGACCAATGTAAGCACTTATGTCTATAAAGATATTTTTGTAAATAATTCTAGGCGCTCTAGCCTATAAATAAGACCTCTTATGCTGAGGTAAGACAGAGTTTTTTTTAAGAAAATTCTCAGGTTTTGAGAACATTTTCCTTGGAAAAACTTTGTGCTAGTCTCTCATGAGATCTAGTTGGTCACTTGAGAGTGTGTCCAAACCTTTGTACTCAAAATCACTTATCAATAAAATTTTCCATTTTTACTCAGTCTTTTTAAACATATCACCTTACTCAAATTTCCAAAATATTTCAATCAATTCAAACACGGAAGCAGTAGTGGGCGTGTGGAAATTCTAGAAGAACAAATTAAAGCAGTAGATACAAAGTAATCTCAGATCAGTAGTGGGCATGTGGAAATTTCAGAAGAACAAATTGAAGCAGTAGATACAAAGTAATCTTAAATCAGGTATTTTTATTAACCTCATCACGAATAATTATTCTCAATATCATGTACTAGGAAGAGTAAATGAAATTATTATGCCTGTACTTATTGATACTAGATCATGTCTTAGTTATGTAAGTAAAGATTTAACAAGTAAAATAGAAGAAACAAAACCTAGAACAATAGTAGAATATAATCAGGAAGAAAATACATTTAGAGAAAAAACATGTATAGAAATTTATTTTAACTCAGACGAGAAAATTCAAGCCGAATTATATGTTTCAAATCGAACTGATACTAAACTATTGCTAGGAATAGATTTTCTTGAAGTAGTAAACCCATATGAAATTAAATCTAAAAAATTAATTATATCTTTAAAAGTTATAAAAATAAGAATTCCAATAATTAATCTAGACATTCATACTATAAAAACTTATTTAAGTAAAATGATATAAATGGAAATCGAAAAGGTAGATGATATAGAATATTTACATATTGGTAAAGAAGAAGGAAATTATGAAAGAAGTATTTTAATAAATAAATCTCTTTTTAGAAAAATACAAAAAGAAGAATTAGATCTAACAAAAGATGCGAATATGAAAAGAAAAGAAAAACTTAGAGGAATATTAAAAATATTTAATCAAAGAAAAAATATTATTTATTATGGAAAATTAAATAATGAAACATCAATGGACATAGTGATACTCAAAGAAATATGTGTTTACAACTATTAAACAAGAAAAAACTTATGGATTTAAGAGGAAAAATAAAGAAAGAAGAAGATAGAAGAAAAATTGGATATATTCATAGAAGAGCCATACAAATATTAATTAAATCAACTTTTTAAGAAGCAATTAATTCACCAATAGAACTAGTTTTAAAAGATGACAGAACTAATGATTCAAAAAATAAGATATTAGGAGTAATAGAAGGAAATTTAGCTTATGAAAAACTAAAATTTGAAGTACGTCCAAATATTAGAATACCATTAAACACTCAAAGACTAGAACAAACTTTAACATTAGAACATAAATTTTTAAGAAAAAATTTAATGAGATTGGGAGATAAAAATTTTTCAGTAACTTATTGTGTTAGTTATGCATTAACAAATTTACATCATAGTATTACATTTAAAGAAAATGATAAAATAGATATTCCATACTTATTTACCGATATAGAAAAAATTTATTATCTCAAGAAAAATGAAATAACAAAATTAGAAATTTTTACAAACAAACCAAAATTATTAGAATTTAAAGAAAAACAAATTCTAAAATCAATTAAATTTAATGAACCAGAAAAAACCAATGAAGAAGATGAAATTAATAGATTAGCAGTCAAAGTAAATGATTTAGCTCAATATTTAAAATAAAGAATATAAAAAATTCTAAGTAATGGACAAATTTAAAAAACTGGTATCAATTTGGTATCAAAGCAAAGGCGAAAATCAAGAAAACAGAAATTATAATAAAGGAAAATAATATTAAAATAAAGAAAATAGAGATCACAATGAAAATAAAAAGAAAAAGAATAATATTAAAAGAATGAGTCACAATAGTAGTAGAAGACAAATAGAATTAGAAATACAAATTCAATGTATAACAAGTACTTTGTGTAAATTAAGAGAATGATTAAAATATTATGTAGAAACAAAAAGATTAACTCAAGCACAAAAAAAAAAGAGAAATAAAAAAAAAAATTATCATATAAAAAGAATAGATAATATGTTACATGAACAAAAAATAGAATTAAAACAATTAAAAAATAAACTAAAAAAAGTCACCAATAAATACATATTTTGTGTTCCGCCGAATAAACTACCTCCTTTGTAAATAGCATTACTCTTCATAGATACTTAAACAGATAAGGATCATCCAAAAACTTTTAGGACAAAAAGTGCGTTTTGCCATTGACTATTGTAAACTGAAAACAACAAGTGACATCACCGAAACACGTGGCATTTGAACACCACGTCAGTATGATATGGAAGCAAATGTTTCTTGAGCCTGCAATTGGGGACTTACGGACAACAGCCCAAGCACAACCCCTAAGATAAAGAATCTGGGGCTTGCGGCTACAGCCCAGACGCACAGCAATCCAAATTCAAATTTTCATTTTTTTTCTTTCTTGTCTCTGATCTTATCGTTTAAATAAAATATTTATGTAAGTGTATGTTTAAGATAGTTATAAAAATTAGATTATTTTAATAATTAATTATTGTATAATTTTTTTTTATTATAATCGATTATAAAAAAATTTGTGTTTGGGTATAATAGTTAAAAAATAATTTTAAACTAATCTATTTCATTTAGATAATATAAAAAAATTACTTTTATATATTAAATTATCAAATTAAGTATAAAATAATTTAAAACATTATTTAATTGATAATAAATAATATTTATATATCACTATTAAAAATAATCTCAACAATTTTTTTATAAAATGCTCAAAGAAATTATTCTTGTCCAATAACTTTTTCTATAAAAAAACTGTTTGGATTTTTTTTTAATGAAATACCAAACATATTATTTTATTAAGCAACAATTTAAAAGATTATAAAAAAGCTTTTAGGGAACGAAAAAATCGTTCCCAAACATGCTCTAAATCAACGTTGGGTTATGTATAGTCCATCTTTTTCTCATAATAAATGCCTGATTTATGTTCCATTTTTTTATTTATAGTTGATATATAATTTTATTATAAATTATTTTAAGATTATAAGTTTGTCATAACTTTGAAATTGAAAAAATATTCTATTACCGTAAACTTTTAGTTATAAATAAAATAATAATAAATTTAAAATTATTGTCAATCATAAATGAGGAAAATGACTTTTTTGCTCCCATTCTTATTTGACTTTCATTGATGAATTTTCACATGATGTGGTGATATGGGGTAACTCTTCTTCTGGTCTCTATTCAACTAAGTTTGCTTATCAGTGGCTAATTCATGAGCCTACCTCTCACTTTGCCCGCTTAGAAAGCTGGACCTGGGTTTGGAACCTCAAACTTCCAGAAAATATCAAACATTTTTTATGGCTTATACTACATGAAAGCCTTCTTACTAACTTATTTCGTTTTCAATGTCATGTTTCTTTTGATGCTTCTTGTCACAGGTGTGGTGTAGATCAAGAGTCCCTTTGTCATACTCTTCGTGACTGTTATAGAGCAAAACGGATTTGGGAAGTATTGCAATTTGATCAGCGCCAGAATTTCTTTGCTCAAGGCATCAGTGAATGGCTTCAAGAAAATCTATGTGACACTAATGGAACTCTGTTTGCTGTTACTTGCTGGATTATTTGGAAATCAAGGAATGCTGAAGTTTTTGAGGACACCAGATGGGATGTGTGGTATATTTTGAATCATATTCATTCATTACATGGGTTAATAATTCAGACATTTGGTTCGTTGGAGAAGAGGTGCAAACAACAGGAGGTTATCTGGACTCCACTTGCAGCAAATACTTTTAAGGTTAATGTAGATGGCAGCTCTTTTGGGAATCCGGGTAGATCTGGCTTTGGGGGATTAATAAGGAATATGCATGGGGAGTGGATCATTGGCTTCTCGGGATTTTGTGCTATAGCAACAAATTTGTATGCTGAGCTTTTAGCAATCTCCAATGGACTTAAAACAGCTTGGTCTGCAGGCTATAGGTCAGTTATTTGTGAATCAGATTCCAAGACAGCTATGTCTTTGATCATACAGGGAGTTAATCACTTACATCCTTATGCTCCCTTAATCTATCACATTAGGAACTATATGTCTCTTTCATGGACCTTGAGCTTTCAACACATCTTACGTGAAGGGAATGCTTGTGCAGGCTGGCTAGCAAAGTAAGGAGCTTCTTCAGACCAACCTTTTGTTTCTATAGACATATGTCATCCTCATCTAGCCTCTGCCTTGTTAGCAGATGCAATGGGTGTAGTTAGGCTTAGGATGTAGTTTCTTTCTTTTTGTTTATTTTCTAACTGATAAAAAAAAAACTAAGCTGGATTAAGTTTAGTTCTGTAATCCCTCTCTAGTCTGGTTAGATTTCCAAACGATGGTTGTCTATTATTGGGTTATTTTTACTAAATTATCAACATTGGCAAAATTATTCACTAAAATACTATTTTTTTAAAAATATTTACTAAATTATCACTTTTTAAAAACTATTTATCAAAATATTACTCTTTTAAAACTATATACCAAACTGTTACTATTTTGTCCTACGTGGCATTTTTTTATCATTTCTGGTCACGTGAAATGCGCCAAATGGGATGACGCATCCACGTAGATTACGCCAACAGTTGGCGTAACCTACGTGGATGCACCATCCCATTTGGCTCATCCCACGTTATTTTTCTACTGAATACGCCAACACGGTTAGCGTAACCAAGCTTAATACGCCAACACGTTTGATGTAACATGAGTTTATCCGTGGCATTCACTCTATTTTCTCAATTCTCACTATCTCTCTACAAATTTCTTCTCTCTATATACTCTTAACTCTTTAAACGTACTCAATTCTGACTAGAAGTGATGTCTAAACCTTCATCTGTGATCAAATTCAGATAGTATTCCTTATATGTAAGTATATATTTAAATGTTTGAATTTTTTGTTATTCAACATGTTGACTGTTTTTTTATTATATTAGTGTTGATTATACATTTATGTTATTGTATACGTATTTAGAGGTTAAATTTTTTTTCTTGACTAATTGATAATGTGATTAATAGGATACATAGTGCGAATTGTATGAATTATTTGTACGTAACATAATAGTATGAATTTTTTTTCTTGAGTACTTGACATGGTTTAAATAACTAAATACAGTTTAATTCAAATTAGTAGGGATTAGGAATTTATTTGTATGTAAAATAATAATAATATAAATTCATTGTTATATGTGCAATTGTGTTGTAATTGACACGTGTATATTGATTTCATATGTGTTGAATTATTATTGTTCAGAAGTGGAATTAACATGACAAAATTCCTGAATGTACACATTTACTTCAATGGTACAATGTATGATGGTGAAGAGGGTCTCATGTATCAAGGTCCTCCTCCTAGGCCTATTGTGATCACAACCAATATGACTTTAGATGGCTTGAAAAATAAGATCCATTTAAAGTTGAGGCTCCAAGCAAATATACATGTGTCAAAGGTTGTCTATCAATGTCCACAGTGCTAAAATCCATGGAGATGGGTAGGTCTTCCATTAGAAGACAATGATGATGTAAAGTGCATGATAGATTCCTTCTGTCAAACTCCGAACATAGCCTCGATGGAATTGTATGTTGAGGTAGAAACAAGTGGGCAAGAAGAGCATGTTGAAGCTCCTGGTGAAACTGAATCTCAAGTTGGTCCTTCTAATTAAGTTGAGCCATACAATATGATTGTTATTAGTAGTGTAATGGTTGAAACTGATAACCCACTTATCAGAGATATAGTATGGGAGACAAGTGAAGATGAAGAACAGTTAGCGGAGGCTGATGATTCAGACACTGATATAGAGGCAGAAAACTTTGATGCCGAAGAAAATTTACAAGTTCCATTGTTGGTTGCTCCTCAATCCATGTTTATGCCTCCAGGCCCTGAATCTGTGTTTGTGCCACCATACCCTCAGTTTTCTCAAATCAATTGGATGCATTGAGTAATCCTGATAACTTGCCTGTATTAGATAGTCGTAGGACTTGGAGCATCAATGATGAATTCTATGTTAACTTACAATTTCCATCAAAAGATGTCGTGAAGTTGGCCCTCAAACATTATTTGATTCACAGGCATCAAGAGTACAAGATTGAAGATTCTGATTCACGAAGACTTACTGCTAAGTGCCCTAGTTTTGACGAAGGTTGTAATTGGAGAGTTAGGGTCATACAAAGCAAGAGGTCGAATGCGTAGCAGATTACAAAATATAATGGACCTCACAGCTACGTAAACTCAACTGTGTCATTAGATCACCGCAAGTTGGACTATCGTATAATCTGTTCTTGCATTTTGGAGTTAATTAGAACAAAACTCGATGCACCTATATGCTTAATTGTTGAACGGATTCGAAGCCAATTCAGTTACCAAATTTCATATCGAAAAGCTTAGAAGGCAAAACAACTGGCCATTGTAAATGTTTTTGGGGATTAAGACAAATGTTATGAGGTCTTGCCCAGATGGCTAGCGGCCATGAGAAGAGACATGGAAGGCACAGTGGTAGAGTTGCAAGGCGAGGAATGTTTTGTGAATAATCGACTTGATCGTTCAAAAAGAGTGTTTTGTCGATTATTCTGGACATTTAGACCATGTGTTACTGGCTTCCGATATTGCAAGCCCATTGTTCAAATTGACGCCACTCATTTGTATGGCAAATACCGTCATAAGTTGTTGATTGCAACAACTCAAGATGGAGATAGAAAACCTCTGCCAATTTTCTTTGCCATTGTAGAAGGGGAAACAAAGGATGCTTGGAGTTGGTTCTTAGCCCACCTGAGGTTGCATGTCATACAACAAGAGGGCTTATGCTTGATCTCTGATCGACACGGAGGCATCTTACAATCAGTGGCAAATGAAAATCTTGGATGGCAGCCGCCGAATGCGTATCATGTCTTCTGCATACGGCACATTGATTCCAATGTTAACTCCAAATTCCAAAATAAGGAGTTGAAAAGATTTTTGATTAACACAGGTACTTAAAATTTTCAACTTGTAATCTAATTTATTATAATAATAGTTAGTTTCTAATACCAACTCAATTCATTTGTTGTATCAGGGTATGAACTAGCAGCAATCAAGTTTGACGCTAGGCTAGAGAAGCTGATAGCTACTACCGAGATGACAAATTAGATTAATGGAATTTCAAAAGAAAAATAGAGTTTGACATATGACGGTGGTCGCAGATTCGGTCATATGACTACCAATTTGTCAGAGTGCATCAACGGAGTGTTGAAGGGTAGCAGAAATCTACTTATAACTGCATTGGTTCAGTTGACATATACGAAGTTAGTAGAATACTTTGTCAACCGAAAAAGATGAGGCAAATGCAAAAATGATGACATTTGGGCAGGAATAGAGTGATGACTTATTGAAGCACTAGAAAGTCAACATGGCAAAGGCGAGCTCACACCAAGTTCGCCTGTACAATAAAAAACACAAAGTTCATGGTTGAAGAGGCTTTTAACCTTGTAACACAATAGGGTGGCGTATCTTATACTTTAAACTTGGAAGAAGGCCGGTGTGATTGTGGGGTGTTTCAAGCATTGCATTTTCCATGCTCTCATGCGATTGCTGCATGTGCTTTTGTGCCAATTGACCCATTCCGATATGTGTATAGGGTTTACAGGATGGAGAGTATTTACAAAGCTTACGAGTTTGAATTTGAACCAGTTCGGGCTGAACCATGGTGGCCTGCAGGTCCTGACATAACTTTGGTGCCAAATCGTGCATTGCTTAGATCTAAAGGTCGACCAAAATCAACCGAATCAGGAATGAGATGGATTGGCGTAAAGCAGGGCCAGGACAAACGTGTACAAGATATCATCAACCTAGACATAATTCTTGCACATGTCATTCCGGTGAATCGAGTTCCTTGAGGGATGATGGCGTGGGGCCATCTAGTTGATCTAGGACATATTTTCATTGTCAGACTCTTATATTAGCCAACCATCAATGTGTATTTCGGAGTTGTATTATTTTGTATCACTCAACTATGTTGTGGTATTCGAATACTATTAATATAAGTTAGTTGATTATCAGCGTGCACTTCATTTCTCACACACATTATTTGACTCTTATATTACTTTAAGTAATTGTGTCTTCTTTTATACCATCGATAACAAATATTATATTTTAGTATAATAATCATATTGTTATATTATATTTTATCACTGCAATCATATAGTCACACTAATTGTTGTTGTTGTTTGACATACAGCGTGACAGATGACATTCCTTATAAACCCCGGATCAGAGGACGACTTGATTTTGGAGTTGCAGGAGTATCATGTTTCTCAGCATGTATGACCGAGACATGAGGACCGATACCTACGTGTTAGACGTGCTCAGAAGATAAAATATATGGACCCCCCTGCGCCGATTTTTCCATATCTACAGCAGGCTGGCTTCTTAGGGGTTGCCTATATGGGCTATTGCAGCATTGATTACTCTTTGATCATTGCGTTGGTTAAGAGATGGCGCCCAAAGACGCATACATTTCACATGCCTATCGGAGAGTGCACCATAACGTTGGAGGATATCAGTATCATATCGGGTTTTCCTATTGACGGCACTGCAGTCACTGGCCTTACCCATCAGACTGATTGGCTCAATCTATATAATTAGTTGTAAGGGATTGATGAGACTCCCTCGCTCATATCTAGTACACGCATTGATATGACATATCTGTGGCAGCCAAGTGTTACAAACGTCACTGACGATGATGATGATGAGTACGTGCAACAGCATGCACGACATTACATACTTAGGTTACTTGGGGGTTTCTTATGCCCCGATCATTCTAATAAGTCTGTGTACTTGATGTTCCTTCCGTTGTTGGAGGACTTTGTTATTGTCGAGACATACAGTTAGGGTCTGCAGTCTTGGCTTACTTGAATAGAAAGCTTTGAAAAGCTACAGACTACAAGGCACGCTAAATCGGAAGGGCTTGCATCTTATTGCAGTAGTGGACATGATACAGATTCCTCCGGCTTACCCCTACACTAGCTGACCATGTTGAACCTGATGTGTTCTATGGTGCTGATCGTGGTCAATTACGTCCATTAGGATGTAAGTAAGTTTCTTTTTCACATCATTTCTTTATATTACTTTGCTCTATTACTTACTTTGCTAATATTTCTAACTTACATTCATAATACTTTCATTTACAAATAAGTGACGCAAGCATAAAGTTTTGAGTGATACTATGATCGGCATCGTTGAATATTATCGTCGATTCTTTGATCAGTTGAAAAATGATGAGGTATGTATTATTTTACATTCGTTTGAATTAATTACTTATGTATATGACTTCTTAATTTTGTGTGCATCTCATTTTGTAGATTATTTGACAATCATACACAGATGAGAAGGTGACATCCCTTCCACCTTTTTGTGTGGCTGGTAGGGACATAGTACTTGCAGTGGTCCCTCTCATATGTTTTCACATTGTTGAGTGGCACCAGTCAGACCAAGTGATGCGCCAGTTTGGTCTTGACTAGCCCATACCACGGAGACCACTCTAGCTTGACAGTTTGAACTCAATTACACTGGCAGGTAGGCATGATGAGGATTAGCCAGCTACACATGTTGTTTACATAGCCACATAGGATAGTCGAAGGGAGAAGCTTGTTAGGGGAATCCCATTGCTTGCACCCCTCGCTTCGCGTTCTGAGTACATGCGTTAGTATAAAAGAATTACCAGACACTAGATTTCTTCCACTAGTGCATCTATTAGGAATGCGGTAAGCTCTTTACTAATTTTCTAATGACTATATGTATTTTGTATTCAGTATAATGACATAATTTATATTTGTTTCTTAAGCGGACATTGCAGAGCATTTGTTCAACTCAACTACTGACGCTGCTGCTCGAGAAGTTATCACACAGATCCTACATTCATTGCGGGAGCATGATCGCATTACAATGGAACATATGTGTCCGGCTCCAGCAGCAGATGACATTTCAAGGCCGCCAAGGAGTCCAGTCAACAGGGAATGAGGCATAGAAGGTGGACAGGAATAGCGAGCACTTAGACACAACTTCGACATCCCGAGGACTCCGGCTCTACAAGCCAGCACACGACTCAACCTCCTACCACTACTACATACCCAACCACTTAACTACCACCTACATAACACCCACTATACCCACTATACCCTTACCCACCGTATCCTTACCCGCCACCGGGTTACCCATCATATCCTTACCCACCACATGGTTACCCACCATATCCTTACCCATCACCAGGTTACCCACCATACCCATCACAACCAGGTCCTTCTTCCGATCCCTCTCACAGGCCACCACATTCTGATGTAGACCCATCTCATTGACGTGTAATTATGTGTCATTAATGTGTCTGACAATGTTATATTTAGTGGTTTTGTTTAAATTAATATAGATGATTTTCTATTGTGATTTTGATACCCTTGTTGGATTAAATATGTTTGCCGCTTAGTTTTTATTAATGATTTTGGTAACTGGTTGAATTAAACAGGTTCATGTGCTTTTAGGGAGGTCCAATATTTAGGGATAACTCTGTCAAAATTTTCATAGAATCCGAATGATTGAACTGTGGTTGAATTACATCAAACAAGTTTACGCCCATCTGCGTTAACCAAAAATATAATGTATGAAGTCACTCCTCAAAATTGGAAGGGCCATGATTGGGAGACTACTCACCAAATAAACGTTTACAAAAATGCTATTTTTTTTCTCAAATAAACATACAGAAATGTACACAAAAAAAAGAAAAAAACTATTTTGACTTTAAATACTCTTTGTTGTGACAAGCAAATGGGTATGAGTTTGGGGTTATAGTTAACCTATGTTGCGGTTTATAATTTTATATTTTATAGTCTTAAACCGGATAAATTATGGTTGTCGCAACCGGGATCGCGACGGGACGACCAAAAAAAGGATTGGATTTTGAAAATCAATGGAGTCGCCACCAATGTTTATTTAAATTGGAAAAACATTAGAAAAACCCTTTAATCAGGAAAACTGGTCTTTTGAAAATGAGTTTGGATTCGGGAGTCGATTACAGGTAGGGAAGGTATTAGCACCCTACACTGCCCGTTCCATGAACGGTACCTTAAGTTAGTTGTGCAAATTTTAATAATCTCAAATATATTTATTTTAACCCCTTTAAACAAAAGACTTTGTAATTATTTTTTTATATTTTTTTATTTTTGAAAAGAAATAAAAGAAACAACTAAATTATGAAAATTTATTTTTCTTTTGGCTTGACAGAAATGGATTTATGCTCCTACGTATCTCCTGGTGCAATGGAGAACTCAAAGTCACGTAGTTCTTTAGAAAATCATTGTGGGTTGGTTGATTTTAATTAAGAAAGAGATTTTTGAAAAATGATTTTGTTTGAAACAAATTCATCCTTACACAGGATTCAAGTTAGCACCGAGCTGCTCAATGAACCCTTATGATCCAAATGGCATTGAAGATAACATTCGCTATTCAATCATCATCATTAGTCATTGCATTGACTAAAAACCCTTTTTTTATTTTTTTAAAGAAAAACCCTTTTTTATTTTTTATTTTTTTTAAGGAATGCACAAGGACAAACAAGTAAACACCATTTTTCATGACTCAAAAAAAAAAAAATATGAAAGAGATTAATTTTAGACTAGTAAGCATATTAACTTTAGACCACCAAGAAAAATAAAAAATAAAAAAATCCACTAATTAAAACACACCTACCATAATATTTTTTTTTTATGTTTTCGTTTTCTTTTTTTTTATGGGCTCTTATGATTAATGGCCCAAACTCAAAGAAAGAAAAAAAAAGGGGCAGCAGCTACTAAAAAATGAAATGAAGGGGTGGGGGTTGTTACTATGGATGAATTGCAGAGTTAGAAACGAAGAGCAAGGGCAGCAAGATGCAGCGGTGCATGGTGGGTTACGCGGGTCTACGACGCAGGTGGCACGAATCGAGTCTTTCCGGTGTAGCGCAGCTCGGATCTGAGCCGAGGTGGGACGCATGCGGCGGCTACGGCGGATTCTCAGACTGGGCTTTCCGGAGCTAGGTGGCACATCTGCTTCCAGCGGTCCAGTGCAGGTGGAGGCGCGGACACGGCAAATCGGATCTGCAACGTGGTTCGCAGGGTAAACAACGGAGGTCAGTGGTGGTGTGTGGCTCGCGGTGGTGTTCGCTGGGTTGAGCGGTGCGCGGGTCACAGCGGTTCTGACGCGGGTCATACGAGCATGCAGGTGATGCAGCGGGTTCACACGGAGAATGGAGCTCACGGTGGCAGAACAACGAGATCTAGGAGCGGTTCCGGCAGCGCAAATCTGGGATTTCCTTGAGGCTGGAGGCCATGGCTGCTGGTCGTGGGGCAGCTGCAAGGTGGCGCGCGGCCAGGCAACATTGAATGGTGCCGCTCGTGGTTCGGTGGGGTGCCTCACGGAGGTTCACAGCTTGGTTGGGTGGTGAGAGGTTGAGGATAAAGGATTGTGGTGGGAGTGGAGGTTGGAGGATGGTTCTACTTGGGTAGTTCACGGTTTGGGTGAATGGGTGGAGGTGAGAGTGGGTTGGCCGTGAATGGTTTTGGACATGAAGAGGGAGATGGCTTTTGGTGTTGGTGAAGATGGTTATGGGAGGAAGCTTGGGGAAGATGGTGATGGTGGTTGGAGGTCACGGTTGGGTGGTGTTTTGGTTAGAAGAGGTGGTAGGGATGAAGATGGGAGGTGGTGATGGGTTCTGCCAAAGTGAGGTGGTGGAGGTGAAGATAAAAGTAGTTGAGATGCCCGAATGGCTCTCTGTTTGCTCTCTATATTGCCTAGCACCAGATTCACCAGATGGAGAAATTGTCAGGTTGATCAAGCTTGGGTCACACTCAAATTTCCTCTTTCGTGCTTCATTCCTCTGCTCTATTTTCTTTCTTCATCCCAGCTCTTATTGCATTCTCTTTTCATGTCAAGCAGTCCCTTGCTTGGTTGCTGCGCTACTGAGCCCTTTGCTGCACTACTGAGGGCATAGAGGGGATGAACAACTACTACTGTAGCTATGTGATGCAAATTTTCTTTCTTTTTTATTTATTTTCTTTTCTCTTTTCTTTTTTTTTGTTTTCCTTTTGTATTAAATTAAATTAAGAAAAAGAAAAGAAAATTTTAATAAGATGCAAGTAAATAAAATAAAAAAAAAGTTCAAAACATTACAATTAGGCATCAATTAACACAAATATTAGTTCTAGATTAAGCAACAAAAAATAAAATTTTATGGACAAAATTTGGTATCAACAGCTGCCCCCCTTTGCTTTGCATTTAACATAAATAGGAAGCAAAGGAATTGATTTAATTTTGTCCATGAAAATTTTCATTTCTTTTTCCTTTTCTTTCTTTCTTTCTTCTTTTCCTTCTTTTTTTTTTTTTACATTTTTTTTAGAAAGCAAATTGACGCAAAAAGCAATGGATATTAAATGAGGTAGAAAGTTTGCGGAGTCGGGTATCCGTCGAAACTGGATAAAAGATAAAAAGCTTGCGGAGTCGGGTATCCGCTGAAGCTTGACAAAAAGGTAAAAAGGCATAAAGCTTGCGGAGTCGGGTATCCGCTAAAGCTTGAACAGGAAACTTAAAGCAAAAAAGACACAAAGCTTGCGGAGTCGGGTATCCGCTGAAGCTTGACAAAAGGGTAAAAAGGCACAAAGCTTATGAGTCTGTTATCCATTGAAGCTTGAACAGAAACTTAAAGCAAAAAGACACACAAAGCTTCATGAGTCAGTTATCTTTGAAACTTGACAAAAGGGTAAAAAGACACAAAGCTTCTTGGTCAGTTATCCGTGAAGCTTGAACAGAAACTTAAAGCAAAAAGATACAAAGCCATGGAGTTATCCGTTGAAACTTGACAAAAGGGTAAAAGGCACAAAGCTTATGAGTCGGGTTATCCATTGAAGCTTGAACAGAAACTTAAAGCAAAAAGACACAAAGCTTGTGGAGTCAGCATTATCCATTGAAGCTTGACAAAAGGGTAAAAGACACAAAGCTTCATGAGTCAGTTATCCATTGAAGCTTGAACAGAAACTTAAAGCAAAAGACACAAAGCTCATGAGTCAGTTATCCGCTGAAACTTGACAAAAGGGTAAAAAGGCACAAAGCTTATGAGTCTTATCCGCATTGAAACTTGAACAAGAAACTTAAAGCAAAAAAGACACAAAGCTTACGGAGTCGGGTATCCGCTGAAGCTTGACAAAAGGGTAAAAGGCACAAAGCTTCATGAGTCTGCATTATCGTGAAACTTGACAAAGGCACAAAGCTTGCAGATTCTGTTATCCATTTGAAGCTTGACAGAAACTTAAAGCAAAAAGACACAAAGCTTCATGAGTCAGTTATCCATTGAAGCTTGACAAAAGGGTAAAAGGCACAAAGCTTCATGAGTTATCCATTGAAGCTTGAACAGGAAACTTAAAGCAAAAAAGACGCAAAGCTTGTGGAGTCGGGTATCCGCTGAAGCTTGACGAAAAGGCACAAAGCTTGCGGAGTCGGGTATCCGCTGAAGCTTGACAAAAGGGTAAAAAGGCACAAAGCTTGCGGAGTCGGGTATCCGCTGAAGCTTGACAGGAAACTTAAAAGCAGAAAAGACACAAAGCTTGCGGAGTCGGGTATCCGCTGAAGCTTGACAGGAAACTGTGATTACCATGCAACATTGATGATAAGTTTTGATGATAACAAATATGAGAGATGAGATGATGAGAAGATCAAGTCCAAGTTGTTCAAGCTTAGCTTTAGGACTTAGGATCTTTCTTGTACAGAGCTCTCATAGGATATCTCAGTGTTTTAGTCAAAAGATCTAAGTACATATTTTTTTTTACAAACCAAATTAAGGTTTTTAAATTGATCAAAGAGTTTGTGAAAATTAGAAATCACCTAATCTGTTTTCTAAAGGTGTTTATCATGTTTTCAAATAGAAGTATTCGAATAACCTTAGAAGCATTCGAATACAACTGTTAAAAGCCTTTAAAAACGTGTTTTATTCGAGAGGTATTCGAATACCTGATAATAGTATTCGAATAACCTGTCTCTAAAATGCCTTCAGAAACGTTTTTCAAGCAGTGGCATTCGAATACCATATGAGGCATTCGAATACACCCTTTTAAAAAGCTTTTACAAACGTGTTTTCAGCTAAAGGCATTCGAATACCTTGATATGGTATTCGAATAACGTGGGTCTGATCTATTTTTTATATACTGATATAAGAGGTATTCGAATACCTCATGACGGCATTCGAATACTCCAAGCTTAAACCGTTTTTTATATATATATATCAGTGGTATTCGAATACCATAGTAATGTATTCGAATAACCCACGAATTTCAGCTTCTGTTTTTGAAATTGATACGCAACGGATTTTGCATTAATTATGTAATCAATTTTCCTAGCGAAATTCTCTGACCAGAGGCTCTATAAATAGAGACCTCCCTCACGGCTGAAACACACCAATCCTTGAATTTATTTTTACATTTGTGCTAAAATACGCTTGCATACTTTCTCTCTTTTTCTCTCGTGCTCTTTTGGTAAAATTCGAGATATTGTTAGAGAGCTCTATAGTGCTTCAATTTGTATTACTTACTCTGAGTGAGAGTTTCTCTTCATCTATTTTTTCTGATATTTTGTATCGAGGGTGAGGTATCCCTCAAGGTTTGTATAAGGGTGAGGTATCCCTGCAGGCTGAGACTTTAGCACAAGGGTATAGTGTCCCTGTGTGTGAAAAGTGCTCTATTTTGTAACAGTAGCAAGCACCTATTGAAACTTGTATACTTAGTGAAAAATCTCGGCTTTCGAGGACTGGACGTAGACCACAAGTGAGTTAGTGGTCGAACCAGGATAACTACGTGCCTCGCTTCTCTTTTCCCTAATCTCTTTATTTTATGCGATTTATTTTCTTGCACATTTATTTTTCACTGTTCTTTATTGTTTCTTTTCTTCTTCTCATTCCTTCTGTGCATTTATTTATTAAGCTTTTGATATTCGTTTTAATTAAAAAAAGGTTTTGCGAAAAAGTTTTAATACACTATTCACCCCCCTCTTGAGTACTGGAAGCCACTTGGTAACAAGTGGTATCAGAGCTAGACTCTTGTATAAAGAGCTTAGCAGCTTCAAGAGAACATGGCTTCTTCAAATGGTTTTTCAGAAGGATCTTCCATAAATCGACCACCCTTTTTCAATGGGGATGGTTATGCATATTGGAAGGAAAGAATGAAAATCTTCATCGAAGCTATTGATCTAGATGTATGGGATGCTGTCGAAAACGACGCTTTTATACCCACACATGAGGTCGATGGTGTAAGGACCGAAACACCACGAAATAAATGGTCTGATGAAGACAAAAGAAAAGTTCAATTTAATTTAAAAGCCAAAAATATTATTACTACTGCTTTGGGATATGATGAGTTTTTTAGAATTTCAAATTGTAAAACTGCTAAAGAAATGTAGGATACTTTTCAAGTTACCCATGATGGTACTAGTGAAGTTAAGAGGTCGAGAATAAATTCTCTAACTCGTGAATATGAATTATTCAGAATGAGCCAAGGAGAAATCATTCAGGAAATGCAAAAGAGGTTCACCCACATAGTTAATCATCTTGCATCTTTAGGCAAAAGCTTTTCTAACGAAGATTTGATTAACAAAGTTTTGAGGTGTCTTAGCAGGATTTGGCAACCCAAAGTAACAGCTATTTCAGAATCGAGAGATTTGTCCACAATGACTTTAGCTACCCTCTTTGGAAAACTTCATGAGCACGAATTGGAACTAAGCAGACTAAGCCAAAGCGAAGAGAACGATAAAAAGAAAAAGGGAATAGCGCTCAAAGCCACTTCATCAACATTCGACAATGATGATGAAGAAAATGAAGAAAGTTCAGAGAATATCGAGGTAAGTGAAGAAAATTTAAGTTTACTAGTTAAAAGGTTTGGTAAATTTCTCAGGAAAAAGGGAACACAAAAAAGACCTCCCTTCCCTCCTAAAAGGACACACTTCAAAGGCGAAGGAGTTTCATCAACTCCAACTTGCTATGAATGTGGCAAACCTGGTCACATGAAAATGGAATGCCCCGTTTATCAAAAGAAGAAGGAGAAATTTGAAAAGAAGCCCTTCAAGGAAAGAAAAGGAAGAAAAGCCTACATAGCGTGGGATGAAAACGACATGGACTCAACTGATAGCTCAGATAGCGAAGAAGCTCAACTGTGTCTTATGGCAAAAGGAGATGAAGAAGAAAGCGAAAATGAAGTAAGTTCTAATACTACTTTATTGCCCTCTTACGATGAGTTACAAGATGCTTTTGAAGAACTACATGAAGAATCTTTAAGACTCACAAAAATTATTTCTTCATCTAAGAAAACAATTTCTTCTTTAGAAAATCAAATTCTTGTTTTAAACAAAGAAATAGAAGAATTGAAAATTGAAAATGAAACTTTAGGAATCATTGATGCATGCACAAATCATTCTTCACATGCTTCTACTTCTTCATCTTGTTCTTCATGTTATATACTTGAAAAAGAAAACGAAGACCTAAAGAACACTCTTTCTAAATTCACCTTTGGAAGGGATAATTTAAATATTTTATTAGGAAGACAAAGAGTGATTTTTCAAAAAGCCGGGATAGGTTATAACCCGAAAAATCAACAAAAACTCTATAAAAATTTCTTTGTGCATTCTAGTGTTTCAAGTAGTCCTTTTATAAAATGTTTTTATTGTGGAAGAAAAGGACATAGTGCTTCAACATGTAATGCAAGGAAAAATATAAGTACAAAAGTTGGAACAAAAATGGTTTGGGTTCCCAAGGGTACTTTACCCAAAACTGACACACAAGGACCCAAGAAAGTTTGGGTACCAAAAGTTAAAAACTAAACTTGTGTTGTAGGTGTGCTTGAAAGCCAGGAGTTCAAATTGGTATCTTGATAGCGGCTGCTCCAAGCACATGACCAGGGACGACTCAAAATTCACCATGCTTATTCCCAAGAATCATGGACACGTCACTTATGGCGATAACAACAAAGGTAAAATTCTTGGAATCGGTAAAGTCGGTAAGAACCCTAACTCCTCTATTGAAAATGTGTTGCTTGTTGAGGGTTTGAAACACAACTTGCTTAGTATTAGTCAATTATGTGATAAAAGAAATAAAGTTATATTTGATTCAAACTGTTGCATAATTGAAGATAAAAATGACAAGCATGTTAAATTCATTGGTCATAGAGTAAACAACATCTATATGATTAGTCTTGATGATATATCTTCAAATGATGCGAAATGCCTTTTAAGTAAGAATGATGATTCATGGTTATGGCATAGGAGAATCGCACACATTCACATGGATCACTTAAAGAAGTTGGTCTCTAAAGAGCTAGTAATTGGACTACCCAAGCTTAATTTTTTAAAAGATAAATTATGTGATGTATGTCAAAAGGGTAAACAAATAAAGGTCTCTTTTAAAGTAAAAAATATAGTGTCAACTTTTAGACCTTTACAACTTTTGCACATGGATCTGTTTGGACCTTCTAGAACTATGAGCTTTGGTGGGAATTACTATGCTTTAGTGATTGTGGATGATTTTTCTAGGTTTACATGGACTTTATTTCTTGCAAATAAAAATGATGCATTTCTAACTTTTAAAAGATTTGCCAAAGTTATTCAAAATGAAAAAGGTTTTCAAATCTCTTCTATAAGAAGTGACCATGGTGGCGAATTTGAAAACAATGTTTTTGAAAATTACTGTGATGAATATGGCATTAATTATAATTTCTCTGCCCCTAGAACTCCGCAACAAAACGGAGTTGTAGAAAGGAAAAATCATTCTTTAGAAGAAATGGCGAGAACTATGCTTAATGAGGCTGCTCTTCCTAAATACTTTTGGGCGGATCTTTGTAAGTACTGACTTGTTATGTAATGAACCGGCTCTTATAATGCCTATTTTAAAGAAAACCCCATATGAGTTGTATAAGGGAAGAAAGCCAAATGTCTCACACTTTCATGTTTTTGGTTGCAAATGTTTTGTTTTAAACAATGGAAAAGATAATTTAGGCAAGTTTGATGCTAAGTCTGATGAAAGTATATTTCTTAGCTATTCAAATCATAGTAAAGCTTTTCGCATTTACAATAAAAGAACTATGACTATTGAAGAATCTATACATGTTGCATTTGATGAAACTGACCCAAGTGGATCGAGAAAGGATCTTGTTGTTGATGATGTTGCAGAAATCTTGGCGGAAACACATTTGGACGGTAAAGAAAAGGAAATCAAGGAAAAAGGGGATGAACTAAGACAAGAGGATTCGCAAGCTTTGGAACTTCCCAAAGAATGGCGAACTTCAAAATATCACTCTCTTGATCAAATTATCGGTGATGTATCTAAAGGTGTAAGTACTCGTAACTCCCTCAGAAATACTTGTAATCACTTAGCTTTTGTTTCTCAAATTGAACCTAAGGATTTAATTGAAGCTTTTGATGATGAACATTGGATCCTAGCTATGCATGAGGAATTAAATTAGTTTGAAAGAAATCAAGTTTGGGAATTAGTTGTTAGACCTAATAATCACCCTATAATTGGAACTAAATGGGTTTTTAGAAACAAACTTGATGAAAATGAGTTAATAACTAGAAACAAAGCTAGATTGGTTGCTAAAGGGTATAATCAAGAAGAAGGAATAGATTATGAAGAAACCTATGCACCTGTAGCTAGATTAGAAGCTATTAGAATGTTACTTGCTTATGCTTGCATCATGGATTTCAAATTATATCAAATGGATGTCAAGAGTGCTTTTCTAAATGGTTTTATTCAAGAGGAGGTATACGTTGAACAACCTCCAGGTTTTGAAAATCATGAACTGCCCAACCATGTTTTTAAACTTAAAAATTCTTTATATGGTTTAAAGCAAGCTCCTAGAGCTTGGTATGAAAGGTTGAGGAAGTTTCTTTTGGAAAATGGTTTTTCAAGAGGAAAAGTTGATACTACTCTTTTTATTAAAAATAAAAAGCATGACATTCTTCTTGTGCAAGTATATGTGGATGATATTATCTTCGGTGCTACTAATGAATCCATTTGCAAAGAATTTGCTAAGTCAATGCAGAATGAATTTGAAATGTCAATGATGGGAGAATTGAATTTCTTCCTTGGACTTCAAATCAAACAAACAAACGAAGGGACTTTTATAAGTCAAACAAAATACTGCAAGGAATTACTGAAGAGATTCGAAATGGAAAATGCTAAACACATGGCCACTCCGATGGGCACGTCTTGCTACTTGGACAAAGATGAAGGAGGTAAATCAGTATAAATAATGAAATATAGAGGTATGATTGGTAGGGATGGAAACAGGCCAGGCCGGTGCAAGCTTCACACTGGCCAGTCTGTTACAAATACTGGCCCGAGCCTGGCTCGTTATTTATCAAAGGCTTTTTTGGGCCGGCCGGCTGTTTAAGAAGCCTGGCCGGCTGAAGCTCGATTTATATTAAGGCCTCTAAAAAGCCAATGTGCCAAGGCCTTCATATAGGCTCGAAATAGGCCTAAGTTTTCAAACAGCCTTGAAAGGCCATTAAAAAAATTAACATTCAAGTACAACTCCTGTTTATAAATATCATTACTAATCACTCATTAGACTAAATAAAATATAATTACACAATTAAATCATACACAACCATAACACACAAAATTCATCAAATTCAAAGACTCTTTTCAAGTCACTTGAGCATATAAAAAATGGGACTCTTTCAAGCACATAAAACACCTCTTTCAAGCTTGTTCTCACATCACATTCATAACCAATTGGTCATCACTCATCATCAACATCATAGTATCATCAACATCATAGTCTTAAGATCAATAATACATCTCAATAATGATAAATCCAAATTATCCAATTATCACATGATCAAATTCAACAACACAACACAATAACTAAATCTAAATAACAAAGTACAACCAATCAACAAAGTGTCAACGTGCAACCACCAAATTTCACAAAGTGTCAAATCTTCAAGGTGATCTCTTCTTCTTGTTCAAACACCTTGAAAAAACAAATTAATTATATTATTAGATCATAGCACAATTTAACAACTATAAGAAAAAGAAGTATTATTTTAATATTTAAAATTTGTACCTTTTGTTGTCTCTTCAAATTATACTTCTTTTAAGCCAATCGCCACCACAAATGAGTGCTTCAATAGATTCTTCATTCAATCTAGAACGAAATTCATCAATAACTCTTCCTCCAAAGACTAAATGTGGACTCGATGCTACTCTTGTTGAGACTGGAATAGCTAGAATGTCTATCGGACCATCTTCGATAAAATCTTATATTTTAAGCTATTATTTTTCCACCATTCCAAGGCCGAATGAGTTAGAAATACCATGAATATAAAGACCCTCTTCAAGATAAGCTTCTAATTCAGATTTTATTGAGGGAAGCTTGCTTTTCACGAACAATACTCATGATTTGGTCAAATCCTGACAATTGAAGAACCAAGCACATTAGTAGAAGAAGTTGTTGCCACCATTATCAACTTCACCACTAGCACTAGCAGATGCCTCTTCCTTACTGAAGTCAACATACTCATCATATAATATTTCCAATGCATTCATCACCCTATCCACATTCTCTTTAGCCACATAATCTGGTTCATATATCAACGGAAAGCAATAATTAACAACATGGAATTTGCACCTAGGATCCAAAACACTTGCAATGGCCATTAGCATATTGCATTAATATTTGTCAAATTTTGCTTTCATGGGGCAGCCATTTCTCTCATGAAGTAATCATCATCCTCTGCGGCTTTATCAATTACTCGTTTCACCCTCCAAACTTCAGGAAGATACAAATTTGTATTGGATACTCACACCGAGATGACGTGAGTGGCTAGATTGAAGACTTCTAAAAGTTGACAAACCTTTTCAACCTTTTCCCAATCCTCTTGAGATGGTTCATAGTCATAATGTGGTTCTCTTTCCTTATAAGCTGGAAAGACAATCTTGAACTTCAAAGCAGTAGACAACATTTTATAGGTAGAATTCCATCTAGTTGAACAATCAATAATGAGTTTTCTTTCTTTCAAGTGTTTCTGCTCAACAATATCACAAAATGCCTTCAACCTTGAATCATTATAATTAATATACTTGACACTCTCTTGACATTATGAATGATATCCTTAATCTACCAAGGCCAACTAACAAATTTAGAATGTGTGCACAACATCTTCACATAAACAAATTACCACCAAGGCAACTTAAGAGTGATAAGTTTCCTTAGTTCTTAGACATGAGTCGTTGTAAGAAGCATTATTCGGTAAAAATAATTGTTTTCAATCCAAGCTTTTAGACACTTGAAAATGCTCCGCCACATTATTCCACGCTTAAATTTCACAAAACTCAAAATCCTTCTTGAAATTTCACCGCATCAATGAAATGACCAAGGATAACCATGTATTCGTTACTTGGTGACTTGATTTTTCGTAGTCAAACCTTTTGAGCAAAAATCTTTACTGAGAAACTTTTGAAATTCGGGATTAGGTACTTCATCCTCAACAATGCTAAAAGGGTACTCATGTACCATGATTGCAGTAGCAATTATTCTCTCATCTTTTCATTTGAATACCTAAAATGCCATAAAAGGATTTTAATACCTAAACCGGAAGCTTGATATGGAAGTGTTTTTCTTCTTAGTTATTGCAAGAATACCCCATATGGGTATTGAATAGCTCCCTTCCCTGTGCAAGCAAAATGCCCTTTACAAGACTTTGCAAACAAACTTTCACCACTCGAGATTTGATGAACACTTTCTTTTTTAATAATAAAGCACAACCATTATCATTTTGAATTTTGATCCTTATCAACTACATTATCTCCAATGACCCTGTTGGTGCTTGTTCATTGAATTCGTTAAGGGGACGAAGCGGATGACATTGTTCCCTCAAGTGAAGAAGACATTAACTATGCCTCGTAACATAAGTACAACATGAAAAAATTATTTGTTAATCCTAATATACTTTGTTAAAGAAATGAGAGTCCAAAATATCCTAATATACAACATCTCAACTTAAAAGTCTTAATACCATCAGCTCTAATATTATTTGTTAAAGAAATGAGAGTCCAAAAATCTGAAAAAATATACTTTGAATGGATTGAAAAAGAAACTAAAATAGAGGATTAATAAATTATAAAGTAGTTGTATCACGTTAGTTGTATAAAGTATAAACCTAAAACTCATAAGCCCTGTTCTTCTTCGATAACTTACCAAAAGTATTCGCCTATGTAATTAATCATAACAAGAGCCTATTTAATTAACTTCAATGACTTGTTTTGATGGCGAGGTTGTCAGGAGAGAGATTTTATTATATTCTTCAACCGATTTTTGATGCCTTATGCAAGCTTTCTGAGACTCGGATGCCAATGTACAAAGTTTTGCTCACCTCTTAGATCGACTGAAGGTATAAGTTTCTCGAATACAAGCCTTTGTGTGGTATTCGTGTGCACACATCAAATATTTTTTCGAATAAGGATTAATTTAGAAGTGATTTGAATGTCTTTGTTCCCTTGAGATTAAGATGATTAAACATTGCTCTATTGAAACAGGATATTCGAAAGTGATCGGTTCGCCAGTACTTCTTCTTCTCACTTCTACCTATAAGTTTTTCTATATCCTGTGTTTTAAATTTTCAAAAGGCTTGTAGATACAGAGATCTCTGCATGTAACTTACACTGCTTCATACCCCTCCATTTATAAGGCTTCTAAATAATCAGGTTTGTAGCTAATAACTTCCTCACCAAACACCTTAGGCTTGTTAAATATGATTAAATGCACCATCAAAGTTAAATCTTTGTCCATCTAGTGAAGTGACCATCCATGTACCATAGCATAAAAAGGTTGAATCACGTTAACATAATCGATCAATATTCTTTTCTATTTGCTTTAATCAAAACCAGTCCTCACGCAACAAGAATGCAAGATATCACGGTAAAACAAAGAATTTGAGGCCCGAACTAGGGATTATATTTTGCACGGTCAAATAATGAAGCGAAGAAGTGGAAAGAATGAACAAGACCGTAAATTTCATTATTACAGACAAAGACTTAAAAATGAATCATACAAAGATAACACAACAAAGAGAAGATTAAACAAGAAGGGGAAAAATAAACATTAAACAAGAAGGGGGAAAAATAAAAATAAAAAACTCACAGGGATCAATGTCGTTGGTTGGGCGAAGACCGAAGAGAAGGCGAAGTTTCGTTGTTGCCTTGTTGGTGCCGTGCGTGAGGAGAGGAATCGAGAGAGTGCGAGGCGAGAGAAGGAGAGGCGAGAGCCTCCTAGGAAGACCGTGTAATTGTGTTCTCGTGCTCGAGAGAAGATTGTAACTAGGAAACCTATTTCACAAAATGACATTAGTTAATATAAAAGTATAAAATATGTAAATACAGGTATAATCGTAGTGAGTGAAATCTACCACGAGTTCGATTCTTAGTTTCGGTTTAACTAAAATTTTATATTTTTTAAATATATATATAAGTAAGTATAAACAGCCTATTAATCTTAATGAGGCTTTATTGAGAGGCCAAGCCTAGCCTAATAACCTTCGAGTCTCGACTCATTTTCTAAATAGGCGTGCCTGGGGCCTAAAACAAAGCCAGCCACAGCCTCCGACACAGCCGGTGGCCTGGCCTATTTCCATCCCTAATGATTGGTTCTCTCCTTTATCTTACTGCTAGTAGGCCAGATATAATGTTTAGTGTATGCATGTGTGCTAGATATCAAGCAAACCCTAAGGAATCTCACTTAAGTACTGTCAAACGAATAATGAAATACCTAGTAGGCACTTCACAAATGGGCTTGTGGTACCCTAAGGGTGCCTCTTGTAGCCTAATAGGCTATTCTGACTCTGACTTTGCTGGGTGCAAATTGGACAGAAAAAGTACTAGTGGGACATGCCACTTGCTAGTACTTTAGTTTCTTGGCATAGTAAGAAACAAAATAGTGTGGCTTTGTCATCCTAATACCTCGACTTGGAGGTGTGTTCAAATCCTTTGGATGAAGCAACAACTCTTAAACTACGGTCTTTGACTTGATCACATCCCGATAAGATGTGATAACACTAGTGCAATAAATATCTCTCTGCATTCTAGAACAAAGCATATAGAGATAAGTATCCCCACTTTATCGAGATCAAAATGATTGCATTCTTGAATTTGTTGAAATATCTGAAGCAACTTGAGATATCTTCACTAAACCCCTAGCAAAAGAAGCATTTTATTATATAAGAGGAGAACGCATCGTGATCACACACTTAAATGCTTATTATTTGCTTAAATTTGTATTTAATCCTTCTTAAAATTTTACCTTGACTTGAGCGTTGGGTTTTCCCAAAATGTTTGGCTTACCTTCATCAACGGCCACTTTCTTTGAAAAATTGTATTCACTCCTCCAACTCTTCGTTACAAGAACCAAGCTATTGAGAAGATGTTCTTCGTTTAAAGGCATTCGAATACCTTAAAGGGTTATTTGGCTGTTTGCTTTACCTTCGACTCAAGTAAAGGAGTCAAAGGGGCATGATGAAGAGCCAGTAGACAGCGAAGCCTCCATCTATGCCTATGCCCATTCATCCTCGCTCCTAGAGCTTTGGGAACTACGCCTTTATATACCCCTTTTCCTACGAGTGAAGACACTTCTGTTTATGCTTTCAAAACTTTTGGGTTCAAAAAAAAAAAGTCTCCAAGGCCATCGATCTCCATGGCCCGTCTTCATCCTATCGAAGCGTCCATGATGAGGGCAAGAGGTAAAGCAAGACTTGGGCGCTTCGTTACATACTTTCGAGTGTGAACTTGGTGCATCCTAAGTACCTCGGGTGGTTTAATCATAAGCCACCAAGGCGTACTTCGCTTCTACTCCTTCTCTCGGCAAGTATCCACCTGGTCAAATTCTACCGCAATCTAAAAATCGAGCGCGCGACCCGATATCGCGATCAAACCCGTGATCACACCCGGTGACGTTCGGATGTTTGGTTCCTCGACGAAGATTACTCCTCCCTTAACAAAACCAAGATGATGAAGATGATGAAGCCCGGGTGTTACCTTCGACTCAAAAAGGAGTCAAAGGGAAGCATGATGAAGAGCCAAGACAGCTCTCCTCCACTATGCCTATGCCCACATCCGCCGCTCCTAGAGGTGGGAACTACGCCTACATGAGTGAAGACGACGTGTTTATGCTATGGGTTCTAAAGCGATATTCCCGCCCGTCTTCATTATGAAGCACGAATGAGCAAAGGTAAAGCGCCGTGTACTTTGCCTTCTTAGGCAAGGATAATAGAAAACTACATGGAGAACACCATCATCACTTCTTTGGTTCCTTTACCCTTAACAAAATGAAGATGATCGGGATCGATGAACGGGTGTTCCCGGTGGAAGTTGATGATGAAGACAACGACCCTGCCGCCCCTTGCCGCTCCCGCTCATCGCCGCGCCGATATTCCCGCTCCCGTCACGAATGAGCAAATTCCGGCTACCTGGTGGATAACGAAACTACGAACACCTTCACTATTCGATACGTTTGGATGTAATCGCCGGTGTTGAGCGTGGAACAGGCTGCCCTTCGAGCTTGTCCGGCAACGACCCGCCTCTCTCCTCCACCACCTGATGCCTATTTCTAGGGCTTGCTTAGTAGTAGGATCTGTTGCTGTGTTTTGATCTTGGCTGTTTATTGTATTGTTGCCCTTAATTACTTTTGTATATGTGCTTGACCACTTTCATTTAATGCAATGAGTATTTTCTTCAATCTATTGTCATTTATAATTACTTTTTGATTATCTCATATATATATATATATATCACTATGCTTTATTAGTTGAATATATCCTTTTTGATCATGTCAAAAGGGGGAGAAAAATAATAATCAACTTACTTGAGAAAAGACAGGATTAACACTGGCTTTTGGATTCCAAAAGCAAGGGGGAGATTATGCTTGTTTTGTTATTTATTTGAACTAATGCTTTTCTCACTGTTAGTTTGTTATCATAAAAAAGGAGGAGAATGTGATTACCATGCAACATTGATGATAAGTTTTGATGATAACAAATATGGAGATGATGAGATGATGAGAAGATCAAGTCCAAGTTGTTCAAGCTTAGCTTTAGGACTTAGGATCTTTCTTGTACAGAGCTCTCATAGGATATCTCAGTGTTTTAGTCAAAAGATCTAAGAACATGTTTTTTTTCACGAACCAAATTAAGGTTCTTAAATTGATCAAAGAGTTTGTGAAAATTAGAAATCACCTAATCTGTTTTCTAAAGGTGTTTATCATGTTTTCAAATAGAAGTATTCGAATAACCTTAGAAGCATTCGAATACAATATGTTAAAAGCCTTTAAAAAACGTGTTTTATTCAGAGGTATTCGAATACCTGATAATAGTATTCGAATAACCTGTCTCTAAAATGCCTTCAGAAACGTTTTTCAAGCAGTGGCATTCGAATACCATATGAGGCATTCGAATACACCCTTTTAAAAGCTTTACAAACGTGTTTTCAGCTAAAGGCATTCGAATACCTTGATATGGTATTCGAATAACGTGGGTCTGATCTGTTTTTTATATACTAATATAAGAGGTATTCGAATACCTCATGACGGCATTCGAATACTCCAAGCTTAAACCGTTTTTTATATATATATATATATCAGTGGTATTCGAATACCATAGTAATGTATTTGAATAACCCATGAATTTCAGCTTCTGTTTTTGAAATTGATACACAACGGATTTTGCATTAATTATGTAATCAATTTTCCTAGCGAAATTCTCTGATCAGAGGCTCTATAAATAGAGACCTCCCTCACGGCTGAAACACACCAATCCTTGAATTTATTTTCTGATTGTGCTAAAATACTGCTTGCATACTTTCTCTCTTTTTCTCTCGTGCTCTTTTGGTAAAATTTCGAGATATTGTTAGAGAGCTCTATAGTGCTTCAATTTGTATTACTTACTCGAGTGAGAGTTTCTCTTCATCTATTTTTCGATATTTTGTATCGAGGGTGAGGTATCCTCAAGGTTTGTATAAGGGTGAGGTATCCTCGCAGTGAGACTTTAGCACAAGGGTATAGTGTCCCCTGTGTGTGAAAAGTGCTCTATTTTGTAACGGTAGCAAGCACCTATTGAAACTTGTATATTTAGTGAAAAATCTCGGCTTTCGAGGATCTGGACGTAGACCACAAGTGGGTTAGTGGTCGAACCCGGGATAAATCGTGCTCGCTTCTCTTTTCCCTAATCTCTTTATTTTATGCGATTTATTTTACTGCACATTTATTTTTCGCTGTTCTTTATTGTTTCTTTTCTTCTTCTCATTCCTTCTGTGCATTTATTTATTAAGCTTTTGATATTCGTTTTAATTAAAAAGAGGTTTTGCGAAAAAGTTTTAATACTCAATTCACCCCCCCTCTTGAGTACTGGAAGCCACTTGGTAACAGAAACTTAAAAGCAGAAAAGACACAAAGCTTGCTGAGTCGGGTATCTGCTGAAGCTTGACAACAGAAAGGTAAAAAGCATGTAGGGTAGGGTGCCTGTCGAAGCTGGACAGAAAACTTAAAGGTAACTGGCACAAGGTCCTGACTTGCTGTGAAAGCGATGGGTATGAGGACCCGAAAACTAAAAAGCAATGGACATAAGGCCCTGTGAATTGAAAATGTGTTGACTTTGTAAATGCATGTGATGCTAGAGATGGTGCATTATGCAATGGATACAATGAATGTGATACCAGATGATAATGCATGTGATACTAGATGACAGTGCATATGATGTCAAATATAATGCATGATGCAATGGATGTCCTACTATAGAGATTCTCATGAACAAATTGAGTAAGTAATTTTTTTTTTGTTCTTTTTTTTTTTTGCACATCAAAGCTTTGGTTCCATAACCCTTAAGGACTTTTCCCCACAGTAGGATCAAGGTCGAAATTCGTTGATTTGTTTTATGATTTGTCTGGTCATTCTTTCTTTTCTCATCAACACTTAAAGGGTCTCGAGCCAGAAAACTTTATGCAGTGGGCCTTGAGCCTAAAAATTTGTACAATGAGCCATGAGTCGAAGAAGTGAATGCACTTGAAAAAACCCCTTTTTTTTGCCAAAGTTTTGAACCAAATGCTTCCTGGAAAACTTATATTCAAAGGGGATCATTGTCAATTTCATCTTGTTCAAATTTCTTTTCATTAGATATGGCTTGTGTAGAAGCTTGGAACTTTCTTTCCCCAAAGGTTCCTATTTCCACCGGACACACTTCAATCTGAATTATCCATTGAGGATGTCATTCCCTTCATCGATTGAAACTCTAGAGTTCCTTTGGCTTGAGTTGTTCAACAAGAAGCTACCATTAGATGGTTAAATTGTACTATTGTGCTCATGTTCACCAACTTGAAGCATCATGTACCAGATACGCATGGATTCAAGAGTACAACATGAAAGAGATTTACTACCCGAGTGACCTTTTTTGACTGATTTTGGGAGTATGACTACACGAAGGACATTTACAAAGGATAAAGGCACAAGTAGTGGAATAGTACAAAAGTCAAGAGGTTTTTTCTATTTTTTTTTTGCTTTTTTGACCCAGTTTGGATGTGATTAATCTTTACTTGACAACTGGACATCATGACCATTATTTTATCAGGTATCTACAAAAATATGCCCCTGTGTAAGCTATCAAAAAAAGAATCTGACTCAAGATATGCCATTTAAGAAAAAAGATGCCTAATGTAGGCCATTTGACAACAAAAATTGTCCCAGTGGGGAACTTGAGTTTTTTTCCGAGTAAGGCCAAATAAAACTAGGCAAATTGCCCCAGTTTAGAGCCGAATTGAATAAGGTAGAGACCTGCCCCAATATAAAGCCAGTTCAACCAAAAGATTTGCCCCAGTGTAGGGCCGAATTGAACAGGGTAAAGACTTGCCCCAATGTAGAGCCAGATTGAACCAAAAGAAAACATGCCCCAGTGTAGAGCCAGCTTGAATAGGGTAACAATTTGCCCTAATGTAAGTCCCCCCCTTTTTTTTAGACCGCCCTTGCGAGTTTTCAGCCTAAAGGATTTTTTTATTTTTTTTTGTTTTTTTTTTAAGGAGCAGTGAACTAAATCATAACTTTTTGTCTCGAAATTAAAACTTGTGAAAATAAAGGCAATCACTCATTGATCAGATTGGACTTTTTAAGGCTTATAATGTAGCCAAGGTTAGGGGTTATGAAAAGAAAGATATAAGGCTCAAACAAGTGTTTAAAGGTTAAGTAGGACCAAGGATCTTTGTTCAAACTTAAACTTTGTCAATTGCCTTTGCGCTTTCAAGCACACTTTTCTCTTATTATTCTTCATTTTTTTTGTCCAAACTTAAACTTTGTCAATCAATTTTTTGCTTTTACTTTCCGCCCCTTTCACCTTTTCTTCTTTTTTCCTTTTTTATGCTTCAAAATAGTCACCATGACAATCATCATTGATTTTGTGTTTTCCTCTAGTATAGAGGTGATCCTTGTTCAGGGTTTATTGAAGAAAACCTTCAAGCTCAAAATGGGATAACAATGGATAATAAAAAGATGAATTCTTGTGAGAGATAGAGAAAGATGGCCAATCTTCATTTCAAATTTTGATTGCTCATTTTCAAAAATTTTAATTTAGAGACAAAATGATAATACATACCAAGTGATTATTTATTTGCTCCCTTTATTTCTCTTTATTTCTCTTTTTTGTTTTTTTTTTGCATTTTTTTTGGGACAAAGAACACCTGCACACATGGGCCTCATGACCACAATATTTTTTCAGAATAAGAGCCCCGTAGGATCCGAACCAAAAGAAATCAAGTAAAGGGAAGACAAGTATGATAAGAAATACCTAACAAGAACATAAGTGCCAAACACATAGGAAAAGGAAACAAGATATGTTGAAATCCACACAAATCCATCACATTAATGCTTCAGGAAAGTTTGCATAAGTTCAAAAACTCGAATGGTTTTAATGATTGAACAAGCATGATGTCAGTACAATTAAATCATCATTCATGGTAACAACTTGGTGAACAAATCAGAATACCAGTTGCTCAGAAATTTTCCAGTGCTGGAGGACTCTAAGGTATGGTTCATTCTTAATTGTTAGAAAAATGAATCATCACCTTGTTGAACTTTCTAAGATTGCCCCTGATCGACCATTATAAGTATTCACCCCTATTACAGATAGGAATATGTAGAAATCTCTGACAACGCCTGGTGAATTACTGTTTAGGTAATCATTGTCATCCATGAGTTTTCCTGAAACCCCATTTAACTCATTTGACCTGAAGTCCACCCTTAGTCGGTTCAACATTTATCCATACTTGCTTGTCCATCATTCATTTGATGTAATCTTCCTTTTTTCATTTCATTTTCAATCCTTTCACCAATTATCGCAATATCAGAAAAATTTGACGACACATTTCCAATCATATGATCATAGAATGGCGCGTGCAATGTATCAGTGAACATAGTAACCATCTCTTTTTCTGACAAAGGGGGTTCTACTTGTGCATCTATTTCCCTCCACCTCTGAGCATATTCCTTGAAGGTCTCAGCATCCTTCTTAGACATGCTTCGTAGTTGCATTCTATCTGGTGCCATGTCAATGTTGTATTTATACTGCTTTAGAAAGGCATCAGCTAAATCCTTAAAACTTCTTATATGGGCACGCTCAAGATGTGTGTACCAATTCAAAGCTGCCCCAGTTAAACTGTCTTGGAAGAAATGGATTAACAATTTGTTATCGTGAGCTTGTGAAGCCATCTTGCGAATGTACATTGTCAAGTGATTCTTTGGGCAAGTAATCCACTTATATTTATCAAAATCTGGGACCTTAAACTTTGGGGGAATGACAACGTCAGGGACAAGACAAAGCTCAGTAGCATCCTTGAGGCCATAACAACCTGCTCTTTCAATGACCCGTAATCTCTCTTCCAAAGTTTTCCATCTCTCTTTGAACTGAGAATTTTCAACAAAAGAACTCAATGGGTATTGAGGCATGAAAGTGGGGACAAAATGTTGCACTAATGGGGTTCCACTGGTACTTGGGTAATGGGCATATGGTCTGGTTGTGCTCAATGAGTTTGAAGCAGGCATGCCACTGTCAGGGGAATTAGCAACCCATGGTGGTACAAAGCTGGAAGGGAAGCTATATGGTGGGATGAAGAAAGGGAATGAGTGCTGTATTGGCTGGGTTTCATTAGCATTCAGCCGAGTGACTTGAGTTTGGGTATTGTTCAGCAGGTTTGAATTTGGTGTCTCTGCTGGCATGCTATTACCAAGGGGATTGGTGATTAATGATGGTACATAGCTGGGAGGGAAGCCATATGGTAGGAAATGTGACACTTGGATTTCCTGAGAACTGGTGACTGAAGGTTAAGTGGTGAGTGGCATCACAACTCCTTGAGGATTAAAGCCTTGGTATTGCAGAAGATTTAGAGAGAAACCAGGCAGGTGAAGAGGTGTGGTCGGATGTCCTTCGTTTGCCACTGAAGGATTCCTATTTGTGCTCCTTCTATTTTCCATGGACTGTAGCATCTCCATCATCTTGGACACTTGTTCTCTGAGCTGATTCACCTCATCCTTCAACTCTTGAGTTTGATTTATTTCATCCATGATCTTAGCCTGGGAATGATCCTGTGAAGATGTCGTAGAAACTGTTTTTCTATTATAGTGTCCCCTTTTAGGTTGGAGAAAACATGATGTGAATATGCAATTATCAACATTGACTAAACAGAATTGGCAACATGCATGCATGCAAAGTATTATGCAAATGAAATTTTTTATTTTTTTTTGAAAAAGAATGCTATGAATGTCATGGTAATGCAAAATGTTAGGAATACGATGAAAATGCAAGATGATATTTTTTATGAGGATGTAATACAAATGCAAGATAATGTATCTCTTTTTTTTATGCTAAGAATACTATGAAAATGCAAGATAATGTATATTTTTCTTTTGTTTTTGAATGCTAAGAATGCTATGAAAATACAGGATGATGTTTTTTTTTTTGTTAGGAATGTTATGAAAATGCAAGATGATATTTTTATTTTTTTTGAATGCTAAGAATGTTATGAAAATGTAAGATGATGTATATTTTTTATTTTTATTAGCAAGAATGAATGACATGAGAGATAGATGAATAATGAAAAAAATGCTAGGAATGAAAATGCTATGATGTATCATTTTTTTGTTGAATTTTTTTTTTTGCCAAAAGAATGCAAAGATGGAGGACATGAGGAATAGACAGATAAAGAAAAAGAACGCTCCATTTGTGTCCTAATCAGATGCAATCTAAGAAGCTGGATGACTCTAACTTTCGAAGTCATTATGTTCAACCTATCAGTGCAAGATTTTTCAGGACAGATCTAAACTTCTATAAAAGTCACGGTCCCCAGATTGCCCTCATCTCGAAAGATAAGGACCCAATTCATGAATTAATCACAAGTAGGGATAAACCCTCTCAATATGACTAGTCCATGATACTGGTAACAATCTGAGTGGTGTCTCGACAAATGTCAAGTGAGCATAAAGGAGTTAATAACAAAAGTCGAGACCCCTCCTACTCCTCGGGTTCGCACAGACTCGAGTATGGAGCCCAAAAAGTGTGTGAGGTAAGTGATAGTGACGTGTGTGAAGGAGCATACAAACCTGTACAAAAACTTAAAAGACAAAACTACTCCAACCTGCAGAACATATATACAACAACCAACCGGCAATCGCCTACCCTAAGGTTTCAACAATTAAGCACAAAATATATATACAAGTAAGTCATGTCAACACAAAAAAAAATGTTAGCAGATATTTGCATAAAAAACTATATAAAATATATTTACAAGTAAAAAAAAAAAACAAAAAAGGTAAAATAAATAAATAAGAATTATTAATGATTTGCACAACTAACAACAACAGGCCAGACTCTCCAAATATCCCCAGTGGAGTCGCCAGCTGTCGCAACTGGGATCGCGACGGGACGACCAAAAAAAAGGATTGGATTTTGAAAATCAATGGAGTCGCCACCAATGTTTATTTAAATTGGAAAAACATTAGAAAAACCTTTAATCAGGAAAACTGGTCTTTTGAAAATGAGTTTGGATTCGAGAGTCGACATAAGTAGGGAAGGTATTAGCACCCTACACTGCCCGTTCCATGAACGGTATCTTAAGTTAGTTGTGCAAATTTTAATAATCTCAAATATATTTATTTTAACCACTTTAAACAAAAGACTTTGTAATTATTTTTTTATATTTTTTTATTTTTGAAAAGAAATAAAAGAAACAACCAAATTATAAAAATTTATTTTTCTTTTGGCTTGACAGAAATGGATTTCTACTCCTACGTATCTCCTGGTGCAATGGAGAACTCAAAGTCACGTAGTTCTTTAGAAAATCATTGTGGGTTGGTTGATTTTAATTAAGAAAGAGATTTTTGAAAAATGATTTTTTTTGAAAACAAATTCAGCCTTGCACAGGATTCAAGTTAGTACCGAACTACTCAGTGAACCCTTACGATCCAAATGACATTGAAGATAGCATCCGCTATTCAATCATCATCATTGGTCATTGCATTGACTAAAAACCCTTTTTTTTATTTTTTAAAGAAAAACCCTTTTTTATTTTTTATTTTTTTTAAGGAATGCACAAGGACAAACAAGTAAACACCATTTTTCATGACTCAAAAAAAAAAGAGATTAATTTTAGACTAGTAAGCATATTAACTTTAGGCCACCAAGAAAAATAAAAAATAAAAAAATTCCACTAATTAAAACACACCTACCATGAGCAAGGGCGGCAAGATGCAGCGGTGCACGGTGGGTTGCGCGGGTCTACGACGTAGGTGGCGTGAATCGAGTCTTTCCGGTGTAGCGCAGCTCGGATTTGAGCCGAGGTGGGACGCGTCCAGCGGCTACGGCGGATTCTCAGACTGGGCTTTTCGGAGCTAGGTGGCACATCTGCTTCCAGCGGTCCGGTGCGGGTGGAGGCGCGGACACGGCAAACCGGATCTGCAACGTGGTTCGTAGGGTAAACAAGGGAGGTCAGTGGTGGTGTGTGGCTTGCGGTGGTGTTCACTGGGTTGAGCGGTGCGCGAGTCACAGCGGTTCTGATGTGGGTCATACAAGCATGCAAGTGATGCAGCGGGTTCACACGGAGAATGGAGCTCACGGTGGTAGAACGATGAGATCTAGGAGTGGTTCCGGCGGCGCAGATCTGGGATTTTCGTGCGGCTGGAGGCGATGGCTGCTGGTCGTGGGGCGGCTGCAAGGTGGCGCGCGGCCAGGCAACATTGAATGGTGCCGCTTGTGGTTCGGTGGGGTGCCTTACGGAGGATCACAGCTTGGTTGGGTGGTGAGAGGTTGAGGATAAAGGATTGTGGTGGGAGTGGAGGTTGGAGGATGGTGCTACTTGGGTGGTTCACGGTTTGGGTGAATGGGTGGAGGTGAGAGTGGGTTGGTCGTGAGTGGTTTTGGACATGAAGAGGAGATGGCTTTTGGTGTTGGTGAAGATGGTTATGGGAGGAAGCTTGGGGAAGATGGTGATGGTGGTTGGAGGTCACGGTTGGGTGGTGTTTTGGTTAGAAGAGGTGGTAGGGATGAAAAGGGGAGGTGGTGATGGGTTCTGCCAAAGTGAGGTGGTGGAAGTGAAGATAAAAGTAGTTGAGATGCCCGAATGGCTCTCTGTTTGCTCTCTATATTGCGTAGTGATGACTACACAGAATGCAGTTATTTGTGCCCTATTCTTGTGCTAAAATGAATGCTGGATCCTTGTTTATAATGCATATTTGGAGGTTTTGTACTTATATTTGTCATATTCTGATTTTGAACCTTTCTTGTATGTTTATAGCAAAACTGTGTTTAATTGTTGTGAATTGAGTAGATTTATATATGTTACTGATTTGGTGTATTCTTTATGTTAGGAGGGGCTCCTAGTAAGGTTAAATATGGAGCAAATGAGCTTAAAGAGGAAGAGAAGCCAAATCTGCCATTTCAGTGGTCACCGCCGCGGCGCGCATATGTGAGGGCCGCGGCGCAGAGAGGTTTTTCAGCAAGTCCATACTTGGAACCGAGGCGAGAGGGCCGCGGCGCAGATGAGTGAGGGCCGCGATGCACGTAGACCGACCCTGTGGGGGCCGCGGCGCGCATATGAGAGGGCCGCGGCGCTGAGGCAGCTGCTGAACCTATAAATAGATTTTCATGCGTTTTTCTCATTCTCTCTCAGTTTTTCAGTGTTCTGGCCGTTTTGGCCAGTTCCTTTTATAGTTTTGCTTTTTAGGTTAGTTTTAGGTAGTTTTAGGTTAGATAGTTTAGCTAGATTTTCATGGATGGTGGATTGGAGCAAAGGTTCAAAGGATTGAAGGAGGATTCAAGCTTCAGAGACAAATCAATGAGCTTCTTTCTCTCTTTTCCCTTTCTCTATTCTCTTCCTTATCTTTTGTATAGCTAAGCTTTGTTTAGGAATACTATAAATTCTTTTATTTATATTAATGATGTGTTTTTCTCTGAGTTTGTGTGGATGTTTGATTATGGTTCAATCATTATCTGTGTTTAATGCTTGTTCTTGGTTGATCACTGATTGCATGATCTTAATATTGACAAATGAACTAGACATAGCGATTTGTTGATATGGATATGATGTGATTGATATATGTTTGCTGATAATAGGGTAGAAATATACCTATTGGCCATGTATAGTGGGAGATTGAGAATAGATCGTTCATGAGTAGAAGTTGTGTTAGCTCTCAAGGAAACTTAGTGAGTTGGGCAATTGAAACCAGGGTTAATTGACCTAGACACAGGCTTTTGACTAATGAAGATTCTCAAGCTAACCTAATCAATGCATTTGTGTTTATGAGGGGGATTGCATGTTGTTGATAGATGTAGGGGGTGAAGGAGGATTTCCTGAAACCTAACCGCTTTTAGGTTTATTGCTTTTGTAGGTTAGATAGTTTTTATATTGTTTTCCTATTTTTATGTCCTTGTCTAGAATTGATTAAGCTATTGGTTGGTATTTAGCTTTATATCGTAATATCCTCGTGGGAATGAACTTTTACTCTGTATCTGTATTACTTGAGCGATCCGTGCACTTGCGGTAGCAATCACCTAGCACCAGATTCACCAGATGAAGAAATTGTCAGGTTGATCAAGCTTGGGTCACACTCAAATTTCCTCTTTCGTGCTTCATTCCTCTGCTCTATTTTCTTTCTTCATCCCAGCTCTTGTTGCATTCTCTTTTCATGTCAAGCAGTCCCTTGCTTGGTTGCTGCGCTGCCGAGCCCTTTGCTGCACTACTGAGGGCGTAGAGGGGATGAACAGCTACTACTGTAGCTATGTGATGCAAATTTTCCTTCTTTTTTATTTATTTTCTTTTCTCTTTTCTTTTTTTTTTGTTTTCCTTTTGTATTAAATTAAATTAAGAAAAAGAAAAGAAAATTTTTAATAAGATGCAAGTAAATAAAATAAAAAAAAAAGTTCAAAACATTGCAATTAGGCATCAATTAACACAAATATTAGTTCTGGATTAAGCAACAAAAAATAAAATTTTATAGACAAAATTTGGTATCAACAATGGTGATTTGCTTATGTTTATTAGTGAATTTTACATAGATCCTTATCATTGTCTTCATTTTTGTAAATTGAATGAGACTTATCCCATTCAAAGTGACACCATGCAAAGATATATCATTTTCGAAGCAAAAGACAATCATTTTGGCTCTCACAGTGTCCTATGAGTAATTGAGGAGTTAGACAGGGCTGTGTCTAACTCCCAAAACGTTTCTGTTTGAATTTTTTTTGATACACGACTGTGTCTAATTACAAAAACGCTTTTGTTTGATTTCTGAAAAAAGACACTGCCGTGTGTATATTGACACGGCTGTGTGTTGATTGCGCCAAATAGGATGACATATTTGCCTTAGTTACGCTAACAAGTTTGGCGTATTCTATATAAATACGCCATCATAGATGCCAAAACCACATGGGATGCGCCAAATAGGATGGCGCATCCACGTAGGTTACTCCAAGACGCTTGGCGTAACCTATGTGGATGTGTCATCCTATTTGGTGCTTCCCACGTGGCCAGAAAATGATAAAAAGTGCCACGTAGGATAAAAGGGTGACAGTTTGGTATATAATTTTGAAAGAGTGACATTTTAATAAATAATTTAAAAAAGTGGTAACTTAATAAATAGTTTAAAAAATAATATTTTAATAAATAATTTTACCAATAGTGACAATTTAGTAAAAAAATCTTGTTATTGTTAACACTAGATACAAACATAGTCTTGTCAAAGTACATTTCAAAAACATTTTGTGTGGGTAGTTTACTTTGTAAGAGCTTGGAACATGTTGGAGAGTAGCGGAATTTAATTTTTACAAATATTTTTCATCTCAAATTTTTTTTTGTCTTTCACTTTTCTTTCTTAGACTCTATTATAAGGTCATCTAAGAGCTTTATTAGGAACTCCTCTGCTAAGCCTGCAGGATAGGTCCTAGGAATTAAAAATAAAATACATTTCTAAAAACACAAAAATAAAACAGGATTCGATCCTTAATACTGGCTCTTTATTAATAAATTTTCTGTAAGTATCATTATAAATTCTTGTTAAAGATAATAAGATATTTCTAGGGTTGAACTGAATAACCTCCCATTCCCTAAGGCCTATGCCTTTTTCCACCAAAGAAAATTTAAAATAAAAACTACATCGACAAAACATTAATACGACAATTACGCAGCTAATGCTGCTTACCACATTTATATTTGTATTTTATTCGTTAGGTGTGTTCTAAATTTGTGCTAGTTCAATAACTCATTTCGACTAGAAGTTAATTGGGATCTATTCAAATTTTAGAAATTAGATTGATGGATTTTTTAGTAAGATTTGGGTCAAGCGGTTGGTTCAACTTGGCTCAATATTTTAAAACTTATAATTTTTTTTAGCAACTAGTGATAATTAATAAAATTGATTGACTTAATTAATAAATTTTAAATAATATGATAATATATTTATATTAACATATTTTTTCGAAATATATATATTATAAAACATCTTTTAGATTTAATTTTTTATTTCTAAAATTTTATGAATTAAATATACATAATATTTAATTTTGTATAATTTATCTAAATATTATATCAACTCAGTCCTGATCCTGATTATTAGTCGGTCATGGCCTAGCTAAATCCAACTTTAAAAAATTGGCCAAATTAAAATAACGAATCAGTGTGGAGCCAAATTAAACCTAACTCGTCACCGTCCAATAACACCTGTATTATCCGTTAATACGTTTTATTGGAATATCTAAGAGTGAGCTAGCAACTTGAATTGACTGACAAATTGCTAGTGGACAAAGTGAATAACTTCCAGATTAAATATGATTATTTGTTTGATAAAAAAAAATATTTATATGTTACTTAGTTTTAAACATATTTTGGCATACTTGTGTCCTTATCATATTGTTCTAATTTCTTCTGTAAAATTTTGAATAAATCTGATCTACTTTCTAGCCGTTTAAGTTTTTATGGAACAAAATTCGACTTTTGTAGGCTTATTAACAAGTCAAAATGTATCAGCATTAAACAAAAAAAAAATGTTTTGCTTGTTTGCGGAAGCATACATGATTACTCAACCAAACCAATTAAAAAACAAATCATAAAATGAATATGTATTGTTTCAATTATACTTTTATGAATTGTTTATTGTGAAGCCAAAATAATCATGGTATAATTAAAATTACATAAACATGTTTATACCAACAATATAAATATTGTATAAGTTAAATGTTCCAAATTCAAATATGATAATTACATTATGTTTTTTGTTTCCACTATAAGCTAACTATTGAGTGGCATCATTCTTGTTCTAAAGTGAATTCAGAAGTGTACTTGAGATAGACACGTCACAATGGTTTCTTCCTTGTACCGCAACAGCAGTGAGCGTGTTGACACTGGAGTACCTGCAAAGAGATTCCAACGCTCAAGTCAGGATGTGCACAAGTAGAGTTATGCAATGAGTGATAAGTTACTACCTATTTAAGGTGAGTTAGCCTGATATTTATAGACGTTTGATAGATACATTCTCATAACGAAGAGATACATTCTTGTAATAGTAGTAAGAAGAGATATGTTTCTTATTTAGTTGCAGATGATCTCTATATTATTGGAATATAAATATTGCAATTACGTGTAGTTAGAGACAATTATGGATGTTATTATTCCGTAAGATCATGATTGATAGTAACTCATATTATTAGGATCTATCCATTATGCAAATCTTATGGTAAAACTATTGCTATCCAATGCCGTGGTCCGATAGACATAGAGCCGAGATCTTGTCCTCATGTCATAAGCGAACTTTTCTTGAGATCATTGACGTCGGACACTGGCATATTGCGTGCCAAATCAACCCATGGGACATGACCTCAGATTACGGTCCAGAACAATTCTTATTTAAAAAAAAAACTACAGATGCAAGCAAAAAACATTAAGATGTGATGGTTCATCCGTTGTAGATACGCTTGAATCAAACTTTAACTAGTAAACCAAAAAGAAAAAGCTACAATAAGTCCGCTTATGGAGGCGAAAAGTAAAGAAAGGGATACAGCACATGCATGCCACTTAATTTGGCCATTGAAGAAAGGAGAAAGAAAGGGTGTAAATAAGACTTTTCCCCCCTTCTCTGATTAGAATGAGAATGAAGAAAAAGTCGACAAACAACTGAATATGTAAACTTGATTGTTGTGAGAATAATGGATGTGAGACATCTCCTTTAGACTGGAAAATTATGTCGTTGTATTCAAATTAAAACGTTTCAAACTCTACTTATGGGATAGGATATAAATAAAGAATAATACAATTTGGTACGAATTTCTTTTCACAAATTTCATATGAATCCGCATGGCACTAAAAGAATAAAAGAAAAACCGAAATCAAGTGACGAAAAAAGTGCAAGAAGCAAGCCATGGAAAGAAACGGTTGAATCAAAACCGTTCGTATAAAATTCACGAAGTGATTTTTGTTGATATTTAGCATTATTGATAAATACTTATCCTCTGTTTGTCTCTAACATCAAATTGTTTGACTTTGACTACAACTTTAACTATCAAAATATAACATCACCAGTTTATAATATATATGTTGAATATGTGTGTGTGTGTTAAGAAAATGAAGAAGACTGTGTGTGTGTGTCCTGGTAATTAATTAACCCAATATTTTTTTTTCAAAAAATATCAAAATAATATATTAAAAAAATAAAAACCAAACGCAGCTCCTAACTATAATATCTATGCACGATGTGCATAAAATAATGGTATGTTTCTTTGACATATATGGAATTAATTAATTAATAGAGCGGTTCTTTCTACTGCAATTGCAAATCTGCAAATGAACAAAGCAGCATAGATGACAGGTAAGAGTTGCACTAGTCAACTAAAGAAGTATTCAATTCGATGAGTTTTATACTTTCACTTGGATTTGACTGTGAACCTAAGATAGTGAACCATGAAAATGACCAATAGGATCAAAATATGAGCCATTAGCATCGATCGAGACATCAATTGCGTCGGGTGTGGTTCTTTATTCTCAAAGAATTCTTTTTTCAGCCAAATTTTCTTATGTACCACATTTTATTCTTAATTGAACGCACTTACCACCAGCAGTAGCAAAGTCTTAAAATTTTTTACTTAGCGTCTTCATGCATGAAAATGAGATGTGGGAATATTCTTCCTAAACAAATTTTAATTTTGAGAAAGCAATGGATCGATGGCCATGAAGAATTGCCATATTAATCAACTAATCATATAAAACCATAATCAGGAATACTCAAATTCCTTAAAATTTACCTTGGAAAATAGTTACTTGCCTATTTGTGTCTTCAATTCGCCCCCCCCCCCCCCCATACATGTGATAACTGATAACAAGTTATTACTCACAAAATTGGTTAAACCAACTAGCATGATGTTATTCAAGTTAAAATGTTTAGACTTAACTTAATTCACCTTAGACGCAGCCAACTTCTATTACGACAATTAGTAATATATGTTGATGCACGCATCATTTTTATATTCATTTTTAATTTTCACTTATTACCCATTTCCTTTGCTTATTTTCTAATTTCGCAAACAGTCAATAAATCTCATAAACTCAATAATTTCAACGTATATGGAAGTTCCTAAATTCATGGTATCATATTAGCTGGGTACTTTATCTACAAAAATGAAGTATTAACATATTTTTCTGATGAGTAATACTACACAAAAAAGTTCGAAGTCTGTAAAATTCAGCTAAATTCAAAGATGATTGTTGAATGAAATAAAATAATAAGGATCGTTTACTTATTTAAGAGTTAATAAATATGTCAAATTATTCTGTAAAAAATTATGGCAAAAAATTTCTAGATGTCCAACATTTTAAATTTCTTTTCTTACATTCCATGGAATGATATATATATTTTCTCACAAGTTTAGTGACTACATAATAATTTTTGTGCATCTAAGTTTGTAATTTTTTTTTTTTTACTTCGTATGAGTTTATAATATTTTAGTTTAGGAAGTCCAAGATGGAGCACTCATACTACACCATTAGGATTTCATTTAGGATATGTTTAGAAGTTAAAAAGGAGAAGGAAGGGGAAGGAATCAAAAGAAAATGAAGAGAAAGGAAAGGGATGGTTTGGGAGTTATATAATAATCTCTTATTTTCCTCTCTTCATTTTAAAACACTCATAAACAAAAGTGAAATTTACTTGAAACCTTTTCCTCCCCTCCATTTCTCTTCATTTTCCTTCACCCAAACATGGACATGAGTGTGTGAAACACGGCAGGAGACAAACACAACAAGTGCATATATATGAGGTGATAGAACATTTTTAAAAGGTATTTGATATGTAACAAACATAAACTTGATGTTTTTTTTTTCTTGTAAGAGCATTATATAGAGATCTTGGAGAATTGTTACAAGTGTCAAGTGTTCAATACGTGTTAACTTTTGTTAAAGTGGTAACTAATTCACATGACGAACAGAACAACATGGACATGAATGTGTGAAACACGGCAGCAAACAAACACAACAAGTGCATATATATGAAGAGTTTGAACATATTTTAAAGGAATTTGATATGTCATGACAAACATAAATTTGATCTTTTTTGTTTGTAAGAGCATTATATAGAGATGTCGGAATACTGGTAGTGTTTGTGTTCGGCTTTTTTACCAAACTGTTATTGTTAGCAAAATTATTTACCAAAATGTCATTTTTTTTAAAACTATTAATCAAACTGTTATTTTTTTTAAACTATTTATCAAAATGACATTCTTTTAAAAGTATATACCAAACTGCCACCCTTTTGTCCTACGTGACATTTTTTAATATTTTTTTGCCACGCATGATGCGCCATCCTATTTGGCGCATTCTATATGGATTTGTCATCTATGATAGCGTATTTACATAGAATACGCCAAGCTTGTTGGCGTAACTAAGGCAAATACGCCATTTGTTTTGGCGCAATCTACACACAATTGTGTCTTCTTCCAGAAATCAATAGTAATTTAAATAAAATCACTAAATATAACATTCTCAGATACACTAATGACATATAATTACACATCAATGAGATGGACCCACATCAGAATGTGGTGGCCTGTGAGAGGAATCGGAAGAAAGACCTGGCTGTGATGGGTATGATAGGTAACCTGGTGGTGGGAAAGGATATGGTGGGTAACCATGTGGTGGGTAAGGATATGATGGGTAACCCGGTGACGGGTAAGGATATGGTGGGTAAGGGTATGATGGGTGATATTTAGGTGGTAGATGAGTGGTTGGGAACGTAGCAGTGGTAGGAGGCTGATTCGTGTGCTAGCTTGTAGAACTGGTGTCCTCGGGATGTCGAAGTCGTGTCCGAGTGCTCGCTAATCCTGTCCTCCTTCTACGCCGCATTCCCTGTTGACTGGACTCCTCGGGCGGCCCTGAAATGTTATCTGTTGCTGGAGCTAGACACAGATGTTCCATTGTAATGCGATCATGCTCCCGCAATGAATGTAGGATCTGTGTAGCAGCTTCTCAAGTGGCAGTGTCAATAGTCGAACTGAGCAAATGCTCTGTAATGTCCACCTAAGAAACAGATATAAAATATGTTATTATAATGAATACAAAATACATATAGTCACTAGCAAATTGGTAAAGAGTTTACCGCATTTCCAATAGATGCACTAGTGGGAGAAATCTAGCGTCAAGTAATTTTTTTTATACCAACGCATGTACTCATAACACGAAGCGAGGGGTGTGAGCAATGGGATTCTCCAAACAAGCTTCTCATTTTGACTATCCCATGTGGCTATGTAAACAGCATGTGTAGCTGGCAAATCCTCATCATGCCTACCTGTCAGTGTAATTGAGTGCAAACTGTCAAGCTGGAGTGGTCTCCGTGGTATGGACTGGTCAAGACCAAACTGGCGCATCACTCGGTCTGGCTGGTGCCACTCAACAATGTGAAAACATATGAGAGGGACCACTGCTAGTGCTATGTCCCTACCGGCCACACAAAAAGGTAGAAGTGATGTCACCTTCTTATCTGTGTATGGTTATCATATAATATGCAAAATGAGATGCACACAAAATTAAGAAGTCATATACATAAGTAATTAATTCAAACGAATATAAAATAATACATACCTCCTTATTTTTCAACTGATCAAAGAATCGGCAATAATATTCAAGGACGCCAATCACAGTATCACTCAAAAGTTTATGCTTGCGCCACCTATTTGTAAATGAAAGTATTATGAATGTAAGTGAGAAATATTAGCAAAGTAAGTAATTGAGCAAAGTAATGTAAAGAAATGATATGAAAAAGAAACTTACTCCCATCCTAATGGATTGACCACGATCAGCACCATAGAACACATCAGGTTCAACATGGTCAGCTAGTGTACGGGCAAGTCAGGGGAATCTGTACCATGCCCAATACTGCAATAATATGCAAGCCCCTCCGATCTTGCGTGCCTTGTAGTCCGTAGCTTTACAAAGCTCTCTATACAAGTACGCCAAGACTGCAGACCCCCAACTATATGTCTGACAACAGCAAAATCCTCCAACAATGGAAGGAATATCAAGTGCACAGACTTACCAGAATGATTAGGGCATAAAAAACCCCCAAACAACCTAAGTATGTAATGTCATGTACGTTGTTGCACGTACTCATTATCATCATTGTCTGTGACGTTTGTAACACTTGGCTGCCACAGATATGTCATATCAATGCGTGCACCAGATATGAGCGAGGAAGTCTCATCAATCCCTTACAACTGATCACATAGAACGAGCCAATCAGTCCAATGGGTAAGGCCAGTAACTGCAGTGCCGTTAATAGGAAGACCCGATATGAAACTGATGTCCTCCAACGTTATGGTGCACTCCTCGGTAGGCATGTGAAATATATGTGTCTCTGGGCGCCATCTCTCAACCAACGCAGTGATCAAGGAGTGATCAATGCTGCAATAGTGCATATGGGCAACCCCCAAGAAGTCAGCCTGCTTTAGATATGGAAGAATTGGCGTAGGGGGTCCATATGTTTTGTTTTCTGAGCACATCTAACGCGCAGGTGTCAATCCTCATGTCCCTGCCATACATGCTGTGAAACATGATACTTTTGCAATTCCAAAATTGAGCCGTCCTCTGGGCCTGGGTTTACACGAAATGTCATCTGTCACGCTGTATACCAAATAACAACAACAATTAGTGTGACAATATGATTACTATAATAAAATATAATATGACAATATTATTACTATACTAAAATATAATATTTGTTATCGATGGAATAAAAGAAAACACAATTACTTAAAATAATATAAGAGTCAAATTATATGAGAGAAATAAAGTGCACGCTAATAATCAACTAACATATAATAATAGTATTCGAATACAACATCATAGCGGAGTAATACACAACAACATGGCTCCAAAATACACATTGATCATTGGCAATTACAAAAGTCTGACAGCTAAAATATGTCCTAGATCAACTAGATGGCCCCACTCCATCATCCCTCAAGGAACTCGATTCACCAGCACGATATGTGTAAGAATTATGTCCAGGTTGATGGCATCTTGTAGACGTTTGTCCTGGCCTGGCTTCACGCCAATCCATCTCATTCCTGAGTCGGGTTGATTTTGTTCGACCTTTAGATTTAAGCAATGCTCGATCAGGTACCACTGTTATGTTAAGACCTGCAGGCCACCATAGTTCAGCCTGAACTGGTTCAAATTCAAACTCATAAGCTCTGTAAATGCTCTCCATTCTATAAACCCTATGCACATATCAGAATGGGTCAATTGCCACAGAAGCACACAAAGCAATCGCATGAGAGCATGAAAAATGCAATGCTTGAAACACCCTATAGTCACACCAGCCTTCTTCCAGGTTTAAAGTAGAAGAAACTTCACCATGTTGCATTACAGGGTTAAAAGGCTCTTCAACCATGAACTTGATGTTCTCTCTATTGTACCAGCGAACTTGGTGTGAGCTCGCCTTTGTCATGTTGATTCTCCGGTGTTTCAATAAGTCATCACTCCATTCCTACCCAAATGTCATCATTTTTGCATTCGTCTTATCTTCTCGGTTGACAAAGTATTTTACCAATTTCGTATATGTCAACTGAACTAATGTAGTTATAGGCAGATTTCTGCTACCTTTCAAAACACCGTTGATGCACTCTGACAAATTAGTAGTCATATGACCGAATCTGTGACCACCATCATATGTCAAACTCCATTTTTCTTTTGGAATCGCATTAATCCAATTTGTCATCTCGGTAGTAGCTGTCAGCTTCTTTAGCCCAGCATCAAACTTAATTGCAATTGGTTCATATCCTAATACAACAAATGAATTGAGTTGGTATTAGAAACTAACTATTAGTATAATAAATTAGATTTCAAGTTAAAAATTTTAAATATCTGTGTTAATCAAAAATCTTTTCAACTCCTTATTTTGGAAGTTGGAGTTAAAATTAGAATCAATGTGCCGTATGCAGAAGACATGATACGCATTCGGCGGCTGCCATCCAAGATTTTCATTTGCTACTGATTGTAAGATGTCTTAATGTCGATCAAAGATCAAGCCTAAGCCCTCTTGTTGTGTGACATGCAACCTCAGGTAGGCTAAGAACCAACTCCAAGCATCCTTTGTCTCCCCTTCCACAATGGCAAAGGCAATTGGCAGAGGTTTTTTATCTCCGTCTTAAGTTATTGCAATCAACAACTTATGACGGTATTTGCCATACAAATGAGTGGCGTTAATTTGAACAATGAGCTTGCAATATAGGAAGCCAGCAACATATGGTCTAAATGTCCAGAATAATCGACAAAACACTATTTTTGAACAATCAAGTCGGTTATTTACAAAACATTCATCGTCTTGCAACTCCACCATTGTGCCTTCCATGTCTCTTCTCATGGCTGCTAGCCATCTGGGCAACACCTCGTAAGATTTGTCCCAATCCTCAAAAACATTCATAATGGCCAATTGTTTTGCCTTCCAAGCTTTTTGATATAAAACTTGGTAACCGAATTGGCTTCAAATCCGTTCAATAATTAAGCATACAGGTAATCGAGTTTTGTTCTAACCAACTCCAAAATGCAAGAACAGATCATACGAGAGTCCAACTTGCGGTGATCTAATGACACACCTGGGTTTACGCAGCTGTGAGGTTATATTTTGTAATATGTCACATATTCGACATCTTGCTTTGTATGGCCCTATTTCTCCCTTCGTGAAAACTAGGGCACTTAGCAGTAAGTCTTCGTGAATCAGAATCTTTAATCTTGTACTCTTGATGCCTGTGAATCGAATAATGTTTGAGGGCCAACTTCATGACATCTTTTGATGGAAATTACAAGCCAACATAGAATTCATCATTGATGCTTCAAGTCTCACGACTATCTAATGTAGGTAAGTTATCAGGATTACTCAATGCATCCCAATTGATCTGAGAAAACTGAGGGCATGGTGACACAAACACAAATTTAGGGCCTGGAGGCATAAATATGGATTGAGGAACAACCGACAATGGAACTTGTAAATTTTCTTCGGCATCAAATTTTTCTGCCTTTATGTCAGTGTCTGAATTATCGGCCTCAGCTAACTGTTCTTCATCTTCACTTGTGTCCCATACTGCATCTTTGACAAGTGGGTTATCAGCTTCAACCATTGCACCACCAATAACAATCATATTGCATGGCTCAACTGGATTAGAAGGACCAACTTGAGATTCGGTTTCACTTGGAGTTTCAACATGCTTTTCCTGCCCACTTGTTTCGACCTCAACATACAACTCCATCGAGGTCATGTTCGGAGTTTGACAGAAGGAATCTATCATGTACTTTACATCATCATTGTCTTCTAATGGAAGACCTGTTCATCTTCATAGATTGTAGCATTGTGGACATCGATAGACAACCTTTGATGCATGTACATTTACTTGGAACCTCAACTTTGAATGGATCTTATTTTTATATCCATCCAAAGTCACATTGGCTATGATCACAATAGGACTAGGATGAGGATCTTGATACATGAGACCTTCTTTACCATCATACATTGTCCCGTTGAAGTAAATGTGTACATTCAGGGGTTTTGCTATGTTAATTCCACTTCTGAATAATAACAATTCAACACATATGAAATCAATATACATGTATCAATTACAACAAAATTGTACATATAACAATGAATTTATATTATTATTATTTTACGTACAAATAACTTCCTAAGCCCTACTAATTTGAATTAAACTAAATTTAGTTATTTAAATCATGTCAAGTACTCAAGAAAAAAAAAAGTTATACTATTATTTTACTTACAAATAATTCATACAATTTATATTACATATCCTATTAATCACATTATTAATTAGTCAAGAAAAAAATTCTAAACCTCTAAATACATATACAATAACATAAATGTATAATTAACACTAATATAATAAAAAAATCAACAAATCATTAACAAAAAATTCAAACATTGAAATATATACTTACATATAAGGAATACTATCTGAATTTGATCACAGATGGAGATCCAGACATCACTTCTAGTAGCAACTATCAAATTAAGTACATGATAGAGAGTTGAGAGCGTTTAGAGAAAAGAAATTTGTAGAGAGATAGTGAGAATTGAGAAAATGGAGTGAATGCCACGGATGGGGGAGGGGGCGTAAGTATATACTCATGTTACGCCAAGTTTATTGGCGTATTTAACTTGACGCCAATCATGTTGGCGTATTCAGCATAAAAATAATGTGGGATGCGCCAAATAAGATGACGCATCCATGTAGGTTACGCCAAGCATGTTGGCATAACTTACATGGATGCGTCATCCTATTTGGCACATCTTAAGTAGTTATAAGATGTTAAAAAATATCACGTAAGACAAAAGGGTGACAGTTAGATATATAATTTCAAAAGAGTAACATTTTTAAAAAAATGACAGTTTGATAAATAGTTTAACAAAATAATATTTTTAAATAATTTTATTAACAGTAACAGCTTGGTAAAAAAGCCGTTTGTGTTTAGTACGTGTTAAACAAATACAACTGATTTTAAAATTGTTTACCCTTCATAGCACTTCACCGCAATTTCTAATTAGTAGGATTTAAACAAGAATCTCCTAATTAGAGTACCCCTAGTACTAATTAACTATTATTGAGACGTCGCTTGTAACTATATTCTAATGATAGTAATTAAATTTAGTAATCGACAACTAATATACCCGGGCATTACTAGGGAGCCCAAATGGCATGGGCACGTATGGAGCTCGGCTAATTAAAAAAGAACATTTCTATATCCTACGAACATATTTCGTGAAATACATCACGAATTTATGAATGAACAAATAATCAATCATGTTGAATAAAAAAATAGCAATTATAAATTTTAAAACAATAATAAATATTTAACAAAATACAAATTACTTTTTTCATTACGTAAACCGTTTTACGAAGTAAAATTCGTGCGAAATATCATTTTCCATGAAAAAAAATAAGTGGGTTTTTTGAATTAGAAGCAGGTCTCACCGTTGGACTCAGTTGGTTGTAACCGGTCCAAGCCATTCGGAATGTTTTATTCTCGGGATATGTATCTTTTTCCAAACATACTACATAAAGCATTCATGCTTCAAAAAAAGTTTGACAATTTTACCCCATTTGTTTGCAGATCTATTTGGAAGGCAAAATTGTTTAAGAGAGCCAGCAATACGCGCGTTCCATTACTAAACACTTTTTCGCATAAAAAGGAAAAAAGTTAACTAATCTCATGTCGATCTCTTAATGAATTTCATCACGTGTATTTTATTTTAGAAAAAAATTCACGTGTGTATTTGGCTACATTGACGATCATTACTTGTGAACATAGTTAGGAGGAGAAACACAAGAAATTGTTACCAAAAAAGAAAGGTTTTACCAAAAAAGGAAACACAAGAAATTAAAGCACGTGTTTTATCCCAGCAAGCATATTTCATTTAACATTAATAAAGATTTCACTTTCGGCTTTCAATCAATTCACACAAGCTTAATCTTCTGTCACCTTTTAAATTTTGTCGTTGTCGGTTGCGCGACTGCCCAGAAGATAACCAAAGATCAAATCCAACCATCTTAAAGTGAATCAAAGTGCCGCTGTAACAGTATATATCCATAGACCATTGAGAGGAGAGATTCTTAACACTCAGATAGTATTGTACTCACGAATTACATTTCAAAACTCTTATTAAGTCCACATGAATAGTGACCAAATGCACAATATTTAAATTATAAGATAAATACAATTTTTATAATATTTTAACTCTAAATTCTGAAAAAAAAAACTAATCAAATAAGCAAAAATATCTCTAAAGGGGGCACAAGCTTAGAAAAGGATGAAGTAGCAATCTGAATAGATTAGTAGCAAACCGAACGATTTAATTAGTAGCAAAACACGGTATTTTGCATAGACGGGATTCTAGTTGATTGATATCGCAATGCTTGACCAAGATGTACCGAAAGGTATTTGATAATGAAATTTGGACGAAAGAAATATATTAGGTACCTACTCATGTATGCGGGTGTTTAAAATTCCGTCTGTCCTATTAATTTATCATATCCCGATGTTAATTAAGACTGATTCAAGTTATAGAAACCAGAACAGGTGTGTTTTCGAGTCGGTTTGAATCATACATTAGGTCATTTCAACCTGACCTAATATTACGCATTATTTTAAAATTATTGTTTTTGTAATTATTTATAAACAACAAGTCTTTATGATTTAAATTAATTATTTTTATATTGATATTATTTGTTTTAAAATATATATTATATAATATACTTTAGTTTAAATTTTTACTTATATAATTTTATGACTTAATTATGTATAATGTTTAAATTTATACATTATATCTATATATTAAGTCGGCTTCTTACTCACTCATTATTGAGTCATGACCAAGTCAAATTTAGATCCAAAAAAATAGATCAATTAAAATATTAGATCAAGTTCAGATTAAGCTAAACTTATCACAACCTGTCTTATAATGATCTCTACCCATGTACCTAATTAACAAGTTCCTTTACTGAATAAATACTCTATATAGGTACAGTAAAGATTTAGGAGGACCCATACTGCATCATGGCACAACTATACAATATCTATTTCAATGATTTAATCAAATATATCATGTTTTCATTAACTAGGTACAATACTTTTGATCTATAATTAAGTACCTAAGATTTCTCCTCTGAGAGGCCAAGAAAAAGTTTCGTTCTTCAAATTATGAGTTAAATTTTAATTGACTGTGTAAAGTTTTTTTTTTAATATTATCACTTAATTATGTATTATAACATCATTAAAAGTGTAATTACTGAGGTAATTGTTGTGAGAAAAAAGCATTTTTAATAACGGTGTTAATATATGATTAAGTGCAAAAAAACTTGTACAGTTAAAGTACATGAAAATTAAATCATCAAATTGTACACTTGATTTATCAACACTATGATCAAGGCAGATATATGAAGGGAAACCAGCCCCCTCCCCCACTATCGAAAAGGTAGTTAATTAGAGGTTCTTTTAATCACCTTTGATCCCTAGTTAACAAATATACTTGTATACAAGGAGAATTATTCCAAGCTTTGCAGTGTAATCTAAGGATGTCTCTTGCTTTTTGTTTCAAATATGAAGCACAATCCGCTTGCATCACCATGGAAAGCTTTGACACGGCTCCAAACCTCAACATCTCTCGAACAACCTCATTTGGTGCTGAAAACTTAGCAATCACTGAAAATATATGAATTGCTCGATCATCGGTTGCAGGAGAAACCCTCAGAATCCTCTTAGAAATCACTGCGATGCTCGCTGCATGCTGCAGAAACCGTTGTCTTCCATCAGCACACGAACACACATGTGCCAGAAGGTTAAATATGAGTTCTGTAAGGTTCTTCTCCGGTTTTTCGAGCTCAAGCTCGATGAGTTCTGTGACTGCACCTGCTTCCACGATCCTCATTCGGTTTCTACCCAAAGGGCACGTTTCTATAAGGACATGCAAAGCAGATTTTATAGCCTGTTGAGAGAGTGTTCTATTTCTCAACACTCTTACCATTTCTCTGAAGAATTCAATGTTTAAACTCCCCAACGGGGTTGAATCCGCGACTTCAATTGTTAACTTGAATAAGGGCATTACTTCGTTTACCATCTTGACATTGTTATCCACGTGAAGTTGCAAAATCCAAGTCAACGAGTTGATGAAGCCCAAGTTTTCTCCAACAAGAGGCTTCATGTTGTTGGCCATGGCTGGATTCCAGAGAAGACGAAGAACTCTGAGAGCTTCTTCTAGACACGTGGTCTTACCTTCCTTGAAACTCTTGTTAATCACCATAACCATAGCTTTGGCTACTCCTGCATCTGCCATGCACGTTTTGTTCCTCTCGCTCTCCGCGGCCAAAGCATGGATCTTTTCCAATGCCGTTTGATAGCAATGAGGAACCTCAAGATCTTTGACAAGTTTCTGAACGTGGATCTTTTCAAGAGGGGTTTTAGGTGTTGGAATCTGATCAACACCTTTGGCTGCGTTTGCTGAGCACCATGCTTGGATTAGCCTTCGTAGCGTGTGGTTGGGAGTTAAGTACTCTGAGCTTCTTGGTAATGGCTGCTTGGTAACCGGGCACAAGCAATATTTGGCCTTCAGCAACCACTGCTCGATGCTTTCTCTGTCGTATGTTATGCCTGTCACGGCAGTCACAGGGTCCTTCATGATCTGAAGTGAAATGGGACAAATAAAATATTCAGGAATTTCAATTTCGGCCATATTGTATCAATAAAAACATAAAAACAAGTTATATGTTAATTAAGTTTTGAGAGATGGGTAATGTTTGGTGAACAAGAAGAAGAAGAAGAAGAAGAAGAAAAGGAGTTGCTTCTTTTGGTAAGAGAATGCTGCTTGATAAGTATGAAGGTCTGAAGGATTATATATACATATAATATATTGGAGACAAAGCATGAGAAGGGCATTTCTGGATAAAGGTGTTAAATAATACTTGTTCCATTTTTTCCTTGATTTTACCAGTCAATTCTGCGTTGGGTGCGTGGTCAGACTCTGTAGCAATCGTTTGAATTACATTATAGTTGCGGCTGTTGAATCTTAGATGCATGAATGAATTTTGGAGGTGTACGTTCATCATGCTCTGCCACATGGCATAATTTTAGTGGCCATTAGTTTACGTCGACGGCTACTAATTAATACTGCTGCTTTTGGGTTGTTTTGGATTGTTGTATTTCAAACCACAAGTGAGTGGAACTTTCTTAATTGGGGGATGGAGGCGGAATTAGATAAAGGAGGCCCAAAACAAATTAATATTCAAACTCTCTATGCATGCAATGAACTTAAGTTTTTACCTTTTTTCTTTTTAAAAAATAATAATAATAATAATTAATTATGGGTGTAAGTTTCGCCTGCGTTTTTACTTTCGTTCCGTGTATTTTTTACCCTATTGTAAGTGTGCACAACAATATGTATAGTAGGCCAGCATGAGTTTAAACTTCGTGTGTAAGTTTCGAAGTTGAGTTTGAATTCAACCTGAGTATGACAATGTCGACCAAAATGGCTGTTTTGGGAAACGAAATTACCAAAGTAGTAAACTTCATCGGTGACGTCTATAATTATATAATATCATATTATATGCCAATTTAAGCCAATTAATTAACACATGTAGCGAACTAGTTTTGAAAAGAATAATGAAATTTGTACATATTTTTTTATATTATTTATATATATACTCATTTTACATTCTTTTTATTTTTTTATAAATAAAATAAATAAAACACTTATTTTAACCCTATTAATATACATTCATTATTTTTATCTTTTTTTATTTTCTAAATATAAATATATATAAATTACGATATAATTTTATTTTAATGTAAATTCCTCTTAAAAAACTAACACTTGTAAATAACATAATTCTCTATTTAGAAAATTCATCGATAAAATAGAAAATTTTGCCCCACTAACAAAATTTTCTAGATAGGTAAATAACATCTTTTAAGTCTACGCTTGCATCTAATCTAGATCAGGTGCGTTTCAAATATTAGTCCCGTTATTTATTTAATTTTTATATGTTTAATTTTTTTAACTTATTTACAAAATTATTTTTATATCTCGTAAAAATATTACAGTTATATATAAATTAATTTGACATTTTTTTTAAATTAACATATAGTGTAAATACTATATATGTATAAAAGTTATATGCAAAATATTTTCCTTCAAATATGGGGCTTGAGAACCACGCCTTGTATGTCCATGTTAGTTCAGGCCTGGTAGCCTTCGAGTTTCATCTAACATTTTTCAAAACCAAAACAAGATTAATTAGTCAGATACGATGTCGCAATGTAAAGCTAAAATAAAGAGAAATATTACTAATTCTAATTAATTAATCAAATTGATCTCCACAGACTAATAGTGATGCATAATTTTCAGATTATAACTGCTTCTGCATGAGCAGGCGGACACTGTTTTCTCTACTACTGATTAAGGTTTTAGAGAAATATATGGTCATAACAAGCTAAGTCTGAGTTGTATTCTAGAGCTTTTTACACCAGAAATATCTGTGTAAAATTTGTCAACATAATTGTAGACATTATTTACTAAATTGTGTAAATTAAATTTATCAATAATTAACATATTATTATTTTTAATATAAAATAATTATGTGACATAAAAATTCACACAATTATTTAAATGTTAATTACTCCTTCCTTCCCTTTATGTTTATATTTTAAGATTTTTATACAAGAATTAATAATATTATTAAATAGTCTCAAGTATAGAAAAATGTAGCTTAATATGACTAAATGACCATTTATCTCACCCCATTAATATAGTCAAATATGTATAGTTATTGAATTTAGTAGAAAAAAGTGTATGATGATCTTTTTCTTTTTTAAAAAGAAACAGTGTAGAAGTTGCCGAATAGAATGAGTACTTGAAAGAGATGTGTGTACCTTATGTGCTGTTACCCAATTTGAATGGTGGGTAGAAATAGAAAGGTAAAAAGGTTTAGGTTTACTATCGGTGTCCATTTTGGTGCTGCTAGTCTAAAAATACAATAAACCATTGAACCCTTGCACATTAATTGGTCGCATATGTTGATGTCAAGGCTATGTTTGGTATGGGATAATAAGGAGGGAAAAGTTCATGCAGTAAACTTTCAGTAAAAGTAGTGTGTTTGGTTTACATATATATTAAAAAACAAAATCAGAAATTTTAAGAGGTGATATTTCGTCTTATTTTGAGAGTAAATGTTACACCAATTATCATTAGAATAAAATTTCCTCCCTCATCTTTTATTTCTCAATTTCTCTCCAGCATTCACTTTCTCTCCAACTCCCATCTTCTCTCTCTTCGTTGCTCACCCTCTCTCTCTCTCTCCCCTCATTGTTCTCTCTCTTTTTATGCTTTTTATCCTAGTTGCTTCACATTTTTTCAGCTTGATTGAGGATTCTTTTAAAGACTAATAACTGCGTAGATTACAAGCTTGACAAAGGAGATGAGATTTCACAAGCACTGCGATTGAGGATTCAAACAAATCTGATAGTCTACACATAAAATGATGCTTCCTCAAAATGGTGTCATACATGTTTGATATCATAAAAGTACTGTGAGAGTAAAAACATACCATTTTTCATTAGCAATTTTTATTTATATACCAACTACAGTAAACTTTTTAAAGAGATGAACATTTATCCCTTAATTTTTATTTTTGAAATTGTTATGATAGTAATAATTACTCCCATAAATTTTGGTGCACTACAAGAATTTTATAAATTAGCTACCAAATTTAGTTACGAAAATTTTTCGTAACTAATCCGTAGCTAATTAGCTATGGATTAACTATGGATTAAAAATCCGTAGCTAAATATGATATAGCCACGAAACAATTTTGGTAGCTAATTAATCCGTAGCAAATTAGGTACGGATTACCTATGAAATAAAAATTCCTAACTAAATTTCAAATGCAAAAAAAGAAATTTTTATCAAGTAAATAGCTATGGAATTGTTATAATTTAGTTATCAACACTTAAAAATATAATTTATGTTTCTACAAATTTATTTGTATAGTTTAAATCACAGTCAAACATTAAAAAATTATTTTTACATATTAAATTTACATCAAAAAATATTCCATAGCATAATTAAAAATTAACATTGAATTAGCTACCAAAATCGTAGCTAAATTTAATTGTATAAAAAGTTTTTTGACTAAAACTTAGCTCTCTTTAATCGTGTTGACCCATCAAATTTGACCTATTTTGACACTTTTAATACACAAAAATTATTCTCATAGAATGTGTGAAGTAAAAGTTTGTTCTCCGTCTAAGAAAGGAGATTAAGACTTATAAAAGCTAAATACCAACCAATAACTTAATCAATTCTATATAAAGGACATAAAAATAGGAAAACAATATAAAAACTATCTAACCTACAAAAGCAATAAACCTAAAAGCGGTAAATAGGTTTCAAGAAAAATCCTCCTTCACCCATTACATCTATCAACAACATGCAATTTTTAAACACAAATGCATTGATTAGGTTAGCTTGAGAATCGAGTATAATATATTTTAGGTATCAACCCTTTTTTAATATTAATTAATTTACTTATTATTACTTACTTTGTACGATCTAAATTCTGATCACACACTAAATGTGTCAATAGGTATATTTCTATCCTATTAACGAATTAACTCATCCAAGCCAATTTTTTTAAAAGAAACATATATCAACTAGAATATCCATATCAACAAATACCTTATGTCTAGTTCATTTGCTAATATTGAGATCATGAAATCGAGCCAACCAAGAACAAGCATTAAACACGGATAATGATTAAACCATAATCAAACATCTACACAAACTCGCATATGAGAAGAACACATCATTAATATAAATAAAGGATCCAAAATATTCCTAAACTTTCAGTAAAAGCTTAGGTATACAAAAGATAAAAAACAAAATCAGAAAAAGAAAGGGATAATTTTGAGAGTAAAGTTACAAACTCATTGATTTGTCTCAATTTCTTGAATCCTCCTTCAACTCCTTTGATCCTTGACTCAATCCACCCCCTCATGAAGATCTAGCCAAGCTATCTAACCTAAAACTAACCTAAACTAAGAAAAACTATCAAAACCTAAAACTAGAAATGGCCAAATGGCAAAGGAGATGAGAAAAACTGCGATTGAGGAGAAACAAATGATAGTCTACACATAAAACGATGCTTCCTGAAAATCATACATTTATATCATAAAAGTACTGTGAGAGTAAAAACATGACCATTTTTCATTAGCAATTTTTATTTATATACCAACTACAGTAAACTTTTTAAACGATGAACATTTATCCCTTAATTGCGCCGCGAAATTCTCGATCGGGTAAAAGTACTGGCCGGTAAATTTTGGTGCACTACAAGAATTTTAACAATTAGCTACCGCGGCAAATTTTGTTGGAATGCCAATTTGGCTTCGTAGCTAATTAGCTATGGATTCTTCCTCTTAAAGCTCAATTGCTAAATATTTAACCTTATGTGGAGCTCTCCTATCATAGTAGAATATACCAAATCAATAACATATATAAATCTACTGCAAAAAAGAAATTCATAACAAGTAAAAGCTGGATTTTGTTATAATAACACATCGAAAAAGGCTTAGAATCAGAATATGACAAATATAAGCACAAAACCTTCTAAATATGCATTTTAAACAAGGACCTAGCATTCATTCTAGCACAAGGATAGGGCAGAAATAACTGCATTCTATGTAGCTATCATACGCGCATACACTTTGCCAAATCTTAAATCCCTTTACTCCATGCCTGCCCCTCTCTCCCTCCCTCTCACTATCTCATACTTCTCCTATTTCCAATTTTCCAAAATTTCAGGATCTCAATTTCATATTCCCTCTCACTCTCTCTCTCTCTCTCGCCCCTCCCGAAATGAAACCAACCACGTTGCCGGCCACCCACTCGCGAACCGTCACCCCCACACACAGATCGGATCATGTGCACCACCATTCTCCACTGCAAGCCCGGAACCAGCCACCACCAGACGCGAGCCACCGCCACACAGACCCACGACGTCGTCTAGCCACCGCGACTCGCAGATTCGTGAGCCTCGCACTAGATCCCGCACCACCGAGACCCACGCACCACATGAGCCTGTCGCCTTCCATCGCAGCCACCGCGACTGAAGCCCAGATTTGCGTCGTCACCGTAAGCCACCCTCACTCCTTTTTTCCTCTTCTCTGTTTCGTTTTCTTTTCTCACAGAGACTAAAAGTCTCTTTATTATGCTTGACCTTTCTCACATAGACTATAAATCTGATTTTTATATTTAAGTTGATTTCTATTTACGACCCAATGACACAAAGTTGTAATGATTTCTATGAACTTATGTACTTTGCATATTTGCCTGCCATATGTTTGAGAAAAATCCTGAGTAATGAATCATTCTACAAGCAATCAAAGTATTACTGATTGGATTTTAGGTAGCTTATTTGGGTGCGATTAGACTCGATTTGATGAGAACCTGAACTTTTTTTGCCTATCATATGTTTGGATATGCATGCCTTAGCTTTAGTGGACATAACAGCAACAACAAATCTTTATCCCAAGTGTTTAGGTTTGATTTAGTTGAATTCATGATAGACTATCAGAAATTAGCCTATGCGTGGATTAATTCATTTATAAAAATTCTTAACACTCTCTTTTTTTGGGCACTAGTGGGTGCTGCATATAAAAGAGGCAAGATGGGTGGATTTATACTATGAGTTCAGTTGGATTTTGAATAGGTGGTATGTGAAGATATAGTTATATTTTGTCACCCTATATTTTGTGATGTTGGTAGTACTAAAAATGACTTCTTGGCAGAGAGTTACAACAAACTCAGTGTTGCACTTTCAGTTATGCATGAATGTTTTGAGCCCCTAAACAGCCCTTCCTCTAGCAAAGATATCATGGAAGACGTTTTATTCAGCAAATCGTACGAAATTCTTATCCTTCAATTCATGTTCTCAATATTTTATTAGGATTCTTTGCATATTGTGTTTGTGTCATACTTATAATTCATGCTTAAAGCATCTTAAGTTGAATTTGTAATATTTGGCAGGGACCCCATTGATCATATTTCTGTTTTGGCTGGTCACTTATTTCAGGAGTAAATAGTTGTGGCTTATTATGCCAGCTCTGACCATCAATTTTTTAAAATGAAATTAGAGAGAGGTCTGGCTGGATAGGGTTTAGGTTATATGCGTCACCTAAAATTAATAACATTAGTTTCTTTCTTATACCATAGTAATATTCAAATAACAAAACTTAGAGGAATTAATTCTATGTTCTCATGTTCCCTTCCTCAACTCTTAAATACTATCGATATTTTTAGCCTGAATGATCTTCTATAGATTGTGTTATATATCAACTTTCTCATGACAAAAAACGTAACTCCTTTTTTATACATTATTAGATAGATATATCAGAAGCTTTCTCTCTTGCATATATAGTTGGTGCAAAATATATGGGTCTAGATTTATCATGCAGGATGGATGCACTGTGATTTTTAGCATTGTCCTTATATCTTAACTTAAAATTATCCAGATCATGATTTTAAGTCAATATCTGTTCACTAATCTGTTGCCTTCCCACCTGTTTTAGTTTCTTATGATATTGCCAATGATTTGTGTTTAGGGTGAACTTCAATACTTCATTGGTGTTCAATTAGATGGAAGTGATCATGTAGAACCCTTAAAAAACCGCTTGTCTGAGAGGGCTGAGAAACAAAGTGCTAAGTTGGTGAGTGTTGCATAATTTCTTTTTAGTCGTCTTCTTATTCTTTAAATCTTTATTTTCTTGTTTTCTTTGATTTTTTATGTGCTTTTCGGTCAATCTTTTTAGTTTCTGGTCCAAGATAATGTGATGCTTTGTTTTTATATTTGACATTATGATAGCTTCCTGTCCATATTGTTTCAGGGTAAACTAAGAATTTGCTAATTCTATATGTCAATATAACTTAAGTTACTAGACACCTTTTTCCTTAATAAGATGTTTTGCTGAATAATTTGAATGCATATTTAGCATTATCATTATTTAATAGCAAAAATTTATATGTACTATGGAAGGGTATGCACATAATGTGTCAAAACCTATTAAAGCATGTCCACATAAGTGGAGGAACTTTCAGACGTTGGGTCCTTGTTCTATGGTCTCCATGATTGTCATAGCTTATTCATAGCTCTGTATTTGTCAATTATACATAATCTTCCTCTCCCACCATGTAAGGTACTATTTATCCTTTGCTTTACTGTAAAAGTTAGTAGAAAATGCTTGCTTATTAGTTGAGTTCTACTTGGCAGAACCAGAGTAGAAATAACTTAGAAATTAATATAGGATATGCTTGCTTTAGCTCAATTGTTCAAATTCTATTGATTTTCTTGTTCATTTTCATTTGTGTCAAATCTACTTACTACTTTGCATATGCCTTTTCATCCAGTTATTATCTAAGAATTTTTGTAAAATATTAGTGCAAATACTTGGTTAGACTGTTAGCAGGGAAGACATAAGAAAATATGAACTTATTTGTATGAAGGTAATAGTTGCAAATAGCAGGAAATCATAAGTGACTTTGATGCTATTGAAGTTACATTAGTATGTTCTATTTCAAAAGAACCTTGTTCATCATGAGATTTTGCTTAGGTTCTTAGAATACAAAATGCATACACGGTGGAGTACAGGAGTGCTGAAGATTTGATGGGGCAGCTTGGAGACAGTTTTGATAAAAAAAGAGATTTATAATAATTAAATGTTTGGTTGGGAGTTAATACCAATCTTATGCTTTATCATGTTTTAAGCCATTACTCTTAATCTATTATAAGTGATAAAAGGTTGAAGAAAAGGAAGTTAACATTCTGCTCCATTTTATTTGAGTATAATCTATCAGCAATATAAACTTTGTTTGGAGATAGGAAGCCAAAATGCAATTTTTTTTTTAAATTATGGTAAAGTAGTATCTGAATTAATTTGAACGTATTTTAATTAATTTATCTTTTAGTCTAGTTAAAGACATGCCATCTATTCTAAAATTAAAAAAATTACAAAAATATTCTTTGTAATTTGATTCTAAGAAATTAAGATAATTAAAATTTAAACTTATCACAATGCATCATGCTCATTTAGCATTATGACAAGTACCTAGGTTACCAAAGTGCAAATTGAAATCATGAATTATATATTAAAAGCAAATTCACCAGTAGAAACATGACTTCAATTATCAAATTGTTGATTATTTTGATAAAGTTTTCTACATTTTTTATTTCAGGACTCTTATGATATGCCTATTCATGGATCTAGCTTTGCTTCATCCTCACAAGTTACTGGTTCCTCCAACGCTGCTTCGACACAGGAAGTCATAAAGGAAGCTGTTAATGAAACGATGACTTCCTTTGTCCAAACACAGTTGGTGTCTGTTGTCCAAACACAGTTGGCGTCTGTGTTGGAGCCTATCTTAAGGATTGTTAGCTCCCAAGCAAGAAGTGTTGTGCCGCATGCACCACCCCAAAGCGACGCAGTTGGGGAGGATCATGAAGTTGATGATAATGAGGCTAACTTGGATTGATCAGTTGTGTTTATTAATGATGGAATTAACTTGTATTGAACTATTTGTATTAATTAACTTGGATTAGTTATGCTTTCTTTGTAGAACATGTTTTGAATTTATTAATACAATTATGATATTTTGTTGTTTTACACAATTATTTGTTGAATTTTTCTGTTTGGATTGAAATATTTATACAAGTATACTTTTAAAATACACTAATTATCATTATAAAATTAATTTGGATTAGCTTCAGAATAGCTAAGGAATAACTACAGAATTGCTACAGATTTTAGCTAGGGAATAGCTACGGAATTGCTACAGATTTTAGCTAGGAAATTGCTACGGAATTGCTATGGATTTAGAAATAAAATAGCTACAGATTTGCTACAAATTTGCTATGAAAATTAGCTACGAAATTCGTTATGGAATATTTTGTAGCTAATTAGCTGTGGAAACGAAGGAACTCTAAACAAAAATTAGCTACGAATTAGCTAATGATTAGCTATAAAAATTTAAAAATCAACTATGGATTAGCTACGAAAAATTTTGGTAGCTAATTAGCTACCAAAAATTGACTACAGAAAAATTCGTAGCTAATCCATAGCTAACTCGGTTAGCTGCAAATTAGCTACGGATTTTTTCGTAGCTGATCGGTTAAATTCTTGTAATGGTGTACCAAACATAGCCTAAAGGGTATACCATTGAATCTTTATAGAATTCCCTCAAACTTAAGACTTTGCTTGTCCCCAAGCAAAAGTAAAGACAAATAAAGAAAAACAACTCAACACACAGGTTAACTAACAAATGAACAAACTTCAAAAAGGAGTAAGATCCATCACAACTCAATAAGACAAAGTAATATAAACTCCACTGATGAGAAACTCACAAAGAAGATTCCATCCATAGCAAACTTGCATCCAGAATTTGCTCACACAGAAGAAGTCATAGCAAAAATATACAGTTATTTTCACTCTTGAAAGAGCAATAATCATGGCATCAGTAATACAGTCAAAACAATGGAAACTCAACTCCTCACAAGATGTAGTTGTTTCCCTCAATCACTCTAGTGTATGAAGTGTGTGTTCCTATCAAAACCACACATTAAAACCCTACAACTTCAATTTTGCTTTTCATCTTAATTCTCCTTACACAATTCACATGCGTGCATAGTCACAAGGATCTTTACTTGGGATATAACTTGGTTAGGCCAAAGGAAAAGTGATGAAGGATAAACAGGCTAAACACCAAAGAGAATAAGAGAGTTTCTTCTTTGATATTCTATTTATTTTATTTTATTTTTTTTTTATCTTTTTTATTATTTTATTTTTTGTATATCACTTTTTAAATCTGCATCATTTCTTTTTATTATTGAATTTCTTCTTTGCCATTTTTTATTATTTTCTTTCTTTTTTTTTTTTTTTTTTTTTTTTTTCACTTTTTTTTTTGGTATACTACTCCCCCAAACTTATGTTAAATCCAAACACAAGAAAATACTCTCTTATCCAAAAAAGGTGTAGGTAGAACATTGTTTTTCATTTTTAGGCATCTGGGTTATCAACAAAAATTAATCATTGTCTTTCAGCTCAATGGGGTATCACAAAGGATAAAAAAAAATTTAGGTCAACTTTTTAGTCAAAATGGCTACTAGAAAATAAGTGCACTGATCATTTCTATGATATGCAAGTAAATTTTGAATTCAAATCAGATTCAAGCAAAATCAAGAGTATAAGTTCCAATGGTGCCACTCACAAAGAATTTATCATCAAAGGCCCAAAGAACTCACACCAGTAAAGCTGAATATTTCCATTGAATTTTTCAGATTTCCTTGCCATAGTCATTAGTCACAAGAGTTCAAACTAAACATCAAAGCTATAATATCCTTATGAAAACAAAATCACAGAAGCACAGCAACCACAAATGTCAACTTCAATGGAAGAGAAACAACATGGAAGAATGTACTACAATGATGCTAAGAGTGATAATCTCAAAACTTCTCTTTTTTTTTTTAGATTTTAAAATGCCACATAAACACAAGACATTTTGACAAAAATAATAGAAAGAACATGGTAAAATTTATTCATTCAAAATTAAATTCAAGCAAAGTAAAAGAAATTTAGCTCAAGGGTTCCTAGAGGAACCCTCTCTAATCTTTTTCTTGCACGCCTTCACTTTCTTCCCCTTCTTTGTGTCTTCTTTTTCCTCTTTCTGCACTTGGAAAGTTTACTTTTCTTCTTCCACCTCTTGAGGAGGATACACCCGCTCCTTCTCCTTTTGGCACAAGTCCATCAGTGGTTGCAAGAATTCTTTACCTTCCAAAGTCCAATTCTGATTTGAATTAGTTCTTGCAATTTCAAGACCTTCTTTCACCATGTCTTTGTTCATATAATGAACTGGATTCGGTGTGGTCCTCTTAGGTGGCATCCTATCAATATCCATGAATGAAAATGAACTAATTAAAATCACACTCAAAATATATATATATATATATATATTGTTAGGATAAAATAATTCAGTGATAAATTCAATAAACACAAACAAAAACTTAAATGAACAAAATTTTAACCATAATGATGTCTAAAAACAAAATAAAAAAAAAAAACAAGTCTACAAAATAAAACAAAGACAAAGTCACAAAGTCTTCACAGCAAAACATTAACAATTATTCTCAAAAGCAAAATCAAATCAAAATTCTTCAAGCTCTATTCCTCTTCATCCTCATCATCTGCTAGCCTATCCCCCTCTTGAAAAGCAGCCTGGTCCCCAGGATGTTTTGGCCACGCAACATAGGAGTCCACCTCACTAGCAGATGGAAAGTGGAATGACCCCTCAAGTGGACTTGGCAAATGGGCAGTTACATCGCGCATCACATTCCACATCATTATGTCTGATCGGTGAAGGGCATCTAGCTTGCTATGAAGCAGGCCATGGGATAATTCCAATGCACCCACATGTGTAGAGAGTGATCGGGGTGCAGGAGGAGTCGGTCTAGAAGAAGCTGGTACATCACTGCTCATACAATTTTTCTGAATGAACTTGGCAGTAATTGGGAGCCTTGGCTTAATCTTTGCACCTTGAGATATGATGTGTGAAATCCGCAAGTGTACGGTTTCGTCGTCAAGTAATAAAAAGATCGAATCTACAAGGACTGTGTCTATGAATACCAATTAATTAATTAATTCAATTCAATTAAACAGAAGAGAAAATAATTATTGATTAAGGAGAACGTAATAACAAAGTAATTAAATAATTAAAAATTCAAAGTATAAAATTTAGAATAAAAATAGCAAGTTATCAAGAAGGGGTTTTTTAGATTCAAGAAAGCTTCCAAGATTGAGATACCACAATGATACAAGATAAATCCTAATTGACAACTCTTTTATTAAATCTGAAATTCAATTGAAAGTGAATTACCCTAAATTAGTTAATGTTCTTTCTCAAGATACAAGATCCGTGCCCAATTAAACTAATTCCTACTCTCGTGGTAATTGAATTTAAATTGAACTCATTACGCTTTGTGGTAATTCATTGAATCCTCGAAAGGCTAAAACTACTCTCGTGATTTAGACCTTAAATTCAATTTTTATGGTTCCAACACCTAGGTTCACCTCTCAGTACGTCCCTAAATGCCTATGAGATACAAATAAGTGGCCAACAAATTCACATGAATAAGAGCAATAAGGATTGAATCAATGAACATTCAAGATTAATAAAAGGGGAAACAAAGTCAATTAATCATTATCAATGTATCAAAGGGTATTGCCCAATCCTAGAAACAAAGAAAACTACTCAGACATGGAGAAGAAGAGACAAGAAATCAAATTTAAGAACATCTCAAACCTGTAACAATGGAAGAAGAAAGGAGAAGATGAAGATCAAGAGCCTTCAATGTGCCTCCTCCAAAACCAAATTAACCCCCATTGTATATTCAGAACCTCTATTTATAACTTAGGGTTTTAATTAGCTAAAAAGCCCCCAAAAGAAATAAAAATAAAAACTTAAAAGCGTCTTTGCAAGACTGCGATCCACGACCATGGATCCACGGCCGGCCGTGGATCACTCTGCCAAAAAGCCACTTCTGCATCATTTGAGTTCCACGGCCGTGGATGGTTCCACGGCCTGGTCGTGGAACTCTCTGCAAATTTCCTTATTCTTCTTCAAGTTGCCCCTCGATCCATGGTCGTGGATCCCTCTAGAATGGTCTTTTTGCACCTTTTTGCTATCCATTAAGCTCCAACTTCAAACATGCAAGCATTCCATTCAATCCAATGCCAATTAAGCACCAATCCTGCACAACAACACCAAAAACACTGCAGTTATCCGAACTAAAGGAAAAACAAACCAAAAAGGGAAACTAAAATTCCCAAGAATGCATGCAAAACAAGAACAAAAAATGATATTATTTCACACACATCAAATCACCCCAAGCTTAAGATTTTGCTTGTCCCCAAGCAATAACTAAGGCTAAACCAAGAAGTGGGATCAAGAGACAATAATGAATGAAGAACCCGAGAAAATAATTATCCAAGCAATAGGCTAAGGCAATCCAAGAATCTGAGAGGTAATAAAAAATCAAGTCCAATTAGATGCTAAGTTCTCAGAAATCATGCACCCTCACTGATTGAATTAAGTTCACTCCACTAACCACACTCAAAGTGTTTAAGGGTGAAAACATTACGCTCAAAATCTTTCAAAGAAAATGCACTTCCATATACTTGATAAGAAACCAAATTTTCACTAATAATCAGCATGCATGCAAGAATCAAAAGGTCTTTTAAGGGTTGTAATGGGGCCATGAGAATGATGCTAGGTAGGGTAGAGAAAGGAAGGTATACACAAAGGGCTCATCAAATTTTTCAATAAGCACAATAAATCCAATAGAACATCAATGGAGCAAAGACATTTTTCAAACAGGATCATAACTCTTCATTTCCAAGTATTTTCTTCCTTTCTTTTCTTTTCAAGCTTTCATCTCATGATTTTTTTTCTTTTCTTTTCCTTTCTTTTTTTTATATCAATTTTTTTTTTCATTTTAGAAAGAGAAAGCTCAAATACATATGATTCCCAACACAACTTTTAAACCTAATTTGCTCCATTTAATATTCTAAATGATTACCAACAATGTATCATCATAGGCATCAAGAAAAATAATTATGCAATAGGCTCAAAATGGGCAACTAACGGATGAAAGTATAACAATTTTAGAAGGCCAGAAAAATACCTAAGATGCCTTAATCACATTCAAGCATGCAACCAAAAATTTCGCCTCAAAATGGTTTCAAATCAAGTTCTAGAGCACAAAATCAATGAGGAATATCACTCAACACAAAGAATGAAAGTAAAAATTATACAGTGCATAAGTTCCATACAAGCTCAAAACTCACATTTAGAGATTTAAAAATTCAATAAGAAGCACAAATTCAGAGAACATTATGCTAATTATCAACTATCAAAAGATCACCTCTACTATCAATTAAAACAATGCCTGTTGCCTACCACAAGAATCAACAAATTGGGTTCCAAATCAATACCATCTCAAAATCCCCAAAAGAGAGGGGCACAAGTTCAACCAAAAAGCTGAGAGATATGATGGTGTAAAAATGCAACATGAAGATGCAATGCAAAATGAGACATGAAAATTTATGAAACTAATGATCTAAAATGAAAATGAAAATACTCCCCCCAAACTTAGAACTTACATTGTCTCCAATGTAAAAATCTATAACTAGAGAAGGGAGAAAAGAAAAGAACTCACTGCGATGGTGGGAAATCTTCTGGTGTTCAATCCATGACCATGGAATTTTTCATAAGCTTGGTGTGGAACTTTCTGACTTCACTCTCTTACTAATTTGAGCTTCAAAAAGGGTCAAACCTAGACAAGATCGATGAAACAAAGATCAATCCAACAATCCAACACACAAAATCAAAAGAAAGAAAAGAAAGAAAAAAAAGAAAAACAAAGAAACTTGGGTTGCCTCCCAAAAAACGCTTGTTTAAAGTCATTAGCTCGACTTGGTCTGATTTCTGTGCTCAGGTGATGTCAATGGAGTAGTGCTCAATCCCCACTCCTTCAAAGTATTTCACTCTCTGGCCATTTATCATGAAAGGCTTATGGCCTTCTTTCTTCACCTCAAGTACATTGTAGGATAAAACTCGAACAATCTCATATGGTCCTGACCATTTCGACCATAATTTACTAGGACAAAAACGTAAAAGCAAGTTATTGACAAGAACTTTATCCCCGAGTTTAAATCCACGCTTCTCGACACACTTGTCATTCTGCTTCTTAGGTCCTTCCTTGCAGGGCTTGTACTTCTCAAATTTTGTGGTACCCTTGGGCAAAGCATAGCATTAGCCACCGATTCCTGCACACCTGAAAGCACAATATTATCCACAACTTTAGTAACATCTATGCGATTACATGAATTTAAGGAATTAGAATTATTTTCAGAATTAAAAACATCAAAAACTACTTCCTCATCATTCAATCGCAAAGTCAATTTCCCTTCGTGGACATCAATGATCGCCCTTCCAGTGGCAAGGAATGGACGTCCAAGTATGATCGGCATTGTAGCATCAGCTTCCATGTCAAGCACAACAAAATCCACCAGCATATAAAACTTACCAACCTTAATAGGAACATCCTCCAAGATGCCTATGGGGTACTTGATAGACCGATCCGCCAATTGAAGTGAGATAGTTATGGGTTTCAGCTCACCCACCTCCAACTTCTTACACACCGAAGAGGACATAAGACTAACACTAGTCCCCAAGTCACACAGAGCTTTATCAAAATTAGTGTTGCCAATCAAATAAGGAATAGAGAAGTTACCTGGATCTTTTAACTTAGGAGGCAATTTATTTTGAATTAACGCATTACACTCCTCAGTTAAAGCTACTGTCTCATATTCTTCTAACTTCTTCTTATTAGACAAGATGTCCTTAAGAAACTTAGCATAGGTGGGCATTTGTTTCAACGCCTCAGTGAAGGGTACATTAATGTATAATTTCTTTAGGACCTCTAAGAACTTCCCGAATTGCCTATCTAACTTGGCCTTAGCAAGTCTTTGAGGGAAAGGAACTGGGGTTGGTATGGTTCAGGGGGTACATACTTAGACATCTTCTCAGTAGTTTCCTCTTCTTCTAAGGGCTGTGTCTTAGTCTCTTTATCCTCAATTCCCTTATCTTTTTCACTCTCCCCCTTCCCCAAGGAATCCTCTAATTTCTTTCCACTCCTCAAACTCACAGCTTTACAATGTTCATTGCCTGGGTTGATTTCAAGTTGACCAGGAAACTTACCTTGCTGCCTAAGAGAAGTGCTTGCTTGTTGGGCAATCTGGGTTTTCAACATCTTATTATGAATATCTAAATTGTCAACCTTAGTTGACAACTCTTTAATTGCCTCAGTCACAACTTGCCCATGGTGCCTAAACTCCTCATTTTGCTTAGACTGACTCTCAACAAAATTCTCAAGAAGAGACTCAAGTCTAGATTTTTGTACCTGTTGAAATCCAGAAGAGGATTGAGCACTACCTTTCCCAGCTTGGTACTACTATTCCGATAAGAGAAGTTAGGATGTGACCTCTAACCGAGGTTATAAGTTTGAGAATACGGATCATTCCTCCCCTTTTGGTTGAAGTCATGAAAATTGTGACATGATTCCACTTGCTCTACCGGTGCACCATATGAGGATCCAATTCCAACTTGGCATTCAGCACCTATATGTCCCTGTGCTCCATAAATCTCACAAACATTGTTAGAGGCACCTATGACATTAACATGAGCTTTCTCAAGCATGTCAAAATATTTATTCAAAGAATTAAATTTTGACATAATTAAATCAACATCATCTACCTCAAACTTACCTCCCGAGAGTTTTCTCGGGTTATGGCCTCTTTCATTGGCCCATTGGTGATGATTTGAAGCAACACTCTCAATAATCTCATAAGCTTCTGTCAGCCTTCTATTCATTAAAGCTCCACCAGCTGCGGAGTCAAGAGACACTTTCGAAGAATATTCTAAACCATTGTAGAAGGTGTGGACGATCAACCATTTCTCTAACCCATGGTGTGGGTAGGCTTCCAGCAAATCCTTATATCAATCCCAAGCTTCTGACAATGACTCGCCATCTTTCTGAACAAAGCTTATGATTTGGGTCCTTAGATGAGCAGTCTTGGAAGGTGGAAAGAATTTGTCCAAGAAGGCTTGCTCTAATTGATCCCAAGTAGTTATCGTCTCAGCGGGAACAGACTTCAACCAAGCTCTAGCTCGATCTCTCAAAGATAATGGAAATAGGCGGAGACGAATAGCATCAATAGTGGCACCTTTGATCTTGAGGGTCTCACAGAACTCTACGAACATATCCACATAATCATTAGGATCCTCTGACGACAATCCTCCAAACTGGTTCTGCCTTATCATCAAAAGTAAGGCAGGAGGTATGGTGAAGTGCCTGGCTTCAATGTTTGGCCGAGCAATTCCAGATCGTAAACCCCAAGCATTAGGGGTTGCATACTCTTTTAACGGTTTATTATCCTCAGCTGCTGTCATGACAAGTGTTGGTTCATATATTTCTCTTACTCTTTGTCTTTGTTGTCTTCTCCTTCTATGTAAAATTCTTTCAATTTCAAGATCTGCTTCAATAAGAGTACCAAAACGTCTAGTAATTTGCATAAATAAGAGAAATTACCTGCAGAGAGTCAAAGAGAAATCAAGAACGTAAGAACCAAATAAAAGAAAAAGGTTTAAAATAATTAAATTAAAAATTAAACTGATATTCAAGAAAAACACAATCCCCGGCAACGGCGCCAAAAACTTGATGTGTGAAATCCGCAAGTGTACGGTTTCGTCGTCAAGTAATAAAAAAATTGAATCCACAGGGACTGTGTCTATGAATACCAATTAATTAATTAATTCAATTCAATTAAACAAAAGGGAATATAATTGTTGATTAAGAAGAATGTAATAACAAAGTAATTAAATAATTAAAAATTCAAAGTGTAAAATTTAGAATAAAAATAGCAAGTTATTAAGAAGGAGTTTTTTAGATTCAAGAAAGCTTCCAAGATTGGGATACCACAATGATACAAGATAAATCCTAATTGACAACCCTTTTATTAAATCTGAAATTCAATTGAAGGTGAATTACCCTAAATTTGTTAATGTTCTTTCTCAAGATACAAGATCCGTGCCCAATTAAACTAATTCCTACTCTCGTGGTAGTTGAATTTAAATTGAACCCATTACACTTTGCGGTAATTCATTGAATCCTCGAAAGGCTAAAACTACTCTTGTGATTTAGACCTTAAGTTCAATTCTTATGGTTCCAACACCTAGGTTCACCTCTCAGTACGTCCCTAAATGCCTATGAGATGCAAATAAGTGGCCAGTAAATTCATATGAATAAGAGCATTAAGGATTGAATCAATGAACATTCAAGATTAATAAAAGGGAAAACAAAGTCAATTAATCATTATCAATGTATCAAAGGGCATTGCCCAATCCTAGAAACAAAGAAAACTACTCAGACATGGAGAAGAAGAGACAAGAAATCAAATTTAAGAACATCCCAAACCCGTAACAATGGAAGAAGAAATGAGAAGATGAAGATCAAGAGCCTCCAATGTGCCTCCTCCAAAACCAAATTAGCCCCCATTGTATATTCAGAACCTCTATTTATAACTTAGGGTTTTAATTAGCTAAAAATCTCCCAAAAGAAATAAAAATAAAAACTTAAAAACTGCTGGCCGTGGATCACTCTGCCAAAAAGCCACTTCTGCATCATTTGAGTTCCACAGCCGTGGAACTCTCTGCAAATTTCCTTATTCTTCTTCAAGTTGCCCCTCAATCCATGGTCGTGGTTTGATCCACGGGCAGGCTGTGGATCCCTCTGGAATGGTCTTTTTGCACCTTTTTGCTATCCATTAAGCTCCAACTTCAAACATGCAAGCATTCCATTCAATCCAATGCCAATTAAGCACCAATCCTGCACAACAACACCAAAAACACCGCAGTTATCTGAACTAAGGGAAAAAAAACTAAAAAAGAAAACTAAAATGCCTAAAATGCCCAAGAATGCATGCAAAATAAGAACAAAACATGATGTTATTTCACACACATCAAGATACATCAACACCAGCAGCTCTACACAGTTTAGTAATCAGAAATGGATGACCAAGCTGGCCAACCCCCACAGTATCAGCAGCCTTCTGAATCTCAAAAGAAATTATCTCCCCCAAGTCTATGGTCAAACCAGCCATAATGGCATAGAGCATGAGAGATCTTCGTTCAATGATATCAAAAGTATGCAAGCATGGTGAAATATTAGAATGCAAGAACGTCATCCATATTTGGGCCAGCTGAGTTAAATCACCTCTGAGGATTTTCTGCCTTTGCCCTGATCTACTAGTGACATATTCAACCCCAGGCTTACAAACAGTGTCTAAAACCTGTTGGTAGTCCTTGTTCCTGTTCTTCCAATCAATATATCCACAATCCAATGGGGCCCAAGGAGTAGGAGTGCCCAAAAACTGATTTATGGCTTGTGCATCAAAGGTAATTACCTTGCCACGTACATAACTCCTATGCTATGGGAAACCTTCCTCCACAGTAATGGCATTGGCATAAAACTCCCGTACAATGGCCACATTGGCTGATTCAGGGTAGGTGGACAGCTTGAGCCAACCGCGCCTCCTCAACTCAGTTTGAAATTCCTCATATTCACCAGCAGCAAGTATAACTTTTCGCTCAGTCAGAAGGTTCCTATTCTCAATTTCCTTATACTTCTGTTGGTGCTCGAGAGAAAGAAACCTGTCATCATCATAAGAAGAAGATCATTTTCTTTTCTTGCAGGTAAGCTTTGAAGGAGGAGCCATGACTGAAACAATTCAATTAGCTATGCTCAGTGCTGTACCACTTGGAAAACCAAGAAACACATAACACCACAAAATCCCGGATGCAAATGCTTCAAATATACAGGTGAACATGCAAGTCACAAATGCTTCAATCACAAATGCTAGAAATATAAGCATGCACAAATCCTTGCTCAAATGATCTAAGCAACCTATAGAGCCATATACACAGATGTAAATAGTCAAACCCTTGCTCCCATAGGCAGAATTTCCAAAATCCCAAATCAACAGAGAAGCATTCGCACAAATAAGCACAGATAATAAATCAAATGTGATAAACAGTGCTTCCCATACGCAGCAATGCTAAAAACATCAACTCAACAGATAAGTATCACAAATACAGATGAAAGCCCTAAACCCCCAAATCCATTTACAAAGCTAAGCTCCAAGCGCAGACAACACCACACGATTTAAATCAAATAACAAAATAAAATTAAATAAATAAATGAAATAAAAAGAAAGAAAGAAATACCTGGAAGTGTGAGTAAGGACGCAGAAAAAGAGTGATGGCAAAGGAGAGAAGTAGGTGATAATGGAAGGTAGGGGTGGGGACGAAAATGAAGAAGAAGATATGGGTAGAGAGAGAGAGAGATTGGAGATGAGAGAAGGGTGGAGAGGAGGAGAAAGGGAAAAAATGGGAGGAGGAGAGGGAGAACAGAGGGGCCGATGGGAAATGAGGAAGAAATGGGAAAGTGAAAAGCTCCAGGAAGGTTACTCTCCTCTGTACGAGGGCGCAGCGCTTATCGCAATGTAAACAGCGCTTAGCGCAAGTTAATAGGGTTTTTTTTTTAAAGATATGTGGCGCTAAGCTCCACATCATTGAGGCTAAGCCCCAATGGTTCAGCGAAGCTACTGAAAAATGGTGCTAAGCGCCTTAAAATGGGGGCTAAGCCCCATACAATCAGAGAATGACATAATTTTGGTTCGCAAGTGGCGCTAAGCGCACTTAAATGGCGCTGAGCGTAAGTGCAACAGACAGAACACTGAGCAATGGCACTAAGCTCCTTCAAATAGGGCTAAGCCCCAGAGAATCAGAGAGCTAACTAATTCTAGCTCGTAGGTGGCGCTAAGCCCCCTATTATAGCGCTAAGCGCCAGTTCAGTAGAAAAAACACTGAGAAATAGGGCTAAGCGCAAGAAAATGGGGCTAAGCCCCAGCACAGCAGAAAGCTAACTGATTCCAGCTCGTGAGTGGCGCTAAGCCCCCTATTATGGTGCTGAGTGCCACATGCAAAAACAACAGTATTTCAGAAACATCAGAATAACCCCCCAGGACTCATACATTTCCATCAAAACTCACCCAAAACCCCAAAATATCACTTTAACATAGTAATTCAACATGAAAGCACTTAGAGAAAGCATGCAAAACAAAAATAAAATAACCTATCTAATCAACAAAAATAACACAAAAAGGGGATAGAAATCCTGGGTTGCCTCCTAGTAAGCGCTTTTTTAACGTCACTAGCTTGACGAATGGTCGTCAAGGGTCACAGAGACGCACAGTTGCGGTTGATCGCTCATAGACTTTGAGCCGCTGACCATTGACTTTGAAACTCCTCTGAGAGGAAGGATCCTCTACTTCCATAACTCCATAAGGGAGAACCTCTTTAACAAGGAATGGTCCAGACCACTTAGACTTCAATTTACCCGGAAATAATCGCAGCCTTGAATTGAATAAAAGAACTTGTTGTCCAGGCTGGAAAGTTTTTTGGATAATGTGCTTATCATGGTAAGTCTTCACTCTCTGCTTGTAGATCACTGCATTTTCATACGCATTGAGGCGCATTTCCTCCAATTCATGCGGCTGTTAGACTCGCTTTTCCCTTGCCAAAGAGGCATCGAAATTTAAAAACTTCAATGCCCAAAAGGCTCTATGCTCCAACTCCACTGGTAAGTGGCAAGCTTTGCCATAAACCATTTTAAATGGAGACAACCCTAATGAGGTTTTAAAAGCAGTCCGGTAGGCCCACAACGCATCATCAAGCTTCTTAGCCCAATCTTTTCTTGAGGTGGCCACAATTTTTTCTAAAATCCACTTGATTTCTCTGTTAAAAACCTTCGCTTGTCCATTGGTTTGCGGGTGATATGGAGATGCCACCTTATGTCTTACATCATACTTTGCCAAGACATTTTGGAGCTGTGAGTTACAGAAATGGGAACCTCCATCACTTATAAGAACCCGTGGCACACCAAACCTAGCAAATATATTCTTCTTGATGAACTTGACCATAGTTTGTGCATCATTCTTCGGAGTGGCAACAGCCTCCACCCATTTTGAAACATAGTCCACAGCCAGTAATATGAATTGATTCGAAAAGGATGGTGGAAGTGGACCCATGAAATCAATACCCCAGTAGTCAAACACTTCAACTTCCAAGATGTTTTGGAGGGGCATTTCATCTCTCTTAGTGATGTTGCCAGTCCTTTGGCATTTATCACAACTCTTCACATGATTGTGAGAGTCCTTGAAGATTGTGGGCCAAAAGAACCCAGATTGAAGAATTTTTGCAGCGGTTCTCTCTCCATTGTAATGGCCACCATAAGGGGAGTTATGACAATGCCACATGATGTCCTTAGCCTCCTCCTTCGTGACACATCTTCTCAACAATCCATCTGGTCCAAACTTGAAGAGGAACGAGTCATCCCAGAGATAATGATTAGCATCCTTGAAGAACTTCTTCTTTTGTTGCCATAAAAAATGCTCTGGGATTACATTTGCTGCTTTAAAGTTGGCCATATTAGCAAACCATGGCCTCTCCTCAATTGCAAACGACTTCTCATCTGGAAACTCCTCAAGGATATCTCTCTCTTTAGCAGCAACTTCTGAGTTTTTCAATCTGGACAAGTGGTTTGCTACCACATTTTCACTTCCCTTCTTTAATTTCAAGATTAAATTCCTACAACAATAAAATCCACCTAATCAGTCTAGGTTTTGATTCTCCCTTAGTTAACAAATATTTAATTACTGCATGATCAGTGAACACAGTAATCTTAGATCCAATCAAATTGGAACGAAATTTCTCCAAGGCAAATACTATGGCAAGCAATTCCTTTTCAGTTGTGGCATAATGAATTTGATTCTTATTAAGGACCTTGCTTGCATAATAAATTGCATGGAAAATTCTATCCTTTCTTTGCCCTAATACAGCTCCTACTGTATAGTCACTTGCATCACACATAAGTTCAAACGGTAACTCCCAATCAAGGGCTACAATAACAGGAGCAGAAATCAATTTGTCCTTCAAATAATTAAAAGCATGCAAGCACTCATTATCAAAATCAAAAGAAGAATTCTTAATGAGAAGATTGCACAATGGCTTTGTAATTTTTGAAAAATCTTTGATGAATCTTCTGTAGAAGCCAGCATGGCCTAGAAAACTTCTCACGCCCTTCACGTTCAATGGTGAAGGTAGCTTTGCTATCACTTCAATCTTAGCCTGATCTACCTTCATATCGCTGGCTGAAATCTTGTGGCCAAGTACAATGCCTTCCTGCACCATGAAGTGACATTTCTCTCAATTTAAGACTAAATTAGTTTCCATGCATCTCTTAAGAACATTAGTGATGTTAGACAAACAATGATCAAATGAAGTACCAAAAACAGAGAAATCATCCATAAAGACCTCTATATATTTTTCGATCATATCAGCAAAGATAGAAAGCATACACCTTTGAAAAGTAGCGGGAGCATTGCAAAGACCGAAAGGCATCCGTCTATATGTAAAAACTCCATAGGGACAGGTAAATGCTGTCTTTTCTTAGTCTTCAGGATTGACTGTAATTTGATTATAACCGGAATAGTCATCAAGGAAGTAATAATAGGCTTGTCCGGATAATCTCTCAAGCATTTGGTCCATGAATGGAAGAGGAAAATGATCCTTCTGGGTAGCTTGATTGAGCTTCTGGTAGTCGATGCATACACGCTAACCAGTGATTATTCTAGTGGGAATTAATTCATTCTTGTCATTTATCACCATAGTCATACCTCCCTTTTTAGGGACGACCTAAACCAGACTCACCCAAGCACTATCTGAAATGGGATAAATTATTCTGGCTTCAAGGAGTTTCAACACCTCCTTTCTCATTACTTCTTTCATTGTGGAATTTAACCTTCTTTGTGGCTGCACCACTGGCTTGAATTTCTCCTCGAGTTTGATCTTATGTATACAAAAAGCTAGACTTATTCCTTTTAAGTCAGAAATAGTCCATCCAATTGCAGTTTGGTGCTCTCGGAGTACCCTTACAAGCTTTTCTTCTTCAAGTTTTGATAAAGAACTGTTGATTATCACTGGATTTGCATCTTGATTGTCAAGAAAGGCATATTTCAAGTGAGATGACAAGGGTTTCAACTCCAATTTTGCTTTTTCCTCTACCTTGTCATTACTCAGCTCTTCTTTCATCTTACTGATAGCACTCTTTGCTTGATTTGCTTCTAGATACTGTTACCAAGTGGCTTCCAGTACTCAAGAGGGGGTGAATTGAGTATTAAAACTTTTTTGCAAAACCTCTTTTTAATTAAAACAAATATCAAAAGCTTAATAAATAAATGCACAGAATGAATGAGAAGAAGAAAAGAAACAATAAAGAACAGCGAAAAATAAATGTGCAGTAAAATAAATCGCATAAAAAAAAAGAGATTAGGGGAAAAGAAGCGTGCAGATTTATCCTGGTTTGACCACTAACCCACTTGTGGTCTACGTCCCATTCCTTGAAAGCCGAGATTTTTCACTAAGTATACAAGCTTCAATAGGTGCTTGCACCGTTACAAAAAAGAGCACTTTTCACACACGGGGACACTATACCCTTGTGCTAAAGTCTCACTGAGGATACCTCACCCTTATACAAACCTTGAGGATACCTCACCCTCGATACAAAATATCAGAAAATAGATGAAGAGAAACTCTCACTCGAGTAAGTAAGACAAATTGAAGCTTATAGAGCTCTCTAACAATATCTCGAGAATTTTACCAAAAGAGCACGAGAGAAAAAAGAGAGAAAATATGCAAGCAGTATTTTAGCACAGCCAGAAAATAAATTCAAGGATTGGTGTGTTTTGCGCGTAGTGTGAGGAGGTCTCTATTTATAGAGCCTGATCGTAAATTTTCATTTGGGAAATTGATTACATAATTAATGCAAAAGATCCGCTTGTATCAATTTCAAATAGAAGTGAAAAATGTGGGATATTCGAATACATTTACCGTGGTATTCGAATACCACGATATATATATATAAAAATGGTTTAAGCTTGGAGTATTCGAATGCGTTATGAGGTATTCGAATACCTCTTATATCGATATATAAAAACAGAAGAAACTCACGTTATTCGAATACCAAATCAAAGTATTTGAATGCCTTTAGTTGAAAACACGTTTGTAAAAGCCTTTTAAAAGGGTGTATTCGAATGCCTCATATGGTATTCAAATACCTCTATAAAAAACACGTTGTATTCGAATGCCTCAAATGAGTATTCGAATACCTTATTAAAAACCACGTTTGGGGAGGCTTTTTCAGAAGATTGTATTCGAATGATTCTTAGGTTATTCGAATGCTTTTATTTAAAAACATGATAAACACCTTTAGAAAATAGATTAGGTGATTTCTAATTTTCACAAACTCTTTGATTAATTTAAGAACCTTAACATGTTTTTAGATCTTTTGACTAAAACACTGAGATATCCAATGAGAGCTCTTTACAAGAAAAGATCCTAAGTCCTAAAGCTAAGCTTGAACAACTTGGACTTGATCTTCTCATCATCTCATCATCTCCATATTTGTTATCATCAAAACTCATCATCAATGTTGCATGGTAATCACATTCTCCCCCTTTTTGATGATGACAAACTAACAGTGAGAAAAGCATTAGTTCACATAAATAACAAAACAAGCATAATCTCCCCCTTGCTTTTGGAATCCAAAAGCCAGTGTTAATCCTGTCTTTTCTCAAGTAAGTTGATTATTATTGTTCTCCCCTTTTGACATGATCATAAAGGATATATTCAACTAATAAAGCACTTTGATGATATATATATATATATATATATATATATATATATATATATGAGATAATCAAAAAGCAATTATAAATGACAATAGATTGAAGAAAATACTCATTGCATTAAATGAAAGTGGTCAAGCACATATACAAAAGTAATTAAAGGGCAACAATACAATTTGACTAAAAATGGAACATAAGCGGCGGTCCTAAGACTAAGCAAGCCCTAGAAGTAGGCATCGAGGTGGTGGAGGAGGAGAGCGGGGTCATTGCCAGACAAAAAAAGCTCGAAGGGCAGTCTGTTCATGCTCAACACCAGTGATTCTGTCAAACAGAATAGTGAAGGTGTTCTCCATGTAGTTTCTATTATCCAACAGGGTAGCCAAAAGTTGCTCATTCGTGACCGGAGCGGGAGCATCAGCAGCAGGGGCAGCAGGGTCGTTGTCTTCATCATCAACTTCCACTGGGAACACCCATCCTTCATCAGTCCTGATCATCTTCATTTTATTGAGGGTAAAGGAACCAAAGACGTGATGATGGGTTAGCGAGGTCGCGCGCTCGGTTTCCAGAACGTGTGGATACTTGCCTAAGAAGGCAGTGATGATAACGCCGTAGGGAAGTTCACATCGCTCTTTACTTCTTGCCCTCATCATGTGTTTTATAATGAAGACGGGCCAGTTGATCTGATGGCCTTGCTTTAGAACCCATAGCATAAACACGTTGTCTTCACTCATGTAGGCGTAGTTCCCACCTCTAGGAGCGAGGATGTGGGCATAGGCATAGTGGAGGAGCTTGTCCTGGCTCTTCATCATGCCCCCTTTGACTCCTTTTTGAGTCGAAGGTAAAGCCAACCCAGGGCGAAGAACATCCTCAATAGCTTGGTTCTTGTCGAAGAGTTGGAGGAGAGAATCTTCATCAGTAAAGTTGCCAGTGGACGGTAAGCCAAACATCTGAACCCAATCGCCGGGTGTGACTACGATGTTTTGATCACGATCTTCGGAGTGCAGATTCTCGACCTTCGATCTTGATTGCGGTAGAGAACATTTTGACGAGGTCGGGATACAACGGAGCGAGAGAAGGAGCGATGAGCGAAGTACGCCTTGGTGGCGTAGGCGGTTGAGAAAGTCGAAACCGCCTTCTCGTTCGAAGAACCCCAAGTCGAGATACTTAGGATGCACCAAGTTGCGCTTTCGAAAGTGTGTAACGAAGCGCCCTGAGCTGTTGCTCATTAGAGGAGAGCCTGCGAAGGTCCAACGGGTTATTGCACGGAGCCGTCTTCGTACGAGGACGCTTAGAGCGAGAGGAGGATGAGGCCATAGAGGAGAGGAGAGGTGGAAGGGGAGAGACCGTGAGAGAGGGAGGTTATTGGAGGAGGGAAAACCAAAAGTTTTGAAAGTGGGGATAGAAGGGAGAAGAGTATTCGGATACATGGGAGAAGGGGTATATAAAGGAGAAGAGAGGGTATTCGAATAGGAGAGCTCACAGACGCAGCCTCCAGGACGGGGGTATTCGAATACCACACACGGTATTCGAATAAAACACCGGAAAAAGCTTGCATTTGCCACACGAAGGTATTCGAATACTTTTAAAAGTATTCGAATGCTCATGAAGTATTTGAATACTCGAGAGACTAGTGAAGGTATTCGAATATTCCGAGAGAGAGACAGAGGAGCGAGGCTAAGGGAGCAGGTATTCGAATGCTCATAATGGTATTCGAATACTTGAGAGAAACGAGAGAGTGGAGACGTCTGGGTATTCGAATAACCCTATGGTATTCGAATGCTCTAGAGAGCTGTTTCGTGGACTGAGACATAAAAGTCTCTGGGTATTCGAATAACCCTTTAAGGTATTCGAATGCCTTAAACAGAAAAAGCGTTGGTGTTCTCAAATATGAAGGGTATTCGAATACTTCTATATGGTATTCGAATAACTAAGCAAGAAAAACACTTATAAAAGTCCAGAAAAAGTAATTTTTGAGATAGCGCATACACATTTGATGAAGTACGCAAAAAACAAAAAAGATTTTGGAAAAACTCCGACGCTCAAGTCAGTAATTATTTAAGAAGGATTTAAATATAAATTTAAGCAAATAACAAGCATTTAAATGTTGGATTGATCAATTATGCCCAATTCTCCTCTTATATAATAAAATGCTTCTTTTGCTAGGGGTTTAGTGAAAATATCTGCAAGTTGCTTAGATGTTTCAACAAATTCAAGAATGCAATCCCCTTTTTGTACGTGATCTCTGATAAAGTGGTGTCTTATCTCTATATGCTTTGTTCTAGAATGCAGTATAGGATTCTTAGAGATATTTGTTGCACTAGTGTTATCACATCTTATTGGGATGTGATCAAGTGAAAGAAGTAGTCTAAGAGTTATTGCTTCATCCAAAGGATTTGAGAAGAAAGAACTCATTTGCAACATATTCAACCTCGGCGGTGACAAAGCCACATTGTTTTGTTTCTTACTATGCCAAGAAACTAAAGAACTACCAAGCAAGTGGCATGTCCCACTAGTACTTTTCTGTCAATTTGCACCCAAAGAAAGTCGAGTCGAGAATAAGCCTATCGGTCATTAAGAGGCACCCTTAGGATACCATAAGCCCATTTGTGAAGTGCCTACTAGGTATTTCATTATACGTTTAATGACAAAGACTTAAGTGAGATTCCTTAGAGTTTGCTTGATATCTAGCACACATGCATACACTAAACATTATATCGGCCTACTAAAAGATAAGATAAAGGAGAGAACCAATCATACCTCTATATTTCGTTATTTCTACTTGATTTACCTCCTTCATCTTTGTCCAAGTAGCAAGACGTGCTCATCGGAGTGACCATGTGTTTAGCGTTTTCCATTTCAAATCTTTTCAGCAATTCCTTGCAGTATTTTGTTTGACTTATGAAAGTCCCTTCGTTTGTTTGTTTGATTTAAAGTCCAAGGAAGAAATTTAATTCTCCCATCATTGACATTTCAAATTCATTCTGCATTGACTTAGCAAATTCTTTGCAAAGGGATTCATTAGTAGCACCGAAGATAATATCATCTACATATACTTGCACAAGAAGAATGTCATGCTTTTTATTTTTAATAAAAAGAGTAGTATCAACTTTTCCTCTTGAAAAACCATTTTCCAAAAGAAACTTACTCAACTTTTCATACCAAGCTCTGGGAGCTTGCTTTAAACCATATAAAGCCTTTTTAAGTTTAAAAACATGGTTGAGCAGTTCATGATTTTCAAAACACTGGAGGTTGTTCAACGTATACCTCCTCTTGAATAAAACCATTCGAGAAAAGCACTCTTGACATCCATTTGATATAATTTGAAATCCATGATGCAAGCATAAGCAAGTAACATTCTAATAGCTTCTAATCTAGCTCTGGTGCATAGGTTTCTTCATAATCTATTCCTTCCTCTTGATTATACCCTTTAGCAACCAATCTAGCTTTGTTTCTAGTTATTAACCGATTTTCATCAAGTTTGTTTCTAAAAACCCATTTAGTTCCAATTATAGGGTGATTATTAGGTCTAACAACTAATTCCCAAACTTGATTTCTTTCAAACTGATTTAATTCCTCATGCATAGCTAGGATCCAATGTTCATCATCAAAAGCTTCAATTAAATCCTTAGGTTCAATTTGAGAAACAAAAGCTAAGTGATTACAAGTATTTCTAAGGGAGTTACGAGTACTTACACCTTTAGAAACATCACCGATAATTTGATCAAGGGAGTGATATTTTGAAGTTCGCCATTCTTTGGGAAGTTTCGAAGCTTGCGAATCCTCTTGTCTTAGTTCATCCTCTTTTTCCTTGATTTCCTTTTCTTTACTGTCCAAATGTGTTTCCGCCAAGATTTCTGTAATATCATCAACAACAAGATCCTTTCTCGATCCACTTGGGTCAGTTTCATCAAATGCAACATGTATAGATTCTTCAATAGTCATGATTCTTTTATTGTAAATGCGAAAAGCTTTACTATGATTTGAATAGCCAAGAAATATACCTTCATCAGACTTAGCATCAAACTTGCCTAAATTATCTTTTCCATTGTTTAAAACAAAACATTTGCAATCAAAAACATGAAAGTGTGAGACATTTGGCTTTCTTCCTTTATACAATTCATATGGGGTTTTCTTTAAAATAGGCCTTATAAGAGCCCGGTTCATTACATAACAATTTGTACAAAGCGTCCGTCACTAAAAGTATTTAGGAAGAAGCGACCTCATTAAGCATAGTTCTCGCCATTTCTTCTAAAGAACGGTTTTTCCTTTCTACAACTCCGTTTTGTTGCGGAGTTCTAGGGGCAGAGAAATTATGATTAATGTCATGTTCATCACAGTAATTTTCAAAAATGTTGTTTTCAAATTCGTCACTGTGGTCACTTCTTATAGAAGAGATTTGAAAACTTTTTTTCATTTTGAATAACTTTGGCAAGTCTTTTAAAAGCTAGTAATGCATCATTTTTATTTGCAAGAAATAAAGTCCATGTAAACCTAGAAAAATCATCCACAATCACTAAAGCATAGTAATTCTCACCAAAGCTCAAAGTTCTAGAAGGTCCAAAAAGATCCATGTGCAAAAGTTGTAAAGGTCTAGAAGTTGAAACTATATTTTTTACTTTAAAGGAGACCTTTATTTGTTTACCCTTTTGACATGCATCACACAACTTATCTTTTATAAAATTAAGCTTGGGTAGTCCAATTACTAGCTCTTTAGAGACCAACTTCTTTAAGTGATCCATGTGAATGTGTGCGATTCTCCTATGCCATAGCCATGAATCATCATTCTTGCTTAAAAGGCATTTCGCATCATTTGAAGATATATCATCAAGACTAATCATATAGATGTTGTTTACTCTATGACCAATGAATTTAACATGTTTGTCATTTTTATCTTCAATTATGCAACAGTTTGAATCAAATATAACTTTATTTCCTTTATCACATAATTGGCTAATACTAAGTAGATTGTGTTTCAAACCCTCAACAAGCAGCACATTTTCAATAGAGGAGTTTGGGTTCTTACCGACTTTGCCGATTCCAAGAATTTTACCCTTATTGTTATCGCCATAAGTGACGTGTCCATGATTCTTGGGAATAAGCATAGTGAATTTTGAGTCGTCCCCGGTCATATGCTTGGAGCAGCCGCTATCAAGATACCAATTTGAACTCCTGGCTTTCAAGCACACCTACAACACAATTTTAGTTTTTAACTTTTGGTACCCAAACTTTCTTGGGTCCTTGTGTGTCAGTTTTGGGTAAGGTACCCTTGGGAACCCAAATCATTTTTGTTCCAACTTTTGTACTTATATTTTTCCTTGCATTACATGTTGAAGCACTATGTCCTTTTCTTCCACAATAAAAACATTTATAAAAGGACTACTTGAAACACTAGAATGCACAAAGAAAATTTTATAGAGTTTTTGTTGATTTTTCGGGTTATAACTTATCCCGGCTTTTTGAAAAACCACTCTTTGTCTTCCTAATAAAATATTTAAATTATCTCTTCCAAAGATAAATTTAGAAAGAGTGTTCTTTAGGTCTTCGTTTTCTTTTTCAAGTATATGACATGAAGAACAAGATGAAAAAGTAGAAGCATGTGAAGAATGATTTGTGCATGCATCAATGATTCCTAAAGTTTCATTTTCAATTTTCAATTCTTCTATTTCTTTGTTTAAAACAAGAATTTGATTTTTTAAAGAAGAAATTGTTTTCTTAGATGAAGAAATAATTTTTGTGAGTTTTAAAGATTCCTCATGTAGTTCCTCAAAAGCATCTTGTAACTCATCGTAAAGGCAATAGAGTAGTATTAGAACTTACCTCATTTTCGCTTTCTTCTTCATCTCCTTTTGCCATGAGACAAGTTGAGTTTCTTATTATCCGAGCTATCATCGATTGAGTCCATGTCGTTTTCATCCCACGCTATGTAGGCTTTTCTTCCTTTTCTTTCCTTGAAGGGCTTCTTTTCAAACTTCTCCTTCTTCTTTTGATAAACGGGGCACTCCATTTTCATGTGACCAGGTTTGCCACATTCATAGCAAGTTGGAGTTGATGAAGCTCCTTCGCCTTTGAAGTGTGTCTTTTTAGGAGGGAAGGGAGGTCTTCTTTGCGTTCCCTTTTTCCTGAGAAATTTACCAAACCTTTTAACTAGTAAACTTAAATTTTTTCACTTACCTCGATATTCTCGAACTTTTTTCATTTTCTTCATCATCATTGTCGAATGTTGATGAAGTGGCTTTGACGCTATTCCCTTTTTCTTTTTATCGTTCTCTTCGCTTTGGCTTAGTCTGCTTAGTTCCAATTCGTGCTCATGAAGTTTTCCAAAGAGGGTAGCTAAAGTCATTGTGGACAAATCTCTCGATTCGAAATAGTCATGTTACTTTGGGTTGCCAAATCTTGCTAAGACACCTCAAAACTTTGTTAATCAAATCTTCGTTAGAAAAACTTTTGCCTAAAGATGCAAGATGATTAACTATGTGGGTGAACCTCTTTTGCATTTCTGAATGCTTTCTCCTTGGTTCATTGAATAATTCATATTCACGAGTTAGAGAATTTATTCTCGACCTCTTAACTTCACTAGTACCCTCATGGGTAACTTGCAAAGTATCCCACATTTCTTTAGATTTTACAATTTGAAATTCTAAAAACTCATCATATCCCAAAGCAGTAGTAATAATATTTTTGGCTTTTAAATTAAATTGAACTTTTCTTTTGTCTTCATCAAACCATTTATTTCGTGGTGTTTCGGTTCTTACACCATCGATCTCATGTGTGGGTATAAAAGCAAGACAAAGATCCCATACATCTAGATCAATAGCTTCGATGAAGATTTTCATTCTTTCCTTCCAATATGCATAACCATCCCCATTGAAAAAGGGTGGTCGGTTTATGGAAGATCCTTCTGAAAAACCATTTGAAGAAGTCATGTTCTCTTGAAGCTGCTAAGCTCTTTATACAAGAGTCTAGCTCTGATACCACTTGTTACCAAGTGGCTTCCAGTACTCAAAAGGGGGGGTGAATTGAGTATTAAAACTTTTTCACAAAACCTCTTTTTAATTAAAACGAATATCAAAAGCTTAATAAATAAATGCACAGAAGGAATGAGAAGAAAAAAAAAGAAACAATAAAGAAACAATGAAAAATAAATGTGCGATAAAATAAATCGCATAAAAAAAAAGAGATTAGGAAAAGAGAAGCGAGCACAGTATTTATCCTGGTTCGACCACTAACCCACTTGTGGTCTACGTCCAGTCCTCGAAAGCGAGATTTTTTACTAAGTATACAAGCTTCAATAGGTGCTTGCTACCGTTTAAAAAAAGAGCATTTTTCACACAAGGGGACACTATACCCTTGTGCTAAAGTCTCAAATTTTGAGGATACCTCACCCTTATACAAACCTTGAGGGATACCTCACCTCGATACAAAATATCAGAAAATAGATGAAGAGAAACTCTCACTCGAGTAAGTAATACAAATTAAAGCATTTATAGAGCTCTCTAACAATATCTCGAGAATTTTACCAAAAGAGCACAGAGAGAAAAAGAGAGAAAATATGCAAACAGTATTTTAGCAAGTCGAAAAATAAATTCAAGGATTGGTGTGTTTGCGGTAGTGAGGAGGTCTCTATTTATAGAGCCTCGATCAGAAATTTTATTTGGGAAATTGATTACATAATTAATGCAAAAGATCCGTTGCGTATCAATTTCAAACGGTGAAAAACGTGGGATATTCGAATACATTACTGTGGTATTCGAATACCACTGATATATATATATATAAAATGGTTTAAGCTTGGAGTATTCGAATGCCGTTATGAGGTATTCGAATACCTCTTATATCAGTATATAAAAAATAGAAGAAACCCATGTTATTCGAATACCAAATCAAAGTATTCGAATGCCTTTATTGAAACACGTTTGTAAAAGCCTTTTAAAGGGTGTATTCGAATGCCTCATATGGTATTCGAATACCTCTATAAAAAACACGTTGTATTCGAATGCCTCAAATGAGTATTCGAATACCTTATTAAAAATCACGTTTGGGGAGGCTTTTTCAGAAGATTGTATTCGAATGATTCTTAGGTTATTCGAATGCTTTTATTTAAAAACATGATAAACACCTTTAGAAAACAGATTAGGTGATTTCTAATTTTCACAAACTCTTTGATTAATTTAAGAACCTTAACATGTTTTTAGATCTTTTGACTAAAACACTGAGATATCCTATGAGAGCTCTGTACAAGAAAAAATCCTAAGTCCTAAAGCTAAGCTTGAATAACTTGGACTTGATCTTCTCATCATCTCATCATCTCCATATTTGTTATCATCAAAACTCATCATCAATGTTGCATGGTAATCACAGATACTGTAAACACTCCTCAATGATTTCATCATCTACCTCACCATGATTCTCAATAGCATTCACAATCACTCTTTCAAGAGGTGTAGTTGGAGTATTGTGCTAAATAGATTCTGTAATTGTAGTATCAATTAAATCCACCCGATAAGAAGTTTCTTTATCATCCGGGTGTTGCATTGCTTCAAAAACATTAAAAGTCACTTTTTCATCTTGCACTCTCAACATAAGCTGCCCTTGTTGCATATCAATTAAGGCCCGGCCAGTTGCTAAAAATGGTCTCCCCAAGATAAGAGGTACTTCAACATCCTCTTCTATGTCTAAGATCACAAAATCTGCTGGGAAGATGAATTTATCAACCTTCACAAGAACATCTTCCATGATGCCATATGGGCGCCTGATTGATCTATCCGCAAGTTGTAGTGCCATCCTTGTTAGTTTCACCTCACCACCACCAAGCTTGTTCAAGATTGAGAGTGGCATCAAATTGATACTTGCCCCTAAATCACATAAAGCCTTACCAATAGAAATGCTTCCAATTTTGCAAGGAATTGTAAAGCTTCCAGGGTCTTTAAGTTTTGGAGGCAGCTTCCTTTGAAGGATTGCACTACATTCTTCCGTCAAGGCAACGGTCTCATCCTCTTTAAACCTTCTCTTCTTTGTGAGAAGTTCCTTCATGAACTTAGCATAGATTGGCATTTGCTCAAGGGCCTCAGCAAAAGGAATGTTGATTTGTAACCGCTTGAATATGTTAAGAAAGCGAGCAAATTGTTCTTCCTTCTCTTTTTTCTTGGTTGGGTGCGGGTATGGCACTTTAACATATGATGGGATCTCTTGAGGTGTACCTCCATCTTTCAAAAGTTGAGTTTTGCTCTTCCTCAATATAGAATCCTCATCCATTAACTTTTCTTTCTTTTCATTTTCTTTTTCTTTTTCAGTTTCTTCCCTCTCAATCTCTTTGCCATTTTTCTTATTTGTCTTACTTTTTATTTTATCACTTGACTCATTTTTTTCTATATCTCTCTCTTTTTCAGTCAAAGGCTCGCAACAAACATTCTCAAGGGTTTTACCACTCCTCAATGTAATAGCTTTACAATGCTCTTTGGGATTTGTTTGAGTGTTACCTGAAAAACTCTCTCCTGATTATTCCGCCAATTGCTTTGCAATTTATCCAACTTGAATCTCCAAGTTCTTGATGGAACCATCTATGTTTTTCTGGTTGGACATAGACATTTGCATGAATTGATTGAGAGTGTTTTCCAAAGCAGAAGTCCGGTCCTGAGGTGGTTGTGTGGTTGGAGGTTTACTTGGTGACCCAACATCTTGTTTCCACCCAAAGTTTGGGTGATTCCTCCACCCTTGATTATAGGTGTTGGAATATGGATAGTTTCCTTGCCTCCCATAGTTCCCTATATAATTGGCTTCCTCAAAAGAATTAGGGGTAGCCTCACAATTGCCATTATCATGATCACCTCCACAAAAATCACATTTCATTACTTGTTGTTGCGGCATATTGGTGCTTTGCATGGCTTGAATTTACTGTGAAAGCTGCATAAGTTGCTTGTTAATGGCCTCAAGTTATTGAGTCAACAATTTATTTTGAGCCAAAATTGCATCCTTCGAATCCAACTCCAACACTCCCCTTTTTGAGTTGGTGCCTCGATCATAGTGCATCAAATAATCATTAGATGTCATAGCTTCTATCAATCTCAATGCTTCCTCTGGTGTCTTGGTGTTCATAGAACCTCTAGCTGAGGCATCCAACATGAGCTTGGTTGAGGGTCTCAATCCATTGCAAAATGTTTGCATTTGGATAAGATCATCAAACCCATGATTTGGGCATCTTCTGAGTAATTCTTTAAACCTCTCCCATGTGTCATGAAGAGTCTCTCCCTCTTGTTGAACATAGCTTGTGATATCACCCCATGTCTTCACAAATCTGGATGCAGGAAAGAATCTTGCTAGGAACTTGGTTTCTAAGTCATCCCAAGTAGCAATGCTCCCTCTTGGTTGAGATTGGAGCCAAGCTCTAGCTTTATCTCTAAGAGAGAAAGGGAACAACCTTAAGCGGATTGCATCCTCAGTGGCACCATTGATCTTCACTGTGTCACATAATTCAGTGAAATTAGAGATATGAGTGTTCGGATCTTCCTTTTCTATCCCTGCAAACTGATTTTGCTGCATAATGTTCAAGAGAGTAGGCTTGATCTCAAAATTGTTGGCAGTGACCGGAGGAGGTACTATGCTAGAGGTATGCCAGTTTGCATTGGTGTTGGCATAATCCCCAATTGTCCTCCGAGCTCTATCACCATTTCCAGCCATCTCTTCCTCCGCTTGTTGAACCAAAGTGGAAGATGCAACTTCTTGTTGTTGTTGTGTTGTCTTGGCTAACAACTTGTTCTTCCTTGTCCGACCACTATTCCTCCTAGTTGTTTTCTCTACTTCCGGATCGTAAAGAAGTTAATCTGCTGGAGTTTTACCTCGCATAAACAACACAAGCTAGAAAAATTGATTAGCACACAATGAGATTACCAAAAGCAAAAAGAATAGAACAGAAAAATAAATTTGTGTTTAGATTAGTAACCGAAATGGTTATACTAATATTGAAACACCAATCCCCGGCAACGGCGCCAAAAACTTGTTAAGAGAACTTTGGCAAGTATACCAAGTCATGCAAGTAATAAAGAGATGAGTGGGTTGTCGTTCCCAACGAGGATCTTGACAAATACTAGCATATAACACAATAATCACTATCTAAATGATAAGTTTGGAAAGAAGGGAGCTTAAATAATAATTGATAAAATCAGAAATTAAAAGAACAAAGTCTTTTTAGAATTTTCTCAAAGACTTGGTGAGCACAAATGGAATTTAATTCAATTAAGATGAGATGCTGGGGTTAGACTCACTAATCTTTTCCCAAATGCAATGACATGACAAACAATATAATCTATAACTTCAATTATGAAAATCAATCTGCTATTTACTCAAATCCTAATTCCTTAGATGAAAAGAGTCTAAATCCCCTAATTAAGTCCTAATTTCTTAGGTGACTTAAGAAGTGAATTTGCATTAAGATTAAGGATTAAAAGATTACTAATAAATCAAGATCCATTCCTAGATTCAAGACCTATTAGGTGATTAATTTCAGATCTAGACCTAGCATCAACTTTCCAATTGCTTACCAAATCAAAAATCAAGTCATGGATAATCAAGTCACAACAAGCATTAAGCATAGAAATTAATCACTCATATAGAAGTAGAGAACTATATTGAAAGATCAAGTCAAATACATAAGAGATTCAGAATTAGATACATCTAATCCCAACAAGAGGATGATTAGCTAGACATGATCAAGGTGATAAAATGAAAAGAAATGAAGAAAACAGATGATGAAAACTCCATGGATGCTCCTCTTCTTCTGCTTTCGTCCCTCCCGAAATGTCCCCCAATCCAACTTAATCCTTTCTCAAATGCGCAATATCCTATTTTTAGGATTGCTTCCAGACGCATTAACGCTTAGCGCAACATTATTCACGCTGAGTGCAAATTAATTGACTTTGTTGTTGCAACATAAGTAGTTGCACTAAGCACGAGATTACTGACGCTAAGCGCGACATGTACTGAAATGCATCACGCATCAGTCAATCTTCTGGCTTCTTCAGGCTAAGCGCCACAACCTTGGGGCTAAGCGCTAGCTTCCATATGTGGACTTGAGCTTCAGCTTCTAATTGGGCTTCAATGGCTTACACCCAAACTACATAAAACACATCAAAACATCATTAGCTAATCTAAAAACATCAATTAAGAAAATATTCTTAAAGACTCAATAAAACACATAAAACATGGAATAAAACAATCCCTCAAGTCTTAAAAGAAAGATAAACAACCTCAATGTACACCTATAAAGGTATACATATTAGACATTTATCACGTGTTAGATCCAACAGCATGTAAAAGAGCGTCTTTTTTAAGTGTTCCATTAATATTATTGTTCGCATGATTCGCGTTTCTATGATAATTTGGTAAAATTAGTCCGTCACATATGCAAGTTTTGAAATGAGTATGTAACTCAACTAAAAAAAGAAATGAGTATCGAACGTATAACTTGAATAACAACATGTTTAGGTTAATATATTTTAGTCTTCAATCAAGTGTTCATATAGACAACTACTTATTTGTTTGGGGTAGTCATTTCTATAACTATTTGACAATCTTATGAACATTTGGATATTTCAATACTTGTAATAGTTATTTAGTTACTTAATTTGGTACTAGTTAATGTGCTACTTTGATAGTAGTCATTGCACTAATTAACTTAGTATAACGCCATTTGCTTCTTATTATATTTAATTTAGTATTTGAAGTATATAATTTATATGTTGTTGAATACTGGTTCTGGATAGGTTAAATATCAAATGTGAAAACGAATCAGATACAAAAAAAAAATGGTTTATGTCAGTATTTTAGTCAAATAGCGGCAGTTCAAAACCTCCACTAAATTAAATAAAAGTTTATTATTCCTTGCATTTAGTGGCAGTTCACTACCGCCACTAAGTTACAACATTCCATAATTCAAAAGTATAATGGTGGTTTTTAACTGCCACTAATATATTTAATTTTCAACCCTTGTGAGTCTTTTGTGGTGGTTACAAACCGCCACTAAAAACTCAAACAATTTAAAAATAAAATGTTGGCGGTTACAAACTGCCATAAAATAATAAGAAATTGTCAAACATTTCATCAATTAACTGCCACTAAATAATCAATTAGCGGTGGTTATTCCCTCGATTGGTCTTAACCACCACAAATTAATCTCGTGGCGGTATAAATCGTGGCGATTAACAAACTGCCTTGAGCATAATTTAGTGACAGTTGTAACCGCTACTAAGTGCCTCTTTAACCGCCACAAAATGACCTTTTTTTTAGTGTTAAGTTGAGAGTAATAGTTAAATAACTTAATTTGAAAGCGATAGATTCCAGTATTTACGAATATATAGAGAAGAATATATTTTTATCATCAATTTAAATTTCTCTTTTTCTTTTTATAAGTATGTAAGGGTGTTTATGATTCGATTTGGATAAATTTTGAGTTAAAAAGTTAACTAATCCAAAAAATATTATTTACATCAATTTAGATTAGATTTGATTGATTATATTCTAAAAATCGATCCAATCCAAATCAATTTAAACTGGTTTGGATCAAATTAGTTTAATCAATTTTTGACCAAATTTTTTTTAAGCTTATAATGATGTGAGTTAAAAGTAATTTATCCTACCAAAAAGAAAAAAACAAAGAATAAAAGAAATAAAAAAATAAAAATAACACATTTCACAAGCATAAAATAATATTTAATAATATAAAATGAGAAAAGTGTGTGATAAATTAAAATTATTATAAGCAAAAATATAAAATAAATAAAATTTAAATATATTATATAACGTTAATTGATTTAAATTTGATTGGATCGATTTTAAAAATCAAAATTGAAAACCAATATAATCTAATATATTTTCAAAAAATTAATTTAAAAAGAATCAAATTTATTTAGTTTTAATTAGATTTCAATTTGATTTTCAATATGATTTTCGAGAATATGTAAAAAGTAATAGTTTCAGATTTCAAATGCTATACCAATCAATTCATTAAATTAATAATTAAGTTGATGTGGTACGTATCATGGGAAGTCACAGCTGAAGTTATGCCTTAAAGAATATCGTTTGACTAAGAAATTCCGTTAACAGGGAATTGGGTGGAAGTTTTGATCCTTGATTTTGTTGTCTTCCTTATTCCTTGATTTGTCATTCTTGGTTGACGATATGCACGGTGCCAAGTAATTTTTTTTAGTAAAGATAAACAAATTAATTTGTAGTACTCTTAGATCTGGAGGGTAGGGTATAATTTACCCTTCATATAATAATTTGAAGAAATGATGTTATCATCCTATATGAATGAATACAAAAATCGCTTGAGATTATTTAGAAATATCAAGTGCAAGTGGAATTTGTTTAATTTTAAAAAAATTTACCTTTTCTAAAAAGCTTTTAATAAAGTTTTAATTTTAAACTATTTTAAATACAAAATTAATTAATTCAATCTACCAAACATTTTGATTTTAGGTATTTATGAAGCATTCATAAATGTAAAAAATAATTGTTATTATAATCACAATATTATTCTAAAATTTTATTTTAGAAATTGTTTCCTAATATAAAATTAAAAAATGATAACAACGAGGCAACAATATCACGAATGGTGGGGGCACATCTACTATTTCACAATTCACAAATGATCTCTTTGGCTCTATGATTTCATAAATAATATACTTTTCGTGAAAATAAAAAGTCTCTGACACTGATTTTTCCGGAGATTGCATAATACAAGAAAAGCAATCTGCTACACAGTAAAATTAAGATTTAATTTTAATTTATTGACAAAATAAAACATTTTACACTAGTAGTAAATTCTACATTTTCACATATTTAAAATAATTAAAATATTTATTACAAGAAGAACTAATTACTTTGATGTGACGTTTAACTAAAAATCAAATTTTAAACACCAAAATTAATTTCACAGTACACCGTTAATATAGTCAAATATATATAGTTATTAAGTTTAGTTGAGATAATAAAAAATGTGGATAAAGTTAAAAAAATTAATTAATAATTTATTAGTATTATCAAATAACAGATAATTTAAAACCAAACAAAATTTTTGAAAAAACAAATATAAAGAGACAGAGAAAGTAGTTTAGATAGAGAAAGTAGTTTAGTCTAAACTACTATATAAGTAAGGTCTACACAAGTATTTTACCTTTGTACAAAATAAGGGTGTTAAAACGGACTAACTCATATCAAATCAGTTAATTTTTGGGTTGAGTCAGACCAAAAATATTACGAATTGCTAATTTGTTAGTCCAATCCGACCTTATAGAGGCTGTGCAGGTTGGGTTGGGTTGGGTTGGCTTCCTGCACCATACTTTTTTTTTTTTGTTTTTCAATTACCAACCTCTAAAATATTATTTTCTTATTTTTCTAAATTTTTATTTATTTTGTATAATTTAAATCTCATCAAACATTAAAAAATATTATTTTTATAACCAAAAAATATTAATTTATATTAAAAAATAAAAAAATAAAATCTTTATATATCATATAAATTACATAATAATACCATAATTAAAAATTAAACATCAAACTTGTGGATTGGGTCAGCCCAATCTGACCAAATTCTAATTTTTCATTAATTTTTTTGGCTTGCTCACTTATTTTATCAAATTATTCGAACTAATTTATCAAGTTTAATTTATTTTGACACTTTTAATACACAACAATTATTCTCATATATAGTGTCATTGTCAAGTCTTGTCCAAAAAATGAGAAAGACTTAAGTAGACTTTGTCTACTCAATTATGTAGACTAAACAAATTAGTACACAAATAATTATATAAATCTTTATGTTATATTATCATTTTATATTAAAAATGATAATATATTACTTATTAATTGATTTATTCTATACAATTTGTATAAATAAAATCTATATAAATATTTTTCTTAAGGAAAAAGTCACAAATGTAGGAGCTGATACTTGGATGATCAAGTCAAACCATGAGGAAGAGTATTTTTCAGAATTTTCTTTAAAGAAGAGACAGTGTAAAAGTTGTCAGAATAGAATGAGTACTTGAAAGTGATGTGTCCATTATTACCCAATTTGAATGGTGGTTAGAAATAGAACGGTAAACGGGTTTAGGTTTACAATCAGGATGCCGTTTTGGCGTGCTAGTCTAAAAATACAATAAACCATTGAACTCTTACACATTCTTTGGTCGCATCTGTTGATTTCAAGGCTATGTTTGGTATGGGATAATAAGGAGGGAAAAGTTATGCAGTAAACTTTCAGTAAAAGTAGTGTGTTTGGTTTACATATAAAAAAAAATCAGAAATTTTTACAGGTAACATTTACTCTTATTTTGAGAGTAAATGTTACACCAATTATCATTAGAATAAAATTTCCTCCCTCATCTTTAATTTCTCAATTTCTCTCCAGCTCCCTTCTTCTCTCTCTTCGTTGCTCTCCCTCTCTCTCTCCCGTCATTGTTCTCTCTTTTTATGCTCTTTGTCCTAGTTGCTTCACTTTTTTTCAGCTTTTGAAGACTTTCGTTGCTCTGCTTCCGCTCGTGATTGAGGATTTTTTTCAAGACTAATAACTGTGTAGATTACAAGTTTGACAAAGGAGATGAGATTTCACAAGTACTGTGATTGAGGATTCAAAAAAATCTGATTGTCTACACATAAAATGATGCTTCCTCAAAATGGTGTCATACATGTTTGATATCATAAAAGTACTGAGAGAAAAAACATACCATTTTTCATTAGTAATTTTTATTTATATACCAAATACAATAAACTTTTTAAAGAGATGAACATTTATCCCTTAAATTTTATTTTTGAAATTGTTATGCTAGTAATAATTACTCCCATAAATTTTGACGTACCAAACGTAGCCTAAAAGTATGTCATTAATCAATCTCTACAGCGTGTTAGATCCAATAACATGTAAAAGAGCGTCTTTTTTAAGTGTTCCATTAATATTATTGTTCACATGATTTGCGTTTCTACGATAATTTGGTATAATTTGTCAGTCACATAAGCAAGTTTTGAAATGAGCATGTAACCGAAAAAAGAAATGAGTATGTATGTAAGAATGCATAACTTGAATAACATGTTGACCTTAATATATTTTAGTCTTTAATCAAGTGTTCATATAATTTTAGGTTTAGAGTAGTAGTTAAATAAATTCTTTTTTAAAGTGACAATTCCAATATTTACGAATATATAGAGAGGAATATATTATTATCATCAATTTAAATTTCTTTTTTTTTATAAGTATGTAGGGATGTTTATGATTCGATTTGGATCAATTTTGAGTTAAAAAGTTAACTAATCCAAAAAATATTATTTACATCTGTTTAGATTGAATTTTATTGATTATATTCTAAAAATTGATTTAATCTGAACAAATTTAAACTTATTTGGATTAAGTTATTTTAATCAATTTTTTATTAAAAAAAATAAAGCTTAAATGATGTGAGTTAAAAGTAATTTACACTACTAAAAATAAAAAATAAAAAATAGAAAAAACACATTTCACATAATTAAAGTAATATTTAATCATATAAAATGATAGAAATGTATGATAAATTAGAATTATTATAAGTAAAAATATAAAATAAATAAAATTAAATATATTATATAACGTTAATCGATTTGAATTTGATTGAATTGATTTTAAAAATAAATCAAAATTAAAAGTCGATCTAATCCAATCTATTTCCAAAAAATAAATTTAAAAAAAATTAAATTTATTCAATTTTAATTAGATTTTGATTTAATTTTTAATTTGAATTTCAGTTTAAATTAGATCTAAAGACAACTATGAAAATGTAAAAAGTAATAGTTTCACTTTCATATGCTATACCAATCAACTCATTAAATTAATAATTAAGTTGATGTGGTAAGTATCATGGGAAGTTACAGCTGAAGTTATACATTAATATCCGCAACTGCAATCTTTTTCGACATGGGTGTATGAGATAACATGCTAGATTACGTTGAGAATATCGTTTGACTAAGAAATTCCATTAACAGGGAATTCGGTGGAAGTTTTGATCCTTGATTTTGTTATCTTCCTTATTCCTTGATCTGTCACTCTCGGTTGACGATATGCACGGTGCCAAGTAAATTTTTTTTAGTAAAGATAAACAAATTAATTTGTAGTACTCTTAGATCTCGAGGGTAGGGTATGATTTACCCTTCATATAATAATATGAAGAAATCATGCTATCATGCTATATGAATGAATACAAAAACCGCTTGCGATTACTTAGAAATATCAAGTGCGTGTTGGGATTTGTTTAATTTTTAAAGAAAATTTACTTTTTAAAAACAAAACTCTTTTAATGAAATTTTAATTTTAAACCATTTTAAATACAAATTTAATTAATTCAATTTACCAAACATTTTGATTATAGTTATTTATGAAGCATTGATAGATGTGAAAAATTTTGTCAAAAAAAGATAGATGTGAAAAATAATTGTTATTATAATCACAATATTATTCTAAAATTTTATTATAAATAATTGTTTCCTAATATAAAATTAAAAACATGATAACAGCAATATCACGTATGGTGGGGGCACATCTACAATTTCACAAATCACAAATAACCTCTTTTGGCTCTATGATTTCATAAATAATATACATTTCATGAAGGAAAAAAAAAAGTCTTAGACACTGATTTTTCCGGAGATTGCATAATCCAAGAAAAGCAATCTACTACACAGTAAAATTAAGATTTAATTTTAATTTATTGACAAAATAAAACATGTTACACTAGTAGTAAATTATATATTTTCACATATTTAAAAATAATTAAAATATTTATTACAAGAAGAATTTAATTACTTTGATGTGACGTTTAACTAAAAATTAAATTTTAAACACACAAAATTAATTTCAAAATACCCACATCAAAAGAAAGATTTTACAAAACTTAGAAATGCTTAAAATTGACATTCATTGCATGAAAAAAAACTTATTTTTATCGTATTCAAATTTTAAATTTTGCATTGTTAAAAGTGTTTGAATTCCATCTTTATCAATACTAGTAGGCCTTGATATGTGTTCTCCTTCATTTTTTTTTTCTTATTGAAATACAAGTATAATAAAACACCTATTATAGTAGTATGCATAAGGACCTGTTTGACATGCTGTATCAGACCTGATAAGATAAGTTAATACAATACATTATGATTTTATCAGTTGTTTAATGTAAATACTGTATTGTATAAGTTTATCTATCATATCCCTCTTATACATTAAAATGATGGATAACTTAATCAAGCCTTGAGGGGTGAGATTAAGTCTGATTGAGTTTTGATATATAAACTGTTATAAAAGACTTTTTTATTATAATTTTAAACACCTCGATATCCCCAACCATTACGTATTAAGTCTTATACTATCAGACTTTATACTATCATGTCTAATACTATCAGGTCTTATCCTATACTAAACTAGCCCTAATAATAATATTGTTAGATACTTGGATTACAATTTAGAATAGTTTCTTCAAGAAATATAGGACAAACAGAATATGGTGATTTTCTATAAAAGAAAGTGCTTCAACTAAAAAAATATATATAGGAAGACATTTACGTTTGGTCTACAAAGTCTTCTGCAAGATTTAATTTTTGATCTATTAATTTTTCTACTAATAATTTTATTGTCTGAGCGAACTACCACTTTTTAACTTTTTTCTTTTGGTTTGGTATATACAAAAAAATAAAGGCTTAACGTTAATTTTAGTCCTTCAAATGTATAAGTAAAATCAAGTTTATTTTTTTAAAAAAATAATTAATATCAATTTTGTTCTTCAATTATAAAAAGTTGACATTGATTTAGTTCCTCAACTAAAAATTTCACTCACAGACCGTATACGAAAGGGCAATTTTGATATTGTTTTTATTATTAAGACAATAATATGATGTGAACTTTATTTGAAGGACCAAATTAATATCATATGCATTTTTTAAGAGACTGAAATGAATGTTTACTTTAAAATAAATAGTCTTTATATGAATAAATGTTCAAGTGACACAAATTTTAATGCTTAATGGAAGGGTTTCCTATGGGCTTCTTAAACTCAGATCCAATCCCATGTAACCAAACCGAACTAGAAAACTGTACTTCCAAAGGGTTGCCCAATATGTTTGAGCCTACCCAAGGCCCTAAAACTCTAGTTCGAAAATAAATATTAAACTTGGCATGAACCAAAAATAAAAAGATCAAACATGGTGAGTATCAATGTAATTCTCCCTCATAAACCTAGCAGGCAGCACAAAGAAAATAAGATCAACAAGATTTCTAATAAAAGTTAATTAAAACTCATTTGCTAATAGTTTATAATAAGAATGACTATTTACAACACATATATCATATATATACCAATTTATAAGTTGGCCAGTCCTGCAAGAAAAAAAAAATTCAAATACTTGATCCATGCATGCATAGGCCTTCTGCATTGGACACCTTTACCATCGCTTACTATTAATATACTTATTTTCTCAGTTTAACTTCTTTCATCCAAATAATACATCTGGTAAGTGTTATATGTTCAGCAAAATTTCCAATCAAGATTTAAAAATTCGAGTCTCTGTGCAAGGATATGAATCTCCCTATACAGGCTTGAGTCTGATTACTACCTAAGCCTCAAGCCCATCGTGTAATGGAATAGTTTATCAAGGAACCAGGTTGTACAAGACCAAGAGGATGAGCAATTGACCTGACCCATTGCTTCATGGTTTCATGCTCTATCAATTCTTTTGGGAATTTAGGCTATCTTGAACGAACACAACAGAGAACTTATTAATGATACAATCTATTGTGTTTTTTTAAAATGGGGTTACAAGTTACAATAATTAAAGCAGTACTATGGAGATTTTAATCGTCTCCCCAAGCCTGGTCTCTCAATTTTTGCCTGGTAACAATACGTTCCCTCCTAGCATCTTCTTGCTTTCTATACTCTCCGGACCCAAAGCTCGTGGATGACAATTTTAACCCCATACTGTGAGCAATCAGCCTCTGCGCTGCTTGGGCCGAGGTTTTCGGCCTTTGCCGAGGTGGTTCCAGGTCTGAATGAACAATGAAACAGGAAAACCATGTAAGGCAAGATTAATTGTTCTTGCCATTAATTGGTTGACAAGTGCAATAAACAATGGAATTAGATTTTGATTCATTGACGGTGTTTTACACAACTAGTGCCACCTGTTTAATAATAAGCTAAATTTTTTTATTGGAAGTGAAAAACCATAGTAACTACAATCGTCCAACACTTTCTTGTTTACTACAGTGTTAAAAAGTTTTTCACCAACATTGAATCAAATTTAAACACTAAACAAAGATGGATGTGCTGCAAAAAATATAAGATCTAAGAACTGAATTTTAATTAACTGTAAATGCTTGCTGGTGGTGAAACCAAGTTTGAGTAAACAAACCAGGCTTTTAGAAAGTCTCAAATACTTCCATAAATATAGAAAGAGACCCGACACACACAATGTAGGAACTGCCTTGTTATCAACTCTAAACATCAAGTAGCAGTGAAACCAAGTTAGAATTAAAGAACCACGCTATGAAGCACAGATATCGACATGGATACGAGGACACCAAAACCTAAAAATTGTAGGACACGGACAAATCTTATATATATATATATATATATATAATTGAAAATTTAAGAAAAAAGATTCATGATTCATAATATAATATATATAAGTTTTAAAATTTATAATATTTTGATATATGTCATATGTGTGTCAATATTTACTACTTGCTAAGCCGATGCCAAAAAACATGGAGCATCATTTTTATTGACATTTTCCAAAAACTTTCCTAAACCAACTTGTCATAGTAGAACTAGCCATGTACAACAAAAAAAATTAACTAAAGTGAGTATCTAAAGATTAATACCATTTTGTTCTTCACCATCGACGCGATGATGACACAATAGCTTAGTCGTAGATGGAGGTAGATGGCTAGATGGGAGAGGGTGGCCTCACAATGAAAAACATTGTGGTTTGGCTAGGGTAAGTGGTACTAGTAACTGAGTAATTGAGCTTGGATAATGAGTAATTGGTAATTCCGTATATCACAATTTTTTATTTTAAATGGTAATTGAGTTTTTTAACTTTAAATTAGCTTTGTCTTGCAGTGTCCATAGCTTGTACCCGCCATGTGCAAGCTAATTTTTTTTTTTAATTGAACACTTATGGATATGTACAACACGTGTGTCATTGTGTGTCTGACATATAGACACAGCACCAAAATGAAGTGCTCGTGCTTCATAGGAACCAGGCCATTTAGTAAGGCCCAAAATAATTCCATACAAAATAGACCACACACACATGCACAAAGCACACTACAAATTACAATTATGATTCCCTAAAAGCTTATGCAACAAAGTTGACAGATACTTTAAAAATCGAGCAGAGCTTTTCAACATGGCTATTCTCGGGTTCCCAGTATTTCAATTTTGAAAGTAAATGCATCACAAAGAGACTTTAATATACAGTAAACAACCCTATATTGCCTTCATATAGCAGAAAGAGAAAGCTAAGTAAATTACCTCTTGCTTTAATTGAACTAAGAAGGGCATCATCTTCATCAAGTATCCTCACAATGAATGGACAACGAATACTGTTTTGAGCCTCAAGTGCTGCATTATAAATTTATGGTTTTGAATTGTCAAGTAATCAAAGTAAAGACTACATATGAAAAAAAAAAAAATCTGCCCACATTGATGCAATATAAGAATACAACATGGTGACTGATATTGGAAAGTATGAGTTCAAGGAATCCATGACTTTTTCTAAAAAAAATCATGTTCAAAACCATTATTAAAGTCAATCCACCCCGCTCCCCAGAAACATACAGAGTATAGGTGATAACAATATGTCATGCTTTAGCTTTCTATATGTTGGTGTATATAAAATGATCAATGATGAAAAAGTTGTTCTAGAGAGCATCTTTCTAGTCTAAGGTAATTGTAAACAAAGAGAAGTTTTTGTATACTTAAGATACACCAAACCCACTACCCATGCCACACTCAGCATATATTATCTGATATATGTTTATGAGAATGAAGGGCGTGGTAGTCTCCAGGCTATCTTATTCTTTGACTGCTACATTCCCCCACACCCATCCTCTGATTTCCAATATGCACAGGCAAGATTAAGAAAAAAACTCCTTTCTGCTAATTCATAATAGCATCAGTTAAATAATACCAATCTTTGACTCCCAGGTCACAGTCAGACCCACGCTATCAGCAGTTACAACAAATTTTCAAAATGATTTACACTGTCCAAGAAAGGACTAAGAGAAAGATCCATATAAAAGAGGTCAAATACTAGTTTTCCATAAGGATACATGTACCAATCCTCCAATTTTAGTGGTTATCACATCTTAAAGTCTCAACTTTAGCGGCATGCAACCACAGTTCACCATCATAATATGTAAATAAACCTTGATGCATGTAAAAATTATGATAATTTTACGTAAGGAAAACAATAACAAAGTCAAGGTAACTTCGTAATTACCAATTGAAGGTGTTTGAAATACTGCAAGTGCAACTGTATCATTGACCCAGCGAATTACAAACCCACGATCTTTGAAGTCCTCAAAAATCTTCTCCAGCTCTATTGTACTGGTGCTTGGTGGAAAGTCAGCCAGAACAAGAACATGACCAGTCCCATATTTTGCTGAGTTGAATAAACAATAATTAGAATCCAAGTGTTTTCAACACAATACCTTATGCACAAAAAAGCTAGCAGAAAGGATAGATTATCTTTTGAATACATATTAACACTGGAATGAAAATTATGATCTAGTGTATTAGAAGCAATCATAACCAACTAGCCATACTAAAAACCATTACATATGCAAAATAACTTCTGTGGCACAAAAATAAAAAATCTGGGTGTACAAAATAGGCACATAACTAGTTTTTACTGGATAATTGAAATGTCATGAGACGTCTCTTACAGTTTTGTACATCTCTTTTATCTTCTGAACTACAGTGAGTCTCTTCATCCTCAACATCAATGACCGAGCTATCAAGTATCTGATCACTATAAAGTTCATGTTTTTCATAAGAGAATGTTCCTCTTCCACGTCGCTTTGGGGTTTGACTTTTGGTGTTCTCCAATTTAAGATTTGATAATCCAGATAAACAATCTGAGGATACTGTGGACAGTAACTCATGAGGTTCACGATCTGCTATTGCTTCCCAATCTGTAACATTTCACAATATCATTCACATTGCATGATTGCAATAATTCACATCATTGACATATAATATGATTGTTAGAATTAAGCCATGCTTCACATGTTTCATAGCTGACTCATAAGTGATGATTACTGGATATTGTAATCATCACTTCATAGGAATTAATGTTTGTATTTACTTATTCAATGTACCATTTTTGCATATAAATACTAATATACTTGTGTGTGAATTGACATTCGATTCCTCCAATTCTCTCTAATTCTATATGGTATCAATAGCTGGATAAGATCCTCAAACTGTGGGAAAGAATCTCAGTGATGGGAATATAATCACGTGAGTTACTGCTTTTAATAAGTCAAATAGATATGTTAGGAAAGTTTATATTCTGGTTTCCTAGAATTAGAGATTTGATTTATTCTATTTCCTAAGATAGTTTTGTTTCCTTTTTAGTGTAGGGTTTCTCTTGTATAAAGTCTGACCTATGTAACAGAATTGCATATATGAAATACAAAAGTTATTCACCAATTTACAAGATGGTATCAAAGCAGTTTCGATCAGGGACTGCTCCTGGTTTCCGCTGAAACACTCATCTCTAAACTGATTGGCCTTCATTGCCAACAGTTCTCGGCCTTCATTGCCCTTTTTTTCTGGTTCCATAAAGAGTGCCGCAGCACACCTCCAATTGTGCTGTGTGAACAGTGCTGGGATTTGTTTAAGTGCCGCGACACACCTCTAATTTGTGCCGCATGAACAGTGCCACAAATCCATAAATCAAGGGATTGTTCTTTTCCAACCGTAGTCGATCGTTTTTGGTGTGTTGAATATGTAACATGAAGAGAACAAATCTGAGTCCACCACTCTCAACCAGGAAGAAATAAACAGGATGAGAGCTTTCCTTACCAGCCTTGAGAAGCCTTCAAGTACTTGTTCTCTAACCTATTCAGGTAAGCTTCCATTTTCTGTTGGATTAAATACTTCAGATATAACCTTTATTAACTCTTGGATCATGGACTCCGGAGCCACCAACCACATGACTCACTCATCCAAATGATTTTCAACCTACACTTCATGTCCCAATAATAGGAAAATAGCCACAACCAATGGGTCCTTAACAACAGTAGCAGGAATAGGAAATGTCGAAATAAGCCCATCGTTGACCTTGAGAAATGTTCTCCATGTCCCTAAATTATCTACCAATCTTGTCTCCATCACAAACTTACACAAGATTTATGTTGTAGTGTGATTTTTCACAACAATTATTGTGTATTTTAGGACAAGGATTCGAGGAGGACGATTGGACATGCTAGGGAAAAGGACAGCCTCTACTATCTTGAGATACCAAGTCAATCTACAATACTCAAGAGTGAAATACCAAGTTCCTTTATGTCAGAATCTGTCTTGTCAAACAAAGAGAAGATCTTACTTCATCATTCTCGTTTGGGGCATCCATCATTTATGATCATTAAGTTTTTGTTTCCCTCTTTGTTTACAAATCTAAGTGTTGAGAGTTTTCATCGTGAAGTGTGTGAATTTGCCAAACGCAAGCGTGTATCTTTTCCAATCAGTAATAAAAGAAGTTCTATTCCTTTCTATGTTATCCATAGTGATATTTGGGGTCCATCTTCTGTCCCTAACATTTCTGGGACAAGATAGTTTGTCACTTTTATTGATGATTATACTCGTGTCACCTGGCTTTTCTTACTTAAACATAAGTCTGATGTTAGTACCATTCTTCCTAATTTCTGCTCCATGATAAAAAATCAATTTGGAGTCAGTATCAAAAGGTTTAGGACAGATAATGCCAGAGATTACTTCAATCAAACACTCTCCTTTTTTCCAAAAAGGGGGAATTGTCCATGAGTCACCATGTGTTAAGACCCCACAGCAAAATGGGGTAGCTGAAATGAAGAATGGTCACCTTCTTGAAAAGACCCGAGCCCTCTTATTTCAAAACCATATGTCCAAAACTTTTTTGGGGGAAGCTGTCCTTACAGCAACCCATCTTATAAACAAATTGTCCTCTCGAATTTTGGACTTCAAGAGTCCTATGGACATCTTCTCATCCTTCTATCCAAACCAAAAGACCACAAATAACCTTATTCCCAGAATTTTTGGCTGTACAGCCTTTGTCCATGTCTATGGTCCAAACAGGGGAAAATTATATCCAAGGGCTCTAAAGTGTGTTTTTGTGGGCTATTCCTCAACTCAGAAAGGATATAAGTGTTACCACCCTCCATCAAAGAAAGTCTATGTCTCGGTGAATGTCACCTTCAATGAACAAGAAACTTACTTCACCAATCCTTATCTTCAGGGGGAGATTTCAATACAGGAAGATAAGGAAAACTTTTTGGATTTGACTCTAGATCTACCTTCTACTTCCATACCAAAACTTGAACCTGAATCCATGTACGAAATTTCACCTCCTCCACCTCCTCAGTCTCCCAATTTGTCCCTTATCCTCAATCCAAATCCTGTGTCTCACTCAACTCCTGGAAATAGGAGGTTTGGCAAGGTATTCACAAGAAGGAACGTGGCTGTCCCAGAACTTTAGCAGGCTCAAGAGTCTAACTTGAATTCTTTGAATGAGGTAACAATTTCTAACTCTCCACTACAAGATGAATCTGAATTTCAGGAAGATGGTGATGACCTGAACCTACCAATTGCTGTTAGGAAAGGTACCCGAGAGTGCATTAAACGTCCTTTATATCCTCTTGCAAATTTTTTGTCCTTTAAAACTTTCTCACCATCTCATAGAGCCTTTCTTGTAAGCCTAAACTCCATTGCTGTCCCAACCAAATTATCTGAAGCATTGTCTAATGAAAAATGGAAGCAAGCCATGAATATGGAAATGGAGGCTTTAGAAAGGAATCAGACCTGAGAATTAGTAGAATTACTCGCAGGAAAAAAATCAGTGGGCTGCAAGTGGGTATATACGGTGAAGTATAAAGCTGATGGGTCTATTGAAAGATACAAGGCTTGATTAGTAGCCAAAGGGTATACACAGACCTATAGGATTGACTACCTAGAGACCTTTGCCCCTGTTGCCAAAATGAATACAATAAGGGTCCTATTGGCAATTGCTGCTAACTACAGCTGGGAGTTACAACAGTTTGACGTGAAGAATGCATTCTTGCATGGAGAATTGCAAGAGGAGATTTATATGGATATTCCACTAGGTTATGATAAGAACATGACTGCTCACACTATGTGTAAATTGAAGAAGGCGTTGTATGGCCTCAAGCAATCACTCCAGGCATGGTTTGGAAGATTTGCAAAAGTTATGTTGACTATGGGATACAAACAAAGCCAAGGGGACCACACTCTTTATTAAACACCCTTTAGTAAGGGGAGTTACCATTCTTCTGGTATACGTTGATGACATAATAGTGACCAGTAATGATGATAGAGAGAAACAAGTTTTGAACCAGCACTTGGCCAAGGAATTTGAGATCAAGGCTTTGGGAAGATTGAAATACTTCCTTGGAGTTGAAGTTGCTCACTCTAGAAAGGGAATTTTCATCTCTCAACAGAAATACATCACAGATCTTCTCAAGGAAACGGGCAAGACAATATGTAAGCCGGCAAGTACTCCCATAGATCCTAATCTAAAGCTTGGAGTTGCAGAAGAGGATGCTGCAGTAGATAGAGAAATATATCAACGGTTGGTGGGAAGACTAATTTATCTTTCTCATACAAGACCGGACATAGCATATGCAATGAGTGTAATCAGCCAGTTCATGAACAGTCTAAAGGAGATCCATTTGCAAGCTGCCCATAAGGTACTTCAATACCTTAAAGGAACACCAGGAAAAGGTATCCTATTTAGAAGGAATGGAGGATTGATACTTGAGGCCTACACTGATGCTGACTATGCTAGTTCCATTGTAGACAGAAGATCAACTTCAGGTTACTGTACTTTTCTTGGTGTAAACCTTGTAACTTGGAGAAGTAAAAAACAAAATGTAATAGCTCGGTCTAGTGCTGAAGCAGAATTTCAAGCAATGGCTCAGGGTGTGTGTGAACTACTTTGGTTAAAGATCATTCTAGAAGATTTAACGATTAAGTGGGATGGTCCTATGAGGCTCTATTGTGATAATAAATCTGCAATCAGCATAGCATACAATCCGGTACAATATGATCGAACGAAGCACGTCAAGATTGATAGACACTTTATCAAAGAGAAGCTAGAAAGTGGTCTAATCTGCACACCTTATGTCTCCTCACAGAGTCAACTTGCCAACATGTTGACAAAAGGGTTGAGTAGTTCAGTATTCAACACAATTGTTTCCAAGATGGGAATGGAAAATACCTATTCACCAACTTGAGGGGGAGTGTGGGAAAGAATCTCGGTGATGAGAATATAATCACGTGGGTTACTGCTGTAATAAGTCAAATAGATATGTTAGGAAAGTTTATATTCTGGTTTCCTAGAATTAGAGATTTGATTTATTCTATTTCCTAAGATAGTTTTGTTTCCTTTTTAGTGTAGGGTTTCTCTTGTATAAAATCTGACCTATGTAACAAAATTGCATATATGAAATACAAAAGTTATTCACCAATTTACAAGTGCATCACACCAGTGGTTTTTGGTGCTTTTCACCTTCCAAACAGCTGTGCCTCCACTGGCAGCAACTTTTCCGGCTACGCCATCCACTGCCGGTGACCCCAGATTGGAGGTAGAACCCACCGAACGGCCCTTCCGCCACCGACCCACCACCTCCCGCTGTCGCACACGCCACCATGAGCGCGTTCAAATCTCTGCGCGTCTCTTCACACGCCAGCGCATGTGAGCGGATGGCCCACTTTTTGACCACCAGACTTCGCCGACAACACCTTCAGCCACCCTCCAATACTTTTCCGACCTTGGCTTCTGCTTCTGAGATCCAGACTTAAAGACAGGGTATGAGTGAGTTTGCTTATAGATATCAAATTAAAGGGACAATTAGGTACAAACAATATAAAATCTAAAGATAGAGTGGGAAGGCGATTAGCTTGACCAATGCCTTGGACTTTGGTTTGAGAACCATTGGCTAAAGTAACACTAGGTAGTGTAGTTGTATAGATAAGGTGGGAGAAAACTGATTTGTTACCAGACATATGATCAGAAGTGCCAGAATCAAGGATCCAAGGTTCCAAAGATGAAAACTGTGAAAGAAATGCTGCAAGATTACCAGTCTGAGTGACAGGTATAGTTGACAGCATGGTTGCCTTGAGCCGGATGTATTCATTATACTCAGCGGCAGAGAGGGAAACCTTGTCAAATGAGTCAGATAGGACAACTTGAGAAACATTCACAATTTTAGACTATTGGTTGGCCTTGGTTCTACATTGTTCCTCAATGTGACCAATTTTTTCGTAAAAGTGCATTGTTGATTGGCCTTAGTTCTGCACTGTTCCTCAATATGACCAAATTTGTTGCAAAAGGTACAGCGAGGATGAGGACGAGGACCACCACGACCTCCTCCCCATCCACCCCGGTTGTTGGATTGGGAAACCAGTGCAGATGATTCTGCAGGTGCAGGGAATTGAATAATAGTTGTAGGAGTTGAAAGACGCAACAATTGTTCTGAGACTGTAGAAGGGTGAGGCTTGAGAGTATTTGATTGCGGACTGAATCAAGCTCAGGTGGCAAACCAGCAAAGGCAAGGACCATGAAGAACTTTCCACATTGTTCGACATGTTTGTCTGCATTATCAGTGAAAGGCATAAGTACATCAATCTCAGCAATCAAAGGATCAAGCTTACTCAGATAGGTCTTCATGTCCATATTGTGTTTCTTAATGGCGATAAAGTTAGAAACAATGTTGTAGAGACGGTTGATATCATTAGAGTACAATTTCTTAGCCTTGGCCCACACATCATAGCATATCCGAAAAGCATGATATTGAGGTTGAAGCTTGGCATCAATGGAGAACCACAACACACTACAAAGAGAAGAATCAATTTGTTTCCACTTGGTCCTTCTCCTATTCAGATTAGTCTCACCTATCCCGGCTCCTCCCTTGATCACATATCAGCAGAGACCACGTCCACACATTGTTGATGCATCCATCGACCCAGTTGATCAAACAGACATTTCTGTTGCTTCAGATCCAACCCCGAGTCTTTCTTGTGACTCATCTTCTACTCCATCGGACTCTAGCTCCGCCTCCTGTGTCAGAACTGCCCATAGCATTACGCAAATGTATCAGGTCTACATGTAATTCTAACCCTATTTATGCTTGTCGTTTGAGTTATCATCGTTTATCACCTTCCTATTATGTCTTTGTGTCCTCTTTGGCCTCTGTTTCTATTCCCAAAACTACAAGTGAAGCTCTATCTCATCCAGGATGGTGACAGGCTATGGTTGACGAAATGGCTACTTTACACTCTAGTGATACTTGGGAACTTGTCCCCTTACCTCCTGGAAAAACGATTGTTGGTTGTCAATGGGTCTATACTATTAAGATTGGTCATGATAGGAAAATTGATTGTTTGAAAGCCCGCTTAGTGGCCAAAGGATATATACAGATCTTTGACCTTGATTATGGGGATACCTTTTCTCCTGTGGCTAAGATTGCTTCAATTCGCTTCTCTCTTGCCATGGTTGCTATTTACTCCTAGCCCCTTCATCAGCTAAACATCAAGAATGCCTTCTTGCATGGTGAATTACAAGAAGAGGTCTATATGCAACAACCACCAGGATTTATTGCTCACCTAAGCATCAGACTTAGTCTGCCGACTGCACCGATCTATCTATGGACTTAAACAATCTCCTCGCACCTGGTTTAAGGGATTCAGCTTTGTCATCCAACAATTCGACATGACTCAATGTGCGGCTGATCATTCTGTGTTCTTCCGGCACTCTTCATCTAGCCTTTGTATCTACCTTGTTTATGTAGATGACATTGTTCTCATAGGGAATGATGAGGCTGGTATCCAAAATCTAAAGCAACATCTGTCAAACCATTTTCAGACGAAAGATTTGGGCCTTCTAAAATATTTTTTGGGCATTAAGGTTGCTTAATCTCATATAGGAGTTATCATCACGCAAAGACAGTATACTTTAGACATACTTCAAGAAACAGGTATATTGGATTGTCGCCCTAGTGATACTCCGATGGATCCCAATGTCAAACTGCTACCGGGTCAAGGGGAGCCACTAATAGACCCTAGTAGATATAAACGTCTAGTTGGTAAACTTAACTACCTTATAGTAACTAGACCAAACATTACTTTTGCTATAAGTGTGGTAAGCCAGTTTCTAAATGCTCCTTGTGATAGTCATTGGGATGCCGTGGTTTGCATTCTTAGATACACCAAGAGTGCATAAGGAAAAGGGTTACTTTATGAAAACAACGGTAATGCTCAAGTTGTTGGCTATTCTGATGCTGATTGGGAGGGTTCACCATCAGATAGAAGATCAACCTTAGGGTATTGTGTCTTTGTTAGAGGTAAATTAAACTCATGGCGGAGTAAAAAGCATAACATAGTTGCTAGATCCAGCGCAGAGGCCGAGTATCGCGCTATGGCAGCAGCAACATGTAAACTTATGTGGCTAAAGCAATTGCTTCAGCAGCTGAAATTAGGAGACGTCAAGGAAATGAAACTGATTTATGACAACCAAGTTGCTTTACATATTGCTTCTAACCCAATTTTTCATGAAAGAACCAAACATATAGAGATTGACTGCCATTTTATAGGAGAAAAGGTTCTTTCAGGCGAGGTTACTACTAACTTTGTCAATTCCAACAAACAGTTAGCCGATATATTTACTAAGTCCCTTAGAGGAATTCAGGTTGATTTTATTTGTAATAAGCTTGGCACATATGACATATATGCTCCAACTTGAGGGAGAGTGTTAGAATTAAGCCATGCTTCACATGTTTCATAGCTGACTCATAAGTGATGATTACTAGATATTGTAAACATCACTTCATAGGAATTAATGTTTGTATTTACTTATTCATTGTACCACTTCTGTATGTAAATACCAATATACTTGTGTGTGAATTGACACACAATTCTTCTAATTCTCTCTAATTCTATAATGATCAAACTGTATGGTAAAAGATAACAAAGATATAAAAAAGACAAATATATAAATTAGAAAAAATATGCTGATCACCCCCCTGGCCAGGGTGGAATTGAAAGCAAGAGTCCTTCTTAGAGTGAAAAAAAAAAGCCATATGAGAAAAATATAGAGATGATAATTCTTTCAATGTCCTTTCATGTTTCTATCAGAGTTTGGGATTTTCTATGATTTCCTTTTTGAATGATTATTACATATATGGAGAATCATATAGCTGTTTTGAGCTGACCAATGCCTTGACTTATAGCAAAGAAGAAAATGTACTAGACTTTAAAGGCTTGTAGTTAAAATTTTGGATGTTTTTGGCCAAAAGGTCCGCTAAAGGAAGCATGAAGTATAAAGAGTTAGTATACTACATGTTGGGGTATCCTGCACGCCATACCCTATTCCTAGCTCAAAACTTCAACATGCACAGCGGATGAGAATTTCCTGGGAACCACAGTCAAAACAACACAAACAAAATAACAACAACCATAAATCAACACACAACATTTCGTGGTTCGGCCAGCATGCCTACATCCACAAATAAGAAGAGAACAAATCCACTATCATAATGAGATTAGAAGATAATATCTATATGATCTCTCAATCTCATAACTATCTCACCAATCACCATTATCCTATATCTCTACTAAACCCTGTGAGTGTTTACCCTTTGAAAACCCTCTCACAACACTCATCTCTGCTTCTCTTCTCATGCTCTTCCTCAACCTATATGCTCTCTATTTATAGAGAGCCATCCACATGCCGCTTCGTCATCCACCATACATCTTCTCATATGTGCATGCTGCACATATATGCAGCCATCCACCTCTCCCAAATTTTCGTCACGCCTCCCTCTTCTCTGTCTTTTCCTTTCTTTCTTTCATGCACACACACAATCACCAATCACATCACACATGGAACTCTTTTATTACGCTTCACTTGTCACATTCACACATTATTTTCACTCTCACCAACTCTCATTTATCACTTTCATCTCCTCACAGCTCACAACACTCAATCATATTGTTTTTCTTCTTTATTTATTACATTCACACACACATCAACTCCCATACGCATAATTGTACTATTCTTTTATATTTACAATTTAAGGCAAATATCCCAACACCACATCACAACATTCTCCTTCAACTGCCTGTTAATGAAATTTTTGGCTTAGGTCTAGGATTTTATTTTATTTTTTAAAAAAAATTCAAGTATAGTATTGAGAAAAGAAAACAAAAGTTATCTGCACAATGGTTAGTATATAGAACACATTGGTACACTGTCATCAAGAAACCATGATAGGAGAAAATCAAGCAACTGTAATTGATTCTAAAAGTATAAAAATCAGGCAACAGAAGGAGAAAAATAAATAAATAAATAAAGAAGCAATTGTATGATTTTTATCGAAGACATTGAAAACATACCATCATCGGAAGAAGCATTGGGAGGGGAAGTCTGAGCAGGCAATTGTGCATGCTTTCCAAGATGCCCTTCAGAAAGAAGCCAATTCCCATCACTAAGAGACAAAGATCAACAACGGCACATTGCAATTAATTTTATAACAGAAGTTTACGTTAGAGGAGACAGTTATTTACCATCATGATTCGAAGTTGCATGAAGAATAGAATCTTTTGAAGAGGATGCAACATTGGTAATGGTCGGTGTAATTCTGTCTTCCTCCAGGGACTCTTTCACAAGTCGTGCGTCACTGAAGACGGAAAACACCAAAACGACAAACTCAGCAAAGTTCAAAAACACCTTCTCACTCTGTTTCCACAATTAACCAGTTATTCGCACACCCTAATCAAATTTTCGTAAATTAAAGCTAAAGAAAGGGGAAAAATAAAAAAGGAAGACACAGAGAGAGAGGGGTACGGAGAGTGGTGAATTTGTTTGATGAGGGAAGCGCGAGATTGAAGGTCGTCAGCTTTGAGAGAGAAACCCTTGGAGGCGTAAAGTTTGGCCAAGTCGGAGAGAGCGGAGGCCAATTGGAGCTGTGAAACCGAATCGGAAGGGTTTAGGGTTTGGAGATTGGAGAGCACCGATTCCAGAAGTGAGATGGCGCTTTCCATGTCCCCTGCTGCTACCAGGTCTTCTACTGCTTCGCTCCAATTTTCTCCTGCTTCCTCTTTCTCCATTTGGTACTTTCAACCAATCGGGATTTTCCTCTGCTTCTTCTCTTCTCTGCAACTTTCAGGAATCAACCACTGTCTCAGTTTAGAGGCTTGGAGTTACACCACACTGAAACTGCCTCATTTTCTCAGCAAAGCAAAGGAAGGAACAAATCAAAACCAAATTATGTTATATGGTTTTGCTTTGACAGTTATTTCAATTTTATTTTATTTTTTTGGATATCAGTACACAGTTATTTCAATTTTGTTAAATATAACAGATCTTTATATTTATTTTTGGCACACAATGGGCCAAGAGCCCAAATTAACCCAAGCTTGTGGGAAACTAGCTCCAGAAGAGACGTCAGCCACGACGAATTTTTATTTTTCTTTTTCTTTGTGAATAAACGGGACTCAAGCAGCCCAAAAACAAATAAAAAACGAAAACAACATGTGGAAACCCCTATCAAAATAATCTTGATATCTTCGGAAAGGAAGGGAGCTGTTGAATGAAAGGACCTGTACACACTTACGGCCTTCAAGACCAATCTTCGGGTATCATATTTAGAATGACAAATATGTGATGAACTATCTCTTCTAAAATTTTAAACTGTTGTTGGGCGAAAGCATATAAATATTTTTTATTATATCTCTAATAATAAACTACAAAAGATAAAAACTAGCTACTCACTAATTATGAGAAGTTCTAAGTTCAACTTTGCCCATCATCATGTTAGGAAACACAATCAATTAGGTTGCTGAATGATGGAATCTGCTGGAGCCCACTATTTTTTTCTTTTTAATTTGCGTGCTATGTCTTATATATGTCTTTTCGAGAATTTTCTATCATGGACTCAAAGCGTTTTGATGTATGAATGAATTTTTTTTTTTAATCTGATAATATTTATATATAAATTTTAATATATGAAAAAATTATTAGTTAAAATATATAAATTTTTTATATATATAGTTATTTATAAAAAAATAATTTAATTAAATTTTTGTATAAATCTAAATGTTATTAGTTAAAATTTATAAAGATCAAATCTTTTAATCTTAGTTATTAATTTATTTTAATAATAATTCAATGACAAAAAAGGTCATGGTCCATCCATAGACTACCCAAAGGTGGTCCATGCATGTTAGACTTTTCTGTCTTGCGGTATTCCTTATTTTCTCACCTTTGGCCATTGCATTGTGGCATATAAAAGTGTTGGATGGATAGGTTGCGTGGGTATTGTGGCATTTTTGGACCTAACTTGTTCATCAAATCAGTGGGTTAAGTCAAAAAAAATTTCCCTTCAATTTGACCCAACTCATTAGTTCAAAAGTGAATTGAGTTAGATCAAACTCATAGATCCGACATATATTAGTAATTTTTTTCTCCTATTAAAATAATTATCGAAATATAAAATTGAAAATTCATTACACAAAACAAATCTTAATTAAAAATTACATGTGTCCCAAATAAACTAAAAGTCACATAATTAGTCTTATACAAACATAATAAGTTTTAAACAAGATAAATAAAACATAACAAATCTTTAAATTAACATAAATTTGAAATAATTTAAAGTAAACTAACAAGTCCCAAAAGTTATAAACAGCAAACCACATTAGCCAATTAAAGTCAATATCATCACATATGCTATGGATCGATTAACATAGTCATTTATTTCATTTTCATTTTTTTCAACATACTCTTTATCATCAAAGTGATCAATTAAATTTTCATTACAATAGTCTGTTAGATGTTTTATGAATTTAATTCCTCATCAATATTTTCTTAGTCACAGTGTCAATGTGACTACAATGTTTACACTTAAACTTAATTGTCACTATTAGGGATGGAAACATGTTAGGCCAGGTTAGTCCAGGCTTCACCTTAAACAGGCCAAGCCTGTGTTACAAATATCTAACTTGAACCTGGTCTGTTACCTATCAAAGACCTTTTTTTAGGTCTGACCTGACCTGTTTAAGAAGCTTGACCTGACCTGAAACCTGTTTAGAAGCATGATTTATATTAAAGCCTCTAAATAGGCCAGTAGGCCAAAACCTTCATATAGGCCTCAAATAAGCTTAAGCCTTTAAACAGGACTTGAAAAGCCATTAAAAAATTAGAATATAATTTTATAAATAAATATAAATAGGCCTAACAGACTTTGCTGAGAGGTTAAGTCAGATCTACAAAATGAAACAGGCTTTTAAAAAGGTCTGAGTCTAACTCATTTTCTAAACAGGCCAGGTCACAGGCTCCTGACAGGCCGATTGGCCTATTTCTATCCCTAATCACTATAGAAAAGTCAGAAGAAAATAACTTGAAATGCAACAATAGTTAAATGACTTTTATAAAAGAAAAAAAAAATGTTATTTGGGTGAGTTGAATTTGTATAAATTGACACTTTATAAACTCGTTACATAATTCATACTTTTTGAGTCAACGTATTTTTTAATATAACCCAACTCACATTTTGTGAGATAGATTGAATTAAAACTCATGAATTGGTGGGTTAACTCAACCCGCTTACACTACTAGTGGCATAATAATATATCATATAGCATTTAGGAATACCTAGACAACCACGTTTGCTTGTTAAGCAATGACGCCGTAGAACTTAATAGTTAGATGTTTGTGTCTTTTGAATAAAAGTAACTTTAACCATATGCCACCTTTCTGAAAATATGGGACAAAAGTAGTAGAGGACTCCTAACCTTTATATTTTTGAAGGTATTTCAAGTAGAGTTTAACTGCTCGCACTCGTAGTGAAGTAAAAGAAAGAAACCCCGATTGAAATAGAAAAGAAAATGCAATATTCCCAAGAGAACTCAAACCTATACTCTACTTACTGAACCAGTTGGCCTCAAGTATAGTTTTTGTAAATTTTCTGACCAGATGTTGAACGCTAACGAAGAATATAGTTGAGAAAGGACAATGCGGAGAGAGAAGCCCTACATCGATATGTGAATGTTTCCTCTCAATCTGCGATTCAAAACATGGCTTTAAATGAAATCTCTTATGAACAAAAAACGCCGTTCTGTAGCTTTAATATTGATTTGGACATATATGTAAATATCCATTTCGACCATCCTTTTCTAGCCTGACTATTGTGTAATCATAACTTCTGCCTCAATTAACAAGAACAAGGTGGTTGTTTAAACTTTTAGCAAAACTTCTAAATGTCATAATAAGTCATATATACTACTGCTTTAATTTGTTTGTTTAATTTATTAGCATTATATATATATGTGTGTGGGGTTATATAAGAACTACATATTTGTCATTTGGAATTTGTTAAAGATGTAATAATTTATTCATAAAGCTTCACTCATCAACTTTTAAGATGGTTACTCCTTGTCTCCTTGATATGGTATGAGAGCATTTACAACTGAGTGGTCAGATTTTTTATGCTCCAATTCTTTTAAATAAAAAGTTAGCATAATATAGGCAGGATTGTAAATTGTCCATGCGATCAAGCTTAAAAGAATTTTTGTGTGAGAAAATATGTTAGAGATATAACAAAGTTATTTATAAATTTTCACATAAATTAAACTTTTGGGATAGTTAGTCTTTGATAATATTGTCTTTTATTATTATATAAAAGGAATAAATTGATCCAAAAAGTAGACTTTTACTTTTGCATGCATGCAGCAGTAGGGTATATCAAAAGTAAGAACTATAATAATTCATTCAAATCCTCATACATATATTAATGAAAGCATCCAAATTTACGTACATCCTTATGTATTCCACCCCACCTACGTATTAACTGCAAATGCAAATCTATAAGAGACAAAAATTACATGCAGGAATAATTAATTTTAAAAAGTAATGCATAATCTGTCCAATATATTTATTTCCTATCCAAAGAAATCATTCAAATCCTTCTACGTACCTGGCTACTTTCCAATACCATATAAAATATTTACCTTCCCCAACTCAACTTGAATCCTATAATTAAACTAACGCAGAATATATAGAACTGAATTCTCTGCAAGCTAAGTATATAGTATTATACAAGTTTCCATCTTTACATGGAGCAAGTTTTCCCTCCCATGCCAGGAATATCAATATACCAGAAGGACGATACGTAACATAAGCAGTGCTTGGGTTTGTAAACGCATTAACAGGCCTCTCCACTCTCGATTTCTTTTCTTAGGCTGCTAGCTAAACTCTTCTGCTAAGTTAGTGTGTCAAGAGAAACACTCTGACCTGAATTGTCCTTTGTGGATTGCAGTAGCAGAAAAATAAAGGTTTCAATTCCTCATAGGGTATCCAATATTGTAGCTAGCAAGTTATGAGTTCTTAGGCCACGAAATCCCGCAATAACTGGGCAGCAAACCTCTTTCTGTTTTGAATGTCAATACTCTCATAACTGGTGCCTGAATGAGAAGACGGTGGAGTGTTGATGGCACAAAACTCATGTTCATTGGTTCCCATCTCATGAAGCCTCCCTCCCAAGTGTATATTCTGTGAGAGAAATCCATGCTGGGTTCCAGAGAGAGGAAGGTTCTCACTATGGCGAAGTCCCAAAGTGAGAGAAACACCATTTCCATGGAACCTGGGAGCCAATTGCTCAGTGAAGTTAAACCTTCCAATGCCTTCCATGGAGAATGCTTCATAACCCCCACCATGGTTGTCATTGCCAGTAGTCATTAAAGGGTAGCCATCTTTTTGGTGCCTTTCAATGCCAAACTTTGTGTTGGCTTCTCTATTTGTCTGATCTCCAGGCTTCATTTCCATGTCCACTGAAAGGATACTACCTGGAGAGTTGTGCATTTCAGAAATTCTTGGCTTGTTTGTACTCCTTTGCATGTCAGACGACCCTGCAAGATGGAAACCAGACTGGGATTGAAGGGTTGATCCTCCTCCCATGGGCGATGTTGACATTGAATTAGAATTCGAGATCTCAGTTGGAGAAGTGTTTTGGTTGTTGAAGCTGCTTTCTGCTTTTGATTGGAGAACATTAATCTGATCAAGTCTAATGCCACCTGATTCTTGTGCAGCATTAGCTGCTGACCACAACTCCTTGCTCGATTCTTTTGATCTGTTTGTGTTATCCTGGGATCCATTATTCTGCTGTTGCTCCTTGGTTTCTTCCAAGTACATTTCTTCAACCATTGGTTTCCATAGACGAACTCGGGCATTTATAAACCAGTTAGACACCTGCGTTAATAAAAACTTACAATGTCAAAAACCTTCCATATATAGCCATTCATGACTACCGTTTCTCTTGGTCTATATCATTTATATAAAACCCAATATAGTTCATCTCGTTATGATAAATTATTAATCTCACTCTCAACAAATCCTTTCTCAAAGAAATTTGAATGTGGACATCCAAATTAAGGAGCATATAAGTGCTAAATTACATATATATTAACAACGATAAATTCTGTCTACTTAAAAATTATTAATAACGAGAAATTTTTAAATAAACATAATATATCATATCATGTCTTAAATATTCAAATCAATATAATACTTTTAAATATATGTATATTTTTAACATGATTCACGTAACTTTATATATGTAGATAAGAAATTTCACCTACACTGATTAATAATAAGTAAATTATTAATAATGATTTACTCAGAGGTGGAACTATATGTAAAACTGGGGCTACAACCACACCTCAAAACAATTTTTTTTCTTTAAATAGTATGTATAATTTTTAAAGTAAGCCCCCTCAAATAGATTAAATATATCCTCTCAATGAAAATTTTATAATCTCTATGTGAGCGCAAATATGTATTTAGCACTCCCACTTAAAATTTTCTAATTTCACCCTTAGGCCTACTTAAAAGTTATTCGTTACGCTTAAAGGTACATTACATATGGATTGGAATATACCTGGCTCCGAGTAAGTCCAGTTTGTTTTGCAAGCATAACCTTATCGGAGTCCTTAGGATAGCTGCATGCGACAATTAGAAACTCTTAAGATGAAGGCAACTATGTAATTTGTTAGCTCAAAGTAATAAACTAAGTAAGAGATAGAGGCCAATTGTCTTCAGTTAATATATACAAGTAACTAGTTGCTGGGTATATCTATAATAATTACTTACGGGTGAAGGAAATGCTCAAAAAGCCAAGCACGAAGAATGGAAACAGCTCGTTCAGGCAAGCCTCTTTGGGGCCTCCAAGCATTGTGCTGGATCATTCCCAGCTGCTGTAGTGCCCTTTGTTGTCGAAGATGGTGGTCAACATACCTAAGCCTTGAACCTTCTACCTTGGCTCCTAAGCAATCATCTTCACCCAAGGTCTTGCTCGTTGCCCTGATTTGTGAAGAGATTGCATCTTTAAGACATCGGAATTGCTTTGAGATAGTCTTTAAGGCAAGGGCTGTGTAAGATTTTGCCGCCCCAAAACCCGCTGCCTGCTCAAATGATGATATCACAATTTGCATTTGGTGGTGATACTGTCGGTACCTTTGCTCTACCTGCAAGGTCAAAACAAGACAGTCATTAAATAGAATCGCACATGATATATTTGTAGATGAAAAATATTTCTTTTTACATTTGAAATTCCATCTATACTGTTAATAATAAGTAAATTATCGGTTAATAATATATATGGATTGATTAACAGATTATAAAAGCATATTATTAATCTATTAACCAATCAATACATATTGTTATCTAATAATTTACTTATGATTAACGTGTGCATGAGAGGAGTGAGATTTCAGTGTAGGAATAATACAACTATTTGAAGACTGTACTTAATTGATTGACTGTGCTGGATAAAAATTGTTCTTTTGAGATGATTCATGAAATGACATACATAACAAGTAAAATTGGACCCATATGTATATATGAAGAAGGCCTTTCCCAATCTCAATCAATAATGGGTCACTGTGATAGTTCAGACTTGAGATATAATCCCTGAAACTGACCCAAATGGGCCCAAACCCAAATTATTCTCTGACATTCACCAGACCAAATGACTTTTTCTTATCAGTTTCCATACCTCTACAAATATTTTCAGGAAATAAGTAAGAACTGACAACGAGTGGAGTGACAATATTGCTGTCAATTTCACAGCCACTCTTGCAGTGTCACATTCTTTATTATTTCTTCAGTACGTCCCCCTCTCACCAGCTGAATCATACATAATTTTTTCAAGTACGTATTGATCAATCAACACTCAACAGAACCCGGACTGAATAAGTGACAAAACCAAACCGCACCTCAATTAAGTGGTATTTAACAACAGTACTAACTACTAAGTACTTACATAAGATGAAAAATACACATTGGTAGAGTAATGAATCATAAATTCTTGGATATCATCAAAATCCCATAGCTTTAAGGGGAAAGTTTACGATTAGTACGTGCATGTATATATAATAACTATAAAGTACCTCATCGAGCATGCTGACAAGCTTGGACTTCTTCATCTGAAGCTCTTGTCTCTGTGCGGTGCTGAGTTCAGCTCCTTGTTTGCCTCCACTATTTTCTCCACCACCACTCGAACCATCACCACCAATCCCAGACGTGGATTCAATATTCCCTTTCATCTTCTCTTTATTAACACCACCCCTCATGGACTCGCCTTTGCAGATTCCCTTCCCCACATTAACAACTTCATCAAGAAGCTCCTGCGCGGCTTTCAAATACTTGGACCCCAGAACAACGCTTTGCATACTCGTGATTCCACTGCCCACAATCCGCATATCATCACCGACACGGCTAGCCGGAGATATAGCATGTCCCGGAACGTTAAGCTCGCCGGAAAGCGACCTATAAGCTGTTTGTTGAGAGGATAGGCTAAGTGACAAGCCCTGCTGATGACTAGGCCTATGGAAACCAACCTCCGCTGCCGCGGTAGCGGTGAGAGTGGCGGCACACCCCGAACTATTAGACGGGGTTGCCGCCGCCGCGGTCGACGTGGTTTGATCACGTATGGAACCCCACAAGCTATAGGGGACACGAGGGGCTGCCGCGGCCGCAGTGGTAAAGCCATGGAAGCTGGAGACTTGGTCGGCGTTGGTGGATCCGAGGATGTTGGAAGTAGGAATGGTAACCCCAATCAGGTGTTGTTGTTGTTGAAGATGTTGATGATGGTTACGGGATGGTGGTGGCGGCGCGTGAGAGAAGTTGGCGAGGTTGAGCGCGTTGGCTGGAGTAGTAGAAGTAGCAGTGTTGTTGGGATTGATGAGGAACATGTTTGGTGTTGGGTGTTGTGCCGCGTCAGAGTAGGGTACGTAGTTTGGGTTCATAAGGTAAAGCGTCTGCAACCCTTCTGCAGAGGATTGGATTTCTGAGCTGCTGCCATGAAAGTACGTTGCCATGTTTGTCAAAAATTCTTTTGTGCCGTACGGGTACAAGAAAGAACCTGCTGCTATAGTAATAATGATAATTAGTCTTTCTCTATTTCTTTCTCAAACGTCTATGCAAAACAAAATGGGTCACGGGGACAAATCAACCTTTGTTTCTGGTTGTTTGTGTGTCTTGATCTGAACACCTTGATTGATTAGCCCATTAATTTGAAGCTCAGTTTCAACATATAAGCCCACTGCTTGGGGTTTTCATTCCTTTGTAGTCTCAGATCCTGAAAAGCAAGCCAAAAGAGACTGGTTTCTGTTAATGAATCCGAGAAAATAACTTAAATCTTGCAAAAATAATATTAATAAATAAAAAACAAGAGTCCATTTGAAATGAAAAAGAAAAACTTGAAACACACATGGCATGGAACACCGGCTTATAGTTTGTGAAAGACTCTACGGAATCAATTGAGATGCTGTGAGTGTAAGGGAAAGAAAACCTTTGTAATTTATGGAAAATTGATGGTGGGATTGATTGTTGAAGAGACTAAGAAGGATCTATTAGAGGGGAATAAATTAAAATGAAAAAAAGAAAATACAGGATACAAAAATGGCCGAAATGATTGATCCCATCAAATAAAGAGGAGAGGATATGTATCTACTACTACTAGCTACCTCATCTGCGCAATGAAGAAACCAATCAGTTTTTGAGAGTGTCCGTACCATTCCCAATTAATAATGGGTAAAGAGGCAGCTACAAGCTTCGGTTTCCCACACGAGGAGGGAGGGAAGAAGGGATGGTAGCTAGAAAGCTGCTGTCTAGCTAGACAAACTGCCCATCATCGCGGGGCATGGGGAACAAAAGCTAGCCACCCTTTAATTTGCTTTCAGATTCAGAGGGGATCGATGGGGTTATTGGAACCTTTTGGAGAGTTTCAATTTTGCTTGCTTGCTGGCTCTGCTGTCAGAAGTATTCTCTCCAATTCTCTCCTCCAAGTGATTTTTGCATATAAATTTTATGATATTTAAAAAGACAGATATATTGGTGATGGGTGATGAGTGATGAGTGGTGAGATTTAAAAGTGTGGTCCGTTTTATATTTCGTAATAATAATATTGATTATATTTAGAATTAGTATGTCTAATTACTTGTATTTATGAACAATAATAGACAGATCACAAGTAATTTTCTTGTTTTGTTGTACACTCTCACGCCTAGTGTTTGCTATACCTACATGCATTTTATATCCGCCACAATTTCTTTTATTTTATTTTATTCTTTTTTTTTGGTGAGGGGGGGTGTTTGGTACCTATAAAAATTAGATGTCATCATATATTTAGACATAAAACCACTCCTTGCCCTTGTTCAATTAATAAACCAAACACCCTCACCACCTCGCAACACGCACTTGAACAAAAATGAAATTTAATTAAGAAAGTGGGGTATGAGATGGAAGACTAGAGAAAGCAAGTAGCTAGCAAGATAAGGGGTTGATCTTGATGAAAATCTGGCCCTTGGCTATTCGAACCCTACGATACTTCCTCTTTGCTCTACTTTTCCTTTTCTCATTTACCCTTTTTCCCAAATTCGTAGTTTTTAGTCTATGTTCTGTTGCCCTTTTTCTTTATTCAGTGGTTGGAAGCAAAAAAATAGAAGACAACAAAACAATATAAAACTAAGAGGAAATATATAACCATGCTATAACCATGCATGCCTTTTCACTAAATTTTAACCATGTAATAAAAAAATATCTATGTAAACAACCCTGTATATAACAATAGTGCAATATTAAAAAGTTGTCTCTAATTTCCGTGCGCAAATTGATTTAATTTCTCGTTTGATCAATTGATATGAATGACTTAAAGAATCTCAAGGCGTAAAAAAATTATCTAAACAACCACAAATGAAGCTCGTTTTATGCGCTATATATATATATATATAAACACCACTAAGGCGCTAAACATGTGCCACAAAAATATGTATGTGAAAAATAATATTTGTAGAAATATATGAACTACAGAATTGTCCCCACAAAATGTCCGTGTCACCCCATGAACGGTCACACCCACCAATGAATTCTTATCTTTGCTTGGAAAGGTAAAATAAAAAGTTGGTTTCAATTAATTATGAAGTGTTTAGGGCCACATCTACTTAATTGCGCTGTCGGTCTCTAAAATATCCAGCAATAATTCTGTGGATTTGAGCATGTGTATATATTGTGTATTTGATTTACATGTACTGTAATCTGAATAGTTCAACTCAGTGAAAAAAAAAAGTAGAGCTCCAAATACCCACTGAATGTTAATTTGCTTTTTTAAAAGTCCCATACCCATAAAGTAATATATATATAGTGAAAACAACGATGTGATTGGGATCACTAATTACAAAAGTAAACTACATTAAGCCTTCTAATAAATAAAGAAAAATATTAGATATATAGTCTCTTTTTTTTAAAAATTTTTGTTAGAATAAGTTGATATTATTATTCACTCTTAGAGATGGATATGAGTGGTCCTCACATTTTTTACTTATTCAATAATCACTCCTAGATATTAACAAAATTTTTGTCAAATTCTTCTTGCTGCAGTGTAACATGACTCTAATATATAATTCATTGGAGAAATATTACTCTTAGTTGACATCACTGTCCATGTGACACTAACGGAGCTAAATCATTATTTACATAAAAAGCTTTATCAACCGTATTCAGATAAAAAAAAACTTTATCAACCGTATTCAATACCTTTACACCGGAAAATGACATCTGAAAAATCAGCAGTGAAAAATACATTGAGCTAGCTCACATTATTTTAAGTGGTCACTAGTCATAGCTCACCCAACATCACAAGTAAAAAGTAATAATAAATTAATGTAAAATTTCATGAACATCTTATGTGAAAAGTGTGTTTTTAAATTAAATCGAATTTCATAAAATACTTATATTAAAAGTTAGTTACTAGTGTAAGAAAGTGTTATAATTTGTTAACGCAGATATTAAAAAAATTATATTATCTAATAAATCTTTATAAAAATGATTCAAAACCATCATACTACGAATTATATTTGGTTCACATGTTGATCTTGGATGTTAAATTTTTTAGAAAAAACAAAATAACAAGTATGTAATGAAGTGATGAATATTTCTACCTGTTTCGAAAATATATATTTAATATAGACTAGAAAATAATGTTAGATATTGATGTAAAATTTTATTAGCATAAAATGTATTATACATATACTTTTAATCTAACGATAAATTTTATGAAATACTTGCCCTATAAAAATGTATTGATTGATGTAAGATTTATAGTGATTGATTTACTTTGATATCAACAAATTCTCTCTATATATATGCAGAATCATGCAATTCAATCATAAAAAAAAAAAATGAAGAAAACAAATTTTTAAGTTTTTTTCTTATTCTTATATATAATTATATTAATCGATAATTGAAGCACATAAAAAATATATGAAATAGAACTTATATCCATTTTTTAAACTCTGATAAAATAACAAATTCATATTTTTTCTTATATGAAAAAATTAATTGATTTTTAGCACAAAGTTGTCTTTTAATGACGGCAAATCAACATTAAAAGAAACAGAAATTAAACTTGAAGTCTATGAATTTTGTATGCATACATTTTACTATATATATGCTTTTATATAAGAGAATTAATAAAAGCTAATCAAAGCAATAGTTGAATTCAAATATTAAAAGTCATACGACTACAAGTTAAAATCTTATGAAATATTATTTTAATTTAAAACATTTCGTGTTTTATCTCATACCTAGCATGTGTTTGTTAATATACATCTATATAATTTTATACAGACGCATATATGTATCAAAGGACTCAGGAATTGATAATTACCTTGTTTAGTCTAAATATTTGGTTGGGTTTATACTGTTATCTTTTCCTTGTGTCATTTTTCTCATCATATCTAACAATAATTGATTTATAGACTTCTTTAAGCCTTCCAATTCCAATAAATTTTGCTTATTGCAAGAGCTTTATATTTTATCCCCTCGACCATTTTGAAGGGCAGTGCATATGAACTGTAAATATGCTCGGCAGTAGAAGTGAAAGATGAAAAAGTTAAAAGTAATAAAAGAAGTAAAAATGTATAAATAAAAATTATAATGTTTAGTAATTAGACATGGCACAGAAAGCGAGGGATAGTTGGAAGTGTAGGATCGATAGTTCATAAAATCGAATAGTGTCAACAAAAACTTTTGAATTTAATTCTTGTTAATAGTTTTTATTAATAAGTTATTTGTAAATATTACTGTAAAAGACTTTGTAAAAACTTAGAATGTGATAATTTTTCCTCCCTTAAACTTCCACACAAATTAAAAAAGAAAGAAAATGAAGGATATAGGAATTAGGATAATAAACAAGCTTTTTAAGTTTGGACTTCTAATATATACTGCCACCTTATTGTAACATATATATATGAAATGATGGAATGGTAATATTGTTGTCAATCTATTTTGGATAGCAGCCAACTCCTCCTGTGATTTGCATGAAATTTGGATATATGTCCGTTTGTTATCCTGTGAGTTTTGATAGGTTTGACGAGACCTAACACACTTTATTTTCCATTTTTCCACTGTCTCTTGCTGTTTCTGAAGTTCTCCATTATTCCAGTTTGACAGATTATAATTCTCCCAAAATATTACAGTTTGAAATTTAAAACAACTTATAAATAACATCATAAGAAGGTTTTCAGTTCTGACAGTTTATTGTGTTAGTCATATACCATAATGCTCCCTCCTTATAACAGGTCATATTTTTCTCTTTCAACCTTACTGGTGGAAGTTTTATGCGTATTGTCACCATTAAGATTCTAATTTCTACATTTATGCGCACAGCCAACTCAAAGAAGTGCTAACTGAGATACTATTAACTATACGATCGATGCTTAAATAGCATCATATAATATTCGGAAAAGCTGAGCTAAACAATAGTGAGGAAAAAGACAAACTAAACAAAAGACTCATTTTATACGAGCTGGTTACAATTGTGTCTATCAGTGTGTTTGCATTTTGAAAGCTTCAAGGACAATTCATCGAATGACAATTGTTAGAGATGGAAATAGGAAAAAAATAATCACATCGAATGGAAGATGCAAATTATGAGCTGCGTCATCCTTATTAAAAGTCAAGTGATACTCAATTTCTTTCTTTAATAAATAAAAAGAACAGATGCCTAATTTTCATGAAGGCAGCCGCTATAGTTTCCATCTATTTCATTTCAATTTCTTTATTTTCTTTTATACCAATAAAGTGTATAATCTTGTTTCTAACTTATCATTTTCAATCCTATTCCTTTTCCATACTGAAAAATTCTTATATACTTCGAAAGTATTACTTTTAACAATTTTATAATCGTTCAAATTTATTTTAATAATATTTTATTTTTCAATCCAACTACTATATAATTATTCAATTTCCACGTATTACTTTTTTGTTAGAAGAAAATATTACTCTCAAACTACACAAGAATTTCTCCTAAATACTCTATAATTTTTTTTTTAATAATAGTGACAGTGTGATGCTAAAGTTTAAACTTATAATCTTATGTAAATTATTCAAATTCCTCAATACTAAACCATTCTTAGTAGTTTAAAACACTCAATACATTAATTTCCTAAACTTGGATTAAAATTAATTAACAAATCACGAATGGCATGTTTGAAAGGTTTAATTTATTTTACAAAAAATAATACGCAAGTTGATGTCTTGAACTCGAATTGGTTGACGACAGGTGTGATTTCACTTTACAACTATCAACAGGGTTAACATCTCTTTTAATAGCAAATATCTAATCAAGAAGCTAATTAAGACATGGAATCTATTAGCCATTATTAAAAAGTGGATTAGGGAAGATGATTGAAGCGAGAGACTTATAGGTCTTCTATCGCATAATTTAATCTTATAAAAAAAAAATTCAATTTTGGATGCCCATGATGGGCACAAGGTACCTTTGTCATTTTGCCCTCGTTAAATATAATTTTTACCTATCGCTCTCCATGAAGTTAATTTTGCACCATCCGACCAACATAAATAATATATTTATGATGAATCTGATTTAACGTCATTACTGATTAAGCAGCCTGCAGCTATGATATTTGTAACCACAATTTCTCGAGTTGCTTCCTTGCGGAAATTGATTATGTCTCAAAGACTTTTCTTCCGTGCCTTCTGTTTTCTTATTATTATTATGATTTTTTAATACATTCAATTTTATCATTTTGTTTACCTGCCATGGTATAATAATTGACAAGCCACCACTCTTCAACATTTCAATGTTACGTATATATGGAGAATCATTTGAGTTTAGACCCTAATCTATATTAATTAATATGAATTAATGATGGTAGTTATATATATATATATATATATATGAGGGAGGATCAACTTACACCAGTATAAGTCTTTTTTGTCTTACACTCATTTTCAACCATTAGATCTACTTTTATCTAATGGTTACATTTAATGAAATAATCTCAACCATTAGATGAAAGTAGAACTAATGGTTAAAAATGAGTGTAAGAAAAAAAAAATTATACTGGTGTAAGCTGATCCCTCCTCTATATATATATATATATGATCACTTACAAATTAATTGTGTAATGCTCTAAACTCACTCAAATGACTCAAGACAACTATTAAGCTGAATCATATTACTTACAAGTTGCGACGCTAGTCAAGTTGTCTAAGAGTTCAGGACTTTGTGTTTATATACTATCTAGAGATATCACAATCTCTTCCGTTCAAACGCTTAACGTCCTCGTTAGAGCCAATAATTATCTTGGACCAATTAGATTTGAGGAGTTACATGCTTGTGTACCTTTACACGTTTGCTTGCCCTACTCAGGCATACAATGATACAAACTAAATCTTATTCCGCATTTTCTTCTATATATGCCTTATTTTCTACATGGATATCAAGACCCTATTGCATGAACAATGTTTAGGCAATAAATTTTGTTCCCTGCTTTACCAAAACTAAAAGAAAAGAAAAGAAAAGAAAATTCAAAATAATGCTAATGAGCTGATTGAATTGCAATTGGCGGCAGCTATGACATCCAAGTACGCAACAAGACATAACATATCTTTAATTTGTTGGCTTTGAGGAAAGGTGTTATATATGGCAACTACTAGAGTATTTAGATATAATAGCATCATTCATGAGATTTCACTTAACAATTTATAAATTTTCGAGAAAATTAGCTCTTGATATAGTATTAAAATCTTTATGTCTAATTGATCAAGAATTCAATTTTTGTCACCTCTATTCTTCTAATTTTAAAAAAATAAATTTCAACATAAAGTGAATCCAGGCAGTGATATATAGCTCCATTGCAAGCAAGTAACCACTATACTTTTCACCTTGTGCTGATTTACTGATTAGGGATAGCTCCATAAAATGAGTGCTTATCCAACTAACCTAAAGTGACGTTTGCATGGTGGCGAAAATAATCATTGTATTATTGGTCCACAAAAGGTGTCCCTCCCAAGTCAATAATCAAAAACATCTGGAGGCTCGCAAAAAGTTACATTATATATCTATCCCATCCCTTGCTTTCACAGGTCTATTACTATTAGTCCCGCAACAGTGAAGGCGACCCATCAGAGGCATACTTACCCCTATCACTCCCACAGTCTAAACTGCTTTCATTAAAGAATCTCAATTTTGACCTATGCCTAGCAGTTTCATATTAATTGATACTCTTTGTTGCCTTAATGTTCTTAAAGAGATAGTATTGCGTGCCTCCAATCATATTTGATAAGGTAAAACCAACATGTAATTTAAAAAGAATGAGTGCCAAAGCAAATGGGTTAGGACCAAGAAGAGAATTAAAGAGCATTTGCTCCGACAGTACCTCGAAGTGTGCAGTTGTGCCATTGGACCACAGGGGTAGTTGTTCGCTTGGCTCATTCATTAGCTACAAATTGTGGGTCTATAGTATATATGTGGCAGGGCACGTCAATGTCATACACCATAATGCCAATGCCAACGTACCGCCTCTAAACACGCAAGTATATATATATTGTGCCTTCTGTTTCTTTTCAATTCTTCTATATGCACATCAACAAAATTAAAGTCCCTCGTGGCTACCCTCCAAATACAACAACTAGCACAAGTAAAGGATGCTCTCTTATCACATATGCTCTTCTTTCAAAAATCCATTAATGAATAAGAAATTTTTGGATAAACTTTGAGTGTTTAAGTTTAGTATATTAGACTAATTATATTATTAATTAATTAATTAATAATTATTAATTATTTTGCTTTACTATAATTAATAATGTAATTAGTATATTAAAGTGTTTTATGTTTATATAAGAATTTCTGTAACTTAATTATTGGCAATACCACCACTATACACACTTGGCTTCTCTTATTAGAGTCATTGTATTAATGAACCAAGGCATGAGAATCCCAAATGGGGTTGATCGTACCGAGTAACGCGGCTGTGGTCGTAGGTACCGCGCCATGGATGGCATCTTCATTATTGAGCTCCGAATGTTCATAAAACACCCAATAATGCTGAGAAAATGCCTTCCATAAGCATGGAATCAGAGTCTTACATCAAATAGTTATCTGAAAGAACACGCATACTTGTGAAGAAAAAGTTCGTTAAAGAAAGAATAAAAGAGCCTACTTAACTAGTCCTGGAATTGACCAAATTATAGCTGGATGCATGTGACAGATAAAGATGTCCTTGTTGTTGGGTGAGTATCCACAAGACTATACTTTCCTGATCAATATCATTGTATTGAAGTTGTACATAGCTTTGCCCGTAATCAGTCAGATATCAAATGCATTAAAAAGTGTAAAGGAAGTGCAGGAATTAGGAGGATAAGTAAATTCGTACCTTTTGGGGGAAGTCACATAAATGTACCCTGGTTCCAAAACAGTGAAATGAGAGAGAAGTAGTCATGCCACTCTACTTTTCTTCGACGCCGTTCATTCTTCAAAGTCAAATTGTCTTTTCAGTAAGTGTTAGTTATAATAATTAAGTCTAAAGTTGGAAAGCAACACTGTACTATATAATTATTAATGGCTTGATGTTGAAATATGACTGATGGTAACTGATCGTAGTAGTCGTTTTTTGCTTTCATCAAAACTCCCTTTTTGCAGCTGGCGTACATGTCCTGTGATTTTAGTAGCAGCTCCAAGAGGGTTTGATGGCAAGAATTCAGCATTTCCATCTTCAAAACTTAATCCTGGCTTTGCTTACTCGGTGTAACCGGGTAATTGGAATGGGTGAAGAATCCGATATAAATCGAGGCACAAATCAAGGTAATGATCATTAAAAAAAAAAACTAATCCTTCCATCTTGTAGAAAAATGTTATCAATGTGGAAGATCAACTAGCACGAATTAATTTGCAAGGCCATGCACCAAAACAATGTGAGTTATTATTGTAAGTTTATAAGTTTTTTAAAAAATTTAATACAGAAAATCATCATTTAAACACAAAAATCTTAAAATTTATGATTCTCATAAATAAAAATATAAAAAAACACTAACATTTATTTATGAATAGTTGGTGGACTGTATTCTAAGAATGTTAGAGAGATCTCAAAACTCACTTTCTATATTCTTTATCTTTTTTTTTATACTTCTTCTACTTTAATGATGGTGAGGAAAGAAAAAATCTTGATGGCCAGAAACAAACCTTGAGTTTTGTATAAAAATTATTCCTTAAATACTGTTAACTTCCATCAAGTTAACAGTTACTATAATTATAAAACTATCATTTCCTTTTTACTCAATAAGAATTTAGTTCATTAACTTAATTTAATTACTTATTAAATTAATAAGATAAGTCACAAGCCCATCACATGAGACATTTAATCTAACATTCTCCCACTTAGCTCACGTGATATTACCTTCTTTATAGTTTGATAAGTCTGTCAAAACACAATATGAATTTATATATACATAGTCAAACTCTTCTTTACATTGGATACATCATTCATCATAACCAAGAATAAACTAACATGAATCATGGCGGTTGTATATCATTTAATCGACATAGTTCCTTCCATGTATCACAGAATTAGTCCTCTCCTTGACATGACCTATAAATAAGAAGCACATAATTAGTCTAACAATAATATCTTTATTAAATACAAAACCTGTTATCATCATTCCTATTCAATCATGTATACAAACTAAGAAAACAGGTAATACAGAAATATATTCATTCATGAGCTCAGAATATCAAAGTACATAAAACATCATCATTAACATAATATACATTAATGCCTATACTTTCAACATGTCCACTAAATGTGTTGGGCAGTAACCTTTTCGTCAAAAGGTCAACAATCATAAAGTCGGTGCTAGCATGCTTTATTGACACTCTATGTTTCTGAACTTCTTCTTTGATGACAAAGTATTTCAATTCCATAGGTTTAGCACCTTTAGAATACTTGTCTTTCCTTTTTTTATTTTTTAAGAAAGAAGAATTTTTGCAGACAATAAACTTTAGTGATTTAGCAATACTATCGACAATTCAAAGTCCTAAATAAAATTCTGCAACCATAGTTCATTAATAATGGTCTCAAAGCATGCCATAACATTAAGTTTGTCCCCTTTCTGAATTGGAACCATACTTGCTGACCATTTATCCATTTTCTATATCTTTATTGACATAGACTTTTTGAGAAAAACCTAACAATTCTTGTGACCTATCAAGGAATATTTATATTTCAATCACATAGCTGACCTCTCTCATATCTTTCATTTTAAAGTTATTTGAGAGAAACTTCTTAGTCTCACTTAATAGACCAAGATCATTAGTTGTAAGTAAGATGTCATCAACATATAAAATAAAAAAGATAAACTTACTCTCATTGACCTTCAGATATATACACCGATCAATAGTATTTTCCTTAAATCCGAATGATACAACAGTATCATTTAACTTGAGATACCATTCCTAGGTAACTTGCTTAAGTCTGTATATTGATTTATCAAGTTTACACACCATGTGTTCTTTCACCTCAATTGAAAATCATATTGGTTGATATATATAAACATTTTCCTCTAAATTTCATTTAGAAAGACGGTTTTCACATCCACTTAATGCAGCTCTAGATCATAATGAGCTACTAATGTCATGATAATTCGAAAAGAATTTTTCTTGAAAACTAATGAAAAAGTTTTCTTATAGTCAATGCCATCATTTTGAATAAAACCTTAGGCAACAAGATGGACCTTGTAACGTTCAAGGTTGCCATGAGAGTCACGCTTAGTCGTAAAAACTCATTTACACCTAACTCTCTTGCACCCTTCATGTAATTCCATAATGCCCCATACACCATTATGTTCTATTGATTTAAGCTCATCTTTCATGACATCTAACAATTTATTATCATTGTCACTATTTATGGCTTGTAAAAACGATACTAGATCATTATCATTAATTCCCAAGTCATTTTTTGACTCTTGTAAATACACTACATAGTCATTTGGAATAGCAGGTCTCCTTTCTCTTTAGGTTCTTCTTAATGTTATTTCTTGTGGTTGTTCTATTATAGATTCATTGTTAACATCGGATCATTAATTTGTTATTCTTCTTTATTGTTATTCAGTTTAATAACATGAGAAACAATAATTTCACAAGTAAGAGCACAAGTTAAAGGAACTTGTACTCTAACTTCTTTAATCTCCACATTTCGTGAAGTTTCACTCCCATTGATTTCATCATTCTCAATGAACTGGACAATTCCAGTTTCATCAAATCCTCCATAATACTCACCACCTATATCTGACCATATGATTTTCACATTTCTATCCAATTGCCTTTTAACTTCATTCATATAAACTTCCAAGGCATTCACTGCTTCAGATTTCTCATGCAGTAAATAGACATATTCATAACGTGAATAATTATCAATAAAGGTGATAAAATACTCTTCTTTACTGAAAAAGTTGACAGCAAAAGGTCCATATATATATCAATGTGTATAATTTCAAGAAGCTGAGTACTTCTCGTGGTACTTTCTTTGTGTGTTTTGTTTGTTTTCCCTTAATACAATCCACACAAATATTAAGGTCAATGAAATCCAAATCTGAAAGGATGTTATTCTTTACCAATCTTTCCATTCTTTCTTTGAAAATGTGACCAAAACTTTTATCACAAGTAAGCAGAATGTTCATTCACTAAATTATGTTTAGTGCCAACATTATGATACAAGGTCATAAGAGTTTCAACATATAAATTATCAAGATTCAATTTATATATAAATCATTACAAAGTATACCAAAACCAATCACATAGGTATGCTTGTATAAGCTAAAACATCTGTTACCAAACTTAAAAGAGTATCCAGCAACATCAAGTTTAGACAAATAAAATAAATTTTTAAAAATACTAGGTATATAAAAAGTTTCAAATAAATCTAAATGATATCTAGTGTCTAAGATTAAATGGTAAGTCCTGACACCTTTTACTAGAACTTTCACTCTATTTCCCATGAAGATAAACTTCTCATTCAGACTTATGGTTTGGATTGTAAGGAATCCTTACATCGTATTATAAACATGAGTTGTACATTTCTAATCAATCCACCAAGTATTATAGGGAACTTCAATTAAATTTGATTTGAAACATACATAAACTTTCTTTCTGACTCCTTGATGGTTCACATAATTGATAGAGTGATTTCCTTGATTCTTAAGTCTAGTTTTCTCCTAAACTAACACACTGTGCAATTCATGCACATTTCATTTATCTTTCATGGTATTATAGTTCATTTGGAATTGACCATACTCAAGCGATAATGAGTTCAGAATGAACTGTACAATAAAATTCTCATCTACTTCCATTCCCAATGACTTAAGTCTTGCTACAATATTTGTTGTTTCGATGATGTACTCATACATAGTACGAGAAACATCAAATTTTATAGTGGTTAAAATACTCATTAATGTCCCAGTAAGAGACTTGTCAGCAGTTTGGGAGCGCTCTTTCACTAACTCTATCATTTCTTTAGCATTCTCAGTTTTAGGAAGAGCTGGCTTAATATTGCTAGTTATACTCATTCGCATATACATCAGACTTAATCTGTTTGATTTTTCCCAGTTTTTATAATGAACTTTCTTTTCATCAGTGCTTAAAACAATAATAAAATCTGATTTCTCTACTTGAAAAGTTAAATCCAAATCTATTACCCCAAGGTAAAACTAGATTTGCTCATTCCATTCAGAAAAATTAAGTCCATTAAAATTGAAACAGATGAGAGATGCGAATGCATAACAATAGTTACTGTAATGATTACATGTCTGATAATAATACTTTGAGTCATAAATTAACATACTACATAGATTCAGACAGTAAATCACTTAAGCATTCAATGTATATTAATGTTTTCCTTTGAGTGATCCATCAATATACAACAATAAACATAATGATGCTAATAAAATTTTTTGGCAATGATATATGCACTAACTAGAAATATTTATTATCTTTGGATATATAAATAAAATTAATAGTACACTTATACTACCAACAATCATGTCCATTTATTATAAGGGCAGCTAATTGATAACTCCATAAAATGTAGTTATTTGTACCTCATATTTGTGCTATATTGTTTGTCTAGTCTTTGTTTGTATGTAAGAATGGAAGATTTTAGCATCATATTTATCTGATTTCATCTTGATGACTTCCATTATGATTTTAAGTAAATATTTCTAAATCTTTAATAAATTGAGTACATTTACATTTGCTATTGAAGTGGTAATTTCTCTATTACAGAAAGGGCTCCAATTTAGAGAATTTGGACAAACATTGGACCAGGAAGCCCAAGAGAAAGCCAAAATTGAAGACCAGCATTCAACGTCGTGGAGCAGGCATGTCAATGCCGTGGTGTCCAGTTCTTAGCGCTGCAGCGCTCTAGCCTCGGGTCTATGTACTGATGCAAGGGATGCACCACGCCGCGGCATTGACATGCCTGCGCCGCGGCATTATATGCTGGTTTTCAATTTTGGCTTTCTCTTGGGTTTCCTCGTCCAATACTTGTCCAAATTCTCTAAATTGGAGCCCTTCCTGTAATAGAGAAATTATCACTTCAATAGCAAATACAAATGTACTCAATTTATCAAAGATATGAAAATATTTGTTCAAAATCATAATGGAAGTCATCAAAATAAAATCAGATGAATATGATGTTAAATTCTTCCATTCTTGCATACAAATAAGGATGTCTAAGCAATCAATATAGTACAGATATGAGGCACAAATAACTATATTTTACAAAATTATCACTAATCAACCTTTGGGCAATCCATAAATGCCTTATAACAATGAACTTCAATTTATCCATACAAAAATAGTCATCATGTCATTTATAGCATCTATTCTATGAGTAATTGAAAGAATAACGTTCATACAATTTGAAATTAAATCAACTTAAAGATTTGACCACTTTGGTGATTAACAAATCTATCATACATTAATTCTAAATTGACAGCACTATGCATAAAAATCAAATACTGCATATTCTTTAAAATAACTTTCATATAATTTGAGATTAAATCAATTTAAAGATTTGACCACTTTAGTAATTAACAAATCTCATATATTTATGAAAATAATCATTATAATTGCTATAAACAATTGGTGCCATAAAGACGTAATAGCTTTACGACTATAATAGCATAATAAAATTCATAATTGATCATTGCCATTAAAATATTTGTTAATTTATTATAATCAATATCTCAAATTGATTTAATGTTGCAATCATTAAAACAGTAAATCATTGATATAATTATTTGGAACAATATATCAATTATAAATTATAATATAATATAATAAAATTTACTTTCTCCAAACAATAAACAATAAGCCCCAAATTAACAATCACTCTAACAATCACGTTCTTTCACCATACAGTACAATTTCATGTGGACAAAAAAGACGATCATGAGTATGGCTTTACAATCTTTCACAATTCAAGACTTTATCCAATCATTTTACAATTTGGTTTAATAATTCATAATTAGAGTCAATAACAAATCATAAAATTAACTCATACAATGCAGCATGATAACATAATAGAAATTCCTATTTTTTTACAATTATGATTCATACAAATTGGGAAAAACAGTCATCGTCAATAGAGAATCATAAATTTCATAACCATGCTTTGATATCACATGTAAGTTTATAAGTTTTCTAAAAATCTTAATATAGAAAATCATCATTCAAACACAAAGGATCTTAGAATTCATGATTCCTACAAATAAAAGTGTAAGAAAACACCAATATTTATCCATGAATAGTTAATAGACTGTATTCTAAGAGCGTTAGAGAGATCCCAAAACTCACTTTCTATATTCTTTGTCTTTTCTTTATACTTCTTCTACTTTAGTGATGATGAGAGAAGAAGAAACTCTGACGGCCAGGAACAGACATTGAGTTTTGTGCAGAAACTATTCTTTAAATACTGTTAACTTCCATCAAGTTAACAGTTATTATAATTATAAAATTACCCTTTTCCTTTTACCGAATAAGAGTTTAGCTCATTAACTTAATTTAATTACTTATTAAATTAATAAAACAAGTCACAAGTTAATCACATGAGACATTTAATCTAACAATTATTTATTCATAAAACAATGTAAAAAAAATTAGCTGTTCAATTGGAATTACATCTGTCTGCATCTTAATAATTTGATTCTGTCTAATTAAGGATTATCTTATTTTAAGGGATATATCATTGGTTACTTGTGGTCCATTAGGGCATGCATGCATGCTTTTTTTTATTTTTTTTAAAAAATAAAGTTATAGAAGACTTTCTCTATTTTAAAATTAGAACAAATCACTAATATTAATAATAATTTATAGTAGGATTATATATTGCATACCAACGAATCTGGATTTGAATCCAAATCATATTATTATTATTAACAGAAGTTCGACCAAGTAAATTAACTCTATTAGCGGGTATGCATCATGATACGTTTACATGTGGTCGATCGAAAATCTCACATCAAGAGGAAAAAATATAAAAATTAAAAAAACCGAATATCACATCACTTTAGATAGCAATTCTGCCAATTCTTGTGAATTAAAATAATAATAACGGAATAAAAGACGTGAATTCTCTTTCTTTTTTTTTTATTCTTCATCAACGAATTAATTAACATGCCATTGTCCGTGAACACCATGACACACGTCTTAGTTTTGAAGATTTTGAGGTTGCAGAACTAAGCAGTCGCTTTGTAGTATCTTGTTTAAGTTGACCTTTTTATTTTCTGACAAGATAGTGAGAGTTTCCACTTGATATTACAAACTGAGGCATATTATTTTTGGGGGGGAAAACGGTGGATAATTTATTTCACAATCATGGTAAAGTGCATTCCAAAACTTCGATCCTTTCATTTAAGCATATCCTGATTAACAACTGAGATATAATATATGAATAAATACAAAAGGATTAAATATTGTATTCAGTCGCACGCTTCATATCATTCCTAGTCCTAGTCCCAATCCTTATGTGTATGCATACATATGCTTCTGTGTCTCATAAGATAATATGAATTTTATTCGTTGTCTGCAATCTGCTTACCTAAGCCTTGGCTATATATGCGATGTTATAAAAAATGAATAATGTTACTCACACATTTATATTTACATCACCTTACATAACTTTAAATAAACTAATTATTAATCTTATTTAATCAACAACTCACTTATGCTTAACCATATAACTACTCATAGTTAATAAAAAAAAGTAATGCTTAATGGTATGGAACCAAATTCATTAAAACGCTTACAAATCTCTCTTATTGGTGAAGGGAGTCCATGACATTTGCACTGATTTAGTTTTTTACATTTATTTGAAAAAAAGAGAGAAGTAACTTAAGCCACGTCATTTGTGTGTCATTTTTTTCGTGTTATTTAGCACTACTCTAATCAAAATTCCTGCCACAATATATATATATATATATATATATATATATATATATATATATATATATATATATATAACTTAAGCCACGTCATTTGTGTGTCATTTTTTTCGTGTTATTAAGCACTACTCTAATCAAAATTCCTGCCACAATTTTTTTTTTTTTCAAAATTGGTGGTTAAGTGTGTGTATATATATATGTGGTTAGTTAAATAGGTTTAGTAGCATGTACACAAAAAAAAAAGTTTAGTAATTAATTAATCAAAATGATGTAAAGTTATATGAGTATAAGTATGTTTGAGTTACATTATACATTGAAAACCCAACCCTTTTCAAAGAAAAGTCAAGATATTAGACGTGTCATCAAGGACTTATTAGTTATAGAAGGAAAAGTAAGAATCCTGTATGTATCTAAGAATTTTTCTTTGTAGCAATGCTATTTAGCACGAAGGAATTACAAATTTGACTAAAGATGGAATGCATAACAAACATAGGTAGTGAATGTAAAAGATGGATTTGAAAATAACTACCCTCTTGCTTCATCCATTACCAACATATCACATCACATTCATAAAATCTTCATAAAGATCTTTTCTAATAAAGGAACATTTTCAATAAATATGTATTACTCCGAATGAAAGAAATTTAAATTTTTTAAACACGTGGTATGTATTAAACCTCAAAATTTATATATATGAAATTAACATCATTAGTAGAAATTGTCATTTAAGTACTTGACCGTATTTTGAGAAATTAATTTTTTACTTATTAAGTGAAGTGATACTTTAAGAAACTAAAAAATATATATATATTTACCTTCCTTTTTTGGGAGAGAAAAAGATGTGTTCATTATTATTCTAATCTTTTTATTAAGACTTGTTATTCTAACTTAAATTTATTTAATCTAAATTTTGTACACCACCATTTAAAATTAATACAATCTCATGATTTTCCATTATATGGCGAGGAGATATTCTAAGAAACTAAAAAATATATATTTATCTTTTTTTTTTGGAAGAAAAAGATGTGTTCATTATTATTCTAATCTTTTTTAGTAAGAACACGTTATTCTAACTTAAATTTATTTAATCTAAATTTTGTACACCACTATTTAAAATTAATACAATCTGATGATTTTCTATTTTATATATATATATAATGTGATTATAACTGCAATGGGTGGCTCAAATGATCAGCAGTTCAGGAACTTCTACAATATCATAGTTTGAGTCCATGAGATGTATAACCTTATTATCCTTAAAAATAATTAGCCTTACTCGTAAAAAGTACAAAGAAATTCCATAAAACAATAAAAAAAAACAAAAGAATAATACTAATGCACACACACATATATTACATCATATTTACACAAATTTTATTATTTAATTATAATTAATCTTACATTATTTGTTGCATACCCATATTCTTATTATGCTATGTACTCAGATACGAGAGATATGATGCTTTTCTTTAATTAAAAAAAAAACTGTATTTACAATTATTAAGATTTGTGAGGTTGATAGAGGTTGATAAAGTTGGCAAGATTAGAGCTTTGATCGAACGACTCCAAGGGATGAAGCAGATGGAACGAACGATAGACGCGCATGCGCGTTGACATATTCCTTATCCTCCTTTACCAATACAAGGTGCGGTTAAGATGAGGCCACGCTTTCGATTTCGAAACGCACTAATGAAAGAGGTTTGGCAAGTGAAGAAGCGGGTCCCACGCTGTCCCCACGTGCGCGACTTTGCGAAAGTTGTTGGACTTTGCACAAAAGAACAAGGCCCCACCACACCGTACCAATACGCTACGTGTCGATCGGAAACAACATCCTCCACGCGTGTGGGTCCCTCCTCTTCGACACTCACTCTTCAGGGTTGTCGCAAGTGCGGACCCACCACGAGATTCGTGCCACTCGCGCTCGTTGCGTGTGAGGGTCCCACTCGGGGTGGCTTTATTTGGCTGCGTAGCGTGTGAATCCACGAACCCCATTGGGACCATGGTGTTGATAGGTCAATGGTGCAGCCAATTGAGTTGTTGTGGGTCCCTTTTAACACAAAAAAAAATAATAATTATTTTTTGTTTTATTTTTTTATTTTTTTTTCTGTTCCCGTGTTTTTTTCTGGATTTTTTTGTCTTTCTGCTATTAGTTGACGTGCCACGGTAACGAGACGATTCAGTTAAGTGAGGGCTTCCTCTTCCTCGTATTACGGCTCTGGCACGTTAGTTAAGTTTATCATTTTCAGAAAATGATGGTTAAGAACTCCTCCTCGCACTTGTTGCCACTGTTGCTTTCTTAAAATTTAATAAATCAAATTAAATTAGTAGGGTGTTAAACTGTTAATCACGATTCATTATCTTTCAGTTTGTTGTTATGGGGTATTTGATTATAATGAAGTTCCATGCACTTGGATCAGGATATCATACAGTTTGTAACTTTTTATGTATATGTATATCATCTTTGGCCAAGCCCATTGTATAACTGGTTTTGACACCACTAAGTAGCATTGTTATAATTTATTGACGTATTTTACCTTGTTATAATAAGTCCTCTAAAGGAAAAGGCAAGAAGTGATAAGTGGAGAAAGGGGAGGAAAGAGACCTTTTCTTTTCCAAACCCTAGCTATCAAATACAACTCCTATTGGAAATTTACGCTGAACAGCAGTTGGTGGAGGCTTTAAAGGTGCTCTTAAGAATTGAATTCTAGGTTTAGTGGTTTACTTTATATAGGTAGGTATGGAAATCTGGTATTCTCGTTGAAATTTGGACAATAAGAGATAAACTTATGAAGATATTTTAGCCTAAATGACTCCTACGAGTTGCGGATGGCCAAGTCTTGGTCATCTAGTGTTAGAGATTTTCTATTAAGAATCAGCATATATAGGTGGTGATTTTTTATCCTTTTTTGGGTGAGGGATATATAAGTAGTGATTTAGGTAGCAAAGATAGGAATATACCTATAACTTTTTCTTGAATATCCTGATAAGAAATATGCACATATGCATCGCAACTATTAGAATAATAATACACTTACTTCACGTTCAAGATTGAAAATTTGAAGCGTGAAATTTATTCATATATATATATATATATATAAGTTCTGATATCATATTTAAATACCTGCAACTAACTCTAATCTAGAAGTTAACTCAATGAGAGAAAGTTGTTCAAGTCATTATAATTTATTATTTACTCATATATTCAATTAATGTGAGACTTAATAGCAATCACATGAAGAATATAGTCTAGACCCTATACATAACATCTTTTTCTTTTGCCTCGAATTTACTATCATGAAAGGAACATGCCTCCATTAAGTAGCTAGTCCTGCACCTCTAAATCGTTTCAATAATGCAGATTCTACTAAAAATCTAAAACATATCGAATTAGTCAATGAGATGCATGCTATTCCAGTTTCAAAATTCATCTGGTTAGTTTTATCTAACTTGTAGCATTTTCCCTAACTATACATCAATTAAAAATAAAATGAATTGAATATAAATTATCAATCCCATTAACCTAGTCTAAAGTATGGTAGAAAATCTAACCTTTTGTACTCTTTTTGTTTGTATTAGGCAGAAAGCGTATTTTCATCGTCTAACTTTATTTTAGTTTTTAAATTCATTTTCTAACAAATTTTCATTCAATATTTGTCTTCCAAGTTTTAAAAGTTAAATAACGTTTTCTCTAAACCCAACTCCGTTAACACCAATAATGGATTAAGTTTACTTGACTCCCATGTGGCTTTCACAACATTAGACTCTCATCAGTTGGGGAGGGAACACAAACGGTATCATTTTAGGGTTTGTTGGACGTTGAAAAAGAATTTAAAGACAAAGGGATCAATAAGCTCACCTGCACTGCACAATGTAGAATGGTCCTTCCGCAAATCCTTGAGCTCCTTCACGATGCATTTCGACGCCATAGCTAAACTTCAAAAAGAAAAATAAAAACACAAACAAAAAAATAACTCAGAAACGCAATGTAAAAACCAGAGTCCTTAAATACCCCTAATCCAGAATAAAGTTTATCAACAATTAATCGTGAGCCTCAGAAAATGATTAACACAATTGAATAACAAAAAAGTGAACTTAAACTGATATTAACAAAAAAATATGGAAAAAATAGGTCAAGTGGCTCGTCGGAAGCTTATGGCTTAGTCTATTTAAAACCTAGCTTGATCTGACTCGTTTAATAAAAATGTCAAGTTAAGATTTTTAAAAAAATATATTTAATTAAACAGGTCAGGTTTTAGGCTTTTGAAAAAATCTTTTAAGTCTAGTTAGTCGGTTTATTTAATTATATATATTATGAAATTTTAATATTTATATAATATAATTAATTTAATAAATAATATAATATTTTTTAAAAGTCTAAGTTTGTTAGCCTATATAAAAGTTTAGGCCTATTAATCTATCTCGTTGATTTATTTAGAGGTAGACATGTTACCCTATTTAAAGGTCTTATTGCAAATTAGACATTTAAATAAGTTTTTGGGCCAAATTAGACTTTTAAAAAAATCAGATTAGACTTTAAAAATTGGTCTATATCCGATAAATAGGTTAAGCTCAGATCTTACATTTAGAAAATAAATTAAGCTCGTTTAAGGCAAGATTTGAACTGACCTGACCCGTTTTTACTCCTTCAAAAGAGGCACCAATGAGCACAAAGAAAGCAAGAGAAGGAGAAATCGACTTGGTTCAAAACTATAGGTAGAAAAGGAACAAGGGATTCAAAGACAATAAAATTGCGAAAAATGCATGGAGAGAGAGAGGGGGGTGAATAAGGTGAGGAATAAGAAAAATAATCGGAGAAAGAGAAATTTGAGAATAAGAGAATCAGAGAATATAGTGGTACTGAGAATTATATTCTATTTTATCTTCTAGTTGAATTCAATGAGTTCTACAGAGCTCATAATCCTTCTCTCGTGTCTCACAATTGGCAAATCCCTCTCATCAGCTACTTCCTCCGAATACCATTAAAAAATCCACAAGCCTCACCATTCTTATCTTGCTGGAAATTAACAAAATTAAGATACAAAGGAATTTAGAATAGTTTCATGTTACACGGTAGTGCCTACAGCCCCAAAATCTCCTTCCTATATTTGCATTTGTGCCTACAATGTAAACAATGGCCTTGTCCCCATAGTAGGAAAATGGAGCCCATCGTCTCCCTTGTACCACTCATGGAGGAACTTTGATAATCCATACTAGCTTATTTATTTTTGGGCGAAATCAATATAACAAATTTATTGTCTTGTCTATTTGTGGAAGAAATTAATGAGAAGAAGAAGAAAGAAATGAGCTACATTAATAGTGAGAAAAACCAAGAAAATCAGAAACCCTAACTTTCAAATGGGAATGAATATAGTTACACAAGGCAATGACTATTTTTTCAATCTTACATATGCATTTGTCATGTCATATGTCACTACACATATTTTGTTAAGTCAAATGGCACCTAAGTTAGGTTTTGTCAAGTAAGATGAAGTACTAGAGAAGTTTCATTGTAAAAAGACGGAATTAGAATTGAGGAAAATATTGTTTAAATTTTAAAATTTAGAAAACAAATTTGAAATAAAAAAATAAGTTAGAAGATATTGAAAACTAAAATAAAATTAGACGGCCCTTTATTATTATTATTATTATTATTATTATTATTATTATCCTCTCTCGCTTTCTATCATTTTTTGCTTTTCTCATTCTATAATATATACAACGTAGAATTTTGTGCATATTGATAGTGAAAGTCGATGTGACTCGAAAATTCAATACGGAAACTGATTCAACGTCAAGAGTTTTGTAACGTTATATAACTACTTGCTTAGCATAGATTGGATGAAGTATATATAAATACGTACTTTTATTGTGGGTTTTTAAAAGCTGCTCTGATATATAAGTACCGTAAAAATGTTACCATGAAGGCGTTGTTAAAATCATCTATTAATATAATATATAAGAAGAAAGTTTTGATTTGTAGAATTAGTTTTACGTTATGTTATTAATATTATTTGAATTTAAATTTTAGTATTATTTTATTAAATAAAAATTAAAAAATACAAAAAAATTGTCAATTATTATTTTTAGATTATGTTATCAATGTAATTTAAATTTAAATTTCAATATTATATTTTTTAAAGAAAATTAAATTAAAATGTAAATATTTTCATGTTTCTTTTTTATAAGAGTGTTATTTTTAAGTTGTGTCAACAATGATTCACCATAAATTTAAATTTGAATTTTATTGTTATTATTTTATTAATATAATAATAATGTTTATATATATATATATGAAAAAATTGAAATATTTTTTATAGAATAAAAATATTTTTGAACACTCTTTCAATAGTTTTTGAAATTTTAAAAATATTCTCAAATTTTTATATATAAACTTGATATTTGACATGTTAAAAAATACAATAAATATTTGAACTTTAATGTGAAATTTCTACATCATCTTTGATCACTTATAAAAATTTTAAATATATTTTTTATAGTAATAACATGATTATCATATATTAGTTTTAAATATTTTTTATAATCTTATGCATCGCACTGGTACTATATATTATAGTTTTATTAAAGATATTGTTAGTTTTACATTCTTCAAAACATTGTTTGATCAATTACTCAAAATCACTTCAAAACATTGTAGTGATCCCTCTGCATATCATTCTTTTGCTTAAAAAAAATTACTCAAAATCTTTTATTAAAAAAATACTCAAAATAAATATAAGTGTATAAAATCACTAAAACAAAATTATAAATTTAATAGATTTTGTTAACCTGTAACCTTAAGTACAGGTTAAGAAGCTTTCATTACTCTTCATAAATTCATCCTAATTAATTAAAGAAAAAAGTATTGAATGCCATTTGAATTTTTAAGATATTTAAGGCTTGTATTTTATTTAGCATTTCTTCTATTAATTTCTTAATCAGTATTTAAAGGAGACATGTTAACAAGATCCATATTTAAACTGCAAAGTATGAGGTTAGGATTTAAGTATTTCTTTTTTTTAATAATAAAAAGACTAAAATACAAGAAATTTCCTTCAAATATAAATCAATTATAGAAAACACTATTGCGGTTTAAAACCTCACAATTCGATTATTTAAACTTACTAAACTGTGCATATTGATCCTAATCAAGGAGGTTTTATGCATATACACAAGGAGTTAAATTTACACTACTCTACATGATTTGCTGAGTTCATGGAGTTGAGTTGCTTAGCTTTGAACCACAAAAGGCTTTCTATAATATTTGACCTATAATTGGAGGGATCATGTGTATTTTAGAAAATAATAATGATAATAATAATAATAATAATAAAATCTGAATTGATGAATGTGAAGGCTTCTTAGGCATTTAATATTTTGGATGGTTACAACAGTTTTTAAATGTCTCTTATTCTGCTTCTTAAAACTTAAAAGCACTAATAATAATCTTTTAAATAATAAGTATGGGAAGAAGCATATTCCAAAAAAAAATTACTAAATATATATTTGTGACTTTTGCTATTGATCGAAAAGTATCTAAAATGTCAGATAAAAAAAAAAGTCTCTAAAATAAAAGCCGAACTATTCTTAAATAATGTCTAGGATCTTTGAGTAAAATTTCGTGTGGGTTAGCCGGCCATCTTATAATTAGCATACATATAATAGGTATGGATAAAACTTAAAATAAACTTCACAATTCAAGTGAGGTTAACTATAATTGATGCCAAAAGAAATTAAGGAGGCTGGGAAAGCTCTTCATGCGCGCCTGTATTAATATACGCAAGCATATATGCAGTACCAGTGGGGCCTTACAACACAATCAGATCAAATCAAAACCATTTGAAATAAATTCTCTTATTTAATATATGATTGACCAGGTCAAAGTTTAGAAATTTTTTGCAACCAGTTTTTCTTGTTAGGTCATATCATAATGTACTGTCCCCTTGAAGGGAAGCATTAATGCACCTGGATGCTTTGTTCAACTCTGAAATCTTATGGTTAGAATTAGAGCATTCTCAACCTGAACTTTGAAATGCTAAAACTTAAAAACTTTCAGCACGCACAGCTTACCTGTTAGCAATAACTTTAATTGAGGGCACAAAAATCTTTCTTCGAATTAGTCATAGAAAATTTTGTGGCGTGAGGAAAAGTTAGGTCAATTCCTCCCCCCCCCCCCCCCCCCCGGCGCCTTTCCTTTCGAGGCTTCAAATCCTCCTTGATGCAGGTTCTTCTTTCAGATATAACTTACACGTGAATAATAAACATGTCAGTGACCAGAAAGTTATTCATAAAAGTGAAAGCCATTATGTCTGCAAAACAATGAACTACATTATGTTACACACACAAGCCAATAATAGAGGCGCTTCCTTTTCTTTTCTTTTCTTTCTTTATTTTATTATTTTGTTTTGAATTTTAATTGTCATAATAACCATGCAAGTGAAAAATGAAAGGGAGGGATCAGTGTTACCAATCGATGCCAACAGTGTAAAGCTAAAATAGCAGACAAGGAAAGAGAGAAAGAGAAAGAGAAAAGAAAGATAAAGAAAAAGAAAAAAAATACAAATATAAAGTATATAGTTATGATATGATAGATAGAGCTCTTGGTTCAAGGGTCGCTAACTTTATATTGTTCTGTAGCTGACAAAGAATTGGCTAGCAATATTGGTGCATGAACCCATAGAGTATTATTTATATCCGCTCTGGAACAGGTGGAAAAGACTCATAGCATTCACTTTTCATTGAAAATAACCAGACCTTGGATTGTTTTGCACGCATTCTCTCTCAAATTAATGTCATGTATTTAGAATCAGTGCCCCCACGTAAATCTGAGCTAAGCAACACGCATGGTGGTAGCTTCATGTATCTAGTATTTTCAACTTAAAACTATTAGCTATGCATATGCGGAGGATTTGCTCCACGTTTTTTGTCTCTATCTTGATACATAGACTAATTCCTACGCAGCTGCCATGTTATTTCATCACAGTGCAAAGATTTAAATTGCGGACACATAACATCTTTGCCGCAGCTACCGTAACCGCATTAGACCATAATTATAACCGCATTAAGCCTCAACAGGATTGCAACCACAATTTAAAATTATGTGAATGGTACAAGTTCATGTCATTTCGGGTGCTTTGCGCACATGTAGATGGCATGGTAATTTTTAGCAGCTTATCAATTAGACTGCAAAGCATCTAATTCTAAATTAACCTCCCTTGTTGTTGCTCACAAAGGGGAGTTCAATTTGTACCGAGTCTGGAAGTGCGTATTGCCACCTGACCTCGTTTATGGTCATTCCTATGGATGAGATTAATGTCAATTTCCGCACATAAAATTCGTCAGGGATGTCATTTTCAGCCAATTAAGTTGCTCCAAAGATACCTCACTCTGAAGCCTCTCCCTGTGCAACTTTTTTGGAGAGAGTTTTTGCATTCAAGTCAAAAAGATCAGAGTTCAGTGACACTACGACCAATTTTTTAGTCATTATGGATATTAAACGTGGAATGATGCATTCATATAATTTACACATGCCATTCAGATTCCTTGCAACTTCAAATTAAAAGAGGAGGAGAGGGATGTTTCTTCTATTATTAGTGATCATGTGTATATATATTTTAGGGCGGGACTTAATCATTATGATTTGGGATGGATAACCGAACAATATATGCATCATGATATGGAATAGGATATCCTAAGTAGGAGGTTATATCTGCTTGTTTGCAAAAAGAAAAGGACGTGATCCCTATGATAACATGAAAGTTGTGATATAATATTTATGTGTGATATGATGACTGCTATGACCTATCTGTGACAGATATGTGTTTCAATTTTGTAATCAGATCAGATACCACACCTAGTGCAGATCTTGTCACATTGTACTTGTGCTACAAGGCGTGCTTGACAAGGTGTAGACATATCATGGATGCCCCAACAAACATACCAATTAGAGTAATGTTTCCTGTTCACAATTACACATATGTTACGATTTAAGAGGATTCTATGCCCTTATTATTATTATTGGTATTAAAAAGGGGGGATTCTATGCTCTTAATATGTGTGCAGTTCACACAATATATATATATATATATATATGATTTCACACAAGATATTATATCTCTTAATTTCTTAAATCTTCATAATTTTTTTCTCTCTGTTTTTCTTCTAGATTATCATTTAATTTATTAAGATATATATTATTATGTAAACAATATTTTAAAGACAAATAAAGAGATAACAAATATGCAAAGTCATTGAATTGCATAAAAATGTATAAAAATAGTTTAACGAGATAATAAAAGAAATAAGTCTATTTATATAAAATAAGTGTGTGAAATTTAGTACATGTAAAAGTAAATCTTTTTTCTGCTCATTTATATTTGAGAATTTATATGATACCTTGATAAGTTTAATACTCAATATGAGTTATCAAACATTCATTGAATGTTGAATTCATAATAAATATTTAAAAAAAATATCAATGACTAATGAAATACTTAATAACTCATTCTAGATATTAAATCTTAAAAAATGGATACTATAGAAATTCCCTTTATATTTATTAATCAATTATACAATTGGATGAATAGACTAAATTTCCAAGTGACAATATTTATTTTTAAATTAAGTCATAATTAAAAGTGATATAGAATATTAATTTTTTTCACGATGAGGTCCTAAGAATTTCTCTAATCCAGGAAGCTCAAGTGCCATTTGGAAAAACCACGCGTAAGTACTCTGTATTCACAATGACAACATGGGCCTTGTTTCGGCTAAGAAAAACACACAGGTCTTTTCTTTTCTTCTCTTCTTTCTATCTAGTAAGACATAATCTAATGACAAGTGATAAAAGAATAATAAAAAAAAACCCTTCTTTTCTTTGACGCATTTCACACACATACAAAATAAAAATAAAAAACCTAAGTTTGCATACAGCTTAAATTTATTATTATTTACTCACATGTTTTGGTAGAAGTAGAAGGAGTTCGAGTCTCTTAAACATGTGGTTCTGTATTCGATCTCAAGATTCATAATATATGAAATAATATTGTTAATATGAATTTCCGTTTAAGTGCTTGGCGATATTATGGGAGAATAGTATTTCACTTATTGGGTAGAGAGATTTTATGAAAAAAAAATATTATTTAAAAAAAGATACATGTACTGGCTAAAAATTGTCCCGAATGGCTTGAATGATATGTTTTCTAAAGGTGTGTTTGGGAGTTTTGGTTTAGGAGGGTTTTGGAGAAAAAGGAAAGAGAGGACCTATTCCTTAATTATTTTGAGTAAACACTCTCTATATTTGATATTTTTTTTAAATAAATGAATAAAATAAAAGAGGACCATATAACATTTCAATAATCTTTTACTCATTTTTATAAACATTTAATAATTCTCTTTATTTAAAAATAAAAAATAAGTCTTCTTTTTCCTTTCCCTCCAAAACCCTTAATCCAAACATAGTAATGGTTCGTTTGAATGATAAAATTGGTTCAGAATCTTAAAATTTATGTTTGGATTAATTAGGATATAGAATTGCAATTCTAAGGTTTAAGTCTAATTCTATTCTTAGATGTATGATCTAGAATTTAAAAATAAATTTATTTACAAAATCTCACACTATGTTTTTTTTTGAACATTTTTAAATATAATAATATAATGATTATTATTATAAAATAATAATTTAAAAATTAAAAAAAATAAATAATAAAAATTTTATAACTTGCTTCAAATTGTCACGTGGAATTATGATTCTAATTCAAAAGGCACTTTTAACATAAAAAATGGAATTAATAAGCCTAATTCTAATTTTAAGCCCCAATTCTATGCTAATTTGCAGATGCAAAATGGCCACTTAACTTCATTGTGTGGGATGCACATGGATTGTGAATGGAGCCTACCTGAACTGATTTTGTTATGAGCATCCGGTCTCTTTTGGGAAAAAGCTGTCCTGGCTCAGTGGCTCTCTAGTACTGCTCTATTTATTTTTAGACATCCGTAAGAAATACCTGACTTGTATGTTATGAGTTGATTAAAGATTCACAGCCCACCTCGAAGCCCATTATTGACCATTTTGGCTCAACAAGACTTCCACATCCTTAAGATATCAATCACGTAGGCCTATGAGTGTAGGGTACATTTACAATCCATGTCAGTTTTCGAGCCCAAGTGCCCATCAGACGCTCTTCTAATCTGATCCAACAACTCCATATAACTCTTACCACATTAAATCCCCCTTGGCCCCATCACATGACCCAACAAAATTAGAGACTTATATTAGAGCTGTCAAAATGAGTCAACCCGACCCGATCCAATCCGACCCTCCTGTCTTAACCCGCTAAAATACGGAGAGGGTGGGCAAATTGCGTTTTAAAAAATAAGTTGGAAGAGTTTAACCCACCCGCTTTTAAGGCGTTGGCCATGGCCCAAGATAAAAATAAAATAAAAAAAAATAGATGAGTTAGAGGTCAATCAATCACTTAACTCACCTAAAAAATAAAAAAAATTATATAAAAAATCAATAAATACTATAAAAAATAATAAATAATAATGATAAAAAATTACAAATCACGTATGTAAAATATAATTTTTAAAATAGTCTAATTAAATATTTAAACATAAATTATAACATAAATTTTTTTTTTTATTTTATAGTATTACTTATCATTTTTAAAAATAAAAAAAGAGTCAACTGTTGAACTAACTCAAGCTTCGCGCTTAACCGGGTTAAGCGACAAAGTTATGCGGGTTGAAAAAAAATATGAGTTCAACGATTGAACCTAACTTCAAAAAAATGGCGGGTTGACAGGTTAACCCAACGAGTTGAACCCGTTTTGCCAGCTTTAACTTATATATAGAGAAATTTTTTATGCTTGATGTGAGTGTGAAGTAAGTTAGAATTGTTTTGTTATATATTTTTTGGTATACCAAAGTTTAGGGGAAGGGGGAGTTTGCTTCATTGTAAGGTTAAGGTATGTTACAAGCCTCAATTAGTTAGTGCTTATAGATCTTCTACCAATGAAAATCTACCAAATGGATTATATTAGTTGAGTTAACTGTCATTACCTGGAAAACACTTTTTCAAATAATTAAAGAAAACTAAAACTTTGACACATCTGAAAAAATAATTAATTACTTATTCAATAACTATGATGATATAATTAACATCTTTAAAAAATTGTTTTTTTTTGTCTGCATCTTAAAAAAAAAAAGTTTCATACATACCAGTTTTCTTAAAAAGAAAATTCCCCATCAAGCCCACGGATCTCTCACAGTGCGAATGCACATGGAAGGTTCTCTCCGTCTTTTGGATGGCCCACGCCATTGACCAACTTTACTGCCACTCACCCCAACCAGGACTTGGGCTCAGGCCTTATACCTTCGTGCCTTGATAGCTTTGTGTTGTGGCGATCCTCGATGAATCAATCATTGGCAAATCCTTGACCTAGTTGCGCTGAATTCAGAGACAGCCCATAAATCCAACCTACAAAGAACGAAAATTATGGCTATTGCCTCCTCCATCCCACTTTTTATAATTGTTTTTTAAATTTTTTGACAAATATTAAGGACAAAATCAAATAATTTTAAATACAAAAAATATGATATAATGTAACTAAATTATCCTTTTTCTCACTTTATTATCATTAGTTGATGATTTGTTGGTATTTGGTGTAAATCCAATAAGTGTTGGAGAGAGATTTTAGGAAATGGTATAATTGTGAAGTTATTTGGTTTAGTTGAGATGAGGACAAAGTTGAAAAAAATTAAATAATGCTTTCTTAATATTCTCCAAATAATTTGAGACAAATCAATTTTTTTAAAAAGGTAGTTATTAAGGCTGTGTTTAATGTATTATATAAGGAATACCTGATAGTATAAGTTTATATTATCAGGTCTTAACATGTGTTTGGTGCTGACACATGATAGGATAGTCAAATCTGGTCAATTATTTTTATTATATTTTTACATGATAACTCTATCATCTCTCTTATCCCATGATAAGATTTTATAGGATAATTATTACAACTCTATCCCTCATCTTCAACCACCAGCACCCTTGCTTTTCAACCACCACGCACAACCAGAAACCCATCGAAGATTGACACCGCCATATTGTCCACTGTAACCCAAACACCCAGAACCACCAAGCCACAACTAGCCGTTGGAACTCCGACCACCATAAATTGAGCCTTCCCTACGCCACCTATTCGAAGTGTAGATCTCACTCGAAACCTCAACCCACCACCACCAGCTGCAACATGACCACAAGAAACCCGCACCTCAGCTTCTCCACCATGTCGTCGTCGTCGAGCCTCAACCGTGAACCACCAAAAACCCGCGAATCCAGATCATGTTGAGCACCGTGAGCCTGATGCACTACCACTCCTACTCCGATCTCTCCATCATCGGTGAGTTTTATTTTATTTTTTCCCTTTCCTCTAGTTTCTAGAATAAATCAAATTTCTGAATCGAAATGATTTTTTTTTTTAATTTTCAGAAGAATCGAACAGTTTGAACTTCTTTTTCTAAAATTTTTTATTTTCCCTAAATTAGAATTAAAGGTTTGTTTCCAATTTTTGTTGTTGTTATTGTAGATATTTGAGAAGGTAAAGTCGTTAACGATAGCCGAAGCCTCTGGTAGAGGAAAGGGAAGGCTTGGGATGGTGATGAATGTGAAGGATAATATAGTCATATTAGATATTTATATGTATTATCAAGTTGTTTATACTATGTGTACTAAATATTTGATAGTATAAAAATTTATTAGCTTATTTATACGATCTGACCTTATCATATTATCATACTTTATACTATTAGGTGTATCAAATGCAGCCTAAAGGACAAATGTAGTAATATGTGGGGAATTTTCTATTACATCTTTACTTCCCTTCGTTGCTAAATAATAATCATTTAAGGTTTAAGTACTTTAATTAAAAAACTCATTAAATAATCTAAATCTTAAAAAAAAAAATTGATATTTGACAACATTATCTTGAGAATATAAAAAGTAATTAATATGAGAGAGAAAAAGATTGTTAACGGAGACAATGAGACATCAATAAATAAAGACAAAATTAAAAATAGACAAGAAATATTTTCTTAATTCTTTAAAAATGACAAATAATTTAAAAAATAAATAAATTTTAAGAAGTTACTATTATTTAGAAACGAAAGAAGTCAAATTTACTTTTGTGTTATGGGCCTTGCTTTTCAAGGTTGCCTCCGCTCCTTCTTCTTTGTTGTTTTGTATAATTTCTTATTTAATAAAAAGGAGGACCATCATGGTAATAGTAAAATCAACTGAACATAATTCACCGAAAAAATAAAAATAAACTGAACACAATGTCTAAAGGGAGATTTGACTCCTCTAAAGTGAGAGTATATTTTTAAGAATAAAGTGTACGATTTTAATTATTGATAAAAAAATTAATAATTTAATTTTATAAAATACAAGTATCTACATAATAAATTATATATGTGTGATAGTTTATTTTATTAGTTTTTTTATAAACAATTACAATTATGCATTTTACTCTCTAAAATGCATCATTCACTTTAAAAGAATCAAATCCTCAAAAGTGATGAAGCCACAACTCCAAGTTCAAATCCTCACATATGAAGTAATGAAGAATGAACAAGTTATGAATCTCAATCGAATAACGCCCTATTAGATTGTCATATGTAATAATTATTAGTTTTATTATTTAAAAGAATTTTGTTTATCTTAGATATTATGTATACTATTAAATTAACTAGACTAGATGGGGACCTCATTTGAAAAGTATCACAATTAGACACATTTTCTTGAAGTGGTCAAAGAAAAAGAACGTTAGACACTTAAAAAACTTTTATTTTAACTTAACAAATAAATCAAAGAAACATATTCAACAATTATACCACAACCGAGAAACTAGAATGGATTGAAAGAAAAAAAAGGATTTACAATTATTCTTTAGAGAGTTGTGCCATGTGTTTTAGCTTTGAGAATTTTTTATCTTCATACATAGGGTGAGTCGTGTGTTTACATGAACAATTGTGTGCTAGGTGTTTCGAAGACTAAAGAAAAAAAGTTTATACCTCTCATATCTAAACAATAAAATGCTTAGGATAGTGTGTACCCCGGAAAAAAATATGTTTACGATATATATTTTACTTAGAATAGGATAGCGAGCTAGAAAAACCTCCAAAAAGTGTTTATGACGTTTGTTTTTTTGAACAACATTTGCTGTCTAAGTTTGAAACGACTTTTACAAACATTTGGACAGGCACTAACCTCTGCAAACACGGATAAGAATCTGCCCTGTCTGACCAGTTCTAAATATGGTACACGAATTGTTAAATTATTGTTGATATAAATTATTTTGAACTCTAATTATAATAATTTGCAGTGAATGTTTATAAAACATGCCAATATAAGCGTTTTATAATGTTACAGCTAAAAAAAGGTAAAATTTATAATAAATAAATATTGGTTTGATTAGGAGGGTCGTTTACAAAGAGATTTGGGCTGGAGTCATTTTTGTAGCTTTTTATTGGTAGATTATATATAAGTACTATTATAAATCTTCACAGCAATTTGTGACATGCTCTCCTAAACTTTATTGTACAAGAAAAAGAAAAAATGTTCACGATCATGAAGTCAAGTATAAACTCATATTGGTGTGAACACAGCTCGTTTCGTTTCTAGATTATGTTAATTAATGCTTTAATATATGTTGGTTGCTTCATTGGAACCACGAAGACGTATCCCACTCTAACACGTCTATGAGCAGTGACCAATCACAAGATTCAAACAAGGAATTCCCACAGTAGAGTGTGTGCAAGACTACAAGTGCAACGTACGTGGGCTTGGATCGATGATGATGGTGGCGTTTACCCATCACCATTTCTCTAGTGCCTGGTCTATTGGGATTAATGTTGTCTCCTTGACTTTGTTTTGTGGGGATGTTAAAAATGATTATCTACCAGTGTATACATCTTGCGAATCATCCATATACAACTGATCCACGGTAAAAGTCAAACAAGAAATAGCAAAAGGTAAAGGAGAAAAGGAAAAGCTGGTTTTGCAATTCTAACTTTTAAGTAGATCCATACTTTTGCAAACATAGCACAATGATGGACCATCATGTTTCTGTTCATTTTGAGTGTAAAGGGATACTTATACTGCCCTAAAACTAATCATACACATTTACCTTGTTGTTAGTGATATATATCAACTTAAAAAATGTTCTTGTTTTTTCCTCATCACTGTTCACAAGTAGTCCTGAAATTGTCAACGATGCTGAGGTACTTGATTCTCAAACAGAAAAGTAGATTACGTTTTAAAGTACGATTCAAAGAGTTTGGACTGTGAATCAAATATTAGGTTGATCTATGATGAAGCCGAAAGTAGAGAGAAAAACAATATAATAAAGGCATATATACTTTACTTCCTTTACAGTTAATTCACACACATATATATTATATTCAGGTTATGTTCACACTTCACATCAGTGGGTTATATATTTAATCAAAACAAGAAAAATCATTATCAGATGAGCCAATTGCAATGTAATTTATGTGATAAGGATGGAAATCTCCATGATGTGCCATATATAAATATTGCATGAATAGATTAATTTCCTTAATTAAGCTCCCGTATCATTGCGAAGATTTTGCTTTGAAATTATCTAACTATCGTCATCTCTATTTATGGATTATTACAGAAGTACCAAGATCTTCAAAATTTAAAAAAAAGGGGGAAGCCATCAACGTCCTTGAATACTTAGGTTACACTTAGATATTTAATTGTGGAAAGAATGGAATGTGATGAAACAAAATAAAATGGAATAAAGACCTCGTGTCATTGTTTGAATATTGGATATTTAACAATAGAATGAAAAAAAAATTATTTTTTTGTTTGGAAATTCTAATAAAATGAAATAGAATGGTAAGAATTATAAGTTTTATATTCTTGTAATGTCTTTATCTAAAATATATTAAAATTTAATAATTTTTAGCTAAAAAATATTTTAATTTTTTACATATTACCTAATGATTATACAACATATAACCCCTTTATTGATGGTCACATTGTAATTTTCTTGTTCTCCTTTTTTCTTTATTTTTTTCTCTTCACCCTTCTTTTTTGATAAGACAACTATATATGTTTTAAAATTTAAAATAAAATTATAAATAATAAAAATCCAAGGCAAATCATTTTATTTTTGAAAGACTCACCATTTCATCGGAGGTGAAAAGTTTGAGGTAGAATGAAGTTTGAATAAAAATTATGTTTAATATCTTTAGTACTCACAAACCTCATTTCAATTTTTAAGTTATTAAAAGACAATAGTTTGAGGTGGAGATAGCAAAGAAAATTTTATCCCCTCTTGAATCAAAGACAACAAAGAAAAAATGTAGATCATTATTACAAATTTTAAGTATACTGATTTTATAACAAATTCACTCTCACTAACTAATTATAAAGTTCACCCTATGATGTCAATACTTAGAAAATCAAAAAATAAAAAAGATTTTGTTTTAATTTTTTCAAAAAAGAAAGAACCAATTACTTTAAGCAAATGTTGAAATCTAATTTCAAATTTGAAGGCAGTAGACGAGGAACGAGATAACGCGAGTGATTGAGTAAGAATGCTTTTTTACTTTCTTAATTTAACATGTTAAGGATAAAAGAATAATTTAATGATTATATTAATAAACAAAAAGTTGATTTCATCTCGTACCTTTCAAATTCAAAAAGAAGAAAAGTAGTAAAATTGGATGGAATGAGATAAAATATATTCAATTGATGAATTCTATTTCATCCTAATTTAAAATATTCAAACAATAACAACTAATGTCATTTCATCTAATTTCATTCTATTTTACTAATTCAAACATAGCCTAACAAGGACTCACAAACTCAAAGGTTACATAGACATATGTTTTCTTCGACACTGTGCCTTCTAAAATTTATATTTTCTATGCTCTTTTACGCATGTTACTTAAAACAGAATATAGTCCTAGAAAAATGTTTTGTTCTCTCACGGTCTCTGGCCAAATACATATTTTATCACTTTTAGTGAAGTAATTGTTAGGAGGAGTCGTACTCCCCATATATATCCCAAATGGGTCTAAGCTAGACCCAATGTCATGGCGTATTTTCTCTCCCTCTAGAACCATTTTCTTTTAGTCTTAAAACTTCTTTCTGCAATGACTTATGAGCAATATACTATTTGCTACATTTATATCCACTGTCTTTCTTAGACTATCTTCAATCCCAACAGTAACGTTATGTCTCAGTTGTTTCAAACTTTCAAGACAATAATTATAGGTGAACATCATGGCAAAAAAGAAATTTATATTATTAAACATTACCACTTAAAACCGTTAATATCCCATGATCTTCATATAGGTGAGACTCAACTTTCAACTCTATTTCCATTCTCTTCATTCTTCATACGACTCAACTACGAAAGGGTTGCTGTACGCAAGAATTTTACTTCAATAATTCTTGCTGTGGCTTTTGCTTTTGGTCACCTATGTCATCTTTATAATTCTTAATTTGAGCTATACCAATACTGATGAACTCTTAATTTTGAAAGTCAACTTAGAGCTAGAGGTGATGTGACCTTTATTATGGGGACTTCTTCAGATTCATAACTATAAGTCTCTAACGTTTCTCTTTGTTTTTTGGTAAATATTTTAGTGTTTTTCAAACCTTGGTTTCTTGTCTCACCAATCTTCCTATAAGATAGCACGTCAATATGGATAAAGCCGTGGAAGGAGATAAACTTTTCGGTGTATAATGCAGGTTTACGTCATCTGGAGCAGGATACTAGTAGTTGTACAAGAAGCAAATTGCTCCCACTTTATTGGTACATAAAAAATAAGAATAAAAATAAAATATTCCATGTATACAAGAGGAATAGTTACCACATATTAAACAAGTGGCAAATTCAATTGTCCTGTCCGGGCAAAATGCACTTATCTCCCTCATCAAGGTACCATATTATGCATTATGCATATGTTCTGCCTTATCCATTTCTTTTGGCCTCAGTACCCCTCATCCGACTTATGACGTACACAGATGTCTAATTGTAGTTGTACCATCAAATTCATGCTTGTCCCTGATGCTGATGTTCCAAATTGATTCCAAATGTTAACTTAAAATGACATGTAAAATAACTTCACAAACATCTGATGTGGTAAACATAGATTCTCATATGAAACATGTGGTCTGGTAACCATGGACTAACCTAGACGCACACCACCGTGCGTGTAAAAACAATTACACTTATGCTATTCATATACTATTTTTTGCACACTACTTTTATACTGATTATATGTGAATAATTGCTAGTCAAGAACTTTTTTCTTTTTTTGGTCTGAACTGCTAGTCAAGAACTGAAACATCGTGTTGCACTTCTTTCCACCATTTTGTAGGTTGAAGGAAAATGGACAATAAACTTAAAATCATATCACATTATAAATTGTTTTTGCTAAAAGTAAATAGATAATTGAAAAAGTAGAGTAATTAATATGCACATTAAAATCACAATATCAAATTCACCTACGTTCCAAATCATTCCATTCACAAAAACTAAAAATGTAAGCCCAACACTGTTTTATACAGGATGGGGTTTCGGGTGTTTACTGTTAAGCTTAGATGTTTTTTTTATAAAAAATTACAAGAAGGCAAAGAAATATAATATTCTTAATCAACATTTTATCTACCGTTTTAACGGCCGTTTAACATTTAGAGAAGTTCATGCCATGGGCTTCCTTCGTCAAATGTTTAATCTCTGTAACGGCCGTTTGTCTTTGTGAGGATTCCGATTTTGTCCCACATGTGCGTTAGAATTTTTTGAGTTTGTATTTTTATTGATTGTTGCTTTTGTTTTATAAAATATGGTATTGGTTGTGGACCAACATCTTGCCTTGACGAGAGTCAAGTGAGATCAGAGTTAAATCAAATTGTAACCTTTGCTGATGAGCTTAAATAGAAATAGTTATGTCCTGATTAATAGTTATAATTTTTAACTTAGTGATAAGTATTCGATCCAACAAGTAGTACCAGAATTAAAGTTATAGGTTCGATTCCAAAAATGACACAGACTGTTGGATGCAGGTGTTGGGAGGGGGATTGTTGGTTGTGGACCAGCATCCTGCCTTGGCAAGGCCTAGGTGGAGTCGTAGTCAGATCGAACTATGACACTTACTGATGTGTTTAAGTAGAACAAATTGAACCATGACTAACAACTATACCTTTTGGCCTAGTGGTAAACACTTAACAAATGAGTTGAATGGATAACTTGTTATCCTCCTAGTGAGCCCATATTAGCCCATATAATTTTGTGATCTATTATGAGTTTTGGGAGTTGTCATGTTTATTATTTATTGTTTATTGGGCATGAGGGCAATGGTGAATGTGCTAGATTATGGTGGATTACAGTGTAGGCCTGATAACTTAGGGTCTATGATGGATGAAAATTAGATTACAGATATATTATAAAGGGATAAAATCCTTACTCTACTCTCTTAACAATTCTGACTACGCACTACTCCTTTGAGGTGTCAGTTATAGACTTCAGAGTTAGAGTGATAGTTTGCTCCTGAGATACATACTTGTGTATGCTTTTGCATCAAGAATCGATTAATTGCTTCTTAATAAAATTTCTTTAAGAAATACACGTATTATTAATTTATGAATTTATATTAATGTTCTAAATTCTTAATATAGATCTCATAAACTCTAACAGTGTACTAATTTTGTTTCTAGGGCTTGGCACTGTTTCTTAACTTGAAACTTCTCTATTTTTTTTTATGGAAAAAGAGATAAGTCCAAATTGTGATTGAGAATCATCATGTTATTGTAATACTAAGAAAGTAACATTATTAGAACCTCTCTCATTGAGTCAAAGAAAAAAGATTGCACAATTTTATATTCAAAGTTAGAGAAACTCCTCAATTTTTATTCTCATTCAATTGTGGTATTACAATGATATTTTTTTCTCCTATTTATACAATGATATATTAAGAGCATGTTTGGAATGAATTATTTTTGTCCCCAACATATGTTATATGTCCAAAAAGTTGTTGCAAACCAACATCACATGTTTGGGTAATTTGACAAAAAGTTGTTGATGGAAAAATTGTTAAAAGCAACAGTTTTTTTTTCAAAAGTTAAATGTTGAGCTGTTTTGAAATAAGTTGTTGAGATTATTTTTCACTTTGATATATAAATATTATTTTATCTTTAATTAAATAATTTTTTTAATCAATCAAATAATTTTTTTAATTATTCTATACTTATTTTAATAATTTAATGTATATTTTTTATATTATTTAAATAAAATAGATTAATTTAAAATTAATTTTTAACTAACATATTCCAAACATAATTTTTTTTATAATCAATTATAATAAAAAAATTTATATAATAATTAATTATTAAAATAATTTAATTTTCATAACTATCTGAAACACACACTAAAAAAGAAAAAGGTGACTAACAAACTAACTACTCACAATTCGTATCAAAAGATGAGCTTTCACAATGACATTGTCCAATTGGTAGCTGTTACTGTTTTCTATTGTCCACATTAGCATTCGGCCATTCTCCAATAATGATATTTCTTTCTTTCTTTGTTTTTTGTTACAACCTTTAATCCTTTAACGGTCTATTATAAAAAAGAAAGGCAAACATTTGCATGATTTATTATGAAGACTGTCCATGCCAAGGGCATTTTCTTGATTATGTTAAAAGAAAGAAAAACAGTGTTCATAATCAATCTCCCCTTTTCTCTTCCTTTCATCTTCTCTCTCTGCACAATAATTTGGTGGTAGTTGCATGGAACAGGCTGTGGAACTTGGAGCGAACCCAATCATGGCTCTATACATGTATATGTTTCTGACAATTGATGAATGTCGACTAAAGCTACAGATTTGGCTCTTGAAACTTCATTTCATTCGTTAATTAATTAAAATAGGCAATTTGAATGAAGAAAATTAAGGGAAGAATTCAGGATGATAATATGTTTGGGCTAGTTATTATTATTTTTTTATCTGTTTGGCGCGTTATTTTCAGTGAACTAATGATTAGAAGGAAATGATAATTATCTTTGCTTTGTGCATGTCGTCAATCAGCCCAAGGATTTATAAAGCAAGGCCCGTTAACAACACTGGTAATTCGTTATGAGAGATTTTTTAGGTAATACTGGGTGTAAGATTATTTATCAAGAAGATGTAACAAAGCCTAACTTCATTGGTACATAGAAGAGATTAATCTCATACTCAAAAGAGTTAATCTTAACCTTTCAAAGATGTAGAGATATCTGAAAAACCCTAAAATGTAAGACCTCATATTAAATAATGGTATAACACCTGTCCTAACAAAGTGGCATTTATTACACTTTGATAATATATAGACACTCAAAATCTTATATAAAAAAATTGAACAGAGATCAAATCAGTTAAAATTTTAAGTTATGATTCGGTTAATTTGATTAATTAAATTAATGGTTCAATTGGAATTAAACTGGACAATATAATAAAAAATATCAAATTAGATACATGATTATTTTATAGTCTAATTAGTTGAACTAATCGGTTCAATTTAATTTTTAAAACATTAATAATAAGTCATACAAAATTTTAACTAATTTTTTTAAATTAGATAAAAATTGAATAATATTAATTATATATACTCCTTATTTTTTTATAAGTCGAGTTTTTGAATTTCTTCTGAAGAACAAATAAATTTTATTTAATTTTTAAATTAGATAAATAGTTGGATAATATTAATCATGTAGTGTCCTCCTATTGCCTGTTGAGGTGTAGACAGTGTTAAGAAGGGGAAAACCCGAAATGGGCATATTGGGAAATTGATTCATTTTCACGTTGTAATTGGCAGTTGGCATTAAGCCATAGTCAAGATTCTCATGCTTATTTATCCCATTTTTTGAGAAAATTCTTATACATTATGAGAGAGTATTATTTTTGACATTTTTATAATCATTTAAATTTAATTTAATAATATTTTATTTTTCAATTCAACAATTATATGTTATTTGATTTACACTGTATCACTTTTTTATTAGAAAAAAAATATTATTTTCAGACTATACAAGAATTTTTCCATTTTGTGGGCTTATTATCCCTTTCCTTTGGCACAGCGACCTTTTCTTGTGCCCTTTCCCTGGTATAATCATTCTCATTAAAATCATTTGTGAGGGCTGTTGATTTTTTATGGTGGAGTGGATTACACAAACCGACCCACACAATAAAAGCCTCCCTCATATCCCCATTTTCCACACCCTTCACCACCTGGTGGGAATAATAATCCTTGCAAAATCCTACCCAAAGATCTTTTCGTCTCCTTTTGTCTTTCTTTCCCTTTCCCTTCGTTCTCAATATGTACATAGAATAGAAAGAAAATTTGACTTCTTGGTAACTTCGTAGGGGCATTGCTTTGGTTTGGACCCTTTTTCCTCTGCCTTTTCTAGTTCTCTTTGGCCATTACCTCAGATTCTTGATGATTTTGGGTCGATTTTAGATTTTGAGGTACTTTACATACAATCATATCCAGAGTGGATGGACTAGCCTGGAGTTTGGAGTTTATGAAGGAAAATAGTATAGAAAAAGTGCTAGTATTACAATTAATGTTAGTCTCACACATTTTCATAAATATATTAAGATAACTTGGAAATATATAAACTGTATGAATTCAACTACTCTAGCTTCTCATATTTGTTGAGTTGTTATTTATACATATTAATCATCATCAAGATATAGTGTTACAAAATGAGTTCTCTACCCCACAGCAAGCTGGCTCACACTTCTTATTATTATTATTTTTACATATATTCCTGATTATATTTGCATAATAACTACCACAGTTGTAATGAAACCTAAACGCCTCTCATTTCATCAATCTGATTCCTTTTATAAATTAGCTCTGCGTCAACCTAAAAAAAAAAAAGACTGTCCTTGAATTTAGCTTTGCCTGAAATACGGGAGAAAGAGGCTGTGCTATCCTTTTCTGTTTTTCAATCTGTGACAACAAAGAAAATGACCAAACTGATTAAAAGTTTTAATTAATGTGTATAGTCACATACGCTTTTGAAAGGGTGCAGAACTATTTGATAAACTAGGAGCTGATTGCCCTATCCCAACATGAAAGGGCATTGTATAAGACATACTCTGTGCTAAATTAATTTCTAGCTCCAAAACAAGTCAAAAGCCTCTCTTCGCTGGGTATTGCCAATTAATTGCTTCATCTTTGCCAAATTTAATATGACCAAGTATTTATTCCCACCTTTTGCATGTAAATGTGTACACACTATATAGGCAAAACCTACAGCCCTACGATTTCATAGGGTTGTTTGTCCCTTGATTTCTCAAGACTCTGTAATAATTATGCATTATGAGGTTAATGGATACTAAGATCCATGCTAATGCACCAACTCCCCTGTTCATTCTCCCATGCTTATGATGTGATAATATAACAATAACAATATTGAGGTCAAATAACTTTTTTTTTCCTTCACTTCTTTTAAAGCTGTACTACATTTTTACATTCATCCTTCTCGAAAATTAATAATTTGCTCATTCATAAGTTTTTTTTGTTTTATCTGCATAAGTTTTAGATCATTTCTCCCTCAAAAAACTTCATCACCTATTTAGTGCAACTAAAAAACATAACTCTAGCCAATCATAAGACTATTTTCTACACTAATTTGAATTCATGATATTTGTTATTAGATCATTATTTTTTGATAAACAACATAAAGATATGGACAAACTAATACTAAATCATCGTACTGTCCAAGATTTTGGCAGAGTATAAAACTTTGGAAAAATCTTCTCCAACTTTTGCCTTTTTTTTTTTTATCTTTTGCTTGACATTTGAATAATTGATCCTTATTCAAACTATGCACCCATTAATTAGATTACACATGCATATAATACTGGCTGTAGAGGTTGTTTGATTATTACTTCCCTGCTCATCCTTTTCTTCTGTACATTCTTTCTGAGATTATCATTATTTTGTTCAGATGAAATTATTAGTTTATGGTTGTTTGAGTGAAACTTACTCCTTGTTGAATTTTAAAACTGGCATCGGCAAGAGAGACAGCATCAGAGTAGAAGCCCAGTCAAAATTAAAGAAAAAAAAAAGATTGAAAATCATTATCAAACTTCAGAGGCCGGGGACATCAGAACCTTTGAATAGGAATATTTTTTACCCGTTTCGCCGAAAAGAAACGCACACTCATGTGTCTGAGTGTCTTCAACTAGTGCTCCATCTTTTCATGCCTTTTTTACTTGTTTATTTTTTGAGTTTTATGATATTCTTGTAAAATATCTTTTTAATAATTATTTTAATATTTAATAAAAAGATTAAATAAAAAATAAATACACTTAATATTTTAAAAATATAAAAATATTTAATATATTTTATTTATTAATTAAAAAACTATTAAATAATTTGTTACGAAAATTCGGAATTATTCTTATTTATTTATTGTCAAACACAAAATGAAAGAAAGAGCAGTGACCAACCAAACATCCATAATCTCAATTTCATTGGTATTTGGCAGCTGGTATACACATGGCCCATCTTAGATTAAAGAGAGGGCTTAATCAACATTTTTTGAATCCATCATGAGAACTTCACCTCTCCTTTATGACCACGTAACCGTAGGTTAGCATTTCTATCCATAATTAGTGATATAGTTATTTAAGCTTCGTATTTGTGGTAATTTAAAATGATAAAAGGACATGTATAGAACAGAAGCATCACAAGGTTCACAACCACCCATGAAAGTTAAGTAAGCGCCTTAGTTAACAAAAAGATACTTTATGTATTAATTTAACGAAAAAGGTAGGACAATGGCTGGAGTGTCAGCCAACCAGAGTCATAGATCACCTAATAAAAATTTGCTCAACGGCCTGGAAAAGAATAGAACACAGAAACAGGATTATAATAAAACAATAAAAATTTATGTAATTATATATATATATATAAAGAGTATATTTAGTGTGAGAAATTTTTATTATAAAAAAATAAATTTTAATTATATGATTATATATAAATAATTAATATTAAAATTTATTTAAAAATTATATAATTATTTAAAAAATTATATATATTTATATTATAATATTAATTATTTATATAAAATTTAATTATTTAAATTTATATTTTTTACACCTCTTACAATAAATATTCATTATATTTGTTTTGTTCAATAAAGACATCAAAAACCAAGAACATAAAATATATTAAGAGAATAAAAGCAGTCCATTAAGGCATTAACATATATCAAATGTATTATTTTAATTTCAACTTCCATATATGATACCTAAGCTAAGAATCTTTCATCTACAGACTACAGGTTAGGTTCATAGGTGCATCATGCACATACTTGATTGCAGCCGGATCAATGCATACAATTTAACGTATAGTGTAGCATTTTGTCCTTTCAAAAGAAGAAAGAGCACAACTACCCACTTATAGATATCGGAAAAATGCAAGGCAACAACTTTATTTTTTATTTTTTATTTTGGAAGCAAGGCAACATTCTACAGGTTATGGAAAGAAGATACATACTAGGACCCTTTTGATAGAAGACATTTTCGATAAGCATGAAAAGTATTTTCATGGTTTAAATAATATATTGATATTTATTATTTTTATTCATTTAAATTTTAATTTCTTAGAAATTAATATCTTAATAAGTAAAGATTATATGAACCAATTCTTTATAAAAAATAAATACTTTAATAAATAAAAATTATATAGTTCAAAATTAAAATAAGTGAAAAAATATAAAAATTAATATCTTAAGTATAAGAAATAATAACTAATGAGTATAAATATAAAAATCGATATAAAAACTATATATATAGTTAGGAACTAAAATTCAAATGAGTAGAAATTATATAAATTGAAATATTATTTAAACCATTTTTCCATTAACAAGAAAAGAATGAAAGAATCTGCAATGTCTTTTATATTGAGAGATTTTTACAGATAAAAAAGAACAAAAATGTAAGATATGTTCGGATGGAGAGATTGAAGAGAAATGAAAAAGAGGGTTAATTTTTCATTTCTAAATTGAAAAAATCATAAAATGTTTATAAAAATAATAAATAAGGCATAATTAAAATGCTACATGATAATCTCTTATTTTATTTATGTTATTTTAAAAAAGTTCTCAAATAAAAAAATTTGCTTGGAATGAAAATGTTCTCCTTTAAAATTTTCTGTTAAAAACTTAAAATTATAGAATAGAAAGAGAAGAGAATCAATGATGGCATTTATATGCTTAAAATAGAAGATACGAAAAAGGATTCAAATCTATAACATCAATTATATTTTAATTTTTAAGATCGGAATACATTCAATAACTTATTACAAGAAAATCTTCTAAAAAGTTGAGAACTCTAACCTCACCCAAAACCACCTTACCAAGTGTCTATGACAACACACAAGATTGTGTTCATCTTTTGTTTTCTGTTTGCTTTCATTTCATCCTGAAACAAAAATTTAAGAAAAGTAAACAAAAAATAAAAGAGAAAACTAAAAATAGGGAGAATAAGAAGAAGAAAAAAAAGGAAATTATTGCACGTAAAATACGTTGGGGAAGGCTATTGCCACATTTGGATAGATTTTTAATCAAATGAACCTATTTATTTATACATATATATAAGGTGTCTTCCATTTTATTTTTAATAGCAGGCAACATGTTTTTAGAGGGGGGGAAAATGCAGGCATCTTACGGAATTTGGACCCTTTCAAGATTCAAGTGTCCAATGTATGATTCCTCAACGAGATTCGTATAAGACTTTCTTCGCTGTGTTTTTTTTTTCTTCCTTCCTGCTCCTGAAGTGGTCCTTGATTGTTACTCTTCAAGAAGATGATGGTTGACCCTTCTTGATCTATACAAACACAGCTCAACTAAAATCTCAGGTTGACCTAGGAATATTTTCTAATTAGATGAGTTCATTTTGGGTTAAACTGTACGGCATCCAAAGGATGTGGACTTAATTGCCATTGATTGAAAAGGCATCAGCATCAAGCTGGCCAAGTTTGCATTAATTTTTGTTTTTTCCTCATCTCCTACTTTTATGGTAAGATTTTATCATAAAGTTCTATATTGATAGGTTGATTGATACAGTTAAACAAAGCGACCATAAGATTCTTCTGGGAGAAATTTAGTAATCTTTAACGTGAAGATTAGTCCAAAAGTACCCTTATATATGTATTTATATATAAAACACATCAATTATGACTTCAATAAAGCAGAAATGGAGAATGGGGGGAAATTTTCAAATATGCCTATTCTCATGCCATCCTCACCATCTCTTGCCCTAATCTAACTCTTTTTTCTTTTTTTTTTGGTGACAGCCCTAATCTAACATCTTTAGTTACTCAAGATGATGGTTTTGCCAAATTATGTTTCAGAATGCAACAGCATAAATAAATGCCCCTTTATGATTATTACGTTTAGTAAAATCTTCATATATTAACAGATATATATCTATGTTTGTTACAACGTGATAAAATATTAGATAAGTATTAATGAAAGTGATGCTGTGAGGATGTTAACAATCTATGGTAAGGAAATAAAATATGAGAAATGTTTTATGTATATGAGAATATCTGGCATTGTATTTACACTGTATGTTAATGTAAGAAAAATATTAAATTATTTTGTATGCGATCAGAAGATTCTTGCGATATACTGAGAATAATTTTATGTATGAGTTAAATAAAGTTAAATATATTTTAGTTGAATAAATAATGAGACTAATAAAATATAACAATTAATACATAAATGAGGATATGATACAGAAAATGTGGATTTTCGTTGATGGTTATAAAAAAAAAGAGAAATAATATTTTTCATGAACTTTATTTTGTGAAACGGTTCACGAAGTAAAAGAAACAATTTTCATTTTGTTAAGTAATTAAATTTTTAATTTATAACTATTATTTTTTTATTCAACATGATTGATTATTTGTTCACTCGTGATGTATTCTATAAATAAATTCATGAGACATAACAATGCTCTTAAGGTAGAATTGCTTCTGGACTTGCAAGTGCTAATACACGAAGAAACATATTCCATATACTAGTTGAAGATAAAATTCTACACTCGTTATGTATATGGGTCCGAATTTCCTTTGACTAGTAATCTCGCTTGCTTGTTACCTCTCTGGTCAAGAAGATTGGAGTGTAAAAATTAGTTGGGTAGCCTCCCTTTAAGAATAAAAAATCATTAGAGATAATCACATGAATTAGTTGAATAACCTCCTTGTAGAGATAAAAATTTATTGGAAGCCATCCTTTGGTGAGCCTCTGATTGTCCTTATGAAATCTAAAATGCCATAAGTTATATGACCGATAATATTAAAATAACATATCTTTAATAAAAAAATATATTCTTAGTACATTTTGAATTATGAAGAACAAAGTAAATTATAGTTGGAGAAAAAATAATTTATAAGATTTTATAAAATATAATCATTTAATAATATTTTTTAAAATTTGATTTCTTTTTTAAGTTTTCAATAATTACGACGTATATTTTATTTTTAAAAGTATACTCCAAATTACTTTAAAAAAAGAGAGCTTAGATTTGGTTACACATCAAAACTTGGGCGTCGTCAGTAAAGAGAAATAAAATGGTTTTTAATTTCCAAGACTGAATGTATTTATCCACAACTAATTCCAATTTCATCACAAAAATCTGTGCATATATATATATAGTTTGCACGATCCGTGTTATTACAATCATTGATATAAAACAAGGAACTAACCATCATCATTGTCATTATCGATTTGTAATGCAACAAGAAATTCAAAATGTCCAAAATTCTGCTAACATGCTTAATAATTCAGAGTTTAAGTTGGTATTTATCTTTGAACAACAAACCATCTTCCATCATCCTGCATCCTCAAACAGGCAGTGTCCTCATCATTTTCCCACCTCAGTCACCCATGATGTCTCGTGATAATGAGCATTCAACTTCAAATTAATCCTCAATTTGAACATTAAACACCATGAATAATGCTTTTTCACATGAATTATTAGGAATACATCTTACATAATGGATAATTGACAAAATTAAACTGTAAATGTAAATAAAAAAGAAATAAAAATAATTATAATAAAGTGATAAAAATTATAAATATAAAATAATATATATTTAAATATGTATAACATTATTTAAATTAACCAATGCTCTTTATATATTTAAATAAATATTAAAAAATATTGTTTAAAATAATATGTTGTTACCATTTTCTTATTTGTGTCTAAAAAATTTATTATATATATATTTTTAAGAGTATATATATTATTAAAAAAATATTAAAATTAATAAAAAATAATAATAAAAATAGATATAATAAATAATATTAAAAAATATATAAAAAAAAAGCATATACACGGTAAAAATATTATAAATGATTATGTTTTGTTTTCAGTCGTTCTCCCCAAATGAACCCAAAGTTGATGGTGTTGCCATTCTGGTAAATTCACAGAAAAGGAGGGGGCAATGATGATGTGACGTCATCAAGATAGCAACCCGCACTAGCTCCTCTCATGGCCACCTCTGCCCTCCTGTACTCTTCTCAGTTCCTCTGTTCCACAACTCGACAAACCCATCCTCAGACTCAGTGGCTCCCCCTGTAATATTCCCCCAAAACCCCTCCTTTTTCTTAAGTCTCTCTCTCTCTCGCCAAGGCAAGCACTTCCATTTATATTATCCCACACCACCACAAAGGTTGCGAGAAGTGAAGAGAAAATAATCTCACAGTTCCACACACAGCCAGAGTTCTCAGCCTGAAACTTGAACACGACCTCACCTCACCAACCCTCTCCCCTTTTACTCTTTATCCCTTTACCCTCTTCTGTGCTACACACACACTCCCTCTCTCTCTTCCATTTCCATTTACCCTCACCTCAAATGGAGAAGATGATAGCTCTCTACAAGCTTGAATCTCGTGGGATAGTGTAGTCACCTCAAAAGTTCTCAACTTTATCACACACACACACACACTCTCTCTCTTTCTCTCTACCTTCCTTTGCTTCTCTCCCTCTTTCTCTATCTACAACTTCCTCTGCTGGAGGATGGCCTGCCGGTGCCGGAAACTGACCGTAGTGAACTTGGATCCAGAGAGAAAACGAAGTGGCGGTTTGAGGACCAAACAGGCAGGAAGAGGATCGTGCCGTGGTAGTTAGTTTTTACAAACTCGCAGGAAAAAAATGCTTCTTCTCCGGTTTTGACCCTTACCCTTTATTCTTTCTCTTTTCGTGAATGCTAGTGTCGCTCCATTACTTCGGAAAAACGAAAACTTTCTCGCGGTTTTGAAACCCCTTTTGTTGAAAAAAAGATGGGGTTTTTGTTGAAAGAAGCTTTGAAGACTGTGTGTGCTCGGAATCAGTGGTCTTATGCCGTGTTCTGGAAGATCGGCTGCAACAATACCAAGTGAGTTTCCTGAGGAAAATGGTTTTTGCTTTGTGCTCTCTGTTTGGTTTCTGAGAAAATCTGTTAAAATCAGCTTTGATTAAAGGTTTATCTGTGTACATATGCTTTTGATGCTTGTACTTTCTCGGGAACCAAACGGGGGATCTCATGCGAAATTCGTATTTATTTTAATTCTATTTCTGGGGTTGGTTCGTTTTCAAGATAAAATCCACATGTTAGTTCCTGTTTTGGAATTTTATGTATGCCTTTGTTGCTTCTGTGTTGTTTTCAAGAATCTTTTTTTTAAAAAAAAAATCATTTCTATTAAAAAATGTTTATTTAACACTGGTTTGCCAGGCGCACTATCTATTGGGTTGATTGTCTATGAACGAATCTATTGATTCAGTACTTGTTTTCCTTGTTTGAGTCTCTTTGGTCTTATCTTCTTGTTCCATTTATAACAAAGGCTGACCCCTTTCTTCTTCAGCAATTGGGAGGTTAATCTGCTGATCTATCTCTGTCATAGTAATCACTTATGAAGTTATGATGCAGTGATCATTCTGTTCAATTTTCGAACTAAATTGAACTATTTAGCCCTTAATTGTAATTAACATGTTAATAAGTTACCTAAATATAATTAGTGAAGTCTCCAAAACAAACTGGAGAATGAAACAAGGGTTTGTTTAGATCAGAATCTTGAATTTAATGTTTGTAATTGCACAAAGAATTATGAAATGAAACTACAATTTTGAGCTTAATTCTATTTTGTTTACAGCCAGAAATTAAAAAAGAAAAAAGAAAAAATTCCAGCTTTATTTTATTGCTTTGTTCCTAACTTCCTGTAAACCTTTTCTTTTTTTGACTGAATATATGAAACTATTGTTGCTTATCTACAAGGTCTTATATTTGCTTTCACACTTTGTACTCTAAGCAGCCAAAGGGACGTTGAAATATTATGCCTTTGACTTTATGCCCTGATTGCTGTCTATAGAATATTTGTATTTGAGTTAATGGAGTATGGTTTGACTTGGCAGTCTGTTAATCTGGGAAGATTGCTATTATGAACCCTTGCCATCTCCTTTCCCTCCACGCATTATTGGGACGTCTAATTTGCCTTACCGAGATGGCGAAGGATACTGGTTTTCTTCCGAGTCACAGTTGTCTCAGCTGGGGATTCAGAAGGACGACAGAGTCTTTTCTTTGATTAACAAAATGATGGTGAATAATTCATTCAATATCATTGGTGAAGGGTTGGTGCTTTCTTTTTTTCACCATTTCCATGTTTATCAGGGTCCTAATTTTAAGTGATTTTGTTGTTATTCCCATGTCACTCAAGTGCTGCATTTTGCTGTTACCCAGGATAATTGGACGAGCAGCATTTACAGGAAACCATCAGTGGATTCTTTTGAACAATTTCACTAGAGATGCATTTCCACCAGAGGTACGAGGTTGATGATCTGCTTCTAGTGATATAACAGAGTTCTTTTCCTGTGAAGAATGCATGAACAGTTTCTGATGAGTGTCATGGTTTCTTCTTAAATTTTGGTGGAAAGGCAAATAAAATTTTGTAAAATCTTACTTTTGTCTATGTTCAATTTTATTTTGTTTTATTATTTTTATTTTTATGTTCTGACTGTTGGTCAAAAATGAGTTTATATTAATGTATTATGAAGATTAAATGACATAAGCATCTTTTATGTGATAAGTGTGTGTATATATATTCTTGGAATGGTTAAAGGCTTGGAGTAGATAAACTTGTGAACTTCATTTTCATTTCTCTTTATTGGTGTGTTCTTTTTAGGTATATACTGAGGTGCATTACCAATTTTCAGCTGGAATGCAGGTTTGTGATTTTCATTATGCTTCACATTTTGCTGTAAACTTGTTATTACTGTTTCTTGATACCATATTATATCTTTTGGCAGACATTAGCGGTTATTCCTGTGCTTCCCCATGGTGTCGTTCAACTTGGTTCTTTCTTGCCAGTACGTCTTTTTCTTCTGTTCTGTAATTTTGAAGAAATATAATACTATGTCTCCAATGATTTAATGCTAGAGAATGGGATTGTGGTGAGAAGTCAGAAAATTTCTCCTTATTATCTTTGGATTAAGAATGAAAGCTCCAGGTTAACTTAAAAGTCATAAGACTGAAGGATCGCATTATCCATTCCATAAACCTAGGATATTTATCCTTGAAATTTGAAACAGTGGTGTGTGAGCTCGTGAGCTCTTACACTCATATAGATCACTGTTTTCATATAATTCACTCTCTCTTGATCTCTGTGATTTCCTTCGGTGATTCCTTGAAAACAATTTGAGTTTTTGGTTAGTGAATAACTTAAAATATAAGCAGTTTGAAGCCTACTCTAGTTTTTCTATCTCTTTTGTCATTGAGTTGCATGGATCTCTAGATTGTCTGTTATACTATGGAGCGTTACCAGTTCATATAAGCTATTCTCTAGTTTTGGGGATTTTTGAGAATGCTTCATAAAAATGAAGCCAAATAAGTTAGTTTCTTTCTGCTGCTCCAATTTTCTTTAACTAATGCAGCCATACTTAATGCTGCAGATAATGGAAAATATGGGATTTGTGAATGATGTGAAGAACTTGATCTTGCAATTGGGATGTGTTCCTGGTGCCCTTCTATCTGAAGATTATTCGGCAAAACTTTCTAGCGAAAGATTTGCTGGACCTGTGACTGTTGGAGTGCCTGTGTCTGTTGATCTACCAGTCATTACCTCAAATTGCACTCCCTCAGTTGCTAATGGTTCCAACCAACTAATTGATTCATCTCATGCTTCAAGGCCTATTGCTCAACCAACTGTTCTAAGGGGAGAAATAAATAATTACCAGGGTTCTGTATTGACTCCTCAAACCCATAACTTAAACCAGATATCATCCAAGTACCATGATAACCTTTGCCAACCAAAGGCTCGTTCAATGATTAAAACAAATGTCAGTTGCCAACTAGAGAATACAGTTGTGGAGGCTGGAGCTGAAGTGATACCCTCAAATCTTGATTCATGTCTACAACAGCATTCTGTTTCTTATAGTACAAGATCTGCATTCAATGAATTAGCTGGTTTCAGACAATCAAGTCCAAGCGACTGCAGCCTTAAATATATGGAACAACAAATCTTACCAGGCGTTGGGAGACAAAGTCATGTTAATCCTAATATGAATCCATCAAGTACCTTAAATATGTCTCAACTGAAAACTGATGGAGGCCATATTCTTGAACAGAGTCAGAGTTCTTTTAGTACTTCTTTACTTGGAGGAATCCCAATATGTAGTGGGATGAGTAATCTTTTGAGGACAAATATGATTAACTGCTCGGTTTCAAACCCTCCTAAAGTATCCACTTCCGATTTTTCTGGAACACAAAAAGTTGGTGTTGGACTTCAATCAGTTACCAATCACATTCATCTAGAAGGTTCTGATCAGAAGAATCTTCCTGTAGATTTAAAGTGTGCTCATGATGCTTTGGCTTCAACAGATCAAAGGATAGATGATGATTTGCTTCAGGCCCTTAAGATCCCATCTCTTCATCTTGAGGAACATGTGTCTATGAGTGATCACATCCCTGGTTTTGTTCATGATTGCCTCAATAAAGATGGTACTAGTCAACATATGATGAAAATGAATGCTAAACAAGAAGCTTGTACACAACCTCCATCAGGCGATGACCTCTTCGATGTTTTAGGTGTGGATTTCAAAAGGAAACTACTGAATGGGAACTGGAATAAATTGCTTGCTGATGAATCAGATGCCAATGCAGAAAGTCTGGATAAGAAGGCAACATGTATGAATATGCGGGATATAGATCCTGATAATAGTTATTCAGTTATTGAAGCAATATCAGACAGTGGCATCTTCTCTGGGACAGGCACTGACCACCTCTTAGATGCTGTGGTCTCAAGGGCTCAATCTGCTTCAAAACAGAATTCTGATGACATGTCTTGCAGGACAACATTGACAAGGATTAGTACCACTTCTGTTCCCTCTCCTGCCTGCAAGCAGGTTATGTCTGATAATGTTGTCCAGGGGAAATTGTTTGATTTTCCTAAGATGGGAGGTAAAACAGGTGCTGCTGAAACTTGTTCTCTTAGGTCTGGGTGTAGCAAGGATGATGCTGGAAACTTCTCTCAAACTACTTCCATATACGGGTCTCAACTTAGTTCATGGGTTGAGAATGTTAGCACTGTGAAGCATGAAAATAGTGTTTCAACTGGATACTCTAAGCGGCCAGATGAAGCTTGCAAATCAAATCGTAAAAGGCTTAAACCTGGAGAGAATCCCAGGCCTCGACCTAAAGATCGCCAAATGATTCAAGATCGCGTGAAAGAGTTGCGGGAAATTGTGCCAAATGGAGCAAAAGTATAGCCTTTCTTGTGCTCTCTTATATCTCAATCCAGAATTTCTTTTTTAAATATCATATTCAGGTGCTGAATTTTTTTTTCTTTAATCTCTTATAATGATTCAACAGTGTAGCATAGATGCACTTCTGGAAAGGACCATCAAGCATATGCTTTTCTTGCAAAGTGTAACAAAGCATGCTGACAAGCTGAAACAGACTGGGGAGTCTAAGGTATGGACATCATCCGCTCCTTTTGCCTTATGTCAGACAAATGATCTAGTTATGATGTGGGAAATATTTTCATTTTCATGGGCATTGGTTTTTTATATGTTGAATAAAAAAAAGAATAAGAAAATATATTTGATAGTATTTTGAGAGGTACGCTTGTCCATATGTATGGTGGCTCACATTGAATATCAACCAAAATTCTTCATACGGAAAAAAATTGGTCTGCTTCTTTTATGAGCAGCAGGACCGTAAATAAGAAAGAATAGCTGATAATGTTTTGCTTTGAGGAAATATTAATAAGGGGGAAAAATACTGATTGTTCTTTCTTCCTTAAATATGCAGATTATTAGTAAGGAGGGTGGATTGCTTTTAAAAGATAACTTTGAGGGAGGGGCTACATGGGCATATGAGGTTGGCTCACAATCAATGGTTTGCCCTATCATAGTTGAGGATCTGAATCCTCCGCGTCAGATGCTAGTGGAGGTAGTAACTGATGCTTTATAAATTTATAAAATTCTTTTGGCCCTACAATATTTCTGTATTACCTCTTTATCCTGTTTGCTTGGTTATTCTTACAGATGCTTTGTGAGGAACGGGGTTTCTTTCTGGAAATAGCTGACTTAATCAGAGGATTAGGTTTAACCATCTTAAAGGGGGTCATGGAAGCTCGCAATGACAAGATCTGGGCACGCTTTGCTGTTGAGGTAATACTCCAGAAAGGGAAATGACTAATCATAAGTATAATGAACTGCCTATATTATGTCAGTTTTTGTAGTGGCCTTTAATACTTATTAGCATTTTCAGCTATGACCAACTTTCATAGTAACTTTGTAATTATAACCTTCATAGAGAATTTGCATATAAGCATTTTGGGTTGAGAAAAATCCAATATGTGTTATTACTTGTTAGTTTATGTATTGTGCTAGTTACTTACTTTTAAGTTTTGCAGGCAAACAGGGATGTAACAAGGATGGAAATATTTATGTCACTGGTTCATCTTTTGGAGCAAACGGTTAAGGGCAGTGCATCTTCATCCAATGCAATTGATAACAACATGATGGTTTATCATTCTTTCCCACAAGCCACCCAGATACCAGCAACTGGTAGGTCTAGTAGTTTGCAATGAGCCACCTGCTATATAGTTTCTTGGTCTGGATGTGTTGTTGAGAGCAAGTCTTGCCATGACTTACATCATATCCGGTCCAAGACTTCAGGTGACCTTAACTTCGTCTAACTGCTGTTTCACCTCTCATTTCTGACCTCATTTTGGAGGGGGATGTATGTGTTTAGTTAGTGAAGAAGAGCATCTCAAGATTAATATGGATGGATCGGTATAGTTCATCTGAAATGTTTTCTCCCGTACCTGCCAAGATAACTTATCCTGTGTTGGCAGTTTTTACTGATGCTTTTAGACAGATCTTACATGACTTGCATCCTTTTTTTTTTTTTTCCTTTTCCCCCTTCTGTGAGTGATTTGACCGGTGGTTGTATATTGCTCCGCAGATGGTATTGTGATTCAGATGTATAGATATTGTAGGATTTGGAAAGAAGGGTGTCATGTTTGTTATCAAGCTATGAACTTATTCTTCCTTTTTGACCTTTTTCTCCTTGTTTTTATTGGAGTGGTGAACTTGGCTTTGTTATAATACTAATGTTATAAATATCAGCTTTGTGTGGTTTGTATATGTGGAGTCTCTGCATAAACGAGAATAGTATACCTTCGTTTTATCAGTTCCTCATGTGATCTGTTACCAACTTGCTATAGCACAGATCTGCCTATAAATCATTTATATGTACTGTGTCTTCGGTAAATAACTTTGGGATAAAAAACTTAAGCCAAGCATCGTGTGACATAAGTGCACCAAGTAAAATAAAGAGCTTTAGCCAATAATGCCGTTGTTTTAACAGTCTTGTTATTCGATCAATTAAAATATTTTAATTTTTTTTTTATTATTTTTATAAATTTATTTTGTATCTTGCGATAATGTTATAATTATATATAATTTGTTTTGATGTTTTTTTTTTATATAAACATATAGTGTAAATATATTTTATATATTTTAAGTGTACAAAAAACATTTCTCCTTGTTATAATAAGGTCTTAACAATTACTAGTTGGTTGCCATTGGTGGTTGTCCCTGCACTATAAATAATGATTGGTTCATTGCAAATTTATTTACAACTATTTTAGCTCATATGGAACATTAAGCAATTAGTACGTGCTGGTATATTAGGATTGTACCCTCGATGGTAGGTTTCTTCTTACTCTTGGGCATCCAAAGAAAAGAAAAGAGCGTCATTTCGTTCTAGTGCTCTACTTGGATTGTGAAGATGGTTAAGGAGGCATATATCCAAGCATGCTTCACTGAAATATTGAATAATTTTTCTGCTGGTATTGCATTAGAGAGAAAGTAAGAGTTACATTTATTATAGAAAAGATAGAAGAATTTCGTAATATATAAAGAGAAGATATTTTTAGAAATCTCTGGAAGAAGAGTAGATCAGGTGAAGGATAACTTAATAGTTAAAGGTAAAAAAAAATTAATAAAGATTATCATTAAAATAATTAAAAAAAATTTAAATTTATATGATATTTTTAAAGATTTAATTTATAATATAATATAATGGTGTGATTTGATTTATGTAATTGATTTCATTTAATAAAAAAAAAAAGGCTTGATTGTTATAAAAAAGGGAAAAATTAACTATATGGCTCCTGTGAGCCTAACGTGTCCTGCAAAATATCCAAGTTGTACATGACAACATAGCCACTTACTATAATTTACTGTTACTAAACCTCCAAGCACCAACATTCAACTCCACTCAGCAAAATAATAAACATTGTCCTGAAAAGAAATGATGATTGTCTTTTATTTCATACAATTGGGAATTGCTATTCGTCCATTTCATATTAATTCCATTTACGAAACATGGAAAAAGATTATTATATATTTCTTTTAGGGATATATATTATTGATATATTTTTTAAAGATGTTAAATTTAATAAAAAATAATAAAATAAATATAATAAATAATATTAAAAAATATTTAAAAAATGTATGTCAAATTAATAATAAAAATATTAAAACGGACGCAACAATGGAATAATTTGGAACATCATTTCATTTTTATTGCTATCAAAATATCAAATTATGACTTTTGTTTCAGACTTATAACCTGTAAAGTACAACTGTATCAAATTAGAAGAAAAAAGAAGGTGCAGCTGTAAAAAGTGGATGTCTTGATCAAATCTATCGAGCTTAAAGAACTTTTGGTTTATTTCAACCAAAAAAAAAAAATAGTTTATTGGCAAAAGTGAGAACTCTCATATTAGTGCATGTCATTATCAAGCTTGGACCACAAAGCCGGTGCACTGATCAAGGATAAGCATTAAACCATGACTTTGTAATATTTTTGTTTAGAAATTGGTGGTGCCTTACCCTAATGCCCAAGCCACTAATTAAACTCACTACTAAAACGCTGAAAGCGTCTTAATTGAGGGTAATCATCTAGTACAAGAGGGAAAAATTCTTGCGTAGAAATTTTCTACCTTATGCATTTAAGTTAATTTTTAACATATATAAAATTATGTATGTCATATTAAAAATACATATATCAACAATCATAAATTTATCCTAACTTCCTTTTCTCTCTATTTCTCTCGTATTCTGAGCCTCCTTTTCATGAAAGTATTGGAGTGGTAGATTACTATCTTTTTTCTTTGGTGATAGCTCACCATTTCTTTTTCTTTTGTTTTTGTATATTTTTTAATAATTTACTCAAATTTGATAGATCTTGAACTTAATTATATAGATCTGTTGCTTTCAATGACATATCATGTGATTTTATTATCTCTTTCATGAATATTTTTGTTGTCCTTTCTATGGATATTTTAGTTTTCAATTCTTAGTGTATTTTTTGTTAGTCTCCTTATATTTAGTCGTATCCTGATAGTTTGACAGATGGGAGAGAGTTTCATATATACTTTGAGAGGAGGTGTAATGCATTCTTGAAGCTGCAACACTTCTTGTGATGGTCTCCACTGTAAAAGATACTTAGACATTGATAGTCTTCGGACAATGAACAGATCTATAGATTGTTGATAAATTTAAAAGATAGACTGTATTTTATTTCTATCTCTTTCTAGATCTAATGTATTTTTTTCAATTTATAAGTGTCGTTAGGCCTCGATCATAATGAATTTTTTTTCTCATAAAAAAGAAGAAAATACACATCTTTATTAACATAACTTTATATATGTCAAAGGTTGATTTGCATGTCTAAAATAATAGGAAGTTTCCACCCAAAAATTTATCAGTGCAAGAAGATCATAGCTATATGTAGGACTTAGCTGACAATCTATGCTTAGTTTATAATGCTGAACTTACTACAAATCTTAATTGTATAACTTGGGATTGGAAGTCGACTTAGTCAGAAGGTCGAGTCATTGGGTTAGTAGTCTGATTGTAGATCACGTGGTCGAACTAAAAAACCTAGACCCAAAAAATATATTTTTAAAAATATATGAAAAAATACTTTATACAAAAAATATTATATTAAAAAATACTATATGAAAAAAATTTCAAACTAACAGTGATAATAACCTATTAGTTGGATAATAATATAAATTAAAAAACTGAGCATATTATTCAACAAGAACATATGGTCTAATAATAGAATACATTTCATGATAAAGGCTAATAGGTACTGTGTTCAAATCTAACAGGATCAATCGGGCCAACTCGTCCAAACAAGTCACTCATGTTTGATCGATTCATTAAGAAAACCTATAATAAACAAGAATCAGGCCGACTCAAAGACCGAGTCTCAAGTTTCCCAATTCAATCCACCGCGGGTCATATAACTATGCTACAAATGGTGCCAAGTGCCCTTTGGATGTTTATACTAAATCCAGGTGCTAAAGAATCAACAACATTTTCGATTTAAATGTTGTAGTTGATCTTCCTTCCCAATATGGCACTCATCATACGTGCATTGTTTTTTGTGTTGTATTGTTTTTGCAACCATTTGATGAAGTGCTCCATTGATGGGACATGTTGTTCATGAAACTTTATCTATTTATAGAAGAATTTACATTATAAAATAATACTATTTACACACATATTATCTTACATTTTATAATTTTATTACGTTCCTTAGATACGAAAGATATGCACACTTGTAATATATATATCAAGTTTTATCCTTCGGAATAATCAGAAACTCATACATACCAAACAAGTTTAACATATAAAATGGCAAAGCAAAATCTTAGCAGGTGATAGTTGTTTGATTCACATGTTCACCCCTTTTATCACCACCCCACGTATAGTCTCTTACATGTCACTGAACACATCGAATTTTCCCAAGGCATATTGGTTTGTACATTTTTATGTTTATAGAGGACAAGTGCAACAACAGAAGAACAATAATCTAATGTGCTCGAATCTTATATCTAATTAATGGCCACAGTTTGATTTCTGCAAAGAACTAAATAAAAGGGATGGATAGGCTGCTACTTTAGATTTCGTTGCATTATTATTTTTGCTTTTAATTTAGTTTAGGAACTCAAAGAATGAAATGTGACCTGTCCTTACATGCAAGAATATATTCAATCCATCTATGTATATTCCTGATGTCGAGACTCTTAATTAGTGGTTGTGTTCATAACGCCAGCTCCATCAACGTTTTAGCTTTCACCAAACTGTTGGAACGTCAAGTCTCGACCACAGGCCTGTTTTAACGTACGATGGAAAGAATAAAAGTGACTGGAATGCATCCGTGAGAGGTATAGGAAAGGGAAGGAAATATGGAAAATGAGGCTTTATCTCCTTACTAAGATTTATTTATTTATTTATTTATTTTTTTGGCCTTTGTCATCTGATTTAAGTTCTATTGTTGGGATTGTTTCCTAGCTTGGATTTGGTCCAATATTGATGTATCCATGTGTCTAATATGGCCAACACTTGATATAGTTGATATATCAATTTTACCCCAATAATGGCACGGCACATTGTTCTTAATTTCTGTAAGACATCGTTTAACTAAGCTAAACAAGAGATATTAACATTACAAATTATTCGCTGTTTTGAAGAGCCAGTCTGAAAGCTAAATTATGATATCTGGAGCTTCAGATACAGATGAGTTGTCTTTAAGATATTCCTTTTTGGGTATCAACCAAGATCGAAATGACAGATGCACGTACCAAATAAGTGTAACACATCACTACTCTTTTTTTTTTCCCTCTCTCTCTTTTATTTTTTCCTTTCCATCTACGGCCACGATAAGTTTGCGTAGTATCTGTGTTTAAAATGTACAGTGTAACTAACATTTTCATGCATCCTTTGGGAATAAACCTAGTTAATTAGTGAACTGAACTACCTATCCTAGATAGTGAATTACTAGCTGTATCTTTAGGATATGTTTGGGAGTAAAGTTTTGGAGAGAAAAAAAATCAATTATTTATTCTTTATTTTGAATAAATACTATATATATTAGAGATTTTTTTAAAATAAAGACATAAAATGAAAGATAATTATGTAATTTTTCAATCATCTTTTATTCATTTTTATAAATATTTTATATCTCAATTTAAAAATAAAAATAAATCTTTCTTTTTCTTTTCTTCCAAAACTCTCCATCTAAACATACCCTTAGTGACATGCCAAAGAGCCTCCTGTTAGAATTTTTCTATAAATTCTAGTGGGCTGCAATCAATTGTGACATTTTGTTTTGCTAAAAACGAGCTGATATTATGATTTATTTTATGATACTTAAGCCCACTAAAATGTGATTAATTACTAATGAGCTTTGGATACTTAATTTTGATGTATGTGGGAGGATTGTGGGCCTAACCACTAGGCCCATAATGGGAGGTGCAGGGTTAATAAATAAGATTGTCCCTTTTTGCGTCTTTAGATTGCTCTCAGGTTTGTCCCATTAAAAATCTAAATTTGGAGTTGATAGTAAAGGAAGACTTGGTCTTTTGTTCCAAGGATGCATAACGTGCAACATAGAAGCAAAGGTTCATCGAATCATGTCTTCAATAAGTAAGTTATTAAATCAGTGTTCTAATTTCATATAAAATGTGCCTTTCTTGATATGTTTTTCCTACATTTGGTATCAGAGCCTGGTTTTATATGTTTTAGGACCTGATTGTTAATTATCTTATGGGTTTTTTCAATTCATGTATGGGTTTGTTTTTCAATTCATATTCTTGATGGGTTTTTCAATTCATAATTTTTTCAATTCATATTTGAGGTATGGGTTTTTCAATTCATGAATGGGTTTGTTTTTCAATTCATATTCCGTATGGGTTTTTCAATTCATGTATGGGTTTGTCTTTCAATTCCTATGATGTCGTATGGGTTTTTCAATGCTCTGGATATGATTTTGAAAAATAAAATAAATAAATGTTAAACCGCTTTCTTGGGATTCAAACATAAGTGCATAGGGAATTATGCAAATGCACGACCTACGCACTAGATTGTGCTATTATGGTTTTGTTGCGCTAAATGTATATATATAAAGGCACGTTAACGTTTTGAATGTGCGATCTCCTTTTCAAGATTGCTATTATTTATCCATTTATTTTTTTTCCTTTTCTTTACCTTTTGTAAATTTATTTTTAATATATATAAATATATATATTTTTTAAGTTGGATCGTGAAATTATACATGCTTTAATAATTCTTTAACAAAGCTGTTTGATACAAACATGTTGGAATGATATATGGAGCAAGAGAAGATGAACTAGTAAGATGTTTTTATGGATTGTATGAGTCATTACCACCAAAGTGGAGCCACCAGTTCATGGAAGTCTCTTTGTAATTGAGGAATGCTTTTAACCATTGGGATTCCATCATCAAGGTTATTGTGTTTAGTGATTGAAAGTTGATTTGAGATGGAGTTATTGGGGAATATGTTGGGCTAAAGGGACTTGTCCGCCCAAAGGAGACAACTTTCTAAACCCAAAGTGTATACTCATGGATTCATCGAGATTTTCTGAGTTATGACCTTGTTTGTCGCCCAAATGAGAATCTTGATATTGGTCTCATTATGATAGCTTGTTTGCATTTTGAGCTATATCTTGCCTTGTAATATGTTCTAATGCATTCCTGTTTTGACTTACAAGTGAAAGAACAATTGTTCTCGCTTCTATTGAGAGAATGGATCAAATTATGGGAAATGGAGGCAAAATTTGGAATTCTCTTTAGGAAAATCGATCTTGATTTAGGTCGCGAAGAACAAGCTGTGATAAATGAGATCTCTCACCTTGAGTTTGATCAAGAATCTCGAACATCTTTTGAGTGGTTTTCAGAGAAAGGGCAGTAAGGGGTTCCTCAACTTTGCTCTAGGAGAGCAGGTTAAGCCGACAACGCCGAGTTGGATGTATAATCTTTCACGAAGTTAACGGACATGAGATATGACAACATTGGGGGCGTGAGGGAATTCATTATGAAGATAGTTCACATCAACCACGAAAGCCCACCAAATTGACCTTAATGAAAAATTCATTGTTGGGTTAGTTTCTACCTGATTCGATTTCACACAAATTAAACCGCGTCGCAATACCATTGGTGAGAAATGGATCATGAATGACCTCATTACCAAATGTGTTCTTGAAGAAGAGAAACTCAAGAAAGGATCATAGCCTTATTATCTATCCGAATGGGCAAACCGCACCAGTACATCTAATGCTTCTCATAGATGATGAACATTACAATTTATTATCTTTAAGAAGAGCAAGAAGGGCATAAGAAAATTGATCGCATAAGTTCAAGACTTGGTTTGAACAAGCATAAATGAATAATAATTTGTTCCATTCTGGTGAGTCTAATCTAGTTGATGTTTCTATGAATTCTTGGTGGCTTGATAGTGGTTCCATAACCCACATTCTTTGTGTCTTTACGGGGGTTCGAAATGCGAGGGAGCCCCACCAGGAAAGCAAGCTAAGGGTAGGAAATGATCTTAAAGTCTTTATAGAGAAAGTGGGAGATCTCAGCCTAGTTTTAGATTCAAGTTTTGAATTGATTTTGAAGGATATTTTTTATGTACCCTCTTTTAGGAGAAATTTGATTTAGTTTCTTGTTTAGATAGACTTGGTTTCAATTTTACTTTTGGTGATAGGAAAATAAATATGATGTTGAACTCCCAAATTGTTGGTTATGGATCTTTAGTGGATGGTTTATATAAATTATCTTTGGCTTCTGATAGTTTTTCTTCATCTTTAGTTGTTGAGAATTCAGTTGTTAAAAAAAGTTGAGGAAAAATCTTTTTATGTTGTGGCACAAGCGCTTAGGTCACATTTCTAAGGAAGAGTTTGAGAGGTTGACAAAGACAAATATTGGAACATTTCTTGTTTTTTGATGATTTGTATCCTTGTGTGGATTGCATTAGGGAAAAGTTTACTAAGACAAAAAGGTAGGTGCAACTAGAAGTTCAGATCTCTTAGAAATTATTCATACAAACATTAGTGGGCTTTGTCTTCTACATTTTGTGGTAACTAAGATTTTTCATTACATTCATTGATGATTTTTCTCGATATGACTATCTTTATTTGATTAAAGAAAAATAAGCTCTGAGAAATTTAAAACTGGAAAAGCAATTGGGAAAAATTATCAAATGTAAGATCCATTGATGGAGAGGGTAACATGTTGTTCATATGGGACCATTTGCTTTATACTTTATGGAATATTTACACCATGCCCGGGAGAACAAAATGGTGTTACATTATAAAATATGATGAGAAGCATGATGAGTAGATATAACACACATATGGGGTATCTTACATTTTATATTCTTAACGAGTTTATTACGTTCCCAAAACTCAGAATACGAAAGATATGCTTTCGAACATCTTGTAATATATATATCAATTTATAATCCTTCGGAAAAAAATAGATCAGAAACGTTGTTTTTCATTGGACATCCAGGAAACAAGTTTAACATAGAATAGAAATGAATGCTAAAAAGCTTAAAATCTTGTTCGAGGTGATGTTCTTTAGATTTGTTTTTTGCCATTACTGTTCTTGTTTGATTCACATGTTCCCAATTTTATCACCACCCCACGTATAGCTCTCGGAATAATGATATATGTCTGCTTTGTGGTTGACTGAACACATCGAATTCCCTTGAGGAGGTTAACCGAGGCAAGGCTATAGGTTGAGTTTGTGGTCATCTTTTGGAGATATGTTTATAGAGGACAAGTGAAATGTGGAAACGTGCGATGAATGAAGAACAATAATCTAATGATGTATCGAATCTTGTTATTCTTAATTGTAAGGCAACAGTTTAAATTTTTCAAAACAAAGAAAGCAAAAAGGGTAAAGAGAAAGGGATGGAGTGGCAAAGGGTTTCACTTAGAAGGAGGGCATTGACTTTACTTTAGACTTTTTCGTTCGACAAAGGATTTAGGATCATAATTCTTTAGCTCACTTTGATTTGGAGTTGCACCAAATGGATGTGAACTCAAAGATGATTTGAGTGAGAAATGTGAGGGTTTGCATATCCTGGTACATGCAAGAAAGGTATTTATGGTTTGAAACAAGCTTTCAATCCATCTATGAGGAGAATAATTCAATGTATATATCTTGAGGTGTGGGAGCAAATTTATCTTTCTTTAATTACGTGATGATATATTGTTCATAATGACCTCGCATCTTTGCGTGAGACCTAGATCTTTTGACATGAAAGCTTGGTGAGGCTTCTTTTGTCTTTGGGGATCTGTTGGAAGATCAAGTCTCGTTACCACAGGCCTACATCGATTTTAACGAGATTGGATAAGAATAAAAGTGACTGGAATGCATCCGTGATTCAACAAGGATATAAGAAAGATTGAACAAGTAGAATATGGAAAATGAGGCTTTATCTCCTTACTAAGATTTATTTAGTTGGCGTTTTTTTGGCCTTGGGAATGTCATCTGATTTAAGTTCTGTTGTTGAGGATTGTTGGAGATCGTGGGTTTGGATTTGGTCCAATATTGATGTATCCATGTGTCTAATAGTGAAACAACACTTGATATAGTTGAGTTATTCAATTTTACTACTCATGCCAATGGAATGGCACGGCACATTGTTCTTAATTTCTGTTCTATACAAAGACATCGTTTAACTAAGCTAAACAAGAGATATTAACATTACAAATTGATTCAAGGGACTGTTTTGAAGAGCCATGTCTGAAAGCTAATTGTGAGTTCTTTTCATGATATCTGGAGCTTCAGATACAGATGAGTTGTCTTTAAGATATTTATTTTTTTGGGTAAATAAGATCGAAATGACAGATTACATTTGATTTACCAAATAAAGTAATGAACATCACCACTTTTTTTTTTATCCCTCACTCTGAAATTTTAGCTTTTTTTCTTTTCCATCTACGGCCACGATAAGTTTAGTGATAGTATCTGTTCTATGTTTGAGAGAAATTAAAATGAAAATACAGCTATTTAAACTAACATTTTCATGCATCCATTCATTAGTCGGAATAAACCTAGTTAATTAGTGAACTGAACTACCTATCCTAGATAGTTTTAATTACTAGTATCTGATATCTTTAGGATATGTTTGGGAGTCATTTTCAAAATATTTTTTTTTTAAAAAAAATCAATTATTTATTCTTTATTTTGAATAAATACTATATATATTGTGATATTTTGATTTTTTAAAATGAAAGACATAAAATGAAAGATAAAATTATGTAATTTTTCAATCATCTTTTTATTCATGAGCTCAACCACTAGCCCATAATGGAAGGTGCCAGGGTTAATTTTTATAAATATTTTATATCTCAATTTAAAAATAAAAATAAATCTTTCTTTTTCTTTTCTTCCAAAACTCTCCATCTAAACATGCCCTTAGTGACATGCCAAAGAGCCTCCATGAAGAAGTTCTATCATAAGTTTGATGTCATGTCATTCTCAAAATTTCACTTACCTTTAGCAGAAATGTAAGACAAATCTGTGATTATCTGAATGGTTCTGATTAAGAAATATTATTTTGGAAGAGTATGTTGGTATCTATATTATAAGTAACTGCAACTTTATTGATCTTTTTAAAATTTTAACAATCAAATAACGAAAAGAGTCTTGAATTGAAGGGAAATACTGTTGAATTTGTTAGTTTACCCTTAACCATAACACCTGAATTGTGGCTTGTGTGTAGTTCTTTCTTTCTTTCTTTTCCTTTTTTTTTGGGGTGTGATATTGCTACTTGCCATCATGATCTTTGAAATTGATTGCAGTCTTTGGCGTTTTGCTGATGTCTATCAATACATATATTGCATTCATATCTATCAATATCATATCAATTTTACACTATATGTATTGACTATGAAAGCTCACATTTAAGGATAGCACATAAGCGTGCCTATGGTCTAGATTTTTAATTTTATTTTTGTTTTTAAGTAATCTGAATTGGAATATTGGATCGTTCAGTTTTTCCATGTTGAAAATCGATCAGTTTGGTTCTGATTATTTTTTATATGAAAATAAAAAATTAAATCAAATTGATCAATTTTTATACAAATATTAAATTTAATTAGTTTGCTTAATTTTTTGTTTTTCTAAATCAATTCGGTTCATTAATTAAGAACACTCCTTAATTTTACATGGTATTCGTTTTTATCTTTAGGTAGAAACACACATTCTATTCAAGTGAACACGTGTTTATAAGCTCCAAAAAGATTGTATAATTACTTTTAACAGTAATGTCATTCACTTAGACTAACAAATATATTTCGGTCCAAAACTCACTTGAATATCATGTACAATCATTAGATATTAATTTTAATAGCTAATTTAGATAGGTCAGGTGAAAATTGCCAGAATATTTACGGATTACGGTGCATTATACTAATTTTTTAAATATAAGAAGAAAGTGTAAATCAAGGCAAATATCAACGTGATAAAGTGTAATATCTCTTACTTGCAGTGCAGAAGTTTGAAACTTAATAAGTGCATTTTATAGTTAAGGCTAAGCTGACTTTTAAACGGGAATTAATCCCACATTTAAATAATGTAGGGACATCTCATGATCTCATTAAAAAAGGGTATAATATATATATTTTTTAATTTTTACACAAGAAGGACAAGAATAAATTAGTAAATTCAATTACCTTTTCCTCCAAAAGAGTCTTGTAAACCAAAAATAATGTTCCTGTTATAATTAGTTGAGAATTTAAATAACATATGACTATTAGAAATGAAATAATATATTAAGGTGGAATATGCTCCATTTTTTATAAAAAAAAATATATAATTAATAAACCGAGATGAGAGTAATTGCAATTTCCCCCAACATCATCCATCCAAGCTAATTGAAGGATTGCATAGCTTTGGTTGCTATCGGGCTGTTTTGCTTGATATATAATACTTGGTCTTAATGCACTGCATTCTCTCTCTCTCTCTCTCTCTCTCTTCCCAAGAGATGACATTTCTATTGGTTATGTTTGTCTAACATACATTCTTTGAAGCAATTGATAATTTTTATTGAAGGGTGACTTCATTTTTGGGTTAACGAATCTCTGTTTAAGACAGGAGGGAAAAAAAGGAAGGATTTCACAGCAGGTAGCATCCATACACTATTTCTTTCCATTAATAACAAGTCCAGATGGAGACTGGTTATTTGCAATTGCCAATTATTGCCAATATGCAGGGTTTAACTATTGGGAACAATACACCGGCTTCACCGAACAATTGCATACGAAGATGCAGATAAGCAGGAACTCCTTGTGTCATAAATTCAATTGAATCAATGCTGACTAGTCCTTTTCTCGTGAAAAGCTTTACCTATTAGTGATGTTGTATAAGATGAAGTTGCATAGTTGAAAATGATAGATACAAGATGTGAACCTCCTGGGGACCCTGTAAACTGACCTTTTGATGTGATCGGTTTCTCTAAACGATTGAAGACAATGAATTACAGTTTTGAGTTTAAGCCTCTTCTACCATGATCCCATTTTTAGCATTTTTCGTATTTAAAAATTTTATACAAAAATTTTTAACTTAAAACCTTAGATCCTACTTCATCCCTTATCTTACTAGTTTCTATTATAACTTTTTATTTATCATATAAACTTTACTGCGCATCTTGTTACCACTAAAGCTGTACTCCAATGACATTTTCACTTTTTACCACTTGACTAAACTCAAGTTGCTGCAGTCTTTTATTTTTGCCTGCCTGAGTTTGTTAGTTGTTACACCTCAAGTGTCTCCATCCTTTAATTTTTGCACTTCAAAACTTGTGGGCTACTTGCTTTGTGTAACAATATCCACACACGTCTAAAATGCACCATTATTGTCATTTTTGTCGCATAGCACCAAGTTATTTATTATCTTTATTGTGGGTCTATGTCAATATTCTTAGCTGTGTCGCCTTATAAAGTTCAAACTTCAAACCCACTTTTGTAAGCAGAAATCAATTTGTAAATTGTACTCTCACCGTACAAATTAAGCACTAACACAAGTTTATAGCATTAAAATATTATTCTTGAAATCTTCAACTTGGTGCTTTCTCTTGCCCCTCTCTCTATATATATACACATTGAAGGTGGCTACAACAAGACCTAATTAAGTATCATTTCACAGCATCTTTGTTCCTCACTACTCATTTCCTTCATGGAGATGGCGCCTGCAAACGCAAACCAGGAGAAAGCAGGGATACTTGGTCGAGTATGGGAATGGCTAAAGGTCTTGCCAAGAGTTTTTAAGGAGAAGGTGTCCGACATTTGTAGGATGTCAAAAAAGATAGCCCAAGATGACCCTAGAAAAGTGATTCATTCGCTAAAAGTGGGACTTGCAATCTCGCTTGTATCTCTATTCTACTATTATCAGCCACTATATAAGAATTTTGGTCTCTCTGCAATGTGGGCTGTGATGACTGTAGTGGTAGTTTTTGAGTACACTGTGGGTATGTTTGTGCATATTTTAATTGATCATAGTAACCCATATTTGGTTTTGCATATTTATTTTTTTGTTGAACTAACTAACTATATATATATATGACACATTTTTAGGAGCCACTCTAGGAAAAGGTTTGAATAGGACATTAGCAACGCTGGGAGCTGGTGCTCTAGGTGTTGGGGCTCATTACTTGGCTTGCCTATCTGGAGAGAAAGCGGAACCCATATTGATTGGCGTCTTTGTCTTCCTGCAAGGTAAACAAAGTAGCAAAAGTTTACCAAAAAATAAAGTAAAAAATATTTATTTATTTTATTATAAAAAAAGAGAAGGAAAAGGAAAGGAAAATAAAATAAACTCTAGCTATTTTCCAATCAATCATCATTGATTTTGTAAAATATATGAATTTAATCCTTGTTTTCTTCTTTTTTTTGCAGCTGCAATAGTATCGTTTATAAGGTTTTTCCCCAAAATGAAGGCAAGATATGATTATGGGCTGCTCATATTTATTTTGACATTCTCTTTAATATCTGTCTCTGGTGTTCGTGAGGATGAAGTATTGGAAATGGCACACAAGAGGCTATCAACCATTTTCATAGGAGGTTCAGCCTGTGTGATGATTTCCATTTTTGTTTGTCCTGTGTGGGCCGGTGAAGAGCTCCACTATTCAATTGCCCTCAACTTGGAAAAACTTGGTGACTTCTTAGAAGGTTAGATTTTTAGTAAAAATCATATGGATAAAGTTATAAATAGCTACGTCAACTAAACTTTTTATCTTTTCTCTCTTTCTAATATGGCTTAGGCCATAACCTTGTAATATTTTACAGCATTCGTATGTGAGTACTTTATAACATCAAAGGAAGGAGATTCTATAGATTACAAGTCTTTTCTGGAAGGTTATAAAAGCGTGCTCAATTCTAAAAGTACTGAAGAGTCTCTGGTGGGTAAAAGTTGCCACCCTCTATATTCCCTCACTTCTTTCCCTAAATGAAAATCCTATGGTACAAGTCTTATATAATTTTCTTTACTGTTCAGGCCAATTTTGCAAGATGGGAACCAGGTCATGGCAAGTACAAATTTCGTCACCCGTGGGACCAATACCTCAAAATTGGTACCCTTACGCGCCAATGTGCATATCGAATGGAAGCTCTGAATGGACACCTGAATTCTGACATCCAAGTATATATCATGAATCTAATATGTCTCCCACATTTTACGTCCAAGTACAATATCATTTAATTACTAGTATTGGCACCTGTAGAGATAAAATAAAACAAATACAAAATATATTTTAGTTTGACCAAATCGTTGGAATTTTAACTCTTGTCTTCTTCATTCGTATAATAAAAAATTTAGAGTTAGCGCAAACAATATTAAACCTAGCTAGCAGTGATAATGAGTTTGCATGTATTGGAATATATTATTCGTCATGATAATGCTACCACGTGCTATATTGACACCATTACCTATTGCAACCTTTGCAGGGATCGCCAGAAACTTGGTGTACGATCCAAGAGGTGTGCTCAGAAATGAGTTTGGAATCTAGCAAAGCTTTGAAGGAACTAGGATTGTCTATCAGAACAATGACCAGGCCATCTTGTGCAGATACCCATATTGCAAACTCAAAAGCTGCAAGCAAGAGGCTTAAGTCATTGCTCCAATCAAGCTTATGGGAAGAAACAGACCTTTTATCACTGATACCAGCTGGGGCAGTGGCTTCACTAATAATTGATATTGTTGACTGCACAGAAAAAATAGCAGATTCTGTGAATGATCTTGCCTCCCAAACACATTTTGATATTGTAGATACAGATAAATCTCCCAAAACATCACAATCTCCACACTGTGAATGTGCTGAACCGGGTCCTAAGATTGATAGCTCCCATGTCGTTATTCTAATTGAGGAGTCGGCTCTAGCTTTGCCAGATTGTGGAAAATCAATATCTGATCAACATAACATAGTTTGATTTGACTGTCATGACTTCAAAATTAGATCAGAACTAATCACAAAACAAATATTAATGGTGTAGTAAGCTGAAATGCCATATTGAGTACCCTGCTTAATTGTACAAGTAACAAGCTCATTTGCTTAAAATCAAGTTGTTCCTTAGACCATGTGGTATACCTTAACTCCAATAACGTTAATTTTGTATTCAGAGTTTCCAATGGTTAGTCAGGATCATTCTCATTTTAATTTGGTTGTCTACAATCACCTTCCGTTTAGAACAGACAATATTAACAAGAAGCATTGTAACCCAAGTATATACAGTTTAGATTTGAGTTACTTAACTAGATCTAGACTAGATCGAACGCTCAAGCAATATTTTGATGTATGATCACGGAAACCAAAACATATATAAGGCATCTAAATTCAACCTGGCAACTAATTAGTGATTGATATTACTGCAAACGTGAATATATTTGTCAGAGATTCTGCAGCACAGCCACAGATAAAGCAAAACTCTTCATAACTAGTAGTCTAGCACAGCTAATTAATATGGTTCTTGTATTTTGAGCGCAAATATAGATATCATGCTTGTTAATTTCTCCATGTCATCAGTGGTCAATACAACAAAGTCAAGTCCACTAAGTGCAATATATAGTACGGAACATGATAACCATGGAAAAATAAACCTTTCGGTCAAGTTATCATCATTAGAAACTTGATTTCACAAATCACTTATCATGATTCTCTCTGAAACCACATGAGGATTAATTTAATTTTGCTTGTATGACACTTAAGTTTGGCACGCATGTTATGTTACATTTTTATGGCTGGAAAGAAAAGTGGAGGCATCTAATTATAAGTGGGTTGATGCTTTTGATCACCAGCCCATTGAGTTGAAAGAAAATGTGATTTGCTTTTTTAGCTTTACCAAATTCCAACCACGTACTAGCTAGAGTAATAAATTTCCCTATTAATTGTATCCCCAAAATTAAAATTCCCTATTATAAACCACTCTATATTTTTTTCAGGTCCATAAACCCCTCTATATTTACTTTTCGTCCAAGTGTAAACTTCCTTTATACCCCAAACATATTTAGAGGAATAATAATGTTATATCTGCACTCAAATCTATATATTTCCTCTTACACTTATATTTTTTTAGTAAAAAAGAGAGAGAAAAAAATGAAAGAAAGTGAGGTTTGTTTGAATTTTTTTTTTAGAAGTGGTAAGTGTAAGAAATAGATTATAAATTTGAATACAGATATAACATTACTGTATATAGAGAAGGTTATCTAGTCAATCTGTTATGGTGGTGATGAATTTTTCATTACCTGTATAGTTGTATTCACTATTCATCAAGCATTATCCAAGCTCTACAGAGTGGTGCATCAAAAGTGAGGGAATAAATATCTAGATTCTAGAGTCCTCAAAAATATCTGCAGCAAATTTTCTCAACCATTAAAAAATATATATATATAAAAAACTGCTGCTTACAAACAGTAATTGCTCTCTGTTTTATCTTCTGCTAACTTATGTGCTATATATTCTAGATGCTAACAATAATTATAGATGGTGAGAAGTATTGGTTATCAAATACAAATTAACAATTATTTTCTTGCCTACTTCTATCAACTGAAATTAACTCTATAATCATAAACACACTCCTCAAAAAATAGTAATAGTATAAGTTGGCATTATTTGGTCATCATCATTCCTTAAAATTTAATGGGCTTAACATCTTAGTTCATGACACATGTAATGAGCGTAGCCCCATAAATTTGATGCGGTTTTAACTTCTAAAAAACTTTAAGAAAATAAAGTTGTACTCTTTGCTATAAGATATAACTTTTGATTTAGTGTTAAACACTTGTTTCAACAAGTGGTATCAAAGTAATGTCATGAATTTGAATTCTCCAAATAACAACACTAAGGAGAGATTGCTACTTTTATTTGGTTAGCATCATCTTAGGATTTGATGGCCTTAACATCCCGACCTATGATGCTTGTAATAGTTGTAACTCCTTAAGCTTAATGTGATTATGAGAAATTTTAAATAAACAAAGTTACACTATTACCATAAGCTATAATTTTTTATCTAATGGCAAGCGCATATTTTTCTAAAAATAGTTAGATTATACTCCAAGTCTCACTATAACTTTTATAAATAGCTCAGATTATGAATATTAACATATAATATGTTCAACTATAATTTTTAATTTGTAGAAAAGAAAAATATCTGACACCATGAGCATTTGCTATATATATGCATGTAGATACACTCCAGATATCACTAATCGCGTTCCTCACCATTTCACCATCACCATAGAATGTGTCATAATACATACACCATGTAGTGTGCCTCCCTAAATAAAATCATAATGTTTTTTCTTTTTAATAATCCTATCATTGTTTTTATAAATAAAAAATTAGCTAGTCACGTTAGTCGCTATTGGTCGGGGGAAGTTGTTTTATAATGAGGATCAGTGAGAATACATGTTATAAATAATAATTTTCAAATGCATTTTAAAATCAAAATTGGTTCAAAGTTGACAATAACCACAAATTGAACATGCATAAAGCAAAAGCAGAAACTGTGTAAGACAAAAAGTGGGCTTTGAGTTGTTTTCCACTAGGGTTTTACAGTCACTGGTTATTATAAAAACAAGAAAAAACAAAAACCGCCTTATTTGTAATCATCAAGAGTGGAGAAATGATGAGCTTCTTTGATTTGTTTTAGCATGTATCACTTTTGTTCATAAATAATCAACTACACTTATCATATATAGAATAGAGTCAATTTGCCTACTAATGCAACATATAGAGTAATCACGGTTTATACCTTTTCTTTTTCATGCAATTAAAACTTTCTGTTTCATTATTTATTCAATTAAAATACATCAACATTTTTAACTCATTCACAAAATTATTTTATATATTGCGAGAATACTATAGTTACATACATAATGATTTGACATCTCTTTCACATCAACATATGGTATAAATACGATGTATATATTCTGATATACATAAAACATTTCTCAAAAACTTCACACACCTATTACTATAAGTGATTGATTTGATTTTTTTTTTAAGGCATGCGATTGATTTGATAAATAGTCTATAATTTAACAGCTTATATAGGTAAATTTGAGTTTTTAATTTTTAGTATTAGTGAGTGGATAATTGCACTAATAAACTATAGTTAAACAAAGTTAATATATGCAGCCAATTTAAGTAATAAAAACTCGAAAAATAACTGGTGTCTTTAAAAATGATTTAAAGCATATAAGATTATTGTGAAGAGGCCGGGAGCAGAAGAATCTGTTTTTTTTGCTGTAAATTCCTAACACTAGTGGATTACCAAAAAAATTGATTTATTACAATTTACAAGAGTTAAAAACAATATAAAAACAAAGTGAAATGGCAGTATGCGAAAAAAGTACTTTATACAAGAGCTGAAATGAGAATAAAAACACGAAGTAGGGATAACTTATTGCTTTGTGCTTGCTAGCTTGTTGTGTGTTGGATCATGAATGTTGTCTCGCCATTGTAAACCTCCCAATCCCAACCTAGCTTCCTTCGTAATTTTTTTTAATTAAAATTTCAATATTGTTAGCTTTGTTTATAATCTAATTTAGAATCATATTAAAAGTTTTCTGAAAATTCATATATATAGTATAAAAACACAACTTTTTTTTTCTAATTGTACCCCAAAAAAAAAATCTAAAAAATAACGCACAATAATTATTACTTATATATATATATATATGTATGTATGTATTGACTTTCACATGTCTAGCGAGCACCTAGGTCACCCCAAATACAAAAGGCAACTATAGGGCGCCGTATCGCTATCCCATTCGATCAAAGCGAAGTACAAATTGAACTCAAATGCATTTCCAAGTGAAAATGGTTTACCACGTCATCTGGCTTGACTTTTGTTATAATAATAATAATAATTATATAACATTAAAAACAAGTTGAAGCCACTAATTTGCACCTGTATAAAATAATAATTTGTGATTATGTATTATTAATTATTCTTTAAGTAATTAATACATGAGACATATATACGGACTTAAATCAGTAAATGTCATTAATCATCTAAATAATATAATATTTAATTAATATTTTCACTCTTCATAATTTAAAAGTAGATACAATGCATACAAATTCAATAAATTACTCCTGCGTCTATTTTTATCTATCCTTTTAAGAATTTTGATTTATCTAACATTATCTATCTATTTAAAAAATTAAAAAGTATCTATTAATTTTTTTTAACTTTACTCTTATCTTTTATTATTTTCACTAAACTCAATAAATACATATCAATTAATTTTTACAAATTTTTAAGAGAGAGAAAAGAGTAATTTAATCATATTAAATCATATTTTTCTATCATTTAACATATTTAACATCTTTCTTAATCTATACGCATTAACTTTAATGGGCAGATAAAAGTAGATGGATAGAGTACTTGATGTAAATTGTAATTTTTCTAGAATTTTTAATACAGAAAACTACCATTTAAACATAAAGATATTAGAATTCATGATTCTCACAAACCAAAAATATATGAGAACACTAACCTTGATCCATGAATAAGTTTTGATAACAACAAATTATGCTCCAAGAGTGCAAATGAAATCTTAAAACTCACTTTCTATTCATTTGTCTTTTCTTTACTATTTTCTTTTACTTTAGTGATGTTGAGGGAAGAAGAAAAACCTTATGGTAGGAACATGACCTTGAGTTTTATGTAAAAAAAAAAATTGTTTCTTAATATTATTAACTTCCATCAAGTTGGTAGTTTCTATAATTACAAAACTACCACTTCCCTTTTACCCAATAAGAGTTTAGCTCATTAACTTAATTTAATTACTTATTAAACTAATAAGATAAGTCGCATGCCGATCACATGATACATTTAATCCAACATTCTCCTACTTGACTCATGTGACATTACTTTTTTTATAATTTGATAAGTTTGTCAAAACATAATGTGAATTCATTATATAGTCAAACTCTTCTTTACATTAGATACATCATTCATCATGACTAAGAATAAAAACTAACATGAGTTATGTCAGTCGTATATTATTTAATCGACATAGTCACTTCTATGTACTATAAAGTTGGTCTTTTCCTTGACATAGCCTATAAATGAAAAGCACATAATTGGTCCAACAATAATGTCTTTATTAAAAACAAAACTTGTTTCATCATTTCAATTCAATCATGTATATAAACTCAAAAAATAGGCAAGACAGAAACATATTTGTTCATGAGCTCAAAGTGTCAAATTAAATAAAACATAAGCATCAACGTAATATACAATAAGGCTTACTTGGCAACAATGCCCATATTTTCAACATGTTCACTAAATGTTTTGGGCGGTAACCCTTTTGTTAAAGGGTCAACAATCATAAGGTCGATGCTAATGTACTCTATTGACACTTTATTGAACTTCTTCTTCAATGGCAAAGTATTTCAACTCCATATGTTTAACATCTTTGGAATACTTGTCGTTTTTAGAAAAAAAGACAATGGTGAAATTATCATAATAAATTTTTAGCGGCTTGACAATACTATCGACTATTCCAAGTCCTGAAATAAAGTTTGGCAACCACTTAGCCTGAACCATGACCTTAAAGCATGCCACAAAATTAGTTTCCATAGTGGATGTAACAATGACTAACTGCATGCTTCGCACTCTTCCATGATATCGCTCCCCCAGCTAAAAGAAACAAATAGCCAAATGTAGACTTTATTGTATCTACACAATTGACAAAATCTGAATCTGAATATTCAATCGCACCTCGAGGTAATTGGATCTCCTATAAGTGAACATGATCCTTCGTCTTTGCAAGTATCTTAAAACTTTCTTTACAGCTTTTCAATGATCTAATCATGAGTTACTCTGGTAGCTACCAAGCATACCAACTACAAAGTTGATGTCTGGCCTTGTACATGTTTGAGCATACATCAAACTCCCAACAACAGATGCATAAGGAATTGTTTCCATTTGTTTCCGTTCCAAATCATTCTTTGGACATTACATAAAATTGAATTTGTCTCCCTTTTAAATTGGAATCGATGATGTTGAACATTTTTCCATTCTAAATCTCTCTAAAACTTTATTAATATATATTTTCTGAGACAAACCTAACAATCCTTGTGATCTGACACGTAATATTTTTATTCCAATAGCTTATCTCTCCTATATCTTTCATTTCAAAGATATTAGAGAGAAATTTCTTAGTCTCACTTAATAGAGTAAGATCATTAGTTGTAAGTAAGATGTCATCAATATATAGAATCAAAAAGATAAACTTACTCTCATTGACCTTTAGATATATATATCGATCAACAATGTTTTCCTTAAATCTAAAGGATACAATAGTATCATTGAACTTAAGATACCATTGTTGGGAAGCTTGCTTAAGTCCGTGTATTGATTTCTTAAGTTTACATGTCATGTATTCTTTCCCCTTAACCAAAAACCCCATTAGTTGATCCATATAAACATCTTCCTCTAAATTCTCATTTAGAATGACAGTTTTCACATCCATTTGATGCAGCTCTAGACCATAATGAGTTACTAATGCCATGATAATTATGAAAGAATCTTTCGTAGAAACTGGTGATAATATTTCCTTATAGTCAATGTTTTTTTTTTTAGTAAAACATTTGGCAACATGACAGGCCTTGTAGCGTTCAAGGTTTCCATGAAAATCACGCTTAGTCTACACCCAAATCTCTTGCACCCTTCAAGTAATTCCACAAGGTCCCATACATCATTATGTTCTATTGATTTAAGCTCATCTTTTATGACATCTAATTATTCATTAGCATTATCATTATTAATGACTTGTAAAAACGAAATTGGATTATTGTCATTAATTCCTGAGTCATTTTATAATTTTTGTAGATACACCATATAGTCATTTGGAATAGCAGACCTTCTTTCTCTTTGGGATATTCTTAATGATATTTCTTATGATTGTTTACTTTAGGTTTATTGTTAACCTCTAGATCATTAATTTATTGTTCTTCTTATTGTTATTCAGTTCAATAACATAAAGAACAACAGTTTCAGAAGTAGGAGTACAAGTTAAAGAAACTTGTACTTTAATTTCCTTAATCTCCACATTTTGTAAAGCTTCACTCCCACTAATCTCACAATTCTCAATGAACCGGACATTTCTAGTTTCAACAATCCTTATACTATAGGTAGGATAATAAAATATATATCCTTTAGACTTTTCTAGATAACCAATGAAATATTCATTGATTGTTCTTGCATCTAGTTTCTTTTCATGTGAATTATAGATTCTTATTTCTGCTTAACATCCCTAAACATGTAGGTGTTTTAAACTGAGTTTCCTACATGTCCACAGTTCAAAAGGTGTATTTGGAACTGCCTTACTAGGAATCATATTTATCAAATATATGACAGTTTTTAAAACATACATATACAATGATAAGAGTAAAGACAAGTTACTTAACATGCTCATAATCATATTTATTAAGGTTCGGTTACACCTTTTTGATACATCATTTTGTTGTGGTATACCTAACATTGTGTATTGAACACATATGTCACATTTTTCTTAGAACATAGTAAATGGACATAGGTGTTGTCCAGTTTTATCAAATTTTTCATGATACTCACTGCCTTTATTTGACCTTACAATTTTTACTTTTTGATCTAATTGACTTTCAACTTCATTTATGTAAATTTTCAGAACATTAACTGCTTAAGATTTCTCATGTAGCAGATAGACACAACAATAACAAAAGTCCAATTTCTCTCTAATTTAGCTTAATTAGAGTTCATCATATCCAACATAAAAATCATCACTTATCTTAAAAATATTTATCATATTTTATAAGTGTCAAAAGTAAATATACAAAAATATTTTTGATGGCAAATTTAATTAATAAAGTTCATGCATTAAAGTTAGGTACGCGTCGGAACGCAAATTCGATAAGATCAATAGGATAGAATGATTACCCCTAAAATTAAGTTAAATTAGTGGAGTGGGAAGCCAAGTGACGTGTGTTACAAAAGGAATAATAAAAATATTTATTTATAGAGTAATATTAATATAGACTCGGATTTATAATGAATAATATATTTAATATTTAAAATATAATTTAAATTTATAAATAAGTGCGTATTATAAAATTTAATGATAAATATATTGTCAAGTATAAAATTTATTGTGAACTTGAATTTATACTAATATTATTTTTATTGATAATATATTTTCTTTGTCTACTTTTATCTGTTTATTTAAAAATTTTATTTTGTTCAATTTTATCTTTCCATTTATAAAACTAATAAATCATTAATAATTTTTTTTAATTTAACTTTGATACTAATAAATGAGAGAGGAGATTAGAAGAGAGATAATAATATTTTGAATATTTTAATAAAGGACAATTCAATCAATAAAATTGATTGCTTATAATCAACAAATTTTATGAGTTTCTTAATTCTTGTATAACGAACTTAATAATATGTATATTATTTTATACTTTTACCATAACAAAAACTTCAAAATAAATTATTACGTAATTATTTAACTATATATTAATATATTTTATACTTTATCTATAGAAAAAATCGATTCACCGAAATAAAAAAGAAAATGAGAGAATAACTATTATAATAATTATAATTTTAGTTAGGAATTGACTAACGAACACTTTTTTTGTGTGTGTAAATTTCTTGATATTCAAAAGTTACATTGAGTCCTAGTTAATTTGGAGTCAATCATCTTTTGAATACTGGTTAAAGAAAAAAGAAATATTAAAATAAAAATAAAGCATTTATTATATTGAGAATACAAAAGGCATATAATAATTACTTTTTTAAGTAATTAAATATATTTAATAGAATGGATTAAATGCTTCTTAACCAATACTTTCAGGATAGTCACTAACAAAACTTTTTTTAAATTAGTTTGCATTAGGAGAAAATACCAATCACGTAGTGAAATTTTACGTATAACTTAAAAAGCATATATTAATGTTATTGATGTTTTAAAAATACAAATTTTATCCTAAAATAGAAAATCTTAGTTAATATGTCCAAAACTTTAAAACTTTTTTATTCATTTTTTTCAATGAAAAAAAAATTAACACATGCTGGTACATACTAAGATTCTAATCAACAGGTTATGACTTGAGTAATAATTAAGTTTGAATTAAATAATTGAGAGACTCCTGTAATGTCATGAGTTTAAGCCCCCATAAATACACAGTTAAGATAGACAATTTCGGTATCTCAAATGTGATTAGTGTCAGAATATCTTGAGAGAAAAAAATATACTAATTAAACACTAATAGTTTTATGTGTAATTAAGCTGATTTGGTTTACATCTTTTGTAAGTCTTTGGGCGAATTTGGATCACATCTTTTAGGAACCCTTTTTTTTTATTGGTAAATTTTTTTAGGAACCGTTTAACGCTGTATGTTCTGTACTATAGAAATAAAAGTGAAAGGGTGATGCTATAAAGCCCGGGTTCAATAGCACATCCCGAAAAATAACGAGGTGGGCATCGTGGAAAAGGAGGGACCATGAGACCCACATGTGTAACAAATTGATGAGAAGTAATTCCGCAATTGGGCTCCATCATGGCTGCTCAAACCCGGGTTGTCTATCATTTTCCAAAGTGAAAGGGTGAGTCTAATATATACCTTCTAAGAGAGGGAGTATGACATACTATTTAATCTAAGTCATTAATTTATTTATAAAATAAATTAATAACTTGGATTAATTATAAGAAATCTGCTTAACTAAGTTTTTTTTTCTTTTTTATTTTTTTATTTTATATTTTTTTACATACTACTACTTCTACGTCAAAGATTAGTAGGTCATTTGTCTACTTCTTGTCACCTCTAATTTTTTTTAAGTTATATAATTGTATAAATATTATCAGTTAAAATTTATAATATTTTTAACAAACACGATTCTGATTTTAGGAAAATCAGTCAACTCTATTTTTTTAAGTTGTACAATTTGTATAAATTTTATCGATTAAAATTTATAAGATTTTTTAACAAACACAATTATAGTTTTAGGAAAATAATTTTAGTATGCATGATTATTTATGAAAAAATATAAAAATTAATATAATTTTAACTATTATTATTTACTGTGATTGTTTAAATTTTAAAACATGTACAGTGTCATCGGTGAACAGTGCACACGGACGGTGAACAGTATCATTGGTGAACAACACACACCGATGAACAGTGCGTGTGAACAGTATATGAAACAGTGTGCACGTGAACAGTACCAGCGTGAACAGTCAGCGTGAACGGTGCCAGCGTGAATAGTTCGACGATGAAAAAAAATTGTAAAATTAATTTGTAAAAAAAAATATAACTTGTTAAAAAAAAATTACAATAACAAGTAAAATTTAAGATGTATGGTACACCCAAACTCAACAGGGTACACCATAGCACCCGCCAAAGTGAAAAGGGGAATATAGTACAAAAATTTTCCAAAATCTTTTTGAACTAATTAATTTGATGATCATAGGCAGAATGACCTAATTAATGCAATCATAGGGAACTAACACACGAGGTTATATGGAGTATTTCATTATGTAACTAATGTGATACTGTTATTGTCATGTGATTCAAATTAATGCAAACAGAAACAGATGGCTGAGATAAGATTATGATATAGAGAGTATGTCCCTCGCTATATTACTATATATATCACCCCTTTTTTTTTTCTGTCTCCCTATATATATCACTTTGAAGTATCGTCCTTGAAGATGACTTACAGTTACAAGGGTTTGAGTATTTTAGCTGTTCTTCAATTTCGAAGTAGTTTTGGAATTTAGAAGATGACATACAGTATTACTATTATGAAATGACATTTTATATTTAACTATGAATAAGAGAATTTTTATATTTGTTAATAAAAAAATTATGAAATAATATTTTTATTCTAAATTTTATTATATAAATTTGTGAAATTTTGTTCTTCTAAAAAAGGAATGGTATGTTTTTACATATTTTTTATGAAATAAGATTTCACATTTTTTACTTAATATATTATTGTTCAATTTATATATTAACAAAGATTATCTTTTAATAATTTACTCAACCCTAACCTATCTCATTCCATCTAACATAAATCTAGTTTTCAAACTTCATACACCTTGCTTCTTAAGGAAAAAATAGAAGCTTCTACTCTTACTTAAGAGAGTAAAATAATATTATCAAAATTGAAAAAAAAAATACTATCATAAATTTTGTTATCAACAAAAAATGATTCAAAAAATGTAAATATATTATATATGGAAGTAAAAAAGTAAATTTTATTTTATTTTTCTCATTAAGGATAATTATGTTATTGACACAAATTTAGATTCTATTCCATTTTCCATACACCAAACTATAAAATTATTTTCCATTCCATGATATATCATATCATACCAAATTGTAAAATTAAAACATAATTCTTATTCTAATTTATAAATTCTCATTCTCATTCCTATTCTCTTTTCATAAAATTCTATTCTTTACATGAAAGATAACCTTATTGTGCTAAATACATACAACCACACATAGAAAAATTGACATATATATGATACATACACAAAGGACCATTTTCAGTCCACTGCACTGGGGTTGAGTCCCTAATTCCCTATTCGCGAGATCTATACCTCCCAAAAGATAAGGCCCCAACCCAAAGTAGCCCGCCAATGTTGCCCTTGAGACTGTGGGCTGCAATTCCCTTTTGGTAATAGCTCCTAATTTCCTCCAGCACTCGCCTCTTCCACCATTCAATAAAAGGGAATTCAATTTAAAAAATAAATAAATAATCATGCATTATGCACATTCTAGACAAAGAGTTCTTTGAGAAACTGCTAAAGTTGGCTATTAGCTGTAACCAAAAAAAAAAAAAGTTGGCTATTACCTGGTGAAACCAAACTAGATATTTCTTGAGCTTTTGATCTTTCTCACTCGTACAAATGCGCAAGAGGATACTTAATCGATCCCAACAATAGGGTTAACATAGTATTATTAAGGCTATTAAGGAATATATGTCATAAAATAAAAATGACAAAAGAATTTAGAGACCTTTTAAATTTTGATTATTTTATAAATCAGAATTACAAATTTTAAAACATTTTTAATTAATTTTGAACTTTAATTAATATCTCAATAAATTTTTTGTTTAATTTAGATATATTAATTCATTAATATAATAATACTATATGATAATATTTTATTTATATTAACATTAATTCTGGATTAGTTATTAAAATTTTTATTAAAATTTAATTTTAAATATATTTTATTTCTTACAAAATAAATAAAAATTATTTTAAAAAATTGATTTTATTTATTTTGTAATAATAAAATGTATTTATAATTAAATTTTAATAAATAAATTAATAAACAATCAAGAATTAATGTTAATGTGAATATGATGTTGTTATATAATATCATCATCTGTGAGATCTAAATTCTAAATTAAACTTGTTAAAGTTTAGAAATTAATTGAGAAGATTTTAAAAGTCGTAGTGATAATTTATAAAAAGATTAAAATTTAGAAAAGTTGCATGCTTTTTTCCCAATACAAATTATAGACACGTGCTATACTTTCAATTTAATTGATTACATTATGATGTTTTATTCTTGATTTTATATCTATTAACAAGAAAAATCTAACTATAAAGAAGTAGAAGTAAGAAAAATAACTTAAATATTAAAAATAATAATAGATGAAATTTAACTTAATAAAATACCTTTATCACTAATTAAAACTGCGATACTCATATTATTGAATGAACTAGCTAAAATAATTATTAAATTATTTATATATGCACATAAAAAAATGTGGTTTTTGTTTCCTGTTGGATCACTCTACAATATATGTTAATTTGATGTTTTACCAAAAAATAAATAACTTTTTTGGTTTATCAAAAACTAATAATTCATATGAATAGTTGTGTTTTTTTAAGCATTTCAAGTGTTTATCATTAGTTATTATTGAAGCTATCACTTGTAAATGAGAGATGAAGACTCTGCTTTGAACTAAATGCTGCGCTTTAATAAGTTTTACTAATTACATTATTGTTTTGTACAATACATTAATTTATTATATATTATACAATAATTTTATGGTTTGTATATTGAATAATTTATTTGTCTATGTGGGTGTATATTTTATGTTTAATCTTTTATTGGCTGGGCATTTGTATCCTCCTGCTGATTCCTCAGGGGCTTGGATGCGCCGTGTTGTTCTTCCATCTCTGCATTAGGTCACTTTCGCATTCTGCAGCACCTACCATCCTAAAGGTCTCCTCGGTAACAAATCAAATAAGAGTTGCACTGACCTTTTTCAGAAAGGCATAAGGGTGACGCAAAGAACAACTTGATGTACAACTGCACTTGGCTTCTTACTTTGAAAAAAAAAAAAGACTGTTGTACATGTCACCTTTATTGATATAATATGTGGGACGGGCTCTTTCAATTTATATATCTTGTACGTCAGTATTGGTTTCAAGTTTTATCTTGCACATATTTAATGTCTTCAATTTAATTTAAAATGATAATTGAATGGTAGATTATTTTTAAGGGTTTGATGTAAAAATCAAAATTATATATGCACATCAGTTCTTAATTTTTGTGGTGAGAAGCTTGGAAACAGAGCTATGATATATGAACCTCAACCTCAGTAAATAAAAGATAAATAAAACTCTCATATATATATACAGAAAGAGAGATAAATAAAACTCTCATATGATATATGCCTCTTGTGGTGGTATTTTCAGGGGTAGCAGGGGTAAGATCTTCGGTTGCTTCTCAGATTATTTAAGCATTTCTACCTCTATTAATGCTGAATTTACAGCAGCCATAATTGCTCTTGAAATTGCTTTTAAAAGAAGATGATATAAATTGTGGTTGGAATGTGACTCTAAATTGGTAGTGGATGTCTTTTCTAATCTTAACTTAGTATCTTGGAAGTTGAAGAATAGATGGAAAAATTGTATTTATTTTACTCAGTTGATGGATTTTAGAGTTTCTTACATTTTTAGGGAGGGTAATTCTTGTGCAGACAAACTAGCTTCTCATGACATTTCTAGTCATTGTTTTACTTGGTGGGATATTGCACTTAGTTTTATTTTGGAGGACTCTAACCGCAACAGGTCTGGTCTCCTAAGTTTTAGGTTTTCTTGATTGCTTCTTTCTCTTCATGGGTTTTGGTTTGGTCCTCCCATGCTCTTTTTCTCTTTCTTTTAATATCACGATCTTTTTTCTGTGAAAAATAAAAAATATATACAGAGAGAGAGAGAGAGAGAGAGAGATTTCATTAGGGTTTTGTTGGTATAGTTAGTTAACTGTTTGTGACTTCAGGTAGGCGGGGAGGACTTTGGCTTTCTTGTTGTGGTAGCACAAGGTGCTTAACTGCTATAACAATAATTGGTGTGGGACAAATTTTTGTTTTTTTCCAAAAAAGTTGTCCTGCGGATTTTTTAATAGAATAATATTTAAAAATACTTTTTTATTACAAAATTTGAGATAGCAAAAATACCAACATAACATACCCACTCTGTGTACAATGGCCATATTTTTTGGACTGAATATTTTGCTATAAAATATGATTATTCTAAAAGCAATTTAACATGGCAGAATGAATTGTCTATAAAGTTCAATCATTTATGCCTGGATTCGTATATGATAATATAAAGATAATCGAATCTCCATATATGAATCAAATATACAATCATTGATTTCTATGTAGTGTCGATGATAAAAGAAAAAAAAAATGTCTGGAAGTTGAAGAAGCAACACATGCATGATGCAAGTAAGACTAGTTGCAAAAATTGCAGTGTGCCACTCTTCAGGGAAAAACCTGAGGCTTTGTTTCATTCATTCTCATATAGTGCAATTAATAATTAGATGAGAAGACAAACAAGCAAGGGAATACATACGTCTCCAACCAGGTGTGTTACGGATGTACGGCAACATTCAAAAGCCAGCTAAACCTGTACGTGTGGAATGCTAAAGGCTCTTATATTTTTAGCCTAAAGAAGATTTCGCAGAACTATATATAGTGAAGCTTCAAAAATCTAAACTGGTTACGTCTCCTATTAATGGTAATGCAATTTCTGAATTTCAGAAGTGTAAAACAGCTAACTTTTTCCTCAAGAAACAGCATGACACAACAGGAGTGGAGTGATACGAAAATGGGCCAAGCAGATTCAAGTGAGCAGCAGCTAAGAAAACAGCCCAAGGGAGTACCAGAGAAATTGGGCCCAAATGAAAGTAATCAGCCCAATTTCAGACCTTCACGCACCAGAAAGCCACCTGCGTGGATGGCTGATTTCATTTGAATGGTTTTGACACTTTTGCAATAGGAATTCTGTTATGATTCCATAGATGTAGATTTCCATTCTGTTCTTAGTTACCTGATATTAAGGATCACTGTACACTTGTCAGTCATCCCAAAAAAATTGAAAATATAACAACATCATGAAGGAAGAAAAGAAAATCAGAAAAGCTTGGACAAATTCTCTTGCTGTATTCTCCTTTCCTTTCCTTATCTGGAGCTGCCTCTGCTCTAAAGAGGAACTTCTTGATCTGAACCCATCAATTGGTGCTTTCGTCTCCTTTCTCAATGCCTCCTAAAAATGAAAAACCAGAAAAAACTAGTGAGGAATTACTGACCCAGTTGCGTGAAATGCAAATCAGCATGGAGACAAACCTTCAAACCTTCATCCATGATCAAATCTCATCTCAGATTGATGCATTACGTGACCAGATAGCCTTAGTCGCCTAAACCAACACCAAAACTTTTCACAAAAGTCCCAAAATCCACCTTATTCCTTTTGATGGCTCAAACCCTCTGGATTGGATCTTCCAAGCAGAGCATTATTTTGAGCTCAACCAAATTCCCCTAAACCAAAGATTAAACCTCATTCCATTCTTTATGCAGGGACCAGCCTTGGGATGGTTTAAATGGTTGCACACCAATAACCAACTTACTACCTGGGAGGATTTCACAAAAGTCTTAGAACTGAGATTTGGTCCTTCTACATTTGAAAACCATCAAGCAACATTGTTTAAGCTCAGGCAAACTGGTACAGTGATGGATTATCAATTACAGTTTGAAACCTTATCCAACCGAGTTGTGGGGATGTCGGCTGAACTCCTCCAGAATTGCTTCATTTCTGGGTTGCGGAATGATATCCAACGAGAAATGGCAATTCTCAAACCTGATTCCTTAGCCCAAGCCATTGGCCTCGCCAAGTTATTGGAGGCCAAGATCCAAGACTCTAAACCAACTTTTTACCGTAACCCACAACCTATAAATTCTACCCAAGCCTCTTCCTCAATTCTAGGACCTGCACCTTCTGGAACCTTACCCATTCGCCATTTATCACCCTCTGAATGGAATGATCATCGTGCCAAAGGACTCTGTTTCAATTGTGACAAAAAATTTGTGCCGGGCCACCGTTGCCAAAGCAAGAAATTCCTATTGTTGTTAGCAGATGAACCTTCTGCAGATTCCTTTGATTCCACCATACATGAGGAACCTGAGCCTCCTCCTGATGATACTACACTGGACTGTGTTCATTTCCAGTTATCCCATGCTGCGTTGATGGGGCCACCTTCACCACGTACACTTCGGGTACACGGCCGTATCCATGAACTTCCGGTCACAATTCTCATTGACTCCGGCAGTTCTCATAATATTATGCAACCTAGAGTGGCCAAATTCTTAAACCTACCCATCATAGCACTTACACCATTCTCTGTCATAGTGGGCAATGGAGCTTCTATACAATGTTCAGGTAATTGCTCTGATGTTCTTGTTACACTGGCGGAGCATGTTTTCAACATCCCATTTTATATATTGCCAATATATGGGGCTGACTTGGTATTGGGGGTACAGTGGCTGCAAACTCTGGGACCATTTTTGTCCGACTACTCTGTACCATCTATCCAATTTTCACATAACAACCATCCTATTACTCTGGTGGGTACATCAGTTCAGCAACCAACCCCGCATCCTTGGCTCAATTTAACCGCTTCATATTCACCAACTCCATTGAGTCAATCCACTCCATCACCATGTCCCACTTGGAAGAGGTTCCAGCTAACCAAACCACACCACAGACCTTACCTTTTAATCCAAGCACACTTGAACCTTCCATAGCTGAAATACTACTGCAGTTTGTATCCATCTTCGACAAACCACAAGGGTTACCCCCACACCGCACACTTGATCATCACATTCATTTATTGTCTGATGCGGCACCTGTCAATATCAAACCTTATCGTTATCCACAAAGTCAGAAAGAATTGATGACACAAATGATAAAAGAGATGCTAGCGGACGACATTATCAAACCTAGTACAAGCCCTTTCTCCTCCCCTATTTTATTGGTCCAAAAGAAAGATGGAACTCGGCGGTTTTGTGTTGATTATCAGGCGTTAAATGCTGTAACGGTAAAGGACAAATTTCCCATACCAACGGTGGATGAATTACTTGATGAACTTCACGGTTCCACAGTTTTCTCTAAACTGGACCTCTGTTCGGGGTATCATCAAATCCTTTTGGCTCCAAATGACACCTTCAAAACTGTTTTTCGTACGGTGGATGGCCATTTTGAGTTTTTGGTAATGTCGTTCGGGCTCACTAATGCCCCTTCGACATTCCAAGCAACCATGAATGAGGTATTCCGTGCTTTCCTTCGCAAGTTTGTCTTGGTGTTCTTTGACGACATTCTTGTCTATAGTAGTGATTGGCCTTCTCACCTTCGTCACCTCCACCAAGTCCTAAAACTATTGCAGCAACATCAATTATTTGCCAAACATTCTAAATGTCAGTTTGGGTTGGAGCAGGTTGATTACCTTGGTCATGTCATTTCTAAGGAGGGCGTGGCAGCCGATCCCTTTAAATTGAAAGCCATCCAAGACTGGCCAATACCCAAATCCATTTCAGCATTGCGTGGGTTTTTAGGCCTTACCGGCTACTATCGCCGTTTTGTGCACAGTTATGCAGCCATCTCTAGTCCTTTAACTGATTTGCTGAAAAAGAACCACTTTACATGGTCCGATCAAGCTCAAGCTGCTTTCCAAACCCTCAAAACAGCAATGACTTCTCTCCCAGTTTTGACTCTTCCTGACTTCACTAAGGTGTTTGATGTCATGACCGATGCGTGGGGTTCGGCAATAGGTGCAGTACTGTCACAAGACAAACACCCAATAGCTTATTTCAGCAAGAAAATGTGTAATAGAATGCAATCTTTTTCAGCTTATGAAAGAGAAATGTATGCCATTACTTCGGTTGTAAAAATATGGCGTCATTACCTGTTAGGGAGACATTTCAGGATCTTTACTGATCAGAAGAGCTTGAGGGGTCTTTTAGCTCAGAATATTCAAACTCCGGCACAAGAAAAATGGCTCACTAAATTACTTGGCTTTGATTATGAAATTCTGTATACGCCCGGGCAAAGTAATGTGGTTGCGGACGCTTTGTCCCGGGTACCTGACATACCAGAAGCCATGTTTATAGCCATTTCCTCTTGTCAACCGCTCCTTCTGGATCAACTGAGAACATTTTATGTTACTAATCCAGTTAGACAAACGCTCATGAATAAGTTTAGCCAACCTGGCGAGCTCAACCACCATTTCAGCGTTGTACAAGGACTTCTATACTTTAAGCAAAGAATTTTTATTCAGCTGGAAACAGGGTTCAGATCCCAATTGTTAGAAGAATTCCACACTACCCCTGCTAGTGGCCACTCGGGTGTGAAAGGTACTCTTAGTCGGTTGGCCGCTTCTTTTACTTGGCCTAACATGGCTAAAGAAGTGAAGTTATTCGTTCGCAATTGTCAGGTATGCCAACAGAGCAAATATTCCACACAGAAACCCCTCGGGTTGCTCCAACCTCTTCCTATCCCAGTTCAGGTGTGGGAAGATATATCGATGGATTTCATTACTCATCTTCCGCCCACTAACGGCAAATCGGTAATCTGAGTCATTGTAGATCGTCTCTCTAAATATGCTCACTTTGTGGCTCTACCGGCACAGTTCTCAGCTATCACATTAGCTTCAATCTTCATTTCGAAAGCATACCGGCTCCATGGCATGCCCAAATCAATTGTGAGTGACAGGGATAGAGTTTTTGTTAGTTGTTTTTGGAAAGAACTCTTCAGGCTCCAGGGCACCAAGTTAGCCTTCAGTAGCGCATACCATCCCCAGTTCGATGGCCAAACTGAGGTCACTAACAGAATACTTGAAACATACCTCCGCTGTTTTGTGTGTGACTCTCCTCAGTTATGGACCCGCTATCTTTCCCTAGTTGAATATTGGTACAACTCAACATTTCAATCAGCAATTCGGCTAACCCCATTCGAGGTACTCTATAGTAGACCACCTCCTACTCTGCGCGCCTACGTCACGGGATCGACATCAGTGGCCTCCTTGGATGAATCCCTTTCACAGAGGCATCGAGTTCTGGCACTTGTCCGTGAAAACCTGACCTTGGCACAAACTAGAATGAAATCCCAAGCAAATGCACACAGATTAGATCGATCTTTCAAAGAAGGGGATTGGGTTTGGTTGAAATTGTAACCTTACCGGCAGCTGTCCTTGAAAGGGCACCGTACACCCAAATTAGCTCGCCGCTATTTCGGACCATACCAGGTGCTACGACCCATTGGCAAGGTCGCTTACGAGTTAGCGTTGCCGGTCGAAGCTCGGATCCACCCTGTTTTTCACATATCCAAGCTGAAACCATTTTTTGGGACGCCTCCTTCTACCATTCCTCCTCTCGTTCCCTCCCTCATTGGCACTCGTTTGGAACTCACACCCCAACGCTTCTTGGGTACACGCATTTTGGTTACTGATGCAGGTCACCGACAATAACTTTTGGTACAGTGGGACGGAACTACTGAAGCAGAAGCCACGTGGGAAGATAAGAAGTGTTTAGAGATCAGTTATCCTCATCTCAACCTTGAGGACAAGGTTGTTTTGGGAGAGTGGGTAATGATACAAAAATGGGCCAAGCAGATTCAAGTGAGCAGCAGCTAAGAAAACAGCCCAAGGGAGTACCAGAGAAATTGGGCCCAAATGAAATTAATCAGCCTAATTTCAGACCTTCAGGCACCAGAAAGCCACCTGTGTGGATGGCTGATTTCATTTGAATGGTTTTGACACTTTTGCAATAGGAATTCTGTTATGATTCCATAGATGTAGATTTCTATTCTGTTCTTAGTTACCTGATATTAAGGATCACTGTACACTTGTCAGTCATCCCAAAAAAATTGAAAATATAACAACATCATGAAGGAAGAAAAGAAAATAAAAAAAGCTTGGACAAATTCTCTTGCTGTATTCTTCTTTCCTTTCCTTATCTGGAGCTGCCTCTGCTCTAAAGAGGAACTTCTTGATCTAAACCCATCATGGAGACACAACCTAGAAATACGTGTATATATGTACATCTTTTGCTTTATTATAATATAAAGTCAAGCTTTGGTAGCATTATTTGGTCATTCCCTGGTTATGTGCTCAACTATAAATAGGATATGGATCCCTATGAGCCTTTATAACTATCTATCTGCTACTTCTAAGTTCCAACCATCACGCAGTTCCTTCCATACCCTTTGCAACTGACAGAGTAGTGGCTTCAAGACCAAGAGTTCTCTTTGTCCTTTTTGGCTCTCAAGAGTCAAACAAAAAAGCAAAACCAACATAAAAATTTTTCTAGAATTTCCATTGGGGTTGTGCAGTATTCACTGCTGGTTCCGGAAATGGCACCTGAAGCAAACCAAAACAGTGAAGGCATCTCTGCTGCCACAAAGAGTTGGTGGCAGTGGATGATGGCCTTGCCTGGTGAATTTACTGTAAAGGTATTTGGTATGATGCTGAAGATGAAGAATCTAGGAGAAGAAGACCCCAAAAGGGTCATTCACTCTTTGAAAGTAGGATTTGCCATCACCTTAACTTCCACATTTTACTATCTTGGTCCTCTTTACCACAGTTTTGGTTCGTCTGCTATGTGGGCAGTTTTCACTGTCATCGTTGTCTCGGAATTCTCTGTAGGTAAGTACATTTTTTTAAAAATAGAAAGTTACTGTTGGATTTTATTATACAAATTTATTTTCTTTATTATACAGATTTATTATTGTATAAATTTATTTTTTTTTATTGTACTGATTTATTTCCTTATTTCGTTATTAGGGTAGATTTGATTCTTATATTATGACATATTTGTTTCTTGTAATTTATCTCTATTTTAGACGAGTCATTATTGTCATAAGTCTATATAATGTAGATTATATTTGTACAATATTATCAAGAAATAATATTCAGAAATATTTTGTCTCTTTTAAGTTGGTATCAAAGCTTCTAATCTGGGAGTCTCTGTTGTTTCTACTGTAATCAGCCTTCATTGTTGATCGAACCAAATTTCTTCATTCTTTGGGTTTAGATCAGGATTCTAGCAAAAGCCTTCATTCTTTGCCTTCACCTTAGAACCGAAAAAAAAATGAAAAAAAATAGAAACAGATTGGAATCATGTGTATGTCAACCGATCAAATTGGTAAGAATTTTTGTTTTTCATCTTTTAATGCTTCTGGTATTGAGAATTTATGGATTATGGACTCTGGTGCAACTGACCATATGACATTTTATTCAACACCTCTATTATCTTATCAACCCTCTTCTAGTAAGCATCATATAACTATAGCTGATGAATCTCACACCTCAGTTGCGGGTTCTGGTACTATTAAACTTCAACCCTCTCTACATTTATACAATGTGCTCCATGTTCCCAAACTTGCCCATAATCTTATTTCTATTCATAAGCTTACTAAAGACAATAATTGTGCCATAACCTTTTTTCATTCTCATTGTGTCTTTCAGGATCTTGTCACGGGAAGGACGATTGGAGCTGCTAAGGAACAGGGAAGTTGTACTATTTTCCTTAATATGCCAGTTCATGGTAGTCCTGATCAGAAGTTGTTATCGTCTTGTCATCAGTCAAATTCTAAGTCTCTTATTTCTCAAATTTGGCTACAACACAAGCGTATGGGACATCCACTTTTTTTCTTTGCTTAAGTCTATGTTTCCATCTTTATTCTTAAAAGAATCTACTGAGTCTTTTCATTGTGATGTTTATGAATTTGCCAAACACTATCGTGTCACTTTTTCACCTACTTCTAATAGAAGTGTTGAACCTTTTGCACTTATCCATTCTGATGTTTGGGATCCTGCATCTATATCTAACATTTCTGGCACCAAATGGTTTGTTTCCTTCATTGATGATTGTACTCGAGTAACTTGACTTTTTCTAATGAAAGACAAATCAGATGTGTTTCAGTTATTTGTTCAATTTTACCGCATAATTCAGACCCAATTTGGAAAGTCTATTAAACGTTTACGTTCTGATAATGGTAAGGAGTATGTCAACCAAAACTTCTCTACATTTATTAAAAAACATGGTATTATGCATAAACTCACGTGTGTCGATACTCCTCAGCAAAATGGTGTTGCAGAAAGAAAAAATCGTCATTTGCTTGAAATCACTAGAGCTTTACTATTCCAAATGTCTGTTTCTAGTTCATACTGGGGGGGAGCTGTTTTAACTGCTGCATATTTAATCAATCGGTTACCATCTCGTATCTTAGGAAATGTAAGTCCTGTCCAACTCATGACCTCTCACTTTCCATCTGTTCCTATTATGTAGAGTCTACATTCTCGTGTCTTTGGTTGTGTGGCTTTTGTCCATGTACATCGCCACAATTGTAACAAACTTGATCCCCGTGCTATCAAATGTATTTTTCTGGGTTATGCTCCTAACAAGAAGGGGTACAAATGTTGTCACCCCTCAAGTCGTCATTTTTTTGTCTCTATGGATGTCACTTTTCATGAAAATGAGTCATTCTTTACTTATCCTCAGCTTCAGGGGGAGAACATTCAGGAAGCTGAGGCTGAGTCCTTCTCTCTTGGGTTTTTTCTTCCCTTACCATTTGACTCTACACAGGAATTAGCATCTTCTTCTAGCACTCCATTTGAACTAGCTAACATCAAGGACAAGGCTAGCACACCACCATTGGTGTATCAGAGGAGAGGGACACCCGAACTGGCCCAACAACAATTTCAGGCGTCCAAACCAACGGTAAGTACTAAAGATACAAATTTTCCTGAACTTCCTTTTTTTGAACCTAGCCTAGATAATATTGTTCCTGAACCTGATAACATGTCTTTGAATAATTGTGAACCTGATGACTTACCCATTGCATTGAGGAAAGGGAAAAGGTATTGTCCCAATCCCAAGTACCCTATTTCTCAATTTGTCTCTTCTAAACATCTTTCCCTGCAGCACCAGAATTTCATTTCAACCATAGATTCTATCAAAATCCCAACATCAGTACAGGAAGCAATGAAGAATAAAAACTGGATTCAAGCCATGAATGAGGAGATGAGTGCGTTGGAAAGGAATAGAACATGGGAGATTGTTGAAAGGTCAGGTGACAAAATGCCAGTTGGGTGCCGATGAATATATACTTAGAAATATCGGTATAAAGTAAGGTTGGTGGCAAAAAGATACACTCAGACTTATGAAATTGATTATGAGGAGACATTTGCGCCAGTAGCCAAGATGAATACTGTAAGAATTCTACTCTCCCTTGCTGCCCACTTTGGGTGGGAATTACACCAGTTTGATGTTAAAAATGTCTTTCTCCATGGAGACTTAGAGGAGAAAATTTATATGGAAATTCCCCCTGGATGTGATTCCATTAATGGAAGGAACAAGGTGTGCAAGGTAAAGAAGGCGTTATACGGGGTTAAAGCAGTCTCCCCGTGCTTGGTTTGGAAGATTCAAAAAAATAATGGTGTCCCTGGGTTACAGACAAAGTCAAGGTGATCATACCCTCTTTTTTAAACATTCACAAGAAGGTAAACTCACAGTTTTGCTTGTGTATGTTGATGACATCATTATATCAGGTCATGACTTAGTTGAGAAGCAACTTCTAAAGGAGAAGTTAGCTGCTGAGTTCGAAATGAAAGATCTTGGAAGACTAAAGTACTTCATTGGGATTGAAGTTGCCTACTCTAAGCAAGGTATTTTCATTTCACAAAGGAAATATGTCTTAGATCTTCTCAAAGAGACCGAAAAACTCGGGTATAAGCTAACTGGTGTACCAATTGAGCAGAATCACAAAATGAGAAATGATGAAGAGAGTTCCAAGGTAGATAAATCTCAATATCAGAGGCTAGTTGGGAAACTGATATACCTGGCACATACTAGACCTGATTTAGCGTATGCTGTCAGTATTATTAGTCAATTCATGCATGATCCGAGGGAGAGACACATGTAAGCCGTGAATTAAATTCTACAGTATCTTAAAACTGCACCTGGAAGAGGACTACTGTTTAAAAAAGGGAAAAACCTATCCATGGAAGTGTACACTGATGCTGATTATGCAGGTTCGGTCACTGACAGGAGGTCAACATCAGGTTATTGTATGTTTCTAGGTGGAAATCTAGTAACATGGAGAAATAAGAAACAGAACGTAGTGGCACGGTCGAGTACAGAAGCTGAGTTTCGAGTTATGGCACAAGGAGTTTGTGAGTTGCTATGGATGAAGATCATACTAGATGACTTGAGAATAAAGTATGAAGCACCTATGAAACTGTTTTGTGACAACAAATCAGCCATTAGCATTGCGCACAATCCAGTTCAACATGACAGGACAAAGCACATTGAGATAGACCGGGACTTTATCAAAGAAAAATTGGATAGTGGGCTCATAGCTACAGCATATATCCTTTCTAGACATCAATTAGCAGATGTATTAATTAAGGGACTACCCACAGAGCACTTTCATGATCTTACTGGCAAGTTGGGAATGATAGATATCCATTCACCAGCTTGAGGGGGAGTGTTGGACTTTATTGCACAGATTTATTTTCTTTTTATTACTATTTATTATTGTACAAATTTATTTTCTTTATTATATAGATTTATTCTCTTATTTACATTATTAAGGTAAATTTGATTCTTATATTATGACATATTTATTTAACGTAATTTAACTCTATTTTAGACAAGTTACTATTGTCATAAGTCTATATAATGTAGATTATATCTGTATAATATTATCAAGAAATAATATTCAAAAATATTCTGTCTCTTTCAAGTGTTACCATCGAACAAGTTTATAGAATGTGTAGTTGAGACCTAGTTCACGCAATTGATTGTGTGATACATGCAGGAGCTACACTAGGGAAAGGTTTAAATAGAGGTTTAGCAACACTCTTGGCCGGTACTTTCGGGCTTGGATCTTATTACCTGACTAATTCAACTGGAGATATAGTGCAGCCCATAATTCTTGGGACCATAGTTTTTCTACTTGGTAATATTTACTTGTCCAGTTGAATACTAATACTATTATAGTAGGAAGGAAGTAACAAAAGGGGTACTATTATTATTTTATGTTCCTAATTTTGCTTGCTTACTGAGATGAAACAACTGAAAAGATAATAATGCAAAATTTGAATGATTGCAGCGGCAGGAGTCACATATATTCGGTTTTTCCCTCAAATGAAAGCCAGATATGATTACGGGTTGCTGGTGTTTATATTGACATTCTGTTTCGTATCTGTATCCAGCTACAGATCAGAGGACAAGATACTAGACATTGCACAGAAAAGGGTAACGACAATCCTTATAGGTGGTTTAATCTCTGTGTTAGTTTGCATTTTTGTGTAACCGATATGGGCCGGTGATGATCTTCACAACCTTATATCAAAAAATATTGAAAAACTTGGGAACTTCTTAGAAGGTACATACCAGAAAATTTGGTAGAATTGAATTTCTGGACTTCAGGAGTATTTTCTTGGACGTTTATATGCAATAGCTCCAACATTGTATAATTGTCGAAAATGACAAAGCAAAGCGAATTGCAGGTTTTGGAGATGAATATTTTAGAACATCAGAGGGTGGAGAATCTAACAAATCATTCCTACAAGGGTATATAAGTGTCCTTAATTCAAAACAGGCTGAAGAAAACTTGGTGAATAAGAAGAAACCAAAATTATGTTTCCCGCACTTCCAAAATCACAATTGTTCAGCTTCTTGATCGGATCAATTATATGTTTTGCAGGCCAATTTTGCAAGGTTGGAGCCATGCCATGGTCGTTTTAGATTTAGTCATCCTTGGAAACAATATCTGAAGATTGGAAGCCTGTCTAGGCAGTGTGCCTATCGTATTGATGCCCTTAATGGTTTCCTTAACTCTTCTAAGGTACTAATTGATCTCTCATAAGAGGCAGCTTTTGCTTTGTACCATTCAATATTTACTACCTCAGTTATGTGACCATGATGTCTCCTACATTAATAACATTTCTAATATTATAACTAAGATAACATATATTAAATGGTATATTGCAAGAACTTTTTCTTGTTTCAGAATCATCTAAGAATTTCTCCGCATTTAATTGTGTATGTGTGTATGCAAGGTCAACAGACTCAATTCTCTAATACTTCCCTTACAGACACCATCAGAGATCAAAAGCAAAATACAAGAGCCATGCATCAAGATGAGCGCAGAAACAGGAAAGGCTTTAAAGGAATTAGCAGTGGCAATAAACAAAATGGTTCCACCATCCGCTGCTGATCCTCACATGACCAAATGTAAGATTGCTACCATGAACTTCTTGACCATGCTCAAAACTGGGTTGTGGGAAGGTACCAATCTCTTTGAGGCCATACCAGCTGTAACTGTGGCTTCGTTGCTGATTGATGTGGTTTCTTGCACTGACAGACTCGTAGAGTCAATACATGAATTATCCTCCATAGCAAAATTTAAGAACAAGGACAGTAAAGTTGCACCGGAGCACCCAACTAGTCCTCAGCAGCAAGATGCTAAGCAACCATAAGATGGTGACGACGACAGTGGACCTCATCATGTTATAGAAATCAACCTACCTGCTGCAAACTTATCACAAAATGGGAATTCGTAATTGCTTGCATTTGAATGAGAAATGACGAATAACTCCAATAATCAGTTAAATGCAAGTTAATAAAAATATATACTCAAAGCAGGGCCCTCATGTAGAAATTTGTTACAAGATAGTCGAGACTTATACTAAAAATTGTTACTTTATTGTCTTATATACTGGTTCTTAGGACATTTTCAAAATTAGCCGGCTTAACATCCTCACTAATACATGTCAAAAAAAAATCCTCACTAATAATAATAGGAAAAAAAAAAATCAACATTCATGCATTTCTTTATAGAGAAAATTTTAAGTACCTTGAAGATGTAAGAAACGGCCCATATAAGGGCATTACATATTTGGGCCATTCTTACGGTGCGGGTACAGAAGAATTTTTCTTGTCCCAAAATCTGAGAACTTACGCGCCGCACCCCACGTGTGTCAAACATAATTGCTGTTGGAACTTGTTATAAAGGGAAATGATTCATGCACAGATTCTTTCTTCACAGATTTCTGACAAGGAATTATGCTGGCCGTGGATGGTTGAGAGAAAAAGAAGAAAAGAAAAACACAATGAATAATTGAGATGTATAACTAACAGAACTCGTTATAATATTATTGAGATATAAAAATAAAGAGATGAATTGATAAGATTCAAAATTGATTTCAATTTATATTGTACTAGTGAAAATTTAAGATGACTATCCTTAGGGACACTCACGGAAGTAAATACTATTCCAGAAATATAAAAATTAATATAAAAATCAGTATTTTTTTGGTACAATCCTATAAGTAATTTAATAAACAATAACATTGGCCTAAAAATATAAAATATTACACTCAAAAGAAACAGTCACTAGCGGATACGATTACTCCACTGGCAAAGTTATTAGGATTTGTTCAAATAAATTATCCTAGATATGCTTTATGTTTCAGTAATTAATTATTTGGAAAATGGCAGGTCAATAATGGTCCTAGCTCTCTTTATCTTGTAAAAGGATTATCTCAGGGTCTCTATCATGTTTTATACAGCAAGTTATAGCTGTAGATGTGAAGATGGATATATGTGAAAAAGACAAGGTCAGTGGTCTTAATTTTATTGATAATAGCAATTATGGTATGTTATAAAATAATCAAAAGGTCTACCCCTTTCAATCATTCAAACAAAAGATTGATTGTCATCAATTACAATCAGAGGAATTATCTTCCTCAATGGAAGCCTTTAATCTAGCATAATTTTTCCAAATAACACATTAGGAAAAACCTCTGCCACAAAATCTCCTTCCAGATTTACAGTGATTACGTTAACTCAAACTGTGAATGCAACATAACAATATTAGCAGAAGTCTAATTAATTATGGACGGGCTAGGGGCTATAGAGAAAAATACAGTGATTAATCCAACCCCACAATTTTTTATGTTGCAACCTGCATTGGATTAATCGCCCCTATATTTGCTTAATTCACTGTTATTATTGTCAACAAAGCTGAATTTACTTATATTATATCCAGCATGTGCTCAGTTTGAACCAAATGGAAGACAATGCTTAAACAATGGACAGGCTATAGTCTATAGAGAAATTGGGTAGTATTTCTTGGTCTTGCAACTAGGCACAGTAATGGACGCCTTCTAATTGTCCGGGGAGGAGATATCATGTCACATATTCAGCATATATTGTATACTTGCAACAATCTCAACCTACCATTACCTGTTGAAGTTATAGAAGCCATTGAAAATTATAAAATTGATTTCAAACACCAGAGAAGGCAATAAAGACCTCTTAATTGTAATAGTGCTTAAGCTATTAGTTGAGATACTCTAGTTAAAGACAAAATATATATAAAAAAATTCTAAGATTTTATTTTATTTTTTGATGGAGCGATTAAGTAAGAACATCATTTCCATTAGCCACCGGAAAGAAGGGTAAGAACATCATGTCTGATGCCATGACAGACCCCTCTTTGACACAAGCTGTTTGCAGGGATTGTGCCACCTTGGTGTCTCCGAGTGCATTTGTCAGTAGTAGAGATGTGGATTGCGGGTTATGAGTAACTTACGCATGCTTCGAAACCGCATGAGTACTATGCTTTGACTAGGCATGCTTGCTTTGATGAAGTTGGTAAAGCAGAACCAGAGGCATTTTAATTTTTAAATGACTAACTAATTAAGCAGGATCCTCTTGACCTACCTAGCAGACTGTCACTTCCACTGATGATTCATGATGTCAACTTCAATCCTCCAATGGCATGTAAAAGTTTGTAGTACTTTATTAATTTGAAAATAGCATTGCATCTGCAGGGACATATTTAAGGAATTAACAAAACTTCTTGTGTGAAATTGTTGCAATGGATAGTTCTTTTCCTTTGTGTGTGATTCCAAAGTGGCAACTGGCAACTGATTGCTAAAGCAGTTGATTTGGCAGTTTGGTGGAGGAATCTGAATCTGTGAGGTTGACATCCTGCTCTTCTGTTTTTGCCCTCTTATTATATTCTCCATTCAACTCTTCTTTTGTCACTTTGGTTCTATATGTTAAAACTCTTATATCGTTTACTTTAATATTTTAAGTATTCACTTAATGTCAATTAATTTTAAATTAAAATTTCACATAATATTAGAATTAAGATCTCATCTTTTTTAACTACTTTGTTAAATTTCTTCCTACCTTAATATTTTGGGTCAATTAATTTTATATTAGACTCTCATATTATCTATGAAAGTTAGGTTAGAATCTCACACTATCTGTGGGAGTTGGGGAAGGAAAGGAATGACTAACGAAAAAAGAGCTAAAGGGGGACTTGTTTTCTTCTCGGGGGGCACTATATTGGCGACAACCCCAAGCACGTGCTTTTTTGGCTTGGAGTGCCAATTGAGTGAGCTGAAGACAACAGAGTCACTTTAATTAACCCCTTATTTTTTTTCCATTTCTGTTTCTCTGTCTACATCTTAGATTTAGCAAGCCAAATCTACTTGTATTATTATTATTATTATTATTATTATCATCTATTTGTTCCGGATCAAAATTGGTTGAACGAAAACCGGAACTGAAATCAAGTTTAATCAGCTTTTGGTAAAGTATCAGCAAGCAACAAGCAATATTGTACAGTAACGTGTAATATACCTTTGATTATCATATCTTGCTTCTTTCTGTTACTAAATATGTATGTCTCGTTTGGCAGGGAGCATATTACATCAGTGCTAAAGCTGTGTCACTCCTACCATTTGGATATATTTGGCCTTCATGGAAGAAATACCAAAATAGAGAATTTCCAGAACCCAATTATAATAATTGATTTAATAATCACAACTTAGATTGTGTTATACCCATCATGACATTAAATTATCATATTATTAGGAATAGGATTAAACTAACTACGGTTGTTTCTGGATGCATATGAGAGATCGCCCACTTACATGGTATTTTTTCGGTATACTGCTATGTATGCAGTAATTCTTTCTTATTATATACATACCTAAAGTTACACTTGGGAGGGATGCCAAATTAAAGTTGAAGTAATATAATAGTAATACAGTAAACAGTAAACCATCACTTCTTTGGAATTTAGATTATATAGTTCTACCTATCTTATATTCTTATCCAACCTCCAATACAATTGCAATAAAGATTTGTGTAAATATATGGGGCCTTATGCTGTCCTCTTTTATTGTTTTGCCGCAAAAAAAAAAATATCTTTCATCTTCCTCCTTGTGTCTCTGTACAATCGTTTTCTGCAAGCATATGCACGTGTAAGGGTATGTGGGGTATCATATAAAGAAAAAGAAAAAAGGGAATAACATAGAAAAAAAAGAAAAAAGGAAAAGAGAAGTAGAGAAGTTATTCTTCCATTATTTAGTATCATCAAATGAAAAAAAAATTATGTTTCTCTTCTTATATTTAGTTTTATTAATAAAAGAAATGAAAATATATGTAAATAAATAAAAATGTGTATATATTTTGGTAAAACTCACAAAAATTCTTTGCAATTCTTTTTCATTTCATCCAAGAAGAAAATGATGAAAAAATTATAGGACCACGAAAAGTTTATCCCTCTAAATATTTTCCCTTCCATTTACAAACGCACACCAAACCAAAGATATGTGCTATCCTTCTCCATTTTCCTTTCTTTTCACTCCCCAAAAGTCATACTAAACAAACCATAATTCTTTATTCCGAGGAGTATAACACATACATTTTTAACAAGCTTTAAAATAATATTTTGCAACTAGGTCATTAGTGTTTGTGTGAACAATTATTTAATATGAGCAACAATACATCATCCTTATCCCTGAGATTTGTCACACATAGTGACCAACACAAAGAATGCCATAATACTTCTTATTCTGAAAGGGTTTCAGAGAATCACCTGAATAAGATTAATGAATGTGATTTTTCTTATTGCATGATGGCAGCGACGATTGTGCGAGATGTGAGTACCTACAAAAGGCACTTCAATGCTTAAGTTAAACCGTGTACAAAGTGGGTAGAGTATTTAGAATTAGATGCATACCTTTGTGACCTTGAGTGGTATTTATAGGAGTGTTTTGGTTAATAAGAATCATGTTTAAATCTGTATTAAATGTTATTAATTAGGATAAGAATCTAATAAGATTATTATCTCTTATAGTTATCTCCATTATTTATGAAAGATATAATTGATTACTCTATCTATGAGAAATTTTGTTAGAGATTTACTCATTATAAATGAGCATACTTATTTATCTATCAGTGCTCATAAAATATCTGGGATTCAATTCTAGCGGGTCAGGTTGCTCTTGAACCGCTAACCTAGAACCCTATCCAGAACAGTTGCCCCTAACTTGACGCTCAAATGTAATAGCTAAGTGTCAAGATATTTTAGATTATCAGAAGCAAACGACACATGTGGGATAAAGGGATCCAAGTTATGATAGAGATGTTAGATCTCACGAAGTCTCTAACATGGGCTGACGTCCATGATAAAGTAAAAGATCAAGATGCTCCCAGTGTTAATTAATTTGGCTGAGATCCAATATAGATCACTCTGCCTTAAGTCGATACATCGTTATCTAGGATTCAAATTGAGCTGCCCCTATACAAATTCAGGCAGTGAGACCCATCATTAATTCTAAAGATAATATGAAGCTAGAGTCGTAATATGTATTATGATTTTACAATAACATCATGGTGTTAGTCCGTGATCTGACATGAATATCATCATGTCCTATCATGTGTCGTTTCAATTCTGATCGCAGTCCTTTCAGCTGCTGCGTTAGGTTCGTACTGCCAAGTTGCAAAAAGTTAGTGGAAGCTATTGTTTAATCTTCGGGCCGCCATAATTGGTGTTTTCAAATTCAATGCAAAACTTCAAAATGAATGGAAAAATACCATTTTGCCCCTGCATGTGGTAACAGTTAGGGGTTACCCCCGCGGTTATAAATTGGAGTGGGGGTTTCTCCCTTTACTTTCTCATTCTTTCTCCATTTCTTTTTTCCTCTTCAGCGAACTAGGCGATTTCTGGTGACCTTCCAGCGAGTCTTTAGCTACCACTTTCCTATATTTTCAACTTCTCAACACCTTTTCTTTCCTCAAAAACAAGGTATTTCCTTTTTCCTTTTTATTTTCTTCCATAATCATCATGGTGATAGTGAGAACGTTGAACAACAGTAATGGAAAGAGTAGTTCTTTAGAGATTTTGAGTGCTCCGTCGCCTCAGGCACTGTTGAGATGGGCTCCTCGTGGTGGAGATACTGGTAGGACACAGAGCCCACTATCTAGGGTGAATATCCTGGAAATGATACGGAGAGCAGATAGTGTCAGGGATTTTGCAAGGCAAAGATCATCACGTCCGCTTTCCGTACTCATGAGGGAGTTAAAGAGTTATAATGAAACATTTTCTGATTTTGACATGAGTACGACCTTTGTAGGTAATACTACCAACTCAGAGATGGGACGACGAAGAGCGGCCTTGTCAGAATCGAAAAAATATACATTTCCCAGAAATGTCGATCTTTATTAATTGGTTGATCGGGAAGTTCTAGGCATTCCATCCAACGTCAAAACCTCAAAGGACACCAGTGCTAAACAAGAATACTTGCATCTAACCAAAGACTGGCTAGGGGATGGAGAATATATAATCTGTGTCCCGTCAGATTAAGAAATAGTTTACTTGACCAGGACTAAGGGCGACCATTTTATTTATATGTATGATGCTTTATTCACCCACATCGGAGTCTGCCTTCCATTCTTCGACTTCAAGATTGGAGTCCTAAATGACCTACAGGTAGCTCTGACACAACTTCATCCAAATGTATGGGGCTTTATTAGGACCTTCGAGCTCATATGTAGAACCTTCGGATGGTCGTAATTTGTGAGATCATTCTTATTCCTTTTCACTCGGTTTTCACCCTTTAGGAACAGCTTTCAGAAGGGGTAGGTTGCTTTACGCACACAAGCAGGGCACAAAGTATTCACACCATATCAATAGTCCATCAAGAACTTCAATAAGGATTTCTTCCGAGTATAAAAAGCTCCAGGGTTAACCGCTTTTTATCTTACCCCAGAAGGCGAACTACAAATATATTTATACTAGATGCAGGCAGTTTAGGACTAGAGTCAATAGGAAATAGAGATTCCACTGTCCTTGCTAATGAAGAGTGAAGCCGACATCCTCAACTTTTTAGTTGAGTGGGTCAACAAGAATGAGGTCATCTATTGTAAAGATGTTTTAGATGAGCCATTCAATTCTATTAGATCGTCTTTAGGTACCTCGTCTTGAATATATTGATGAACTTATATTTCATAATTTTTTCTAAGTATAATAACATGCTTGTTTCCTATTTGTAGAGAGCATGGCGCCTCCCGATGGGCTTGAAGCTCTTGCCTTGCGATTGGTTCAGTGAAAGGTTAAGGCATGGGGATCCAGATCCCACCCATCGATTGCAGTTCCTCTTCCCCAAACTTAACCTACTACATAGGAAGCTGACTTCGGATCCCCTGCTCAACCTTTTCGGTCGCAGAAGAGGAAAATGGATGATCGTCGGGAGCAGAGAGGGAAACGTCCAATGACCGAGGTTGCTCCCAGCGACCTCACAACTAGATTGGAGTCTAAAGTCCCGAAGGGCACCTACTCCAATTTGTTGCTAGATCTATATAGGACAGGGGGATTGATCCAAGGCGGATCATCAACAACGCCATTCTGACCTAAGTTGGCCAAAATGTCTTGATAGAGCAGGACTAAATTGAAATTATCATGGATGCCCAGGTGCAGGCTCTTTGTAACGCCTCTGTTCTCCGGGTTCTAGAGTCTGCCTTTGAGTTTGTTTGTCAGACTCATGATTTAGAAAAGGAGTAGGATGTCATTCGGGGTGAGAAGAAAGAGCTTGAGTTGGCGGTAGCTCAGAAGGATGGGCAACTAAGTCAAGTCAGCAAGGAGCTCGGTCTGCACAATGCTGAAATACCCTGGCTCCAAACGAAGATCGCGGAAGGCGTAGCTCGAGAGAATATTTTAAAAGATCAAATTTCCTCATCCGAGTCTACCATGACCGCGCTCCATGCTAAGAATGAGATCTTTAGGAAATTTGAGGCGAAGTTGAAGAATGACGTCTTATACCTTGAAGATGAATGGGCTGCTTCAGTGGACGAATTCTTCGCTAATGCACTTGTCTAACTATGCCTATTGAACCCGAACCTCTTTACCAGCAGGACCAGTTCACTGAAGGTGGTCCGAGATTGTCACATTGTGGATGCCATTGCTGAAGCCATTCCGGTGAGCCATGTTCCCGCAGCAAATGACAGTAAAGAAAAGGGCGAAGAGACCTCGAAGGATGGCTAAGTGGAGAAAGTCGAGGTGGAGGGGGCCGACCAAGGATTTCCTAACTCGGATGCCTGATTTCTTCTCTTGTTATTTTGTTTACCCCTTGCATTGGATTCATTCTAAATTTGTATGGACAAGTCTCGGATTTCAGGCATTACTAACTTCAAATACTTAGAATATTTTCTAGTATTTCTTGCATATTCTTATTGCCTTTGTTTTTTCCAACTGATATGGCTCTAACACTCGATCTCGGTAGTTTTCTTAATTGACGCTTAGTGAAAGCCTTTGTTTTTTCCAACTAACATGGGTTCAATGCTCAATCTCAGTGGATTTCTCAATTGACAGTTAGCGAATCTTTCTCGTTTGATTGTACAATATCCTGTCTTCCAGGTTTCGCTTAAGTTGTTTATCAATTACGTTTCTTGTTCTTTGTTAGAGTTTTTTACACTTAGTCAAATTTTTAAGTATAAAATTCTAAAGTGTGATTTTGACATAGAAGTCTCTTGGGGTGGTATCCTTTGTCGGACTACTACAAATGTTATTACCTTATCCTAGGTATCGGTCGGATACTCTTAACTATTTTAAACTTGTTTTAAGTTTATAGGTTAAGGTCAGGCTATTAGTGTATGCCCTAGAGGCCGATACATTTTGTCTGTATTTATATACATTCTATTATGTTATTTTAATATATGAAACATTTCATTTATTGTGTTCTTTTTAATAAATATAATAAAGTCCATAGAATAGTAAGTTTGACACCATAGGACATCAAGTGGATGACTTGATTGTGAGATCCTAGTGGATAAAATACTATTTTTAAATGTTCCTAGTCAAGTATTATTGTTAATTAAGACAACAATAATGCATTGAGATTAGTATGTGCGTAGAATGATGACCATATCTCACGGGTCATGGATATGAGATATCAAGTCTTCACATGAGTACATGTTAGAGTAATGATGTACTGGACTGACTCGCCATCGTTACATGAGTGTCATAAGCAATTCTCATAGTGACAATGGTGTTTGTGGTCCTTTGACCTAAAATCACTACGATTCCTATATGAGAAGTTGTGTATTTTAATGTCATCAAACGTCATCTATAATAAGGTGATTATAAAGTTAGTTATTGGACATACCGCGAATCATGCAGAGAGATGTGAGTGACCTAAATGGGATTTGTCACTCCTACATAACAAGAGCAATATCTTCGGGGGCCCTGATTGAGTGAGACTACGAAATGTATGACCATGCTCAAATGAGTCAATATAAGATATTGATTTCATTTGTTGTTACAAAGTCTACTCGAGTATCAGGAAACAAAGGATTGGACTATACAAGGGTGATGCATTCTATGCATTGTGTTCAATCTAGATATCTTAACAAAGGGACTAAATGACACAGAAACATTAGTCATGAAAAGGTTATATCAAATCACTGACATTCTCATTACTTGGGTAGCGGCGATGTGTTGCTAGACACCGCTCACTACTTGTAATATTAAAATGAGATTTTAATATTATTTCCAATGTAATGAGAACCTGCAGGGTCACACACATAGAACAGACTAAAATTGGAGTAATAGATCCAAGTTAGACTTGGATTCAAATGTGGGCCAGACTCATAACAGATGAGTCTAGGGTTACACAGCTTACTTTACTGCTACTCACACTCACTTAAGGTAGATACTATTATAAATAGTACTACTAAGGGGGCTGTTAAGACACACATTACAGAACCCTAGTTGCACATACAGAAAAAGGGAGTGAAAGAGTGATAGGTTTCTTCTCTTCTCTTCGCAGCTAGCACTGTGTAAGAGACGTGAGGCTCCTTCTGCGGACGTTGGACATTCGTGAGTTTGTTCGTGTGGATACCGCAGAGACATCGTTACTATTACGGTGTTGGTGATTCATGTCACTTCCTTTTGATCACGTTTCAAGAGGTAAACAATTTTAAAAACTCAGATTATGACTTTTTCGCATGGATCCTTGGTGGGAATTCTATTTTTCGCTGCGTGATGTATCCGCGATTCCCAACACAAGCTCATTAGGGCATGGGTTAAAACCCTTGAACTTGATTCTTGACCATGAAGTTCAGTCAAGTAGGTTGCCCTTTTTGACCTTTATTTGTGCATTGAAATATCTGACTGAGTTGAACCTTATATTGCTCGGACCTCTCCATGGTGAGATAACCTTGTGGGTTGTAATAGTCACAAACGTGCAAAATAACCAAGTACTGAAAATATAGTCACCAATTTATTCATGTCGGAACTCCTCACTTATATGATAAAAATATACTCTAAAGACAATTAGTTATAATATTTTCTAAGTTTGTCAGCATTCTAGAAATTCTTGATACTTTTGCCAGAGGGGGTTTCCAGGGTATAGGCTCCAGTGTTTTATCTTGGACGTGATCCGGTATAATCCTTCCTAATTAGGAGCTAGTTTTTCTTCCTTCGCATTCTTGCCTACTATATCTTCTCTATGCAAAACGAAATCGCCAGGAATAAACCTCCGTAGTATCATTTTGGAATTATACCGGGTTGCAATCCTTTATTTGATAGCGGCTTCACGAATGTGGACAATGCGGCGTTGTTCTTCCAATATATTTAAATTAAGGTGGATGAGGTCTGGGCTGGCCTATTCAGAGAAATTCTGCCTTCTCCAGCTCGGTTCTCCTATCTCAACTGGAATTATAGTCTCACAATCATAGGTTAACTTAAAGGGAGTTTCCCCTATTGAGGAATGAGGCGTGATCCAATATGCCCATAGGACGTAATCGAGTTGTTTCACCCAATTCCCCTTAGCTTCATTGAGTCTTCTTTCGATCTCGTGAAGTATAACCCGGTCGGCGGCCTCAGACAGTCCATTAGTTTTCGGGTGCTCTACCAAGGTAAAATGTTGTTTGATTTTGAGTCTAGCTAGGAGATCCCTGAAATTTTGGTTAGTAAATTGTGTTCGATTATCTGTAACATTGGATTCCAGAATACCAAATCTACTGATGATATTCTTATAGGTGAACTTTTGTATCCATGCCGAGGTGATGATGGATAGTAGTTCTGCCTCAATTCACTTGGTGAAGTAGTACTTAATTTGTCTTGGTTCCTAGCAGAAATGACCTAGGATATCCATTCCCCACTGATAGAAAAGTCCAGGAACGGACATTATAGATAGTTATTCTGGTAAGGTTGCATAGATGTCCGAGAACCGTTGATATTTATCATATCTCTGGACATGTTCTATGCTGTCAGCATCCATAGTAGGCTAATAATAGCCGGTCCTCAGCGCTTTTCGTGCTTAGGACTTTCCTCCAAGGTGATGACCATAACTTCCTTCATGGATTTCAGTCAGAACATGCTCTACTTCTTTTGGATCGAGGCACTTAAGGAGAGGAGAAGAAAACCCGCAACGGTATAGCTGGTTATGAATAATGGTATACCATGTCACTGTTCGTACTATTTTCTGGGCTTCTTTCTTATTTTCAAGCAATGTGCCATTATATAGATAAACAACTATGAATGTGATCCAGGTTTCATCATCTTACAGTAGGAGGACCTTTGTGTCCATAATACTGGGAGTGAGCAATGTATCTTGGATTACAGACCTATTGTTGTCAGGGCTCTTGGTGCTAGCAAGCTTTGACAAGATGTCGACTCTGGAGTTCTGTTCTCTGGGGATATGTTCTACCTTAACACTGTCAAAATCCTTCATTAATTTCTTCACATTTACTAGGTATTTTTGTAACAGGGGTTCCTTAACTTGATACTCACCCTGGATTTGTGATGTCACTAACTACAAATCACTATATAGAATTATATTTGTGGCTCTCAATTCTTTTGCCATGGTGATGCCTGCAATACATACTTTATATTTTGTCTAGTTATTTGAAGTCGGGAACTTAAACCTTAAAGAATATTCTAACATGAGCCCGACTCCATTTCTAATATGATTCTGGCACAACTTCCTTTGGGATTCGAGGATCCATCAACATAGATAGTCTAGAAATTCACTCTAGGATGATAAGTATTCGATGTAAGCTCCACTAAAAAGTTGGATAAAACTTGAGCCTTTATGGCTTGTTTTGACTCATAAGTGATACCGAATTCGGAGAGCTGCATCAACCAATCGATCATTCTTCCAACAAGGTCTGACTTATGTAACACCTAGTGAATCAGCTGATCTGTCCTCATGATCACGAGGTGACATTGAAAATATTGTTGTAACCTTCTAGCAGCGGTAAGCAATGCTAGGGGCCAGTTTCTCAATCTTATGATAGCAGAACTCAGGGCTTTGTAGGACCTTGTTGACAAAATAAATTGGTCTCTGACCTTCATTGGTTTCTCTTATCAGGATTGAATTGATTGTTTTGTTATTGATTGAGAGGTAGGCATATAAAGTTTCACTGGGATCTAGTCTCTTCAGGATTGATGGTGTTGCTAGCATCTTCTTCAACTCCTGAAATGCAGCCTCGCACTCTAGGGTCCAGTCAAAGTCTTTTCCTTTTTTAAGGGCAAGAAAAAGGGAAAACATTTTTTAGGGGCCTTAGCTAGGAAGCGAATGAGGTCCGCTATTCTTCCTATCAATTGTTGCACTTATTTGACAGATGGTGGGCTACACATATAAAAAACAGCTTGACATTTTTTCAGGTTGGCTTCAATGCCAAGATTTCTCAATAAAACCCCAGAAATTTACTGTCTTGTACCTCGAAAGCGCATTTTTCTGTATTCAAGCTCATATTATGCTTTCGTACTTATACGAACATTTCTTCCAAATCTTTCATATGGTTCCCGGTTTCCATTGTCTTGACAATCATGTCATTAATATAAGCTTCCAGCATATTGTCAATATGTTCCTCAAAAACTTTATTCATCATGCGCTGGTAAGTTGTGCCTGCATTTTTTAACCCAGACGACATAACACGATAACAATAACTTCCTATCTCGATTATAAACTTAGTTTATCTTTGTCTTATGAGTTCATGAGAATTTAGTTATATCCGGAATTGGCGTCTGTGAACGAGAGAAACCTGAATCTGGATGAATTTTCCATCAGTTTATCTATGTTGGGAAGTGAATAAGGGTCCTTTGGGCATTGTCATATTCATGTCAGTGTAGTTAACACATATATGCTACTTTTTATTAGCCTTTTTCACTAGGACCACATTGGAAAGCCAAGCGGTATAAGCAACTTCTCTAATAAATCCAGTATCTAGAAGTTCTTTCACTTGCTTTTGCATTACTTCCTGTCTCTCAAGTCTAACTTTTTTTTTTCGTTGGGTCATTGGCTTTGTATCCTTTTTTTATATAAAGTCAGTGACAAATGAACTCGGGATCTAACTCTGATATATCTGTAGACATCCAAGCAAAGAGATCATTGTTTTTCACAAGTGTCGCAACCGTCCCGAAGGGCGTCGCGAAAATAAAAAGAATAAAGAGGAATGGACCTCGGGGTGTTGGGAGTCGCCACCAATCGCTTTATCCATTAAATGGAATGGCGCAATTGGACACCTAAAAGATGGTCTACGTTTCAGAGTTTGAGGTTCGGGGGTTGATTACGGGTAGGGAAGGTGTTAGCACTATGTTTTCCTATACCGTCCGTTCTAAGAACGGTTACCTATATAATCTAATGTTATTTGCAAAATTAATTTAATTGGTCCTTTATTAATTAAAAGAAAAGAATTTTTTTATTTTTTATTTTGACATGTCCCATTTTGTCAAGCATAATATCAAGAATGATAAATGACTAAGACAAGCAATGGGTGGCTAAATAGCTATTATTTTAGAACAAATTCAAAGTCTACAACATATTATATAAAAGTGGTGAATTAAAATTTTATTATCTTTTTGAAGAGAAGTAATTTTCAAAATAAAATGGCCAAATAAAAAAATATTTCAATGAATAATTTTAACTCAAAGAAATTTGTTTAAGGTAAGAAAATGATTTTTAAAGTAAATGGCCAAATAAATCTCATTCGTAATCAAGAAAAAATATTTTTAGGCACAATGAGATTTTTGTATTAATTTCTAAAAAAAAAAATGTCTTTATGAAAAATAAAACTTTAATTCACCACAATCATAATGTTGAACTATATGAAATTGTTCACTTTTATTTGAATATTTTATTTTACAAAAAGAAAAGTTTATTTTGGTTTATTAAAATTATATTTTAATTTACATAATTATTTTAATTTTTATGTGGGGATTAGATTTGCTTACGGCGCTCCTGGCAAAATCCAATATAAAGCCTCAATATTATCGGGAAGAGTGTAATCGACGATCGGTGCTCGATCCTCTCCCAATTTTTCCGTCATAGGCCATTGAAAATTATTTGGTTAATATGTTAATTCAAAAATAAATAAATTAAAGTAATGCACAAGTACAAATGCATCATGATATTATTACAAGTGAAGTGATATGGAATAAAATTATTTTATACAAATATGAATGATAACAATGAAAATATAATAAACATGTAAAATTCAAGACATCAATAGAAAGTTAAAGCATAAATGAAAGGTAAAAATAAAATTAAAAAGGTAAAAAGTAAAAAATAAAAATACAAACAAACCGAAAAAAAAAAAAAAAAAAAAGAGGGCTTACCTCCAAGGCGTATAAAAATGCTATGCTCAAAGAATTCTACACAGAGCCTCACACGTTCTCTTCAAATCGAACCTTGAAAAAGCAACCCACTTGCATGGAGAAAATTTTTTACTAAAATCTCGGGCTCTTATACTTAGTATTAAGCCCAAGTAAAAAAAAATTACTAAAATTCTCAAGCTCTTATACTTTATATTAAGCCCAAGTGTATATTTTTTGGATGTGTAAACCATTGAGAAACACCTCTTTATATAGGAAGAGGGGAGGGAGAAAGAGCTTGACTTCTCCAATGTGGGACTTAGACACTTTATTTTTTTCAACTTTTTTCCTTTTTTTTCATTTTTTCCTTTTTATTTTTTTTAGATTTTCATTCACTTTTCAAGGTTTAAAAATAAACTTTATGGACAAAATTGAGTGTTCATACCTTGATTAAGTAACAAAAAAAAAAATATGGACAAAATTAGGTATCAGCATAATTTTACTAAACTTTTTGTTTTACATTTAGAATAAATGAAAAACAAAGGAATTGATTCAATTTTGTCCATGAGATGGTAAAACTCAACGGATTCATGAAAAGGTGTCCACCGAAACTTAACGAAAACTTCAAAGCAATGGGTACGGGGACCCGATAACATAAAACAATGGGTGCGGGGACCCAAAAGCTTGCATGAGTCGTATCCGCCGAAGCTTAACAAAAACAAGGTAAGAAGCCTACTGAGTCCTGTATCCGTTGAAGCTTAACAAAAAAAACAAGGTAAGAAGCTTACTGAGTCGGGCATCCGTTGAAGCTTAACGAGAAAACTTAAAGGCAATGGGTACGGGGACCCAAAAACAAACAATGGGTACGAGGACCCAAAGGTAAAATAGGTGAACCATGAGTCGTATCCGTGAAGCTTAACAAAAAAAAAAAAGAAGCTTACGAAGTCGGGTATCCGTTGAAGCTTAACAGAAAACTTAAAAGCAATGGGTACGGGGACCCGAAAACATAAAACAATGGGTATGAGGACCCAAAAGGTAAAAAGCTTGCGGAGTCAGGTATCTGCTGAAGCTTAACAAAAACTTAAAAGCAATGGGTACGGAGACCCGAAAACATAAAATAATGGGTACGAGGACCCAAAAGGTAAAAAGCTTACGATAAATTGGACCTTTGTAGGTCAAGGCTAGCAAAATGAAAACAAATGCACTTATGCAATGCATGCTTCAGATGTATGAGAGTATGGAAATTTTTTTTGTCTTTTTTATTTTTTGTTGCTTTTTTTTGTTTTTTTTTTTTGTGTCTCCACGACCCCCGAGGACATGATTGTAATCATTTTCAAAGATGAACTGGAATGGGATTTATTGGCATCCTTTCATTTGTCTATTCAGCCAATGGTTGAAATGTCCAACCAGAATGACTCTTGAGGTGTGCATTAGATGTGACACATAAGAGCAAAGGGAAAACCCTTTAGATGACCTTTGAGATGACCTGGTTGTCCTTCTTCTCTAACCAATACTCTTAAAAAGCCTTGAGCCAGAAAGCTTTATGCAGTGAGCCTTGAGTCAGAAAAATTTGCACAGTTAGCCATAAGCGAAAGAAGCGAATGTTCTTGAGAAAAACATATTTTAGCAAAGTTTTGAACCAAACTCTTCTTTGACCAACCAAACCCATATTCCAATGGGATCATTGCCAATCTCTTCTTGTTCAACTTTCTCTTCATTAGATATGGTGGTGCGAAGCTTATGACTTCCTTTTCCGAGAGATTCCATTTCTACCGCAGACACACTTCAATCTGAATTATCAATTGAGAATGTCATTCCCTTCATCGATTGAAACTCTAGAGCTCCTTTGGCTTGAGTTGTTCAATAAGAGATTACCATTAGATGGTTAAATTGTACTATTGTACTCATGTTCACCTAACCTGAAGCATCATGTACCAGATATGCATGGATTCAACATGAAAGAGATTTACTAACTGAGAAACCTTTTTTGATTGATTTTGGGAGTATGACTACACAAAGGACATTTACAAAGAAAAAACACAAGAAGTGGAATAGTACAAAAGCCAAGAGTTTTTTTTTTTTGCTTTTTTCTTCCCTTTTTTTTTTGCTCCGGTTTGGATGTGATTGATCTTTACTTGACAACTGGACATCATGACCATTGCTTTATCCACAAAAATCTACCCTCATGTATGATATCAAATGAATTTGACTCGAGTATGTCATTTGAGAACAAAGATGTCCTAGTGTAGGCCATTTGACAACAAAAATTGTCCCAATGGAAAACTTGAGAATAAATTTTGTCCCATGGAATGCATTTTTTTTTTGCCCCAAAGTGTAAGGTCGAATTGAAGCAGTTGTAGAAATTTGCCCCAATATAGAGCCAAGTGAACCAAAAGATTTGCCCAGTGTAAGGCCGAATTGAACAGTGTAGAAATTTGCCCCAATATAGAGCAGATTGAACCAAAAGAAAACATGCCCCAAAGTGTAGGGGCAACTTGAACAGGTAACAACTTACCCTAATGTAAGTCCTTTTTTTTTTGTCTTTTTTTTTTTTTTAAGGAGCAAGGATTGCAAATTCAAGTAAGGTATGAACCTTTTGTCTCAAAATTAAAGTCAATGAAAATGAAAACAACCCTTCATTGATCAGAATGGACTTTTTAACGCTTGTAATGTGGCCAAGGTTAGGGGTTATGAAAAGAATGGTATAAGGCTCAAACAAGTGTTTAAAGGTTAAGTGGGACCAAGGATCCTTATTCAAACTTAAACTTTGTCAATTACTTTTGCACTTTCAAGCACACTTTTCTCTTATTGTTCTTTTTCATCCTTGTTCAAACTTGAACTTTGTCAATTGCTTTTGCACTTACTTTCCGCCCCTTTCACCTTTCCTTTCTTTTCTTTTTTTCATTATACTTCAAAATAGTCATCATGGCAACCAACTCCTTTTTTTTGTGTTATCCTCTAGTGTAGAGGTGATCCTTGTCCAGGGTTTATTGAAGAAAACTTTCAAGCTCAAAATGGGATAACAAGGGATAATGAATTCTTGTGAGATATAGAGAAAGATAGCCAATCTTCATTTCAAATTTTGATTGCTCATTTTCAAAAAATTTAATTTAGAGACAAAAGGATAATACACACTGAGTGATTATTTATTTGCTCCCTTTATTTTTTTTTCTCTTTTTTGTTTTTTTTTTTTGCATTTTTTTTTTGGGGACGAAGAACACCTACACACATGGGCCTCATGACCACAAAATTTTTTCTAAAATGAAAGTCCTACAGGATCCAAACCAAAAGAAAGCAAGTAAAGAGAAGAAAAGAATGACAAGAAAGATTTGACAAGAACACGAGTGCCAAGAACATAGGAAAAAGAAATAAGGTATGCTGAGATCCATGCAAATCCATCACATTAATGCTTCAAGAAAGTTCACATAAGCTCAAAAACCAAATGATTTTAATGATTGAACAAGCATGGGATCAGTACAATTAAACCATTATTTTATGGTAACAACTTGATAAACAAATCGAATACTAGTCGCTCGTAAATTTCCAAAGGTCTTTGGAGGACTCCAAGGTACGGTTCATTCTTGACGGTTAGAAAAATGAATCGCCACTTGATCAAACTTTCTAAGGTTGCCTTCGATCGACCATTGTAAACAATTGCTCCTATTGCATAGATGGGCATGTGTAGAAACCTCCGACAACGCCTAGTGAATTAGGTAACCGTTGTCATCCATGAGTTTTCTTGAAACCTCATTTAACTCATTCAACCTGAAGTCCACCCTTAATTGGTTCAACATTTGTCCATACTTTCCTATTCATCATTCATTTGATGCAATCTTCCCATTTTCATTTCATTTTCAATCCTTTCACCAATTATCACAATATCTGAAAAAATCGATGACACACTTCCAATCATATGACCATAGAATGGCGTGTGTAGTGTATCAATGAACATAGTAACCATCTCTTTTTCTGACAAAGGGGGTTCTACTTGTGCAGCCATTTCCCTCCACCTCTGAGCATATTCCTTGAAGGTCTCAGCATCCTTCTTAGACATACTTTGTAGTTGCATTCTATCTGGTGCCATGTCAATGTTGAACTTGTACTGCTTTACAAAAGCATCAGCTAAATCCTTGAAACTCCTTATACGAGCACGCTCAAGATGTGTGTACCAATTCAAAGCTGCCCCAGTTAAACTGTCTTGGAAGAAATGGATTAACAGTTTGTCATCATGAGCTTGTGAAGCCATCTTACGAATGTACATTATCAAGTGATTCTTTGGGCAAGTAGTCCCCTTATATTTGTCAAAATCTGGGACCTTAAACTTCGGAGGAATCACTACATTCGGGACAAGATAAAGCTCTGAGGCATCTAGAAGACCATAACTACTTGCTCCTTCTATGGCTCGCAGTCTTTTTTCAAGAACTTCTAATTTTTCCTTGGATTGAAGGTTTTCAGTTGAAGGGGTCAACAGAGAAGTACCAGCGATCTTATGAGGGAAAGACTGTGGCATGTAAAAATGAGGTTGGGCCTGAGTCGAGCTTTGTGGCCCTGAAGTAGGTATTACAAATGATGAGCCGCTCTCAAGAGGGTTGGTAATTTGTGACGGCATAAAATCAGGGGGAAGGCCATAAGGTGGAATGGAAACAGTGGTGAGGAATCACACTTGGTATTTGGCTGAGATCCTTGGGTAGTATTTGGAGGGTTTGAAGTTGTTGTGGACCGGATCGGTGCACCGCCTCAAGAGTATTGGTGGCTAATGGTGGCGCATAACCGGGTGGAAGGTCATATGGTGGAAATGAAGATGCATGTGTTTCGGGATTATTTGAGTAAATGGTGAGTGGCATCATGGCCCCGAGAGGTGACATTTGGATATTGCCAAGGAATTGGTGTAAAGCTAGGCGGGTGAGCAGTGTGGCCGAAGGATCATCATTTGCCCTTGAAGGAGTCCCTCTCAGTATTCTTCGTTCTTTTCGAATTTCCAAGATCTTGGCCATTTGTTCCTTTAGTCGACTTACTTCACTTCTCGGCTCTTTCTTGTGATTGACCCAGTTCATCCATGACTCTTGATTGAGAACGAGTCCTATATGGGTGTCGTAGAGACAGCTTTCCTTTAGTATTCATTATTTTTTTTATTAGAAAATATGAAAAATAAAAAGAAAATGCAAAAATAAACCATGCATGTAGAGACATGATCCAAAGCAGCAAGCGATATCGAATCGATATCTTCACAGGATTGGACCACATATGCAAATGCAAGATAAAAGAAAACAACAAAAAGTTAGCAACTACAAAATAAAAGACAAACAGAAATTCCTCATGTGTTAGAGGAAAATGGGTACCTAATCTTGGTACCCGTTCAGCAGGATAAATTCTATGGACGATGGTAGCTCTAAGATTATATCTACAAGTGAGAGCTTTGGTTCTAGACCCCTATCGGACAAAAAGGTCCCCAAATTGTCCTCATTGTCACCAACACTTTGGCTAGCAAGAGTCCTCCATCCTCACCCATGATAGGTTACAGCGGAAAGAGTTCAATTTGAGCGAGGGGTTTTCATGTGCCTAAACGGAGACCAACGGCCCCACAAAACAACACTACTTCACCTCTATCTAAGCCTACAAGGTATCGAGCTCTGTATAGAGCTTGTGTGTGCAGTGTACATGAGAGAACTTTATTTACAAAGCGAAATATAATACATATAATGCAAATAAAATATACAATAATATGAAACAAATAACAAATAAACAAATAAAATAAAAACGGACCAACATAATTAAAGAGCAAATCACATGAGATTAAAATAAGGTTTAACCTCTAATGTCCCCGGTGGAGTCGCAAATTGTCGCAGAACCGTCCCGAAGGGCGTCGCGAAAATAAAAAGAATAAAGAGGAATGGACCTCGGGGTGTTGAGAGTCGCCACCAATCGCTTTATCCATTAAATGGAATGGCGCAATTGGACACCTAAAAGATGGTCTACGTTTCGAGTTTGAGGTTCGGGGTTGATTACGGGTAGGAAGGTGTTAGCACCCTATACCGTCCGTTCTAAGAACGGTTACCTATATAATCTAATGTTATTTGCAAAATTAATTTAATTTGTCCTTTATTAATTAAAAGAAAAGAATTTTTTTATTTTTTTATTTTGACATGTCCCATTTTGTCAAGCATAATATCAAGAATGATAAATGACTAAGACAAGCAATGAGTGGCTAAATAGCTATTATTTTAGAACAAATTCAAAGTCTACAACATATTATATAAAAGTGGTGAATTAAAATTTTATCTTTTTGAAGAGAAGTAATTTTCAAAATAAAATGGCCAAATAAAAAAATATTTCAATGAATAATTTTAACTCAAAGAAATTTGTTTAAGGTAAGAAAATGATTTTTAAAGTAAATGGCCAAATAAATCTCATTCGTAATCAAGAAAAAATATTTTTAGGCACAATGAGATTTTTGTATTAATTTCTAAAAAAAAATGTCTTTATGAAAAATAAAACTTTGATTCACCACAATCATAATGTTGAACTATATGAAATTGTTCACTTTTATTTGAATATTTTATTTTACAAAAAGAAAAGTTTATTTTGGTTTATTAAAATTATATTTTAATTTACATAATTATTTTAATTTTTATGTGGGATTAGACTTACCAAGACTCAAGCAAAATCCAATATAAAGCCTCAAGATTATCGGGAAGAGTGTAATCGATCGGTGCTCCGATCCTCTCCCAATTTTTCCGTCATAGGCCATTGAAAATTATTTGGTTAATATGTTAATTCAAAAATAAATAAATTAAAGTAAAACACAAGTACAAATGCATCATGATATTATTACAAGTGAAGTGATATGGAATAAAATTATTTTATACATATATGAATGATAATAATGAAAATATAATAAACATATAAAATTCAAGACATCAATAGAAAGTTAAAGCATAAATGAAAGGTAAAAATAAAATTAAAAAGGTAAAAAGTAAAAAATAAAAATACAAACAAACCAGTAAAGAAAAAAAAAAAAAGCAGGCTTACCTCCAAGGCGTATAAAAATGCTATGCTCAAAGAATTTACTACACAGAGCCTCACACGTTCTCTTCAAATCGAACCTTGAAAAGCAACCCACTTGCATGGAGAAAATTTTTACTAAAATCTTGGGCTCTTATACTTAGTATTAAGCCCAAGTAAAAAAAAAAAAAATTACTAAAGTTCTCGGGCTCTTATACTTTGTATTAAGCCCAAGTGCATATTTTTTTGGATGTGTAAACCATTGAGAAACACCTCTTTATATAGGAGGAGGGGAGGGAGAAAGAGCTTGACTTCTCCAATGTGGGACTTAGACACTTTATTTTTTTCAACTTTTTTCCTTTTTTTCATTTTTTCCTTTTTATTTTTTTAGATTTTCATTCACTTTTCAAGGTTTAAAAATAAACTTTATGGACAAAATTGAGTGTTCATACCTTGATTAAGTAACAAAAATAAAAAAAATATGGACAAAATTAGGTATTAACAACAAGAAACTCGATTAGCCGGGATCTTCCCTTCTGGTTCAGATGCCCTCCAATCTTAGTTACCTAGTTTGGCTTGGTACCAAGTTGAAAGGGATGAAGTTCTCCATCAGGTTGAGGGTGTGTACCATCAATATCTTCATGAACATCCAGTTCATTCAAGAGGGGGTTCGTAATAATTGAAGCTGAATTGTTGTGTTGGTCCATGGTTCGGGGTTTCTTAGCAATCTTCAAGCTTTCATTATAACATTTTCTAGTCATAGCCTGATCTTCTTTGACCGCAACGATCCTATCATGTTGGTTAAGGAACTTTATAGCTAAGTGGGGAGTGGAGATCACAAGCCCAAAAACATTGAGTGAGGGACGACCTAGTATAATGCTATAAGTAGAAGGTCAATCTACCATAAGAAATTTGACCTTAAATGTCTTAAACAAAGAATCCTTCCCTAAGGTCAAATAAGTCTCAATGCATCCTACCAAGGTGATCTTATCTCCTATGAATCCGATCAACTCACTGGTTTATGAGATCAATTCCTTCCTTGAGAGTTCTAGCTTCTCAAAGAGATCTAGGAACATAATGTTTTCCGAGCTTCCCTGGTCAACAAATATACACCGAACTTCAGTGTTGATTATTATCTTGGATATCACCATAGGATCGCCATGATTCGGGATAGTACAACCATAGCCTTTGTCTGAAAAGGAAATCAGTGGGTTCTTATTGGGTCTGTCATCTGACTTTGATCCCAAATGGCTCAACATAGCTCGAAGTACTTTTTTTTCTTGCATTCCCTAATTCATCGTCACCCGTAAAGCCCCCTGAAATGGTGTTAATTGGTCGGGTTACTTCTGTGTGACGACGTATGTTGTCCTAATTAAGATTATTCCGAGGTCGTGCCCTTTCTTGACTCTGGGTGTTATCCCGAGAAGGACTTGCTCCAGGATTTTCGTTCCTCGTGGGTAAGTGTCTTCTCTGATATGGTGAAGATGAGCTTCTCCGAGGACTGTAACTCATCCTTCTATAATTCATTCCTCCTCTCTGATTGTCATTTCAAAATTAACGAACATATCAGCCTAGATGACCATCCTGGATTAAAGACTCGATAGCATCTTGAAGGTTGATGTAGTCCTTAGTATTATGTTCGTGGCCTTTGTGAAACGTATAGTGACTGGACTTATCATTTTATGTCTGCTTTCTTATAGAGGAGGTCTTTGCACATCTCTAAACTCTGTGTTCATCACTTCTTGGTAAATCTGAGTTTGAGGTGTGTTGAGGGTGGTGTAACTTTCATACTTCCCTTTTAAAGTTGGCCTCAAATTTTGGGTTTGCTGGGGAGTTTGTCCAAGTTTAGATTTAGTATCTTCTCCTTTCTCCAGATGCTTTCTGGCTCGAAAAACATCATCCGCATTGATATATTTGTCAGTTCCAACCCGAAACTAGATCATCATCTTGGGCTTTTTTTTAGCTAGTGAAAAGGAAAATGCCCTAAGGCGGAGGCCTTTCCTTATGTAATGTAGGTCGAATCTTTCATTCTAGTTACAAAAATTTATTATTTCTTTGTTGAACCGGTATATGTAATCTCGGAGGGACTCTTATTTTCCTTGCTTAATATGGAAAAGACATTAAATAGATTTTGACTGCACCTTACTAGTGGCGAAGTACAGCAAAAATCTCTAGCACAAGTCTTTCCAATCAATAATGAATTTAGGAATCAGGGTAGTGAACTATCTCTGGACGATTTTTTTCAAAGAAAAAGGAAAAACACAACACATGAGTGGATCATCTCTTCCAATAAATAATAAAGCAGAAACATAAGCATCTAGGTGCTCTTGAGGGTCTATGGTCCTATCATAAGCTTCAATATTAGTTGGATACTTGAAGTACCTAGGGATCTCATAGGTCATCAATTCATCAAAGAAAGGTTGGTTTTGCTTAAATGACTTTCTTTGCCCTTGATCCTTCTCCCTATTTTCACATATTAGATTCTTAACTCTTTATTTGGGTTCCGTGATCCATGAATTTTCTGGATTATGTACCCCATCACGGGCTGGCTCCCTCCTGTTCTCACAATTCCTATGAGGAACCCGGTTTTCTACCTCTTTCTCCTAGTTGATAGCTCTTTCTAAGTTATGAATACACTCATCCTGGAGTCCGACTAGAGAGATAAGTTCTTCTCTAAATAGCTCTGGGAGACCTGACTCGTCTTGGTAGGACCTAACTCCGTTGTCGTTCACCTGTGCTCCTAAGCTTTGTAACTTTGATAGTCGCATCGCTGTCAGGTTTCTCTTGAAGGGGCTCCATGAGGGCCAAGTCGTTGTGTCACCGTGAACACGTCGCGGTTGACGGGAGAGATTTTCGTCAGTATGCGAAGTCTCTTCTCTGTCTTGCCTGGGCTTCAGTTAGGCAATAACTGGATCTTGAATAGAAGCGGAGGTCGGACAACGGCTAAAAGATGGTTAATTTTGAGTTGTAGAAACGTGGTTTCGATTGGTAGTGACTGTGATGGTAATGATAGAAGTCAAAGCTTATCGTTCTCACAGACGGCGCCAATGTTCTAAAAGGGTTTCAGAGAATCACCTAAATAAGGTTGATGAAGGTGATTTTCTTTGTAACACGATGGCAGCAACAATGGTGCGAGTAATGGGTACCTGTAAAAGGCACTTTGACGTTCAAGTTAGACCATGCATAAGGTGGGTAAGATGTTTGAAATTAGATGTATACCTTTGTGACCTTGTATGGTATTTATAAGAATATTTTGGTTAATAAGAATCATGTTTAAATATGTATTAAATGCTATTAATTAATATAAGAATCCAGTAAGATTATTATCACTTATAACTGTTTCTTCTATTTATGAAGGATATAATTGATTCATCTATCTATGAGAGATTCTATTGGAGATTTACTCCTCATAAATAAATATATTTATTTATCTAATAGTACTCATAAATATTTAATATACAACTCTAATAGATCGAATTATTCATGAATCGCTAATCCAGAACCTGGTCGAGAACAATTCTCTTCCATAAGATCCCAAATCCAAATATTTATCTCGTATAGGCACATAAACAACTATTATTAATAAAATAATTAATAAATGAAACATGAGAAGGAAATGGAGAAATTCATTCACAAAGAGTAAGTAGTGGTTGATTGGTTCTAGTGGTCTAGTTCCATTTCCCACATTAATTAATGTTATATTGCATGAACTTTATATAATAAAGAATTTAATGAAACAAAATGAGATTAAGCCATAAAATTAAGACAGATGGAGATTATGGACGCACTTAACAAAAGTTGTTAATATGATTTCAAGTTTTTAATATAATAATGCTCCTAGTTATATATTATGTAACCCCCTTATTAAATTAATATCAGATAGCAAATTTTTTAATTGAGAATATTACTCTTAATATCTCTAATCATGATCATAATAATAAAATTAATGAGTTTACTCTATAAAATTTCAATTTTATCATATAAAATTTAGTAATTTTGAATACTAAGAAGAATTTAATTGAAAATCTGAAAAATTCTTTCTAATTGACAAATAAAGTTGAGAAAAGTCAAAAAATTTTACAAATCAAAAAAACAAGTTTACAATAATCAATCTGATTTTTCTATAGATACTGAATTCAAAGGAAAATATCATCGAATTTTCATAACATTAATCGAAATCCTAAGAATCAAAATCAAGACAATAGTAAGTAAAGAAACAAAATCAGAAACATAATTACTAATTAATAAACTTAGCAACAAAATCATGATTTTACTTGCATTTATTAGAGTCATTATTTAGCTAAAATATATATATTTCTGATAGCTCCAATAAACATATATTTCCCTTCTTTGGATTTAGAATCTATACATGATCGATCTAAATGATGATAACCATAATGCATCATGTGCTAATCTGAAATCATCATGAACAGAGTGAGAATTGAAAATTCTCAGCAGGAAATGAACAGTTATAAAAACGTTTGAAAATATATGGTGAGTTTCAGTTGTGTAATGTACACACGAAACCTCACAATAATCAAAGTATGACAAGAACAATACAATTCTAACATAATAGAACAAATGTTAAATAAATCATGCAATACAATCTTATATATTAACATTAGTAAGTTTCTCAAATATTAGCAAACAAGTACCAATTATCAGCAAACATCAATAAGTTCCTCAAACTTCAGTAAGAAATTTTCAAACATCGACAAACATTAGCAAGTAAGTTCCTCATCACAGGGAATCCACCCTTTACTTTTATTTTTCTTTCCATGTCTGCTTGTCTCACATTTTACTCGAAGGTCTTCACTTCTATAGGGAATCCACTTTATCTCTGGTGTTACTTTAACATCGTAACAACAAAGCTAAATATACTCACACTAACCAGACAGGTAACATGAAAGGAAATACATCTCTCTGCCTCTCAATGGTTAGGTGCAAACTTTTTCATAAATCACTTGCTTGCCATCACACACAAACATAAGCAATACAAATCACAAATAATTCATCATATACAAGTCTATAAATAAATCATGACAATTAAATAAAATTCACCAAATGTAGAATCATTAAATTTAAATATCAATTCTTCAAGGGGCCAATTATGATTTAAAATTAATTTAATAATTCTTTTAAAAGTCCACATCATAGTCCATAATTTATCAGGTCCTCATCATGGTCCATAATTTGTTCTGGTCTTGATAGTGCATTCATTGCACAAAAGTCCTTTTATTGCAAATGTCAAAATAAAGGTTATAAAATTACTCTCAAGTCAAGGTAAATATAAAAAAGTCCATGTAAATTTAGCACATATATTTATTGCATAACATATAACAACAACCAAACATTTTTTCACATATATTAACTTTGCCTATGCTGAGTTTTGTTGCAAATTCTTACATAACCGGTCTCAAGCTCAGATAAAAGAAGAGGGTTGTGTTAGACAATCGACAGCCAACGTAAAATTTTGTCGAATTTTTATGACATGGATCAACAAAGTGATTGTGTTAATTTATTACATAATATAATTAAAAATTTATTTTACTTAAGTCTTGAGTAATATTTTAATTTTTTATAATTTATTATATTAATCTCATAAAAGAGTCAACATTCAAATTATAATAATTCTAAATTTTATCAAATATATTAAACATTTAAAAGTTAAGTAAATATCAAATTTTCATAATTTAATAATATTACATATACATAATAAATTTAATTAAAATTAGGGGTGATCAACCCGAACCAACGACCCAAAAACCCGATCAACCCGACCCGACCTGATTACAAATATCCGGGTTGGCTCAGGTATTCGGATCAGTTTGGGTCGACCCAATTAAACCCAACATCTTATTGGTTCAGATTACGAGTTTAAGTGACCGACCCGATGACCCGTAAAATGACGTCATTTTACTTAAATTCAATCATTATTTTATTTCATTTTAATAACCCGACTCGATGACCCGATCAACCCGATTAACCCTATTACCCAACTCGAACCAACCCGATTTATAATCGGGTTGATTCGGTTCGGGTTACTCGAAAAAAATCACAAACCCTACCCGAACCAACCCAACCTTACTTAATTGATTTGAATTTTTTTTCTCCCTAAACCCAACTCGTGATCACCCCTAATAAAAATAACAATATACACAAAAATAATAAAATATATACTAAATATCATAATTTTATTTTTTAAAATAAAATTCAGTTCCTCTTACAAAATCTTTTTTTTTTAGTTTTCTCTTCTCATCTTTCTTCTCCTCTCCTGCTGTCCTCTCCTTCTCTCCTTTCTCTCCTACGGTTTCATCACCTCACCCTTTCTCTCTCTTATTCTTTTTCTCCTTTTCTCTTGGAAAAAGATACTTTTATATCCTTAAAAAAATGTATTATTATTTATATTTTTTAAAAATATATTTAAATAAAAAATATATATATAATAAATAATATTAAATAAAATATAAAAAATATATATATTATTTGATATAAGAATATAAAATTATTCCTCTTTCTAACACTTTTTTACTGTTTCTTTTTCTCTCTCTTGATTTCACACTTAATCAACATCCTTTCATTCATTCTTTCTCTCGTTCGGTTGCTGCATGTTATGTTTGTTTGCCTACCAATATATACAGCCAATTCAATTGGCTACAAAGAGGTGCACGTTGCACCTAAGGAGTTTGATTTTTCCTATGTAATAACGACTTCTATTAAATATCTAATTTTTTTAATGATTACTTTTAGTAAATATCTCTTCATTTTTATCTAAATAATAATTACTCTTAGATATTTATCTTAGATGTGTATATTAAAATAATATTATTTTATAAATATTTGTCATAAATATTTTTTATAAATATTTTCTTATAAATATATCTATTAAAATATTTATAATTTTTATTATTAAGATTAAATGCTAAATTTTATTCTAATAAATTCCTATTTTTAATTTAATAAATTATTACTAATTAAATTATTACAAATTTTATTTAATCTCTTTTAATTAATAACAAATGTTACAAAATAAAATATTCGAGTTAAAAAAATTAAAATTTGATTATTCACAAAAATATTTTATAAAAAATATAATGTTATATATTGCATTATATTCTTACAATTGTATGATTTTTTTAAAACTTCTTAGTATTCGAAGGTTATATTGAATTTTGATTAATTTAAAATAAAACTAAGTCAAATCATAAATGTGTAATTTTTTTTCAATAATGACACTAATTTTTTTATTTACAAGAATTAAAATCAAGATTTTATTTAAGAAAAATAAATATCAAATCACTTGACTTAAATAAACATTGATTATTATTATTTTTTTGCCGTTGCACTTTCTTTTCTTTTTTTTGTTATGTTTTTAATTGATGTATTTTGTCATGATTTAACGAAAGATATTCCTTAAAAAACCAAAAAAAAAAAAAGTTAGAGATAGGTAGATTTGACTCTAATCTAATTTCTGCGACTAAAATAAAAATTATAGAAAAAGTCATTTATATTCGCTTTATCTGAAATTTATTAAGCTTATACAAATAAGACCTTTTAACTCGTATGATGCATAAGCTTAAAAAATATTTACATGAATTATTATATGCCTCTGAGTGCAAGCATCTTTTTCCTTGGAAAAGCTTGTTATTGGCTCCTTTGTCCTGGTCACAGACACTTGCAGTAGCACTACATGTTGCTAGAGTGATGGAATACCTCCCGGCCTTGCGCGCCAGACCTTCATTCATCGAGACCTTAATCTTTACATGAATTAAATAAGTTAAATAAGTTACAAAAACTTTATTCTTCACGCTGACATGCGACCACTCATAAAATTTTATATATATATATATGAACATATTTAATGAGAATAGTTTTAATTATAAAAAGTGAAAAAAATGTAAATTTTAATCATATAATTATATATAAATAACTAAAATTAAAATTACTTAAAAATTATGTAATTGTTTAAAAAAATTATATATATTTATGTTTTAATCTTAACTATTCATATAAGATTCAATTATCAATATTTACTTATTTTACTTTTTATAATAAACATAAATATATGTAACTTTTTTAAGTGATTATATAATCTTTAAATAATTTTTAATCTTAATTATCTATATATAATTATATAGTCAAAATTTAATTTTTTTACTTTTTTATAATAAAAAGTATTTTCATTAAATATGCTCATATATATATATATAAATGTAATATGTTTTGTTAATTTTTTTTAAAGAAAAACTATTGTTAAATAAATAAATAATTTCTTTTTATGCAATGATCATTTTATATTTTTAAAAAAAGTGTAAATATTGTTTATATTATTTTTAAGAAATGTGATTGAGTGAGAGAAAATAATAAAAAAATGTGTAATAAATAATATTAAATAAGATGTAAAAAATAATATATATATTATTTGATATAAGAATATAATTGTTAATAGGTAAATGCAACGGATGACCAAAGAAGAAAAAAAGTATGAACAATAATTTAATATTAATCTTAGTTGAACAGATTTCTTGTTCTGACAGAGATATACATTTTTTTAGATATATATGGTTATACATAAGGATTTTGTTAGCATGTATTCTTAGGTTATATATAAAAAACTTAAAAATTATTAAATTAAAGAACAATTATTTAATATATTAAAAATTTAAAAAATCATATCAAAAGAATTTTTAGAAAGTTTAATAATTTTATTTTAAAACTAGAATAATATAAAAATAATAATAAATATTAGTTTCTAATAAAATAAATATTATTTTTTCATTATTTAATATGTGCTTTAAGAACCTACGTTAACAAAATCCATCCATACTTTAATAGTAAGATATATCATTGTATTGGTGTTGGAGTAATTATGACTCCTTAACCCATATTAGTGGAGAACTTTCCTAAATATGGCGTCATCATCAGAAACTATGGTGGTAATAGCGATACAGACTAAAAGGAATCCACCGTTATTATTATTATTGTACTTCTCTTGCTTTTTATATATATATGCATTGTTTTTACACTTTCCATTTTTTATTTAAAAAAGTACAATTAACTTTTTTGTTTTATGTATGACTTTTCAAATATTTTTATAAATAATAAAATTAGTGAAATAAATATATAATTTTTTAAATAAAAAAGTTGTCAGATGTAATAAATATTAATTAATTTCAAAATATTTAAGTGCAGTTACCCCGATTATTATTAATCATTGTTAACGAGTACTTTTAAAATACTCATTCTCATATTTTATATTTGTTTCTTTGGATTTTTTTTTTACTTAACACTATAAAAAATTAATGAAGTATTTATTTATTTTAACTTTATCTCTAGTATTAATAAATGAGAAAAAAGATTAATAAAGTGACAATAATAGTTTTCTTATTTCAATAAAGGGTAATTTATTTAAAATGTAATTATTTTTTCTTATAGTTGAAGCTATTTAATGATATTTTTAAATTTTTGTGTAATAATCTTACTCCTTCTATTTTTTTATTTATCTTTTTAGAAAATTTATTTTGTTTTAATTTATTTGTCATTTGAAAATTTTAAAGATGCATTAATTAATTTTATTAATTTTTTTCACTCTTTATCATTTCTACTAAACTTAATAACTATACATATTAATTAAATTCTACAATTTCTAGCATATATTTAATGAAATGAGAAAAGCTAATTTAGTTATGTCAACTTATATTTCACTTAATTTGATATTATTTAATGGTGACCTTAATTTTTATACAAAAATCTTAAAAGACAAATAAAAAGAATTAATGAAGTAAAAGATAGATAAAAAAGAATAGAAGAAGTATTAATAAAGGAATAAAAATATAAAAGTTTAAATAAATAATAAAATATTTAATGTATTGAAAATTCAAGAAATATACTTATTATTTTCGTCATGAAATAATTAAAAACATTTAATGTAAACTATTAAATACTCCTTAAGGCTATGTTTAAATTCATTAAAATTGAAAATGATTTGATTTGGTTTGATTAAATTTATAAATAAAATTTTATATTTGGACCATATTATAAAAATTGAGATTGAATTGATTTGAAAATCATTTTCTTATATTATAAACTCATTAAAATGAGAAATGATTTAATTTAATTTTATTATTTTATATTTTAATCCTTATTAGAAGTAGTTACATGTAGTTAATAAAGATAAAATAATTTATTTTTAAAAAATTAAATGAAGTTTTAACAAATCTTATTTTAATGAAATTTCTAAATTAAATTTAAATGAATAAAATTTATGAAATTTTAAGAATCAAATATTTTCTTATTTTTTGAATCACAATTTTAATTTTACAAATCAAATTATTTCTATTTTTTAATAGTACAAACACACCTTAAATTTTACACACTTATTTACAAAATTCTCATTATTATTTTTTCTTTTGGTTTTTTTTAGCCAATATAAACTAACAACTTTAGCAAATCAACTCGATATTCTTACTACAAATAATATATATATCTTTTTTATATATTTTTTAATATTATTTATTATACTTACTTTTTTATCACTTTCTCTCATTTAATTATAACTTTTAAAAATAGTATAAATAGTAATACACTCATTTTTAAGAGTATAAGAGTATCATTTTTCTTAACAAACTGGATTGAGTCATTTATTTGACTTTTCATTTATGACAATAATATAATTTTATATTTGAATTCTAAATTCTTTTATTGATAATTAATTTATAATTATATTATAAATTTTTGTTGAAATTAATAATTTATCTAATCGTAAAAGAGAGCCTCCCCCAACTTTAACTCTTATGTACAAAAGAAAAAATATACTAACAATTTTATGTAAGTTGCTGATTTAAGTTCCTTGAAAATTATGAATACCTCCGACTCTTAGGGTTTCTTTGGGAGTTTGGAAATAAAGGAAGGGGAAGGATTTAAAGGAAAAAGAAGAAAAGAAAAATGAGAGGTTTATCTTTTTTTTATTTGAAAGTGTGAAATATACGAGAGAAAGAAAATAGGGTTTAAAATATATTTTTTATCATTTTATCTTTTATTAAAAAATAACATAATTAATGTTTTATAAAAAATATTAATGTGAAAAATAAAAATAAAAACTACTATCTAAATCCACCCACGCGTATTGATGTCTACCACTTCTGCAATTCTACCCCTTGTCCCAATCTTTCTACTCCAAGTTCTAATGGCAGCTTCAGATCCTCTCTAAGATAGTTATCTCCACTGCCTCTCTCTCCATTCTGACCCTTCTCCATCAATCTCTACAGTCACCTATTTCCCCAACAGCCCTTTATACTCACCCACCTTGGAGTCCTACATCAGAAACCTCATATTCAACTCCTCCACAACTCAAAAACCATCCTTTATTGTGACCCCAACTCATGTGTCTCACATCCAAGCATCAATCATCTGCTGCAAAAGGTTTGGTCTTGAACTCAGAATAAGAAGTGGTGGCCATGACTATGATGGCCTTTCATATGTGTCACAAGTCCCATTCATTATTCTGGACATTATTCTGGACAAGTCCCTAATTTTTCACTCTTTCTAAAAATTTCTCTCTCCTTGTGGCATATCATATTGAGAGCGCTGTATATTCTCTGCTTTCTCATCCACACCTTCCACGTCGGTGTGGTTGATTGAGCTGCTATCGGCCGGCATCGAAGACGAAGAATTTTTAGGCGAAGGAGCGGGAGATGAAGCTGGACTCAGATTCTGCAGAGTATGAGTCGACAGCAATGAACCTATTGGTGAGCTAGCTGACGCTGCAGGGCTCGGAGCGGGAGCCGAAGAAAGAGAAGAAGAAGGAGAGTCGGAGGGCAACGAAGACGGTGACGAATCATAATCAGCGGAGATAATAAGGTGGTGTGGGTTGAAAATTTGGGATAAAGGATAAATAAGTAATTTTATATCAAAACCCCCCTATTTAAGGGAATTGAAATGAGAGGATTTTGGAGGACATATAAAAATCCCTCTTTTCTTTCTCTCTTATTTTCAAAACTTCCAAAAAAAAATTTTTTTAACTCTAAACCCTTCTTTTCTTTCCTTTTTCTTTCTAATCTTCACCCTCAAACATAGCTTTAGGCTAAGTCAACATAATAAATTCCCACATTCATTCCTAATCCTAGGTGGAGCACTGTAGTGTAATCCACTTACTAATCCCATAAAAAAATATAATTGTCAACGTATGGAGCAAGTTAATGATTCAAGTATAACATTAATTACTTTTCATTAAATTATTATTTAAATAATTGTTATTAAATAGTTTAATTTAATTTTTTTACTTTTATTCATTATTATCCTGTATTCTAAGAATATAATATTAATAAAATTATTATTATTATTTATTACTAATGCATTGATTTATTCTAAGTTTTTATCAATTTATATTTTTTAAAAATAAGATTAATAATAAAAAATATTTGAGTTATATTTATTTAAATTATTAAATGAATAATGACTAATAATAATTTTTAAAATAAAAATTAAATATCAAAACGAAAAACTCTTTTATAATAGAATAGATTTGAAAAATGGTTTTTGGCACCAAAAACGTCCCATACGAAATCATTAAGAATAACTTTGGCTTAAATTTACATTACATTTTCATTTTTAAATCGAACAAAATCCAAGATGAGGCACGCGACACAGCTATGTGACATGTGTTATTTATAGATTATTTTATGAAGTCCTTGTGAAAAATAACAACATATTTTTTTAAGGAATGGATATAATTGTATTAAAAATTCACAATTTCTACATATGAAGACATATAAACCGAATAAGAGATTTAATAGTGGTTGGTTATATTGACGAATCATACTTATAATGTTAAAGATCGATTACCGAAAGCTAATCATATTGTTGTTATTGTTAATATCATTATCATTATTATTCATGATAAAAATAATAAAAAGCACGAAGATTTTTGTTTTCCACAAAATGTGTTAAGAATGAAATGCATCAATAATATGAGAAATATATTAATTATCATGGGTCTAAAGAGATTAAAATTAAGGAAAATTCAAATTCTTAGATTATAAGATTTCTTTTATATTATATTATTAAATATATGTCACATTAGTTATCTGAATTAAAAATGGTAAATACATTTAAATTTAGAGATTGGGAAGATTATAAAATATTAGAATTAAAATTTCAAATAAAAAATACTTATAAGAAAGAGCAATCTAAATATTACGAATAAAATTAATCTTATACTTATAAATACTCAGGCAAGACAAAAACAAATTCAGAGATTAATGGTGGGGGTCTTTATGATATATTGGTGTTAAAAATAAATACTGGCACGTCATTGTAACTTTTGATAAATAGCAAAATCAACTTTCGTGTGAAATGTTATTATTATTACGTAAGAATCTCTTGTTATTGTTAATAGAACAAATACTCAAATTGAAATTGATATTCTAAAAAAGACATTGACTCCAATTTTGACGAGAATTATTATTATTTTAATTTATTATTATATGTTTATTAATTTAATTAAGTAATATAAATAAATAATAAAATAGAGATATAATAATAAATTAAGAGAATTAAAAAAAATAATTCTTCTTAAAATTAGAGTTAAATTTTTCTTTCTAAAAATACACCAAACATCAAATAGATCTCAAATAAATTTAGATTCTTATATAATAATGTATACATATTTTTTTTAAATTTTATTTAATACTATTTTATTATATATATATTTTTATCATTTTTTTTATTTAATTATATCTTTAAAAAAATATGAATAAATCATACACTCTTAAAAAAAATATAAAATTAATATTTTTCAATAGAGTTAGATATTAACTTAGACTCTTACTCTTTTATAATGTATTAGAAAATTAATGTTAAAAAATATGTTGAGAAATTAAATTAATATTTTATTTTAAATATTTAAGGTAAAAATTGATATTCAAAATATTTAAATAACCAATTTAACAAAGCATTTATTCTTGTTAATACTTAATACTCGTTAGAAAATACGAATCACATCAAATCGACATACAGAAAGGAGGCAGAAAACGAAAGGGGTAGGAAGCTTTCGAGAGGGACAGTCATGGTGGTGGATGGAGTGGACTGAGTGAGTGAGAGAGAGAGAAACTTTCTTTTAATGCTTCCTTCCTTCTTTGCTGAAAAGAAGGAAAAAGAAAAATGTTGAAAATACTCTTAATTCTTACATTCCAAGTCCTTATCTTAAATTTGGCAACTTCTATACTCTTCTCCCTCTAGGCCTTCAACATTTTCTCAATAAAAAAATCCCTTTTGTTTATGCCTATTTCTTAGTAAGAAACAAACACACACCTGTGTTCTGTTCTTTTTCCTTAGCTTCTCTGTGTCTGGGTCTTTTTGTTACTGTCTCTTTTTGGCCATAGAACTCAGATATTGATCTTTCTCACATGTGGGGTTGTGAGTTTATTGGGAAAGTTTCTACCTTTAATTATTATTTTTCTCTAGGGGTAAGGTAAGTATGGTAGGTATTCAGATGAAAGTTTGCATCTTTTGCCTGATAATCACAATGGGGTATGGTGATACAAACCCAAATGATCTCAAAATTCTGAATGATTTCAGAAAAGGGTTGGAGAATCCGGAGCTTCTCAAGTGGCCAGACAATGGAGATGACCCCTGTGGCCCTCCTTCATGGCCTTATGTGTTCTGCTCTGGAGATAGAGTCACTCAGATTCAGTCTAAGAATCTGGGTCTTAAAGGATCATTGCCTCCAAACTTTAACCAGCTCTCAGAACTCCAAAATTTGGGTCTTCAACGCAACAACCTTAGTGGGGTGTTGCCTACTTTCAGTGGATTATCTAAATTGGAACGTGCTTACTTGGATTACAATGAGTTTGATGCAATACCATCTGATTTCTTCAATGGACTCAGCAGCATTAGGTTCCTGTCTCTGGAAGAAAACCCCTTAAATGCAAGTACTGGGTGGTCATTTCCTATGGACTTGGAAAAATCAGTGCAATTGACCAGTCTTTCTCTGGTGCATTGTAATTTGGTTGGATCATTGCCTGATTTTCTAGGCACATTGCCTTCTCTCGAAAATCTAAGGCTTTCAGACAACAGACTCTCTGGTGGCATTCCAGCTAGTTTTGGTCAATCTTCAATCTAGGTTTTATGGTTGAATGATCAAGAAGATGGTGGGACGACAGGTGCTATTGATGTTATTGCTTCAATGACTTCCCTGAGACAGGTTTGGCTACATGGAAACCAGTTCACTGGGACAATTCCACAGAACATTGGAAATCTAACTTCCCTGCAGGAGCTCAACCTCAATAGCAATCAACTTGTTGGCTTGATTCCAGAAACTTTGGCAAATATGGACCACCTTGAGATACTGGTGTTAAATAATAACAGGCTAATGGGTCCAATACCAAAGTTTAAGGCTGCCAAAGTATCTTATGATTCCAATTTCTTTTGTCAACCTAAGCCTGGGCTTGAGTGTGCCCCTGAAGTTACTGCACTACTGGATTTTCTCCATAATCTGAATTACCCATCACTTCTCACTTCTAAATGGTCAGGTAATGAACCATGTAGAGGGCCATGGTTTGGATTGAGCTGCAATCACAACTCAGAGGTATCTATAATCAATTTGCCTGGACAAAAGCTCAATGGTACACTGAGTCCCTCAATTGCTAAGTTAGGTTCACTCCTTGAAATTAGGCTTGCTGGAAATAATATAATAGGCAAAGTTCCTAGTAATTTTACTGAATTGAAATCTTTGAGGTTGTTGGATTTAGGTGATAACAATGTTGAGCCTCCATTGCCAAACTTTCATGGTGGTGTGAAGGTTATCACTGATGGTAACCCTCTTCTTGCTAATCAATCTGGAAGGAGTCCTCCACCTATTAGCAGCCCACCACCTTCAAGTGCACCACCGCCTTCACCACACAACCTATCACCACCACCACCTCCACCACCACCACCACCACCCCCATCCTCCCATATGCCACCTTCCCCTAGTCAGAATTCAAGATCAAATCAATCTAGGTCTGTCCAATTACAAACCCAACCAAATGACTTCAAAAGATTCAGAACAGTAGCAATAGTGACTGGAGTTGCAATCTTTGCATTTGTAGCTCTTTTGGTTATTTCTCTCTACATATGTTGCTTGAAGAAGAAAAAAGCCTCCTTGGATGCTCCTAGTTCTGTTGTGGTTCACACTCAAGATCCATCTGATCCAGAAAAGATGGTTAAATTTGCAGTTTCAAATAGCATCACCGGAAGCTTATCAACAAAGACAGGGATAAGTTCTCTGAGTAACATTAGTGGTGAAACTGAAAACTCTCATGTAATTGAGGCTGGCAACCTTGTCATCTCAGTTCAAGTTCTACGGAAGGTCACCAAGGATTTTGCTTCAGAAAATGAGCTAGGTCGTGGTGGGTTTGGAACTGTTTACAAGGGTGAACTAGATGACGGGACAAAAATAGCAGTGAAGAGAATGGAGTGTGGTGCTATTAGCAGTAAGGCACTTGAGGAGTTTCAAGCTGAAATAGCTGTTCTTTCCAAGGTCCGTCACAGACATTTGGTATCCCTGATAGGCTATTCCATTGAAGGCAATGAAAGACTTTTGGTTTATGAATATATGTCTCTTGGTGCTCTAAGCATGCATCTTTTTCATTGGAAAAGCTTGAAATTGGAGCCTTTGTCTTGGTCACAGAGGCTTGCAATAGCACTTGATGTTGCTAGAGGGATGGAATACCTTCATGGTCTTGCCCGCCAGACCTTCATCCATCGAGACCTCAAGTCTTCTAATATTCTACTGGGGGATGATTTTCGGGCAAAAGTTTCTGATTTTGGTCTGGTGAAACTTGCCCCGGATGGTGAGAAGTCTGTGGCAACAAAGCTTGCTGGAACATTTGGATACCTTGCCCCTGAATATGCAGGTATGCCTTTGCTTTAAATCACCTCTGCACCTTCCTTCTGGCCATGAAACAATCGTTGAAATTGAGAATGATAGCTTGGTTTAGTGTGGCTTTAAGAATGGAATCATGATAATATTTGAATATTAGCACATAGTTTCTCTGTAGTTGTTAGTTTATTTCAGTTAGGATGGTCTTAAAATAAAGACATCTGAGAATAAAGAATTAAGTGTGTAATAAAAGGTCTCATTTTCGTTGTGTGTTCATTTATTGGAAAAGCAAAGGCCATGTTATGCACATTAATTTAATAGTACTCTAGTAACATTTTGTTTGGCCTTTTCTACATTGTCAGACATGTTCTGTTCTGTTCAGATGCTAAAAGCATAAATGATAAAACTCATTTTATCAAGCCCCAAGGCAACTGTCTAAAATGTACTGCTTTTTATTATCTATTCTGCCAAGGAATAGTGTTTGATCAGAAGGCACAACGTTATTTAAACATTAAAAAGAAAATGATATCTAATTATGTCTTGAGTGAGTACAATATTACATAATTTGTAAACAATATGATCCTCACATCCCTTGCCTGGTAGTATTTCAGACCATTGCACCATACTTATAAGATATAAGATTGATGACATCTCTACATTTCTTTAAGTCTTCCGGTATAAGTTTGATGCATCTAGCTTTCCATACTAACTAAAAGTTTCTGTGAGTTTCAGTGATGGGAAAAATCACCACTAAAGTTGATGTGTTCAGCTATGGTGTGGTGTTGATGGAACTTCTAACAGGATTAATGGCTCTTGATGAGAACCGACCAGAGGAAAGCCGGTACTTAGCTGAATGGTTTTGGCAAATTAAATCAAGCAAAGAAAAGCTTATGGCTGCCATTGATCCAGCTCTTGAAGCAAGTGAAGAGACTTTTGAGAGTATTTCTATTGTAGCTGAACTTGCTGGACATTGCACTGCTAGGGAAGCAAACCATAGGCCAGATATGGGTCATGCAGTCAATGTACTAGCAGCATTAGTAGAGAAATGGCGACCTGTTGATGAAGAATTTGATTATAGCTCTGGCATTGACTACAGTCAACCACTTCCCCAGATGTTGAAAATATGGAAGGAAGCAGAAAGCAAAGAAGTCAGCTATGTTAGTCTTGAAGACAGTAAAGGAAGTATACCAGCTAAGCCTGCTGGTTTTGCAGACTCCTTTACTTCTGCTGATGCTCGATGATTTGGAGGTAACTCCAGTGCAATTTGCGGGTCTTGTTGCTTTGTCTTTGAATAAAATTCTCGTATATTCACCATGTCTGTTTTGGCAGCTAAAAGGTATATTTTGTTTGTTTCAAGTCGTTGTTTTTGGGCTTTAAAATACTTCAAGGTACTAATAGAGGTTTGAAGATGTAGATAAAGAAATATTATTTTCATTCTTTCTGTTTTTTATTTTTTATTTTATTTTTTTGTGGCTATATAGAAAAGTCAAAATCTATTTCAAAGTAATGAATCTGGCTACAAGGTAAGTCAATATTCATGAATAATACTACATTATTCACTTATGCTATCCATGTTATACGAGGTTGATTATTGTATTGAAAGGCTTAGCATTAGCATAGCTTTCAAATTACAAATGTACATCCAAAAGAAATTCTCTACCCAAACAGCTGTCTGAATTATTTTCTATCTACATGAATGAATAGCATTTGATGATACTTCGCCAAAGAGGTGCTATAAAAAATGTTTGTAACTTCTTGTGCATGTTTGGAAAGGATTATTTTTCAGAGAACAATTGCTTTTTTATTCATAAGTTTTCTAAGGGAGTTTTTTTATTATAAGTTGTTTTGAACACAAAATAAGTTAATCTAAATACACTAATTCTTCAAAATCTAAAGTAGAAACTAATGCCATGGAGAGGAGATGAAAGATTGAAACTTCAGTGAATTTGTCTGCTGAGAAGTAAAGGTGCTGAGCACGAGTATTTCACATGTACATACAGTCTTTTTAAGGCAAGCCTGTGTAGTGTTAAAAATCTTTAATGGTTTCTTTTACCTTCTGTTGGACCACCATCATTAATTGGTTGAAGACTGAAGTTGGTGGAATTGGCGGCAACCCAGCAAGGCCACATATATGGAGAAAATCATCTTTTAGCATGGGCTTGATCATAGCACTGAAATTCATATTCACCACCAAACTTTCATGATCTTATTTAAGGTATTGTCCCATTATCAAAGAGACTTGCCTGAAATTTAGATCATTGAACCTGTGGAGTGGGGACCTACATGGATGGAACTTGAAGGGTACGAGAGTTAGTTTATAATTAAACACCTCAAGTTTAGGTATACTTTTTTGGTTCAATCAATCTTCAACTAGCTCCTCATAAAGTCTTCTTTAGAATGATTACAAGGATTTGAGATTGAATGTATTCACCAAGAGGAATAATGGGGTTCACCATATGAGCCATGTGATAGTGTGTACTGCGCTGATTGATATGTACTAGTTATATGTGGTCCTCTGGAAGAGGCAATCAATGTGATAAAGAACATGCTTATGAAGCCAAATAAAATGATATTTTAGGGTCATTGCTTGCTGCTAGTAAGACTCAAAAGTGATGTGGTATATGTTGAACTGGACCCTGGTGGAGATTCTAATTATGTGATCCTTTCTAATATATATGTAGCGGTTGGCAAGTGGGATGGAGAGAACAAGGTTAGGAGGACAATGTAGGCCCGTGGTCAATGCGGAAACGCATGGCTCCACTGATTAAATAGTAACACTTGAATATCCGGCTTCTGACTCCAATCCCATATAAACTATACATCTCAAGAGATAACACTTAAACATGAAAATTATTAAGAAATATTACAGGCACATTGGTATTCTTTTAATACAAACTGACAGTAAACAAATAATCAACTTACACATGCCCAACAATAACTACGAAAAGAAGAGTTGAATAATTCTGTACACGCCACACCACTCACAACATCAAATTAAGCTTTTTTAACATTAGCTTCGAGTCCCAACTCCTTTCTTGTTTTCCCCACAAACAGATCTCCTGACTTGATGATGCCAGGAAACCTTCCAAGGCATGTCATGAATGGGAACTGTGCAATCCCTTGTTTCCTTCCAAGTGAAACAATAGATATTGGTGGCTGTGCCTTGTAAGTTCCCAATTTACGTTCTTTGCCTCCTCCCTCTATCAATAACTTCAGATTTTTGGCAACCAATTGAGCATGAGCTTGTGCATACACCCCTTGTTTGATTTCCTGTAGCATAGATTTCACACCAAACAATCTTGCATTAATTAGGATTGCTTAACGAGATTTAAAATGCCACAAAGGTTTAGTGCATAGAACCAAACTACTGACGTATCAAAGATCCTCATACTATAAGCAGGCTAAGTAACACAATCACAGAAATCTACTGAAGATTATGCACACATCTCCACCTTCTTAGATTTGATATCACACAGTAATACTTGAATATCTAGAGTTACAGATTTTGGATCCTTCTTCCCTAACCAAGTTACTGAACAGGGAAAAAAAAAAAGACAAACAAACAGTGAAAGACATGGGCATGCAGTGAAGCCTCCAGCCAACTGTTCAGGCATAAGAAGGGTATTACAAATTCAATGATGTCATGCAATATGAATACCTCAGAATAGAACTAGGGGAAAATTAAGATTCATGGATTTGCTTCAATCATGTTAACAAAGACTTTAGCCCTGTTTACAAGCAAATTGGTACAATAGCTATTCTTTTTTTTTTTTAAAAAAAAAACCTCTGCTGTCATTATTAGTAAGTGAAACTTATAATCACAGCTGAACAGACCAGATAAGAGAGCATGATTCATTAGCCTAGTTCTGTAGTTCATAACCAATTGACAATAGTTGACTGCAGCACATGTGAATATGATAGATGTGAATGGACGAGCAAGAAGACCGGGTAACTTGTTGAATTTGTTATAAATGGTTTGATTAGGTATAAATATCCTAATGGCAATAAAAAAAAGAGATATAAATATCCTTCCAAAAAGAAAAAAACCAAAATGACTTGGTTTTGGTTAGCACTTACTTGAACATCTGTAATATCTCCAATTGCAAAAATGTTGCTCTGGTCCTTCACTCTCAAGTATTCATCAACCTTGATCCTTCCATTAGCGTCCAAGTCATTCTTTAAAAGAGTTTCTCTCAGCCAAGCTGAACCAAGCGGTATCCCTGTGCATAGAAAATGAGCATCTGCTTCAATAGTCTCTCCAAGTGAAGTTTGATATGTCCTATTTCCATCTGTAAAGGAGTTCAAATCGACTGATTGTTCTAGTTTCACGTCAACTTTCTTTGATTTAAGCCACTTCGAGGTCTTCCTTGAAGCTTTTGGCCCAATGTATTCCAGCAACCTTGATCCTTTATGCACTATAGTGACCTTCTTATCAGGAAAATCAACAGCAATCTCTGCCGCAAGTTCAACACCAGTTGGACCTCCCCCAGCAATCAAAACTGAACGTGCAGATTTTATCTTCAGATTTTCTGCCAGTGAAAAGAATCCTCATCACTCATATGAAATAGATACCTTGAAAATCATTCACACAACATAATCCAAAACGGGCAATAACAATTTATTGAATAATGCTGGATGCACAACTCCAAGGTGCACATCAGTGTAGATGTGTAGGAAACGTGGTGGACCAGTTATAATCAAATGGTGAAAATTATGTAGATGTGAGGTGATGTGTGTATAAATATGTGCGGGTAGCATTATTCCAATTTATTATATGGTTGAACTTTGATTAGAAATGCACAACCTACTCCTTATAGACTAGCTTAGAAATAGGAACTATAATATCCAAACCTATAAAGCACAGTCATCACAGTAGATGAAGGATCAAGATTCAATAGTTATTGATATTTCAATAGTTTGAATTTAGATATCCCTTTATTCACTTTCTTTTTTTTCCACCTCTGGGTAAAGACTAGACTCTAGAAAGTTACCGACAAGTGTTACCTGCTTTGTATTGGTCAAGTCTTTCAGTCCTGGTTTTGGGGATAGGTTCAGTGTGGCCAGTGGCAATAACAAGATAGTCATAGGCAATCTGACGGCCATCTTCAGTGAAGACTTCAGTTTCAGATATGTTGACGGCACTGGATGTAACAAGGTCACCTTTTGTGAAGTATTCTCTATGGTTGATCACCGTCCTTTCTGCAAAGGATGGCTCAACCAATGCCCTCAAGCTTGCCCATGGAATCTCAAAATATTCCTTCCTGTGTTCAACAGCTCTCAGTCAGTGCAATCATTTACATAACAAGTTATATGTATGTAGTGGCTCATACATCAGTAACAGAACATCAAATATTCCTCAAACAAATTATCACTCTGCATGAAATATGATAAAGCCTATTACTCTCTTAAACTTAATTCTAAGAGTGGAGCCAACTAGAGCAGACTATAATATCATATCAAAATTACCACTCAACTTAAATTTGAAATTAACCATAAATACAACATTCAATTAACCATAGAAAAGAGCACTGATTGAACTACAAATAGATCATGCTACATATACAAAAAGAGAGCTCACGGATCAATAAGGGTGACGTTGGCCTGATGTTGTAGAATTTTGGCGAGGATGGCACCGGCAACACCACCTCCTACGATGACCACTTTCTTCTCCACCATTTTTTATGCTTGTAAATCGCTCTCCTTTGATCAGAGTTGAAGTTAACTTTGTAATGATTGTTCTGCTCTCTCACAAACAACATAAATAGATGTCGTTGCGTCATTGCATGTATCACATATTTGAAACGTCAGAAGTTGAATTTGGACATAAAAACGACCGAAAGCAAAATGGTAGCTGTGGTCAACTGGCCACCTTCCTAGTTCACAACCAGAATGAGATGGTGCAACTTCTCCATTTACAATTTCTTAAGGAAAATATTATTAAAAAAGAAAAGACCCCAATATAATATTCATGACTCATGATGATGATGACACCTAAAAAAAAGTCCAATAGCCAGCCTGGAAAAGCCGTGTAATTTGCTAGTTAAGAAATCAGAGAGGAAATTATTCAAATAAAACGGCCAAAAATAAAATCATAATAGAAGATTTTCTCTTTAGTTTTTATTGCAATTCCAATGGGAGCTGAAAGGTGTCATGGATTTGGAGGCAATGAGATAGTTTCCTGTGGGAACTGCAGAATTAGCGCATTGTGATGCATGCTGGCGTCAAGTTTCTGGGACCTTCTTAGTATAATAGAATTTCTTTCTCCCTTGGACCAAAAGAAAAGTTCATTTCCTACTTGTAATCGTCCAATTATAAATTATAAATTATAAATTATTCGTTTGATTCAGTCTAACTTCATTTAGTTTAGGATAAGATTATTATCCATCACTTTCATCAGCTTTTGACGTATAGGGTGGAAAATTGACTTTTCTCTTCCATCTAGATAGGTTAGGTCTGGGATTCTTATCAGCTTGTCCCTTAATCTTCTTTTTTATTGAGTATTTTGTCTTTCATCCTTAACTTACTAGTTACAATATAAATAGTAATACTCAACTGAGAACTAATAAGTACTGGACCCAGGTTATTCGGGCCCAAAAGAAATAGTTTTGTTCATTCCCATCCCTTTTATGTTGAAGACCTTGGTTTCTTTGCTGAAACCAAATACCAAAAGTTGCAGGGTCATCATGAATGTGTCGGATGCTCTTTCAGCTTTGTCTGGCCTAAGTACCGCCAATAAGTTTGAGAGTTTGTTTTTGGGAAAGATTCCAGATTCTTCTAGAACTAGACAGGCTAGGATTATTATTTCTTAACATTCACCCTTGTAGTTATTTTGGCAAATTTTTAGTCTTTAAGCTAATGATTTTAAATTCAGTATTTGATAAAATGTACTCTTGATTACAAGGTTAAAAGCCAAAATGCTCTCTAAGGCTGGTCTTGTCCCATTCAAACCCACTGTTATAGCCTTTCTTCCATCCTACACTACATTTATACCATGCTCAAGATTACCTGTTACTGTTAGCACGTGCAATAGGCTTGACCAATTAGATAGAATATTTGTTATGGTGGATAGGGTATTGCTGCCACTCGGGACTATGATTTTTTATGATCCTTCTTTCTTCTCCAACATAGTTTGAAATGTAAAACCATTGGTCTTCAAATTAATACTGTTAGTCTGTTATTGAAACTCGGGATGAAATTTAAAACGAGTGAAATAGTATGAAACAATCAGCTCAGTTCTTATTTTGGGTACAAGATCAGCCTCTGAAACACCATCAAATGGGAAAAAGACTCTTTTAAAATGAATTTGTCTCTAAAATAAATAAATATGTGTATATCTATCCTTAGATCATTTAGTGAGTTCAAATCTCTATGCACTTTATCAAATCAATAGTAAATACACATATACTTACTCATTTTATAGATAAACTCACTTTAAAAGAGTCGCTTTATAGACAAACTCATTTTAGAAAAGTCTTATCCTATCAAATGTATTCCCTTCTAGGATGTTGCCATCTCAAATCTCATTCTCTCATATGCACAGTCTATTTCTTCTTTTTGCTATCTGTCCCAGCACTAGTCCCAAATTGAGATGCATAGTTAGAAGAATGAACAGGGCAGGTTTGTAGGGAGTTAGAAGACTGGGTGATGACACAAAAGAGACTAATCTTTCATGACAAGATAAAATAACTGATAGATTTACTCAGGTTTTGGGTGATGACAGGCTTTGGGTGTCTTTGTTATTGGTAGGATTTACTCAGGCTGAAGATACGGTTGCACTTTGCAATAAAAGGAATTTCTTTCTTTCTTTAGCCATGAGTAAAAGCAGAATTTGAGATTTTAGGTGCACTACATGTGGCTGGTTTGCAAATTCACCGGGACTTGTTAAGTTTTTGAATTTTGAATATGTCAAAATTCATACTTCAGAAGGAAAAAAAAAATTAGATCAATGTTTCAATTCTACTTGCTATATGTTTTTGTTTCTTTCATTACCATAATTATCAATAAAAGAAAATTATTCACACTTCTAATATTACAACCTAACGACTCTTTTCTAAAAAATTCTAATTCAATATAGGTCATAGAATCCTCTACTCCAAGAAGTCAACAATCAACATGCTAAAAAAATGCAGTACCTAAATTCTATGGAATGGGTTACATGCACCATCTATTTGAGTTTGATTAGGTTAGGTTGGTGACAGGAGAACTGAAGAAGGGACAAACATGGCTGGATCTCCATCCAAATGGTGAAGAAAAAACTAGTAGTATATCAAACATTTTGCAGACAAGCCAACTAATCATCACTTCCAATCAATTTTATCAAACCATAGATTTCAATGCTACAATAGTTCAATAGTAACATCTGTATCCTGCTTCTGACTCTCACACAATTACATGTCAAGAAACACCACTTATCAGCATAAAAATAATTTACATAAGGTACAAATAAATTCTTTTTAGGAAAGAACAAACTGAAAATATACCAATAATGTACAGTAACTACAAAACTAAAGAGTTTTTGATTGTTTACACACCATGCATAATATCCAGTCAAGCTTGGATAACATGAGGATTGAGTCCCATTTGTTTTCTTGTTCTACCAACAAACAAGTCTCCAGACTTGACGAAGCCAGGAATTCTTCCAATGATTGTCATGAATGGGAACTGTGCCACCGCATCTTTCCTCCCAAGTGAAACTATTGCCAATACTGAATGTGGCTTGTAAGTTTCCATCCTACATTCTTTTCCTCCCTCCATCATCAGCCTCAAGTTCTTCACAACCACTTCAGCCTGCTTCTGTGCCAAAAACCCTTGCTTGATTTCCTGTTGGACGGGTTTCCATTAAAAAACCTCCTATCAGGTGGCTTGCAAAAGAGATTTAAAATGCCACAGATTATAGCGTAGAACCAATTTATATGGGATAAAATCAAAGAGACTCGTACATAAACAGCCTAAGTAACAATCACATAAATCTGTAGGAAATTATGCATATATGTCCACTTTAAAAATATGATATCACACAGTATACTTGAATCTCTAAATTCAAGGATTTTGGACACTTCTTCCTCAACAAAGCCGCTGAACAGACCTAAAGAACAATAATGAAAGATATGGACAGGCAGTAAAGCCTCCAGTCAACTGCCCAAGAAAAAAAGGGACTGGAATACAATAATGCAATGAGGCAAATATCTCAAATAGAATTGGGGGAAAATTGATTTCATGAGCTTGCTATAATTTGTTGACAAAGCCAAGTTAATTATTCCTGTTTAGTAGCAATTTGAACAAGTAATATTCTCATTCATTGTACATAAATATGTTCACTACTAGTAAGTAGAACGTCAATTCTGGCCAAAACCCAGGCAATAAAGCATGATCTCTCAGCCTAGTTCAAGACAAATAGACAGAACATGAAGGGATGAGCACAAGACTGAGTACTTTGTTGAGTTTGTTATAAAAAGGTGTGATTACATGTAAAATTATACAATCATGAAAAGCTGAATAAGTTACTTATGGTAAGCACTTACTGGAATATCTGTAATATCTCCAATTGCAAAAATGTTGCTCCGACCCTTGACTTTCAAATTTTCATCTACCTTAATCCTTCCCTGAACATCCAAGTCATTCTTCAACACAGTTTCCCTAAGCCATGCTGAAGCAAGCGGTTTCCCTATGCATAAAAAATGACAATCTGCATCAATGGTCTCTCCAAGTGAAGTTTGATATGTCTTGTGTCCATCTGTGACGGAGTTCAAGTTGACTGATTGCTCTAGTTTCACCTCAACTTTCCTTGATTTCAACCATTTTAGAGTCTTATCAGCAGCTTTTGGCCCTATGAATTCCAGCAGCCTTGATCCTTTGTGCACTAGTGTAACCTTTTTATCTGGAAAATCAACAGCTATCTCTCCAGCAAGCTCCACACCAGTGGGACCTCCTCCGACAATCAGAATGGAATGAGCAGATTTTATCTTTTGATTTTCTGCCAGAGAAAAGGAACTTCGTAAATCAAGCACTGACTATGTCAATTCATCACATGGTTGAACCTATTCTATAAAAACATGCACAAAACATAACGCAAAATGGGCAATATCAATGCACGAAAAGGTTCAATCCTGAAAACAATAATACAAAATAATCCCAGATAGCTCTAAATAAGTCAAATGATATAGATAGCCATGTACTCGGAATTCAGTCAGTTATTTTGTGTGTTCTAATATTTCTTCCACGGCTGCACAAGAGCTCCATGATCCGCTTTTTTTAAACGAATACTTAAACCATATAATGCTTCATTTCATGTCACGCGATAAAGGCCTTGCAGCCAATTGCAATAATTAGGCCTACTTGAATATGATGGCAGTAACCTATTCTCCTCAAAGATTAGCATAGTAATCATAATATCAGAAACAAAGAAATGCAGTCTTTATTGTAGATGTAGGCTCAGCTTATTGTCTACATATTCTGCATCAGTTTAAATTCACAATTTCTTTGTTCCCCTTCTAGGTAAAGATATATGTTCAAATTTACCTGCTTTGTACTGATTAATTCTTTCACTCCTACTTTTGGGGACAGGATCTGCATGACCAGTGGCAATAACAAGATAGTCATAGGCAATCTGACGGCCATCTGCTGTCAACACTTCAGTTTCCGTCACATTGACGGCACTGGATGTAACAATGTTGCCATTGATGAGGTAATCTCTATGGTTGATCACCGACCTCTCCGCAAAGGGTGGCTCAACCATTGCCCTCAAGCTTGCCCATGCAATCTCAAAATACTCCTTCCTGGATTCAATTCAATGCACTCAATCAGGAGAAAGACAATGACAACCATGTACATGTAAGGTCCAATACTTCAATCATCAAAAGAACATCAAATGACAAACACTTCCAAAAACACACTTCTCAACTTCAAAATTGAAACTTGAAAATTTGGGAAGTTCCATAAATGGATTAAGATTCCAAAACTACACGAAGGTAGAAATTAGAAAATGCCCACTATGCATTAAGCATTCTCATAAAATTAACTCCCGATAATGGAGCAAGCCATAGCAGAATCTGATGCATAATAAATAAATAAACCACATAACATAAACTTCAACCCAATAATGTAATAACCGATTAAATGCAAAAAAAAAAAAAAAGGTGTTGCAATTAGCTAAATTCGAATTAAAAAAATCTGCAGAAGCATGATCAAACAGAGGGGAAAAAAAAACAAAAAGGAACTTTGAAGTAAGGAAAAGAAAGAGAAGGTTTTTACGGATCAATGAGGGTGACATGGGCATGGAATTGGAGAGATTTAGCGACGAGGGAACCAGCAACACCGCCTCCGAGGATCACCACACTCTTTCCATCACCTCGCACTTCTTGCTTTTCCATTTCGATTCTTTGCTCCGTTTGAATTTGATCACGGTTCACATTTTCTACTGCAACTGCTATATTATATTTATTTATTTAAAGGAAGTGAAAGTAGATAATAATTAATAAATAAATATATAAATTAGGGATGTCCAAGTGGCTGAGTTGAGTGTGTGGGTAAGTTTCGCATTTCAGGAGCATCCCATACCATTAGCAATCGACAAGTAGATATTTTTAAGTGAATATAGTTTTTATATATTTAAATTATTATTTAATATATATAAAAATATTATTAAAAATTAATATAATTTTATAATAATTTCTATTTTATTATACATATTAAATAATAATTTAAATATTTATAATAAATTATATCTATCTAAGAATTACTCATCAACAACTACAAGTAAGAAGACACCAGAAGGGGCTTGTTGGAACATGGAATATTTGCCAAGCAATCTGTTAGTTTCCCAAAGCTCGAACCTTTCGTATTAGTCTCCAAAGCTTGACCCAAGTTTTTCTGGGCCATGGAAGATAAGGTGGACCTAAGGATGGTCCTGCAGGCCCGCGGCATTCCAACCCAAAGCCCAAAGACTATACAGTATACACCACTTGGTTCTTTCTAACGTCTTTTTTTTTAATTTATGCTATCATGTTATCAATAACCAAAGAGCTAAGCAATCTATCTTTTCGTACGCACGTGACTAAAAACTATTAAGCTTTAGGCTCTACTTTGAGTACATATTATGCATAGACAGTTAAGCAAGATGATTCGGACCAAAATAAAAAGTTAAGCAAGATGATAATAATCCCATACAATTGAAGTATTGAACGCTACTACATTTGAGCACAAGCTGAAGCTACTACTTTGCTATTAAAGGCTCAAGCTAAAACTCAACTTCGGATGATATTGTTTTGTAACACTAGATTAGATTATTTTTTATTATATATATGAAGGAGATAAATATTGAATTTTTGCTTCAAGTTTATGTTGTCAGATTAGTGTTATTTTAAATGTCAAAAAAACAAACTAAATGTCAACGCATGATTGTTTAGGTGCGTTCAGTTTGAGATTTAATATATATATATCAATCTGAATGTGCATTTATTCTTGCACGTTGCAACAGAAGTTAATGTTCTGACTTCTGACAACTAAATTTGTTGAAAATGTACTGGAAAATATAGTCATGAAAGAGAGATAAATATGAGTTTCAACCCTTTGCCATATCCATCTGTCTCTCTAAATAAAACATAAGGAAAAAACACACATTGGGTGAAGTGAAAGAGCATTAACAGCAAAAAAGAAAAAAACCGAAGGGTGCATCTCAAAATGACAGGTAGAAATAAAATAAAAGAAGCTGAAATTGACAATGATGAGGCAAGCCATTATTGCCACATCAGGGATGGACGGGGTATAATCGCTTTTAGGATAGGGAACTTTCCTCCTATTTGTCCACGTAGATGTAGATCGATGGCTGAGTTTCAAATAGAACTACAGAAGTTACTCAAGTTAAGTTTGGGTGAGCGTTTTTTTTATTTAAAAAATGATGTTGTTACGTTATTTTTTGAAATATATTATTTTTATTATATTTTTAATAATTATGATTAAGTGATAAAAAAAGTAATGTAATTAATAATATAAAAAATAATATAAAAAATGATATAAAAAATGTGATAAAAATATTTTTATTATTTTTATTTATGCTTCTTGCAAATGAAATGCTTCCCTTATAAGACATTAGTGTTGTGATAGTGATACACATGGTACGTATATATGCTTAATTAACATATACATAATATGCACAATGGATGTAATAGTTAATTTTGTGAAATAGTATACGTTATAAAAAACTATTTATTTATATATATATATATATAAGAATAATTTTAATAATTTTACACTAACATCAACGATATTTTTAATAATATTAACTATATATACATATAGTTTATATATGTATTATTAGTTAGTTAATCACATGCAAGAGGTTCCGACGTTGATTAACCACTTGGCCTACTTAATAGGACAACGCATGTTTTGTGAATATATTACATTATGCCTTTGTTTATAATACTTCTCTACATGAAATGTTTTCAATCTAAAAATTTAATATTTTTAACTTAATGATTATGAAAATATGAATTATATATATGCAACGGAATCAATAAAACATTTGATATTAGATCCTTATCATTATAGAAAAATGATTTTACTAGCTAAATGAATAAGAACACCTTCAAAACTTCAAATTATTGGTTGCACAATATGGCCGAAACTCAGCGAAATGTTAGACTAGTTTCATATTCACACAACTTGGTTTAATTGGTTCATCTTGGATATATATATATATATATACACATAGGATCTTACTTGGTTTAATTGACCATTTCTTTTATGAATGATCAAGATTAAAATATAAATATATATATATATATATTTGAATAAGAACACCTTCAAAACTTTAAATTATTGGTTGCACAATATGGCCGAAACTCAGCGAAATGTTAGACTAGTTTCATATTCACACAACTTGGTTTAATTGGTTCATCTTGGATATATATATAGGAAATATATTTAGTGAGAATAATTTTTATTATGAGAAGAGTAAATTTTGACTATATAATTATATATAGATGATCAAGATTAAAAGTTACTTGAAGGTCATGTGACCACTTAAAAAAGTCACATGCATTTATATTCTAATATTGACCATTCATGAAAGATCTAATAGTTAAGATTCACTCATCTCATCTCTCATAATAAATACTCATCTTATCGAAGTAGATATATATATATATATATATATATCGTGTTTAATGAGAAAATATTTATTATAAGAGATAAAAAAATAAATTTTAACAATTAGATATTACATGAATGATCAAAATTAAAACATAAATACATGTGACTTTTTTAAATAATTACATAAATTTTAAGTAACTTTTAATCTTAATTATTCATGTATGATTGTATAGTCAAAATTTATTCTTCTTACTCTCTTATCATAAAAAATTCTCGCACTATATATATATATATATACACTTTATTCAGGAAACTAAAATGTGCCATGTGTCAAAGGGACCCAAAAAATTTTGTGCTACTAGCTGAATGTGCCATGTGTCAAAGGGACCCAAAAATTTTTGTGCTACTACTTTCAGCTAGTTTCATAATGAGCGTAGATGCAACACTAACATGTGCATATGCATCTTTTCGCTGCCAGCTTGTCCTCCGCGTTGTATTCAACTCGACACTTCTTCTAGACTTCTACATTATTTTTACCTAGTTCCCCCCGCCCCCCGGCCCCCATGTTACGTGTCTTTATTTTTGTGGCTTCTCTTAAATGCAGCCATCGGTTAGTTCCCCCACCCAATCCCCCCAAATCAATTAAATTAGTTTGCCCCCATAAAATTAAACCAATTAAAGTTTAATTTATTCGATTTTCAAATTTAAAATTTGTCAACCAAACCAAATCATATTTTATATATTTTATTTTTAAAAAAAATTATGCTACAACAGCATACTATTTATTTTTCTTTTTATTTTTTGTAATATTTTTCTTTCTAACTCTAAAACGCATTTTTGCTCAAACAAAAGGCTAGAAACCCTCTCCGCAAAATATTCGGATTCTCATTTCACCTAGATCATAGCTTCCGCCAACATATGCTATTAGGTGTTATTCTAAAAACTCTTGGAAGGTGAGAGGCTTGAAAACTTTGGATCCTTCTTTCAACCCCTTTTTTCAACTTCAAAATCTAAGCTTTTGAACCTCTCTTATAAAACTAAAGGAAATTTTTCAAAATCTTGTTTGGCAATAAAAAATTTTTTGTATTTTCGTCTTGATGAAGAGGACATCATCCACGTTTCAGATACTATATCTAACAATTTGCTTTGCTATTACATAAAGAACAAAAAAGTGAAATAACAACAACAACATCATCTAAATGAAATGACAAAGTGACTTTAAAGATTGACTTTAAAAAATGAATTTATGGCTCAGTTTATTATCTGTAATATAGGAGTTTAGAAGATTGGATTAAAGGAAAGAGAAAACATACAAATAAAAATGAGTTGAACCTTATGGAGAGATGAATATAGATATTGATGCTGCTTGTACATTGGACTACCTGCACAATGATGGTGAAGTTCCTATTGTGTATTATGATTTGAAGCCTTACAACATTCTCTTGGATGAAAATATGACTGCAAAGGTTGGAGACTTTGGATTCACTAGGTTACTGATTCAAAGTTCAACTAATCAAGTTTTCATTAGTTTTACTCATGTCAATTGGGGTTCAAATGGTTGCATATATACCTCCAGATTAGTAATCTCACAACTTTCTCTTAATTAAATAGTAGTAGTATACAACTTGTCAAGTTAAATCTCTCTTGAAAATTTTTTTAACTTATTCAAATATAATTTCTTAATACAAATATCAATATGTTTTTTTATCCTTCTTTATGAACCTTTTAAAACACATTCTAAAACATGAAATAATTATTAGTGTTCAAATTAATAATATTAATTCTATTTCTAAAAAATTTATTAGTTTATTTTGTATTTTTTTATGAAAAGTTAATTATTTAGTTAATTTCAGTATTAAAAAAATGGTCAACCCGATCACCCAACCAAACCAATCCATATGATGTTCGGTTCGGTTTGATTTGATTTACTATCAAAAATACAAAAATCAAACTAAATCAAACCAATTGATTTTGATTGGTTGATTTATTTTTTCTCAAAAATCAAACCAAACCATCCACTTACACCCCTAGATTCCATTGCTGTCAAGGATCAGCAACCCAAGTAACCAACCCCCCCCCCCCCTTTTTTCCAAAATCAAGCAAAACTAAAGGCTTGTTTGGCTTCGTCTTGATGAAGAGGACCACCACGTTTCAGATACCTATCCCACCAAATCTAGCAATATGTAGTGCAAATTTAACCAATTCAATATTATCTGACGTATCATGCATATCAAATTTTAAATAAATTAGATATTTATAAATAAGTAATTTAATAGTTGATATTTACTTATATTTAAATAAATGCGTTTATGAATATAAAAAAATGCATTAAAATAAGGTCGTGCGATGAACTTTTAACTAGTTTTTAAATTGTATGAAAATTTATGAACTTAATTTAACTTAGAAAAACTTCCAATTCAACTAATATTAGATCGATGAAATTCAAGATTTACAAAAAATTCAATGAAATAATTGTCTGTCAAGACTTGCTATTGCAATAAGTGAGTTCCAATTATGTACATATGATCCATTATTTTTATGCTATATACACTTCACTATATGTATTTGTAACTTAAATGTAATTCTGTTATAGTTAGTTTCTAGAAGCTGTTGGTTAGATTCAATTCAGTTAGCTGACAGTTAAATTGTTAAGCTCATCCTGTACTACTGAGGTGGCATATTTTGCGACTCTCTCCAATTCAATTAATCAGTTGAATCATTTCTCTCATCACTTGAGTCTTAATATGGTATCAGAGGAGAATTATCTCGCTTCCACGCATTTTCTCTCATCTTTCATCTTTCTTCCCGAGCTTCGTCTTGTTTCTTCTCTGCATATCCATGCATGGCTCACATATATCAGCTTCCAAACTTCATTTTATATCCTGTATAGCAACAAGAGGAGTGAAATAGAACTGGAAAATTTCTTTTTCAATCAATTTCTTATTATAAAAACCATATTAACGTAATTACACTGTCTGAGTGGGTAAAAAATTAGCAAGTTTGACACTTTTATTTTCCTCTGAATTACGTTATAGTTTCATGAATATTGACTTAATTCATCTGACTAATTTGACACTTTTTCTCTGAATTACGTTACATATATATAAAAATAGAACAAATAATGATTATAGAAATATGACACTCTAATATATTAACTCCTCTTAAGCGTCGTTAATTAAAAACTTGTTTAGTCTTCATTTTTCGGTTCCTATAAAAGAAGCATTGCATTCATTGATGATTCATACCTTATGTTACGGTGTTAGGAGAAATTCTTAGGTATTAGTATTAAAGTCTTTATTTATTAACGACTAAAACTTTATATCTCTCACTTAAATTATACTTTTAATGTTATTGTTAAAATATCATTAAAATGTAATTAAAATATAATTTAAATAAAAAATAAAGATGATCAAATGATGTGATATTTATTTAATGATACAGTATAAAAAAAATATTACTGCAACAGAATCTAAGAACCTCTCCATTGATAGATATAAAGAACAACTAATTAAGATGATCAAAAGTTGAGGGAATATACTTGTTTCACGCAAGAGTTTGCTGGCTCTTAAATGAAAAATAAAAACTGACATAATTTAAACAATGATTTTTCTCATAGTGAGGAAGTAGAAAATTTTAGATAAGTATGTTAAATACACACTTATTTATGTATACACCATAAAATTATCAAAGAGAATACATTTTATTTATTTGAGGAAGTTTATTTTAAAAATTGTCCATAGTAATTAAAAAAAATTTGTTTTGATTGTTTTGGGGTGCGGATGCACTGCAGCAAGTCTGCAGCCCACCCACAGGTAACTCTGCCCCTAATCCCTATGTGTGTGTTTGGTTTGCAGTTAGTAAACTTAAGTTTAGTTAAAAATGTGTTTGTAAACTTTAGTTTGGTTAAAAGTAAGTTTGTAATAACATGATTTATGTTTGGAAATTTTTGTCTCAAAAGTGAGTTTGACAAAATAAATGATATTTGGATGAAAGATTAAAATCACTTTTGAAGCAAGATTGAAGAGGAAAATGTTTTTCAACGAATTTTTACCCAATGGAAAAGTAAGAAATTATTGCTTTCACTCTAACGCACTTTTGAAAATATTTTTCGTTGAACTCAACTGAAAAGTAAAAATGTCAAACATAATTTTACATCCTTCGAGAACTCCAAAAGTGTGTTAAAGTTTGTTAACTCCAAACCAAACACACACTATATCATCCCACTCAAATACGATGACGTTTCTCTGACTAAAAATCAAACGTAGGTGTTGGAGATGTGCCCGTGCTTATCACCATTTACCAACGAATTAGAAAAAAAAATAATCATCTTATATTTTTAAAAAGAGATATAAATAATATTTATATTTTTTTAAATGATATGATTGAATGAAAAAAATAATAAAAATATATATATAATAAATGATATTAAATAAAATATAAAAAATATATATATATAATATTTTATGTAAGAATATAATGGTTGAATTAAAAATTACTTCACTTTACAGTACGTATATAAACGAAAAAGTTAGTCGCATAGAAGGCTTCACATGTATATGGAATGAGTGGATGACAAAATTTTGGTATTGAAGAAAAAGATGATAAATTTTGAACCACGCTTGGGATGCTTGTTGTGAGGTTTGTGAAAACCTTTTTTTTCTTTTCTGAATAAGTTACATCTCTGTATTGTTGGAACTAGAGATATAGAAATAATAATATATAATTAAAATAAAATTAAAAAAATTAGAATTGATATAAAATATTTAATGTAAAAAATTTTTTTTTTAATGATGAGAGAAAAATTATGAGTAAAATTATAAAATTTTTATTATGTAAAAAAAATTTATAATTTTTCTCTAATTATAATGAGAGAACAATAATACTATTTCTTGAAATAAGAGAATATATCACTTTCTCTATAAAATAAGAAAGACTTTCAGAAGATACTAAATAATATTTTTTGAAATAAGATGATTAATATTAAATAGATGAGGTTCTATTTATAGATGAAAGACCTCCCCCTTTGAGCTACTCCAGTGAAGGAAGAGGGAGAGTTTTTCTCCTCTTCACCTACTGTTCAACTACCTTCTGTTTCCTTTTCAAATCTACAAAAAATAAGCCACTATTGTTGACTTTTTCATGCTATAAAAGTGGCTTTACATTAACAATCTTTCACTGAAAGTTATTTTTAGTGAGTTTTCAAAATATTTTTCATCTTGTCAGTTTCATGTTGCCTATGATTTTTATAGACTATAAGAGGATCTACACCATTTAAACTTGTCAGAACTGATTGGTTTTGTCATAACATCTGCTAGGTTTTCTTTGGTATGAATCTTTTACATAACCACACTCCTTTCTTTTACTACTTCTTGAACAAAGTGATATTGAACTCGTAAGTGTTTTGTCCTAGAATGAAAAGCTTGATTCCTTGCAATGTGTAAGGTACTCAGACTATTACAATACAAATGAATCTTTTGTTGCTTGTGTCCGAGTTCCTCCATTAACCTTTTAATCCAAATTGCTTCCTTGCATACTTGCGTAGCTGCCATATATTCAACTTCTGTAGCAGATAAAGCTACAACAACCTGTAACTTTGATAACCAACTCACAGCTTCTCTTGTAAGTGTAAACACATAGCCTGTAATAGATTTTCTTTTATTAAGATCACTTGCAAAATCTGAATCAACATATCCTCTGACAACAAACTCTGATCTTCCAAAACATAATGCAGCACTTGAGGTCCCTTTAATGTATCTTAGGATCCTCTTAACAGTATTTCAATGCTATTTACTAAGATCTGCCATAAAACGACTGACCGTACCAATTGCTTAAGTAATATCTGGTCTAGTACAGATCGTTACAAGACTTCTCACTGCTGATGCATATGGTACTCAAGACATTTCCATCCTCTCTGCTTCATTGTTATGACACATACTTGAGGATAATTTATAATTGATAGGAAGTAGGGTAGATACTGACTTACAATCTTGCATGTTGAAGCGTCGCAAGATTTTCTTCAAATAGTTCCTTTGAGAAAGCCAAATCTTCTTATCTTTTTCTGTCTCGGTGAATTTGCATCCCTAAAATCTTGTTTGTTAATCCCAAGTCCTTTATATCAAATTCTCTAGCCAACTGTGCCTTCAATTCTTGGACTCGATCTTTGTTGGGGCCTACCACCAACATGTCATCCACGTACAATAGCAAGATAATAAAATCATCGTCACCAAACCTCTTGTAATATGTACAATGGTCTAAACTCAGTCTGTTGTATTTGAGGCTAATAATGAAGAAATCAAATCTCATGTACCAACACCTTGGCACATACTTTAGACCATACAGATATTTGGTTAACTTGTAAACCAAGTTTTCCTTGCTTTTTTCTTCAAAGCCTTCTGGTTGGAGCATATATATTTCCTTTTCTAGCTCTCCATGAAGAAAAGTTATTTTCACATCTAATTGTTCAAGATGTAAATTAAATGCAGCACACATAGTCAAGACTACTCTGATAGTGGTAAGTCTGACAATTGGAGAGAATATCTCATTAAAATTAATTCTTTCTTTCTGAGCATACCCTTTGACCACCAGCCTTGTACGATATCATTCCACTTGATCGTTGTCATCTCGTTTAATCTTATAGACTCATTTGTTACCAATGGATTTTCATCCCTTTGGAAGTTTAACAAGTTCCCATGTCTTGTTTCTATGTGGGGCTTCTATTTCTTCTTGCATTGCTGCCATCCACAGAGAAATTTCTGAGCTACTTACAGCCTCCTGAAAGGTTGACGGCTCTCATTCTTCTATTAGAAGACAATATGCATCGTGACTTGCCATAACATAGTCTAAGTGTCGTGATGGTGCTCTTATCTAGCACGTTGTGAACTTCTGTATCATTGGCCTCATATGGTTCTTGTTCCTCGTGCTTTGGTTTTTGTTCCTCGTGCTCTGGTTCTTGTTTTGCTTCAGAAGAATCTTCTTCTCCAACTTTTCCATCTATCTGTACCGTAGTAGTCTCTTTCAAAGTGCTAACATCTTATTGTTCACTTTGTAGTTCATTTTCTGCAAATATCACATCTCTGCTGATAATAACCTTACAGGCAGTGGAATCCTACAAGCGATACCCTTTAACACCGTTAGCATAACCCAAGAATATGCATTTCTTAGATTTTGGATCCAGCTTTGTTCTTTCTTAGGAATTGTACATCACATATACAGGACATCCGAACACATGAAGAGAAGAATAATCAACTAGCTTGCCACTCCACATCTCCATTGGTGTCTTTAAACCAATTGCTGTTGATGGCAACCAATTTATCACGTAATAGACAGTTTTGACTGCTTCTGCCCAAAAAGACTTGGCTAGACTTACAGTTCACAACATAGCTCTTGTTCTTTCTAGGAGAGTTATATTCATATGCTCTGCTACGCCATTCTGCTGAGGTGTGTGTGCAACTGTAAATTACTTTTGAATACCCTATTACTTGCAAAATATGAGAAAATTACCATCTGTATATTCTTCTCCATTGTCTGTCCTCAAGCACTTGATATTTTTTCCATATTCAAGTTCTACTCTTGCTTTGAAGTCCTTGAAGATTGGAAACACATATGACTTCTTCTTGATTGGGTACACTCATAATCTCCTAGAGTAATCATCAATCAATGATACAAAGTATTTTGCTCATCCTAAGGACATTTCTGGTAACTCCTACACATCAAAATGAATCAAGTCTAGTATCTGCTTGCTTATAGCAGTTGATCTATCAAACTTTAATCTATGATGTTTGCTTGTAACATAGTGCTCACAAAGAGGTAAGTTTATTGTTTTGAGCCTGGGAATGAGATCACGTTCCGCGAGAATATTCAAACCAAGTTCTGACATGTGGCTTAATTTGCGATGTCACATTATCGCTGATTCTTCTTGGCCGACTAATGCAACTGATGCGTCTGCCTTTTGTAATGTCTCTTCCTGAAGCATGTATAGATTTGTCGTGATTTTTTCTACTTTCATCACCACAAGAGCACCTTTAACCACCTTCAAGATCCCACCTTCAATATGGGTCTTGCACCCAAGGTCATCCAATTGCCCAATAGACAATAAATTCTTCTTTAAACATTTCACATGTTATACCCCTTGAATTGTGTAAATTGTACCATCATGTAATTTTATTTTGACAGTGCCAACTCCAACAATCTCCAAGGCATGATAATTTCCTATGAACAAAAATCTTTCTAAGATAGGTTCATAAGAACTAAACCAGTCTCGTTGTGAAGTCATGTGTCATGTTGCTCTTGAATCCATTATCCAAATATTAGTGAGCTATTTTTTGCCTTTGGAACCAACTGCTACTTCGCTATAAAGGATTTCTCCATCATCAGAGGTACTCGCAACATATCATTGAGAGGTTGTTGCTTCAGGAGCTTTTTCTGCATTTTTCTTGTTGTGTCAACAATCTTTATTCAAGTGCCCTCTCATGCTACAATGGTAGATTTGAAGTTCTTCCTTCTTCGTGACTTTAATCTATCTGATCTCGGCTCCCACTAGAACCACGTTTTGTTGATCTTTCCCTCGTCATCGACAAAGCCTCTACTTGTTTTGAGCTTTCAAATATGTCTTTCTTGTTCTTCCGCCTGGATTCTTCTTCAAGAATAACAGCAGCAACATCATCAAATTGAAGACTATCAACAATATCATTATTTTTATATTGATGATGAGTTGATCATAAGAGTCAGATAGACTTTGAAGTAGAAGTTCTACACGTTCATTTTTCACCATGTTGTAATATGATGCGGTTAGCTGGAAAAATAGCGTGTTCAGATTGTTGATGTGATTCGTTATTGTTGTGGATTCACTCATTCCAAGAGTATAAAGCCTCATTTTTAAGAATATTCGGTTGTGAAGTGTCTTAATCTCATACAATTTGGTGAGTGCATCCCAAATCTCTTTCGCCGTCTTCTTTTCTGTAACACTTGACAAAACTGAATTTGCCAAAGCAAGATACAGGTTGTCAACAATTTTGTCATCCATCTCCTTCCACTTGTCATCAGGTATCCCAGTGGATTTGCCTTCAATTGCTGCTAAGCAATTGTCCTTCCTCAAGATTGTCTTTCTCTTCAGTTTTTATAAAGAGAAATTACTCTCATTGAACCTCTCAATCTCATATTTTATCACCATGATATTGACAACAATCTATTTCTCAACTAGACCAGCTTATTCTATTTCACCGTGAATAATATCGTATACATGAACAGTATTGTATATATATACCGTATCGAGACAAACCTTTTATACGTTAACAATACTGCAAAAGTATACAACCACATGTGTGAATATATAGTAAACCTGAACAATACCCGTAATATGAATAGTACAATCATGAATAGTACCTATGAACAGTACACATGTCTCTGATATTACTATTGGGTACCAGAGTTATGAAAACAGTAACATACAACTAAAATAGAGTTGAAAAAATTAGAATTGATACAAAAGATTTAACGTAGAAAACCTCTTTTAATGATGAGAGAAAAATCACAAATAAGACTAGAAGGTTTTTACTATGTGAAAGAAAAATTACAACTTATCTCTAATTACAAGAAGAGAACAATAACATTCTCTCTTGAAATAGAAGAATATACCTCTTTCTAAAAGACTCTCAGAAGACACTAAGTAATATTTTTCGGTGGAAATGAGATGATTAAAACTGAATGGAGGAGGTCCTATTTATAGAGGAAGAACCTCCTCCTTTGAGCTACTCCAGCGAAGGAAGAAGAATAGTTTTTCTCCTCTTCACCTATTGCTCAACTACCTTCTGTTTTTTTTATATCCACCAAAAATAAATCACTATTGTTAACTTTTTCATGCCACAAAAGTGACTTTACATTCACAAATGTGTGTGTGTGTGTGTGTGTGTGTGTATATATATATAGCATTATATTACAAACAAATATTTTTTCGCAAGAAAAAAAAAGGGTAAAATCTTTCACGTGAACTGGGATCCGACAAGGCGGAACTATAATTAGGGATGACAATTTTACCTGCTCCCGTAGGTATCCGCGAATAATACCCATGACGGGAGCGGGTAATACCCATCTAATTTCTTCTACGGATATAAATACCTGTTTTATGTTATCTCCGTTTAATAAACGGGGCGGGGCGGGGTGGTTCCCCTCGTACTACTGAAACCCGCAAAAAAATTATAAAAATATTTTATATAAAATTATTATAAAACTTCATTATATAAATTAAAATATGGTAAAGTTATATAAATCAAAAGTATTTTAGATGTTTGGTATTATTTTTGGATTAAGTTGTGTTGGACAAATTTTGAGAAATTATGATATTATATTTTTTTATTTTTTTATTTTATTTTTTAATTTTGTTGATTTTTTTACAATTGATTAGATACATGGATATCCGCATGAATACCCGTTACCTACAGAGAAATGATAAATGGGTCCTAGAGTAATCATCAATCAATGATACAAAGTATTTTGCTCATCCTAAGGACATTTCTGGTAACTCCTACACATCAGAATGAATCAAGTCTAGTATCTACTTGCTTCTAGCAGTTGATCTATCAAACTTTAATCTATGATGTTTGCTTGTAACATGGTGCTCACAAAGAGGTAAGTTTATTGTTTTGAGCCTGGGAATGAGATCACGTTCCGCGAGAATATTCAAACCAAGTTCTGACATGTGGCCTAATTTGTGATGTCACATTATTGTTGATTCTTCTTGGTTGACTAATGCAACTGATGCGTCTGCCTTTTGCAATGTCTCTTCCTGAAATATGTATAGATTTGTTGTGATCTTTTCTGTTTTCATGACCACAAGAGCACCTTTAACCACCTTCAAGATCCCACCTTCAATATGGGTCTTGCACCCAAGGTCATCCAATTGCCCAATAAACAATAAATTCTTCTTTAAACATTTCACATGTCATATCCCTTGAATTGTGTAAATTGTACCATCATGTAATTTTATTTTGACAGTGCCAACTCCAACAATCTCCAAGGCATGATAATTTCCCATGAACAAAAATCCTTCTAAGATAGGTTTATAAGAACTAAACCAGTCTCTTTGTGAAGTCATGTGTCATGTTGCTCCTGAATCCATTATCCAAACATCAGTGAGCTATTTTCTGCCTTTGGAACCAACTGCTACTTCGCTATAAAGGATTTCTCCATCATCAGAGGTACTCGCAACACATCCTTGAGAGGTTGTTGCTTCAGGAGCTTTTTTTGCATTTTTCTTGTTGTGTCAACAATCTTTATTCAAGTGCCCTCTCATACTACAATGGTAGCATTTGAAGTTCTTCCTTCTTCGTGACTTTGATCTATCTGATCTCGGCTCCCACTAGAGCCACGTTTTTTTTATCTTTTCCTCGTCATTGACAAAGCCTCTGCTTGTTTTGAGCTTTCAAATATGTCTTTCTTGTTCTTCCGCCTGGATTATTCTTCAAGAATAGCAGCAGCAACATTATCAAATTGAAGACTATTAATAATATTATTATCTTTTGTATTGATGATGAGTTGATCATAAGAGTCAGATAGACTTTGAAGTAGAAGTTCTACACGTTCATTTTTCACCATGTTGTAATATGATGAGGTTAGCTGGGAAAATAGCGTATTCAGATTGTTGATGTGATTCGATATTGTTGTGGATTCACTCATTCCAAGAGTATAAAGCCTCTTTTTTAAGAATATTCAGTTGTGAAGTGACTTAATCTCATACAATTTGGTGAGTGGTCTTCTTTTCTACAACACTTGACAAACCTGAATTTGCCAAAGCAAGATGAATAAGGAGTTTGTCATCCATCTCCTTCCACTTGTCATCGGGTATCCCACAAGTGTGCTTTGCCTTCAATTGCTTTGCTAAGCAATTGTCCTTCCTCAAGATTTTTTTATAAGGAGAAATTACTCTCATTGAACCTCTCAATCTCATATTTTATCACCATGATATTGACAACAATCTGTTTCTCAACTGGACTGGCTTACTCTATTTCACCATGAATAATATCATATACATGAATAGTATTGTATATATATACTGTATCGGGACAAACCTCTTATACGTTAACAATACTGTAAAAGTATACAACCACATGTGTGAATATATAGTAACCCTGAACAATACCCGTAATATGAATAGTACAATCATGAATAGTACCTATGAACAATACACATGTCTCTGATACTACTATTGGGTACCAGAGTTATGAAAACAGTAACACACAACTAAAATAGAGTTGAAAAAATTAGAATTGATACAAAAGATTTAACGTAGAAAACCTCTTTTAATGATGAGAGAAAAATCACAAATAAGACTAGAAGGTTTTTACTATGTGAAAGAAAAATTACAACTTATCTCTAATTACAAGAAGAGAACAATAACATTCTCTCTTGAAATAGAAGAATATACCTCTTTCTAAAAGACTCTCAAAAGACATTAAGTAATATTTTTCTGTGGAAATGAGATGATTAAAACTGAATGGAGGAGGTCCTATTTATAGAGGAAGGACCTCCTCCTTTGAGCTACTCCAGCGAAGGAAGAATAATAGTTTTTCTCCTCTTCACCTATTGCTCAACTACCTTCTGTTTTTTTTATATCCACCAAAAATAAATCACTATTGTTAACTTTTTCATGCCACAAAAGTGACTTTACATTCACAAATGTGTGTGTGTGTGTGTGTGTGTGTGTATATATATATATATAGCATTATATTACAAACAAATATTTTTTCGCAAGAAAAAAAATGGTAAAATCTTTCACGTGAACTGGGATTCGACAAGGCGGAACTATAATTAGGGATGACAATTTTACATGCTCATGTACCCGCGAATAATACCCATGACTGAGAGAGGTAATACCTATCTAATTTCTTCTACGGATATAAATACCGTTTTATGTTATTTCCGTTTAATAAACGGGGGCGAAGTAGGGTGGTTCCCCTCGTGCTATTAAAACCGCAAAAAATTATAAAAATATTTTATATAAAATTATTATAAAACTTCATTATATAAATTAAAATATGGTAAAGTTATATAAATAAAAAATATTTTAAGTGTTTGGTATTATTTTTGGATTAAGTTGTGTTGAACAAATTTTGAGAAATTATGATATTATATTTTTTTTATTTTTTTATTTTATTTTTTTAATTTTGTTGATTTTTTTTTACAATTTATTAGATACCGCGGATATCACGGTGCAGTTTACTCGGAGAAAGAATGATAAACGAATGCGCACGAATATGGAGGTGGGGGTAAGGGTGGGGGGTGGGGGTGGATATTCTACTAGGTGGGGGACGGGGGCTACTACTGTCCCCGCACGCCCGTTGCCATCCCTAACTATAATCAATGTAATGGGGGTCTTAAGTATAATTTTAAAGAGACCAAAGTTATATTTTATAAGGGTATATTTTAAAAATTTTAAATATTATATGAAAAAAGTTTAAGATTTTGGAAAGTTTGAGGGCCGATTATACATGTCCTGCCCCTGTCAAGATTATTATAATGAGATTTTTCTCTTTTGTTTTGTTTATGACATATATATATATAAGGAGGAGATTCATTTACATCTAGTGTAAGTAAAAAAATTTACACCTAATCTCTTATCATTAAATTCATTTTAATCTAATGATTTTAAATTATCTAATTAAATAATGAGAGAGAATAATAAATACTCACATTAAAAAAGAGAAAAAATAAAGAAATATGATTTTAATGAATAAATAAATTTTAATTATTAAGTCTATTTATTAAATTTAAAAAATATAATATTAAATAAATTTATAATATTTTTGTTTTTATATAATGTATTAATTTATTATATTTTAAAATTGTTAATAAAAAGTAACTATAAATTTTTATACTAAATAAAAATATTTAGTAAGCACTATATACGATGGAGGAGATCCATTTATACTTAGTGTAAATAAAAATACTTACACTCAATCTCTTATCATTAAATTCATTTTAATTTAATGGTTCTAAATCATCTAATTAAATGATGAGAGAGAATAATAAACACTCACATTAAAAATGAGAGAGAATAAAGAAATGTGATTTTAATGAAGAAATAAATTTTAGTTATTAAGTCTATTTATTAACTTTAAAAAATATAATATTAAATATAATTTATAATATTTTTGTCTTTATATAATGTATTAATTTATTATATTTTAAAGTTAGTTAATAAAAAGTAACTATAAACTTTTATACTAAATAAAAATATTTAGTAAACACTATATACGACATGTTTAAATGAAAATTATCAAAATGATTTAAAATGATTAGATTAAATAGGACATATAATGTGCGGTTTATGATTACCTGAAAACCATTTAAAAGTTTGAAAAAAGTCTGATGATCTTTTTCTTGGTTGATTATGAAGGGATGCATGATAAATTACCTGATATTTTTAATGGTGATATGCTTAACTCATGTCTCTCAATTAGAACTAAAAGCATAACATATTATTTGAAAGTGTATTTCTTTTAAAAAAATAAAAAATGAAGAATTTTAATAAATAAAAGGATTCAAACTAATTTACTCAGAGGGCATTATGCTCTTTTTTTCCTCGATCATGAACAAATGACAAAGAATTAACTTTTTTACTAAATGTTATGTTCGACTTAGATCTTTCATTAACACCTAAAAACAAAGCAAATTACGTCTCGTAAATTTTTTTATTAGAAAAATATGAAAATGACCAAATTAAAAAAGAGATGCATCAAAACCATTTGTTATGAGTGACAGCGGAGTTCTGCAAATGATAGATGAATTTGGACATGTACTTATAAAATTATCCGATATATTAATATAAGAAGACAACGACTCTAAAGATTCTTAAAATATAAATTTTACAATATAATTTTTAAAAATTAGTTATACTTTATTAACTTATAACTAAATAATAATAATATTATTATAAATTATATTAAATAATTAATTATTTATTATATTTTTGTTTTTATATAATGTATTAATTTATTATATTTTAAAATAAGTTAATAAAAATTAACTATCAACTTTTTATACTAAATAAAAATAATTTATACTAAATAAAAATAAAAATATTATAAATTATATTTAATATTATATAATTTTTAAGTTAATAAATAGATTTAATAACTAAAATTTATTTCTTCATTAAAATCATATTTTTTTATTCTCTTTCTTTTTTAATGTAAGTATTTATTATTCTCTCTCATTATTTAATTAGATTATTTAAAATTATTAAATTAAAATAAATTTAATAATAAGAGATTGAGTGTAAATCTTTTTATTTACATTAAGTATAAATGAATCTCCTCCCATATATATATATATAAAGGGAGTCGCTATAGATGAGGATTGGGTTGTTTGTCATTGTCTTAAGCTTGTCATTGTCTTAAGCGAAAAGCACAAAATAAAAGAAAAGCGTAGGCAAAGATTCAACTAGAAATGCTAATCGTAGACTTTAATTAGCAATAACCATTCTTTTGGACGAAATTGGATTTAAGATAGCCTAACTAACATATATACTTATTATGGGCTAACTTCTTGTCAAATTTGTGTAGTGCATAATTAAGCAACTATAACTTATTCAAGGTTTACACTTATAGAGATTCGTTAGTTGCTATGATGCTGTCAAATCATCACATTAATGCCTACTAAACCTAAATTAATCAAAATGGCATTGAAAATGAAGTCACACCTTTTTCTCACTGTCCTCGTTATCAACTCGCGACCAACCTTGACTAGCTATGTAATCCATAAATTTCCTCAATATTATTTGATTAATCAACTAATCAAGGGTCTAGCTATCTCAATTTTTTAATGTCAAATAATAAAAAATATCATTATAAATTACCTAATTTTTTATATGAATAACTTATTTTTAACTAAATCAAAAAAGTGAATTAATTGAAGTGAACATAAATTAATTTTTATACCACCTAATCATAATATAAAATAAATAAATTAACTCATGAATGGCAAAGGTCTCCTCGTGATGATGGTAGTAATAATCGTAATACAATGTAAATATAGTACCCACTCAATATTTTTTACGGAATGATTAAATATTTATTTAATATAATTATCTAGTCTAATTTTTAATTACATTAAAATAACATAAATATTATTACATCTTGTTGCCTCACACAATTTTTTTTTTTTTTATAAATAGCAATAAATTGTAAGAGCAAAATAGAGGAGGAAGAGCCACGAGGGAACAGGGTCCCCGGGGCCAAGGGGGGCAGTGGCACTGAATTTAATTGGAGCACGTGACAGATAACGGGGAAAGGAGAGGCCAGGGCCTCCCTTTCTCAAGTGTCTGCGTCGTTTCCCCGTTAACTGCATCTGCTGATGTGCATGGGCATGTGCATGTACAGTGGATAATTGATTAGTGCTTACCGTAGAGGAGGAACCACCACATGGTGATACTAGTGAGACACGGCACTGAAACCATGGCACAGCCGCACAGGTTGCACTCTTATTCAAAATAAAGGATTGTTTGCTAGTGTTTGATCGCATTCGACTACTATTAGTATACCATACATTAATCATTGTTTTTCACTGTCAACTCATGGGACTCTGTGTAAATGGTGGTGGTCCAATATGGGCAAACTCTCGTTAATTCCATTGTCTGCATCGAGGGTTTAGGATCCGGATCATCTTTGTTCTTTTTGAAATAAAATGAGATTTTATTTTAAATTTTATTATTTATTTTATTGAATTATATGTTTTAAAATTAATTATTATTTTTATTTCAGTATTTTAAAAAATAAGTTTCTTGGAACAAGGGAGGATCTTAGTTCGTGTGTTTATCAAGAACTGAGTAAAAAAATCATTGTCTAAATAAAATGTGTTAGAAGTCTCACATCGTTTATCTCAATATTTAAGATAAGATTTATATATTTATTGAGTCACTCTACTTAATACAAATTAATTTTAAGTTAAAATCTCACATGATATCAGTGTCAATATCTCATCTCTGCCTACTTTGCTAGGTTTATTTGTTTCTTTGCCATTTTCGATAGGCTCGCTTGTATTGTCTAAACATCTGTGAAGGAGGTATTAAGTAACTTCACTTAATGTCAATTAGTTTTAGGTTAGAATATCACATGTTAAGAGCCTCACATCACCTACTTCAATATTTTCGAATAAGGTTTATATATCTGTTGAGTCACTCCACTTAATGTCAATTGATTTTAAGTTAAAATCTTATATGATATCAGAACTAAAATTCTATCTTTGTTTTCACTTATTTCGTTAAATTTAATTTTATGTGATTTATATATTTGTTAGATCACTTTCCTTAATATTAATTAATTTTATATTAGAATATAAGAAAAAAGTCACCTCGAACTGGATGCATTTTTCCTTTCTCCATTGTTAAGATAGTGGGTTTTAGCATTATCAAGATTCAAGAGTTCACTGATAATCCGGTGGGTAAGAGGAATCCAATATATAAAATCCGAGATACTATCAAATAGTAATTCTACGATTATACAAGCACTTGCACTTTCAATTTCCACCTTCCAAATATCACATTTGGAATTGTGTGACCAGTAATTACATCTTGAATAATGCTTTGTGTATAAATAATCCATTCGTTGCTTTTTATATGTATTTTAAGATTTTTTTATAAGAATTAAAGATATTATTAAATAACTTTAAATTAAATAAAATATAGATTGATATGGTTAAATTATTATTTTTATTTCATTAAATATGTATAAAAAATTATAAAAATTAATTAATATATATAATTATTAAGTTTATTAGACATAATAAAAGGTAAAGTAAAATTTAAAAAAATTAATTAATACATGTTTAAAATTCTTAGATGACATATAAATTAAGACAAACGTATTTTTTAAAAAGATAGATATAAAATAATGAAGAGCGTATTACTTTATTCTACATTATCTCACACTTAAGTAATGCAAAAAATAAGATGAATTAATTATAATTAAATGATAAAAATTGTACACAAAAGTATGTGTGTAGGTAATGCAAGTGTACCAATATTCTTACATCTATCATTCTTTTATAAATTAAAGGGCATATGTACCATTTCAAAGAAAAATTTGTCATTATGTTATAAAAAACAACTTTTATTATACTATTGTCTGTCTCTTTATAATTGTTTTGTAAGGTTTTTTACAAGAATTAATGGCAAAATTAAATAGCTCAAAATATAAGAAAATATGATATAATGTGATTAAATTACTTTTTCTCTCATTATATTAATTCTCTCTATTCTCTCCAATAAGTGATGGAGAGAGATCTTAAAAAATAATAAAAGATAATTAATTGTGAAGTTATTAAATTTAACTGAGATAAGGGTAAAGTTAAAAAAATTAATTAATAATTTTTTAATATTTTTAAATGACAATTTAGGATAAATTAAAATTTTTAAAAAGTAATTATTAAGAGACAGAAAAAATATTAATTGGTCAATGTTTCTACTATTTCAGTTATTACGATGAAGTAACTACTCTATAATAAAATGATCTTTTATTATTATTATTGAGAGAATAAATTTAAAACAAGTGTCATTCATTATATTACTTATTGAACTATTGAATAGGATGCATGAAATGAAAATTCGAATTAATTATTTCTAAAAAAATAATGCATAAAATTATAATGATTAAGTTATGGGTATAACTCGAATGGTTGGAGTGAATTTGAATTAGAAAATCCCGTTAAAAATTAATCGAATTAGAATTAGTTGGCAACAACAACTGTATTGGTCTGAATAAAAAAGAATTAATTGGCAAGATCATGTGAAATATTTTAGTCAATGCTTTGACCAAAATGAAATTAACGGCATAAGTAGTTGCGGTTTTCTAATCGGGTGCTGAGTACTAACTACAAAGTAAGGAAAAATTACAGGTTTTGAGGTTAAGAGTTACAAGTGTTATATTATGATTGGCTCAGGTATAAAATTGGGTAATCACCATTAATCAACGATCGGTTTCATTCATTTTCTATTAGCAATGCTTGTGAGAATTTATGTAATTGCTGTAACAACTTTGAATGTACTAGAAAAAAAATTTAAAATATCAAATCCAATTAATATAATAACAAAATACTTCTGTCATATAGATATAGTTAGATCATGTCTACATTAGAAATAGCTATTTACATTTAGAAACCATTATTTTAGAGAAATATAATAAAAATAAGAAATGATTGAGAAAAATAAGATAATTAATTAAATAACTGAGTAACAGTAAAATGATTTAATAGTAACTTGATAGATATTTGTTTAAAATCTTTATTATTAAAGTAAGAGACTGTGAAAGAGTTATTTTTATAAATTAACATAAATGTATTTTGTACTTTCTTTATTATTGACCATGAGATTACATGTTGAAACTTCCTTAACAATTGTCTAATAATTAATATCAATAGTATTGTCAAATGAACGTTGCTAGTAAAATAAATGACATTTTATATTGCTCCACACATTATTTTCACTCGACAGTCGAGACCATCATTTTTCCTAATCGATAAAAGTTCTTCCTTTTTGTTTCCTTTCATCCGTCCTTTTGTCAAAAGGGAAATATTAAAAGAGTAAAATATTAAGTCTTACAAAACATAAATCTTCTTCTTTTTTCTTTTTTTGGATCACTTTTATTTGTTTGGGTTGAATAAAGATATTAACCTATCAAGTAAATAAGATAATAACGTATCCACTTTTCAATAAAGGTTAAAGCTATGATGTGATGATCTTTAATTATAACCTATATACACTCTTAGTTTTGCCTATTTGTCAAGAACAAGCAATATATATATATATATATATATATATATATATATACACACACACACACATTGTTAAATTTAGTGTGGACGACTTATGTTTGAATATATTAGACTTGTCTTACTTTAAGTCACCTCATTACAATACTAAATACACAAATTAAGAATAATATTAATTATTAACCTAGACTTAATTCTTTGATGAATAATGCTTAGTTGTGGTATACATTAATACTAAGCTCATCACTTGTGTGAGGTGGTAAAATCAAATTATGATTGTGAATGTATAGTAAATAAAATAATATTTATCGTAATCATATGATAAAAATTATATAAATATAAAATAATATGTATAAATATATGTTAATAGTATTATTATTCATTGAAGCATATAAAATAAATTTTTACTCTTAACAAATACTTTTTATTTTATTATATGTCTTGACAAATACTTTCAGATCAGAAATCACAACACCCATTAAATAAAGTTCCAATTTTTTCTTGTTAACTTTATGAATTTCCAATACTAATCAAGGCAGAGACATTAGAAGTTCAAATCGGTAACTGTTACCGATAACTGATATGTCTTTCGTTATGAGGAAAGACGTAGGTAGAATTTATGTATTTAATTTTATAAACTAAATCAATCAAATAGTTGTATAATTATATAAATTTTTATGTCAAATAATTATTTTATATTAAAAATAATAACATATTATTTATTAATTAATTTAATATACACAATTTGTAAAGACGGGATCAACTCAAGTATTTATCCACATTATGGCAATAGATACTACTAACTGATAGTATTTCTCCCACGAAGGTGACACCCTTCATGACCCCTTATTATCGCCATTAATGGACATTGAAACTTTGTAAGGAAGAAGATGCAAAAATGAAAAAAAAAAAGTTTAGAAATTTAAATAAAAAAATGAAATAAACGACCAAAAATAGAAAGCTCTTAACCTGGTAGACCAGCTGTGACTGTCGGCGAATAACCAAGCACACCCATAAGCACCCCTCTTCTTCTCTCTTTCTCTCTCTAAACTCTTCAATTCAGCTGTGACGCAGTTAGAGAAAGAGAGTGTGTGTGCGCTCCACATAGACCCTTCTTTGTGGCTTGTTTTTTTCTTCAGCTTGGCAACAAAAATAGAAACTTTCAATCATCTTCATTGCAATTATGCAAAAATAAAATAAAATAATAATAATCATCGTCATCATCATCATGGATATGCTATTATTGCCAATTATTGTTATCATCGTACCAGTGGTGAGGGACAGTTGAGTGAAGCAATAGCAGCAGGTGCTGCTGCACATTGCAGAAAAAGATGAGAAGAAAACCCGCTTGGTGTTTTGGTCCCAGTCAATGATTGCAGAAGCAATGTAGAAACAAGCTTATTGCAACACTGTGTGAAGAAGAACTATGAGTTTTTAATCAGAAATGGTTTCATTTTGCTGCTAAAAGTGAGGATTTTGAGAAGTGGGAAATGGGCTGCTAGCAATATCTGCAATTGGTTTTTGTTGGTGTTCCTTTTTTTTTGTTGGTTTTTGGATTGTTGGGTTTTGGGTGTTGGTGGATCGAGAGCAATGGAGTCTCGGATGGATCAGTATGAGATCATGGAGCAGATCGGTCGAGGAGCTTTTGGAGCTGCTATTCTTGTCAATCACAAGGCCGAGAAGAAGAAGTAATAATCACCAATTTTGCATTTCGTTGATGGGGTCATCTTTGTCTTATCATGCCAAATTCGTTGATGGGTAGGTTCAAAATTTTGATGACTGAAGCTTCCTTTTTCATGGGTTGCAGATACGTGTTGAAAAAAATAAGGCTTGCAAGGCAAACTGAACGATGCAGAAGATCTGCTCATCAAGAGGTGAGTTTGTCTGTTTGTTTGTTTTTTTAAATCCCTGCTTGTTGATTTGCTTCATGTACCTGGAATCTGCTTTTGTTTGTGGAGATTTGATCATTGTTGTTGCCTATTGGGAATTCTAGATGGCTCTTATTGCTCGAATCCAGCACCCTTACATTGTGGAATTCAAGGAGGCATGGGTTGAGAAGGTGAGAGACCCTTTAAGTTTCTGTATGATGTAATCATAGTCTTGTTTTCTTTCAACAAATTGTTATTGTTACAATATTGCACTCTCTGTTCTAAACTAAAAATGGTTGGATTATAAGTTTATAACTGTTTTCTTTTCAGCTAAGCACATTGTACTTGTGTTGTAGGGTTGTTATGTCTGCATTGTCACTGGATATTGTGAAGGTGGAGACATGTGAGTCTATGATAATACCTATGAACTTGCAGTGTCATGTAAAAGTTCATAAATTTTATATGCCCCCAATTAAAATTTATTATATTTGTTTTCTCTCCAGTTACTTAAAATTTCATTATACTTGTTTTCTCTTCAAATCTTTAACAGGGCTGAATTGATGAAAAAATCAAATGGTGCTTACTTTCCTGAGGAGGTATTCTTGTCTCACGGATGTGTGTGTGCGTGTATTGTTTTGCCAAATCTTGAATTATCGGTTTAAATTTTGTTATGGCTCAAATTGGAAGTTGTTGACATTGCTCAGAAACTCTGCAAATGGTTCACTCAATTACTGTTGGCAGTAGAATACCTGCATTCAAATTTTGTTTTACATCGTGACCTAAAGGTATACTTATATGAAACAAACTATATGGCCTAGGTTTTTGTCTTCCATTTGAAATATATTAAGTCTAGTTTTGTTTACTCTGCTGGCAGTGTTCCAACATCTTTCTTACCAAGGATCAGGATGTTCGCCTGGGTGAGTTCATCTACCATCTTTGATTACATTAAAGATAGATTTTTAAGTCTTCATCCTGAATTTGCCTGTATTTTTCTAACATATAGGGGATTTTGGGCTCGCTAAGACACTAAAAGCAGATGATTTGGCTTCTTCGGTATGTATGAAATAGGGAACTTGTTGCTTTCTTCTTTGACTTCTTTAAATCCAAATTATTTGTTTAAAAGATGTAAAGATTCATGCTAAACTTTGTTCTTTCATGTCCATAGCATTGAGGAATTCTGCATGCTAACAACATATGCTGATAAGCAGAGTTACAGATTTAGGATTTAGAGTTTTTCGTCTTTAAACCATACCCCTTTCGTTCTCACTCGTGTGTGGACACATACAGTTATAGTAAGAAGATGCCTATTTTAATTCACATATAATCATTCATAGTTCTTTTTGACATCTCTCTCCTAATTTTCATTCCTTAATACTTTATCTATTCATGAGAACCGGAAGCTTCGGTGTTGTTAGTTGTTACTAAGTATTTCCATAATTCTATTGGCCAAGCCATGGACTAATAATATCTTCCCAATTATGTTTAGTCAAAATTATCCTATTGTTAAGTATGCCATGGCTGCTGAAAAGAATTTTGCTTAATCGGTTCTTTTTTTCTCAAAAAAAGAGATACTAATGTTTCTTTCATGCAAAACATAAATCTGCTTGAATCATAATTGGCATCAAACCTGGCCGAGTAGAGCTACTAGCCTATTTACTTTAGGGGAGGGAAAAAAACAATAGAGGTACTAGCCTTGAAATCCATCAAATATTTTTTTCTTACGTTTGTGAGCATTTATAACTAGATTTTTCTAGTGATTCCACTTCTGTTATAATTTTTAAAGATTTGTCCTAGTTCTAAATCTTGAAGGTAGAGGTATGTTAGTTTAACAGAAATGGTATTTGGTACCCAAGGTGTTAGTGGTGGTAAAGAATCTTCAATGGTAGGCTAAGTGGTGTTGTTCTCTAGCCATATAGCAATTTTCAGCCACATACCCTTCATTCTCTCCATTTTAATGTAGTCACTAGTCAGCAAGCTTTTCTTATTTGCTTCCCCTTTTTACACTATATTTCAGAAGAAGAAAAAGGTGGAGCACTTGAGTGTTGTTTGAGTGAATTGAATTAGCTTTAAGCTTCCTTGCTTCAAATTTGATAGATAAGACCAAGTGTTATTGCTCTCGATGATAAGACGACTAGAGTTTTTCTGGAATTTGGGCTGATTCAGGTGGAAGACCATGCTGTAGCAAACTTGTTTATTATTTATCATATTTTAATAATGTTCAACTTCTAGAGGTTTGATAATATGACATTGCTACCATCTTTTTAATCCGTATGATTAGGCTTACATTTATTTATAAATACGTAGTTACCAGATGTGGAATTAGTAATTGGTGTAAATGTTTCTATGCAGGTGGTAGGAACTCCGAATTACATGTGTCCTGAACTGCTTGCAGATATTCCTTATGGATTTAAATCTGATATTTGGTCACTAGGTATATATTTTGACCGATACTTGCAGATTTGATTTTGCTGTAGCTAAAATGCATTTTTGTTGTTCAGGGTGCTGTATATATGAGATGGCTGCTCATCGCCCTGCTTTTAAAGCTTTTGTAAGATTTCCTCTGATTTTTTCACTTTATAATAGTTATAGATATTATGTAATCTGTAGTGAATTCATGTCTTATCCTATCCTTCGTACCAAACGAGCCCTAAATGTAATATCCTCAAGTTAGATATGAACATAACATCTCATTCCAGCATCAAAATTAGCAAAATTACGCTTTCGCGCTACAGGAAAGTTAAGGTATTAGTTTGCATAAATGATCTAGAACTAATAAAAAAGTAAAAAAATTGCATAATTGAAGAAGTACATTGCTGACCAAACTTTTACCGGAGTTTGCAAAGCTACCTCCTACCAGATCACCAATGTGGCCTATATTTTAGTTTTGTTATCCCCATATATGTGCTGGAGTTTTAAATTTAAGCTTGTTTTGCAAACAGTCTTGACTCTTAACTGCTGTTTGTTTAGTGGAGTAGTATTACTTAACTTTTAGTTTCTCGCCATGACTTATTTCCTGAATGTTTAACAATGGCATGGTAAATCATGTCTCAGGATATGGCAGGATTGATAAGCAAGATAAATCGTTCCTCTATTGGCCCTTTGCCTTCATGTTATCCCCCTTCGTTGTAAGTTTCTATCTGCTTTTATTAAGATTAATATCCTTTTGTTATTCCCCTTCCTGATGAAGCCAGGCTTGTGACAGCAAGTTATAGTTGCTAGCATGCACGCATGTGCTTGTGTTTTCTATGTGGGTGCACTTAAGGACCTTGTTATACACTGCTTTTTGTTGCTCAACTTCAACTTTGTTTCTTCTCAAGAATGTCCTTGGTTTCTGATAATCTGCATTGAATATGAATCATAGATCTACCAGAGTCACTTTTAAAAAAAAAAATGCACGTGAAATCATGTATCCTAAGCTGTTATGCTATTCATACAGAAAGGACCAAATAGGTCAATGTTAGGGAAATCTGAAGGCTTGCATTGGCATTTTGAAAAGTTTAAAGCTGTCTTGTATCAGAGGATGAAAAAGATCTGTTTACTTACTAGTTCAATTCTTATTTCTCTCTCTTTGTGCTGGAAATCTTGAGTTGTTCACTCCTGTACCTACAGGAAAACACTGATAAAGGGCATGCTGAGAAAAAATCCTGAGCATCGGCCAACAGTAAGCCTCTCTTGAGAATAAATTTATTTCCAATGTGGAAGCGGTTTACTATCATTGCTTATCCTAAACATTCTCATTTTATATTTTTCACAGGCATCTGAGGTGTTAAAGCACCCTTATTTGCAACCTTATGTTGATCAATATCGTCAATGTTTCAGTCCTCCAACAGCCTGTACTCCTGAAAAACCAATTCCTGCTGTCCATGATCCTCGAAAAAATATGGCTGAAAGTCAAAACAGTAGTAGTTCGAGTAGTGACAAAGATTGTTTGATGTCAAATGATAGAAACATTGCAACAGCAGTGCCAAGATGTGATAGCAAAGCCACTGAGACGGATCTGGCATCAATTGATGATGATGGCTCAGAGCATCTCCTGCCTAGTGAGGAAGAAAATGGCTCTAGCAATGTCAATGCCAAAACAGCTAAGCAAGAGGTGATGAAACCATCTCATAATGAACAGTGTTCTAATGTTGAATCTAAGCAGCCAAAAACAATTAGAAATATAATGATGGCATTAAAAGAGGGAAAAGTTAGAGAAACAACTTCTCCAATGAGAGGCAATCGCATAAAGGCTGGTAGTGTACCAATGCAGAAAATACATACAGAGACATTGTCCAAATTGCCCAAGCCTAATTTTGTTGCTCCTGGTTTGAAGCCAAATTTAGAGTCACCAACTGTTCCACTTGCAAAGGCAACCCCTGATTCTGCAAAACGAATACAGGGATCATATCCTTCAAAGCATCAGGTACATTACCATTTGAAATTGTTTGCTACAGTACTACCAGGTATTTTTAAAGATTTCCTGATAACGTTGAAATTTATTTCTGGTATATTATTTCTACATGCTGGCAGTTACTGATGACAGAATCCTCACCAAAAGTTAAACCCAGACATGATTTGACTCCACCATCTGGTCTTATCAAACAAGTAGAAGGAGATGGAGTTCCTGCCAAGCCAAGGCTAAGGACTCCCCCAAGCTTACCTAGACGACCTTCATTACCAGGACGAATAAGGCTGGCCGGGCTTGATGTTCCAAATGCAGCAAATGATCTTGGGAAGATGGATCCAAATAAAGTAGCTCAGGAGCCTGAGATGAGCGATTGTCAGTTGACCAATGGCAATGTACCACATATTTCTAGACAGATAACTAGAGAGCCTCAGAAGAATTTTGGAAGAAGTTCCAAAGGAATGCAAACAGACAGCAGTAATTCTGCCTCATCTTCAGTCTCTATTCAAGGATGTGAACTTTCTGATGATGCAACAACTTTTATTGACATGAGAGAACAGATACTTCCTGATCATGAGAGCATAACCCCCATTGACAGCAGCCCCCCTGCAACCTGTTCACATTGTAAGATAGTTGAAAAAGTGTCTGAGGAAACCTGTAAGGTTACCCCGAATTTTCATAATACTATTAGTAGTAATGAGAAAGTGAGTTCCAGGTTAACTCTTGATCACCCTGCTGAAGATTCTAAGGTAATGTTTGCTTCGGAAGATGGTCTTCCCATAAATCAGACAACTATATCTGCTGCCTCCGGGTGTGATAATAGATCTGTAGACCCCCCTGCTGAAGCCACAAAACAAATCAAAGATCTTCAAGATATTTCTAAGGAAATGGATTTAACCAAGTTTCTCAAAGATCCACTCCCAAGTTCTGGAGAAAAGTCTGTTTGTGAAGTTGGTCCAGTAAGCAAGCCCGATAATAGGCCTGACATAGTTAGCCAGCCAAAACATGTTTGTAATTCCACTGGTGATGACAAATTCACAGTGAGGGAGCGACTGTCATCGGTGGCTGAAACTGCTCCTCTGATGACCACTACTAAAATATCAAGCCAGAAAGTTTTGCAAGAGAAAGGAACTGTCTTGCAGAATCTAACAGCAGAAAGGCCAGATGCTGGCCATCTTCCTCCAGCCTTTGATGATGTCATCCATGTTATACGCCATAGCAGTTACCGCGTTGGGAGTGAGCAGCCAGTAAAGGAATCTGTAGAGATGGGGGTTCAAAATGTAGATGTTGGTAAGTTTATCAACGTTGTGAGGGATGATTTAGAAATGAGAAACATGAGCTCTCCTTTGACCCTTAAATCTTCAAGTTGCTCTGAAGCTACAAGCATGAAATCAAATATTTCTGATCAGTTGGAAATGAGAAACATGAGCACTCCTCCTACCCATAAATCTTCAACTTTCTCTGACGCCTCGAGCTTGAAATCAAGTATTTCTGATCATCCTGGTCTTAAGGAACAAGATGTGAGTAACCTTGTTTCTCTAGTTTCAGAATCTGATTCTGCTGAGTTAAGTAAATATAACACTCATATGACTGAAGACAAACCACCAGCAAAGGAAACATTGGATGTGAAATCTTTCAGGCAGAGAGCAGAGGCACTTGAAGAGCTCTTAGAATTGTCTGCAGAGTTGCTGCAGCAAAATAGATTGGAGGAACTTCAAGTTGTTCTAAAGCCCTTTGGGAGAGATAAGGTCTCACCAAGGGAGACAGCCATTTGGTTAGCCAAGAGTCTTAAAGGAATGATGTTCGAGGAAAGTGGGGGACGCTGTTCATGAGGTATCTTAATTCTTACATGATAAGTTTGCTTGTATTTGATGTTTAAAATTTGCTTTAATAGTTCATAGCTATTCAAGTGCCACTTGGATTTTTAAGAGAATAAACGGGCTTTATCACTACTGCTTTCATTATTGTAATTCTTTCACTGCTTTTATGCTGTTGTAAATAGTGACCATACAAATTAATAACATCAAGTTACGACCAATTGTATGGACATTCTGTGCCCCGGCATAATTGTTGAAGATTTATGTACTCCTTCAATGTTCTTTCCAAAATAATTACTCTAAGAGTTGCTATGATTAAATGGAGTAAACCAATAGACATAAAACTGTTTCACTTACTAATGACACAGAAAACGAAACCATACTTTAATTAGCAATCAGATATCAATGCTTTGTCGATATTATAATTTTTTTTTTTTATGTGTTGATACTATAATTTTCAACTAAGCAAATAGAGACTTTTCTTATGATAGAGACAAACTGGAATGGCACGTGAAAAGTTATTATCGACATTTTGTCTCTCTAGGGAGATTTGCTGAATAATGTACTTTTGTTCTAATCACTGATGTTTACGTGTAGTCCCCCACTTATCAAAGGCATGTCATAACTTGTAACTTCATAGTTCCCTCCCTCAGTTCTGCGTAGTTTCCCTAGATACCTTTTTTTATGTTCCCGGAGGCATCGAGGAACCTGCCTAAACATCTACTATTTTCTTATGCCTAGTATATATATATGTATTTTGTTGTTATTTCTTCATTCCCCATTTCTTATACCCTTTCTACTTTGGATCATTGCATCACCTTTACCTTCACAACAAAACTTGACTGTTGCTGTTAAAGGGCAATAACAGCAGTTGACCAAAATTGAGCTTTGCTACTAGCTATAGCATCATTGATAAGACACACCCTGCTTCCAAAATCCAAATCAATGGACATGGAGCACCCTCCTACCAGCAGTACTCCGACAGGGAGAAGAAGGTCCTCTGATCCCGGTTTTGTCCGTGGACTGACCTTGACAATGGTTTCCACCTTTGTCACTTTGATGGTCATCATCAGCATAGCTTGGTTTGTCATGGACCCTCATGAACCTGGTTTTAGAGTCATGTCACTTTCTGTGTCCAACTTCACTGTCTCTGATTCACAGCTCAGAGGCAAGTATGAGGTGGAAATAGCCATAAAAAACCCGAACAAGAAAATCGAAGTGATGCTTGACCGTTTCAAAGTGTTGATGTTTTATGGTGAGGTAGGACTCTCGGTGGCTGCAGTGCAACCTGTGTACCTGGAGAAGATGGCCAACGAGAGTGTGAAGGTTGAATTGGTAGTGAGGGACTCAACCAAGTTGCAGGTGCATAAGGTGATGTCTGAGGATGTGGTTAAGGACTGGAACAAAGGGGCGGTGAACTTTAACGTGGAAATGCTAGTTAGAGCTAGATTTGAAGCTGGAGTCTGGCCAAGCAGGGAAAAGTTTTTGGATGTTAACTGTGGGGGCCTGGATGTGCGGTTCTTCTCTCCAAAAGACACTGGCAAGCTTTTGGGTATAGGGAAGGACTGCCATGTGTAAATTCGAGGTTTGCTAGAATAAGAAGAAAAACAACAACAACAACAGATGGAGACTTTTTTACTCAATGGATGGAGATTACCTATTTCCATTTCTTGTTACTTTTTCTATCCCTCAACTTAAATTGTGATAAGTGTAAATGATCTTTATCCTTACTCAATAGGTTTGCAATTGCATGTGAATATATATATATCACTTTAGTGTCAGGTAGAAATTATTCCCCTGACTATATTATTTACATTAATAAAATATTAAAAAGCACCAATTGTCCCGCTTCTCTTAATGTTCCATCATCGTTTTGTTGCATGGCTGTGTGACCATGGCAAAAAAGAAATCGGGGGGCTGTTTGAGAAGCTAACATGAAGAAGGGAGGGACGGGGTTGCGGCTGTAGAGGGGACTAGGGTTGAAGAGCCACTGCCACAGAGGCGCTAAGAACGCCGTCGATGGAATTGGAGCAACGCAGGTCATGCCAGAGGCCCTCATCTGAATCCGCTTCATTCCATCGTTGGCTTGGCTTCCAACAGCCGCACGTCCTCGGGATCGACGGTGATTTTCCGGCCCAGCGAAGGATGTTTTAAAGGACAAAGGAGAAGGACGGCGGCTGGCGGTTGTGGGGTAGTCATCCGGCAGGAACGACGGTGGTTCACCGGCGGAAATTGAGGGACAACTTAGAAGAAGCTCCCAAAAGAGCATGGGTTTGAAATAATTTTTTTAATAATAAAAATAGAATAATAGTAAACCATAGTTAGCTATTAATTTTTTTTAATTTTATTAAAAATTTTAAACTGAAAAATCAATATTTAAATATTACGAGTAAAATTCTACATGTCACCCCTCAAACGTCTAATAATTTGTCGAAAAAGAAAGGGATGGAAGGTTGAAGTAACATTTTTTCATATTTTTTTATATTATTTTTTATATTAATTAATAAAATATAAAATTTTAATTAATTATATAATTTATATATAATTCTCATTAATTAATTAATACATATAATTAATTATGAATTTATATTTTATTAATTAATATCAAAAGTGATAAAAAAATTGTTGGTTATGAAAATTTGCAATTCCCTATCTCCAACAAGATTTTTACAGTTTTAGCCTTTCGATTAAATTCCATCAAATCAATGAACAATTAATATAGAGACATACATATATTCAATTAAAACAAACACAAATGAAGAGGAACAAAAGAGATGAGATGAGAATACAACTGTTTTTTTTTTTTGTTGATAAACGATGAGAATACAACCTTAAATTAAATAGCTTTTATATATCTTCCAAATACATCTTTTTAATAATTCTCTTATTATTTAATAAAAAAATATTAAATAAAAAATTAAGTATAACAAATATTTTAAAAATATAAAAAATATTTAATATTTTTTTATTTAATAATTAAAAAATTATTAAAAAATGTATAAAAAGGATTAATCATTTTTCTAAATTAAATAATTCCTCTTCAATGGAAACATATTATAATTTTAAAATTATTCATCTTATACTCCTAAAAAAATATAAATACTGTTTATACTAATTTTAAAATATGTAATTAAATAAAATAATAATAAAAAATATATATAATAAATAATATTAAATAAAATAAAATAAAAATGTATAACTGCTGTGCTAGTGTTGGGCCGAGTCGTTGACTCTTGAGCATTCCTCGAAGGAGGCAAAGAGGGATTGTCACACTCACACCACATCACACTCCTCAAATTCTGTGTTTGCCAATTACAAATTAGAAAAACCTATTTATCTTCCATACTATTTACGCGGTTCGAATCCTAGTGCATTGGCTTCCCCTTTGTTCATTTCCTTTCGCCTTTCACCTTTTCGTATCTTTGATCTCTGGCCCCTCAACAAAGATTTTACGCGTAGGATAAGGGATGAGTTAGATAGTAAAAGTTCGACCTTCAATTTTTTTTTTTTAGACTAAAATGCAAGTAATTCTATAGATTATTTTTAAAAAATCTCTCTGCAAATTAAAACTTAACCATTTGACTCCTTAAATTTATTAAATCGTGTATTTTCCTATAATAAGTTTTTATCACATACATAAGAAGTTAATTTTACACTACTTTACATAATTTGTGAAACTTAAAGAGTCTAGTTATTAAGTTTTGAATTATAAAAAAATTTCCATAAATGAGTTATAGTTGAAGCAAACTCATTACATAATTAATTTATAAAATTTAGATATTATTAAATAAGGTTTGTCTATGACAAAACTAAAAGGGGGGTGAATTGGTTCTAAGAGGTTCAATAACAAAAAATGAAAAGATTAAAAATAATTGCAATAGAAACACAATTAAAAACTTGAAGATAAAGAGGAAAAGATTGAGAAGAGTGCACAAATAATTTTATACTGGTTCAGTTACAATGCGTGATCTACGTCCAATCCTCAAGTAATTGCCCGAATATTTATTCACTTGTCGAATTTTCTCTTACAAGGACTCCGACAAACCTTCCTCTACCTTAGCTCCAAAGTAGAGTTACAATAGTTTCTAAACTCAAGGATACCACCAAACCTTCCTCTACCTTAATTCAAAACAGAGTACTTAGATTGAAAGAAAACTATGCACACTCTCTTCCTTCTCTCTAAAAACAATGATCTTATCAACAAGAAATGGTTTGCTCTTATCAATGAGCTACAATGGATTTCGAGACTCTCTCAAGAGTGGATAAACAATTTTCAGAACAATCAGAAAGTAAAGAAACAGAGAAATACACAGAAACACAGTTGGACCTATTTTTCTTTGAGCAAGTGTATTTGATCATTTCCAAGGCCTCCTATATATAGTGGAGGGCTTCCCTTAACATTTGCTAGTTGTTGGAGGCTGCAAAAAAATAGCTGAGAGACTTTAAAACCCATGGGATATGCAGCTCATACGTTTTTAAGTAGTTGTTGTTTTAGTTCCTAGTAGTTGCTAGTTCGCCCAGTACGTGCTGTTTTGGTTGCTATTCTTCTCTGATTTGAGCATGACTAACATTTTACAATCTTGTAGCCGTTGGAGCCAAAAAGCTCTCCTAAAAACGCACTTGACTGTTGGAGATGAGTATGTAACACTATTTAATCCTAATAAAGACTAATCAAATCATTATACATATTTGAAAAGAGATATTTGCTCTTTAAATAGAAAGTTTCACCAAATAAATAGAGGAGTAAATCAAATATATAAAAGACTCACATGCTCAAAAAAACTTAAATACATCATCAAAACTTAAAACTTAACATTCTCCCCCTTTTTGATGATGACATAAGAAATGAATTCGATCATGATAACAAGTATCTATTTTATCAGAGTTGGCAGCAATTAAGAAGATTTAAAAGCGTAAGTGATAAAGAAAACTCTCCCTTAATTCATGACGCCTTGAAAATCAGCTCACTCCCCCTAAACTCATGCGTGATTTTGACAAAATATTTGTCATTTTCTTTCTCCCCCTTCAGCATAAAAAAGATGAAGAGCACAACACAAACAATCCAACATATATAGATATATAGAAAGAGCATACAAAAAAATAGGTAGTAAAGAAGAAAGAAGAGTCTAGTAACCAAAAAAAGAGTGCCATGGTCAGGATAATATGCCAAGGTAACAAACACCATGTCCAGATTTAGAAGGTTACAAAGGAAAATAGAACACAAAAAAAAAAAAAAATAGAAAAAAAGACATCATGCAAGTTTGTGAAGCAGATTTTCTAAGAGCCCCTGCATGTGGACTTGGTTTGGTTGCATTTGTGCTTAGTTTACTTGCATCAGTTGCTGATTTGCCAAGAGAATCCTGATATCCTTTTGAGTAGAAGCAAGTTGATGTTCTAAGACTACAAATTTGTGAGATAAGGCAGCATGAGGTGCAGTAGACTTGGTATCAAGATTGCAGTGTTGGTCATCATTAAACGCAGAATCATCACGTGAGTCTCCAAAGTCCCTCAGTGTAGATCGCTTGTCTGGAGCAGTAGTGGTATTTACAGGAGGAAGCTGCTGAAGGGGCTCTACAAACTCAGCATTAAGTTCTTCTTCTTTTTCTTAAGACCCAGATCGGATCCAACGACCAACTGCCAACTTATTAAAGTTCATGTATTTCATCTATTCGGCATCATAGTTGCTCCGAGAGTGGGTTTCTTGAAGGGCTTCGTTTGAAGGAACTTCAATATGAAAATAGCAGAGAATCTTGGTCACAACCATACCATAAGGGAGATGGCCCTTAGATTTCCTAAGTAATCTTTTCATGCCATTAAAGATGATGTAACCCAAATTTAACCTTTTACCATTCATGGCACACCAAATAAAGAATATAGAGAACAAAGTGAGAGCATTTTGACTACCATGCCTAGGCAAAACAACCTGAGTGAAAAAGTGGAACAAGATTCTAAATTCAACAGTTTTGAGATCCCGAGCATCGTTCTCCAAAGTAGGATCGCAGCCAGTAAAGTTTCTAAGTTCAACACTATATACAAAACCAGCATACTTAGGGGTTGAGTTAGAGAAGAAGAGTGATTCTGTACCAGCAGCGTCACAACCGAAACCCTCATTAATTCTTTGGGCAGATAAAGAGATTTCAGTTCCAAGAACAAAAGACTTTAATTCATGACCAGATGCAGCAATGGACATGTTGCTATAGAAAAGTTTAACAAGCCTAGGATATACCTGTTCGTTTAACTTTAGGAATGAAGTCTACCCCATATCCTTCAATCTTTCAAAGGCTTGAATTTTTTCGGTGTCAAAGAACTCTAGGTTCACAGTTCTTCGCAAGAACAAATCTCACTTTTCAAAAACCTTTTTGAACTGCATCTTGGCATCCTTGTTTCGAAACAAAATTGATTCAGCTGAAGTGAGATGACCACTTTTAGAACCAGTAGCCTTCTTAGAAAATTGCTTCTGAGGTAGCATTATGGATGTTTGCACTTTCTTAGAAGATTTTCCATTTTTTCCAGGAGCCATGACCAGATGAATAGCACAAGGGCAAATCACACTAATTTTCAGCAAGAACACAGATCCTAAAAGCAAACCAACAAAAGCTGAAATAGCAGAGAATGAAACCAACGAACCCGTAACAAGAAAAAGATGACGACAGCGCCAGTGAGTAGCTCAGAGCTAGCAAACGGCGCCAGTGTATACGTTTTCGGTAGCAATGGAGGACAACGCCTGCTGGAAGCACGTGAACAAAACCAAATTTGGGGCTTCAAACCAAGAACATTAGGAGTTTATGCAGGTTTTGTGTGTGGGTGAGAGATTTGTGAGAGAAAAAATATGGTTAAAGCATGGATTGAATGAAGAAAGCAATGTATTTTAGAAGTTTGGATTTTAGGGATTTGAAATGGTGAGAATGGAGAAAAGGAAGAGAGTACGAGTGAGAGAAAAAAAATCAGGAAATTTTTTTTTTAATGAAAATAAAAGACAGAGAGAAAAAGATAAAAATATCCTTAAAAAAACTGAATGACCAGCATGCCCTTATGCGTTTGATGATACAAATCCAATTCCACACAAGAAACGAGAAGAATATCAACTACAAATAACATCTACCCTGTAGTTTCTATTTTGCCCAGTAGTTACTACTTTTGACAGTAGCAGCAAAACTTAAAAAAAAACTTATGAAAGACTTGGACATGGTTCCAATTACTCAAAACTGACATAATTACCATATAAAGTCATTATCCCAAGCACTCCAACATATAAAACACAATATGCATAGAATTATCATAAAGCACATATGATATTAACATAAAGTACATTAAAGATTATTATGAGTCACAAGATCCAAAATTATTCAATTTTTTTTTAATTTTATAAAAAAGGATAGTGCTGTAACCAAAAAAAAAATCACAAAGAGGTCATTCAATAGGGATGGAAACAGGTCAGGTCAGGCCAGGCTTTATCCTAAACAGGTCAGGCCTGTGTTACAAATATTTAACCTGAGCTTGACTTGTTACCTGTCAAAGGCCTATTTTTGGGCCTGGCCTGGCCTGTTTAAGAAGCCTGGCTTGGCCTGAAGCCTGTTTAGAAGCCTAGTTTATATTAAGGCCTCTAAATAGGCCAATAGGCAAGGCCTTCATATAGGCCTAAACCTTTAAACAGGCCTAGAAAGGCCATTGAAAAAAAAGAATATAATTTTATAAATAAATATAAACAGGCCGGCCTAATAGGCCTAACAGGCTTTGCTGAGAGGTTAGGCCTGGCCTACTAAATGAAACAGGCTTTTAAAAAGGCCTGAGCCTGACTCATTTTCTAAATAGGTCAGGTCAGGTCAAGCCTAAAACAGGCCAGGCCACAGGCCCCTGACAGGCCGGCTAGCCTATTTCCATCCCTATCATTCAAGGCTAATTAAACCAATTTCATTTCTTATAAATCAAAATCTCTCCTCGTTAAAGGGTTTTGTAAAAATATCAGCAAGTTGCAAATCAGTACTTATAAAATCAAGTTCAACAAGACCCTTTTGAACATTGTCTCTAGAAAATGATGTCTAATCTCAATGTGTTTTGTTCTAGAATACTGAATGGGATTCTTTGACAGGTTGATGACACTTGTGTTATCATACTTAATGGAAATTTTGTCAAGCTTTATGTCATAGTCTAGTAATTGATATTTCATCCATAGCACTTGAGTGCAACAATTAGTGATGATCATATATTCAGCCTCTACAGTGGATAAAGCCATTGAGGTTTGTTTCTTTGTATGCCAAGATACTAGACAAGGGCCTAAAAATTGACAATCTCTACTTATACTTTTTCTTTCAATTTTGCAGCCAGCATAGTTAGCATCCAAAAAGTCAAGTAAATCAAATGACACATGCCTAGGGTACCATAAACCATAATTTTGAGTTCCAAGTAAGTACATAAAGATCCTTTTTACAGCCATAAGATGACATTCTTTAGGGCTTGCTTAAAATCTTGCACAAAGACATACACTAAACAAGATATCGGGCTTACTTGCTGTCAAATATAACAAAGAGATTATTATACCTTTGTATATCTTTTCACTTACCATCTTACCATTTTCATCTTTGATCAACTTGGTGGTAGGTTTCATAGGTGTAGCTAGGGGGTTATCCAAGTCCATTCCAAACTTCTTGATGAGTTCCTTAGTATATTTTGCTTGGTTAATGAAGATTCCATCTTTTGTTTGCTTCACTTGAAGACCAAGGAAGAAAGTCATCTCCCCCATCATGCTCATTTCAAATTCACCATGCATAAACTTCAAAAAATCCTTGCTCAAGCTTTCATTAGTTGAACCAAAAATGATGTCATCAACATAAATTTGTACAATTAATATATCATGTTTAAATGACTTTGTAAATAACATAGTATCAACTTTACCCCTTGAGAAATCATTTTCAATTAAAAACTTGCTTAATCTTTCATACCAAGCTCTAGGAGCTTATTTTAAACCATAAAGTGCTTTAGTAAGTTCATAAACAAGATTAGGCAAATTGTCATATTCAAAATCGGGAGGTTGTCTTACATAAACTTCGTCATTTAAAAAACTATTCAAAAAAATACTTTTGACATTCATTTGGTAAAGCTTAAAATTTTTAAAACATGCATATACAAAAAGCATTCTAATAGATTCTAATCTAGCTACAGGTGCATAAGTCTCATCAAAATCTATACCTTCTTGTTGGTTGTACCTTTGAGCAACCAACCTAGCCTTGTTTCTTACCACATTACCTTCTTCATCTAGCTTATTACGAAATACCCATTTGGTGCCAATGATGGTGTGGTTCTTTGGTGGAGGAACAAGGGTCCAAACCTTACTCCTTTCAAATTGGTTAATCTCCTCTTGCATGGCCATAATCCAACCCTCATCTTTCAAGGCTTCTTCTATGTTCTTTGGCTTAATTTGTGACAAAAGAGCTAGGTTGTTCATGTTTTTAAAGGAAGATCTTATTCTCACTCCACTTGAGGGATCTCCAATGATGAAATCCTTAGGATAACTTGATGAGTGTCTCCATTCCCTTGGTAATTTTGGGTTAGTGTCTTTTGGTTGCTGTTCTTGAATTTCAATTTGTGGAATTTGCTTTAATGATATTTTTCTTCCTTCTATTTGCTTTTGAGTTTCTTTATTTTCCTTATTGAATAGCCCATCACCATCTTCATCATATTTCCTTTCAACAAGCTTACTCAAAGAGGAGTTGTTAGATTCATTAAATACAACATTCATAGATTCTTCAGCTATCATGTTTCTTTTATTATAAACTTTATATGCCTTATTTGAAGTAGAATAGCCAAGAAAAATACCATTATCGGACTTGGCGTCGAACTTACCAAGGTGACCATTTGTGTTGAGAATGTAACATTTACAACTAAACACATGAAAATGACTAATATTAGGTTTCCTACCCTTCCAAAGCTCATAGGGAGTCTTCTTTAAGAGAGCTCTTATTAAGTATCTATTCAAAATATAGTAAGAAGTGTTCACGGCTTCGGCCCAAAAATAATTTGGAAAATTATTTTCACAAATCATAGTTCTTGTCATTTCTTGTAAAGTTCTATTTTTTCTTTCAACAACACCATTTTGTTGTGGTGTTCTTGGGCAAGAAAAGTTATGTTTAATTCCATTTTCATTACAAAAAATTTCAAAAAATTTATTTTCAAATTCTTTTCCATGATCACTTCTTATGTTATAAATAACAATTCCTTTTTCATTTTAAATCATTTTGCAAAAACCTTTAAAGACCTTAAAAGTTTCATCCTTATGAGATAGGAAGAGAATACAAGTAAACCTAGAAAAGTCATCAATAATAACAAATGCATATTTTTTATCACCTAGACTTGCGGTCTTGGTGAGACCAAATAAATCCATATGAAGAAGTTGCAAAGGCCTTGAAGTTAGAACTTCCTTTATAGGTTTAAAAGATGATCTAGTTTGTTTTCCTTATTGACAGGCTTCACAAATGTGATCTTTTTCAAAACTCATTTTTGGTAAGCCAACTACTAAATCCTTTTTTGAAAGTTTAGAGATAAGATGCATGCTTGCATGTCCTAATCTCCTATGCCATAACCAATCTTGATCATCTTTTGAAACAAAATATTTTATATTATTGGATTTAATGTTCTCCAAGCACACAATATAGAGATTGTCATATAACAAATAAAACTTTGTCATTATTGATGCCATGAATAATGCAATGAGATGAATAAAAAACTACTTTATATCTTTTATCACACAATTGGCTAATACTAAGAAGATTATGCATGAGACCTTCAACTAAGAGGACATCGTCAATGCAAGAGGTAAAGTTAATAGAAATTTTATCAATACCAACTATTTTTCCTTTGCCATTGTCTCCAAAAGTGACGTCTCCTCCTTCTTTATGTTTGAGGGAGGACAACTTGCTACGGTCTCCAATCATGAGCCTAGAGCACCCGCTATCAAGAAACCATAGGTCTTTAGAGTTTGTCTTCAAGCATAACTACAAAACAAATTCACCTTGCTTTAGGTACCCAAATTTTCTTGGGTCCTTGGGAGTTAGAGCTTGAAGAAACATCTTTAGTAACCTTGGGGATCCACATCTTGTTAGAACCAATTTTCTTAATAGCACATGTAAGACAGATGTGGCCTTTTTTTCCACAATAATTGTAAGTTACATAAGGAGATGTAGAGACATTTTCTTTTACAAAAAAATTCTTGTAATATTTTTCACTTTTGCATTAATTAAATCCTATTCCGACTTTATCAAAATAGCATTTTTGTTTTCCTAAGAGAATATCCAAATTTTCCTTTCCTCTTACAAAGTTGGCAAGATCTTTGATAAGCTCATCGACCTTTTTATTCAATAAAACATTTTCATCAATTAATTTTTGTTCATTTGAAATATTTTCTAATTTCAAAAACTCCATTTCTTTCCTCAAATTATCTATTTCTACTAAAGCATTATCATATTTTGATTTTAAGGAAAAATATTTAGAAGTCAATTTTTGAGAATCCTCAAGAACTTGCTCAAGCATTTTATTTAGTTCATCATATGAATAAGTAGAGACTTCATCATTTACTTCATCATGACAAGAATAAGTAGAGTCTTGATCATTTACCTCATTATGACTTCTAGCCATAAAACACATGTTGGCAGCTTCTCCTACATCTTCAAGTTCGCTTTCCGATGAGGAATCATCACTATCACTCCAAGTGAAGTTTGCCACCATAGCTTTCTTCTTGTTAGGCTTCTTTAGAAATTTCTTCTTGATGTGGGGACACTCGGATTTGTAATGACTAGTTTTCTTACACCCATAGCACGTTACTTAATCTTTGTTGAATTCTTCATTTAATGGATCCTTTTTAAATTGTTTCTTTCTTTTTGCTCTGAACTTCTTCTTGTGAAGAGAGTATAGCCTTCTTGTGATGAAAGCAATTTCTTCATGTTCATTCATTTGTCCTCCATCTTCATATTCTTCCTTTTGATGGGAGCTTGAAGCGGCTTTCAAAGCAACTCCCTTCTTTTTCCTATTTTCATCATGCATTTTATTTAGAAAAGTTGAGTCATAAGTTATGAGGTTACCTCTTAATTCATCATAGGAGATAGTATTGATGTCTCGTCCTTCTTGAATTGCAGCCACCTTTGATTGCCATTCTTTGGTGAGGCTTCTTAGTATCTTCCTTATCAATTCTCTATCTGTGTAGCCCTTTCCAAGAACATCAAGGGTGTTGACTATGTTTGAGAACCTTTCGAACATCTTATCAATCTTTTCTTCATCCTTCATGTTGAATAATTCGTACTCATGAACAAATATGTCAATCTTTGCTTCTTTTACTTAGCTTGTTCCTTCGTGTGTCACCTCTAACTTGTCCCACATTTGTTTAGCCATTTTGCACCTTGAGATTTTTTTAAAATCGTTTGGATTCACAGCACAATAGAAGATATTTTTGGCTTTTGCATTTTGTTCCATTTTCTTCATGTCATCATCATCAAATTCCTCTTCGGTCTTCTCCACCTCTTTGCCATCTACCTCTTTCTTTGGAATGGATGGTCCATTCATGATCATGAGCCATAGCTTGTAGTCAATAGACTGAATGAATATTTTCATGCGCTCCTTCCAATAGGTGTAATTTGACCCATCAAAGTATGGCGACCTTGAGATGGATTGTCCTTCAATGACATTTGAGTTCATCAAGTTTCCTGCCATTGAACCTGCAAGGATCGACTTCTCAAGCGGTTAAGCTTTCTAGAGAATTAAGCTCTAGTACCAATTGACAGAACCAAGAGGGGGTTGAATTGGTTCTAAGAGTTCAATAACAGAAAAATGAAAAGATTAAAAATAATTGTAATAGAAACACAATTAAAAACTTGAAGATAAAGAGGAAAAGATTGAGAAGAGTGCACAAATAATTTTATACTGGTTCAGCCACAATGCGTGACCTACGTCCAGTCTTCAAGCAATTGTCCGAGTATTTCTTCACTTGTTGAATTTTCTCTTACAAGGACTCCGACAAACTTTCCTCTACCTTAGCTCCAAAGTAGAGTACTTAGATTGAAGGAAAGCTATGCACACTCTCTTCCTTCTCTCTAAAAACAAGGATCTTATCAACAAGAAATGGTTTGCTCTTATCAATGAGCTATAATGGATTTCGAGACTCTCTCAAGAGTGGATAAGCAATTTTCAGAACAATCAGAAAGTAAAGAAACAGAGAAATACACAAAAACACAGTTGGACCTCTTTTTCTTTGAGCAAGTGTATTTGATCCTTTCCAAGGCCTCCTATATATAGTGGAGGGCTTCCCTTAACATTTGCTAGCCATTGAAGGTTACAAAAAAATAGCTGAGAGACTTTAAAACCCATGAGATATGCAACTCGTACATTTTTAAGTAGTTGCTGTTTTAGTTCCCAGTAGTTGCTAGTTCGCCCAGTACGTGCTGTTTTGGTTGCTATTCTTCTCTGGTTTGAGCATGACTAACATTTTGCAATCTCGTAGCCATTGGAGCCAAAGAGCTCTCCTAAAAACGCGCTTGACTGTTGGAGATGAGTATGTACCACCATTTAATCCTAATAAAGACCAATCAAATCATTATACATATTTGAAAAGAGATATTTGCTCTTTAAATAGAAAGTTTCAACAAATAAATAGATGAGTAAATCAAATCATATAAAAGACTCACATGCTCAAAAGAACTTAAATGCATCATTAAAACTTAAAACTCAACAGTCTACTACCTAGTGTTTTAATAAAAATAATAAACAAAAAGTTAAACATTTGATACATTGAAAAGATTTGAAAGAAAAACTTAACTTTTTATTTAATATTTTTATTTCTTAATTCTTTAATAAGTGCCTTATTTTATTTTTAAAAGATAATTACACGGATGTTTTTGTGAAGAACACCCTTTCTTTATTCCCAACAAAAAATTCTTCTAACATTGTCTCGCTCTAATCCGGCCCAACCACATTCAGGCATGTGATTAAACCACAATACATGAAAATAAAAAATAAAATACATGTTTGTATATTTCAATATTTTATTTATTAAATCATTTTAAAATCTATTTTTACCAACTATTTTCACAATACTTTCTTACTTTTTTTTTCATTGTAGATTATGATTTAGTTTAATGTCAATGTATAAAACAAGCTCTCAATAGTAATTGTTTATTAATTGCAATAAAATGTACCATCATTCTACTATAAGTATTATTAATCATAAAAACATAAATATAAACACACCCCTATACTTCTTAATTGATAATTTGATGAATATACTAATCTCCTTCATGATGAGTTCGCTTTTAAAAAAAGAATCTAAGAAATAGTGACCCATTGGAGAGATAAGTATATAGTTAATAATGAGAAAAAAATAGAAAAATGAAAATATAAAGTAACGGTAATTATTAAAATAGTTCTACTTTTTTTTAATACTTTTAACTAATTTCAAGCTCAAATTGATTGTTTTAAAGTTTGAGCAGATGGTCAAAGTTCAAATTTTTAAAAAAGTAATTGTTAGAAAAACTTTTGAGTCGTGACTGTATCTAAAACATTAATCTTGTAATAATATTTATGGGGATACTATGACAAAAAGTGTGGACAAAATGTGAAGGATGAAGTTTGAAGTTTGAAGTTTGAAGGAAGAAATTCTAAACTCGTTGGAAGGGATACTTTGACTGGGAACTTCTATTTCCTTTCAGCTTCTCTTAACCGTTAAGGAAGCTATATTGTAGCGGTTGAAATTGTGCCACTTGGATGTGGCAAACACGCTACCTATGCACCAGAAAACTATCTTTTAAAAATGGGTGATGCCATAAAATGTTATGTTAATGTGCTATGTTATGTGCACAGTGAATTGCTTAAGAAAAATAAAGATTTGCCAATTTAATTATTTGCTAACCGTGTACGTTTGATCTAAGAAAAGATTGAGATTGGTGGTTTGAAGAGTCATCAACTTAAATACTATTATTCAAATGCTTTGTTTTTCATGATGTTATAAAAAAGGATTTTTAAGAAAATAACTTAAGAAAATATAACTTTACTCAGTTGATAAAGGTCTTTTTTACATCAGATGCAAAAATTTAATATTCTAATTTTCCTTAAACTATGCCATTTTACTTATCTCTATTATTTTAAACAAAAAATTATGAAAGAAATATAAGTAATCTCAAGGTAAAAGTAATTATGATTAGAATGGCTCGAACTCAATGTGGGTTGGGTTTGCTGCTTATGTTAAAAACAAATTATAAAAATTTGACATTTTTAAAATTTACGCTAATTATTCGAACATAATTCCAAAATGATTGAGATTCGGATGTTGGTAGAAGGGAAGGAAAAAATAAATAAATAATAAAAAATAAGAGGAGCGTTTGAGTTTGAGGCAGTGAAACTGTAAAAATTAACAAAGGCATACAAATTGCAATAAGAAGTAAATATCTTGAATATTGTGGATATAGGGACTACAAATAGCCATACAAGGAGGGTTAGAGGTTGGTATACGGGTCGCAGTTAATGGACTGATTCGTGAATTTTGTATCACGTGCGAGTTAGGACTACTCAAAATATTAGTCTGTTTAAACGTGGACTTTTTGGCTTGGTCCGTTTAAACTTGTAATTAAACTGGTTTTGGTCCACAAATTCGCATAACTTTTGTGTTTTAAATGCCAGCTTGGTTTGGGTAGGAGTTAGAGATGGGATGGCCCACCAGGCAACAATAAGACTTGGAGATGGCTTGCAATAGAAACCCTTACCTTCCTTAACCCTATTTCCATTTTCCATTTACGCAGAGTCTCTCCTTTGTTGCCCTTTTCACTTTGAAGGTTTAACCTTCACACAGTGACTGACTAGGCGACCATACTCTAGCCTCCAGGAAACCACGCAGTTGCGCGACCACCAAGCAACCACGACGTTGTTGTTGGCCTACTGCTATTTCGATTCCGACAAACGACCACTAGGAGACTACTACGATGCTATTATTCCAATTTTGACAGACGATCATTCCGAATTTGATTTCTACCCTTTATATACACACACACAAAACTCTATTTATTTTGTTGTTATTTTTTTTTCAAGTTGAAATTTAAAAAATTTGGGTGCTTGTTGCAATAAGCAAAAAAACAAAAAACAAAAAACAAAAAGACAGAAAAAGAGAGTGATCTACCAATAATTATTTCAGCTCAATTTACATGAATTTGTTTATTGCCATGTTATTTTTTCCATTCTCTTGTAAATGGATTATTTTGGTAAAGGTGTCAACTTTGTAGATGGGCTGAAAATAGTCAAGCTGAGCCGAGTTAGACTTAACTTAGGCTCAACTTAATGTTCAAGTTTAATGAGCCAATATAAAACCTAGACTTCAGGTAAGCAAGTGCTCGTTAGGAAAAACATAGTGTGGAAGCTTACTGCTTTATTTTCTAGCCTCACCTATTTATAATTGTTCCACATCCTTAATATAGAGAAATGGAAGGTGGAGATATAATCAAGTGTGTGGTAAAGATAAAACTTTAGAATTTTTCCTACCTAACTTTAAGATATCTAAATATTTATAAAGTTTATAAAATATCTCTAGTAAATATCTAAGATATTTACAACCAATATTTTAGAAGTTCCTTTAGGGCTTTATTTAGACATTTGATTGTGAGTGGAATGGAATGGTATATAATGAAATGGAATGAAGTGGAAAAGGATGAAATGGAATAAAGTTTCTATACCATTGTTTGAATATTTAAGGATAGAATGGAGGAGAGTTTCCACTCCATTGTTTGAAAAATACAATAGAAGTGAATAAAATGATAAGAACAATAATTTGTTCCATCTCATTCTATCATATTCGCCCTAATTTGTGAAGGAGGGGGGGGGGGAGAAGTGAGGTTTAGGATGGAATGGAATGAATATCATCTAATGTCATTTCATTCTATCATATTTTAAAAAATCAAACAATGGTACTTAACCAATCCAAACATACCTTAGAGCTTAATTGTTCTATTTAAAGTTTTATATTACTCTTGAATCCTTAGGCTCGAATTTCATAACTCAATAAATTTTCTTTACATATATTTAGTTTAAAAAAGAGTTAAACAAAAAATAAAATTATACATATATTAAAAAATATTATTGTTAATATTAAAATTTAAATAAATATATATAAAGTCGACTTGTAAGTTAATGAATTGAACAAATGAAAGTTAAGCTCATTTCATTTAACAAATTTAGCCAAAAATTTTAACTTACTATGCTATTATTGAACCGAGCTACAAGCAAGTACACAAGCTTTCTCAATTCATTGTTCTATCTGTAGGATTTTTCAAATCAACTGTCTATAGCTAAAAAATATATATTTTAGTATTCAACTTGACAAAAGGGATTATTCTAATATTTGAATCTTATATTCTTTATATTTATCTATAAGTCTTTAAATTAATAACAAGAAGTAATTATAATTTTATCCCTTTTTATACGTATTTTAAATTTTAAAATTATTATTTAATAATGATAGTTTAAAAAAATAAAAATTATACATGAAAGTGAAGAATCCTCTTTATATATTGTATAGATATATAGTATAGATAAAAAGAATGAAGATGAATTGGAGGACAAAAACAAAAAGACGAACTTCATTTTCCGTTGACTTCGTCACAACTAGCGTGGCCCCTTTTCTTTTTGTTTTTGTTTTTTTGTTTTTCACTATCTGTTGGTTTTTAACTAGCAACTGGGTCTAAATGTCTTAATTTTATTTTACTAAATGTAAAAGTTTTGGTGAAGTTAGACAGTTCAAGATATATCACAAATTTTAATAAAAACTTGTAACAACACTTACTAATCAATGCAATCATTCAGAATTTCAGATGTTATATGATCCACAGGTTTTTTCTCTATATGACCCATGATCCGTTCCCTTGCAATATATGACCCAAAGATCTTTTTCTTCTATATATATCTGATTACAAGCGTTAACCTGACAGGATAAATGAGATATTGGATCATTGTGAACATTTTTGGTATTGTTCTTCCTTGGCATAATTAAATTATCTTGATAGAGGAGGACAGTAGCTTTTTATTATTTGTCCAAAATATAATTATCTTAGTGATTAATGGTGTTTTATTTTTTGTAAAGTACACGTTGATCTATGCGTCAAACTTGTCTCTTATATATCTAAAAATAGGCCAAAATGTTTAAAAGATGTCTTTGCTGATATATAAATATAGGAAAACGTTAGTCTTACATTATTTTTAGGAGTGTATTATTATTCACACACCTTTTAAAGATTGTGATTAAGTAAGAAAAAATTATAGAAAAAAATTATGCATGATTAATGATATGAAAAGAGAAGTAAAAAGTGATATGAGAGAAAAAAAAATAGTAGGAAAATTAGAATTAATAAATATAACTTGTGAGTATGCAAAGATAATAATCTATCTATACTATATATAATTGAGAGTCATTTCAAGGAAAGTTTTGACGAGTGTCATTCATTTCAAGACATGTTTTCCCTCAAATTGTTAAACTTTCTATGTTTAGAAACTTTAAAAAATAATAATAATAAATTTGAATTACAAATTTCAGCATTTGTTGGATACAGTTGTAATCTAATAAAAATTAATACCAACATGATTTTTATAAATTTGAATTACAAATTTGAATTTTGATTTTACTATAAAAAAAAATCAAAAGCAAAGAAAGCTCGGTGAATGAGCTTTTGACCACTTTTTTTTTATCTTTTCATAACCCAAAAGTAAAGGATACATAATAAAAGCATTTCAGGTCCTGAAATTGACATTTAACATGGAATAAAAAAATAAAAAAAGATAGGTGAGAGTGGAATGTGGCCATTCCATTTATTTCTAGGTTTAAGTTTCAATACAATCAAATTCTCATAGCATTCAATTCTCTTCATCATGTTTTCAAAACCCAATTCAGTGAAAATAATTACAGACGTCTTGCTCCATGTTCATGACTGTTCTTCTACCAAGCTTCAAAACTTAACTCCTTCACAACCATTTCACACCACTACTTCTTCTTCTTTTCTTTTCTGCCTGCCTCTAACACCGCTTCTTCAATCTTCATTTTTGCTGTATCATAGGTAATATATATTTTTTTTAAATGCTATGGGTAATAGTCAATCCTTTTATTAAAAAAAAAAATTTACATTGATTAACATTACGAAATTCATAATCAATTTCAATTTGTTTCTTATGTACCTTTTCATACCTCATTACACTGGTAATGTCCATTCTTCCATCTTATTTCATTATTTTTTTTTATTTTCAAGCCCTTATTAACGTTGTCATCATATCATTAGAATGCAAATTCTCGGTTTTAGCATCATTTTTTTATTTTTGATTACAAGTTCCTAATTCTAATTTTCTCCATTTCGTTTTCAACTTCATTCGCTGATTTGGATTTCATGTTTTGTCATGTCATAATATGCAGAAAGTGTGGATTGAAGTTTCTATTGTCAAATTATGTTCATGACTCTTCTCTCTTGAAGGGAAAAATGTTAACTATTTACTTATATGCATGAATCAAGACAATGAGCGATTTACCTTAAGCTATAATGTCATAGGATGTATGGCTTTTCGTTAATGTCATTAACTCTGTTTTGAACTTTTGTACTTGGTTTTCTTGATGGATTACAAAGTTTTTTAAGTAAAGATGTATTGTTCTGATTTTGTACTACTGTTGTACTGGTTTTATTAAGTTAATGCTTTTAAGTTTTGATTTAGCAATGAAAATGTTGAGTTGTTTGTTCTCACAGTTTGATGTTCCTAGAGCACAATAGGCAATCCAAAATAAAGATGACTATTCTATGGAGATATGACAAGGAGAAATCCTATTGGCAGTTTGTTCTTCAGTCAATTTTTTGATAATGTTATATATTTGAAAAATAATTTTTCAATCATGTTATTTTAAATCCTTCAATCTGTGTTATTAAGTCCTTAATTTGTATTATTTTTTATTATTCTAATTATTTGTGTTCTTTATTCAATTCCTTCAGTTTGTGATATATTAGGCTGCTATTTTTCTTATTAATCCCCTATGTTTCTATTCTTTGATTGTTTGAAAACTCCTTCTTAGGAGAAAATGCCACCTCCAGAATAGATTTCCCATCAGATTTCCCATTGTAAAAGGTTCCCTATAACTGTTGAGGTTGTCAATGAATATGCCAAAGGTGCTTACTATTTTAAGTTTTTTTGGGATTATAATATTAGAAGTTTCAAAATTATTAATAGTTACAAATCTATTGTTTAAAGGTTATGGTTTGCTGCCTTTGAATTTCACAACTGAGTTTAGCTCCAACTTAGGACATTATGTAACTGTCGAAGATCCTGAAGGAGAGATCATTCCTCTCCGATATTCAGAAACTACAACATCATGGATGCTAACTACTGGTTGGTGAAACTTTGTTGACCTTCACAATATGAATCAACATGCTAAGGTGATTCTTCAATATGTTGGAGAATCTTACTTTAGGATGGATTATGATGACCAAACTGAACTGAACAATGAAGTCGATATGACTGTAAAGGCTAAAATTGATCCAGTTTATGAACAAACCAATGCATTTCATGGGGTTACAATGCAGAATTCAAGTCAGGTTGCAACACCACGTAATGTGAAAGAACAAATAAGGCTAAGTGATTATTCTGTTACTCAAGGATAGTAGGTATTCTACCATATAGTATAGATATATTATTATTATCGATATTATTATTATTATGATTCTTTATATTGTTAATAGATTCTTATTGTTCTTTTACTATTGTTGCTAGCATCTACCTTCAGATTTTGTTGACAGACACTTGAATCTTAGGCTTAAGTATGTTACCATCATGACAAATAATGGTAATGATCTTTATTGTATATCTAGATAAATAAAATATAAAACAATATTACCATAATATGGAGGATTTTGTTTAGTGGATTGTTCAGAATTTCATTACCAAGTGAGTCATCAAGTGATTTTAGGATTTATTTGTATTTGTTTTGTGGGTGTTGAGTTCTCAAGGGTTGAAGATATAATCATGAGTTTCAAGTCAAACAAGGTGGTGGGTAAAGGAGAAAAAGCGGATCTACTAAAGATTCTGGAGAAAATGCAAAGGAAGAGTCACATGCAAAATTTGAGAGTTAGTTAATATTTCTATGAATTTATTCTTTTCATATAGTTTTGTTTTAATCTCATGACTTTGAATAATGGGGTCTAAACAAAACAGAGAGTTATATTGCTGGATGTTAGAACCTGTATATCATGTTGCGGCTTTGGCTAACATAGCCATCAGGAATTGCAGTAAATATTACCATGTTTTATTGGAAATGGTTTGTGTCCTTACACCTGAAGAGGTCTTGGTATTAAGACATGTCTATCACAACTATTAAAAGCATTGTTTGCCTGTTTGGTTGCTGATGATTTTTTCCTTTATTGCTGCACAATTTTTTTAAATTTCTAAATCCTATTGTTTTTATATGTGATATATAATATAAATAATATAATATTCTGATTAAATATTACAAAAATGTATGTTAATATGTATGCTGGATGTTTCTGCTAAACCATCGAGAATTATTCTATAGTTAATATTATATACTAAAAAGGAAAAGGAAAAAAATTGCTTGATATGGGTAAGTATGAATTCTGGGTTTGTTTTTGTCCTGTTTTAATTTTTTTTTTGGAATTTCAAATTTTGTAGATTCATAATTCACTCTAAATGTACTATGCTTGATAATGGAACAAAGTTTGATTCAACCTGCCACAAGGATAGCCCTTTCAAGTCGTGCTTGGACAAGGTGAGTCATGTGATTTCCCTTTTGTTATTATGATCTTAGTTGTTTTAATTGAATTAATTGGATTTGGGGAAGTAAAATCCTTTAATTTTATGTATGTGTGTATATTTTGCAAAATACGATAGATAGTATATTTATTTAGTGAAAATTTGAAAAGAGTTTACTGTTATTTCTGAAATTAATGGGGAAGTAAGTGTGATTTTGATGTGATCAAACATCTTAAGGTTATTATATGGTATGGAGATTCTTTCAGGAATATATTTGGAACGTTGGAAGTTACATGATTGATAAGTTTATTTGAGAATGAGGTTTGATTTAATTCTCATTCAGTTTATAATATATTATTTCAATTTGATTCTTCCAATACCTCTCAAAACTTTTAATATGTCTTTTCTCAATTCAACAAAATGCGAAAGGTAATTTAATTTGCTTAAATTAACTTTAACGTTTTAAGGTCTCAGTGCTTCCTTTTTAGTTTTCCTATTCTTAATCCTAGAGGAATTGTTTGAATCTTTTATTGCCAAAGGCATAAACAGTAATATATATAAAATTTGTATGTACTATTTTTTTAGTATTATTACTTTTAGAACTTTATTTTTTTTACAGTGATACTGTAGTTTTGTAGAGTAAATTCTTTACTGCTACTCAAGCAGGGGTTTCTTGGGTGGGAAGTGTGAAAATTGAAAATGTGTTGTTATAACTTTGTCTTTTGGTATGATTTTTGTACTTATGACTATTGAAAATCTTATTTTACAGATTAAGAATCATGTTTTTCTAATTTTTATTTGATAATTGACTTACTTGCATAGATAATGTAACATGGGATTGGATGTTGTTGATTAACGCAGGAAAAACACTACATAGCATGAGATATATATGTGGAGGGAATAAGAGTTCTACATTTATATCTTGTGTCGGTACAAAGATGTTAAGAAATTATGCTCTTGGGCAAGAGTTTGATTTCTTCAAATAAACATATGTATGCTTAATTTGTCATTAAAATTTACCTAAAACAATGATTAGGCCTTTGACAAACCAATTAAGGCCTCAAATTACTCAGCTCTATACTCCCTATAGGATACTTATTCTGACATGTACATTTTCTGGCCTTTTATATATTAAGTTTCCTATGTTGATTATTGTTTATTTTTCTGGCATTCTTTCTTAAACATGCAGCTGCATGAATTGGTTTCTTAAGTATATTTATATCAAATGCATGCTTCTTTACAATTGCATCTCATGTTCTCTTTTACAGGTTATGTTTATTGCATCTTTATCTTTTAACAATAATGGTGAAAAGGCTAATTATCTCTTTTACTGTCATGTGTTTTTTCTTTATTTTTTTTAAATTATTTCTGTTATCTATGACATTGTTATATCTTTTGGTTGCTTTTAAAATATTTTATTCCCTAACTTGGAAATTCTAATCACAAATAGGTGCTATGTTTTTCGGATATACTATGATAAGTTAGCATAAATGGATTGTTTTACTATAGTGAAATATTGTACTTATATTTTAAGGTTTTTTTGCCATTTTAGACATGAATTCTGAGTTTAATATATTATAATTTGATGGTCAGTTAATGAATATGATTGGCAAACCTGTATTTTTGGATCCTTTATTCGCAATGTCTACTTATACAGATTTGTGCATCCTCCATTTTTTTTTCTTTATATGTACTTTTTTTTAATATTGCTACTTTTAGAACTTTATTTTTTTTTTTTACAGTGATGCTGCAGTTTTGTGGAGTAAATTATTTACTACTACTCAAGCAAGGAGTTTTTTGGGTTGGAAGTGTGAAAATTGAAGTATGTTGTTATAACTTTGTGTTTTGGTATGATTTTTGTACTTATGACTACTGAAAATCTTATTTTGCATATCAAGAATCATGCTTTTTAAATTTTTATTTGATTATTGACTTATTTTCATGGATTATACAAGATGGGATTTGGTGTCGTTAATTAAGGCATGAAAAACAGTACATACAATGAGGTATATATATATGTATGTGGAGGGAAAAAGAGTTCTGCATATATATCTTGTGACGGTACAAAGATGTTAAGAAGCTATGCTCTTAGGCAGAAGTTTGATTTCTTCAAATAAACATGTGTAATCTTAATTTGTCATTAACATTGTACCCAAGTTTTTTTCTTGTGGAAATTTATTATTATTCTTAACATATGTAAGTTACTTTAGTTTGTTATTAATTTAGTGTTTTTAGATTAAAAATATATATTTGAAAAGCTTATGAAACGTTTGTTTTATAATCTTTTTTATTTAAATATGCTAAAGTTGATATCTCTACATCAAAACATATTATTATGTATACGGGATTGAAAAAATTTCAAAATAACATGAAGAATGTTATTTACAAAGAAGTTTTTCTAAAAATTCAGTATAAAGTAAATTAATTATTGAATTAATGTCATTTATTGGTTAATTTTCAATTTATTTTCATCATTCAAAATATATTTTTCTAATTCATATTTACTTTCTTCACTTGCAAGCGTGATTGATTTTGTCATATTTATCAATTTGTAAACATATATTTTAATTTTTTAATATTATCAAATATTCATTTTTGTATCTATTAAGTCATTTAATATTATATTTTATATACATCTTTAACATAACCTTATTTTAATCACAGTGCGTTGCACGGGTTAAAAATATTAGTATAAGGATAATGTTAGAAACACAATCTCTTCTATTGAATTACGTCATACACTAAAATAACATCTAATTTAGATTAACTTGTAATCAACTCGATTAATATATAATTAACTTTGAATAATATGTAATTAAGTTTAATTATTATTTTAATATGTGACATAACCCAATATAAGAGAATGTATTAAAAGAAATATGATAGAGAGTGTGTTTCTAACACTCCCTAATAATATAAATATATAATTATATTATCATGTTAGGGAAATTAAAAGGCCATAGTAAAGGAAGAAACGTACATAATAACTTTATGGACATTTTTATTGTGTTATCTTTTACCAGAAAAATTCTTCTTATATGATCTGGTGAAGCATATTTTTTTTATGAATAATATTAAATATCTCAATATAATTTGTATGAGTTTAAAATTATTTTTTGCTTTTATTTCTTATCTTATCTTCTCAATAAGTAAGAGACAAATCTCCTAAAATATTGTCAAGCGCATAAACAATGACTCCTTTTAAGAATATTATTTTTATACAAATTAATCTCGAAATAGAATTCAAGATCACATATTTAAAGGAACATTTTTTACTTGGATTAAAGCACATTTGTATTATTTAAAATTGTTTAACATTCTAATTCAGAACTACCGAGTTATTAATCAACTTTTGTAATAAAATTGCAATTGTAAAAACTTAAAAAGAATAATAAATATATTCTTTTCTTTAATTGATAACGTGTTTAAAATCTCTTGATTTAATTACGATATAATACAACAATAACAATAAAACATTTTTCTCATTTTAATTATGATATAATAATAACATAAAAATATTATTATTATATAAAGATTCAATTCCAAGTTTTATGGCTTGATACCATATTAATCTCAATTGAATTTTCAGATTTCATTACACGCATATGTAGGAGATACAACAATTGCTTTGAACGTCGTATAGTACAGCGTTATATGTATCAGTTGGAATCCTTTAGTGAATCATAATAATTACTATACGTTCGGTTAAATGACCAAGATATTGGCTTATTGGCTTATGAGTTATGAGGATGCCCCTTCTGCCCCCAAACTTGATATTTGGGCACTCTCTAGTCTTCGTCTGCATGTAAAGGCCCTATCTTCATCTTCAGCTTGAGCAGTTTGAGCCTTGAGAGAACTACTCTATGTTCTGTTTCTGTTATCCTCTCTTCTCATTCTTCCATAATCTTTCAACCATGGATCATCACAAGAATAAGGATGCACCTCTCTATGCCTATCCCCTTGATGATTCCACGTTGAATCGTGCCTATGCTGCTGCCACTGCTTTCTTTGCATTTCTTGGTGAATGGGCGATCTTGCTTGTTACGTGTTCAATTGCCTTGTTCTTCATTCCCCTCACCCCTGCTTTCACCCTCCATTCAACCTCTGTTTCGGTTCTCAACATAACAGGTGAAAACCACTTCACAGCCAATTTGGGTGTGGGATTTCTTGTTGATGACTCCAATCCTGTGGGAAGCAGCATCTACTACGATTCTCTCCATGTCTCACTCTTCCATCGCCAAGAAAGGCTCTCAACTTTATCTCTTCCTGGGGGTTCTTTCCAGCAACAACAACCCACCAAGACTGCAATACAAGCCAAGTTTCCCAACGTGTCTCTGAAGGTTGATGAATGGAGCAAAGATTATGATGCAGTGCACGTTCATGGAACATCGTGTGGGTTTGTGTACTTGGAATTGTGGTTCAGTGCCAATGCCAGATACACGCAGATGCAGCCAATGTGGCCGACTATAAGGGACAAGCTGCAAGGCCATTGTGGAGAGGTGAAGGTTGAGCTGTGTTCATCAGGCACAACCACGGTCGTTCACTCGTTTCTTGCATCTTGCGATGTTTACAGTGCTGTGGTCCAAAAGGTTAGGCTTGTCCTCTTCGTACTGTTGATCCTTCTTCTGGTAACTGCGGTGGCAGTTCCCCTCCTCCTTGAGCAATTCTTTTGCTCTTCCACATTTTCTTGAGTCTTGATTTTCATTTTTCTACCTTTCTTGGCCAATAATGATGGAATAGCTGTAAATTCTAGGCCGTGTAAATTTGGTTTCATTTTGTCATGGATTTCCTTTCCATGTCAGAGCTGGCTCAGCCTTTATTTCGTATTGTAAACAAATTTTTGCATTCTTAATAGTTAAAGGAAAATGATGATCTCATGTTATTGTTTTTTTTTTCACATAATTTTTTACATAACTTTTTAATGATTGTGATTAAGTGAGAAAAAGTATTGATATGTGAATGTTGATCTCAATGACATGAGGAATAGTATAAAAAGTGATATGAAAGAAAAATATAATGAGAAAATTGAGTTGTAATAGTTAATACATCATAGTTACTAGTTGTGTTGTTGAGCTTCAACTCTTTATGCTAGAGGAATTAATACACTCCATTCTTGTGGCCTTCATTATTTCGAGAAATTCTTAGATACGTATAATCTAACACGTTATTTTTTAGATATTTAAATTATTATTTGATATGTGTAAAGATATGATTAAAAATTAGTGTAATTTTATAATAATCTTCACTACATTATACATGTTAAATAATAATTTAAGTATTTAAAATAAACCTTACCTACTTAACAATTACTCATTTTATTTCTTCATATATATTTGTTTTTGGTCCAAAGCCAGAAGCAGAAGGGAAGAGTGTTACTATATTTAAACAGAATAGTTATTCTACCTCTACCTACAAATACTGAAATAAAACACTCAACTATGGTGCAAGCTGTCCTATTATTGTCCTAGAGAGGAGAAATAGCCTGATTCACAAATGCTGGGCATCTGAGAAATCGGTAGCCTTAGCCAAAAGGCCCAAAAACATAAGCTACATAGGATGGAACTTTTGGAGGTTGCTCACTCGCTATTTGATGTATGTCCATTATCAGCACTTGAAGTTGATGAGGAACCTTCATTTGCCCTGCTAGAACACATGGTTCTCGTGTTTGTCCAATACAGGGCAATGCAACATCCTTCCCTTGTTTCATTCCTTCATCAATCTTCGTCCTTTTCCTTTACTTCACCAATTTATTATTATTATTATTCGGTATTGTTTTATTGCTTGATTTTGTTTTCGTGGCCTCAATATCCTCCACAGAAATTAACTGAACTTATACATAAGCTTTCACTTTGGATTTAAATGTCACCAACAATCAGATAACAGTCTCCAACTGGGATGTGAAATTTCTTGCTCAAGACCAACGATTATATATAATCTAAATACAAGCAGTGTCTATCACGCCCTTGTCAAATTTCTTTAGTTTTCCAACACCAAAAAAACCTCACAAGTGTCACTCGAGTGTTGACTCTTGAACCTTAGGAGAGGAGACATCGAAGCGAGCCTTCCATGTCATGCGCAGGCTGACGAATGGGTCCATCCATAATGAAGGGACAATTGAATTCCAATTTTGTTTTTAAAATAGATTTAGATAGACACAGAAGGTTAATTCCCCTTGCTACATGGTGATTGGACTGTCCTGTTCTCGCATTCATTCCGTGAGGGGAATAGATGTGTGGATCATTTGGCGGATGTTGGCCGTGCGAGCCCCTTTTCTTGCACTGTGTTGGATATTGCTCCCCAGTCTTTGTTTCCTCTCTTGCTGCGGGATGGTATGTACTGGTGTAACCTCCTCATGATTTCAATCTCTCACTGGAATTGTGCTGCTGTAATCACATGCCATTATATGTAATTTTATCCTTTTATTGTACGTTGATTAGTGATTGTGATGGTTTGAAATTCAAACCGACGTCAATACTTTGTAAATAAACCTGTACTGTAAAATGTCTTTGTAAATGAAACACATCTAAAAGAAAATGACCTAAAAAACATAATCCGTCAAATAATGTGACAGTGGTAGGCAACTGAATCTGAAATGAAAATGGGGCTAATTTATCTGGGACTAAGATGAATAGGGCCAGTGCATCTAGGACAAAACTAAGGCTAGTGAGTCATAACCAACGTAAGTCACCATCGAAATGATTGTTGACGGGAAAGAAAAATCAGTATTAGCATAATTCACATGTGGGAGAGAAGTCGTTACCGAAATAATCGTCGATGGGAAGAAAAATCACCACTAGCATAATTCATCTTTGGGAGAGAAGTCACTATCGGAATGATCATCGATGGGAAGAGAAGTCACCACCAATATGATTCATCCATGAGAGAGAAGTCACTACCAGAATGATCGTCGGTGGGAAGAGAAGCCATTTGTATGATCCATTAGTGGGAAAAAATGGCATGTCAAATATCAGCACTGAAGTATATGTAGATATGGATTTATTCTCATTCTCCTCCTCAATGAGAGCTAGCTAAACTTAAGCTTGTTACAAGTAGAAAACTCATAAAGGCATAAACTGAAAAACAAAGAACATAGGAAACTAGTACTCTCCCTGAATAATAAAACCTTGGCAACGTCCTTGGCAGACAACTCCTTGCTTTTCCTCGGCACACGTCCCAAGCAAATGAGACTTATTTTGGAGTCTTCGACCTTTCTCCTTAATGGCACCTCGACCTCCAAACTGGTCTCCAAAACACTGAGTTGGATATCATACCACCTAGCAATGACCTCAACTATGTCTTCAAAACACTGAGTCGGGTATTACACCACCTAGCAACACAAATGGGGTCCTTTACTAGTGTTCAAAGTCTTCAACACAGAATAGTTTTCTTCTTCATAATAGTTTAATACCGATCAACAAAAAATAGACCAAAAAGTTAGAGAGAAACAAACAGGGGAGAATATACAAAAGAGTTACCAAGTTAGAAATTTTTCTCAAGGTGAATATCATGGTTCTGATACCATGTTAGAAATAGAAAGAGTAAGACAAATATTAGTAATTTGTGTATACTTCTAAATATTGTTATTGCTTGTATTTTCAATTATACATGTATAATTTACATTATATAAACTTATGTCAATAACTATTTACCTAGAATAGAGTTAAATTATAAGAAATAAATTTATCATAATACAAGAATAAATCTGTCCTAATTAAATAAGGAAATAAATTAGAAAATATAATAAATAAGAAATAAATCCTAAGAGATCATTTATGATACTCTAAAATATTTCAAGATACAAAAAAATATATTGAGATATTTTTAAGATATTCTAACAATTACTATAAGAATGATATATATTCATTAAAAAAATTTGTTGTAAAATAATTAAAAAATATATAATTTTTCATCTCATCTCAAAGTGAAAGAGAAAAAAAAAGCTTAATATATGCAAAATAATAAATGAGAAAATATATTTGATGAGTTTACATGTATCTCTGCTTCCATTTATTAAACGAGTACTCATTTCTCGCACTGTCATGAGTAATCCTGTGAGATCACCGTAAATTTAGGTATTTTTGCCATCCTTACTTATCCATAAATTTTATTGTGCCCAAAAAATTGATATAGCTTAAATATAACCAAATCTTATCCATAAATTTTATTGTTAAAAAAAAGATATAACCTTAGTTTTTAAGTATTTTTTAGAGTAATATCTTGAAGAGTAATTTATATCCTCACAAGTTTTTCTTAATAATCTTTCTAATATTAAATAAAAAAATATTAAATGAAAAAGTAAATGCATCAAATGTCTTGGAAACATAACAAACATTTAATACTTACTTTATTTAGTAATTAGAAGGATTAATAGGAAAATTGGATAAGAGGATAAATTATTTCTCTATCCTGAAATACGGTCAAATGCTAAGCAAGATCTCTCCTAACAATTGTTATTTCTATACACATAAATTTTGAGATCAAATCTAAAACAACATATTTAACGGACCCAAACTCTTTCCACTCTCCATAATTATGTTTGGAATCATTAAAAACTAAATCTACTCACATCTAATTATTATTATTATTATTATTATTATTATTATTTTGCTAAACACATCTAATTAAATTTGAGTAAATCTTAGACCACACATATTTAAAAAATCAAATCAATTAAAGATTTTAACAGACAAAAAAATTTGTTCATAAATCAAAAATCAAATCTTAAAATTAGCTATGGTAAACCATACACTCTTTCTTCATTGCTCACAGCATACTACCGAGTCATTGACGGTGTCATGCAAAACTTTTCTACTCCTCCTTCCGCCGCCGGCAACCCATCACCACCACGCCGCTGCTATTCTTGTCGCGTTCTCATCTCGGTCTTCTTCGGTGCCATCATATTACTCGCCATCGCAGCCTACGCCGCCGTCGACATCTCAGTGCCGAAGCTGCCCCACTTCCGAGTCGACTCGCTCTCCCTCACCAATTTCTCCTCCTCAAAGGCCGTGACTGGCACGTGGCGGATCAGGTTCATCGTCCAAAACCGCAACAAGAACTTGGCCGTGAATTACAATGCGCTCCAATCCAAAGTTTACTACGACAACGCGTGCCTTTCGGAGTCCCAACATGGGGCGTTCAAGCAGGGTTCCATGTCGGAGACCACCCTGGACGTCATGTTCTCTGCGGTTGACGCTTATGCTGAACGATTTTTCTTGGAAGGCATCAACAGAGAGAGGGAAGGTGGTTTTGTAGGGTTCGATGTGCAGGTTGTTGCTTCCATTTGGTTTGGGGCCGGTTCGACGAGTCTTTTAAGTTTTTTCAGTTCGCGAGTGCTTCATGTTTTGTGTAGTACAGTTCTCGTTGCCATTTCGTCCAACAGCTCATCGGGAAATTTGGTGGGAGGAGCCAGGGAGTGCGATACTCCTTGACTCATTGAAGCTTCATTTTATGTTTATTAATTCATTTGTTTATGGCTGTGTGTTTAAATTAAATTCATCAGTTGATAGGTCTACGGTCAACCTCTAGACAGAGTTTGTTTTGAATTTTTTTTATTTGGTACAATGTTTTGATTTGTTTTTTATTTTATTTGTGGTACATGAAAATCGAACCTATAAACCTATAAAATTTTATTTGGGTTCCAATATTTGCTTTTCATTCTTTTTCAATAATTGAAAGCCTCTTCCCATACAATTATGATATTCTTACTCATTTTTTCTCATATTAATTTTTATAATTATTTCAATATCATTTATCATACATACTTTTTCCTATCTCATTCTCTCACTCAATCACATTTCCTTAAAAAAAGTGTGAACAGTCCCATGTTAATAGCTCAGTTGATTGGAATTAAGGACATACAAGAAGAGTAGCAGAGTTCGATTCTCACAATTACTCTTCATCCCAATTTCTCTTTCTCTATGCCCCACCCCTCTCCCAGACCTCATTAGGGGGCCATCTAGGAGCCTCTCTAGGGAGCTCCTCCACCAGGTCCATTAAAGTGAGTCCTTGACATTACTAAAAAAATAAGGTGTGAGCAGTGCATACACCCCCAAAATTAGGGATGACAATTTTACCTGTCCCACGGGTACCCCAGATAATACCGGTGACAAGGCGGATACGAGAGAAAAATTTTTCCTTGCGAGTATGGGTACCCATTTATTTGTTATCCCCGTTTAATAAACGGGGCAGAGGTAGGGGTGGTTTCCCCCGTACCTGCGGATACCCGCAAATAAAATTACAAAAATATTCTTATATAAAATTATCAAAAAAATCTCATTTTATATATTATTTAATATATAAAAATACCCTTATTTATTATTATTATATTGAAAGAAGAAAATATTTGTGAGATGAGACATGGCCACTTTAATTTTGTATTTGATATTCCATTTCCATCAACATAACATTGTAAGTCAATGGCATATATTTGCTTATTGATGATACTCAATGCATATGTCATGGTTGGGGCTGACCTCAAATCCAAATAATTTAATTCTAGATCTCTTTTGGTGACATTTTTTAAGCCTCAACTAGTTCATGCAGCTCTCAGCCACATCTTCCAAACAAAGGCATTGAATTAATTGACATATAAAAATAATTGGTTGATTTTTGTTACTTTCTTCCAACAAAATATCTTGTATAAGATATTGATCAACTCCTACTGCATATCTAGTTTTCTCATATAATACTTTTTTTATTTTTTATTTTTTTATTTTTTGTAATTTATTGGATACCCGTAGATATCTGTGGGTATCCATTTACCAGAGAAGAAATGAGAAATAGATACTCACATGGATATGGAGGCAGGGGCGGGGACAGATATTATTTGCGGGGCGGGGGGCGGAGGACTACAACCCGTCCCCGCCCTGCCCCATTGTCATCCTTACCTAAACTTAACTTTTTCCCTTTCCCTATAAATTTGTTAAGGTGTTAAAAGGTTGCATCAAAGTTAATGCATGTTAGCTAGCTAGCTATTTGTTAGTCAGTTCTGATATTCTTATCGTTAATAGTGCATATATCTATTTTTACATTTTTCTCAATGTCATTTATCATACTTACTTTTTCTTATCATTTTCTCTCATTAAATTTGACATTCTTAAAAAAGATATCAACAATGTATTATCCCTAAAAGAAGTGTATGATGATCTTTTTCCTTTGTTAGCTGATCGCTTGACTCTATGTAAGGTGCAAATTGGATTAAGGTGGTCTCTTGATCCAAATTATCTCTTCTTTTAATTTTTTTTATATTTTTAACACTTAAAAATTTTATTTTTATATTATATTATTATAATTTTTATATTTTAAATATAAAAATTTATTAAATAATTTTTTTGACATAAATATTATTTTATATTAAAAAAGTAAAAATAAAATCCTTTACATATATATCATATATTATTTTATTTAGAAAACAGTTTTCAACCAAAAATTCTCTCATAAACATTTTAATTATAAATTTTTCTAAATATAAAATATATACTAATTAAAACACACAAAATGATAATTTCCTCAAGTTGCGGTCTTAATTTTCTCCTTAATATTTAAATTGTAAATAGGAAACATGGACACGAAAAAAGAAGGAAGAAAGTCTTTCATCTCATGCGGGATGAGTTAAAAAAATTAATTTCAAATTTAATTTATCCTAACATGACTCAGTTCAATTTAGTTATAGCCTAAAATCAAGCTAGTTTGAATTTTAATTATTTTTAATTAATAAAATACATTTAAAATGATATTATTATTATTTTCACTTAAAAAATTAAAACTTAATTAATAGTTTAATTAATTATCTAATTTATTTGTCATTAACTCAAAATTAAATAAATCAAATTCTTATTTTTTATTAATTTAAATTTTTTTTAAATTAAATTCATTATTTTAAAAAATAAAAAAAAATTATCTGATTAATAAGTTGACCCACTCAACTCGCACCTATTGTACTGAACTAACATTTATGCTAACCCAAAAGATACTTTACCTTAGCCGTTTGACAGCTCTAATTATAAAGTATTGTTTTCTTCAGACATGTGGGAAGTCTTCCATACGGGAAGGAAGAGGGAATCTGTGTATGGAAAAAATGACCCCGTGATCTCGAACTCGATGAAGGAGCCACATGGGGCATGCACCAATTTATAGACTTATAGATGACCTTCATTTCATAACATGGAAGAAAAAGACTTGAGACAAGGACTAATTCTTAAGTTGATACAATTTATTATAAATATTTAAATTATTATTTGATATATATAAAATAATAAAATTGTAGAATTATATTAATTTTTAATAATACTAATACGAGATAAGGATTTCATGTAACCATAGTTTGTTATTATCAGTTTGTTACTATTTGTGATTGATAAGCTGTTGCATATCATCAGGTAGAGATCTCCATGCAGGTAGGATAGATATCGATAGGCTTTAGTCTTTATCTCATTATTGTATATATATATAAATGTAATTCACTGTACAAAGTAAGAGAAATCAATCTTTCTTTATATTTCTCTTCTACATTTATTTTCTTCTACATTTATTATGGCGTCAGAGGAGGTCGATGGGGATCCAAAGAAGAAGAATGCCTCTGGAAACAATAACTCGGAGAAGAAGAATGCCTCCATTGCTTAGCCCACCATCACTCCTTCATCGCCTTATTATCTTGGCTCGTCAGATAATCCCTGGACACCACTTGTAGCGGTGGCACTCAAAGGGGAGAACTATCGCAACTGGGCTCGGTCTATGAAGATAGCCCTATGCACAAAAACAAAGCTTTGCTTCATTGATGGAAGCATCAAGAAACCTGTATTTGGATCAACTGACTTTCATAATTGGGAAAAGGTGGATTCCATCGTCACTGCATGGATAATAAATTCATGCGACCCGGTGCTGCACAGCAACATTTCTCATGCGATCACTGCCAGAGATGTGTGGCTAGATCTTGAAGAGAGGTTCACTCAGACCAATGCACCGCACATTCACCATCTTTGGCGCACTCTTTGTATGCTGAAGCAGGGATCTCACACGAGTATCACTGATTATTACACCTACTTCAAGAGTCTTATAGATGAATTGGGTGAGTTGCAACCTTTACCACAGTGTAACTGTGGTGCATCAAAGGAACTGGCCCAAAGGGAGCAAGATCAGTAGGTGCATCTATTTCTTGGAGGCCTAGACAATGAACGTTTTGGGCAAGTGAAAGGTACCTTGCTAAACACAGACCCCCTTCCATCACTACGACGCATTTTCAATCATGTTTTACGTGAGGAGACACAGTTCGTTGCAGACAAGGATAGAAAGCCAAGAACGAACTCAGGTGCAGCTTTCTATATGAGCAAAGGGAAGAACCGAGATAGACCACCTCCCAAATGTGAACACTGGGAAGATTGGGCATGAAAAGACAAGATGCTACAAACTGATTGGTTATCCAGCACACTAGAACACCAAGAGGTCAAATCGTCCCTCAAGCAAAGCAAGTTCAAAGGGAAGCATGGCTCATTTGGCATGCGCAGAGAATGAACAAGGCAAGCCAACAACCTCAAAGGGAAGCACTGGAGGGCACGCACTATTTGGTTCCCAAACTAAACATGCAGAATATATGGCCGGTAAACAAAACTAGGTGTTGGATAGTGGAGCCTCACATCACATGAGCCCACTACACTGTCTCTTTGAGGACTTGCGTCACCTCAATAACCCATTACATATCACTATACCTACAAGGAACATGGTTGTGGTGGATAAAATAGGAACCGTGATACTCAGTAGCAAAATAAAGTTACAAGATGTCCTCTATATTCCACAATTTGCCTGCAACTTAATTTCTATTCACAAGTTGACTTATGACTTACAATGCACTGTGACTTATTCTTCTTATGTTTGTATGATACAAGACTAACACACAAGGAGCACGATTGCCTCGGGTGAGTTGTGTGATGGCGTTTATGTGCTGAAGAGGGAAGGAACTCGAGGATCGTCCTTGGCTGCCAATGGAAAGAACGAGACAACATTGTGGCATGCAAGGATGGGGCACCCTTCATCCCAAAATCTGCTTAGACTATCTAGTTTTCTGAATTTTTCTTTTGATAAAAATAAAGTGGAATGTTGTGACGTGTGTCATAGCTCCAAACAATGTATGCAGCCCTTTTCTTTAAGTAATAATAAAGCAGATGCATCTTTTCAATTAATATATTGTGATCTCTGGGGTAAATATCGCACAAAGGCTCATAACGGGGCGCATTATTTCCTTACCATAGTGGACGATTTCACATGGGCCTTTTGGGTATATCTCTTAAAAGAGAAGACTGATGTTCCAAATATCCTCATAAATTTTTGTTCCATGGTGCAAACTTAGTTTGAAACTAAAGTCAAGGTGCTACGCAATGACAATGGAATCGAGTTTACCAACAACGTTATTCAAACATTCCTTCACAAAGAGAGCATTTTGCATGAAACCTCTTGTGTAGGAACACCGGAGAAAATGAAAGGGTGGAGCGCAAGCATAGGCACATTCTCAATGTGGCTCGGGCACTTCGTTTTTAGGCCAACTTGCCCATCTCATTTTGGTGAGAATGCGTCCTAGAAGCAGTGCACCTCATCAATCGAACTCCAACCGTGGCCAATGATGGTGCCACTCCATATGAGTTACTGTTTGGGAAACCACACACATATAGGCACTTAAAAGTGTTTGGGTGCCTCTGTTATGCAAGGTGCAAGACGCATGACAAGTTCGATGCAAGGGCCAAGAAATGTGTGTTCATCGGCTACCCCCTAGGACAAAAAAGGTGGAAAGTTTTCGATTTAGAGAGCAAGGAGTTTCTGGTCTCTAGAGATGTAGTGTTTTATGAGGAGAAATTTCCTTTTACTGAAGGCAACGAAGACAGATCCGATGCAGCAAACAATCCCATAACAACCTCTATGGATGTAATACACCTAGAGGATGAAGGGGATAAAGAACAGGGACTTCTAGGTGACATGTCTCAGAATGATGAAACAGAAGTAACAAGTCCTTACACTCTAGAACCAAATGACAACACTAAGAATGAAGAAGTAGAAGAAGCAGTTAATCTCCCCGTTCCAACTGCACGCACAAGGCAGCCCCCATCTTACTTGCAAGACTACTATTGCCACTCAGCTACAAGCAAGCCATCACACAAGCACCCCGATCTAACTTGCACCTCGGGTAAGTCCTATCACATTTCAAACTTTGTGCATTATAATCATTTCTCTCCCACTCACCAAGTCTTCATGGCGGCCATCTCCGTAAGAGATGAACCCACAAGCTATTCATAGGCTGTGCATCATGAGGAATGGCGTGAGGCAATGAGACAAGAGCTTGCTGCATTAATAGAAAATAACACTTGGACCCTTGAACCTCTTCCACCGGGAAAGAAACCAGTGGGGTACAAATGGGTTAATCGCATCAAATATAATCCCAATGGAGAGATTGACAAATACAAAGCCAGGTTGGTGGCTAAGGGGTATACATAAATTGAATGGGAAGACTATGTCGAGATGTTTGCGCCGGTTGCAAAGATGGCCACCGTTCGCTGCTTACTCACCGTGTCAATGTCTAGAGGATGGGCTCTGTACCAAATGGATGTAAGCAACGCGTTTCTTCATGGGGACCTCCATGAGGAAGTATACATAGAGCTTCCTCCGAGATATGATGGGCACAATAAAGGTTTGGTCTGTCGCCTTCAAAAGTCTCTCTATGGCCTTCGTCAAGCATTCCGAAGCTGGTATGCAAAGCTCTCAGATGCATTTATTCACTACGATTTTCACCAAAGTGCAGGAGATCACAACTTGTTCACATACACTTCATCTCATATTTTTATAGTTGTTCTAGTATATGTTGACGATTTGGTCATCGTTGGGAACAACGTCACAACATGCAAGGAATTCAAATCCTATCTACATACTTACTTTCATATGAAAGATTTAGGTCCTTTAAAGTATTTTTTGGATTGGAGCTAGCTAGAAGTCCAAATGGACTTTTCCTCTGTCAGCGAAAGTATGCGCTTGATATCTTGAAGGAGAGTGGCATGCTCGACTGTAAACCATGTACTTTCCCCATGGAACAACACCACAAATTGTCCTTTGCGTGCCCACTATCCCGATCCGACCCAACATAGAAGACTGGTAGGACGTCTTATATACCTTACTATCACGCGGCCGGAGCTGTCTTACTCGGTTCACATATTGAGCCAGTTCATGCAAGCCCCTTAGCAAGATCACTGGGCTGCAGCTATGAGAGTCTTGCGCTACATTAAATTGGCCCCAGGGCAAGGCATTTGGATACCAAAAGAAAATGATCTCATGTTGGTTAGTTACAACGACTTAGACTGGGCAACATGTCCAGTCACTCGCAGGTCCATCACAGGGTATCTCATGAAGCTTGGGTTCCTGCCCATCACATGGAAAACGAAGAAGCAAACGAGCATTTCTAAGTCTTCAAATAAGGTGGAGTACAGGCAATATCTTATGCCACAAGTGAGATTATATGGGTACGCAGCATACTCTCATCCCTGCAGGTAGTCTTTGACAAGCCAACACCTCTATTCTGCGATAACCAATCTGCTATGCACTTGGCATCCAACCCCATTTTCCACAAACGAACAAAGCATATCGAAGTTGATTGCCACTTCATTAGAAAGCACATTCAAGCAGGCACTGTCACCACAACCTACATACCGACTGCACATCAACCAGCAGACTTGTTCATCAAGTCACTGGGAATGAAACAATTTCAGACATTGATGTCCAAGTTGGGTGTGCGAAATGGGTACTCTCAACTTGAGGGGGGTAATACGAGATAAGGATCTCATGTAACCATAGTTTGTTATTATTAGTTTGTTACTATCTTATTGATAAGCTGTTGCATATCATCAGGTAGAGATCTCCATGCAGTTAAGATAGATATCGATAGGCTTTAGGCTTTATCTCATTACTGTATATATATATCAATGTAATCTGCTGTGCAAAGTAACAAGAGAAATCAATCTTTCTTTATATTTCTCTTCTATGTTTATTTTCTTCTACATTTATTAAATACTTTTATATATATCAAATAATAATTTGAGTGCTTAAATAATAACGTGATAGACCGTACTTACTTAAAAATTTCTCTTCAATAAGTTCGTTTTGAAGAAGAACAGATCATGGAAGAGTGCACTCTGCTAGTATGCTTTAACAAGCTCAGAGACTTCATAACTGGTGCTTTTGGTCATATATATGACTCATGAACTTAAAGCTTTATGCTGTGTATGGTGCATCATATAAGGAGGATCTGATAGTATTAACTAATATTATCAGGTCTTATCAAATGTTTGATGCACTTACATGATTGTATAGTCATATCAGGTCAGTAATTTTTATCCTATTATAACCTGATAAACTTATCCTTCCCCCCACTATAGGATAAGACTTGAAAAAATTTCCATTCTTATACTACCTTTCATCTCCTCCATTCACGTCTCTGATTTTGCAACAACCAATGTTGTCACCACCCAAAAGGCAATAGTGAGGCAAACCAATGTTGCCACTGTGCCGAAGAAGACGACCAGCATCGGCACTGTGACGAAAACTAGCTGGAGAATATGGTTGGCACCATCTATGTTGTTGTCTTCAGTCATTAGGTGAGTTACTGTCATTGTTTGATTTCAATTTGAATGTTGGGTCGTCGAAAAAAATGGTTATTGCAATTGGTTTCTTGTTTTGTGGCAGAGAAAGACCCAACAAAATAAAAGAGAACTCAGATCTACCACCGTGCACCGTCGTTACCATTACGCTAGCAGCCACATCCCCTGCTACCAAAACTCAGATCTCCTCACGTCAACCACCGTGCACCGTCATTACCATTCCGCTAGCAGTCATATCCCCTGCTACCAGAACTCAAATCTCCTCACGTCAATCACCGCGCACTGTCGTTGGCTCCTTCATCCCCTGCTACCAATCCGCTAGCAGCCACAAACTTGTTGTGCCATTGTGTTACTGTTGGCTCTATTTGCCAACTCCTTGCCACTTGCTTGAGCGATTGGAGCAAATTAAAGAGAAGAAAGGAACGGGAACGGTTCTGGAAAAATAGGAATGGGAAAAAAAGATGAGTAGGATTTTTCTTTGATTTTTTTTATTTTTATAAAGGACAATTTTGTAATGGAAAATATTTATATCTACAATCATTTTAGTTATACAATAATTACCAAACACTTGATATGATAAGAGCTTATCAGCTTTTTTATACTATCAGGTCATATCTTACTATCTTATACTATCATACATTATACTATCAGGTGTATCAAACACAGTCTTAGTTGCAAACGGTCTTCGGGTAGAGCAGGCTCGCAATTAGTTGTAATAGTATACATAATTATTGGTAAAATGGGGCAACTATAGTATAGATAATTTGGGTTAAAATAGGAAGCCAAATGTGACCAAAAGGTGAAGAGTTTGAATATGACTGTAATTTGAGAATTAAACATTTTAATAATTTTAATTTTTATAAATTTTTGGATTAAAATAATTTTATATTTATTTTTAAATAAATAATATGATAACAACAAAGATTAAGTGTGATAATAAGTGAGTCATGCTCTTAAAAAAGACTAAAATTCAAACATTAAAATAATAATTATTGAGAGAGTCTTAAAAAATAAGAAATTTAAATGTGACCCAATCAAAGAAATTCCTTAGATAAAAAATAATCAAAGAAATTATTTTTATTAATACTATAATATATTGGAAATATTTAATAATATAAATATAAATTATTAATAATATAAATATAGATAAATATAGATCTCAATAATTATATTTAAAATCTGTTAAAAAGATTATATTTAAAATCATTAAAAATAAAATCTACTCAAATTAGATTTCAAAATACACATAACAAACAACTTCAAAATAAAATCAAGCTCTATATATTTTAAAGCTTTCATTCTTAAAACTAGTTAGAATTCTGAATCAGACTCTTTCTTCCTTATTCTCTCAGTAGCGTATCGTGACGGCTTTTTTGGTCAAAATGTTTTTAGTAAAAAAAACTATTTATTAAATTACTATATTTTTTAAACTATATATCAAATTATTACACTTTTAACTACGTTAGATTGTGGTGTTACTTACGTGGAAACGTCAGACCGATAGGCGTTATCCAGGTAATAGCATTAACATCGTTGACATTTTCCACGTAACAATGACAAACGCATTGACAATATCCACATAATCATTTAAATAGGTGACATAAACATAAGGTTTTGAATGAAATCCCAACAGAGGTGCTTCAATATTATCGTCATTTCTTTGATCAATTGAAGAATGATGAGGTTAATATTAGCTTACATTGATTTAAATAAGTTACTTATGCCTTGCTTTCTAATTCTTTGTACATATCATTTTGCAGATTATATGACAACCATACACAAAAGAGATTGTGGCGTTACTACTAGCTTTTTGTGTGGCTGGTTGAGATATAATACTATTAGTGGTCCCTCTCATATTTTTTCACATTATTGAGTGGCACTAGCTAGACAAAGTATTAATTTGGTCTGGACCAACCCATACCAAGGAAACCATTCCAACCAGATGATTACACTCAATAACATTGGCGGGAATACATGATGAGGATTAGTCAAACATATTGTCATTTGGGAGGTTCATAGGGAGAAGTGTGTTACTGGAAGGCCATTAGAAGCTCTCCTCACTATGCATTTTGAGTACATGCACTAGTATAAAAGAATTATCAGACACTAGATTTCTCGTACTGATGCATCTATTGGGGTTATGGTAAGCTATTTAGCAATCTGCTCTGCTCTTTACTAAATGTATTTTATTTTGATGATGACATATGTTATATCTATTTCTTAGGTTAACATTGCAGAGAATCAATATGCTTGAGCTATGAACCCTAATTCTGGATTTAGTATGGTTAGCATTCAAGAATCTGTGAAGCAGATCTTATCTTTATTGGAGGAGCATAATTGCATTACAATGACGCAACTTTGTCCAGCTCTTCTTGCAGATGACATTTTAAGGCCACCCGAGCAGTCAGACGAACAGAAGACGCATCGTAGAAGAAGGACAGGGTTTGCGAGTACTCGGATACGACTTCGACATTAAGAGGACTCTGATTCTTCAAGTGCATCTAGGACTCAGCTCCTGACTACTATTACTACTACTTACCCACCATCTCAACCACCACCTACATTTTACTCACCATATCCAGGTTACCCACCATCTACAGGATACTCATCACTTATTTACACTGACCCACCATATCTTTTGACTTTTACCCTTACACCATCATTTTCGTACTCACCATATATGAGTTACCCACCATATCATCACCCATCACAACTAGAACCTTCTTTTGATCTCCTTCACAGACCACCACATTCTGACCATGGCCCTTCTCATTGATATAGTCATTATACTTGGATTAATTTATCTACCTTTTATTACATTTCCTTAATCTGGGATGATTATATATATATGTACAAATATTTTTGTTATGCATCCTATATATGCTTTGTTGATTTGAAAATTTAAATATATATGAATATGTTTTATTAAACAAGATGATTACTTTTGGAAACGTCTAATTTTTAGGAGAAACTATGTTAAATTTTCTTTAAAATCAGAATACTTGAACTGCTAAAATTAGTTGATTTTGATAAGCTTCTTTAAAATCAGAATACTTGAACTACTAAAGTTAGTCGATTTTGATAAGCTTGCTAAACTACTATTCTAGATCATGCACTAGTCATGACCCTAGTTTTGGTTGGTCACAAATTTATCTTAGTTATTGTGACATACTTATATTTATTTATATTTTTTTAAACTTAGTTGCATGTTACAAATAAATTATAAAACAAATTTGTTTATGGTATGATTAAAAGTTTACATGCCATAAAAAATAAAATTTTCAACAAAACAGACAAGTGTTGAATTTGGTAAAACAATAAGAGAATAATTTTATTTATATTTACATTTTAAAAAATAATAGTAATTTTAGTAGTAAGAAATTGTAAAATGGAAACACCAATTCATTAAAGGTTTCCATAAAGAAAACGTCTTTACGTTTAGCGCTATCTCGTGAAAATGCTAAACAAGTTGTCATTTTCATGTAGATAGTATCAATGTACTTGACGTTTTCATATAGATAATATCATCCGTAATGACGTTACTAAGTAGAGAGTACCAATGTACTTAATAATAATAATTTAGCGTAATCAAAAGTATAATAATTTGGTATATAATTTTAAAAATACGATAATTTAATAAATAATTTTGGCGCAATTTGGTCAAAAAGCCATCTCGTGAGTGAGTAACAGTGCCATGCAACGCTCTTCTAGACCCCCCGCTGGCAACCCAGTGTCACCACTGCTGTCACCATCACCACCACCACCAATAAATTGCAGTGTCTGGACTATGTTGATCTGTATCTTAATCATATCCCTCGTCTTCATGATCTACCTCGCCATCTACTTCCGACTCGAGTCGCTCTCCCTCACCAATTTCTGCCTCGTCACCGCTACCTAGTATGTGACCGGCACGGGGCAAGTCGGGATCCATTTCCGAAAAGGCAATAAGAAGATGGTCGTGAACTGCGACGAGCTTGGATCCACCGTTTGCTATGACAATGCGTTCCTTTTGGAGACCGTGCATGCGGCGCCGTTCAGGCAGGGTCCCAGGTCTGAGACTACCCTCAACTTCACGTTCTCTATGGTCAGTGCTTACGTTTATGATCAACGTGTCTTCGATGGCCTCATCGGAGGGAGGGAGCGTGGCTCTGTTGGGTTCGACGTGGAGGTTGATGCTTTCCTGCAATTTCGGTTCGGTAAGAGGGAGGTTAAGGTTTTGTGGGCAAAGTTGTCCTCGACATTTCGTCTAACAGCTCGTCATCGTCGGGGAAATTAGTGGGTGGAGCCGGGGAGTGCCAGGTCCAAGTGTGGAATTAATCTTTGACTAATTTGTGGCTTACCAAAAGTTGATTTTTCATTTTTTATTAATTTTTGTAAATCAGGTTTCTCAGTTTGTTACTGAGGATGTGGGTTACAAGTTTGAACCCTTAATTTGAAAGGGAGATGTTTGATTTTATGTTTGTTAATTGATGTGTTTAGTGATAGCTATGTATTACAGACTTACGGTTTATGATGATAGATAGGTAAATATAATATTTTTTTAAACAATTAAGATATTATCATATGACAATGTATATTAAAAAAAAAGTTTATTTACTTGTCTCTACCAAAAAAGTTTATTTACAGTGATAACTCTAACCCCGATTACCCGAGTTCCAATCTGCCACTCTCCCCCAAACACCTCCATTTGATCACTTCTTCCTCACCTATTGTCAATGGTTGTGACACAATAGCTCATTTGTAAGGATAGATGTCTATTAACAAAATTACAAGACTGGGAGGTAACCGATGAGACTGAGATCTGATATATATATATATATATATATATATAAAAGAGTAAAACGATTTATTATATGAGGTGAATGAAATAAATTTTAGTCATTAAACATATATGTAGATGGTTAAGATAAACTAATTAATGATCATATGATCACTTTAAAGTTATATTACTTTTAATTTTTAATTTTAACTATATATAGATAATCTAATAGTTAAGATTTATATATATAATATTATATAAGTATCGGACACGGATACAAGACAAATATGCCACCAATTTTGGCCTATCCCTACATCATAGATTACAATGTGTTTAAATTGAATATTTGATAAGTCTAGCACTGTACTATAGTGTATTCTTTATTTTTATTTTTAGGGTTCTCATTATTTGCTTTTAATTCTTTTTGAATAATTGAAATTATTTAATTTTAATATATTATTTATGTAAAAATAAATGTCATTAATAATATTTGATTCTCATAATAATTACTTCAAAATTTATACATATAATAATGTAATGCATCAAATAATTAAACTCTAAAAGAAAATATCTCTCCATGGAAATTTGCACAAATCACTGGTCTTTTTGCTTAGTTTATTATTTATTATGGTCTGTCTATTGATATTTGTTATTGTGATCTGTGACATCTTCGTTGAGAGTTTTGAATTAATGAAGTGTTAATTTTGTGCTTTAAGAACTGGTCCCTTATTAAGACAGTTTATATTTTAGCATTTATTTGATAAGCAGAAATAGCTAGTTAGCTTATGAATTTATTGAGTACCTGGACAATTTGCAGTCAAACAACAATGTTGTTCCTATTTATAGCATTCAGTATGTGTGTTTCAGTTGAACAACCTCCTTGAGAGTTTTGAAGCATTCACTTTTTTGTGCTAATGACAATTTAGTGGTTTTAAGATGCATCCTGTAACCAAAGGTGCATCCTGTTATTATGATAAATGTTCTGGACTGTGATCCGGGAATCGGCAAGTTGGATCAACCCAACCCGGCATAAGTATAACCGGACTCCACATTGGATGACGTAGCTAAGAACTTGAGTGTATTTCGGATCTCAGAGCCCTATGTACTGAATGACATTGGGCCATGATATCAAGATTTCTAGATATGAGCAAAGGATATACTCTTAAATATCTGTAACTATCAATCATCTACTTACGATATTATAAGACTCATGGCAGTCTCGGATGGATATGTGGCTCTTATATTGGGAATTCCTAACTTATAAGGACCTATCCCAGTTATAGAAGGAAAGCAATCCCTCTCAGGATACTAATCCTAAATACCTGCATTTAATACAGATCACACAAAGATTTTATGTATGCTCTATAAATACAAGGCTAAGTATCCTCAAACAGGTATCAGTAAATTATTCAATATACTCCCCCTACTTGTACACAGCCTAACTTGAGCGTTGGAGTCTCTTTGCAGGTACCCACCCCCAGACTCAACACGCTTGATTGCTGCTGTCAAAGGAGGAATTCACCACTCACATACCTACCTCAGGTATCCTCTGAATCCACTTCAGAACAATAAGTTTTTAGACTTTGTATTTAAGTTCATTCTGTTATTTTTTTAGTCCTACAATTATTAGTATTTATATGAGTACTTTACAATATTTTAATAAGAAGTTCTTTTGTTGTTTTCGAGAAAAAAAATTCTTCTTCTAAAAAATTATCACTACTCAATAATTGGATTCCACCAATTTTACATGCTATATTAACAAATAAGGTTTCGTCTAATATACATCCTACATAGTAAGGTGTATGGTACACCCTTCAATGAGAGCCATAGATTTATACTTAAAATATATGAATGGTTAGATTTTGTGACTTGTAACCTCTAAAACTGATTACATTCATCATTCTCCTTTCCCTTCCTTCCTCTACCAGCCCCAGCCACCGGAGCCACCATTCCAACCGCCGTCAGAGCTACCACTCCAACCACCAAATCCAACACCCTTACCACCAACCCCCTACGCCCTAGGCTGCCATCTCTGCTCCAGTCATCGATAGTAACTTCACCATCGAACCACCACGAACAGCTGCACATACCCACTGTTCCCTAATATGCTCCGTTTCCAGCAGTCTAGCCTCACAACCCACCCATCATTTCTTAGACCCAAACAGCCACACACATTTGCTTTGCAGCCCCTTTGCTTTGCCGTATGAACCTCCCTACGTCACCACCCACCTCTGTCATCCAACTCCATGGCCATTGAACCACCATCACCCATCTCTGCCTCAAGACCACCACAACCACCCCTAAACCAAAAACCACCAGCTCCCACACCTCACTGCCTGCCCATCACCAACCTAAAACAGTAACCTAACAAGCCTCTATGACCCGCCAAATCTCCTCCACGAACCCAATTTTTGTCGAACTTCATCCACCGAGCTCGAGCTCCACCATCGACGCACCACCACCATGAACTACCTCATCTCTACCTTTGTTCTGCCCAACTGAACCTAACCACCCTTCTTTCTAAGTTGCCATCTCCAAACACCAAATGAACTAGACCTTTGTCCCCAAATCTAGAGAAGAGAAGAAAGTGCTTTGGAGTGAGAAGCCAGATCTGGGGTGGATGGTGGTGGTGGGGGAGGTGGAAGGCAGATTTGAGTCAATGGTTGAATAGAAGCTAGATCTAGCCAACCTTCTACCACAAGCTACCGTTGACTAACTCGCGCCACACACCCAACCACTCCACCCTTGATCTGGCCGAACAGAGCCTATATTTAGCCACCGCGAACCGACCATCAGCCACTCCATCCCTGAGTGTATCATTTGCTAAGATCTTATTCCAGTTGAGACAGAGACTGAACTGTGGTGTCAGGGTAATTGAGAGAGACGCCGTGCTATGAAGTTATGTGTTGGTACCCGCGATCTGCGCCATTGTTGCGCTGCAACAGTGATTTGGGGTCAATTATTTCATGTTTCGTTTGTATTGTAATCTAGTATATGGGTTTAGTTACTTTGTTGGGTGGGTTCTTTCAATGGTGTTATGGAGATTTATTTTGTGCATTGGTTTGTGGTTGTGGGGTGGACTTTGAGCTCGATTTTCCTCTGGTTTTGAGATTTATTCTTGGAATGGATAATTTCATTGGATACATTTACTATGTATATGAAATGTATACTGATGCTTTAATAAATTTGCTTATTGTAATTGATAAAAAATCATTTTTAAGTGTAAGTTTTTTATAAATATAAATTTGATCTTAAATTTATTATTATTTTTATTTAATTCTTTTTTCTCCTCCTTATTAAAAAGTTTCAACATTTTTTTATTTATTTAAATTTCAAATATTCTTTTTTTCTTTAGGTTTGAAATGTCGTGGTTTGTGAGGATTTAGAGACGGTAGCTAGCCATGTGGGTTTGGGAGGCAGTGGCAGTTCATGAGGGCAAACAACGGTGGTAATTTGTGAAGGTAAGGGAGGTGGCTGGTTAATGTGGATCTGGGTGGCGACTGTTGCGGCAGAGACAGTGAGTAATGGTTCTGGTTCTTAAGTTACAGGGTTCTTCATTGAAAAGCTTTACTTTTTTTTTTGGTTCAATTTCTAATCTTCTTCTTCGCTTGGGGTTGCTACAAGGAGCATCAAATCTTTGTACGATTTACTGGTAATTCGGATTTTGTGCGAAACGAAATATTCATTTCCTTCTCTAATCTTTTGTTCAATGAAGTTTCTTCATTTCAATATAAACCAACTAATGTTACCTTTGTTGTGTTGCGATGATTGGGAGTTGATGTTATGTTGCTTTGCTGGAACCAATTTTCCTTCGATGCTTTCCATGGTGTCAACTTTCTTTCTTATGTAATTATTCTTTTTTTTTTACTTCTACATGTTCAATCACATATTAGCAATAATGATCAAATTGTTTTTATTTTTGGTTAACTCTAAAATTTTGATAAAACCATGTTATGCAAGTTATTGATCTTTAATCTGAGTCAATGATCATTAAAGTGTAAAAATAAATAGTTATTATTTTAGAAACATCCATACTCAACGTTTTAATAGTTCCTGATTTCATTTACTGTTTGCCTAAAAAATATCTCATTGTAATACTATTTTGTGTTGTGTGATGCTGTTTAAGATTTAATTCTATTTTTGTTTTCTCAATTGTGGTGGTGGGGAAGTAGAGCTATAGAACGGAAGGATGAAACGAGGCGTTTGTTTTGCCTTGTACGTTAAGACTGAAAATGAAACAATGGCGTTTTTGAAGTAATACTTTGTGGACTGTGTTGTTGTGTTGGTGTATATTCTGGCATTTGATGTTGTTTAAGGGTTTTGTCTAATATACACCCTCCTCTGGAGCCACGAGTAAGATCTAGCCACCACGAGTCAGATCCGCCCACCGTGACTCAGAGGGTGAGGGTGGTGGCGTTGGCTGTTGGCTGGGCGTCACTGTGGCTTGGATGTGGAGGCGAGGGTAGCGGTGGTGGTGGTGGCACTGGAGGGAGGAAGGGTGTGGTGGTGGTGACCTGCAGACCTGCTACTGCAGGTCATTTCGAATGGTATATCATACACCATAACCCAGGAAGGGGTACCATAGCATCCAACTATTGTTTAAGAGGTGGATCATTCAAAACTTGTTAAATCGTAATGACATTTCGAATATAATATACATAATGATAAAACTTAGGTCTATTTCTTTATTTTCATTACATCCATTATATCAATCAAGTTATGACATGCGTTTATTAATGTTCTTTCTCTTATTCTCTTTTTTTAAAAACTACACACATGTCATAACTTGATTGATGAAATAGATATAATTACGTAAAGAAATGGACATAAGTTTTAATCCTACACATAAATATGGATATACATATAACTTCATATCCAATATAAATTTACCACGTCAAAAAAAATAATATAAACGTGAATACTTGACTTTGATTCTAATTAAACACTTTTGATAGGTTTTTTGGTAAAACAAATGTTATTTTGTTTTATAGATTAAACCTAAATTAGAAGTAAATGTTATTTTCACTCATTTACTTACATCTAAAAAATTAAGTTTGATCAGTGTACCTTAACCATTTATTTGTTATTTAAGTTTTATAAATAACAACAGAATTAAATTCTAATTTAACATATAGATAATTACTTCTTTACCATTCCTTTTCTAAGAAGTTAAATGTAATATTTTCAGATCAGATTAAAAAGTTAAAGCAATATTCATTACTTTAATTGTTTCTTTAAAGCCATACTAAGCTTTTATTTATTAAATTTTCAAATAAATATGCTTACATATTGGGAGTTAAAAAACCCTTTCAATGTTTGTAAATAAATAAATAAATAAAACTTCCAAAGTCAAACATTCCCAAAATTTTTATCAATGCATTCTTAATGTTTCGTGTAAAATAACGACTAATAAATTATTAATATTTATTGATATAAATATAAATATAAATAACAAACATGAGTATATTGCGACTATTATTTTTATTATTTATATTCTTCATTGGGCTGTCCTAAAATGTTGTGCTTTGTAATCGTTGCAGTGTATACCTTAGAACATCTCTAAGTCCTTTTTTTTTTGGGTCGAACTTATTTCTCAGTTCAGTTCATCATCATACGGGCTAGTTAGGCCCATCAAAAATTGTAGTAGATAGGTTTTTCTTTTTTCTTTTTTTTTTCTGTGAAAAGTTGTGCACAAAATAAGATTTCTTTTCGAGAACTGTTTTGTGATTATAAACATTTCCCGACTTACCTGATGGCCTGGTAACAAGTAAACAATCTTAACCATAGATCTAATTTCACAGATATTCAAAGGCAAAAACTAAAAAGAGCATTCATGCTCCCTAAAATAACAAGGAGCGAACATGTTAAAACTTAAAGGGATTAACAAGGGAACGTTTTCAATGCTCCAAAAAGAATATGGAACATTGATGCTCCACATCCTTTGCACTATAGATTTTGAAAAAAAATTTGATGAACGACTGTTATGTTATACCTTAAACCTTGATGACAGGTAAGCAAGCATATACCCTTTCTCTCACCTCACAGCTTCACTTTTTCTCCCATTATTCCTTCTTTCTTTCTCTCTAAATCCTTCTTCAGCCACACCACCAAGCTCCAAAGTCATCATGTTCCATGGATCACCATAGACCTAAGCCGTGAGCCACTGTCCAACAAGCCATCGCCATCGCCAGCTACTCGAAGAACCATCCACCACCTAGACTGCAACCAACAACCACCCTGCCTTGCTCCAGAAACCGCGCCATCCTCATTCTACAAAATGAAATTATCTAAACACATATGACATACCACCAAACCATGGTTGGTATTAGTCCTACAGTCAATTTCATGTAGGTAAATATAATAATTTTTTAAACAATTAAGATATGATATCATACGACAATGTATATTAAATAAAAAAAGTTTATTTTCTTGTCTCTACCAAAAAAGTTTATTTACAGTGATCACTCTAACCCGATTACCCGAGTTCCAGTCTGCCACTCTCACCCAAACACCTCCATTTGATCACTTCTTCCTCACCTATTGTCAATGGTTTCCATCACAATAGCTCATTTTGTAAGGATAGAAGTTGTTCCGGATACTGACCGAAACTCAAGGTAGTCAGAAGGAGATCCACCGAAGTTCCCAGAATGGGAAAGTCAGTGGAGTCAGCTCTCAGGTTCACCGATCAGTTTGAAGAATTTAGTCAATATAATAAAGGCTAATAGAATTGGAACATGCCCGGCCTGGATGACCGAGCTGGCTTATATAAGGACTATCCCTCGGGTCCCTACCGTTAAGATCATTTTAATCTCCAACCTACGTTATACTTGGTCTTAATGGTATAAAACCGTTTTTAGACGTTAGTCATCAAGTCAAGATCCGATGACCGTTGACGGTTTCATAATTCGAAACCTCGGGCTTTCGTAAGTCGGGTATCAGTCCTGAATATTACTAGGCATTAGGTCGGCCCAGTTAGTCAGGGTCATAAGTGCTCAGCTGTCAATCGGGCCAGTACGGTCCATAGCCCCCCAGCTCGGTAAATCTTTAGATTTAACCGAGCTTACTTACTTCATAGGTCGGATGAGAGTTCAGCTTACACGGTTTTTAACTGGGCGTGTAAGTACCCGCACATGAGTTGATCCAGTATGGTCCATAGCCCCTCAGCTAGGCTAACCTTTAGATTTGGCCGAGCTTTTTTCTTTTTATTGGTTGGATGAGGATGTGTCAGACCGTAAATTTTTCTTCTGACTAAGCGCTTCGCTTTCTGTGTATGAATTTTGAATATATCTTGCCACGTGTTATGGTTTTGTTCACCAAACGTCAGTCATGTCACTTCATCATTAATGCATGTGACTCCATAGACTTCTAAAAGTTTTTAATTCTTCATCTTCCACCGTTAGATCACCTTTCTGGATATATCCAACCGCCCTGCTTGAAACTTTTCATTTTCCTTGATCTTTTGATTTTAGCGGTTTTATCGTTTTAAAACCTACCAAACTACCCTTCATTTATTTACTTCTTTAACTCACTTCTCCATTTCTTCTTCTTGACCTTCCCTTTTCTCATTTCTGCGCGCTGCCGGTAAACCTTTCCATCCCATTTTTAAGTCCAAACAATTTCCTTATTCCTGTATAAGCGAGCATTTTGGGTCTCTTCACACAGCCTTTTCCCTCGCTTATTCCAAGTAGTTTCTAAAATACAAGTTTGATTTTCCTTTTGTTTCGATACCCATTTTTGACAGCGAAAGGTGTATAACCAGGAGGGTGTAACTAGGATTTTGTTTTTTAGCCACCAAATAGGTTTATTCTCCTTTTTCTCTAAGTCAGATAGTCTTTTCACCTTCTTTTCCAAGCCAAATAGGTTAATACAGTGTTAACTTCTTTTAGTAAAATGTTTTTGTCGAGAAATCCTTCCAACTGTGATGTCCGACCGTTCAGGAAATACATCGCCAGGGGAAGAGTCGATGCCGAGTTATGACTGGGTTCACCCAGCAGTTAGCAAATTTCCTTCTATTTACACTACGGCTGAGAGCATTAACGTGCTCCGACAACGTGTGTTACTTAGCCCGGATGATGATGAAGGTCAGTTCATTTGCCTCCCGTGCCGAGAAGATGAATTCGTATTTATGTCATCGTATGGCGACAACCAGGTATTTGGGTGTATATGTACGAAACCTTTTTCAATCGCCTGAATTTAAGGCTTCCTTTTACCGATTTCCAGTGCTCGGTACTTGGTCGTCTGAACGTGGCTCCGACCCAACTTCATCCCAATAGTTGGGCTTTTGTAAAGGCTTTCGAAGTTTTGATGAGCTTTCTTGATAGAATTCCCAGCATAGAAGTTTTCTTTTTCTTTTTTCAGTGTAAAGGAGTTGGTAAGGGAGGTTGGGTTTCACTCAACAGCCACCCTCGTAAAAAACTTTTCTCAGCCTTCGACTCATCATATAAAAATTTCAAAAGTAAATTTTTCCGAGTTAAGACCCGTTATGGCGACATACCTTTTTATGCCGACCGACTTGGGATAGAGAAATTCCCTCTCTATTGGAGAACGGAACCGAAATCCATTCTGAGTATTGAATACCGAAGCCTTTTGCCAACCGACCGTGACTTAGTTGACTTCTTGGAAGATTGTCTTGTTTTGGATATCAGTGTATTTGTCAGATTTGGAGATTATCCGGACAAAATTGCAAAATTAATGAGTAAGTTTTAAATCCGCTGTTTATTAACTCAGCTTTTAACGTAAACTGACTTTTAACCCTTTTTTTTCCACTTTTCAGAGTCGATGGCACCCCGAATCTCACTAAAACAGCTGAAGAAGGTTGCCAAAAAGAAAGAACTACCGACCGACTTGGTCGAGGCGGAAAAAGTGGCTTCCGAAGCAGAGAAGACCGAAATTCCGATTCAAATTTCTGACTCTCTCGAGACCCAATCAGAACCTTTGGTCAGAAAAAGGAATCGGGCAGAGGGTGAAGAATCGACTGAAGTTCCAAGAATTTCTGCTTCCAAACACCGAACCCTAGGTGAGGGCTCTTCCTCTGAGAATCAGGAAAAACAACATGCGTTTGAGGCACTGAATGGCTTCGATGCTAATGCAGATAGCCCTTCGCTCTGGGCTTCTTCCTTCCCCTTCGAGTCCTTCTTGGAGACACAGATTTCTCTGCCAAACGACAAGGAGCGAAAGGATAAGGTTGGTGGGATCAGACTATGCCGTTGGACTGAAGTTCAACTTCTTCGAGCAACAAGTGTAATCCGGTAGGTAGAACACGAGCTGGAAGATTCAAAAAAGAAGTTATCTTCTTTCAATTCACTCTTCCGATCATAAATGGAGAAAATTCAAAGAGCTCACCAGGAAGAGGTCTCAACCTTAAAGAAAGAAAATGAAACCTTAAAGCAAAAAATCCTTCATGTCGACAAGCTTGAGATATCTCTTGCTTCACTGAAGAAAGAAAAGGAAGAAGCCTAAGAAGAGCTTTCAATTTTGAAGAAAGCAAAAGAGGATGCAGAGAAACAAAAGGTGGAGGCTAACCGAGTCCTGATAGAAGCGTTAAAATCAAGGGATGCTCTTAAGATCGAATTGACAAGCTTAAAAGAAGAGGCGGCCGAGGAGAGGATCGCCAGTTTTGAGTCTGGTCTTGAGCAAGCAAAACTCCTTAACCCTGATGGATTATTTGACGATCGGCTTGGAGAGCTCGGTCCATTTAAGATTATTAAGGACGACCGAGTCGTTGATCCACCAGAAGATGAAGATGAAGATGAATGAATAATTTCCAAGTTTACTTGTGTTGTTCTGCTTAGGCCAAAAATTATTGTAGCCTTCAGACTGATCTGTAAAGAACATTTTGCCATTAAATATATTTGAAAACAATTTGCTCTTTATAATTTTATTTCGATTTCGACCGCTTCATTATGCCATTTTATTTCGACATTATTTCATCTAATTTCGACCTCAACCAAAGGAATCGTCAGCTTTGGCTGGCATCGACTTTGGTCGGCATCGGCTAAAAGCCAGAATTTTTCATCAGCTTTGGCTGGCATCGACTTTGGTCTAAGCATCATTTGAAAGTCGAATTTTACATCGACTTTGGGTATCGACTTTTTCACATCGGCCGAAAGTCGGATCATACATCGACTTTGGCGGCATCGACTTTATTCGACATCGGTGAAAGCAATTTTACATCGACTTTGTTCTGGCATCGACTTTGGTCAGTATACCGAAGCGAATTTTACGACTTTGTTCTGGCATCGACTTTGGTTGGCATCGGCTGAAAGTTCATACATCAGCTTTGGCTGGCATCGACTTTGGTCGGCATCGGCTGAAAGCCGAAATTTTACATCAGTTTTGGCTGGCATCGACTTTTGCCGGCATCGACTTTTGCCGGCATCGGCTGAAAGTCGGGACCATACATTAGCTTTGGCTGGCATCGACTTTGGTCGGCATCGGAAAGCAATTTTATATCGACTTTGGGCGGCATCGACTTTATCAAGATTTGGCCAGGAATGAATATGTTTATCGAAAAATACTTTAAAAGATAGTAACATTTTGATTTAAGTAAAGTGATAAGATGTGCCTCGTTAAAACCTTCCAGGCAAAACCCAGTGGGAAAAAATCCTGGTAAGGAAAAAGAGTACAACATCCTCAGTACAATAGATTTTAACTATAAAACTTCTTTAAAGAAGCCGAGTTCCAGGACCTAGGAAGAATTTGTCCGGTGAGTTCCTCGATCCTGTAAGCTCCTCCTCCAACAACCTCTACAATTCGAAAAGGCCCTTCCCAGTTGGCCAACATCTTCCCCTCACCTTGTGGTCTTCTGGAGTCTTCCACCTTGCGCAAAACCAAGTCTCCCTGCTGAAAAGTCCTCGATCTGACCTTGCAATTGTACTTCCTTGCCATCCTTGCTTTGACTGCTTCTTCGCGAATGTGGGCGACTTCCCTCTCTTCTTACAGCAGATCAAGGTCGGTTCTCCTATGCTCATCATTCGCTTCTTCAGAAAACGTCATCCTTCTGAAACTCGGCTCACCGACTTCAACCGGAATCATAGCGTCAGCTCCATACGTGAGTTGGAACGGTGTTTCTTGGGTCGAGGATTGAGGTGTAGTATAATATGCCCACAGGACACTGTGTAATTCTTCTGGCCAGAGCCCCTTAGCACGATCCAGTCTCTTCTTGAGTCCTGCCAGAATGATTTTGTTTGCAACTTCGACTAGACCATTGGTCTGCGGGTGCTCCACAGACGTAAAAACCTGCTTAATACCATTCTTATGACAAAATGCTCGAAAATTCTTGTCAGTGAACTGTGTTCCATTATCAGACACAATAATAAATGGTAAACCAAACCGGCATATAATATTTTTCCATACAAACCTTTTTACCTTTTCTGACGTTATGCTGGAAAGTGGCTCGGCCTCGATCCACTTCGTAAAGTAGTCGATTGCCACCACAATGTATTTCACTTGTCCTGCTGTGATTGGTAAAGGACCCAGCAAATCAATTCCCCATCTACAGAATGGCCATGGAGTATCAAGGTTATGAAGTTCCTCTCGCAGGACCCTGTGCAGACTTGAAAACTTTTGGCATTTTTCACATTTTTGGACGTACTCCAGACAATCGGTCTTCATAGTAGGCTAATATAATCCTACACGTAAAACCTTCCCGGCCAAAGAACGTCCTCCAATATGACTGCCACAAACACCTTCATGAACTTCCTCCATTACCGACATAATCCGACTTCGCTCAATGCATTTCAGTAAAGGTAAAGTGAGTCCCCTCTTAAATAAATCTTCACCGATCAAGACATAATAACTTACCGATTTTTTGAGTTTTTGAGCCTTTGGTTCTTCGGTCGGTAAATCACCATTTTTCAGATATCTAATGATCGGAGCCATCCAAGAATCTGGGTCGGTGTTTACGACAAAAGATTCTATTGCATCAATGCTCGGACTTTCTATCACCTCCTAGATGACCGATCTATTGTTCCCGGCTCTCTTAGTACTGGCTAGTTTGGATAATAAGTCGGCACGTGCATTCTGGTCTCTTGGAATGTGTAAAATTTCAAACTCTGCGAATTTCTTGACAATATCTTGTACCTTTAGTAAATATTTTGTTAGCTGAGCATCTTTAGTTTGGAATTCACCCCTGACCTGTCCAGTCATCAGCTGGGAGTCTGATTTTGCAATCAGTCGGGTTACTCCCATCTCATCAGCAAGGGAAAGCCCAGCTAGGAGAGCTTCATATTCTGCCTGATTATTACTGGTTCGAAAATTGAACTTTAACGATTGTTCGATCAGAATCTCATTAGGCCCTTCCAATATAATTCCTGCCCCGCTTCCTTTCACATTCGAGGCTCTATCAACAAAAGGATACCAGAGGTCATTATTTGGGTCATGAGAAGAGGGTGAGGATAGTTCAACCAGGAAATCAGATAATACCTGTGTCTTGATTGGCCCTCTAGGTTGATACTGGATATCAAATTCTGACAGCTCGACCGACCAAGAAATCATACAACCTGCTAACTCCGGTTTTCTTAGAGCTTGTTTAATAGGTTGGTCGGTCATGATAATTATTCGATGGCTTTGGAAATATTTTCAGAGACGCCTTGCCATTACCACGAGGGCCAACGCCATTTTCTCTATCCTTTGATATCTGACTTTCAGTCCTTGCAGCACTCGACTCACAAAGTAGACTGGACGCTGGTCCCTTCCGTCTTCCTTAATCAATACTGAACTCAAAGCTTTGTCAGAGACAGATATATAAAGCAATAAAGAATCACCTTGTTCGGGTCTAGTTAGGATTGGCGGTGTGGTTAAGAAGCGCTTCAACTCTGCAAACGCCTTTTCGCATTCCTCGGTCCATTGGAAATTAGTCAGTTTCTTTAAGCACTGGAAAAATGGAATAGCTCGGTCGGCTGATTTCGACAGAAACCTTGACAGAGCAGCGATTCTCCCCGTTAGTCTCTGGACCTCCTTGATTGATGCGAGACTCCTCATGTCCATTATAGCTCTACATTTGTCCGGGTTGGCCTCAATCCCTTTGCTGGCTAGGAGGAATCCGATAAATTTCCCACCTTGCACACCGAACACACATTTCTCTGGGTTCAATTTCATGTTGTACTTTCTTAATTGAGTAAAGATTTCTAGGAGATCTGAACAGTGGTTACTGCTGGCCGGTGTCTTTACCACCATATCGTCAACATAAACCTCGATGTTTCTTCCGATTTGGTCCTTAAATATTTTGTTCATGAGCCTCTGATAGGTCGCCCCGGCATTTTTCAGACCAAAAGCCATGACCCAGTAACAGTAATTCCCGAACTTGGTGATAAAGGCAGTTTTCTCCTCGTCTTCCCGACGCATCCTGATTTGATTATACCCCGAGTAGGCATCCATAAAGTTAAGGAACTGATAATCGGACGCACCATCAACCAACCGATCTATGCTAGGCAGAGGGTAGGAATCCTTCGGACAGGCTTTGTTCAAGTCGGTAAAATCCGTGCACATCCTCCACTTCCCTGTCGACTTCTTGACCATGACCACGTTAGCCAACCACGTGGTATACTCAACCTCCCTTATGAAAACCAGCCTCTAACAGCTTTCTGGTCTCCTGAGCGGTAGCCTCCTGCCTTTCAGCTCCGAGCTTCCGCTTTTTCTGAGCAACATGCTTTATCTTTTGATTTACTGAGAGTTTATGAGTAATTATCTCTGGGTTAATTCCTGGTAAGTCTGCTGCAGTCCAAGCGAACACATCGGCGTTGTCCTTCAACAGCTTTTCCAACTCGTTCTTGACATCGGCTGGAAGATTGGAACAGACGCGAGTTACCTGATTCGGTTTCGGCCCCAAGGGTATAACCTGCAAATCTTCTATTGGTTGAGGTCGATCCTGCTCATCACTCCTTGGGTCTAATTCTGCCATATTAATGTGCAAGGGTTTGCCTGACGACTCAGCTCGGTCGCATACCTCTTTTGGTTTTACCTTTAGGCTTTCGTTATAATATATCCTTGCCTTTCTTTGATCTGCATGAACCACACCTATCTCGTTTTTGGAAATGGGAAACTTCATTGTTAAATGCGGAGTTGATGCCACCGCTCCCAAAGAATTAAGAGAAGGTCTTCCAAGGATAATATTGTATGGAGTATGAGAATCAATAACCAAATATTTAACAAGAATTGTTTTCAAGAGTGTACCTGTTCCGAGAGTCGTTCGGAGTTCAATATACCCTTTTACATTTACCTGCTCGCCTGAGAAACCGACCAGACACCCATCAAAAGGTTTTAACTCGGATTCTGGAATTTGCAATCTACGGAGAGTTGACAAATAGAGTATATCTGCCGAGCTGCCCTGGTCGACCAAGACCCTCCTGATCTGGAAATTTCCGGCGATGATGGAGATCACCATTGGGTCGTCCAAATTTTCATCGAGACCCGTGAAATCTTTACTGGAAAAGGAGATCACCGGCTCTCTTCACATTGCACTGGAGAAAGATGACTTACAGACATAACAGCTCGGAGGTGTCTTTTCCGAGATGAATTCGAACTCCCTCCTCCAGCGAATCCTCCAGCGATGGTGTCGATCACTCCTCTAATCACATGATCCCGGGAGTCCGAAACAGCAATAACAGTTTTACTCTTTTCTCTCGAGCTCGGACTCCTTGGTCTGGATTGATTTTCGTCTCTTGTCTCTTTTACCTCTCTACTACGGCTTCTATGTCGATATATGTATTTCCCAAGATGGCCTTCTCGGATGAGTTGCTCAATTCTATCTTTCAACGTAATGCAATCCTCTGTTGAATGTCTGAATACCTTATGAAACTCACATCTTTTGGTCTTATCAACATTTGGCGGGATCCTTTGTTTTCCTACATTCATCAGAATTTGAATCAAGCCAGTGCTATATATCTCTCGAAGAATCTGATCTTGAGGAGTGTTCAAGGGGATATATTTGCCAAAGATAGATCGAACTCTTCCGAACGTCTCCCTCGAACCTTGATTAAACCTTTCTGATTGGTCATTATTGCGTGTTGTGGTTCTGCCCCTTTGATTGGATCGGCCCCCTTGAAAATTTTCTAACGAAACCGAGCGAATGGAAATGCGAGGGTTGCTCCTGTTTCCTGTCGTTTCCAGATCGGAAAATTGCCGCTCCATCTGTTTTCTTGCAAGGGCTATCTCCTCCATGTTTATGTATCCTGTAGATCTACCTCACAGATCATCAAGGTCCAAAGGGGGTTTTCTGGCTAAGGAATCTACAAACGGTCCCGGGCGTAATCCTGCCATGATTGCATGCAAGGATACAGCCGGGTTTAGATCTTTAATCTGAACCGCTTCCTCCCCGAATCTCCGCATAAATTCTTTAAGGGATTCATCTCTTCCCTGTCTTAAATTGATCAGGCTTGCCGAAGTCTTCTGATGTGTCCTGCTAGTAGAAAAATGGTTAAGGAATTTAATGGACAATTCAAAAAAGTCATAGATTGAACCTGCTTCGAGGCTTGAAAACCAAAGTAAAGCCGACTTCTTCAATGTTGTCGGGAAAACCCTGCACTTAATCGGATCCGACCCGCCATTCAAAAGCATCATAGAATTAAACATCGTAAGGTGCTCCTGCGGATCGGTCGTTCCATCGTACAATTCCATTGTCGGAAGCCGGAAGCCTTCCGGGAGTTTGATTGACATTATGAAATCCGAAAATGGATGATCAGCAGCCGGGAGAGAGTGATTCTTATGGTTTATCTGCAAACGAACTTCCTGGTCGGTTACTCTTGGCTGGCTCGAGCGTTGATGAAATTCTCTCGCCACGTCCTCATTAAGTAACCCTTCAACCTCCCTCTCGGGTTCTACTATATGTTGTTCTCTGTTATTCATCCGATCAATCTGGTCAATGCGGCTGTTAATGTTCCTTATCGCTTGCATAAGCATCTCCATTGAACCGGGCTGAAGATCACCCGGAGTCTCGCCATTGACAGCATGGTTCTCATTTGTGGCCATAAGTAATCAAAGAAGTGGACCTTTCGGATAACGGAGTTGGGTGCTTGTGAGGTAGGAAAAGTTTTACCTAGTCCCACGGTGGGCGCCAAATGTTCCGGATACTGACCGAAACCCAAGGTAGTCAGAAGGAGATCCACCGAAGTTCCCAGAACGGAAAGTCAGTGGAGTCAGCTCTCAGGTTCACCGATCAGTTTGAAGAATTTAGTCAATATAATAAAGGCTAATAGAATTGGAACATACCCGGCCTGGATGACCGAGCTGGCTTATATAAGGACTATCCCTCGGGTCCCTACCATTAAGATCATTTTAATCTCCAACCTACGTTATACTTGGTCTTAATGGTATAGAGTCGTTTTTAGACGTTAGTCATCAAGTCAAGATCCGATGACCATTGACGATTTCATAATTCGAAACCTCGGGCTTTCGTAAGTCGGGTATCGGTCCTGAATATTACTAGGCATTAGGTCGGCCCAGTTAGTCAGGGTCATAGGTGCTCAGTTGTCAATCGGGCCAGTACGGTCTAGAAGCCTAACAAAATTACAAGTCTGAGAATATGTTTTGATCCATGCGGATTCATTTGTGGCTTACACAAATTGTTTTTTTTAAAAAAAAAAATTGTAAGGCTTAGGATTTACATTATGAGCCTGGCGGAATGGGACCTGAGAGAAGGAGTGGAGAAATAAAGAAGGAAAAATTGAGATTAAGAACATTTACAGTAATCTAACTCCGCCATGTCCTGAGCTCTTATGCTACCAACACTGGACTAAAAAAAATATCAGCTTTGTTACTTAGTATGTGGGTTTTTGTTTTTAAAATACTAACGGATGTGCTACGTTTATCTTAATTTCCCTCTTTTTAAGATTTAGATAGAAGATAAGACAGAACATAAGATCTGGAATGGCTGCGTTATTCAATATCAATCCTCACTACAACTAGAAAGAAGGAAAAAAAATCAAATAGATCAAAAATAGCTAAATAACTGGACTAGTATAAAAGGTTAATTACGATCGCACAGTAAATATATCCTCAAAATAAAAATAATGATATTATAATTTATATTTTAACTTTGGGCAATTTGTAATCTAGATATATGAGCATCTCAATCTCAATCAATTTGCTTTTCTTTCATGCTCCTTAAAATCATTAATTTTAATCATTAATAAAGAAACAATGCAATAATATATTCTACATTAATTTTATTCGATTATGTTTTTCTTGATTGTCTAAGGTTTATTCAAAATGGTCTCTTTTAATTTTGTCCGAAATTAAACTTGATATTGATTTTATAATAAATCAGAATTAATATTTAAGATATTCTTTTATATTTTTCCTAAAATAAATCATTAATTGATTTTCTAATTAATTAAATTAATATTCTTTAATTGAAACATTTATTCCTAAAAGCTTCTGATGTTACATATGCTTTTTGTGATATTAATTTTTTAACTTCATTAAAATATAATTTATTTTGATTTTGATTTGAAAATATTTAATAATATAAATATATATATATGTGGATAGATTATAAATTGTTAATACTATAGGTTGATATGCTTATAGATATACATCTCAACTCAATAATAATAATAATAATAATAATAATAATAATAATAATAATAATAATAATTAATAATAATTATTATTATTATTATATAACCTGTAAAGAAATTAAAATATATATATTTAAAGTCATTAAAAATCAAATAAAATCAAATATACTCAAATTAAATTTCAAAATAACACATAGCAAACAACTTGAGAATCAAGTCAAATCAAGTTGTGTATTTTAAAGCTTTTCATTCTTAAAATAAAACTAGCTGGAATTCTGAAACCTACTCTTTCTTCATTCCTTGTATTACATTTACCACTTAGGGTTACATTTGTGTAACTATTTATTTTGTTGATGAGAACTAGAAATTAATTAGTAAAATTCTTAACTTTTATCGAATGAAGCCTCCACACACCGAAGTTGAATTGTAAGCCACTTTATTTGATTGCTTGAAGCAATGGAAATTGATAAGAAAATGTTTTCTATTACCTTGGACAATGCTACTACAAAAGATAACATTATGCAACATATTTTGAAAAACCATCTTCATTTGCAGAATCATTTGTTGTGTGATGGTGAGTTCTTTCATATCTATTATTCTACTCATATACTTAATTTGATTGTTCAAGTCGACGGTTTGAAGGTGGTTAGTAATGCACTCTTTAAAATTAGAGAGAGCATTAAGTATGTGAGAGAATCGAACAGAAAGATGATTAAATTCAACGATTCTGTGCAAGAAGCAAGTATTGACACAAGCATTGGTTTAAGATTAGATGTATCAACTAGGTGGAATTCAACATATTTGATGCTTGAAAGTGCAATCAAATATGAAAAGGCATTTGATATTCTTCAAGTAGTAGATACCAATTACAAATATTGTCCATTAGATGAAGAATGGAGGAAGGGAGATAAAATATGTGAATTCTTAGAACCATTTTATAAGACTACAAACATGATCTTTGGTTCATCTTACCCTACCTCAAACTTGTATTTTATGCAAGTTTAGAAGATTGAGTGCATGTTGGAAAAAAATCTTGTCTAATGATGATAAGGTAATAAGGGATATGTCTATGAGGATGAAAGGAAAATTTGACAAATATTAGAAGGAGTATATAGTGCAGTTTTGGCTTTTGAAGCTATTCTTAACCAGTGCTTAAAGCTTGATTTCTTAAACTTTTGTTACACAAAGCTGGATCCTTCTGAAGATAAAGTTAAACATGTGAGACCAAAGTTTGAGAAGCTTTATGGAGAATATGCAAGCAATTTCAACACATCAAGTATTTCTCAATCTCAATCATCCAATGAACCTAGTATGTTGCATAAGTCAAGTGGAGAAGGAAGTACGCCCAAGAGATCAAAATTATTCAGCCTATGTTTTTTAATGCTAACTTAGTCATTGTTGTTTTACTTTCATTCTTGTTTAGCCAAAGTATATTATATCTTGAAGGAGTTTAAAATGTCTCAGAATGAAACTAAATCTAACATTGGCAAGAGTGAATTAGTTCTTTATTTGGATGAACCACAAGTTGATTATGATGACAATGATGATTTTGATGTACTTAACTATTGGAAGAAGAATGAAAAAAGATTTCTCACACTTTCTATCATAGGACGAGATGTGCTAAGCATTCTGATTACTACAGTGGCATTAGAATCTGCTTTTAGTATTGGTAGATATGTTCTTACCAAATACAGAAGTTCAACTCTTCCTAGACATGTCTAAATGCTTATTTGAAATAGAAATTGGTTGAATGGTTTTGTTCAAAACCCTAACGATAATACTTTGTTTTAATGTGTATCATTTTTTTATAACCATATGCAATATTGGTTGATTATGTTTGAATTGATTGTCTAATTGTTTCTCAATTGTTTTAGATGAAGATGATTGTAAAGCTTTTGGTCACGAGACATTAGCAGCAAAGTTGAATGTACATCAAGAAGATGAAATTGAAGATTAGAGAGGAACTGAGTGAACTTTGTAATAAGCTTTGATGTGTTGTTGTTTTCACTACTATTTTGCTAATTGCATTTGAGAACTTTATAATGTTGTTTTGAATGTGATCTTTAGTATGTTATTATTATCATGTGTGTTTTGTTAGTAAATTTCTCCTGTGTGATTTTGAATCATAAATTGGGTCAAGTTTTTTTTAGTGGACAATGCTGAAATTAAAATAAGTGGTTCAAGTTATTTTTTAGTGAGTCAACCCATAGAGTGAGCTAGGGCCAGCTCATAGAATAGGCTAGAGTCAGTCCATAAAATACGTGAGTTAAGTTTTTTTAAGTGGGCCAACAACCCACTATAAAATACGTGAGTCAAGTTTTTTTTAGTGAGCTAACCCATGGGTGAGTTAGGACTAGCCCATTAAATAAGTGGGCTAAATTAATATTTTTTATTATGGATCAGCTCATGAGCTAGTCCAAACCCACTTGTCTTGTGGTCTTTTTGGCCCTAGCCCAAAGCCCATGCAGGCTAGGGCTTGATGGGATAAGCTAGAGCCTTTTAACAGCTCTATATATAAGCATTGCCCGTAATTTTTACTTATTACTACCTTAAGGTTAGCCCAAACGCATCCCCTCTACTTCTCCCAAATGTTCTCTATTTTTAGGATGTGTAATTTTTGTTTTTTTTATTATTTTATTTCAACCATGTCTTTATGAAATAATGTTAATATAGGATGCGTTTCTCGTCACCTACCAAAATTTACCTTATATAGTAATTTTTTAAAATCTTATTACTGTGTGAATACATTTATCTATGACAAAAAAAAGATTAACCTATTAATTAATTAGATAACATTTAACTAACCACATCCATTCTTTATTTTTTATAATAAATCAATGGTTCATGATAGAATAAAGTATCATACTCCATAAAAAAATGTGGAGTATGTGAAACATTTCCGCCAATATAAATGTTGTGTTGTTTTTTCTGCTCGAAGGAAATGATCTTGGATTTCCTTTATGTTATTCCCTCCTAATTACCACTCTAACGATTTTTCAGTGGTTCATACCCCAAATATTGGAAAGAAATGCAATTAGGCTAGCTTACAAACCCCAAATATTGGATTTCCTTTAGGTTGTGTTTAGATGGAGTATTTCAAAATTCAAGAGAATTTAAAATGCTAAGAAATTTAATTACTTCATTTAAATTTTCTTCATTTGTAAAATTTTTTGTTTGGATGAAATAATTAAATTTCTTAGCATTTTAATTTTTAATTTGGATAAAGTAATTAAATTTCCTTCATTTATAATTTTTTATTTTTTTAATCAAAACAAGTATTGTCATTAGTAGTATTCAAAATTCGGCTCGACCTGAAACTAATTGGGACGTATTCGACCATTCGATTTTTATAAATTAAAGTCGATATATTTTCAAGTTAAGTTTGAATCGCGCTTTTGATTTACTTAACTTGACCCGATGTCACAAAATATTTTGAAAATTAACAAATCACATAATCTAATTGCAATGTAAACAAAATGAGATGATATGAACTTAAATATCACACAATCTAATATTGCTTTTTGTCATCTTTCTTTTCCCCTTTGTCTTGCTTCTTCCTTTGGATGACTCCATAATAGTTACCAAACCATTATGTGAGTGGCTATTACCTTGAAGTTTCTTCTCCACCCATGAAGGTGACAAAACAGGGCTCATATCAAATTCCCTAACCTTCACTCTGCCTTCGCGCTGATCAGTAGTGTAGTCCAAGCACATATTTTCATCAGGCAAAACCTTGATCCTCCACACTTTAAATGTTTGGTCCAAACTAGCGCTATACACCAAGAACCCCATCACACTTTTTCCATTTCAAGGTATGCAGCTAAGCATCTCACTGGCCCTCTATGCCCAAACCGTCAAACACTCATGGTAGCAACTCCCTTCCTCTCTCCTCCACACCTTTATTGTTGTGTCCTCAGACCCACTAAATATCAAGTTCCCAACTATTGCTAAGCAAAGAACAGCAAAACGGTGACCCTGTAAGAACCCTCCATGGTTGAATCTATAGCACAACCTTTCCTTTTCCCAGAAATTAATCACTCCATCCGAAGACCCTAAATAAAGGAAGCAATGGTTAAAGGAAGAACTCAATGCCAGTATATTCACAGGGGAAGGTTGGAATTTGAGGGTCATTATGAGGGTGTGTGAGTCTTCTGTGTATACCCTTCTCCATATTTTCACTGACCCATCAGAGGAACAAGTGAAAAGGCAACCATCGTCTTAGTTCACCAAGGTAGCATTTATGTTATCTTCCTGTGCCACAAATGAGTCCACACATTTTCTATCTGAGACACGCCAAGCCTTCATTGTTCTGTCATGAGAGCCAGTGTACAAGAGCCCTTCTAAGTGGTAATAAGCCATGCAAGAAACGGAGTCTTTGTGTTTCATGGTGTTGTTTGCTTTGGGGAACCACAAAAAATAACTTTTTCTAGGAAGGAAACCTACTTTCTTGGATCTGAAGCTATCTGAAACCGTGAAGTTCCATATCCTGATCTTGTGGTCCTTGTGTGTGGAGAAAAGCATGTTACTAAAATTAGTGGCTTAAGGCTTGAATGAGCTATTTTCGCCATAAAACTTAGAAAGCAAGGGATTTTTGTGAATGCAACACCCATTCTTTTATCATCACTCAATAATAGTAATTTTCTTAAGTAACCTAGACAAAAGTACCTTAAGATGAAGAGCCTCTGCAAAATTTTCTCCATCTAAGATTTCTAAATAAACCTACATAGGTTGTTCAAATTACATTTGTGATAAGAAATTTTTTCTCTTAAGATGAAAAGCCTCTACAACAAATCATGCTTGTCTCATTTTTTTTAAACATTTTTTTTTCATTTTATCAGATAAGGCAAATAATTAATTCAGCTTTGTCAAACTATTTATAGTTGACATTGAAGCAAATTTACAAGACTAAAAACCTAGATCATGTCAACATAAAATTAAGAATTGTTGTGGCAAAACAAAATAAACTAGGTAACAATTCCATCCTCTAACTTCTGAGAACTGCCTAATGAACATGATTTGCAGCAAAGTAGCTTCCAGTAATTTATGACGCACATATACAAAGAGGGAAAAAACATAATAATTGTTAAGAGATACAGAAACAAATCTTAGCTACTTGTAACTTTGTTCTCTCTGGGAACAAAACGAGTTGAAACACAAATATGGAATTATCGAGTTGAGATAACAAAAACTCAAATCGTCAAAGAAGAAAATCAAACGCAGAAAAGAGAACGTAACGTACCAATGGATTAACGGGTGGTCATCACCGGAATCAGGTGGTTGACTGGTTGTCACTGGAATCGCCAGCAGAGGCTGCAAGGGGTGACTCTGGTTCAAGATGGGCGGCACGATGTAGAGCTAGGCGTGAGAAAACAGAGAAGAAGACAGAAAGAGTGAGGAATGAGGATTGGGAGAAAGAAGACAGAGTATGAGGATCGGGGTTGGGAGAGAGAAGACAGAGAGAATGAGGGATTTTAAGAATTCCTCCTGTTTAGGTAGTATTAAAAATCCTTTATTTTGAGTTATAAAATACTCTATTAAAATATCTTAAAATTTTTCAAATGTTTCTGTTAATAATCCAAACAAGACATTTCATTGTAAGAGATTTTAAATTCTTGCAAAAAATATTTTCTCTCTTTAAAATACTTTATCCAAATACACACTTAATATAAGATGCGTTTCTCGTCATCTACCAAAATTTACCTAATATAGTAATTTTTTTTTAAATCTTATTACTGTGTGAATACAGTTATCTATAACAAAAAAAAAAGATTAACCTATTAATTAATTAGATAACATGCAACTAATCACATCCATTCTTTAATTTTTATAATAAATCAATGGTTCATGATAGAATAAAGTATCATACTCCATAAAAAAATGTGGAGTATGTGAAACATTTCCGCTAATATAAATGTTGTGTTGTTTTTTCTGCTAGAAGGAAATGATCTTGGATTTCCTTTATGTTATTCCCTCCTAATTACCACTCTGACGATTTTGCAGTGGTTCATACCCCAAATATTGGAAAGAAATGCAATTAGGCTAGCTTACAAATCCCATGATAAAATGGCCAGTTTTACTATGTTCTTTAAGGTCCTGGTTTTGGATTTCAATTGATTCCTTACCTTCCTTTTTATCATCTGCTTTTCCTCTCCTTTAATTCCTGATTTTCGGCCATTGGAATCTCTCACATCAGTGTACTGATATCATGTGACTGTCTATTGCTTTATTTCTATATCGCTTTTGTATTTTGTCCGTTCCCTCTAATTTTGAATCATTTTCTGAAGAGAAGAGTACCTGGTGTCACCTTGATTTATAGGATATACAAAGTGTAGGTTCGAAGAAAATTCTACTGCCACTTTTCTACATTCGTAAGATTCAATGTAATTGAAGAAGAAATTAAAATAGGAGCTAGAAGATAGATATGATGGAAATCTCAGAAGAATATTAAACCCCACTCGTTCTACAGGCATATCCTTAGCTTGTGTGGACCAAAAAGGCCTCATCTTTTACTTTTCAAGATACTGGTTCAACATCGTGGAGTTAAAACTTGTAAGTCTACATTGAATTGGAGGAGGAGAGGCTTTTAAGCTTTTCACATATGTATATACACATAGTAATGCACCTGCGAGAAAAATAGAGAGCTTGAGACTCCTAAACAAGATTTATGTACAGCTATAGCGACGATCAGAATATGATAATTAATGTTATCAAAATACAGCGATTGAGAAAATTCGAAAGCCTATATATATATATATATATATATATATATATGTATATATATATATATATCCTTAAAAGACAAGGCAAATTTGGGACTATTAAATAATATGGTCCCACTTAACCATCACCCACTTTCAACTGCCATTAAATAATAAATTATGAATCTAACCTATGATGTATGAATATATGATGACTATTATATGGATGTCATGGTCCCACAAGTTCGTTTCCCAGTCAACCGATCTCTCTAATAAAATCCATCACCCACTTCCAACTGCCATTAAATAATAAATTATGAATCTAATTATGAACATATGATGACTATTATATGGATGTCATGGTCCCACAAGTTCGTTTCCCAGTCAACCGATCTCTTAATTTTATGAGGGGACCAAATCTGAGATTACGATTAGTGCATGGTTCTAATACATACAATATTTAATTAAGAAAAACAATGTTGGGTTTCATTCAGCATGTGTTGGAAAAGCCTCCATGAAGGCTAGGATTGGTAGCATCCATGGAAAAACATGCACTTATCCCTTTGTATATCTTCCAAATGGGTTCCCTTCGGTCTGGACTTGACTGTGACTGGAGATTTTGGCAAACATTCGCTGATTTTGACTCTGCCTTATGCCTTCGTTATTTTCTTTCCAATGACAGCGAAAGAAAAATGGTTGAGTGGCAAATTCAATTACAAAATGAATGTAAATTTGGTATCAGATAACCCATACATCTCATTTCGTTGTGGAGGCACTCAACCACTGGCCGTATTTGCTGATTACCGGTTTTAGGCAAAATAACGCTTTTGAAAGCTTTTCTTTACCAAAGTGGTTTCAAAATCCATTCATGGAATTAAACAAAGAAAGAATGACATGTGGATGAAATAATTATATAAGTTTCTGGCTTTTTTGGAGTATCACTGTGTGGAATCTTCGTGACTATGATGCACCTACCATCTGCCTTGGATCCAGTGCTTGCCGTTTTACAAATTCTTCATGGGGAGTGTTTCTTTGCCTTTCACGTGGTGTTTAAGTCAAACCTTTGCAAGGGCAACGTGCTATCTACACTCTTTATGCTAAATTAAGGGATTTTGTCTAAACATGGAGATTCTATTCCCACTGCAGGCACTTCATATTCCGCTTCAATTCTTTAATTAGTGAAAAATGTACATGGCGGAAAAAGCTAGCCTTTTTTTATTCATCTATATAAACAACATTACATTTGCCCGTAGATATAAGAGACATCTATTGAGTTTTAATCTTATGTTAAGTTAACTATATCACTATATGCTTAACACTAAAAAAAAACAAACAAACAAACAAAAGAAAAGAAAAGTATCCAATAAGAAGATAATCTTCAGTAACACTTCATATATTTAGAACTTAGAAGTTTAGAAACTTTTTTTTCTGGGATCCTCGTGACGTTGCCTTCCTAAAATAATACAGGTACGTTAAATACAATTTGCAATATCGTACATCGCAAGGCATTTGGTAGCTTTTTCATCGTTCAAAATATCAAATGGGTTTATTGATGTTGTTTTGTCTTACTTATGTTTCTTTTTCCGAACTCGTAAAAATCCATATATTATTTTTGTAGAATAATAACTTATCAGATGATCTATTGATATTTTTGGCCTGAAGGTTGTTATAGTATTTGTATATGGTTCATTAGATGAAAATGTCCAACGCATCAGAATAGAAGGTAAAATTGTGTCTATAAAACGCAAATATGACAATGGACGCAATATGTGTGAAATCAGAAATGACATGAAGGGAGATATAATTATGGGTTTTTATGTTTGCGAAAAATTGAGTTGGTCTCCATGGAGTCAGAACCCATTTTTCATGAAATCCGAACATAAGGGAAAAGTGAATCTCGCAGGTTTCAGTGATAAAAATAAGGGAAGGAGGTTGCTTGTTTATGGCACCAAGGGATTTATGTCTAGCGTAGATAGAGATATTGGAACTTGGTAGTGTGAGATTCTTTTGGTTTTGGTATCGCTTGCTTTGGCGAGAAGGAGAATGGGAAATTGAGAATGTTGAGGAATTAGAGGGGACAAATAATGAAGTGAGGCAGCAGAAAAGCTTGCACGAAAAGAACTGTTTTAGTATCTTTAAAAATTGGAAAAATAATTTTCGTCTATAAAAAATATTTTAACTTTTTTATTATATTTTTATTTGAGAAGAATGTTAAAATTGAGTTGCATATGATTGTAATATTCTCACAAAATATATTATGAATTTGTAAATAAATTAAAAAAATAAAAAATAAAAATTAGACAAATAATATGACCGTAAATTTTGCACATTAAACAAATTCTAGTGATCAGTTTGGGTTCCACACTAGTATTGTTTTTTTTTTTTAATGAAAATGCATCTAAGCATTGGTTGGTTCTATAATATGTGCAAAATGGTGGCAATTACTTGCCGACCCATTTCAGGCCGCGTCAACCCGTTAAAATGCGGGCGGGGTGGGTAATTCAATGCTTTAAAAAATGGGTTGAAGAAATTAACCCACCCCGCTTTAAGGTGGGTTGGCGGGTTAGCGTTGGTTACCGCATAAAAATAAAATGAGAAAAAATAGATGAGTTGATGGATAAACCTGGTTTAACCCGCCTAAAAAATAAAAATAAATAAATATAAAAAATCAATAAATACTATAAAAAATAATAAATAATAATGATAAAAAATTTCAAACCATATATCTAAAATATAATTTTTAAAATAGTCTAATTAAATATTCAAACATAAATTATATAATATCAAAGAGTTTTTTATTTATAGTATTACTTATTATTATTAAAAAAAAAAAAAAGAACCAAGGGCGGATTATGCAGGTTAGAAAAAAATATGAGTTCAATCCTTGAACCCAACCCGTAAAAAAACAGCGAGTTGACGAGTTAAACCCGCGGGTTGAACCCGTTTTTCCGGTTCTAGTTGGTTCCAAACTCTAATAAATGCTCTTAATTAACACGTAACGCCATAATTAAATATTAATATCATGTTAGACAATATGCTGAAAAGACAAGTGCTATGTGCTTCGTTGTCATAGTGATGATTATTTTATTAAAAAAAATTAATTGATTTGACATCGAACTCTTACAAATTTAAAGACAGACTTCCTAAGTTTAATTGAGGTAGCTAGAGTTTGCATGAATTTCCTTTCCTGATTGAAATAATAATCTCTTTACAAATTTGCATAAGTTTGTGGAACTAGGTATCATATTAGTTTGCCGTGCTCTTTTGCATAACAGTGCCGTTCACCCAGTAGAGTGTCTTTTACGTGAACAAAACTACTAGCTAAATACATAAGATCAAATTGAGTTTCTACATTGTTTTGATTTAATTAAAATATAGCTCGACAATTAAAGATAAAAAACATTAGAAAAAAAAAATTAACTATTTATATCAATCAAGTACTATTTTTTTTTTGGGGGTAAGCAAGCAAGCACTAATTTCCTTATAATGCAAGTACAGAAAAGTTGGCTTCTTACGACCAACTGCCAACTGCAAATTAAATCTCCCGGTTGACTGTATATTTGGTTTTGATAATTCATTTTTAGGTTTTTTTTTTAATTTGATATGATTAAAAATAAAAAATTAAAGTTCTTTTTATAAGATTTTAATTACTTATAACTTATTTTAAACATAAAATAAGTTGATTCAACTGAGTGAGTACCAGTACTAGAAATTCTATATAATTGGTTAATGCATCTAGTCCAATCTTTTCCAAAGTCAAGCATCCTTGTCTCACTGTTCCCGAAATATCTAACTATGTACTTGTATTAGTCAACATATATAAGCACAATAATTTATATGAATCAAAACCATCTAACTGGCTTAAATCATATGCCACAGGCAAGGACTGACAACTAATTACACATAAATAATGCTCAGACTGTAAATGACTCAGCAAATCGTTTTAATTCAACTTCATAACAATTCAATTGAACTTGCCAGTTTGCAAACCTGTGAGCCAATAGGCAATACCTACATAAAAAAATTGTAAATGCAATTTATGAATCAAAACCATCTAACTGGCTTAAATCATATGCCACAGATAAGGACTGACAATTAATTACTCATAAATAATGTTCGAACTGTAAGTGACTGAGCAAATCTTTTTAATTCAACTTCATTAGAACTTGCCAGTTTGCAAACCTGTGAGCCAATGGGCAATACCTACATAAATAAATTGTAAATGCCTTTACAAAGCTGGATCTTATTATATACTCAATACTAGTAAGGAAAGTAGACATTATTTATAAAAAAAATATAAATAAAACAAATTAACAAAACGAGAAGATCAAACATAAATAGGTAGGTAACTAGGATTGAATGTGGTGATAAATAAATTGTATTTTTAATAGAAGAAACAAAGTTTAAACTTTGAAGATGATAATTGTTGCAAAAGTTTTCGAGTTGTTACAATATTCAAGAGATTAGTCTCATAATAATATATATATGATAATACCATAGTCAAAGAAAAAAAATAGATTTTTTTTATAAAAAGTTGAGTATTTAATATATTGAGAATTGAAAATTTTTTACCTTTCATGGAAATTTTCTTCTTTGAATTTTTTAACAAGTTAGCAAAACGCATAACATTTATATATTGTGAAAATGAACTGAATGTTAAACCTTTAATAGATGTAGAATAGTAAAAAAAAAATCACCAAATATTAGTAAAATGAAATTTTATATAACAACGTTAAATTGTTTTTAATCTGATTAATTTATAACTTCAAAAAGGAAATAGATATTACATTACAAATATAATTTGAGTTAAAATAAATCTTATTTTAATTAACTAATTCAATCTAATTGTGACCGGTTTATTATTATTATTATTGAACTTAAACGATTAACCAAATATGAGTTTTTGGGATAGCCAAACCCAAACCCAAAAACAAAATCAGATCTGACCCAGTTCTTAAAATTTAAAACTGCAAATATAACTAAGCAAGTGCAAAGTACTAGAAGAGACAGAGAGTCCCATATGGCTGGTGAATGATGATGACTGAAGCAGTATATCATAATTGCCATTTCCTACACAATACTTTCGAGTTATTATTTGAGGGTCCCTCCACTGTCCTCACTCCTCACCTTTATGGAACTGTTGGTTTAACATTTACGTTATCTTATAAGATTAGAGTAACAATCCACAACCAACCGTATTTTCTACCACCCAAAGTCATATTTCCATTGCTACGCCAACTTGATTTTAATCTCATCATAGTTTAATTGAATTTGATTTTCACTATTACCAATTTAAATACAACTAATTGCACTATAGAATTTAATTACCTATAAATACATTAGCCAGAGCCTTAACCCCAAACTCATTAGTTTTTTTTTTGTTGAAAATAAACTATCACTTTTTGTTATCCGTTTTTGTTCTGTGTTTGCCTATATATAATGCATACTTTTTGCTAGAAACTAGAAACATTCTCTAAATTGGTGAGTACATTACAAGCAACACACTCACATTGTTGGCCTTTGCATATTATAACAAACCATTCTTACACACACTTGAGCAAATTATCATAATGTCCTCAAAGTGCCCCCACCACCCCGACGAGGGCCACGAGCTCCTCCGCCGCATATTAGGCGGCATCGTTGCCTTCATCGTCCTCATCCTCCTAATCATCTTCTTAATATGGATAATCCTGAGACCCACCAAACCTAGCTTCTTGCTGCAAGACGCCACCATCTACGCCTTCAACCTGTCCACCACCGAACCTTCTCTCTCCGCTCCCACCCCCAACACCCTCACCATCACCATGCAAGTCACGCTCTCAGCTCACAACCCTAACGACCGCATTGGCATCTACTACCAAAAGCTCGACGTCTTCGTCACCTACCGGAGCCAGCAGATCTCACTCGCCAGGGATCTTCCGGCCACCTACCAGGGCCACAATGACTTCACCGTTTGGTCGCCGTTCCTGTGCGGTATCGCCGTGCCGGTGTCCCCTGATACGTTGTGTTCTCTGCAGCAGGACCAGAATGCTGGGGCTGTGTTGGTCAACGTCAAGGTCGACGGGAGGGTCAAGTGGAAGGTGGGGAGTTGGATCTCTGGGAAGTACCACATCGATGTGAACTGTCCAGCGTATATCAGGTTCGACGGAGATTGGAACGGTGGGATCGGAGTTGTGGCTCCGGCGGTGAAGTTTCAACTTCTGCAAAGTTGCAGTGTTGATGTTTAATGAGAAGCAAAGTAATTTTATTTTGTTTACTAGGACGAATGTTTTATCCTCTGTTTTCAATCTCTTTGTTTTTAATAACCTAGTATTGTATTTAATTTCTTTTAGGAGTAACTGGATAAAGACTCCTTAAGTTTTATATGAAATAATTTACATGAATTTTCGCAGTTATTTTTTTTAATTTTTTTGTTTTTATTGTCATGGACCGACTTTGTTTTTATAATTTTATAAGAAAAATGGTATATAATGTTTTCTTATATATATGGATGAGCCTTTCAAGGAATATGCAAGTATTAATCTGAAAGTGAAAGGGAAGGTCGCGAGATTAACGCGTACTGAAATATTGGCTGTTCTATTAATGCAAGTGCTTCGACTCTGTTTAGTGTTGGGGCTTGATTTTGATTTTGATTTTAAAAAAAAAAAAACTTTTAAGATACCTGTTGTTTTCTTTCCGTGCATTTGTTACGACAAAAGATGACCAAAATATTTACCCATCGTTTTGAGGTTGTGTTCGTGATGTGAATGCATGTCATCCATGATCCAACTGTAAATAAAATAATCATAATTCTGTAACTAATTTCGATTGACTTGAATTGCATGGAAATTGAAAATCTGGTATAGGTCCTCTATGTAGTTGACCAAGGTTCTCCGGGAAGCACGCATTAGATCCTTTACGATTAGGATTTTAATTGAAAAAAAAAATTAATCTTTCAAACTCACCTTCTTAATAATCTTTTTACTTATTAAATAGAGAAAATATTAAATACTTTTTACGCTTCTAAGATATTAGTTACATTTAATTTTTTATTTAATAGTAATAGAATAATTATTAGGAGGATATAACAAAGTTCAATTGAAAATAAAAACAAAATACCAATTTTTTTGACATATTTAATTCTAATTTATTAATTAGTTTTATCAGTTGCTCCCATAACTTTTGGATCATGTCCTCTGTTCGCACAACACACATCAACAATGGTCATGTTCCATAACCTTGTATTTAATTTTTATTGCGATGACATGTGTCTTACTGGTTTGTTTGTTGTGCCTGCTCTTGTTATCGTTACCATCCTTCTGTTCTCTCAAATTAATATGAAATAGAGAAAGCTATTAATTGTAAAAGTAAATACCTTGAATCAAATTACATACATTTGTAATATATACGCATTAATGAATATTGTTATGTTAGATGTGAGATGGAAATTTATGAGATATAGTTTGGTTGGTAAATTGAGCTTTGCAATGTGCTTATTTGAAATTTATTAACATCACCTTATAATCAAGGCTAAGCTAATACCAAAAAAAAAAGTTTCACACTTAAAAAACATCTCATGGTGTTAATTAAAAAATAAAATAAAAGAAAAAGTGAGAAGGGACTTTTTTTTGGACCACATGTCATGAGGAAATAATGACAGAGGTCATTGTTGAAAGACTTTTAAGTCATTCGTAAGTTACACAGAGTAAGAAAAATTTTTTGTTAACTATCATTCAAGGTATCATATTAATTTTATGAGTTATTATTATTATTTATTTTAATTATATTTTTAATATTATAACTAAATTGTCACTCATTTAATGGTATAAAAAATTTTCTCATACTATTTAAAAATCTCTAATCGTTAAGATAGACATTATTAAATGCTTATGGGTTGGAGTAAGGAGAAATGTTTCATGGTGATTTCTTTTACCTGCAACTTTATGAACAGTAAGTTTCACATATTCTAAAAGAAAAGATGGATTAACTCGTTCCACCAACTTCCACTTACCTGATGGTGTGGTAGGTCTTCGTTGCGAAGGAGGAAGTTAGAACTTTGAAGCATTCTTCATTCTCTTTCAATGGGTGGTCTTTTCCACATTACCTGTCCTGCCTCGTTCCATCTTTCATGCTTCGCTGTTCGATCAACAAAGGACCCAATCCAAGTCTTATCACGAGTAAACATGCACAACATAAATATTTTGCGTATGTACTTTAAGGTGTGACAGTCAGGAGAAATTCTTCTTCGAAGACAAATCTTGACAGGTATGAATGATTTACACACATTCAATAATTAGATGACAGCACATTAGAAGTTAAATAAAAAGAAGTGAAGCGAAACTCAATTGATTAGAATAAAACTTTAATTTTGCTATATTATATATCAATGTACAGTATTTTATATTATTAATTAATTATACATTATCATATATGTAATTTTTGATATAATTATTATAAAAAATAAATATTTTTTATGATGTGATAATACATAATTTAATTAAATAATAACACAAAAAACTTTTATACTTACATTACATTCAAATTATTCTTAGAATATTTGCTCATAAAAATTTTTGAGATCCCTTAAGCCAAATAAGTCCTTTAGGCTATAAGCTTAACTAACTTGACCGGAATATTTGCTCTTAAGTTTTTTTTGGAGATTATCCCTTAAACCAAAGAAGTCCTGGAAAGTGTAACACTCTTGATTAAAATATTTGCTCTCAAATATTTTTGGATCCCTTAAGCCCCTCTAAGGCCACAATGGGACCTTGTAAAAAATAGAAAGAAGTTTCATTTTATTTTTTAATAAAGAAAAGAAAAGAAAAGAAAAATTAATGCACACATGTTTAGACATTTAGCTGATTTTCATCTCTCCATCTCCCATGCTATTTGTTATTTTATTACGGTAATTTGTAACCATAGATAGATGATGCCAATTAAAATTATAAGATGAAACAATTTTTAATTTCGCTCTTAATATACTCTTAGTATAAAATATAACTGAAGAAATAGATTGATAAAAGTCATATATCTTTGTTTAATAATTCTACATACATAATTTGTCTTTTCTTTTAGTTAACTTTTTAATATTTATTCGTAATAATAAATTCATAATTGTGATTATATATGTTGTATTAAATATGTGTTTTTGGAAAAAATAATTGTTAGAAGAGCCTTTAACCGTACCAAGAGAAAGACTTAGTCCAACTTTAACCCTCCCTCAAAAGCTTAAATTGACGCAAATTCAATGACAACTCCCACAATCATAAGAGTCGTAAAAACCTGCTTCACAAGGTCCTACCCAACTTGACTTACCCCTATTGACCGACCCAACAAAACGTAGTTGTCATTACATACTCAACCTGGCCCCATCCCATTAACTTATACCTAACCCATGATCCAATGATTACACCCGATTTGATCTTAATCTAGATACTTAAAATATCTCTCAAAATATTCGTAACGGCTGAGACAAGAGTCAACAACTCAATAAAAAAAATTTCAACTTATCACTGACTTAGTTATAATCTAGGATACATATGGTACTCCTTAATTTCGTTATAAATAGCCATTGCCCATATGCTTAAAACGATTATTTTCTTTCTCTCAACTTTTTTTACTTTCTTAATATTTCTTCTCATATCTTCTTATTGACTTAAACATCAAAGTCCTTGTAAATACTCCTTACCCGACACACCCAAGTCACCTAAAAACTTCCTGGAACAATACCACCATAATTTCCCTTCCATCCTAGAGAAGGAAATAATTCTAGCTACAACTATACTTAAACATTAGTTTCATAATAATGCATATAAAGATACTTAGTGAATGAACAAAATATGTTCTGCATTAAATAATTAGTATTGGAAGCAAAACATAAATTTAATTCAACACTGCAACTTATGAGCATAGCTATGTGTCGGTTATGAGTTGGCTTTTTTGTTTTTTGTCATTGTGAGGAGTTCGCTTGTAGAGATGTAGTTGACTAGTTGCCTCATTCACGAATTACGATTGCTATTGTGAAAGCCACATATCATGAGTTACGTACGTAGCTTTATATTCACACCCAGTGCGGCAGTGCCCCCGTGGCCCGTGATGTGCTGTGTCGTATTTTAATTATTAAAATTATAAGTATAGATCATATTAATATTTGAATTTAAGAGTCTACTATATTAACCTTTAAAATTATAATTCATCAATTAAATTAGCATCAATCATATTAATCATCATATAAAACTAATTTAACTAATAAATTACAATTTCAAAAATTAATATGAGTAATTCTTAAAATTAAGAATTAATATAACCGATACTAATAATTTTAAAAATTAAAATGAGAGTTTACTCATATGATACTATTGAAAATGGAGGCAGAGTGGCAAACACATAATTGGTTACAACCTTAATTTTTAAACCACTTTTATTTACATAATTTTTTACATAATTTTTGTTTATTTTGTAAAAAATTTAAAGTCTAATAGCAAGTAACTTAATATAATATAGTAATTAAGTTTATGTTAGATAGTAACCATTCAAATCTTCACAATAAGTTTCCTTAAAAAATACTCTTTTATTTAGTCTGTAATAACTTTAAAGTTTAATAATAAGTAGCTTAATATAATATAGTAATTATTTTTACGTTAGGTAATAACTCATTGAACTTCAAATAAACTTTATCTTAAATTATAAAATCTTTCACTTACTTTGTAAATACCTTAATATCTTCTAGTAATTAATTGAATATTAGATGGTAATTAGTTTTAAGTCATGCAGTAACTAATTTAGACTCATCAAATGAACATTCAAAAGCTACTCTTTGTAAAAACCTTAAATCTCAAGATTAAGTATCTTAATATAAGATGAAAATTATTTTCAAGTTAGATAATAACTCATTTAGAACTTTCAAATGAACTTTCTCTTAAAAAATAAATTTTTTAATTTATTTTATAAATATATTAACATTAAGTAATAATTAACTTAATATAAGGTAATAATTACTATTAAATCCATTGAGAACATCCCGTGATGTAAAACTAGTGTAAACAAAAGTGTGTGTGATAAACATTTTTCAATTGGTTATGAGAATTCTCCCCGAAGTCTTACCCATACAAATTTCCCTGTCTATATTGATGCTTGAAGATTTCAATGTCACATATTTAGCTGTTATGATGCTCAAAATTTTCAAAATCACAGGTTTTCTGAAGTAAAATTTACTTAATAGTAAGATAATGTAAGCCTAACTGGTTATTATTGTTTCAATTTAGTTTTTGTTTTTCAAGTTTAATGTTACATTAAAGTATGAAGTTTTTTGGAAAGGAAGAAACTAAGTTAATAAAGTACTAGTTATATATATAATTCATATCCACTAAACTCTAAAACATTAATAATAACAATAGTGCATAATTATAAGTTGACTAAAAATATTAATTATATAAAATGATATAACATAATATAATGCGTGTATGAATATGCCAGGTAATTCAACTGATAAAATATTTGTGTGTGCATGTATTCCTGAATGAGTATGTTGTTTACTAATTAAAATTTGTAAGATTTCTTAGATCTCTTACCTAAAAGTAGAAAAAAATTAATGTGCATATGATTTAATTTAGTTTTTTTTTCAATTATCATAAAAGCAACTATTGTAAGAAGACTGTATAACCTTTATACTCTAGTAGTTGAATAGAAATTAATTTTATAGACAATTCAAATAAGTCGAACCTGTGAGAATATCTCATGTTCTTAAAAAAATTGAGTTCTCACATTATGAATTGAATTAAAACAAAATCATGTACTAAGAATATTGATGATATAATTTAGTTTTGTTGATTTCATTATTTTGATTCTTTGATTTCATTGAAGATCCTACCCATAACAGTGAACTTGATGATGAAAGGGAAAATGATGTGAACAACTTTTTTATGTAATTCTTATATTAACTTAGTGATGTATAAATTTTTAGTTAATAATAAGTATTATTTTGTTAATGAATTATATAAAATCAATTATAATATTATGATAATCATAATTAATGAATTATATAATAATTAATTACTATATTATATTATTAATTATTAATTTTTTTAACTAAATAACATACATTATTAATAAAAAAGTTATATACTATTAATTTGTGTAAAAATAACGTTTTAAAAAAATGGGTGCGAATAAATGATGAAAGGAAGTGCCGTGGTGCAACGCAACACCAAATGGAGTAAAGTCAATTATTTATTTGTCATATGCTGGAGTAGGAGTGATTACGGGTTAGGTTGAGTCGAGTTTAGAGAAAAAAATTTAAATTAATTAGGTGAGATTAGATTAAGTTGAGTCAGTTGTTGAGAAAAAATTTTAAGTAATTCAAATCGAATTAACCCGATTACAATTGAGTTGATTGAGGTTGAATAATCAAATTGATCAAATTTTAAATCGGTTCAATTAAGTTGATCGGGTTCGTAAGTTATCAGATCGAATTATGTAGTCTTAAGTGAAAAAGAATCAAATGAGAATTTAAATTTATACAAAATAATGTCATATCACAAGTTATCAAGTCAGATTATCGAGTCTATCTCCTAAATTTATAATTCATATCAATAAAAAGATGATTTTATTCTACTCAACTCAAACTTACTCAATAACACAAACTAATTTAAATATTTTAAATTAAGTCATGTTGATGAAGTTTGCGAGCGAGTCAACGGATCAGGTTGTCCAGCCCAATGCTGCAGCATTTTTTTTGTTTTGGAGTGATCAGAAATTCAGAATTCAGTAGTCAGAGTCTCCTCCTATTCAGCGTACATCTCTCTGTCACTACTGCTAAATCCAACTATAACTAGTTGACGAGGCAAGCTAAAAGTGGGCCAAAGAAAACAAAAGTTCGACAACAGTAATGGTTAAGGTCATGCCCTGCCTGCAATTTGCAAATTAAAGCGGGGAAGATTATTACTGAAATTAAAATTAATTGCACCCACGATGGATTATTGGGAATGACCAATATCATGCTTTTTGTTTTTGGACTGCAACCTGTATCAAGTTCATTTACACCAAAACACAACACTCTAGTTTGGATATTAGGGTAGGGCTTGTTTGTTGGGCCGTGGCTTAATGACACAGTCCTATTTGTTTTCGTCACCAGCTTTGGTTGTGATGCATTATATATGCCGAATAAGAGTAGAATTATTAAAATACGTCAAGCTTAATGAATTAACTTGAATAATTTAATAAAATATATGAATTGAACTAATAAAAATGAATACAAAATAAATAATAACTCAATGAAACTTGGCCCAAATTTGGGCTAGTATGCTTCAGACCGAGCTAGCTTCACAACTTGATTGACTTTTTTTTTTATCACTAGCAAAGATTTCGTGGCAGCAAAAAAAACGTGAATAAATAAAAACAAAAAAATAGAAAAGAAAAGAAAATGTGAAAGCTGCAGCATTTAATGCAATAGAGGAAAAACGGGAAGAAAAGAAAGAAACGAAAGTGATGGGATGGCTTTCTACTGAACAAGAAAATGGACCAAGTTCTTTTTCATCCTAAAAAACCAATTGGCAAAGAGGGAAAAAGAGAAAGAGCCAACACGGTAACCTCATCCTCCAGCTCTACTCACTGAGTCTCTCTTTCGTTCTTCGCAATCGTTCCTTGTTGTGTGTTCTTGCGCTTCTCCTCTCTGTTACTAACACAGTTAAAGGGGGATCAACGCAACGCTCAAGGTCTGATTATGAACCTTTCTTATTTCTTCCAACAATTTCTTTCCAACCATTCCTTCCTTTGGTGACTGCTTTTCTTTGCAACTATTCATTCCTTTCTCATAAAGGGAAGCAGAAAGCTCACCACTTCCTTAAGCCCTCAACGTAATTACAACAAAGAGGTATAGTGTTCTACCTATTTTAATTTTGTTAATATATATATATATATATATATAATGAACCAATGAGTTGGTCCTTATCTGTACAAAAGTGAGCTGAGTTAATAAAATGTAAATTCAAAATTCATGTAGTTCGATTTAATTTAATTCAAATTACTCGGATCGGCCCATTTTAACAATTTTAAATAAGAGTATCAAAATGAGCATGAAAATGTTTTATTATTATTCTTGCACAAAGGTGCATATATTATTAATTATAAGAGTTTTGTTAATAAGTGGCAAAACATTTATTAAAAATTTTAAAATAAAAAACTTTAAATTAAACAAAGCATTTAATATATTAAAAAATATTTATTTATTTATTTTATTTTTTAAACAAGTATCTAAAGACACTTGATAGTAAAATTTTTATTATTTATTATAATTACTAAAAATTAGATTGTTTTAGAATTGTTGTTGCAAGAATTGGAGGTGAATTGAATTTGTCAAATAATCGGATCACCAATTTTATTATCTAGTCCGCCTACCAAAAATTATATTTCAAAAAAAAAAGAACATGACATTTTTCACTGAAAAAATGAATGCTATCATGCACTCTACTATGATGTATAATGCACCTATTGATTTTAGTTGTAGTAGCAGTGTTTTTTGGTTGATTTTGTATTTTTTTTCTCTGACACATTCTTCCACCACCCCACCACTGCCAATACACTACCACCACCTTTCCTACTTCCATAAGCCACAACCTAACACAACTAGAACCTAGATCTTTTAAGGATTTGCCACTTCGAGCATCTCGATAAGTTCCAAACTTAATAAGCTGATTGCCAAATAGAATTCATAAAGAGAAAAGGCAATAACTGAAGATATCTAGTGGGCTCAGTGTAGCAGTGAAGAATAATAAAAACTTAAAAGGTTCGAAGAAATGAGTAGCTCCAACTTTCAATTCGATACAGGAAAAAGCAGTTCCAACTTTCACTCTATGTTGTAGGACTATTTTCCATAAAAAAATTATAAAAAAAAAATTGGTTATGACTCTAAGAGAAAGAAAAATGAAAAAGAAAGCACCCAGACCCATCGGGATCGAAAACTTCATCCCTGCAATTTGAGACATCAATTCTCTTACAAACACCACTCTCGACATAACCTTGGAAACCAATTACACAAAAACTAAACCAAAACTCCTATAACCAAAAACAACCTCAAACTGTCAGAACCCAAACTTGCAAATTCCCAAAAGCCACAAACCCATAAATTTAACAAAATACAACCCCCAAAACTGGACCTTCATGAACCCACCAAGCCTCCATACATCTTCAAATTTTCGGCCTCCATCAGCGAACCAGCCATAAGCCACAACCAAACACAACCAGAACCTAAAATACCCATATAATTTCAGACCTAACCGCACCAGCGTCATCCACCACGAGCCGCCATAGAACCATCGCGCCAAAGCCAAGCCGCAGCACAGTAGGTTTGAACCAGACTCGATCCTTAATGGGGATGAAAAGATGGGTGAGGGTATGGATGAGGCTTGATGGTCGCATGTTATGGGTTTCGGGTTAGTGGTGGTGGTTGGGATTGGCCATGGTAGGCTTGGCTCTAGTTTGTGTGGCTTAGGTCTGTGGAGGGCAGAGATTTATAGATCTGACTTAGTAGTGGTTGTCACGTGGCCTATTGACAAGGCAAATAAGGGGATAACTGGCAGCCAAACGAGAAATGTGATAAGCTCAAAGTTAGTTAGTGGTGAGGGACAAGTGGCAATTGATCTGGGAATCCAGGGAGTGAGGGAAGCTAATAGAATAATGAAGAAACACGTGATATAATGGGTAGAGAATGATGTGAGAGGGTGTGAAATGTGTGAATTTATTCTCATATTCTCCCCCAATCCTCATCTCCTCTTCCCTTTCAGATTTTTCCCTTCTTTTTTTATTTTTGTTTGAGTTACTCTTCTGTACTAGCAATCCATTTTTGGATTGGATTTACTACATTGTACTTTTCTTATTCCATTAATAATACAATTTTCAGAGGCATTTCGCTACTTTACTTTGGTTGAATACTTGTTCCTTACAATTTGGTGTTTTAATTCAATCCACCATGGCTAAAAACACAAGACTCAGAGACTTACAAGCTGATATGAAAAAGCTATTGAACATAATGGGGACGAGACACTGTGAGTACATTAAGCAGCGTGTCAAAAATTTGGATCGTTTGAGCAAGATTGAAGCAACTCTGGAAACATTGAGTCAAACCAAGTCCATTGGTGGATCGAGCTCAAGTGTTGACAACATGAGCTCTCAACCATTTCAGGTAAGGAACATAAAATTAGATTTTCCTCGTTTTGATGGATCTGAGGTTCTACAATGGATCTTTAAGCCATAATAATTCTTTGATTATTACAAGACACCTGATGAGCAACGTCTCACTATAACTGCAATTTATATAGAAAAAGATATAGTGTCATGGTTCCAAATGATGAGTAGAAATAACCCCTTTCAATCTTGGCTAGGATTCATTAGAGCACTGGAACTTGAATTTGGTCATTCTCCTTATAAATATCCTTAATCCAATCTATTCAAGTTAACACAAATCAGAACTGTAAATGACTATTATTTGGAATTTATCTCCTTAGCCAATAGAGTTTATGGACTCAGCTCTGACGCATTGTTAGATTGTTTCCTTAGTGGCCTTAAGCCAGATATTCAAAGAGATGTTTTGCACAAAGCCCCATTTCTCTATTAAAAGCAGTATCACTAGCCAAGTTATTTGAAGAAAAATATCTTCCTAAAGCAAGGCCATACTACACCTCCACCAACAATAGATACAACACCCAAATAAACTAAACACAAACCAAAAAACACCAGCCTACTACCATTATTACCTACTCCACCTCAAAAACCCTTTACTCAACCACTTATATTCCTAAATGTCAAAAACATGACCCCATCAAAAATACAGTTAAGGAGAGAAAAAAGACTTTGCTATACCTATGACGAAATTTTTTCCCTAAACCACAAATGTCCTAACAAGCAGTACTTGATTTTACATACTAAAGATGAGGAACAAAACCAACCTGAACCTAACCCTCCTGATTTATAAATTCATGACAACTTAAACTCTGATCTTGAGCATCATCTATCCTTTAATGCTCATAAAAGGTTCTAATGGCTTATGCACCATGAAGTTCCAAGGGTCAGTTCAAGGCGTGAAGTTGTAGATTCTGTTGGATAGTGGAAGCTCAAATAACTTTTTACAGCCAAGGTTGGCTCAGTTTTTAAAGCTACTTGTTGAGCTTACTAAAAACATTTAGGTTTTAGCGGGGAATAGAAATAGTTTGACAGCTGAGGGCTTTATCAAAGAATTATAAGTTCAAGTATATGGTAATATGTTGACATTACCTGTCTATTTATTACCTATAGCAGGTGTTGATTTGGTACTTAGAGCAGCTTGGTTGGCCACTTTAGGACCACACATTACAAATTACAGTGCTTTAACAATTAAATTCTATTTGGGTGATAAAATTTGTTGCTCTACATGGTGATCAGTCGCAGCTACCCAGTCCAGCCTAATTTTATCACATTAAGAGGCTGCACAACACCCATTCTATTGCTGAGTTCTTTGCATTACAAATTCAATAACTAGAATTTGCTCTTAACAATTGGTTGAACCTGCCAACAAATATGGAACCTGAATTAGCCCTGATGTTACACACTTATAGAAGTGTCTTTGACAAACCTACAAGGTTACCTCTATGTCGAGAACAGAATCATATCATTCCACTAATGGAGGGAAGCAATCTTGTCAAGGTTAAGCCTTATAGGTATCATCACAGTCAAGAGGAGCAATTTGAAAAAATGGTCCAAGATGTATGATGAACCTACAAAAATTTATATTTTTACAATTCAAAATTTTGAGTTTTCATCATCTTTTAATCTTTTTTATTTAGTTTTGTTATCAAGTTTTATTATATTTTTATTATTTTAATTGTGTTCTTATTATGTGTTTTATGTATTTTTAAATGTAATTGCATTTGAAAAAGACTGGACATTTGAATAAGCTAGCAAAAAGAAGAAAATTTCATTTTAGCTATCCAGCGCTTGAGCGCTCGATATCCAATGCTTGAGCGCTCAACGTGCGTTGGAGAATGCCCTTTAAGTGACTTAGCACCTGAGCGCTGGAAAACTAGGGCTGCAGTGTGGATTTTAAGTGACCCAGCGCTTGAGCGTTGGAAACTCAGCGCTTGAGCTCTAAATGCGTAACAGAACACACTAAATTGTTTTTAAATAGAAAAGTTACGCCAAATTAAACATACACCTGGACAGAATGTAGCAGCCATTAAGAGATTCAAACCCTAATGTGGTGTGGGCACAATCAGGCTTGAAGATTAAGAATTTTCTTCAACTTTTTCACCTTTTGACGATGGAGTTTGTCATATTCTTCCCTTTGTGTTCTTCTTTTTCCATGTGTAACTAATTTTTCTTTGTTAAGGGGATGATGAATCTTATTCTTGGATGATGTAACTTCTTTTATAGGCTTAATTTATGTTTCTATTTCATGATCTATGTGTTTATCTCTATTCTTAATGTTTTTCTAAACTTGATCAATTTGGGAATGATCTTTTAGGTTAATGTATGATTTGAGAAAATTTGTATGAACATAGAACATGTGATAAACACCATAATTTCTGTAATCGCTAAGAATAGGCGTTGTGGGTTATGTGGTCTTTCTTTTAATTCCCTCATTCCTGATGATGTCTTTCTATTTGGGGTTAGACTAAGGAATTAGTTAATTCCAAACAGTGCAAGAGGATTAATATACCAATGGATTGTGTATTAATTAAATTTTGGGAATTGACCATAAATCATTGAAATAGAACATAGTTAAACTAATATTTGAATGTGCATTTAAATGGTTCAAGTGAAATCTGAACCCTAATTCTTTAATACCATTATTTTTCACCACTTTGATTTATTGATTTGCTTATTTATATTTCTTTTTAATTGAATTTGCAAGAACTATATTTCTTCGTTAGCTTAAATAGTATCACTTTCAGTGAATTTAATAATTAATAACTTAATCCTCGTGAGACGATACACTTATTCACTTTTTATTACTTTTGCGATTCGGTACACTTGTCGATTTCACAACAAGTTTTTGGCGCCGTTGTCGAGAATTATTGTTATTTATATTAAATAGTAGTTGAAAAGATACTAATTTATGCACTTATTTTTCTTATTTAATTTTCTTTTAAATTTGTTTCTTTTTATTCATTCTTGTTCTTGATTTTCTTTGTTTATTTTTATTAGTTATTTATTTTTTATTTTTTTCTTTACTTCACTCTAGTTTGCTTGTTTGTTTGTTTATGCACGATTCTTTGGAATCAAAAAAATTACTTTCTAATCCAGAGATAGAGAGAATAGCTGGAGCAAACAGAAAAGCAGCTAGAGAAAGGAATAAACTTGATGAAGCAGAAGAAAAGATGGTGGAGTAGCTGTAACTGCAGAACGAAGACACATTATGACTGACTATGCAACTCCATCTACTGAGAATGTTTCTACCAGTATTATGCGTCCTGCTATTCATGCTAATAATTTTGAGATTAAACTAATTATTCTATAGCTGGTGCAACAGAATCAGTTTAAGGGAGGTCAAACAGAAGATCCAAATTTGTACATTGCTAACTTCTTGCAACTCTGTGATACTATCAAATATAATAGAACTAGTGATGATGTCATCAGATTAATACTTTTTCCATTTTTTGTGAGATAAAGTCAAGAGCTGACTACAAGCCTAGCCTTAAGGAAACATTTTCACTTGGGATGATCTGGTTAGTAAGTTCCTCACTCAGTATTTTCTTTCGTCAATGTTTGTGAAGATAAGGAGTGAGACTGCTTACTTTACTCAAAATCAAGGAGAATCTATCTATGAAACATGAGAAAGATTCAAGGGGCTGCTTAGAAAATGTCCTTATCATGCATTTGAAGTTTGGCAGCAGGTGTAGATCTTCTATAATGGTTTGAATCATTCCACAAGACTTATGGTGGATGCATATGCAGGTGGATCTTTAAATACTAAGACTTCTGAAAAGGCGCAATAATTGTTTGAGACTATGGCTACCAATGAATATCAGTTGTCTAGTGGAAGAGCAGTAGTCAAACAAGGAGATATGAAGCTTAGTGCTCTTGATGCCTTACTTGCACAGAATAAAAGTATTTCTCAATAGTTAGCTAACCTCACCAAATGAGTTGAGAATATGCAGGTGAATTCAATGAACCATTGTCGCGACCGAAAAATCGCGGCGGGGAAATAGCAACTCGAACGATTTTAAAATATGACAATGGAAAAATGGAGTCGCCACCAATTTTATTTGAATTTGGAAAAATTGGAAAACCTTTCTTTGAAAATGGTCTTTAGAACCAGATTGGATTCGGGAGTCGGTTATGCTTAGGGAAGGGTGGAAACTTAATCCCACTGCGCCCTTTAACGCACTCCGGCCCTAAGACGGTACCTTAGATTAATTGTGCAAATTATTAACAATCCTTGAAAATATTTACTTTACCCCTTTTTTGCAAACATTGTAACTAAAAAACGAAACCATAAAATTGTGAAAATTTAAATTTGGCTTGACAGAAATGAAATTCTGCTCCTACGTATCCCCTGGTGCAATGGGGAACTCAAAGTTACGTAGTTCTTTAAAAAATATTTGTGAGTTGGTTGATTTTAATTAAAATGATTTTTGAAATTTGAATTAACAAGTCGTCGCGGCTCAGTTATCCAAATTAAGGATTAAATAGGTGAAGCTCGCGTCACGCTAGAGACGTCACCCATTGATTATCGAGTTTGTTACGAAATTTTTATTTAAGATTATCAATTAGCGATTTAACTTAAAAAATGTAAATCATCAAGCATGCCGCATGACTCAGATGTTTACAAAATATAAGGGTTAAGCAAGCTGTCGCAACTCAGTAACCCATTTTATTCCTTTATTTGCTATTTTTATATTCCTTTACCCTTCTTTTCTTTTTTTCTTACCAAAAAAATGTATCATTATTGCATTCACATGGAATGGGCAGCAGCCTACGTGATTCAAACTCAAACCTCAACAGCCAATCAACAATTCAATTTAAAGGAAAGAGAGCTTGAAAACTTGGGTAACAATAACAGAGCACATACCAGAGGACATTTGGGGAGGGGTTTGGACCCTGAGATTCGACGGTCGGTGTGGAAGAATTTAGTTTCTGAAATTTGACGGTCGGATGCGGAGAAAGATCTGGTAAGATCCGACGGTCGAGTGCGGGGAGGGATCTGGAAATTCGACGGTCGAGTGCGGAGAGGGAGCTGGAAGTTTGACGGTCGAGTGCGGAGAGGGAGTTGGAAGTTCGACGGTCGAGTGCGGAGAGGGAGCGGGAAGTTCGACGGTCGAGTGCGGAGAAGGAGCTGGAAGTTCGACGGTCGAATGCGGAGAGGATATGATTTCGGTCGGTTTTTGTAGGGTTCTAATTTGAGGTTCGACGGTCCGGTTTCGGTTCTGGTCCGACGGTCGGTTTGGTTAGGTTCGTGGTTTTCGGGAGAGGTTATGGAGGCCCTTTTTGGGATTTTGGCTAGTGTGAGTGGGTTCACAACAATAGTGAGAGGGGATGGTGAAGGTTGATATATGGGGATTCGACGGTCGGTTTAGGGAGATTGGATGGTTCGACGATCGGATATGATGGATTTGGGGTTCGACGGTCGTGAGGAGGAAGGTTTGGAGATTTGAGAGGTAGGTGGTCCGGTTTGTGGGATGGTTTCGACGGTCGAATTAGAGGTGAAGGTGGGCTTTGTGAAGTTGGTCGAGGGTCACAATGGTATGGTTCGACGGTCGAGTTGGAGGTGAAGATGGGCTAGTAATCGGGGTGGTTCGACGGTCGAGTTGGAAGGCCGATGGCTTCGTGCGGTCCGACGGTCGGTTGAAGAGGGTCCGGCTTTGTGGGGTTGTCAAAATAAGGTGGTGAACGTTTGCGGCTTCACGTGGTGGCCGCTACGGTTTGGTGGGTTCTGTTTTGGGTTGGGGATGGAGTTTGGTTGATGATGAAAATGATGAGAAGTTGAAGGTGCAAGGTAGTTTTGGAGGCTATGGTGGGAAGATGATATGGCTCACTGAGTTGACTCAGTGGTGTTGGATGGGAGGGTGGCTGCTGGGTTTATTTGGTTGGAGAAGGATGGTGGCAGAGGAGAGGAGGATTCACGTAAAAAAATTGTGCAGGGATGAAGGTTGAAGATGGTGATAATGAAAGTTGAGAGTGGCAGAAGATGGTTAGGGGTTGGCAGAAGTTTGGAAGGAATTGGATTATCAAAGCTGTGGAGAGGTTGGGAGGTGGATGGTGCTGCCCTCTTTTTGGTGGAGCTTCACGTGGAGGTTTTTTTGAAGGGAGGGTGGTTGCTGGTTTTATTTTGTTTGAGAAGGATGGAAGGAATTGGGTTCTCCGGCCCTTGATGATGGAGAGGTTGGGAGGTGGATGGTGCTGCCTTCAAAGTGGTTTTTTTTAGAGAATGGTCGAAAAAATGATGGTTGTGTGTTTTTTTTTTGGTTGGAAGGGATTTGGAAAAAGTTGGGTTATCCAGCCTTCAGGAAGGAAAAATGGCAGAGGCATTTATGGAGGATCCTTCACATTTTGGAGGGAAGAGTTGTGATGGATGTGATGATTGCTCACCGTATAGGAGGTTGGCATTTTCCTTCAAATTTTCATCTTCTCCCGACAAATCTCCCTAAAATCCTCCTTTTTGTATCAAAATTCCCCTTTTTTTTTTTTTTCTCGTTGACCCTTTCTTCTCTTTTTTCTTTTGCGTCAATCACTCCTTTCTTTTTTTTTTTTTTTTTATATTGAGCCCTCCACCCCCGCGACTATTTTTTTTTATATTTTTATTTTTATTTATTTTTACTTTTTTTTGTTTTTTTTTATTTAGCTTAGGTCAAAATTGGGTGTTCACATTGCCTCTCTTTACTTGTTTCTTATTAGATAATAAGAAAATTGTGGTCTTCTTATTATTGTCGTAAGGAACGAGTAAAGACATGAACTCTAATTTTGTCCGGCAAAGCACAAGATGTGAAACAAATGCGAGAAATAACATGCAAAGCGTCAAAACGCTCAAGAATTAAAATTCATGGGCGATGCGTTCAAAAGAATTAACAGAAAAAGAAATGACAAAAAGTTAAAGTGCATAGAGCCGATGCGCTCAACGAAAATAAAATAAAATGCGGAGCCGATCTATTTCATGAAATTAAAATGCATAGAATGCATGGAGCCGATGCGCTTCAAAAGAAATTGACAAGAATTTTAAAATGCATGGAATGCATGGAGTGTGCACTCAATGAAAGTAAAAAGCATGTAATGCATGGAGCCGATCTTTCAGGAATTAAAAGACAGAGCCGTCACGCTCAAAAGGTAAAAGACAGAATTAAAAGACGAGAGTCGATGCGCTCGAAATTAAAAGACGAAATTAAAAGACAGGAGCCGATGCGCTCAAAAAGTAAATGACAGAATTAAAAGACAAGAGCCGTCGCTACAAAAAAAGTAAATGATGTGAGCCGTGCGCTCAAAAAGTAAAAGACAGAATTTAATGACAGAGCCGTCGCTCAAAAAGTAAATGACAGAGCCGATCGCTCAAAAAAGTAAAAGACGAAATTAAAAGACGAGAGCCGATGCGCTCAAAAAGTAAAATGACAGAGCCGATCGCTCAAAAAGTAAAAAACAGAATTTAACAGACATGAGTCGATGCGCTCAAAAAGTAAATGACATGAGCCGTGCGCTCAAAAGTAAAAGACGAGAATTAAAACTGAGAGCCGATCGCTCAAAAGTAAAAGACAATTGAAATGCATGGAGCCGATGCGCTCAATGAAGGTAAAAAAAAAATGACAAAGATGGTAATCGAGTCCGGAAACTTAAAGGACAATGGGCAATCGAGTCCGAAATTTAAAAGACAATGGGCAACTGAGTCCCGAAATTTAAAAGACAATGGGCAACTGAGTCCCGAAATTTAAATGACAATGGGCAACTGAGTCCCGAAATGACAATGACAATGGGCAACTGCGTCCCGGAATTTAAAAGACAATGGGCAACTGAGTCCCGAAATGACAATGACAATGGGCAACTGCGTCCCGGAATTTTAAAAGACAATGGGCAACTGAGTCCCGAAATGACAATGGGCAACTGAGTCCCGGAAACTTAAACGACAATGGGCAACTGAGTCCCGAAATTTAAAAAGACAATGGGCAACTGAGTCCCAAAATTTAAATGACAATGGGCAACTGCGTCCCGGAATTTAAAAGACAATGGGCAACTGAGTCCCGAAATGACAATGACAATGGGCAACTGCGTCCCGGAATTTTAATGACAATGGGCAACTGAGTCCCGAAATTTTAAAAGACAATGGGCAACTGCGTCCCGGAATTTTAAAAGACAATGGGCCACTGAGTCTCGGAATTTAAAAGACAATGGGCAACTGAGTCCCAGAATTTAAATAACAATGGAATAAGCATCTTGATCAAAAAGATTTTTTTTTCTTTTTTTTTTTTTTTTTCTTTTTTTTTTGTTTCAATTTTATTAAAAGACCTTTGAACCAACGGCGACTTTTGGAAAGTTTTGACCAATCAAACCCCTCGTTCACGTGCTTTTGCTCGTTGGACCGATAACCTCAATCTTTCCTCTCTTTTCTTCTTCTTTCTTCTTTTTTTTTTTTTTTTTTTCTTTTTTTTCTTTTTTTTTTTCTTATTTTCTAAATTTTATTTAAAAACATTTGAACCAATGACGACTTTGGAAAGCTTTGACCACTCAAACTTTATTCACATGCTTTTCTTCCTTAGACCCTTGGTTCTTTCCTCCTTCTTCTCCTTTCTTTCTTTTTTTTTCTTTGTTTTTCACTTTCGGCTCTCTTTTGAGAAATGAGATGAACCATTGCTTGGTGATTCCTTGAGAGAAAATTTTGCCCCAGTTGTTTAACCTTGTCTCTCATTTAGTTGATTCCCCGCAACCGCTTGATAACTCAAATCCTTGTCTGCGTTGCTACTTCCTTCAACACAAACTTCTCCTTAATCCTTCAAAAATTTTGCCCCAAGATGCCAACTAAATGCAAACAAAAAGCGCCCCGTGTAGTGATCACACGCAATTCAAAATTGTCCCAGTTTGGGTGCACCCTTCAAGGTGTTTCATGCCAACTTCCTCTGAGATTTTGCCCATTCATTTGCCATAACTTTTGTTTAGACCGACCTTTCAGGTTTTCAGACTAATGGGCTCTTTTTTCATTTTATTTGTTTTTTTTTTTGCTTTTTTTTGTTTTTTTTTTCGGGTACCTCCTCTTCCATCAATTGGGATTTCCAAGATCTCTTCGATCTGAATTGGTCAATAAGAAATTACCATTAGATGGTCAAATCATGGTGTTGTACTTATGTTCACTTTACCTGAAACATTACGTCACAGACACTCATGTATTCAAAAAGTACAATAGGAAAGAAACGAACAACTTCCAGATTGTTCTTAGAAGTTTGACTACAGAAAGGATATTATTTACAACGGTTAAAGACACAAGAAATAAAATAGCAAGAAAATCAAAAGATTTTTTTTTTTTCGCTTGAGTCAAGATTCGACAACTGGACATCATTAATTATCAAACACCCCCACACTTACTCTTTTGCACGTCCTCGGGCAAAACAGAAAAAAAAATCGACTCAAAAGTTAAACATTCTAAAAAACTCAATTTCTAATAATATTTAAGAATGAAGATCAATTAATAATTCAAGTAATCAAACATTCATGAGGCAACACATCTTCACATCTCAAATCAACAAGCAAGGATACTTCAATTGAAAAACATGAGTAAAGAATGATAGATCCTCACAGAATTTACTCTCAATCTCTCAAGTGTTTAAAAAGGTAGGTATTTCACTCAATTCGACCCATGAAAATTGCACTACCATATGCTTGCTTATTTTCTACTTCTCCACTACTCAGAACACATGTATACACAAATCATGAGGACTTTATTCAAGGTTATAATGGGGTCAAGGTAAAGGTGGAAGTAATATGGATATGTCAAGTTAAATACCAAAGAGAATAGAAGAGCATTATGATACGTTAGAGTGGAGAAGATGTTTGAGAACATTGATCTAACTTTCCCAAGATTTTCTTAGTTTTTTTTTCTCATACAGACAATGACCAATATCTAACTAATGTTTTGTTAAAGATCAATTGGTAGATTGAATTCCTTTAGGCTTGAACATTCTCCTTCTATTCCTGTTATTTCCAATCATCCACCCTCATTCTAGGTATGAATATATCACATGGTGCATTCTTTTGATTGTAGCAATAATCAGCTTTCTCTCTCTTTTTTTTTTTTATATAGAAACATATTTTCTTTTTTTTTTTTATATATAACCAATCTGCACATGCACCCCCACACTTGTTCAAGAACTCATCAAATAACAAAGTCAATGCTCTCTTATTCCCTAAGGTTGGGTTAGAACATGGTTTTTCATTTAAGGCACGTAATGAGTTAGAAACAAAGAATGGTCAAATAAGCTCAAAGGGGTTAAGCAAAGGAAAATATGCAAGGTTGACTATTTGGCTAAAGTAGCTATTTTTTTAAAAAATGCCTCAATCATGTTCATGCATGCAAGTGAAACGTAGCCTCAAAAAGAATCAAAGCAAGTTCTAGAGTGATTATTATCATGAGTGAAAATCACACAAGAAAGAAGAGAATGGCATAAATGTTGAATCCATCCATTAGGCTCAAGATCTCACAAGATATAGTTCTATCATTCTCAGTCCACCAATTCAACATCCATAACCAAACATATGATTTTTAAGAAAGAAGACAATTTACTCAATCATGCAAATTTTCCTGAATTTCAATTGCTACTTCTACCCCAACTATAATGCGTCTCAAGAGTAAAATTTACTCCCTACTCTGCCATCCCTATTTACTTTTGTTGTTAATTGATGACAAACACAACAAACATATTAACAAACACACTTTTTGAATTTTTTTGGTTTTTTTTTGTTTTTGTTTTTGTTTTTTTTTTTTTTACACAACCATCCTTCCCCCCAACCAGATCATAACATTGTCCTTAATGTGAAAGAGAGATATAGAAAAGAGCAAAACAACCTGATAAGAAGTGAATCAACGCCCAGTAGAAAAGAAGCACACAGTCAGTGCTGCATCTGACCCGATTAAAGAGAAAGTGTATCCACGCCAAGCAGAAAAGAAGCACATTGTCAGTGCCACATCAGACCCTAAAAAGAAATCAGATAATAAAACTTTAGTACTTCCACAATTTAATACTAATTAATTACTACCCTAACTACTCCTTACTCTGCCACCAATTAAGATGCGTCTCAAGAGAAAAATTACTCCTTACTCTGCCATCCCTATTTACTTTTGTTGTTAATTGATGACAAACACAACAAACATATTAACAAACACACTTTTTGAATTTTTTGGTTTTTTTTTGTTTATGTTTTTTTTTTTTTTTACACAACCATCCTTCCCCCCAACCAGATCATAACATTGTCTTTAATGTTAAAATATAGATGAGTAAAGGATAGAATTACCTGTTGGAGAAAGCGGATACAAATTTAAACAGAAACAAAGTACAATAAAATCAAACCGATTAAAGAGAAAGTGCCAGATCTGGCTTGCTTTTCTTGTTACTTCCTTCGCTGCTTCCTATTGACCAATCTATCTGAGCCAATACCTTATCAGGTACATACTCAAAAGCTTCTAATTTATCAATGAGCTCATCAATAGTGGAGGCAAGAGATAAGAAGTTTCTTGCCGAAGGAGTGATAAATTGTTCCACGGCTTTGTCAAGAAAAAATAACAAAAGGTCAAAGAAATTATTAACATTCAATGGACCAATGGGTTTATGGTGGATGTTCGATTCACCTCAAGAGACAATTTGAAAATTTTCTTCCAAAGTACCAAAACCACCTGGTAAGACAAGAAATGCATCGAATTGTCAATCATTATTTTCATGCGTCCCTCGCATGGATGTTACCCTGAATTTCTTCTCCAACTGTCTTGCCAGTGATGTTATTTTCAGCTAAAGGTTTAGGAATAACACCTAAAACCTGACTGCCTCCTATAAAAGCAGAAAGTGAAACAGCCCCCATTAACCCACGACAACCTCCCCCATATACAAGATGAATATTCCTTGCAGCAAGTGACCGACCAAGAGCGCTAGCTGCGTTTACAAACTCTAATCCCTTCCCATAACTCGACCCACAAAAAACACAGACATTTTTTAGGTTACGAATAGAAGGCCCCATTCTATACCCTTCTTTTCTTTGAGTGTTTCTGAGTTGAAGATGAAGGAGAAAATGGAGTGTTTAAATAAGAAAAAGAATGGAAAGGAAATAATTGCACCTAGAAGGGTAGGTCGGTTTGTTGTCGAAAAGGTTGAATTTAAGAAACATAAAATCTTTTTTTTTTTGTTTGTTTTTTTTTTTAACTTTTTTTTTTTTCAAGAAAATCATCGGGGTAAAGAAGTCTAGAAACCCCGAAGGATCCCATCCAAAAGATCGTCTGTCCAAAACCAAAATTCAACAAAATCATACAAAGATAAAATAATAACAAATGATTACATACCTTTATGTACAGGTTTCATGGCAGATCTTTATACTGCGCGTCATGAGTGCAGTAATACCAAGACGGCTCAGCCAATCTGGGCATTCTTCTCCCTCCCGCTTGTGGGATATTTTGGATTGAGCTACGACGCCACTAATTAAAGTGCATAAATCTGACAGCTACCACCAACGACCACAGCCAGTGAGAGGTCGCTGAAGAGCCCATGGCATTAAATCACAGGATTCAGCTCAGAGGCATTGTCACGCGAGAATGCAAACACGGGACGCTTCTTTCTGTCCATCAGCAAGCAGAGCCTTTGGTTAAAACACAGGAATGCTTGCGCTGGCTCTCTGCAGAGCATGGCACACGAACCTTATTTACCGACCAGGCGTGCGAAGGTCCACCCGAGTCAATGACGGTCTGCCACTCCACCGGGGGCTCCTAATCTAATTAAAGACCAAGTACAACCGAAGTTTCGCCCTCGTTTTTTTTATTTTTTTATTTTTAGTTTTTTTTTAATTTTCTATTTTTTTTTTTTTTTTTTTTCTTTCTTTTTTTTTCTTTTTTTTTTTTTTTCTTTTTTTCTTTTTTTTTTTAAAATGTACAAGATAAAATATACATGTTGTTGTGATTGTGGCTCACATCTTCCTCACTGGTTTCACGTCCGAAACGCTTAAACGCCTTCATGAGTCGAGGATAAGCTTCCCATCCAATTTTCTTATAAATTGGCAAACAAGGTCTTTTTGAGTCGATTCCCAAGGCGTAATGCTCTTCTTGTCCTTGAAGAGATTCCACAAACTAAGAAGTTCACGTTTGCACAACTCCACAAGAATGCGTCTCAAGAGTCAATAAGATATTATCTAATGACTCCTTACTCATCCATTCTTAATGAAGAATATTTTATCTTCTCTATTTACGTAAACCATCCCCAAAGAGTGACATCGCGTGTTGCAATTCCATCGTGCACACTTGTAACAAACTTTCATTCTTTTTGCTCTTCTCCTTTTTGAAAATGAACTTTTACCGAGACCAGGCATGTATGGGACAAATGAATCAAGATTCACCCACTAAACGAACATTTGCTTCAATTATCCAACGATATCTTCTACGGGATGCCCTTATACATTAACAATCTCGGTCTTTCACACCTAGCTTCATAGACTTTTGTTAGAGCATTTAGAGGAGAGAAGGAAAATATTTTCTTAGATTTGAGAGAATGACATCCATTTTGAAAGGAGAAGAAATCGGTTATTATGGGAAAGCGAAAAACAAACCGACTTGAGAGTCACGGAGTACCGTTATCCGCCATTTAACCTAAGAACACAGAGAACTCAACAACTTGATGTTCCAGAAATGGTTGAGTCTTGGTCCATTAACTTTAAGCGCAATACCATTCCTAGGATTCTCAATGTCTATGGCCCCACAAGATACACGTGTTTGACAACAAAAGAAACGCGCCTCCTAGATCTCAATTTTCTAAGGAGTAGGTGCGGATGAGAATCTTAAAGCAAAACTTTATTGACCAATTTCCACAACTTTTGCAAAAGGTGTAACAGACCTTGAATAAAGAAGGCCAATAAAATCTATACTGCAAGATTTTTGCAGTTGTTGTCGCTGAAAAAAAAATGACCTTCACATGATTCCGATAAAATTTAATGGCACTACTTACCTCATTGTCGGGTACACAACTGTCTTTTTTTTTCTTCTTTTTTTTTTCATAATGCGGATGGAGAAGGTTCATCACTTCCATTTCTGCATTCTCTGGAAGTTCTTGAAACTGTTTGAGGCGGTGTTTTCTTTCCTTAGTCGCGCAATAGTTGCCGAACACGGTAACATCATACAAGGAACGTCATGCATAAGATGAGATGAATGAAATGAAAACATTTTCTTTTCAAATGCATGGAATGAAATGCATGATTTAATTTTTTTTTTATATATATATTTTTAGAATGCTAAAGATGCCATGCATGAAATTTTTTTTATGAAAATGCTCGATTTATTTTTTATTATTATTTTTTAATGCTAAGGATGACATGAAAATGCATGATTTTTTTTATTTTTTTATTTTTAAGAATGCTTGGAGTGTCATGAAAATGCATGATTTTTTTTTGAATGCTAGGAATGCATGATTTTCTTTATGCAATGTCATGAAAATACAAGTTTTTTTTTTTTTAAGGTTATAAAAATGCAAGATGATTTTTTTTTTTTTTTAAGAATGTAAGAAAATGTATTTTTTAAGTTTTTTTTTTTTTTCAAGAATGGATGGTATGAGGAAAGAAGAAGTACGCTCCCTTTGTGTCCTAATGAGGTTGCCTTAAACTTGGGAATTCCATCCTAAGGATCTAAGAGTCTTTCGGTTCGTGATAACTTCCATAGGGTGGCTTTTCTATTTTAAAGGTCTCTAGAGCCAAGTCCTATTTCGAATGTTGACCACGAAATAGTGGGTAAACCAACTAGGTGTGGGACATTCATGAAAAAGGCGCACTCTAGATGAGGTTTTCGCGATAACCAAACAGAAGTATATCCAAAATGGCTACCACTACGCAACCTCTACTTAACTTAGGCTTCACTCGGACCGCATAGGGCCCCACTCGAATGTGTGTGCTTTACGTGTAGGTGCAGTGGGTCCGGGAGCGTACAAACTGTACAAAAATTTAAAAATAAACTACCCCCAACCCGCAAAAACATATATACAATAGCCGCAAAAGAATCATCTATCCTAAGGTTTCAACAATTATGCACAAATATATACAAGTAACAATATACATAAGATAATGCTATCGATATTTACATAAAACAAAAATAAATAAAATTCATTTACAAACAAAAAGAAAACAAAAACGAAGATAAAGGGGTAAAATAAATAAATAAAAATTATTAACAATTTGCACAACTAACAACAACAAGCTTGACTCTCCAAATCTCCCATGAGTCGCCATCTGTCATGACCAGAAAAATCGCAAGCGGGAAATAGCAACTCGAACGATTTTAAAATATGACAATGGAAAAATGGAGTCGCCACCAATTTTATTTGAATTTAGAAAAATTGGAAAACCTTTCTTTAATCCCACTGCACCCCTAACGCACCCGTCCTAAGACGGTACCTTAGATTAATTGTGCAAATTATTAACAATCCTTGAAAATATTTACTTTACCCCTTTTTTGCAAACATTGTAACTAAAAAACGAAACCACAAAATTGTGAAAATTTAAATTTGGCTTGACAGAAATGAAATTCTGCTCCTACGTATCCCCTGGTGCAATGGGGAACTCAAAGTTACGTAGTTCTTTAAAAAATATTTGTGAGTTGGTTGATTTTAATTAAAATGATTTTTGAAATTTGAATTAACAAGTCGTCGCGGCTCAGTTATCCAAATTAAGGATTAAATAGGTGAAACTCGCGTCACGCTAGAGACGTCACCCATTGATTATCGAGTTTGTTACGAAATTTTTATTTAAGATTATCAATTAACGATTTAACTTAAAAAATGTAAATCATCAAGCTGTCGCAACTCAGATGTTTACAAAATATAAGGGTTAGCAAGCTGTCGCAACTCAGGTAACCCATTTTTATTCCTTTATTTGCTATTTTTATATTCCTTTACCCTTCTTTTCTTTTTTTCTTACCAAAAAAATGTATCATTATTGCATTCACATGGAATGGGCAGCAGCCTACGTGATTCAAACTCAAACCTCAACAGGCAGTCAACAATTCAATTTAAAGGAAAGAGAGCTTGAAAACTTGGGTAACAATAACAGAGCACATACCAGAGGACATTTGGGGAGGGTTTGGACCCTGAGATTCGACGGTTGTGTGGAAGAATTTAGTTTCGAAATTTGACGGTCGGATGCGGAGAAAGATCCTGTAAGATCCGACGGTCGAGTGCGGGAGGGATCCGGAAATTCGACTGGGTCGAGTGCGGAGAGGAGCCTGGAAGTTTGACGGTCGAGTGCGGAGAGGAGCCTGGAAGTTCGACGGTCGAGTGCGGAGAAGAGAGCTGGAAGTTCGACGGTCGAACGCGGAGAAGGATTTGGAAGTTCGACGGTCGAGTGCGGAGAAGGAGCCGGAAGTTCGACGGTCGAGTGCGGAGAGGGATATGATTTCGGTCGGTTTTGGTAGGGTTCTAATTTGAGGTTCGACGGGTCCGGTTTCTAGTTCTGGTCCGACGGTCGGTTCGGTTAGGTTCGTGGTTTTCGGGAGAGGTTATGGAGGCCCTTTTTGGGATTTTGGCTAGTGTGAGTGGGTTCACAACAATAGTGAGAGGGGATGGTGAAGGTTGATATATGGGGATTCGACGGTCGGTTTAGGGAGATTGGATGGTTCGACAGTCGGATATGATGGATTTGGGGTTCGACGGTCGTGAGGAGGAAGGTTTGGAGATTTGAGAGGTAGGTGGTCTGGTTTGTGGGATGGTTTCGACGGTCAAATTAGAGGTGAAGGTGGGCTTTGTGAAGTTGGTCGAGGGTCACAATGGTATGGTTCGACGGTCGAGTTGGAGGTGAAGATGGGCTAGTAACCGGGGTGGTTCGATGGTCGAGTTGGAAGGCCGATGGCTTTTGTGCGGTCCGACGGTCGGTTGAAAGAGGGTCCGGCTTTGTGGGGTTGTCAAAATGAGGTGGTGAACGTTTGCCGGCTTCACGTGGTGGCTGCTACGGTTTGGTGGGTTCTGTTTTGGGTTGGGGATGGAGTTTGGTTAATGATGAAAATGATGAGAAGTTGAAGGTGCAAGGTAGTTTTGGAGGCTATGGTGGGAAGATGATATGGCTCACCGAGTTGACTCGGTGGTGTTGGATAGGAGGGTGGTCTTTGGGTTTATTTGGTTGGAGAAGGATGGTGGCAGAGAGAGGAGGATTCACGTAAAAAAAAAATGGTGCGGGGATGAAGGTTAAAGATGGTGATAATGAAAGTTGAGAGTGGCGGAAGATGGTTAGGGGTTCGCGAAGTTTGGAAGGAATTGGATTATCAAGGATTATGGAGAGGTTGGGAGGTGGATGGTGCTGCCCTCTTTTTGGTGGAGCTTCACGTGGAGGTTTTTTGAAGGGAGGGTGGTTGCTGGTTTTATTTTGTTGGAGAAGGATTTTGAAGGAATTGGGTTCTCCAGCCTTGATGATGGAGAGGTTGGGAGGTGGATGGTGCTGCCTTCAAAGTGGTTTTTTTTAGAGAATGGTCGAAAAAATGATGGTTGTGTGTTTTTTTTTTGGTTGGAAGGGATTTGGAAAAAGTTGGGTTATCCAGCCTTCAGGAAGGAAAAATGGCAGAGGCATTTATGGAGGGATCCTTCACATTTTGGAGGGAAGAGTTGTGATGGATGTGATGATTGCTCACCGTATAGGAGGTTGGCATTTTCCTTCAAATTTTCATCTTCTCCCGACAAATCTCCCTAAAATCCTCCTTTTTATATCAAAATTCCCCCTTTTTTATTTTTTCTGTTGACTCTTTCTTCTCTTTTTTCTTTTGCGTCAATCACTCCTTTCTTTTTTTTTTTTTTTTTTATATTGAGCCCTCCACCCCCTCGCGACTATTTTTTTTTTTATATTTTTATTTTTTTTTACTTTTTTTTTGTTTTTTTTTTTATTTAGCCTTGGTCAAAATTGGGTGTTCACAACCATCAAGTGTAGATTTGCGATTTCTATGGAGGCAATCAAGCTAATGGTGGATATGAGGCGAGCAACTCTGGTTTCATTTCTCCAGAACAGGTTAATTATATAGAAAATCCTTTAAGACCCCAAGGTACTTCATTTTCAAATACATATAATCCAGGTTAGAGGAATCATCCCAATTTCTCTTGGAAGAATCAAGCAATTCCATTGAATGCTCAACCTAAGCAAAAGTCTTCTCTTGAGATTGCATTTGAAAAACTTTCACAATAAACATCCACTTTTATGCAGCAGACTTATACTTTTATACAACAGACCTCCACTTTTATGGAGGAAACAATGGCTACTCTTCAGAATCAAGGAGCGGCTATTCAGAGTTTAGAGAATCAAATGGGTCAAATAGCAAAACAACTATCTGAGAGACCTCCAAACACATTATCAAGTGATACAATTATCAATTTAAAGGAGCAGTATCTGGCCATTTTCTTAAAAAGTAGAAGAGTTGTTAGCCCTCAGCTGAAGGAAGATGTTGCCAAGGAAGGAATTGATCTTCCAATGTCTGATCAAGAAAAAGATGCTCTACAGGAAGAGGTTGAGAAGGACAAACAGAAAGAGAACCAGTCGAGAGTACGAAGAAAGAAGAAGGACTCAATTTTAGATAAATCATTGGACCATTCACTGTATACTAGACTTCCATTTCCTCAAAGATTGAAGAAGAAAAATCAAGTGAAGCAAGATAGACAATTCTCGAAGTTCTTGGACGTCTTCAAGAAATTACAAATAAACATCTCCTTTGCTAATGCTCTTGAACAAATGTCATCATATGTTAAGTTTATGAAAAAGCTCTTATCTAGAAAGAAGAAGCTTGAAGAAGGCATCATTGTGGCTCTTACTGAAGAGTGCAGTGCTATTTTAAAAAAGAAGTTGTTACCAAAGCTCAAGGATTCTGGTAGTTTCACCATTCCTTGTGAGATTGGTTCGCAATTTTTAGGAAAAGTACTTTGTGATTTGAGAGCCAACATTAACTTGATGCCACTGTCTATCTATGAAAAATTAGGATTAAAGGATCCAAAATTCACTTTCACTATGCTGCAACTCGTTGATAAATCACATGTATATCCTTGGGGTGTAGTCGAAGATGTGCTTGTAAAGGTAGACAAATTCATTTTTCTCGTGGACTTTTTCATTGTAGATATAGATGAAAATCATCACATTCTTTTAATTTTTGGAAGATCGTTTCTGGTAACTTCAGGAGCTGTGATTGATGTACCTAGGGGTGAACTGATTTTGAGGGTGGATGGAGATCAAGTGACTCTCAATGTCTTTGATAAGTCTTCACCAACATCAGATCTTTATGCTCCTATTAATTGCATTAAAGATAAGTTTCAAAAGGAGTTGACTGGTAAGAATTCTCCACCATTAATTAATGTTGACTCTCTCACTTCTAAGATTATTGATGAAAGGGAGAAAGGTCTTCATCTTTTTAAGATTGCTGGAATAGGAAAAGATCCTCCTGTTTCCTTTGATTCATTGCAGATAGGTCCTCCCATTTCTCATAATTCATTGTACAAAGCGCCGAAATCTTCTGATAAACTGAAACCTGAACTGTCACCTATTAAAAAATTGAGACTTCTATGGCTTGATGAGATTTCGCATGCTAAGATGTATTCAGAACAATTAGGTTCAAGTCAAGTTCAAAATGTCTTTAGAGAGGATTCCAAGGCCAGTGACCGAGTATAGAGACAAAGATCTGACAAAAGAAAGGCGTCATCCTATTTCTCCTGCTTCAAGCCACCATAATAATAAAAAGTAACATCGAGCTAATGACGTTAAACAAGCGCTTTTTGGGAGGCAACCCAAATTTTATTTCTTTTTCTTTACTTTTTTATTTTTATTTTTGTTATTATTTTGTTATTTCTTATTTTATCGATTATCATTTTTCTGTTTTTGTTTTGAAGCTAATGTTGAGTCGACTTAAGTGTCTCCCCGAGTTCGGAGCCTTTATAGGGAGATGTATATAACTGTCGGCTGCCAAAAATAGTTTTTATTTTTTCTTTAATATTTTATTTTTGTTTTTATCATCACCCTATTGTGTTTTGAGTCATTCTCTGCATGCTGGTGTATTGAATTGAATATCCAATAATTATTTGAATTGTGGATTGATATATTTTCTTGGGATAGCATATGAGAATCCATGAGTTAAGTTTATCTCTATTGTTTCAATTGTGTATGGATGTTCTTCCCATCTTTATGTTTGATAAACCTTGGAATTTAATTGCATGTCAAGCTTAGAGAAAGTTTATGAAAATGTATGTGTGTGGATGATTTATATCTAAAAGTTGTTTAATTCTCTCTTGAGGCGAAATCCTAGGTAGTGCAGGATCAAGGAAATGATAAGAGTCTTCTTTGGATCATTTGATCTTTTCAAGCCAACTTGTAAACACAATATATCCCCAGGTCTCTTTTGCAGCATTGTTATTGTTTGGCTTCTTCTTTTCTTTTACCCACATTTTCTTTTCCCATACCAACATGAAAAAATTAAAAAAAATTATTTCTTACATAACCTTTGTTGAAGGCATAGCTTGTATTATTTTATTATTTAAGTTTTCATTATTTTTGTGCATGAATTTTTGTGGAGCTAAAAAATTTCAAAAAAAGAAGAAGAGAAAATCTACCCAAAGTATTGCAAAGAAATAAGTTTGGGGGTGGAGATTGAGAAGAAAAAAAAAGGAATAATGTGTTGTTTCTTGTGTTCCGTTCTGCCCTTGTCTTATATTTTGTGGCTTAAATTTTAAAATTTGCATGACTTTGTATCTCAACTTTTGTTTTTATTATCCTACCATTTCTTTCTTAACCCTCATCTTTGGCCTTACATTACAAACTTTGTAAAGACCATTTTGATCCTTGGTTATGTGTTGTTTATATTAATGGAGAAAGAGATGAAGATCAACCCTATGAGTATGGATTTGATATGCATTTACAGTTTTATAAACCTATCTGAGCTTGTACATTATGAGGAGATTGAGTCTTTCATTCATATTTTTGGGAAGTCATTTTATACATGAGAGTTGCATGTGAAAGACGATGTGCTAATTGGATTGTTCATGTGTGACACTTTGAAATTAGATTATGAAGTAATTTTTGAGGATATGAATGATTTTCAATACCCGGTGTTGTCATGTTTGAGTCTGTATGTTTTGAGTTTTTATTTGTTTAGTCTTTTTATCTTGTTTTTCTTTTTCTTTTTGCTTGAGGACAAACAAAATCTTAAGTTTAGGAGAGTGATGATGAACCTACAAAAATTTATATTTTTACGGTTCAAAATCTTGAGTTTCCATCATCTTTTAATCTTTTTGATTTAGTTTTGTTCTCAAGTTTTATTATGCTTTTATTATTTTAGTTGTGTTCTTATTATGTGTTTTATGTGTTTTTATAGGTAATTGCATTTGGAAAAGACTAGACATTTGAAGAAGCAAGCAAAGAGAAGAAAATTCCATTTTAGTTGTCCAGCACTTGAGCGCTAGATATCCAACACTTGAGCGCTCAACGTGCGCTGGAGAATGCCCTTTAAGTGACTCAGCGCCTGAGTGCTGGAAAACCAGTGCTTGAGCGCTGGTTGTGTATGCAGCAGCGTGGATTTTAAGTGACCCAACGCTTGAGCGCTGGAAACTCAGCGCTTGAGTACTGAATGCGTAACAGAACACGCTAAATTCTTTTTAAATAAAAAAGCTACACCAAATTAAACATACACCTAGACAGAACGTAGCAGCCGTCAAGAGACACAAACTCTAATGTGATGTGGGCACAATTAGGCTTGAAGGTTAGGAATTTTCTTCAACCTTTCCACCTTTCTACAATTGATTTTGTCATATTATTCCTTTTGTGTTTTTCTTTTTTCATGTGTAACTAATTTTCCTTTGTTAGGGGATGATGGATTTTGTTCTTAGATGATGTAACTTTTTTTATGAGTTTAATTTATATTTCTATTTCATAATCTACATATTTATCTCTATTCTTAATATTTTTTTAAACTTGATCAATTTGGGAATGATCTTGTGGTTTAATGTATGATTTCAAAAAATTTGTATGAATCTAGAACATGTGATAAACACCATAATTTTTATAATCGTTAGGAATAGACGTTGTGGGTTATGTGGTCTTTCTTTTAATTCTCTCGTTCTTGATAATGTCTTTCTATTTGGGGTTAGACTAAAGGATTAGTTAATTTCAAACAATGTAAGAGGATTAATATACTAAGAGATTGAGTATTAATTAAATTATGAGAATTGACTAGGGGTGATCAACCCGAACCAACGACCCGAGAACTCGATCGACCCGACCCGACCCGATTATAAATATCTGGGTTAGTTCAGGTGTTCGGGTCAGTTCGATCAACCCGATTAAACCCGACCTCTTATTGGTTCGGATTACGGGTTTAAGTGACCGATCCGATGACCCGCTGACCAGTGAAATGACGTCGTTTTGCTTAAATTCAATCATTATTTTATTCAATTTTCATAACCCAACCCAGTGATCCGATTAACCTGATTACCCAACCCGAACCAACCCGATTACAATCGGGTTGGTTCGGTTTGGGTTACTCGAAAAAAATCACAAACCTAACCCAAATCGACCCGACCTTACCTAATTGGTTTGGATTTTTTCTCTCCAAACCTGACCTGACCCGACCCGTGATCACCCCTAGAATTGACCATAAATCATTGAAATAGAACATAGTTAAATCAATATTTGAATGTGCACTTAAAGAGTTCAAGTGAAGTTTGAACCCTAACACTTTAATACCATTATTTTTCACCTCTTTGATTTATTGTTTTACTTATTTATATTTCTTTTTAATTGAATTTGCAAGAACTTTTTTTCTTCGTTAGCTTAAATAGTGTTACTTTCAGTGAATTTAGTAATTAATAACTTAATTCTTATGGGACGATATTTTTACCCATTTTTATATTACTTTTGTGATTCTGTACACTTGCCGATTTCACAACAACATATTAGTAGAAGGAATTATCCAACCAAGTACTAGCCTATTTTCCTCCTCAATCCTCTTGATAAAGAAAAAAGATGGAATATGGCATTGTTGCATTGATTATAGGGCCTTAAATGCTATCATAATGAAAGATAGCTTTCCCATTTCCACTATAGATGAACTACTGGACAAATTATTTGGTGCCACATATTTTTCTAAACTAATTTGAGGTCTGGGTATTATCAAATATTGGTACAGCCTAAGGACCATAAGATAACCTTTAGGACACACAAAGGGTTGTATGAATGGTTAATTATGTCATTTGGGTTAACAAATGTACCTATAACCTTTCAAAGCCTCATGAATCACATTCTTTAAAGGCAATTGAAAAAATCAATTCTAGTTTTTTTTATGACATACTTTTATACAGTGCTTCTTGGTCCACTAATTTATTGCATTTGGAAGAGGTATTACAAATTCTGTAACAACTAACAACATAGCCCATTTGCCAGATTATCCAAGGATAGTTTTGGCTTAAGGAAGGTGGACTACCTAGGCCATACTATTTCAGAGTAGGGAGTGGAAATGGATAAAAGTAAGGTCCAGGCAGTGTTGGAGTGGCCTAAGCCTACTTTTCTCAAACAACTTCGAGGATTCCTTGGTCTCACGGGTTATTATAGGACATTCATCAAGGGCTATGCTGCAATTACATTTCCCTTTACTAATTTGCTAAAAAAGGATGGGTTTCAGTGGGATTCCCAAGCTACTTTGGCTTTCAGCAATCTTAAGGAAGCAATCACTCGAGCACCTGTGTTAGCTCTTCCCAATTTTACTCAGCCTTTCATACTGGAAACAAACACTTCTGGGACTGGTATTGGGACTGTCCTAAGTCAATCTAAATATCCTATTGCCTACTTCTCTAGTAAGTTCACTCCTAGGATGCAGAGGCAATCTGCCTATACAAGGGAATTATATGTTATAACTAAAGTCATTGCCAAGTTTAGACATTACTTATTAGGCCACCAATTTGTCATGAGAATAGATTAGAAAAGCCTTAAATCCCTCATTGAGCAAGCTATTTAAACCCCAGACCAGCAAGCTTGGTTGTATAAATTTTTGGGCTATGATTTTACCATTGAATACAAGCCTGGAAAGGATAATGCTGCTGTAGATGCACTGTCTTGATCATTTTACATGGCATGGTCAGCCCCTACACATGGCATATTACAATAAATTAAGGATGTTATTTCTGTTGATCCTCACCTTACTAAAATCAGAAAAAAAATGCTTACTAATAACTCCATTGAATGTAGTTATTTGTGCCCCATATTTGTGCTATAAATAATGCTTAATCTTTGTTTACGATGCATATATAGAATGTTTTAGGCTTACATTTGTCAAATTCTAATTTTGATTTCTTCTTATGTGATATTGAGCAAATTGTGCATATTTCGTAAGTGATTAAGTGGATTTAAAATTATTATTAAATTGATATTTTCTCTATTTTAGGAAGGGTTATGAACAAGTAGAAATTTAGAGGATTTGGACAAAAAGTGAAAGAGAAAGTCAAGTTTGCATATCAGCATATCATGTCGTGGCATAGGCATATAAATACCACGGTGTGGTGCATCCCCTGCTTCAAACAAAGAGACATGAAGTTTGAACGTCGCGACATAAGCATATTAATGTCGCGGCATTGTGACCTAAGTTGCACGCGCATCGCGGCATAAGCATGTTAATATCACAGCGTGACTCTATTTTCTGAGCTTATAAATACTATTTTATTAGTTTTGGTCAAGAAGAGCTTTCTTATGTTAGAGAAGTTGCGACTGGTTTTCATGTTTGAGGCTGAGAAGAAGCTAGAGGAGCAAGGTTGGAGGCCATCTTCCTCATGGAGGAGGATTCAAACATCAAAGATTACATCCATGAGTTTATTTCTCTTTTCTCTCTTTTTCCTTCTCTCCCTTGTATCTTGAACATGATTTTTTATGTATATTTTTGTGTTCAATGAGTAGCTCAACTGTATTAGGGATTACTTTGAATCCTTTTATGAATATTGATGATTTTGTATTTCTTTAAGTTTATATTGATGTTTAGTTTTGTTCAATCATATAGATTTTAATGTTCTTGATTGTTTGATTAACTTTTAAGTAATTTGTTGAAATTTGATGAATCTAGACATATAAATTTAGATTTGAGATCATATATATGGTTGATGCATGTTCGATTTCATTCTCATGGAGGAGATAAATTAATTCGCTAATGAGATAGAAATATACTTGTTAGTCATGCATAGTATGTGTTTGAGAATGATCTTAATGAGTGAATTTTGCGCTAACTCTCATGGAAATATAGTTAGTTGGACAAATGAAGCATGGTTGATTGACCTAGATATAAGCTTTTAACTAAATTAGATTCTCAAGCTAACCTAACTATTTCATTAATGTTGATTTAGAGGATTACATGTTATTAATTAAAGTAAGAGATGCAGAATGATTTCCTAATATCTATCCATTATCTTTATTTTCAATTTATCACTTTTCAGTCTTTAATTTAGTTTATTTGCTTTTCTTTATTTTTATGTTCTTGACTAGAATTATCTAAGTTTTTGGTTGATATTTAGTATTAGCAGAGCCAATATTTTCGTGGAAACGAACTTTACTGATCACTTTATTACTTGAACGACCCGTGCACTTGCGGTACACAAAAGGTCTAACATTTACAAGGGGAATCTCTGGATCCTAACTATATAGTGGTAGACAACATGTTATATTGGAGGTCAAGATTGGTTTTACCACAGCAAAAGGACTTAATTGATAAAATCCTCAAGTAATATCATTCTTCACCTATGTGGGACATTCAGGCATTACTAGAACTAAAGCTCGAATTACTAGTCAATTTTATTGGCCAAACGATGAACAAAGACATCAATTTGTTTATGCAACACTGCCTTATTTGCCAACAAGCAAAGTCGGCCACTACTTACTAGCAGTGTTACTGCAACCATTGCCAATTCCAAACCAGGTGTGGGAGGACTTGGCTATGGACTTCATTACTGGATTACCTGCATATAATGGGTACACTATTATGTTAGTGGTTGTAGATAGACTTTCAAAATATGGATACTTTGCACCACTAGAAGTTGATTACTCCAGTATGTAAGTTGTAGAAACTTTCATGAACATGGTTGTCAAGTTGCATGACTTACCTAAGACCATTATATCAGACAGAGACAAGGTCTTTACTAGTAAATTCTGGCAGTAACTATTTAAGTTGAGTGGCATCACATTGGCAATGAGCTCAACCTATCACCCCTAGACTGATGGACAGTCTGAAGCATTAAACAAATGTCTTAAACTATACTTAAGGTGTTTTACTTTTGAGAAACCGAAATCATGGTCAAAGCTGTTACCATGGGCAAAGTTTTGGTACAACACTTCTTATCACAACAGCATTGGCATAACACCCTTCAAGGCTGTTTATGGTAGAGATCCATTGGGTTTAGTGAAGTATGTAGTGGATACCAACGATCCTCCTTCCCTACAGGAGTTGTTGCTTCAAAGGGATTTAGTGTTACAATAACTTAAGGCAAATTTGTTCAGGGCACAACAATTTATGAAAAAATATGCTGATAAAAGAAGGAGGCAGGTGGAATTTAACATTGGAGAAATGGTCCTAGTTAAACTGGTCAAACTACAGCCTTATAGGCAACACTTAGTGGCACTAAGGAAATCTCAGAAACTGAGTTTAGAGTATTTTGGCCCATTCCCCGTGGTTGAAAAAATTGGGGCAGTAGCTTACAATTTATTGTTACCACCTTAAGCTAAAATTCACCTAATATTCTATGTTTCTTTAGTGAAACCTTACTAAGGAGATCACCATCAATAATATGTACCATTGCCATTGTTGACTAATGAGCAATATCTAATTCTATTACCTATGTTGATACTGCAATCCAGAGTTGTCATGAAAGGTAATCAACAAATTCCTTAAGTATTAGTACATTGAGAGGGGTTATTAGTTGCTAAAACCATTTGGGAGGATTGACATTCCTTGTTAACTAATTACTCCAATCTAAACCTTTAGGACAAGGTTTCTTTCAATGGGGGGAATAATGTCACGTGGCCTATTGACAAAGCTAATAAGAGGATAGTTGATAGTTAAATCAGAAATGTGGTGAGGTCAGAGTTAGTCAGTGGTGAAGGATAAGTGACAATTGATCAAGGAATCCAAGGAGTGAGAAAAAATGAGATAGTATAGGAAGCTAATAAAAGAATGAAAGATTACGTGATATAATGGGTAGAGAATGATGTAAGAGGGGTGTGAAATGTGTGAGTTCATTATCAGATTCTCCTCCAATCTTCCTCTCCTCTTTCCTCTCAGATTTTCCCCTTCTTTCTCTATTTTTGTTTCAGTTGCTCTTCTATATTAACAATCCATTTCTGTGTTGAATTTACTATATTATACTTTTTTTATCCTCGTAATAATACAATTTTCATATACATTTTATTATTTTACTTAGATTAAGATTCTCTTAATTTTTTTTCTTAAGTAATCAATTGTAAAAAGAGAAAGACATAAATTTATAAAAAAAATTATAAATTTTAATTAAATCTCATTAATATATTTTTTTATATTTTTTCTCTTCTATAATTAATCACTTAAAAAAAATTAAAAGAATCTTAATACACGTTACTTTGATTGAATACTTGTTCGTTACCGTGGTGATCTGAAATGGTGCGGGTGGTAAACCATGATGGGAGAGGTGAGACCATGACAGCATGTGAATGGGCAAGGGGAGGTTGAGTGGTGAAAAACTTAATCATCATGTACTCGGTTGCATAATTAAATCATTAATATTTTTAAATTGTAAATGAGTGTAAAATGGGATTATTAACCCTAAGTTTAAGGGTTTATGGTGCATGATATAAGGTGCCATGAAACAACTCCAATTTAAAAGGACGGCGACTTTGTGAGGCTCGAGACATATATATAGCAGGGAAATTAATGCAGAAAATACGTACCACCACAATAAGTAGTTATCTAATTAAATGCGGTATTTTCACTGCTTTTTATTTTAATTTAATGGAAATGTGGGGTTTTTAAAAGATTGAATGTTTTCCTCTAATGTTGAATATATAGTTAAAAAAGCATACTAATATATAAATAAAAATAATATAATATTTAAATTACAATAATAAAAATTTAATTCTGTTAACTTTGATTTAATGTTCCTGGCTCGAAACTAAGATTTAATGTTAAGTGTTTTACCTTTTCTTGAAACAACCCTACTTTTTTGTCATCAGTAGTCGTTTTCTCGATAATTATTCATCATCTTTTAGTTCGAGTTCTAATTCCCCCCCCCCCCCCCCCCCCCCTCTTTTCAAAATCTATTTGTTGCCCAACTCAATGCAACTATGAGTGAAAAGCTAAACAAGTAATGATGACGACGCTTGGACTTTTGTTATTTATTTATTTTTATGTTTATTTTATTTATTTTGGTTTCAAGACTTAATCTTGAAGATTGGTTCCTGTTGGCATCTCCTCCTTGCTAAGCAAAGCAGAGAAAGCTTTTTGTGTCTAGTTAAACTCTAAACCAGAAAGAATTTGAATCACTAGAATTTAGAAGCTGAGAAACACAAATAGATATGGGTGTGCCGTCATTTTATGAATGGTTAACAGACAAGTATCCGAAGGTGGTAGTGAGAACAATCGAAGATGTGGACACCACCATGCCAAACCCAAATGGCGTGGAGTTTGATAACTTGTACCTTGACATGAATGGGATTATCCACCCATGCTTCCACCCCGATGATCACAACGTTCGTTAGTCTCTCTTGCTTAAACTTTTCATGCCTTCTTTTATCCTTTTCTTATGTTTTTTTTCTCGTGTGTGTATGTATATATATATATATATACCACGAAATTTCTAATGTCCTTCAGATTTCACCACCTACAACGTTCGAACACGTGTTCAAGAACATCTTCGACTACATCGATCGCCTCGTTAGCATTGTTAGGCCTCGCAAGCTCTTGTACATGGCCATTGGTGAGACAGACTTTCAATGACTCATCATTACCCCACTTGAAACTCTATTTGATATTGTAAAGCTTTAGCATCTACATTTTGATTTTGTCTCGATTGTTAATGTTAAGGGTCTTTGTCATTGCATGTCACCTCCAATAGTTACATAAGGTGATGTACATTAAGTAGCTAGCTAGAAAGAACTCGCACTAGTACGAGTTAGTACAAAACAAGGGCTTCAGTATCTTTACTTTTGTCTTTTAATGGATAGTTTCAACTAAGAAGGTTCTGTGTTTCTCATACATAGACGGAGTAGCTCCTCGGGCCAAAATGAACCAACAGAGGTCAAGACGTTTCCAAACTGCAAAGGACAATGCCATACGTGTGGGTTTTTAATTCTTCCCATTTTTTTTTTGTAATTTTTCTTTATTCATTTCAATAAGCATAACATATTGTTTAATTAATATTTTTCTTGCCTGGCCTCATTCATTATTCATTATCACTGTATAATGCTTAGTTTTTTTAAAATTTATTTTCCTTTTGTAATTATAGGAAGCTGAGGAAGACAGACTACGGAAACAATTTGAAATGGAAGGCAAACAAGTTCTTCCTAAACAAGAATCTGAAGTGTCAGATTCCAATGTCATAACACCAGGCACCGAGTTCATGCACGAACTCTCAAAGGCCCTTCAAAGCTATATCTCTTCAAGGATAACCTGTAATTCGTTGTGGAGGGATATTATGGTGCGATATGCATAATTCACTCTATTAATATTATATATCATTATTATTGTCTTCTCGTGTCAAGCTAATTATTTCCTTCTTTACTTTGCTAATTTGTACTTAGGTAATTCTCTCTGATGCTAATGTTCCTGGAGAAGGGGAACATAAGATTATGTCCTACATACGCACACAGCGTAGTCTTCCTGATTATGATCCAAACACCAGCCACTGCTTATATGGCTTGGTACAATAATCATAGTTTAAAATGTTGTTTCGAGTCTTTGGAGTTTCGACAGGGTAGTGCTTATTTCTTCTGATCTTTGATAAGTTGAAGCTCTTGCTTTTGATTTTGGAATGCAGGATGCTGATCTTATAATGCTTGCATTGGCAACTCATGAACCGCATTTTTCAATATTAAGAGAGGTGATTTTGACAAAATACTTAACAATAGATTCCTAGCTTTGACTACATATAAATATAATCTCGCATAGCTTATAGTGGAAAATCTAATACACTCAACCGTGTAGTAACTAGTAAGGTGATTTTGCAACTACACAAAGGAAGACTATGGTAAAAATAAGACAAATAAAGAGCAAAAATGTAATAACTACCTATTTGAAATCCATTTTACTTTTATATATAAAAGTAATTCCCCACATTCTGAGCATGTACAGGATGTCCTTATTAAGGAGCAGCAGCCACAAATTGCTGCTAAGCCTTTTGAGGTATGATAACTGATTTACATTCTACAAAACTTTGTTTTTATCTTGAGTCTCACGAATCTAACTGTTTGCAGTTTTTGCACATTTGGTTATTGAGGGAATATCTTCAATTGGACATGAAGATCCAAGATCCTCCCAAAAATGACAGCATTGATTTTGAGCGGATTATTGATGATTTCATCTTTATGTGTTTTTTTGCTGGAAATGATTTTCTGCCCCGCATGCCATCGTTGGAAATTCACGAGGTTTTAGCAAAATTTGTTGTCAGATACGGTGAATATAGAATATAAATACGTGATTAAGCTAACTTTCTTTTTTGGCTCAATCTTGTCAGGGGGCTATTGATTTACTAGTGACTGTTTACAAGAAAGAATTCAATAAACTTGGAGGATATCTTGTTGACATGAGCAGGGTAACACTGTTACTGTCTCTAATTCCTTTTTTGTTTGTTTATATTATACACACACACGCACACATTAATTTCGATTAATTTGACTACACACATTAATTTCCTTTAATTTGACTTCTATTTAATGAGTACTCATGAAAAGCAGGTTAAGGAGAAAAAGGCTGCTTTTGTGAAGTTATCAAGAGTTGAAAAATTTATACTCATGGTTGGTACATATGAAGAGAAAATTTTTAACAAAAGATCTGAAATAAGAGAGCGGAAGTTGAGAAGGCTTATTAGTGATTATGAGGATGCTGTAAGTTGAAATATATTTGAAAAATGGACGTGCATTCAGATTTTACAATATTCTCAGACTCATCAAATTACTTGTTCCTATCCAGAAGCAGAAACAACAGAATGGCGCTTGTTACTCAGATCATGATAAGGAAAGTAGTTCTGATTGTGCTCTTGTCATTAAGAAGGCCTTGGTCAACAATTTTCCAGCTTCATCTGCTGAGGTAAGTTGATGCTTTGTCAGGCAGGAGTTTAGTTTGTCTTAATACATGGTTTTTTGGACATCTTTGATTGATGTTTTTTACTCCAACATGTATTATATGGAATTTAATGGTGTTGATAATCTCTTTGCTCCTCATTATCAGATTTTGCAGAACTCAAAGGATCTAAAAGAGGAACTAAACAAATGCATTAGACAGAAATCTGACCTATTTAAGAGTGGAGAGTACCAAACTGACAGGGTATATACTTTTGCTCGAAAGGCCTTTTAAATTTTTTTTTCCTTTTACTTAGTTCTCTGATCAATTTGAAGCATGCCTATTTTAAAATTCAGCATATGATTAGTAAGTGCTGTTATTTTTTATTTCAGATAAAATTGGGAACTATTGGATGGAAAGAAAGATATTATAAAGAGAAGTTTTCCGTGGAAGGCCCCAATGATATTGAATCCAAAAGGAAGGAAATAGTATGTGTTTCCCCACAACTTTGCCAACTCTGGTCTTATTTGTGTTTTGTTCTTTTCCTTTTTCTGTTAGGTAGCAGTGCCTTTTGCAAAACAACATTCAGTGGTAGTGATGATAGATTGCCATTTACCTGTAGGTCCAGAAGTACACAGAAGGATTGTTGTGGGCTCTTCGATACTATTTTTCAGGAGTCGCTTCGTGGACATGGTAAGCCAATATGGTTAAAGATCTAACTTGATTCATTGTGTGTGTCATGTATTATATGTTTGAAAAATGAGAAATAAACCCAGCAAAATATATAGGTTTTATCCACACCATTATGGTCCATTTGCTTCGGACTTCAAGGGCATGGCCCAGGTGCGAGGATTTTTTGAGAAAGGTGCCCCATTCTTACCTTTTGATCAACTCTTAAGTGTCCTGCCCCCAAGGAGGTAACTCTCTTATGTTCTCCTATCTTCCCTCCTATTTGATACCATTCATTTTGAATTTCCTTTACCACAATAAAATTAACTGATTTTACTTTCTGGCAGTGCTCATGCACTTCCAAATGCCTACGCGCAATTAATGTTAGATGAGCAATCAAGCATATTTGACTTTTATCCTCTTGGTAAGCTGGTTTATCTTGTTTAGAGTTTTTTTTCCTTTTATATTTTATACTGTGTAGTTGTTTGAACTGGTTTTTTTAGCTCTTGTTCTTATTCTGTTTTTGGTTTTTTAGATTTTGAAGTTGACATAGAAGGAAAGCGATTCATGTGGCAGGTCTTCTCACTCAAGTCCCTTCGTATAATTAGCAAGTTTTTTTGTTTTTCATGCAGTGCAATATATACTGATTGAAACAAGTGCTGTGTCTTGTTAAGGGTATCTGCAAACTTCCATTCATAGAGGAAAGACGGCTATTGGCTGAAACCAGAGAACTAAAGAAGGGATTACCTGTATGAATTACTTAGTTTACTTAGTACCGTAGCACACAGATATTTTGAAAACTTCAATTGTCAATGATTTGTGAGTGTCCTATAAATTTCCATTTGTCTTTTGCAGGAAAATGAAGCGATTAGAAATTCTGTCAAAGTCGATAGCTTGTTTGTTAGAAGCACTAGCAAGTTAGCAAAGAAAATTTGCTCCCTTTCTGTAGAGCTAAACTCATCTTTCAAGTTAGATATGAGCATAAGGTTGGTCAATGCTGATGGATGGTTGAGGCTAGTACCTGTATACTGTCTAGTTCTCTTTGTTCTTTTCATGCTTCTACTTTAACAGCAGCAACGATCTTGTATTTATTTTTTTAACATTAGAAAATAATGAATAGTTCAGTGTTTTGTTTGTTATATTCTCATACTTTTAGCAGTGACGGCATTGGGGGTGTCATAAGTCCTTGCCTTGAGTGTGTTGAGAAGCTTTGCCCGGAGATCAAGATTTGTGAAAACTTGCAAGAAGATCATGTCTTGTATGCTATAAAAAAATATGCCTTTCGTTTTCATAATTAGCATTCAGCTTTGGATGTTTTCTTATTATCATTTTGATATCGGTTTATGTTGCAGATGTGTCTATTACGAGCTGCCTGTTGGTAGTTGTCATATCCCACGTTTGTTATCTGGTGTGAACCTTCCAACAAAGGTAAAACCGGGTTGCTTTCTGATCAAGATAACGTTGTTAACCCTGTATAGCATAGTCCAACTTCCAGCATGTATTAGATAGAAGAACAATACTTAAACAAGTATAACATTGATGTTAAAAAAAGTCTTTGGATTGAAAAACATTCTGCAGACAATCTTTGAAGATGACATTATGGAAACAGAACTCTGGCATGAACGTCAGAGACAAAGTCATTCTGAGAGGTAAATCTTATTTGCTCTTCCTTCCTTGCTTTTACTTTGTGTATTGGGGAGCTACATATAAATCCTTGATTGATTGACTTGAAAATACAGGAGTGGAAACAGTCGAGGCAGTGCTTTGAAGTTGTCTCCAAATGCTACTACTCAGGATAGAAGAAGCTTTTCATCAAATATATCTGCTGAAGCCATTTACAATGGTGCTGGTGTTGGATGGGGTTCAGGTAGAGGGAACAACGGTCTCAACATGAAAAGGATTGATACCGTGGCAAATGAGAGAATGTCATCGTTGTCTCCTTTGCATACACAACTTAAGGATGCTGGATCTCATCATGTCACTGCCATGAGAGATACAAGATCGCAGCAGTTTGCTGACAACTTTAGACAATTAAGAATATCACAGTCTAATCAATTGCCAAGGCCTAGTGGTGGAGCTCAGTTTCGGACATCTAAAAATGGTTTCACGAATCAGTCCAGCAATGTCTCTTATCAAGGTTCGCAATCTGGGACTATACCTTATGGTTGTGGACGAGGTAGACTTCAGCATGGTTCTAATAATGCAAATTCATGGAGGAGTGCTCCTACTAACACCCCATTGCGGCCTCAATGGCGTGGTGCAAAGGCTTACCAAGTGAAAGACCAAAAAATCGTTGGTAAACAATTACCTTCCTACGGTAGGGGAAATGCAGCTTGATGGTCTAGTCGCAAATGAGTATTGTTTTTGTTTTTATTCTGGTCTAGTTACAATTTTGTTTTTATTCTGGTCTTGTCACAATTTTTTTGTGTCATCTTCACCAACTCGTAAAACCACTAAAAGCTGTGAATGGGGATGAGGCCAACTTGTGTTGTGTGCTTTTGTGCTTACTTTTTCATTTATCTTACACTAGCATTTTAAAAAGATCACAAAATGACGTGGATTGGCTATATAACTAGATCATGAATTTGACAAGTAGTTATATTAGATCACTTGATCATTATAACTTTTTCTTTTCAACACAGCTATGTGACACGGGAAAATAACAAAGATAGGTAAAGAGACTTAAACTAACATAAAATTCAAGAGTCAGTTGTTTATCAAGAAATAGGAAACTGAATAAGAGTCTTTCTCATGATTTCTATTTTGTCTAGCGCACAAGTACATAGGTATATATCATTCTGAGTCTTTAGTTTTGGGCCCTTGAACGAATCCCAATGAAGGATAGGTGGTGAAGCCCAGCCCAAGAGGGTTAAGTGGACACGTGCTCACTTGCTAAAATGGTACGAAATAAATAGTTGTGCCTTCTGCCTTGCGTGGCCGGAACAAATACGTTACAATAAGTAATTATTTACGTCAACCTAAACAATATTACCACAAGGCGCGCATTTGCCAATTCGAACCCGCGTTTTTATTTTTTAAACAATCATCGAGTAAAACAAGATACCAAAATAAGTTTGCTATTTTGGGTGTTATATGTTCTACGGTATTATATTATTCTTAATTAAATAAATAAAGGAAAAACTTGAATGAAAACCATAAATGTGTTTTCTAATATAAGTTTTTTCATTAAATTTTTTCCTTAATTACAAAAATAATTTACTTCAATTTCAATTCCTGGAGTGGAGGGAAAAGTATGAAGGACTATTCAACATGTGATTCACACTTAACCTTAGCTGAATAGAAGCGGTTGGGTTGGAAATGAATCTAACTAAGTTGCGTAAGGTTTAATTTAGGCTCAACTCAATAAAAAAGTCAAGCTTATTTTATTAGCTCATGTTCAATTTGACTTAAGCTCACAAGTTGTTCGAACTTAATGATTTAATATCAAACTTAGTTTTCTAGTAAGCGAGAGCTTGTTAGGAAAAGTTTAATTTAGAAGCTAACTGTTTTTTTCTCGATAGTTTACTTAACAAAACCTCATCTATTTATAATTACTCTACATCCTTAATAGAATAGAGTGAAAAGTGGATATATAGTCAGACAAGCCGACCTAGTCCGATTCGTACAACTATGGTACTTTTGGTGTGCAGATAATTGGGTTGGTCGGCTCCACATTAGCTTTGCTTGTTCTTATTTTCTTCATGTTATGCTTGAGGTTAGGAGGATTTCAGTCCCGAAAACAGTAAGTAAAAATAAATTTAAAAATAATTTAACAAATAAATTTTTGAAATATATAAATAAGTATTTTATTTTATTTGTGTATAGTGGTTTTAATGATCCCTTGCATGAATGTGGTTGGGCCTAACTAGAGTGGGACACAAAAAGGCCCCATTGCCAAGCCATTCCCATGCCAAGATGAGAATCACTTGTCTCTCCACTTAAATTCTACCAAGTGTTCTAAACTTAATTACATATCCATTTTCCTTCCTTTTTATTTTTCACTTGACAGAATTTAAGTGGAGAGACATGAAAGAGGACAGAAAATCGGGACAAATGATCTTCATCCCCCATGCCACTCATCCATTAGGGCAAATACCTAGAAACTATCACTCATAGTCACAAAGAAAAGGCACTTTCTAAAGTTCTTTGTCAACTATGCCAATATATGCTTCCTATATGACGTTGACGACATTCGTCATCCTTGTGAGCGTAATGGCTCTAGCTTTAGCTCCCTACTTGGTGTATAAGTTCTTTTGTTGTAGGTGGTGGGGGTGGAAGTACTACCAGCGTGCAGAAGATTAGGTTGGTTAGCTCCATACTAGTTTTGTTTATTCTTATTTTCTTCATTTTGTGCTTGAGGCTGAGAAGGATTTCAACACCCAAAAATAGTAGGTAAAATAATTTTTAAAATAATTTAACAAATAAAATTTTGAACTATATAAATAGGTATTTTATTTTATTTGTATACAGTGGTTTAATGATCCCTTGCCTGAATGTGGTTGGGCCTAACTAGAGCACGACATAAAAAGAAGACACTTTATGAAATTCTCTATCAACCATGCTGATTTTTGCTTCTTCTATGACGTTGACAACATTTGCCTTCTTGTGAGCGTAATGGCTATAGCTCCCTTCTTGGCATATAAGTTCTTTGTTGCAAGTGGTTGGAGTGGGAGTACTACTGATGTGCAGGTGGTTGGGTTGGTCAACGCTTAAGGTTTAGGAAATAATTTAACAATTTTTTTAAATATATAAATAGGTATTGTATTTTATTTGTATAGAGTGGTTTAATGATCCTTGCTTGGTTGGGCTTAACTAGATCAGGACAAAAAAGGCCTCATTGCCAAGTCATTCCCACGTCACTTATGCCTACATTGCTCAGCACAAATACTTAGACACTGTTACTCACAAAAGAAAAGATACTTTTTGAAATTCTTGTTCAACCATGCCGATTTCTGCTTCCTCTGAGACGTTGACGACGTTCGCCATCCTTATGAGCTTAATAGCTCTAGCTCTAGCTCCTTACCTGGTGTATAAGTTCTTTGTTGCTGGTGATGGTGGTAGTGGGAGTACTACCAGCGTGTAGATGGTTAGGTTGGTCAGCTCCATACTAGTTTTGCTTGTTCTTATTTTCTTAATGTTATGATTGAGGCTAAGGAGGATTTCAACACTCAAAAATAGCATGCAAAAAAAAATTAAAAAAAAATTAAAATATATAAATAGGTATTTTATTTTATTTGTATATAATGGTTTAATGATCCCTTGCATGAATATGGTTGCCTCATTGCCTAGCCATTCCCACGCCACTCATGCTTACATTGCTCAGCACAAATACCCAAACACTGTCGCTCACAGTCATAAAAGAAAAAACACTTTCTGAAATTATCTATCAACCATGTTGATTTTTGCTTCCTCTATGACGTTAGCGACATTTGTCGTCCTTGTTATTGTAATGGATCTAGCTCTAGCTCTCTACCTAGTGTATATGGTGAGAATGGGAGTACTCCCAACGTGCATATGGTTAGATTGTCGGCTCTACACTATATTTACTTGTTCTTATTTTCTTCATGTTGTGCTTAAGGCTAAGGATGATTTTGGCACCCCAAAGGCAGACACAATAAGGTAATTTTGCAGTTCCTTGTTTTCTTGGCTCTTGATTCCTTTAATAGTCTCTACTCCTTATTCTCAAGGTCATAAAACACCCTGAGCTCAAGATTAAGCGCAACCCAAATGACCTTCTTCATGACCTGTACTCTACTGATAGGGCACAATACTCTGCTTCGATACTAGAGCTAGTAGTTAGGGTTTGCATCTTGCTTTGCCAAGAAATAAGAGAGTCACCAAAGCATCTAGAGTTAAAGTTCTCGATCTTGAAATACTCTCGTTGCTACCTCGTTGTTTTAGGCCATTCTCCAGTGTCGTACTCAGTTTATGTACTTCCACTCGTTGCCATCACTGTACTCCCATCGCCATCGTCATACTCCCGCTGTAGCTCCCTATCTAGCATATTGCCACTTTGTTTGTTGCAGGTGGTGGGAGTGGGAGTACTACTACTACCTGCCTAGTAGGTTTGGTTGGCTCCACACTTGAACTATTTGTTCTTATCTTTTTTATGTGGTGCTTGAAGTTAAGGGGAATTTTAGCACCTGAACATAGAGGCAGTAAGGTAATTTTGCAGTTCCTCATTTTTCTGGAACTTGCTTCCTTTTAGAGTCTTTGCTCCTTGTTTTAAGAGGCCATGCAATAGCCTGAGCTCAAGATTAAGAGCAACTCAAATAGAGCTGGAAATAAATCGATATGAGATGAGTGAGGCCTAGCTTAGGCTCAGATCAATAAGAAATCAAACTTATTTTATTAGCTCAACCACAATTTTCTTTAAGCTCACGAGCTGTTCAAGCTTAATGAGCACAGTCTTCACATAAGCGAAAGCTTGTTAAGGAAAGTTGAATTTAAAAATTGACTGTTTAATTCTCTAGAGTTTGGCTTAATAGAGACTCACCTATTTATAATTATTTCATGTCCTTAATAAAAATGGGAGTGAAAGGTGGATATATAGTCAAGTATATAATGGGAATAGAACTCTAGAACACTCCCCACCCAACTTTTAAAATATCTATATATTTATAAAGTTTATAAAATATCTCCGATAAATATATTTAGATATTTTTAATAAATATGTAGATTATTTACAAACAATTTTTTAAAAGTTCCATGGCCTAATTACTCTTTTTAAAGATTTATACTATTCTTAAATCCTTAGTCTTGAATTTGTAATTCGATAATTTTTTTTTTGCATATATTTCTTTAAAAAGGATATAGCCATACAAAAAAATAAATTAAAATACTAATATATATTAAATTAAATATTATGGACATTTTTAAAAATAAATAAATATATATCGAGGCGACTCACAACTTAATGAATTGAACAAGTAAAAACTTAAGCTCAACTCATTTAATAAATGAGCTAAAATTTTTAATTAATTGAATTATAAATGAACCAAGTCGCGAGTAAGTTTATAAGCTGACTTGACTCATTGTCGGTCCTAAGAAGTGATATGTTTAGATGGAGGATTTTTAAGAGAAAAAAAAGGAAAAATATATTTTTTATTTTTAAATTAGGAGAATTATAAAATATTTATAAGAAAATAAATAAAGAATGATCGAAATGTTATGTGATTATCTTTTATTTAAAAAATTAAATATAGTGAATGTTTAATCAAAATAAAAAATAAGACATCAATTTCTTTTCTCCCTAAAATCTTTAAAAAATTCAAGTCCTAAATATACCCAAGAAAGGAACTTATTACATTTTCCTTTTAAATCAAAGTAAAATTCTAACACCCAAAAAAAAAATATTTGTTAAAGATTTTTGTTTTCTTCTTACATATATAAATATATAATTATTTATTTGTGAATTATTGTACAAGTGGTTGCTTCCCTCCACATCTATATCCGAACCAAATTCCCTCCTTCCTCTCTTCTATCTTTCCCTCGTTTTCTGCTCTCTTTCTTTCTTTCTCTCTCCCGCTTTTTCATTTTCTCGCTTGCCAAACACCCAGATCTCACCCCTTCTTCTCCCATTTCCCCTTCCGATTGCCCCCCAGTTCCTTCTCTCACCATCAATTCCGAACCCCGAAACCCAAACCCTCTCGATCCCACCCCCAACAACCGACCTCGATCTCCGGCCGGTGGATGTCGGGCACCCCACCTCCCTCCGCTGCCGCTAACCCGCCAGAGCAGATCATGCAGTCGATGAAACGGCAACTTCCGTTCTCGTCGATGAAACCGCCGTTTGTTGCCGCCGGAGATTATCATCGCTTCGCCCCCGACCACCGCCGAAATGTTGACCAAGAAGCCGAAGCCGTCGTCGTCAAGTCTCCAGTGAGTATTGCCTAATTTTATATTATTTTTTCAATTTTCGGTATTTTTAATCTTCTGTTTCGGTTTTTAAATTTTTTTAATGTTTTTTTGGTGGTTGGTGATTTTTGTTGAGTTTTTAGAGTGGGTTTTTTAGTTTGTTGTTCGGTGATTATGTAGTGAACTAGAGATCTGTTCAATTTAAGAGTTTAATCAGTTACTGAGTTATTAATTTGTTGAAATTAGTCACTGAATTAGTTCTGGAGCTGAATTATAACTTGGTTTTTACTAAAGGAGCCTACCTTTTTTTTGGGGGGTATTAGACGTTGATGTATGATTTAGAGGCCCTGTTTAGCTGAACTGGAAAATTGGTGTCATGAACAATATATACTTACATGTTCAAAGGTGTATGCAGTGAGAGCATACGCTTGTCTAATAAGCTCCTACTGTGATAGTATCCATTATTTTTGGTGCAAACATTACTGGGCATTTGACCACAAATGAGGCACTCCATCCACATGTTCCTCAGATAGGAATTCCGAGTAAAACCATGTTGCAATTCCTTGGGGAGCCATTCATACTATCTGATAAAAAGCAGTTATTTATATTTATGTCAAATTGAGTGTGCAAAAATGAATTGAGCATAATTTTGTGATGGATTGACCTGCCAAATCATATAAATGCAGTGGAATGCTGTCTTTTTCCTTCCTCTTTTCAAAGGTCTATTGACATCTTTACAAGTATTGAGTTATGCACGTATGCTTGTGTTGTCATTTGTGATAAGTAAATATCTCTTTGCAATGATGTGAAGCTACATATAGATTGTCCATTACGGTCAGATGATTATGCTACATGAATTGTTTATGAAAATGTAATTCTTACAATTCTTACTTCTTCTGTATATTCTCTTTTCTATTGATTTCACGTGTTATGTTTATACATTTCAGCAATTGAAGCGGAAGAGTGAAACAGCCGATTTTGAAGCTGATTCTGGTGATAGGATGATTCCTGGATCCACTGAAGCAGCTAATAGTCCTTTACAGACGCCTATATCAGGAAAGATGGGGAAGGGAGGCAAATCCTCTAGGCTTACAAAATGCAACAGATCTGGACCTCAAACCCCAGGCTCAAATATTGGTGAATATTATGTTCCAAACTTTGTATAGTACAAAGTAGGCTTTTATATTTATGGTTTTGATAAATATCCAAATAAAATTAAGGTAAACCAATATTTTGGTTGCCAAATAGATTGCTGTCAGCTAACGTATACCATCTTTCATTTACCTTTCAATATTGGCTTGCAAAATATTTAGATGTGTTTTTTCCCCTATAAATTTGGCAGGTTCTCCTTCAGGCAATAATCTCACTCCTGCTGGTCCTTGTCGTTATGACAGCTCTTTAGGTATTACAGCATTGCTCATGTCTTCATTAGTTCATTGTTGATCATCAGGGTTTTATTGTTATTCAATTCTTTATATGCTTCACTGATGGAAATGAAGTCTCTGTATATATTATTTTAATTATCCTATGTCTTTTTCTTTTTAAAAAAATTTAGGACTGTTGACAAAGAAGTTCATCAATCTGATTAAGCAAGCAGAGGATGGTATTCTTGATCTGAATAAAGCAGCTGACACATTGGAGGTTAATATTTTTTCTTCTGGTCTAAATTTTCCTTGCTGTATAGTTTGATTACTTGATGGTACTTGTGTATCTACAGGTGCAAAAGAGGAGGATATATGATATAACAAATGTTCTTGAAGGGATCGGCCTTATAGAGAAGAAGCTCAAGAACAGAATTCAATGGAAGTAGGAATGCTTTCTATACGTCTGTCATTGTTGTCATATTTGTTATCCAAAGTGTTGAAACTCTTTACCAACTCCTTGATGATTGATCAGGGGACTGGATGTTTCAAGACCAGGGGAGGCTGATGATAGTTTTGGTAGTTTACAGGTTAGGAATGATTCAATTTTCTGCTTAGAATTCACATGGAGATGGTTTCCTTTGGAAGATATAAAGACTGATGATAGATTGAATTTATGATTTCTTGTCAAGAACTTTCCTTTTTTTTTTCCTTGTGGAAAGCTAGTTTGTCTTTGAAACATTTGATGTGAGACAAGCTTGTGAAACAGATTTTTTATTTCATTTTATTTTGGTTGAAATAAATGTATGGACCTTCTGACTTGAATTTCAGTAATCATGTAATTTGCTTTGCAATGGGATATTGGGATTGCATTCAGGTTTATAATTTATTGCATATATAACTTCAAATGTAGTATTAATTCTTGAAATTTGTTGGTGTTTGATTTATTTTTGTTTCTCGTCTGCAGGCAGAAGTTGAAAGTCTTACAATGGAGGAGCGCCGGTTAGATGAACAAATAAGGTCTGGGTGCCATGCCTTTGCTGATTCTTCTTTATTGAATAATTGCATTGTTTGTCTGCTATTTATTAACTGAGTTTAAGTTTTTTAATTATTGCAGGGAGATGCAAGAAAGACTACGGGAACTTAGTGAAGATGAAAACAATGAGAAGTAATAGTTATTTTTACCTTTATCCATATTTGGTTATTTTGCCATTTTTTTATGTTCATAACTTTATTTGATGTGTTTCTCTTTAATCTATTTCCAACATCATAGGTTGCTTTTTGTCACTGAGGAAGATATAAAGAACTTGCCCTGCTTCCAGGTTAGTTTCTTCATGTAAGCATGTTAATAAATATTTTTATGTGGCAATTCTATATCTTTGCGTCTTACAATATAAATTTATTTTGGATGTTAACTGAAGACCTTTTTTTTCTACTGCCAGAATGAAACCTTGATAGCAATTAAAGCTCCACATGGTACCACTTTGGAGGTCCCTGATCCTGATGAGGTAATTTGAGAATGCATGAAGAGTTGTGTAGAAGTTATTAATATCACATGCTTCTTTCTCAATGCAAATTTCCCACGTTCTATTAGGCTGTTGATTATCCCCAGAGGAGATACAGGATAGTGCTGAGAAGCACAATGGGCCCAATAGATGTTTACCTTGTTAGGTATGCTTACATTTTCGGTGGTTCTCAAATCATTTACCATAAGTGTCATTTTGTTTTTGCAATGGTATGGTCAGATGACAATGCCTGATGAAGCAATGATGCTTGACGATTGCAACAAGTAATAAAATTGACATTCCTTATCTCCCCTTTTCTGTCTGCCATTCTAGTCAATTTGAAGAAAAGTTTGAGGAGATTAATGGTGTTGATGTTGCACCCAAATTTCCATCCACTCCAGAATTTAACAAGCAACAATCAACAGTGGTCTCAGAGGATAGAGGGAAGGACATAGAAGTGCAGGGACAAGATGGTCATGGGCCTAGTTCAGATTTTACTACCTCACAGGACTTTGTGAGTGGGATCATGAAGATTGTTCCTTCAGATGTTGATGTAAGTATCACCTCAGTCTGAGATATTTGTTTTATGGATTTACATATAATACATATATTGCAAATTGTGAGGATGAGTGTATCTTATGGCAACAAAGTTCCAAAAGCTGTAGTATTGTTTCTGATTTAAGAAATGAAAGCAAAGGTTTTGGAGCTCATTTGAAACATTTTTTTCCTCTTTGCAGAGTGATGCTGATTACTGGCTTTTATCGGATGCTGATGTTAGCATAACAGACATGTGGAGAACAGAACGTATCCTCTCTGGACAAACTTAGCCTCCATTTCATTTTTTATATATGATACACACACCAGGAGGGGAGGGGTTCGGGAGTTTCATTTTTTTAAAATTAATATATATATATATATATTTAGTCTTGGTGTTGTTTTGAAACTTCCTTGATATGTTTACAGCTGGAGTTGAATGGAATGAACTGGATACACTTCAAGAAGATTATTGTATGACTAATGAGCACACTACGACCCCAACTCATCCTCCGAATGTAAGTGAAGTGTCTTCTGCATCTAATCCTACTGGAGGTTGAAGCTTCAAAAGGATATATTGTGAATCTAAAGGGAAAGTGGTGTTTTTTTTTTCCCACTGAGAACCTATGACATCCAGCCATTCCCCCCATGTATCCTCTTCAACATAGCTCTAGAGGTTGGATAGAAGGTTCCATGAAGATGCTTTCTCAATGTTTCTCCAAGAAGTTCGTCCGAGGAACTGAGTGGCCAGTCAACTTGCTCATTGTACAGTTAAATATTACATAATCCAAGCGATCTTGTAGTTAAAGAAAAAACAAAATCTTGCGGCTTTGCTGAACCCATCCTTGTATATTATTGTTAGTCTTGACTTTCTAGAGCACTTAGCTCGATATCTATGTTTGGCAAGCAATAAAAACATACTTCGGAACGCAAATTGACATAAAACTATGCTCTCAGGCAATGTTATCCCTTATTAAATCCGTCCATTTCAATAGCTGCAATGCGCGCAATTCAGCACATTGTTGGTGAAATGGCAAGTTTCATCAGGGATTCTACTTCTAGGGTCATTCTGCTTCCTTTCAGCTACCTTCTCGTTTCTATCTGTTCCTCTTTCTTGATATTCCAATATTAGTGACTATAACCAGTAATTTCACCAGTGAGCTATAGCAATTCTAGGAAGGGGCGGAAATGGAGGATGCAATCATGCAAAGTGAATTATAGCAATATTAGGTATTACATTTGGATTGTTTTATATTTTCATTTTTGTCTTTATTAATATTTATAAAAATGTCACATTATTTTTATTTTATTTTATTTTATCATTTTCTTTACAAAATCTTAAAAACAAGAAATAGAATAAAATAAGGTAGTATTTTCGTAAATATTAATAAAAACATATCAATTAAAAAAAAATACCAAACGCTCCCTTATTGACGTACAATTGGGGGATTTAGATTGTTTATTATTAATCATTTTCATTATCGTTGACGATAATAACAAGGATGTACATGGTCATAAGTGTGAAACAAATGTTCATCCAGCGAAATGAAAATCTTATTAAAAGAAGTAGCATATTACAAATGAAACATTGTTTGGCATTTGAAGGTGGCTACAAGCTACTTATCTTTCTCAGCTTTCTTCCCAATCCAACCGGCCACAAGTGGGGTAAGAGCTACTGTGGGAGGAAACCTAATTGGAGATGCGGCTTTATGTGCAGCATATGCCAAAGCAAAGGTGCCAACTTTCTCGCCGGTCTCATCAATTGAGATTCCTACCTGAAAGGATAAACACATGATGTATAAATCCGTGGCAATTATTTATTGTTTTAAATTAGATTGCAATCTACATTAGGTTTTGATTTAGTGTTGCACCTTCTGCAACAAAGCTTGGACGTCAATTCCAGCGCTAATTAGTGCATAACATAGAGTGAAAGAGATCAATGACAGAGTAATGGAGGTGGCCAGGTATGCTCCTCCATATTTTGCTAGCAAATCCTTGGCTTGATCACCCTTTGATTTCTGTTGTTCAGAATTATCTTTATCTTCATCCTTTGAGCTGAAAATCTGCAAAAGACCATGATTTTCATTTTAGATAGAATAGAAAGGTACTGATTCACTACTGAACATTCCTTGAAGATATAAATTCACCCACAACCCATCATTTGCTCCCCCAAAACTGGAGTGGGGGGAAAGAGGAGGCTAAAGGAAGAAATGGAAAAAGAAAACCCACAATTCAAGGATAAACACATAAGCAGAAGCTTAATAATTGGCTATGACTTCAAAAATAAAACTTTGATCACGTGGCACATCTTTTGTAGTAGACGCAACATTTAAACTGAGACAAAGCTGCATCAAGGAAGCAACACAAATTCGATTTGACAAGTAAAACTAGTCATTTTCCCTCACTGGTTCAAACTATAATTTTTCAAGGTTTCTGTTTCCTGTCCCTGAAAATCTTCAGCAACCAAATCATATCTTGGTATATCCTTCGAATATACTTTTGATTTTCTCTAAGCTCAATCCAAATTGTGCTTCTTTCTTCAACAAAGGAAACAATACACACACTTTGCATTTAAGCAAAGAAACAGAGGTAACTTACTAGCAATTGTATACAAACAATAAATCACCCAAACATAAGAACACTTTGATTTATGAAAATGGAAATCTTTAGCAACCACATACTCTTAGTTAAACCAAAATAGATGAGAGAAAGAAATGGGCACCTTCCACAGACCAGCTTCAAGGCCATACTTCTTTGTAACTTCCTCAGGTGAAGATGGCTGTGATGGGCTTTTGATTTCCTCTGTTTTCTCTCTAAGAGCTCTCACTCTGAAGCCCTTTACATGGGATTTATGTGAGTGAAATGAAGCATAATTGCAAAATCTGCTATTTCCCTTGCTCGGTAAAGAAGCACAAGAAAGTGATGGGAGTAGCAGAGATGCTGTCATGGTTGGCCCCTCACAGAATCTTGTACCTAATACTCAAAGCATATGTTGTTTAATGATCAAAGTTGAAAGCAGAAAATATTGAAAATCTCAGAGACACAATGTTTTCTGTGAGCTCACTTGAGCCAACAAAGAAAGAAGATAGTAAATGATAACGATAGGACAAAATATCAGTTTATAAATTATAATTAGTTGTAATGTCCACACCCCACCGTTGCCTGCTCACATGTTACAATGGGAAATTACTCTATGGGCTCCCAAAATAAGCCCAAGAATAGGATGCGGTCAGGGGATGTGGCTTGAAGTTTATGGTCATTGGAAGGGACATGTAGCAATACCAGCACCACACAATTACTTCACCCGGTCATCTTCAAATTTGTTCACTTCATTTTCCTATATTATTTTTATAGGTCAACATTTTTTTTCTGTAGAAATTGGTTCTCAGTTCATACACTTCCAACGATATATAGGGCCAAGCAAAAAATTCCTGTACCAAAGTTATGTAAAATGTACAGCTTTACATGCTAGTTACACAACGAGAGAAAGGATAATTTGATTTTAGATTTTTATTCTCACAATAAATGAATTTTTTTAGGTAACTATGGCACAAAAATTTTTACGTAGGCTATCTCACAAATTATTTAAACCCTTCATTATAAATTCACTTGTAATGATTATCAAGTAAAAAGATTTACCATCCATGACCAACTTTCAACTAAGGAACCCCTGTTTGGCAAGACTCCCCTATCGCGCAATTCTCTAAATTTAAACTATACCTTAACAAGTTAATTAAGTTTCTCTCAAAACTTTTTTTTTTTCATTTTATCCCGTACAACGTCCCCCCCCCCCCCCCCCCTACCTTTTTGGTGAATGTACAACGATTTAAATTTTAGTTCAAACGTAGTCCTGCATAGAAGTACTATAGAGTAACTCAGATTGTTGCATTCTTAATTATATTGAGTGTGTACTGATAGTTTATTTATTGAAAGAAATAAAAAGTATTGATATTGACAGGTTAGGTTTTTAAAGTGATTAATTCTTAACACGATATTAAAACACTTTCCACCAAATAATTAAAGTTTGATTGGTTCTTGTTACCCACATTTTTAATTTATTTAAAATTTCCACGAAAGGTTTTGGAAGGAAGATTTGGATGGACTACACACACCGACTCAGAAATTTTAGATAATGAAAATAAAGGTAATGCACAAATATTAAAAAAAAAATCAAATAAAAATATATATTAATAAAAATAATAAAATATTAATTTATAATCATTTCCTTTACACATAATAATTTTTTTATTATTAATATTATGAAATATTTTTCTCTTTTTATATATAAATGATCTTGATTATTAATCACATGGGATGAAGCTTAAGAAAAGATAGATGGATTTTAACTTTTATTATTATAAATTTATTTATCATATCAAAACAAAGTTAAAAATAAAAATAAAAATAAAAATGACAAATAATTGTCATGAATAATTAAAAAAATTTAAAGATAAATGAAGACATATGTCCCAATTCTTCTATACATAAGTCCGTCCATGTCTACACAAATGACATATTTAGATATACGCTCTATGCATGTGGGAGAAGGCTAATATGGACTAACCTAAGTTTTGGACTATGGATGGACCACTGTTCTGAATCGTTGATATATTAATTAACAAAATCAAAGGCTGAGATGAGTGATTTGAAACTTGTAAAAGATGTAATAAAATAAAAAATTATTTGTAACTCCTGCCACCCTCTCTACACTTCTCCTCCAGCCATTACTCCACCGGCCACCTACAACACTTCTACTCTGCCGCCCACCCCTTCTGCACCTCTGCCAGCCACTCAGTTTCCAGCTACCCCAACACCCAGCCCACCTTCGCCATCCACACTGTCAATTTCTCCACCACTAGCATCTCCAACACCTCTATCTAGTAGCGAAGCTCCTCCAAGTCTAGTGACTCAGCTCTTGCCTCCTCCTCCGTTGAGCTTTGGCATGCCTTCAACTCCATCTCCACCTTTGTTTAAGTCTTTGTCGCCACCATCGTCCAAGTCTCCTTTGCTGTCGTCTTCTCGTCGAGTATGTCAACCGACATTGCTATGATGTTTGGTTTTGAAGCCTCACAACATCAAACACTCTCTATTTCTTATCACAAAACTCGTAATGGTGCCACCAGTGAGTTCTCCAGAGAGAGAGAGAGAGAGAGAGAGAGAGAGAACAAAAGCGAGGTGAGCTGGGAAAAAGAATTTTTCTTTTTTGGGAAAAGTGTATGCAGTCCCATTGAACTTTAACCATTTTACAAATCACCACTACGAATTTTAAAACATTTCCAATTAGTCTCTAAATTTTAATTAATATCCCAATAGATCCTTCTGTTTAATTTGAATTTGTTTATTCATTAACGATGATATTGTGTAACAATATCTTATCTATATTAATATTTTTTGGATTTGTTTATTAATTTATTTATTAAAATTTGATTATAAATACATTTTGTTATTACAAAATAAATAAAAACAAATTTTGTTTTAAAATAATTTTTTTATTTTGTAAGGGAGAAAATATATTTAAAATTAAAATTTAATAAAAAATAATAAATAGTTCTTAATTAATTGTTAATACAAGTAAAATGATATCATGTGTCATCTACCACTTTCTTTGGAATGGATGGTCCATTTTTTATCACGAGCCAAAGTTTGTAGTCGATGAACTGAATGAATATTCTTATGCACTCCTTCCAATAAGTGTAGTTTGACTCATCAAAGTATGGTGGCCTTAAGATGGATTGCCCTTCAATGACATTTGAGTTCATCAAGTTTCCGGCCATTGAACCTGCAAAGATCGACTTCTTAAGCAGTTAAGCCTTCCAGAGAATTAAGCTCTGGTACCAATTGACAAAACCAGGAGGGGGTGAATTGGTTTTATATGGTTCAATAACAGAAAATTTAAATTATTAAACAATAATTCTAATATAAAGACAAGTAAAATTGAAAGTAAAGAGGAAAGAGTTAAGAGAAATGCACAAATAATTTTTATACTGGTTCGGCCACAACCCGTGACCTACATCTAGTCCCCAAGCATAAGTTCGAGATTTTCTTCACTTGTCGAATTTTCTCTTACAAGAACTTCGACGAACCTTCCTCTACCTTAATGTCAAGGTAGAGTTATAATGGTTTCTTTAACCAAAGATACCACCAAACCTCCCCCTACTTCTACTCGAAGAAGAGTAACCTTACAATAGTTTCTTTCACTTTTATACTCTTATAAAATGAGTTACAATGGATTTCAAAAACAAGCTCTCTATGTAGAGTGGATACATAAGTGTAGAACTAATTAGGAGGAGGAAGATAGATATAACAAACTTTTAGCAATTCCTCACTTTTGATTTGAGCAAGTCTTTGTTCTCTTTGATCCTTTCCAAGGCCTTCTATATATAGTAAAATGCTTTCCTTAACATTTGCTAGCCGTTGGAAGTTGCAAAAAAATCAGCTAAGAGACTTTAAAGCCCATGGGATATGTAGCTAATACGTTTTTAAATAGTTACTGTTTTAGCTCCCAGTAGTTGTTAGTTCACTCAGTACGTGCTGTTTTAGTTGCTGTTCTTTTCTAGTTTGAGTATGACAACATTTTATTCAAATTTTTAACTGTTGGAGCATTCATTTACACTTAAAAGAGTTTAATCCAATCATAAAGCGGTATAAATGACTTGTCTCTAATAATAATAAAAATCAAATATTAAGTAAGGAAATGTTTTATAAATAAATCAAATTTTAAAAACTTTCTTTCTATACTTCAAATTTGAAATTCAAATATAAAGCACATGCTAAAAATCATTTTTAACATTTAACCAAAATTAAGAGATTTAAATAAATCAAATATATGCTCAAATAACTTAATTTACATTCATCAAAACTTAAAAACCCAACAAATTGTATTTTGAGGTTATGGGATTTGGACTATATATTCATCATTTTTCATTCCTTAACCTGTTTGTAAGTATAATTAAAACTGGAGTCATTCAAATTTGAAATCCACAACATTCAAAATTTTGCGCCACTTTGCAGAATGTATCCTCTTTATACGCAAGGTAAGAACTTCATACATCGGCAGAAGGCAATTTAAAACAAACTACCTTCGGGCTTCCATTGATTGGACTTTGGTTTATAGAATGGATTGGATGTATAGTCCAATAATTGGTTTTCAGTATTAACCAGTTATTTTATATATGCGTTAGGTGTTCAAGATTTCGTAAGAAACTAATCAAGAATTTACACAGGATTCTTCAACCAACCAAATAAAATAAATAAGATTATGATAACTTGCCTGCAGCACAACAGAGTTGATGATATCTGCATATCTGACTGCCAAATTCAGTGACATAGACCTAGCAGGTGCAATAGCATAGCACCTGACCGTCTTCCTCTCAATATTTCTGAGTCTATCTCGATTCTGCACCACCACCATGCTCAACATAGCTGCTACTTCTGATCCAAGGGAATGTCCAGCAAAAGTCAGTGTGGCGAGCGTAGGTTTGATTTTCATGTTTTATAATTATATGTTTCCAATAATTTTATAACTTGATATATTTCTAAGTCATACATCGATCAAATATTAGAGTAAGAAAATTATGAGCATATATAAAAATAAGAGATAAATGTTAAGTTATAATAAAAATATATACTGACTTGTTGGAGTAATGTTATTGAATTAGAATATTGGATTTTTAATATAATATTTTAAAAATTATGCACTTATTGACTTATTTAAAAGAATAGGTCCATTGACCTATTTCAAGGTTTAGGTTATTTAGTTTATGTAAAAGTCTGTTTACCTATTTAAAAGTAACATTGTTAATTTATGTAAAGGTCTATTGACTTATTTAAAAATAAATCTGTTAGTTTATTTAAAGACATGTTGACTTATTTAAAGGCAGATCTATTAATTCATTTAAAGATCTTATTGTAAAATAGGTCTTTAAATAAATTTTCAAGCTAGATTTTTAAAAAAGTCAAGCTTTATTTTAAAAATTAGCTTATTTCAACTTTACAAGTCAATCTCAAGTTTTATAATTGAAATACAGGTCAAGTCTATTTAAGTTAAAACCTGATCTAACTTGACTTTTTTTTACCAATAATTTTATGTCAAAACTCAAAGTGAGTAACTAGCAAGACGGCAAGACCGAGTATTTCTCTGCTTAAAAAACAAATCAAACGTTGGAATGCAGACCAGATGTAATCACGTAAACTTACGGATATGTGTGTGTATATATATATATATATATAGTGTTTTACTACACTATTGAAAAAATGGTTACTATATCTTTGCTTTTAATAAAATATGTAATTATGAGCAACTATTATTTCTGTATGTTGTAATATATCTTTTAACCGGCGAGAAATAATATAGTGTTTAAGTAGTATGCCAACAATAATAGCAGCAAGTAGCAAGTAGAAGCAGGTGAATAAATGGCAAATGGCTTTTTATTCTGTTTTACGTACGATGCTGCAAAGTAATGCTATATTGCCATTGCACCATATAATTTGTCATTGAACAAGGAAAAAAGAAAAATAAAAAAAGCTTTAATGTTTAATCCTCCTCTCAGTGGGACAGATTTTAACTAATACCAAATCATTTATTAGAATGAAACTTCTGGTGGTCTACTTATGCAAGTCGGTTGATTTACGCCTATTTTGAATATATATAGCTTATTTTAAAATGAAGCGGCAGATTCTTGTCTAAAATATATATATTCTCAAACAATAAAAAACCATCTTTTACATATATAATATATATAATAATATATACATATATATATATATATATATATATATATATATATATATATATATATAATATTGTTGAAGCTATTTAAACAATATTAATTAGAATATCTTCGTGCTCCAAAGTAGACACGATATAAAGACAAAACTTTGAGTTGGGGGGGGGGGGGGGACGAAAGAAAACAGATTGGCTGAAGTATGTCGATGGAGGAAAACGCAATTTAAGATTCATAGAAGTCAGAAGTCTTGATATATAATGTAATTTAAAAATAGTAGTAGCTTGTTTCCTTGGAAGCCAATTTTAATAACAAAAGAAGTTTCTGTTTTAGTTTAATGCAGTTTTCCTATTATTTATTATCACCAAAGAAGTTTGTTGTAAATTAAATAACGCAAGGATGACATATTATTGTTAGAGAGTGAAAAAAGTTCTCTATTTTGTTGTTGAGTTATCGTAGGATGGAACTAGCTAAATACAGTAATTGACCTATCAGAAAAATTTAATCATATGAAAATTAATTCATAGTTATTGAATATACATAAACCCAAAAGAAGAATCTCATCATGATCGATTTCTTCCCTAAGATTGATCAAATGATTAATCCCTTATACTCCTACGTCAAGTCAAATACCTTCATAATAAACCCCCTCTAAACTCCAACCCTTTTTTCACCAAACATTTCCGAAAGAGACTCCTATTCCCCAATTCCATTTTCTTCTCCAACTCAACACTAATTTCACTTTAATTATCCGCTTTCTGTCTCTGCTCCTCAAAGCTCAGCACAAAGTTAGTTTGAAAAGGAATCCTACCAACAACACCATCTACCTTCCCATATCTATCTTTATTCCACTTTAATACAAAAAAGCAAAATCAGAGTCCCCTCTCTCTCTCTCTCTCTATATTACCTTTTTCTCTTTGTGTGTGCGTGATTACTGATTAAGTAGGTTAATGTCTTCCAACAAGAAAAGTCTTCTGAGAACCGTGTTCGTATCAAATGGAAGCTGTGGTTGTGGCAAAACGAAGCCCTCTGAAGTACACGAGCCTGTTCCAAAACCCAAAATCTTCATTCATCATCTAAACACAAACCACAGCAGCATGAGTTCCTCCACCACTTCCGTGGAACGCAACGGTGGCCTCTCCTCCGTGGAGGACGAAGATTTCACCTCCACCACCATCTCTGAAGCCAACACTACAACTCATGACCATAACAAGAGCCCCAAGAACAACAACGTTGTACCAAAACGGAGCCCACTCATGGACAGCTTGGCTGTTGAGAAGGACTCTTCGGACCCATATCATGATTTCAGGCACTCCATGCTCCAAATGATCTTTGAGAAGGAGATCGACTCAGAAGAAGACCTTCAAGATCTTCTGCAGTGCTTTCTTCAGCTGAATGCTCCGTGTCACCACCTTGTCATCGTTAAAGCCTTCAATGAGATCTGTGAAGAGGCATTCCCTGACAAGGTTAGTAGTGCTACTGAACCATCTCCATCTCGGAGGAACTACATCATCATTCGAAACTCGAAATAGTTAGTGAATGGAAAATGATGCCGACGCACTATTTTGTGTAAATTTTTAAGCCAATTAACAATGTACAAATTTTTAATTAACAGCGTAAATAATCTAATTAACGGAGATATTAATTAATTATCAATATAGTTGGTAATCAATTAATATTTTTATTAATCATATGATATACGCTGTTAATATAAAAATTATATATTGTTAATTAGTGTAAAAATGACGTAAAAATAATTGTATGAATATATAATAAGGCAATGCTATAGTTAGCCTAGCTCATACACGTGTGTAGGCCATGTGAGGGCATTGAATTCACACGTGGGAAGAAGCTGCATGTAAACATCACGGTTTTAAATTGGTTCATAAGTCATTCATTTATCAGTGTTTGATTATGTACATCAGGTTGGAGTTGGGGTTTGGTAAAAAAAAATTAAAGCTGGGAGGTTGAGAATTGAAATTGGCTGTATAAGTTTGAAGGAAGAGATAATGATTTGATTAGTATTTTCCTCGTTTGTTTCTATTATTACTTTTAATTTTAATGATTACTTAATTAATACAAGCTCAAGCTTTTTCCAACAACCATTTATTCGAAGAAATTGTGCATTCAATATATATGCACAAATTCTGGGTTACTAGATGCTCACTTTTGTTGATGAACGGATTTTCTTGGCGAATTAATTTGTCATTTCAATTTAGTGTGCCACCTTTAAACCGGCTGTTGTTTTATGTTTGAATGACATATAATACCTTAATTAGCTTCTTTCTTCTAATTGCTCCAGGCTAGCTAGGCTTGGCAGATAGGGGATTTGGATAGCTAGACGTCGAATTTTAGTTGCAACTAAAACTTCTTAATTTATATACATTTTAATTTTGATATATTATTAGTATAAAGTTTTTAAATATTATTATCAAATCACGCGTTACTCACATTATTATAAGAGTTTGATTATAACAATAAGAGTTTAAAAGATAAATTATGATCTTATACCATATTTATTAATGATAAATTTTTTTTACACAATTAAAACTTGACTTGCATATATTATGCTTAAAGTAGTAAATAGTTACTAATGTGAGTTGATTCGAGTGAAAAAAACTCTGATATCTTAAGTATATAGTTTTGGATTTAATTTTAGAATTTATATGTAAAAAACTAATATCGTTAAGAAAAATTTAGAATTTTTTATTTAGACACATAATCGTATTTCAGGAGATTAATCTTTTACCTATTAAATAAAGATATTATGAGAAACAAAAATAATGTAATAAATAACCTCTTTGTTTTATACAAAAGTAGTAAATAACATACCCTTCCGTCCTGTATGGATCGAGTGGTGGGAAAGCGATGAAATATTAAAGTTACTAATATTTCAATATATATCTCAATTTTCAAAACAAACTGTTTCTTTTTTACATTAATAAATCACATTACTTTTGAAATAGTAGTACAGTTGAATTTATTACAAGCTTGTACATGCAGTTATGTTGTATGTTTAGCTTAATAATAAAAATTTCATCCTGAAATAATAATTGTTGCATTTATTTGTGAAAATTAATTAATAGTAGTTAGTTAAAATATCTAACAGCGTAAGAGGATGGATGTGGGCCTTTGATGTTGAACTCGTCCAAATGGAAAGTAATATAATTTCTTACCTACAACTACCAAACTTAAATAAATACCGTTTTTTTTTCAGTGGAGAAATCCATTGTAGGGGATGGGCTAATATTGATTAGGACCACATTTACATCCAGCAAAGACACTCATCAATTTAAGGGAGCAAAGTTTCCCCTCCATTCTTAGTATCAATTTAGTTTCTAGAATTGAGTATAGAATTATAATTTAAAATTAAAATTAAATTTTTTAATTTTAATTTTTATATTTAAAATATTATTTAAAATTAAAATTATAATTTCATAAATTAATTTTATGAAATTAAAAAATAACTAAATTAAATATTTTTTAATTCTTAACCTATATCTTAAGAATTATTAATTTCATAACTTAAAAATTAAATTTTCTCTCTCTATATTTATTTATGAACAATCATATTTATTGAGATTATATATTTATACAAAAAATTATTTTTATATTTATATAAAAATTATTATAATAGTTGTTTATTTTTTTAAAAAATTCATGAAAAATTTCTTTATGAAAAAAATGATTATTATATTATTAAAATATTATTGTATGAATATTTTTATTAATTTTGATTTTGTAAATAATTTTTTAATATTTTAGATCATACTTTTAAATAATAAAATTATAATTAAATTTAAAATTATAATTTTTTATCTTAATTAATTAATAACTCTAAATATAAAATTTAAAATTCTGAACTAATTCTAATTATAAAAAAATTAAAATTAAAATTAAAATTCTATATTTTAATTTCAATTTCACTATCTAAACGGATCATTAATGGACTTTTGTGAAGCTTCTCATTCAGAATATCAAATTTCAGAGACCGAGATCACTTTCAATCAGAGGAATTAATACAAAGGGAAATAAGTTCTTATCTATTAGCCATAACCCAAAACGCCGAAGAAATTGAAATCACTACAAATTATCAATCTGCCATATAAGTACGAGCGTGATTCGCATGCGAGACGTGATGCTTTAAAAATATGAATTTGAAGCCTTGATGGGCCCAAGCTTCCTCCCCAATTAGTGAAGATTTGTTGAAATCTCAAAGAGAGAGATCAGAGAGGGCGAAGTTCTTCTTCAATGGATATTTTGGTGAGACCAATGGTTTTCTTCTTTCAATCCCTCTCTCCCTTGCTTGTAAAATTGCTCTCAAGTGGTACACCAATCAAAATGAAGAGTTGCAACCTCACTTGCGTAGTACATTTAGCAAGTTCAATCAAGTTACTTCTAAAACAATTCTTGCTCTTTTAAGTAACAATATGGCTTTAAGGAGATTCCAACACAAAGTAAAAGGGAGAGTATAATTTGAGTGGGTTAATGGACCATACTAGTTATTGGGCTCAACTAAGGCCCAAAATCATCCTCATGCTAAAGAAGAAAAATAACCTCAGCCCATTTTCCCAAACACACAGACTTGGTCCATTCCCCTAACTCGACCCGATCCCTCCAAACCAACTTGATATCATATAATTTGACCCGAAATATTTTACCCGACCCAAAAGCCAACCCATACCCAGATGTCAACAGCATTATCAAAATATTTAATAACGAATTAGACACGTGTCAATCTTTTAATAAAGAATTTTTTCTCCAATCATAGACTTTGAATTCAAGGAAGAGGTACAGTACACATCATACTTGTATTTCTCTAAATAACTCATATCCTTACATCATTAATTTTTTTATTTCTCCCTCTAACCTTTATCCATCTAGATACTCTGTTATTTTCTTTTTTTTAAAACTTTTTAGTAATTTAAGTGTTGAAGTGTTTGCAGATATTCTTCAACAAAGCCGACTCACCTAAAAGCTTCTTGGTATGAGCAGGGACCCCTGACCCGACTTGCTGAGAGAAAGACATAAACAATTACCATATGGGATCAATTAATTTCCTCATGTTTTAATGTCATTTAAGCTACACCTCTTGAGCCATAGAGAAATTTTATTTTTTTGCGCCAAGGCTTTTTTTAATATATATATATATATGATCCTGCTTTGAACATTAACAATGTTTATTTCATATTATTTTGAAATACATCTCCTCATATAAAAAATAAATGGTAAAATCAAAGTGTAAATATATAGAGGTAAACCAACTGTAATAAATCAACTGTAAAAATGATATAAATATAAGATAATAAATATATAAATATGTATAAATAACATTATTCTAACAAGGATACTTTGATTCTACCTGATAATTAGAAAGTAGTTGCAAGACTAAGAGTATGACCCATTTTGACCAGTTGGTTAACATTTTCAGTCCCATAAGAGGTTAGGGCGCTGACTGATTCAACGATTTAGTTGGTCTTAGTTGGATAATAATAATAACCAGACAAGCCCAAGTATCCCAAGCCAAACGATTGCCTGGTTTGAATGTTAAAACTCGCCACAAAAATCCACGTGAAATTTGCAGATCTCAGATAATTGATTTAACAATGTCTGGCTGGGTATATATATTATATTGAGCACTTATATTGAACACATAAGTTGACGACAACTTTTTTTACCAATTATAATAACTCTTATCTTTTAATTGTTTAATGAGGATTGTTCCACATGAGAAAATGTGAGCTTATAGATGAACATTTTTCTTACTACGTGCATACAATATATTCTTATTATATTAAATTATATATACCAACCTGCCCCACAACCTCAAATACAAACGTTAAGTTTTCTAGATTCAAGTAATCTCCTCGGCATTCTTTGTTTCCTTTTCTGAAGATGTTACAAGCTACTTTGAGTCTGCTCCAACCTATGCAGAGATAAGAATTTATAGCAAACATAATTTTAGTTTGACTCATGACCATGCCATACAATAATAATATCGAAAGATGAACTAAAGTTCAATTTATATTGTACTAATTCATTCATAGAGAAATTATGAAGGACGCTACTTTTGACTGATCAGAACTCTGTTGATTACTAAAATCTACCAAATCTTATGATTTTGTTAATGAACAGACAGACAGAACGAATAGGCAATGATAAAGTAGTAGTCACGTTAATATACCAAACAAATAATCAATGGAATTGTTATTTATGCTAAAAATTTCTCAATTAACAGAACACCTCTAATTCAAACCCAAACAATACACCGGCATGTTTTTGATGCCCATCCTTTACAAAATAAATGTCTCTAATCTTTTGAAATGCATTCCAAGTCAGCAAGCTGTCTGACCCAGCCTGGTGGGACTTTCCAACGGCCCGGTCCAGATTGAGGGTCTGGGCCACCCGGTCTAGACCGCCATAGAGGGACTCACAGAACCGCATGATGTGCTTCACGTCATAAACTTTGTTTCCGAATAACACCCTCACGATCCTCAAGAACTCTTCCAACCGGGTCGGTAAGACCCGTCGGGTCAAGATCTTAACCATGTACCCGAAATCGTACGCGCTGTGGAATGTGACCCAAGTCACCGAGTTGTTGCAGACAAGTCCCGACGACATCATCAGCTCGGCGAACCGGGCGGAGTCAGCGCCGGCGACGGCGTTGAGCCCGAAGTCAATCCCCTGGCGGCGGAGGAGGGCGATTGAATCGGGCGCGTAGGGGTCACGCGCAACGTCGAAGTCGCGGAAGTTGAATTGCCAGATGAAGCGGTGTGGGGTTCCAAGGTCGGGGAGGTTGCCGGCGGTGTCGGAGAGGGTGAGACCGACTTGGACAAGGTTGAGGGCGTCCACGTTGGACTTGAGGAGGCGGTAGTGATCGGAGGGGCGGAGATGGCGGTGGTGGTAGGGTTTGGTGGGGTCCACGTGGTGGCGGAAGATAACGCCGGGGAATTCGGTGTCCATGGAGATGAAAGGATAGTGATCGATAAGTTGGCGGATGAGTTGGAATTCGGATTCTAGATTGAATGCCCATACTTCGCGGATCACGACGGGTTTCGGGTTCGGGTCTTCGCTCGGTATTCCCATCAGTTCACTGTTGGTGGTGTGTCTCAGGTGAACGTATTAAGTTGCAAGTTGCCACGATTTAGGACTCTTGAGAGAAGTGTGTGTGTTTTTTTGGTGGGAAAGAGAATAGTGTGAAGCAAGATTTTATATGAATGGGAAAGTTGAGAGAGAAGATGTTGCTTGGAAAGTGGGCTTTGTTGACTAAAGAAGAGTAATCGAAGTGGAACAGAGAGAAAGTGTGTGTGTGTGTGTGTGTATTTGAAGGGTGAATAATTGGGTATACCCGCCAAAGTTGAACGCGTCAACCGTTAAGAAACCTTGACTGAATCAAGTAACGGATGTTGAATCAATCCCAGACTTCGTTTGTTCCACATCAACATCCTGAATTTATTATTATTTTATTTTATAATATGGTCTGCTAATAAGTATTCTTATCCATTAGTTAATGAAATAATAATAAACATAAAGTATTAAATACTATTTAACTAATATTTTTAAGGCACTCCAGTTCATAAAAAAATATTTTTAAGTCACTCAATAAATTCTTGTTTTATTTGTATTATCACTATTATGTGCTTCAGATTTAAGAAAAGTCGTTTATTTTAGCAGAAATAAATAAGTATAATTTTTTGACCAGGAAAATAATAATTATAATTATTCAATAAAAAGTGATATCATTTTTAAATGGATTTAATTTATATATACTGAATAAAATTTTTTATATTATTAACTAATTATATATTGTCATATCATTAAAAATATTTAATTCTTATAATAATTATCTTAAAAGTTATATATATAATAATATATGATTTATTAATGATATAAAAAATCTTACACTAAAAATATATTTAAATTAAGCTCTTTTTAATAGGGCATGCTGTACACCTTTACATTAAATTTTAGAATCTGTAAATATGTAAATAATTCCCTAAACTTTGTAATTTGTCAGAAAAAAATTAACTTGTGTTAACAAAATTGTTAACTATTGATGGGTTTATCAAATGACTTGAATGTGATACCAGAAAATAACTTTAAAAAAAAAACTCTTTAGATAATTTATATATTATTTTTTTCATGTGTACCATGGCTGCTGCAACCTTACTAACCATGGACAAATGCACCTCTATTGGCAGGGAAAATCATACTGTGAGTAGACATGGATGGAGCCTTATTTAATATGTTGACAAAAACTGAACAAAGAAACTATTCCGTTCTTGTTTCAAAACTCTTGACTCATGGAGTTCACCTTCACTGTGTGTTCTAAGACCATGCGCATGTAATGCTGAAGATTTGATCCAGCTAAAGTCGCAAGGCATAAACCTCCTGTGAAGTATCGCAATATCAGTAATTTCCCACAGCACTAATTCAACAAAAAAAGAAAATAGATTTGACTCAAATTCTATTAAATATTGTTATCCAAATTTTTCTATCATATTTGTAGATATGAAAGACATGAAGCATACGTAAAAGATAGGTGAGACATTTTAAATATATGTAAAAGATAGTTGAGGAACTTGAAAGATATGTAAGAGATTTAAAAAAATACTTGAGGTATTTGTTTTTATAATAGCAAACTAAGAAAATTATGTAAGAGTAGTTGTTTGTCAAACAAATTATTATGTGTTATAAATATTTGTATTAGAGAATTATTAGGGCTATGAGAATGATCATGAGTGAAAGAAATTGTACAAATGTAAGGATAGTGATGAGATAATTGTGAGTTAGAGGTGATTGAGCATGTGCACAAGATATCCAATAACATTGTTTAGATAATAGATTTGAAATGCTTTATTGTTTTGATAATAAATTTAACATAATTCTAATTTAATTGTATGTGATTTATTTGTAATATTTTTTTTTAATTATTAATATTTACGCAAGTATGTAAAGAATGAGATTTAATATTTCCTAACAAAATTGAAAGAGACGTGATATTCTCAACAAAAATTTCAAAATAATTACACATATCATAAAACAAGGAAAATCCTGCAAGACAAATGGCATTAGTCAAAGAGTTTTTCAAATAATTAACCCAGAACCCAAATTTGTCATTTAGCTACTGGCATTAGTCAAATGTTCCACGGTTCTGTAAATCCATTCAAGACAAAATACTACTAATTAAGGAACTGAACTATTTGCATTGAATTTCCATTATGTGCTAGTGTTAATACTAAACATCTTCAACAAACCTCATTACGGTTGACACGAATTGGGTTTCCAATGAAAAGTAGAAACTAGAGTAAATTACCAAAAATGATGAATGATTTCACATTAAGGGATATGAGATCAAGTCATAAGGTAACTCTAGTCCTCAATGCTCCCAATGAATCAGACCGTACAGTTAATAACCACTGCCTACGCAGAGTAGAGCAGTCAACATGAAGAAGCGAGTGGAAGATGATCCCATATCCAATATGAATTCCCCCTGTAATAAACACACTATAGAAAGAGACAGAATATAAAGAGGATGAATCCGAAGTACCTTACAGAGTGGTAGAACCAAAAAGGGATGAATTAGTTCTATGAACTCAATCAATAGAAGATTTAGAAATTAAAATTTATGTAAATGCAACATAAAAATATATGAAAGCAAAAAATTAAAAAGAGATAAGGATAAGAATATTACACAAATAATTTTATCATGGTTCAGTCACAATGCATGACTTATGTTTAGTCTCCTAGTAATTGTCTGAAATTTTCTTCCCTTGTCGAATTGTTGCTTGTAAGATTTTATCGAACCTTCCTCTACTTCTATCCTCAAAGCAGAATAAATGTAGTTTTTTTCTCCTAAGAACAACATCAAACATTTCTCAATTTCTACTCGAAGAAGAGTAATTATATCAAAGAAATGCTACTTACATCTCTTTCTTCTCACAAGAATAAAGTTTTAACTCTAAAATGTTGTGATTGCTCTTGTCAATGAACTACAATGATTTTTGAACTCTCTCTAGAGTGAATATATAAGTTTAGAACCAACAAAGAGAAGTAAAGAAACAAAGGTTACAAAAGATTACAATATTTCCTCACTTTCTTTGAGCAAGATGGATTGTTGATAAACTTTTCTAAGACCTTTCATTGTTATAGTGTGAGAATCTCCTCTAATTATACTAGTCGTTAGAAAGAGCAAACCATAAGGAGAATGACTTTAAAACATGTAAAAAAGTGATCTTATATGAATCAGAATAGTTGCTATTTTTGTTTCTAATAGTTGCTAGTTTGCCTAGTAAGTGATAGAATAAGTGCTGATATTCTCTATTTTTAGTATTGCATCAAATTTGTAACTTTTAATCATTGAAGTAAAAATTTCATCTTATTAAGGCTTGAGTCTAGTCATAAATAGATAGAAGTAATCAATTCAATCCAAACTATCCATAATTAAGCAATCACATAATTAACATTCTAAATTAAGGATATAGCACATGTTAACAACTAATCAACTCCATTTGAAAAATTCAAATAAAAAATACATGCTAAAAAACAACTTTAACAAATAAATAACATTAAAGGATTTAAATCATTCACAATTAATGAAGAAATTTAATTAAATCAAATATATGCTCAAATAACAACTTTTCATCATCAAAACTAAAAACTTAACACAGAGGATCAGTTTGGAATACTTGTTGAAAAGAAGAAAGCAGCTATTTGTTTAGTTTCACATTCATGTCACAAATCTATTAATAGTTAGCAGTTTTACCAATCGAAGTTTATTTTTATTTTTTCACAAATGACAAAGTCTAGAGTATTATTTGCAAAATATCTATCTAGAATTTAATATATTCATGAGTCAAAGTTAAAGAGTGTACTATGCAATTTATCCTTTTAAATATGAACGGAAGTTTCTTATTTTTTTATTTTTAAATGTTATGTATATAAGCGTAAGTCTCTGTATAAGTAAACTTTCATGTCTATTATACTATTCTTTTATTAATTTTATGCCAAATCGATCAGGATCATATGAATAATATGTCAAAAACTAAAATTGTATATTATGATGTAATAATATTATTTGCACATCAATTTTATTATATTATTTTTATACCTCTTTTATAATAAAATAAAAAAATAAATTTTTCAACACACTATCTTTTTATATTTTCTTAATAAAAAAAGGTGTAAAAATGATGTATCAATATTAACGTGCAAATAACAAGATTTTTTTTGTCTTATCATGTTTCTCACACTGATTTAATATGAAATTAATCATTGCTTGGAGTACTTAGAATACCTCACCCCACAAGTGCTTTTCCGTAAGCTCAAACCCTCTTTAATTACTGAATTTAAGCTTGATTATTACTTGAACCACCTCTTATGAGTATATATAATAATATATATTATACTCATTTTATTTCAAGATTGATGAAAGACATTAACTCGTAGCCATTTAGAAATTCTTATTAAGTTATGGAGTAATGTATTATCCATATAATATCATTAAGTTTAGCTTTTGAATATTTTACCGTAAGTGTAAATAATAAAAAGTATTTTTTAATTTAAGTAAAGCATGACTGAGTTCATAACTTACATTGCCTAGAAGAATGTCTTCTCAATAGATTTGTATTTATTATAATTTGAATTTTTAAATATAAGGTTATGAGTGTTAACCCAATTAATATAATCGAACGACACAAAAGATTTTGAGTTAAGCTTTTGTTGATGAGACAAAAGATATTGAGTTAATTTGTTTACTGATGAGTTTTAATTAGTAGATATTCAATAAATATGATTTGTAGTCACGAAATTCTTTTATGAAATCTTTGCAAACTAAACTATGTGCATGGTTTTGTTGGCAAATTGAATTTCATGTGAACGGATTATATATGCAATATAAGGGTTCATGACCTACTAGAAGAACAATGTGATTAGGGCAAAAACAACACTTGATCATAGATTAATTTCACATTTTAAAGAATGTGGAGACACATATCATAATCTTACAAAATATCTTTGTAAACTAAATAAAATAAAATAAAATATAGCATAATTTATTTTAACTTTGAGATTTTGATAAATGCTCTCATATCTTTATTTTTTTTTATATTGATATAAATAGTCACTTCCATATGAAATGCCAAAAATTTACAAATCGTAACTATAATTAAAATTACAAATTAAGTATTGATAGTTCATAAAAAAGTAGGAAAATATAATTCCAATTTTGAGAAAATTCAGTAAAATTTAATAATAATTATTTAATAAGACAAAATAATTGAGATAACTCATCCTTTCAATAGTCCTAAATATGAATTCATTCTGTAAGAAAACAAATCTAATTATGAACCACTTTGCTTACAAATTTATGGACACGGTTGTGATGATTTGGGAGACGGGGCAAAAACAAAAACAAAAAACAAAAAAAGAGACAAATGTGGACGACAATTTGGGAATGCTAATAATATATTACACAACTTGACCTGATGACTGACCATTCATTTCCCACATGAAAACCTTGCCTAAATTGTAGATTATTATATTATATAATAAGATGCTTACCTGTAAAAGAATTGGTGGTCCAACATGATTGATTTCATCCTAAGCAAAACAAAACACCGGTCCGGTTATTAAGCCGTTAACGTAAGCATATTAAAAAAATTAGTTGCATACTAATTAATTGAAAGAAAATGACAATTCAATTATTCAAAGAATTGAAGAGCAGAGAGGAAAGGACCTCAATCCTCAAGCTGTGTGCACTTGCCACGTCTGCCATTTGGTAAAATTGAGTTTAGTCCCTCTCCATCCTTCATCATCACTGTAGATAAATCTTATGTGTTGATAAAATAGGGGTAATTAAATTGATTTCCTTTTGACATTATCGCTTATTATATACTCAGCACTTTCCTCTTATTTTGGGAAATTGCACATGTATATCTTATTTGTTGTACTATTTTTACATCTGACACTTTTTTTTAGATATATATTACACTGATATCCTATACTTTATTTAAGGTTCTTACACCATTTTTCTTTGTAAAAAACAAAGTAATGGAGATATATGTAATTTTTCAAATAAAAAGATGTGGGATGTACTAAATGCTAAATTTAAAGTTATATATTAAGTATATTAATTACTAATAGGAGATGGGATAAGAATAATCTCCTTAGTTCAAGACAAAGAGAACCTCTAAAAGAATACAAAAGAGAAATAGTCTAAATTGATCTTCTTGCTTGTGTACTTCATTATGAACTGCTTACATATATAGAAGGTTGACACAATTCTAGAGTTTTCTCTCAAGTGTGGAGATCTAACCACCATTTTCATATTCACTCATGCAGGCAATAAAACAAAATTCACACACACATATGCAAACAGAATCGTGTATTTAATCCCTTCAAGTGCATAGTAGTCGTTCCACCAACGGGTTTGCCAGGCCTTGGATTTCTTTCTGCTATCTACTGGGCCTGTATCTGCGGGTTCAGCATTCCTATCAATTACTGTACTTTTTAGGTATAGAGAAGTTTCTACTATCTATTGGGCCTGTATCTGCGGGTTCAGCATTCCCTATCTATTACTGTACTTTTTTGGTATAGAAAATTATAGATAGGGAAGAAGTTCTCCTTATTTGAAAGTCAGGCCAAAACATCAATCAAAGCATGGAATTATAGGGAGATTATAAATTTTCTATCAATAAAGAATTCCTGGATTTGAATTCAAATAATGCAGTTGTCATGATTGACATTTCTATCAATTACTTTAAGAATGTATGATAATAATTTCTCTTATTTCATTGCCAATGCTCTTTAGTGGCTCTTTCGAGTAACATTCCTGTCTAGCTAACTTTTTTTTAATTAAAATAAAATATTTTATTAATTCGTTGCACTAATTCAATTGAATTGACTATTTAAAAGACGATTTTTAGCCCAAGCAATTTGGCAGTGGTTATAGTATAATCAATTAAAAAACTGAAGTATTTGGATCACCAGGAAAAAGAATTGTAATTCCCCACCCCCCAAAAAAATTGGTTATACTTAGCTAATGAGAAGAAAATAAAATTTTAACTGAATTTGACAATAATAATCAAGAATGGTTACATTGGAATTTGATTAAAATGCTTTGGAAGATCCATTTTTAGGTGAGAAATCAATTTACTAGGTGGAAAAGGGTATTAAAAAAAAGTTCAGGGAGAGAAACTATTTTTCCCCCCTTGGAGATATAACAAAGTAATATTTTTCATGAATACAGAAGTCATACATCGCAACTAAAATAGAATATATCATAATTAACTTTGCTATATTTCCACCACATTTTTTTACACTATTTTTATATTTAATTAATGATATACAAATTTTAATTAAAAATATGTATTATGTGATTAATAGAGGAAGCAATCAATTAATAATATTAGTAATTAATTATCAGTAATTAATTACTTTTCTCGTTAACCACATAATATAAATTGCTAATCAATAAGAAATTTGTACATTATCATTGTAAAAACAATATAAAAAAATGTAGTCTAAGCATCAATATTTTTGCATTATAATTAACTATTTTTTTTAATTTCTCAGAATATCCTCTCACTTGATGGTGAAAAACTAATCTTTTGAAGTACGATCAGACGTTTAAGTAGAGATTCCTATCAACAGTATTTTTTTCATGAGTTTTATTATATTCTCCTAAAATATCCTCTTAATAATCTTTCTACTACTTAATAAAAAAATATTAAATAAAAAATTAAATATAACCAATATCTTAGGAATATAAAAAATATTTCATACTTTTTTTATTTAATAATTAAGAAAATTATTGAAATAATGAATTAGGAGGATTAATCATTTTTTTCATATACAAAAATTTTAAAATTAAACTTAAGACTACATATTTAATAGATTTAAATCTCTTTTATTTGAATTAACACGTTATTTAATTAAATATTGCCAACACATCATGAGGAAATCCTTAGTCCAGACTTATGCTAAAAATGCTAAGAAATTATCTAGTTTACTTTCATTTTCTCCTTGAATTCGTATAAAACATTAATAGGTAAATTGCATCACTATAGGTGGTTGGATTAAATTTAAATTATTATTTAATAAAATTTTAAATCAGATTCTAACCGTTAAGGTACCTTGGAATTTCTGCACTTCTTCAGTTCTTCGTATATGACTAATAAAGAAAGTGGGGAAGCAACTGCCAATACGATTGCCGAACCTTTTTTATGAATAGCATTTACCACCTGCAGTCTGTCCGATTCAGCAATCATCCCCATGGAAACGCCTAACTCCAGCGCATGGGACAGATCTCATTGAACCACAAATAATTGATATTAACTGCTGCACTTTCAAAAGCAAAAAGCACAAGCAATCAGAGTACGACAACGTTGTGTTCCACAGAAAGACAATAACAACACTGGTGAACGACAATCAAACACAAGATATATTTAATTTCTTTGCCAAATACTGTAGTAATTGAATACGAACAATTTATTTATTAAACGGGTAAACTAGGGTATTCATAAGTGATACCCACATTTACAGGTAGAGTGAAATAAAATATGGTTAACTCAATCAGGATTATAACACTTAAGAGTTATAATTATTATGCATCTGAATTAATTATATTTTTTGTTGCATCGTATAGAGATAATATTGAATCTTCCTTACGAAATAAATTGAAACTGTTTAAAAGAAAGCCAAGAGGAAAAACTAAAGAAGATAATCCATTTTTGAAAATGCCATCAATTCCCTTTTATTTATTTTTTTAAAATTTAATCAGTATTCTCATATTCTTTAGATGTAAAATTAATATCTAATATAGCGACATAGTTAGATCTTCTCATAATAGTATGTTTTAGGCTAAATATTTATCCTCCTATATAGTCCACTTACATCAATTCTTTTTAGGACATATTTGACACGATTTATAAGACTTGATATAAAATAAGTTTATACAATATATATTTTTTAAGACAAATGTATTGTATGAAGACAAATGTGAAATAATACTTTTACGTCATACCAAAGGTGCCCTAAAAGGAATTGATGTAAGTGGACTGCGCAGAATGATAAATGTTCGGTCTTAGAAATACTACTATGAGAAGATCTAATTATATCGCTTTATTAAATATTAATTTCACATCTAAAGAATATGAGAATATTGATTAAAAATTTTAAAAAAATAAAAGAGAATTGATGGCATTTTCAAAATGGATTATCTTCTTTAGTTTTTTCTCTTGACTTTCTTTTAAACAGTTTCAATTTATTTCGTAAGGAAGATTCAATATTACCTCAATGTGATGTAACAAAAAATATAATTAATTCAGGTACATAATAGTTATAACGCTTAAGTGGTATAATCATGATTGAGTTAACCTTATTTCATTTCACTTTACCTGTAAATGTGGGTATCACTTATGAATACCCTAGTTTACCCATTTAATAAATAAATTGTTTGTATTCAATTACTACAGTATTTGGCAAAGAAATTAAATATATCCTGTGTTTGATTGTCGTTCACCAATGTTGTTATTGTCTTTCTGTGGAACACAACGTTGTCGTACTCTGATTGCTTGTGCTTTTTGCTTTTGAAAGTGCAGCAGTTAATATCAATTACTTGTGGTTCAATGAGATTTGTCCCATGCGCTGGAGTTAGGCGTTTCCATGGGGATGGTTGCTGAATCGGACTCTGAATCGGACAGACTGCAGGTGGTAAATGTTATTCATAAAAGAAAAATAATTATTTTACATTCTTAAAAAAAGATATAAGTATTAATTATATTTTTTTAAAGATATAATTGAGTAAAAAAATAAAAAAAATATATATATATATAATAAATAATATTAAATAAAATATAAATATATATATATTATTTAATATAAAAATATAATAATTATTCATAAAAAAAGATCAGCAATCGCACATTAGCAGTTGTTTCCCCACTTTCTTTATTAGTCATATACGAAGAAGTGGAGAAATTCCTATTCCCTAAGTACCTTAACGGTTAGAATTTGATTTAAAATTTTATTAAATAATAATTTAAATTTAATCCAATCACCTATAGTAATGCAATTTACCTATTATGTTTTTATAAGAGTTTATGGAGAAAATGAAAGTAAACTAGTTAACTTCTTAACATTTTTAGCAGAAAGTCTGAACTATGGATTTCCCTCCTGATGTGTTGGTAATAGTTAATTAATTAACGTGTGTTGATTCAAGTGAAAAAAGTTTAAATTTGTTAAATATATAATTTTAAATTATATTTTGAGAGATTAATCTCTCATCATTGAATGAGAAAATATTCTCAAAAATTAAAAAAACTTAATTATAATACAAAAATATTGATGCTTGGACTACATTTTTTTAATATATTTTTTACAATGATAATGTACAAAATTCTTATTAACAATCTATATTATGTGGTTAACGAAGAAAATAATTAATTACCGATAACCGATTATCAATATTGATAATTGATTACTTCCTCTATTAATCACATAATACAGGTTTTTAATTAGAAATTTGTATATCATTAATTAAATGTAAAAATAGTGTAAAAAAATGTGGTGCAAATATAGCAAAGTTGATTATGATATATTCTATCTTAGTTGCGATGTATGACTTCTGTATTCATGAAAAATATTACTTTGGTATATCTCCAAGGGGGAAAAAATAGTTTCTCTCCCTGAACTTTATTTTGTTTTGTTTTACCCTTTTCCAACTAGTAAATTGATTTCTCACTTATCCAATATAATCGGTTATTTAGTTCTTATAATTATGTCATAATTATTTTTTTGGTTTTTTCTTATAAATATGTTATAATTATTTTTTAAATTTAATTTTTTTTTGTAAAGATGGGTGTGTATAAAAATATTATAAACTAAAATATATATAATTTTTTGTATATACAATTACTTATCGAGATAAAAAAAAAAATATGTATAAATATTATCTATTAAAATCTATAAAATTTTCTATTTGTACAATTATCTATGATAAGATAAAAAAGGAATGGACAATTTTTTTTTTGTGGGATTAAGTATGTGCATCAATATTACAAGTTAAAATCTATGAATTTTTTGTATGTACAACAATTTGTGATAATAAATAAATAAATAAAATTTAACATGTACTTCAAGTTATAAGTCATCGATATCAAATCGACGATTAATATTAATAATTTGTAGGTCATATTTTATTTATTTATTTTTTTGCTATAAATAATTGTAAATATAAGAAATCCTATAGATTTTAACCAGTAATATTTACACACACCTAGGCTCACAACAAGAAACTTAGACCATTCTTTTTTTTTTTTACCACAGATAAATGTTCATACAAAAAATTTTACAAATTTTAATAGATAATATTTACATTTTTTTTTGCCGCAAATAATTAATTGTATATACTGTAAATTTTACATATTTTAAATGATAATATCTATATACATACTCAGGTCCGTAGATAAAAGTTTTAGGTTTAAAAAGTAATTATGATATAGTTATAAAAAAAAGAAATAACCGATTATAGTGGATAAAATTCACTTGGTGTAGGGTGAGACTATTGACACTCTCAATTGTCTATTCACACTTATTACTAACAAATAATAATTTTAATTTTAATTTTCAAAAAATTATGATTAGCTAACGAGGACTGTGAATAGATATCGTGAGCGTCAATAGCCTCATCCCTTAATGTATGGTACACAATAAATGGCTACTCTTCGCTATGTTACTTCTTCGGCTAATGACAACCTTTTCTTTTATTTCTTTTTATTTTCTATAATTCATCACACTTTATTAAATAATTAAGTTTCCTTAATAAATAATAATAAAATTATAATATACTTCTTCTGTTCTTTAATAATTGTCTTTTTAAAAAATTTAATTTGTCTCAAATTATCTGTTATTTAAAAATATTAAAAATTTATTAATTAGTTTTTTTTCTAATTTTACTCTCCTTAACGGGAGAGAATTTATTGTATCATGTGAAATTAATAGAGATAATTAAAAGAGTGAGAAAAATAATAATTTATTTGTATTACATTATATTTTCTTATATTTAAAGTTATTTAATTTTGTCCTTAATTTTTGTGTAAAAATTTTAAAAGATAATTATAGATAAACAGAAAAGTATGTGTTTCGAACTTCCATATATCAAAATAAAAAACAATTAATGCGCAAATTTAAAACCTGCACCCTATAGGTAATCCAGTAATGACCACAGAGCACAGAACATTAATTGACAATTCCTTCTGCTACTATTAATTATCAATTTATCATGGTGTGTGCAGTGCACACATGCAGCTGATCAGGAACTTATTGACAACTCGTTTTCTTACCAAATTTTACAAAGGAGCAATAAGGTCTCATTACCCTTTGTTTGGATGAGAAGAGAAATGGGAAAGAAAGAAAATTGGAAGATAGAAAATGGAAGGAAAAGAAAATGAATAAAAAAGTATATTTTCTTTTTGTGTGTTTGGATGAAGAGAAAATAGATGAAAAGAAAATGAAAGTTATGTTCAAATAATAAGTAAAAAAATATAATTATGTAAAATATTTATTCATTTTATTTTATAATTCTATATTAAATAATTTTTATAAATTTTATAAATAAATATATTTATATAATAAATATAATTTAATTTTTTTATATTAAATATGAGTTAAAATTTTCACCCTCGGTTTCTCCTCCCTACCCTACCCTTCTCATCACCTCCACTAACCCAATAACCCACGCCCCCTCCCCTCCCCTCTTCTTTTCCTTCCCCATTACCTTTTCTTCTCTCTCCCTAACCAAAAATCCAAAACAGAAATTATAATCACTTCCCACCCTATTTCCCATGCCTTCATCCCCCAAATCCCCACCGCCGCACTCCTCACCCCGTGCCCGCTTCATTGTTACTATCATTTTTTTTGTCTTGTCTTAGTTGTTGAATTGTTATGTTGAGAAATTGTGCAGTAATTATCTGTTATTCATGATCTGTTGGTAGATATATACGAGAGAAAATAATGGTTGGTCATGGTATTAGCATAATTAACAACTCAAAATAGAAAGGATAAAATTATCATTTCAATAATTTTCTTCCATTCTTGTTGATTCTCTTCGCAGTGGAGGCGTGAAAATGTTTTTGTGGATCCCATGTGTTATTTTTCTTTTCCTTCCTATTTTCTCTCCTCAACTAAACGAGAGAAAAGTACATAATCATTCCATTTTCTCTCCTTACCTTTTCTTTCCTTTCATTTTCGTTTTGTTTAGTTGGAGAGAAAATGAGAGGAAAGAAAATAGGGGAAGAGAAAAGGAGTTAATTTTGAAAACTTCTCTAGTTTGGATGAGGAGAGAAAACAGTGAAGAGAGAAAAAATTGACAGTGAGTCTCACACAAAACTTTTCTTCGCAGATGAGCAAAGAAAATGAAGAGATGAAGGCTAACACCATAAAATTACATCTCAGCCCATGATGTTTTCCTCTACCAAGAACGACTGAGACTAAAGAAATCAAAACTAAGTAGTTAGGAAAACTTTGTGTTGTTGCAAAAAGAAGTGGTGAACGGTGACCTTAGAATCATCATCACTCTTCATATATGAATGTGATTGATGGGTTTATACAAAAGAAAAATGTACACCCATATCAAATGTACAATGGATAGAAGGCAATAGTCACGGGGTGGGGGTGGGGGTGGTAGGGGCGAGTGAACGGGCAATGTTAACAAGGGGTTGGTGGGGGAGGGGCATTAGGATGACAAAAATAGGGGAATGGGAGGCAAGGGGTTAGAGGTGAGAATGGGGGCATGGGGGAGGAGGAGAGATGGAGAAGAAAAAAATAACAAAAAAATAGGGAGAGGGGCTTTTGTTTCTACAAATGAGGGAAAAATATATAGTAAATTAAAATTTGTTTTATCTATTAAAATATATTTAATTAAATTTATATAAAAATGTTATATAATTATAAATAACTAATTTCAGTTTTTTTTCTATTCATTTTTTCTTCTTTCCATTTTCTTTCTTCTCATTTTATTTCCTTTTATCTTCGCTCCTCATCCAAACAAAGGCTTTCACTTCAACTAATCAATGCGTAAATATTAATATTGCGGTTGCCACTTCCACCACTCATCATGTTCTTCTATACTTTTTTACCGAAAAAGGTAAGTGCGTGAGTTAAAGAAACAACTGGTACAGCAGTACAATTATTGGCTTCCAACGCAAGAGAGTTAGGCACCTTTTATCTCCTATCTAAATGAAAATATATAGACAAAGCATAACGGAATCACCATTTTTTTTAATAAGTATCGAAAATTTTAAAATAATTTTTTTCATAAAAAGTAAAATATTTAATGTATTAAAAATTTAAAATAATTTTTTAATATAAAATTTTTATTTTAAATTCCTTAAAAGTATTCTTAATTTTTTTTAATTAAAACTTTATAAACATGCAATGATAGCACTAATGAAATTAAAGTCTCTTTTTAGATTAAAAATAATCTATTGATAAAAAAATTAGGATACTTTCATGTTCCTTCCTAACATGAGAGGGTCATGTTTAGGGATTTATGCCCTGATCTGTTTAAAATTTGACTTAATCTAACTCGTTTAATTAAAAGATGAAGCCAATTTTTTTTGAAAAACTTATTTAGTTAAATGGATAAAGCTTCAAGCCTTTAAAAAATATTTTAACTCTAACGGGTTAACCAATTTAATTATAGAGTAAATTATCAAATTAGTTCTCAAAAAATTAGCATGCCACCACATTAGTCCTCCAAAGATTTTTTTTACCAAATTAGTCCTCAAAGATATAAAATGTCATCAAATTTATCCTTATGTTGCCTACCAATTAAGGTCTTGAATGATGAATTTAGTGATGTTTTATATCTTCTAGGGACTAATTTGGTGAAAAAAATCTTTGGAAGACTAATGTGGTGACATGCTAATTTTTTGAGGATCAATTTGATAGTTTACTCTTAATTATATATATTATTACTTTATATATATATTATGACATTTTTAATATTTATATAATATAATTAAATTTATCAATAATATAATTTTTTTTAAAGTTTAGACTTGTTGGCATATATAAATGCCCAAGCCCATTAGTCTATCTCGTTGGTCTATTTAAAGGTAAGTCTGTTGGCTTATTTAAAGACTTATTACAAAATAGGTCATTAAATAGACTTTTAGGTTACATCAGACTTTAAAAAGTTGCCTATATCATATAAATAAGCTAGGCTTCAGGCCTTGCATTTGAGAAACAGACCAAGTTTGTATAAGACAAGACCTAACTTAGTCTAACACGTTTCCACCCCTAGTCATGTTATGAGAGAGAAAATACAAAATCAAAATTAATGGACCACACATAAATAATGGTGGGTCTTATTATAATATTTTTTGTGTCTTTTTCTCTCTCTCATAACATAACCCTTTTGATGGGCTACCAACAAGTATACTGACTCAATCAAGTAATAAAGTGAGTTAAAGATTATCGTCCACAGAGGTTGATTAGTATCAAGTATCAATTTCACTAATCATATCACTATCTAAACTATCAAGTTGTACGAGAGATGTGTAATTAACATGAAAATAGCAAAACAAACAATTAAAACAATTAACATTATTTTTAGAGAGTTTTAACATGTGAAGAAACTTAATGGGTGAAGATGTTGGGGTTTGATTTTCACTTGACCTTCTCAATTTCAATGAATTCTAGTTAATTACTCTTAGTTCCCTTAATTGATGGTAAGAATACACAAAATTAGCTAAGACCCAATCCCTTGGTGAATTAGTCTTCTTCCAATTACCCTAAAATTATCAATTACTCAATTTCATGCAATTGCAAGGTTCAAGCACAATATTCTCAAATTTACCACATAATCATCAATACCCATCCCTAAACATTGATAGATCATGGTATTAATCTCAATAAGCATACAATATTAAGGAATTTCCCAATTCACAAAATACCCAACACATCAATCTATGATTGATCAGAACATAGAAGCATTAAGAACAGGGATTAACACTTAATTTAGAGAAATAAACATATCTTAATTCAAGAATTCATTTACATCAAGCTATGGGTCAAGTTATATCTCCCCCTAACTATGAGAGATTTAGTTATTCGTGGAAGAAAATAACGAGAAAAAAGAAAGAGAGAAAAAGTAAACCTATAGATCCATGATGATGATAATATATGATATTCACTTGAATCCTTGGGTTGAAGCTCTAAACTCTCCAAAAATGGTGAGAAATGAGAGAAAACAAGAAACAGAACGAGAGAAATGAATATGGAAGTCCAAAGTCCAAAAAACCATTGTTGAGAGCTTCTTATAGTGTGATTACGTGAGATTCACATGTTCCAAGCCATGCACTTGCATGGAATTCTCTGTTTCCATGCAAAATTATTTGATTCATCCCCACGCATGTACGTATAAATTCCACACACATGTGTGGAAGTCTCTAGTCTTTGATGCAATTTACATATACACTTTCATGCTTCTACGTGGAATCATACATAGATACGTAGGATTCTCTACCCTTAAGCATTTTCCAAGTACTTCCACCACACCTATATGTGAAATTCTACATTCAGGCGTGGTCTTTTGGCCAAATAATTAGCCATGAAATTTCATGGCTTCACGCATGAGCGTGAAATTCCCAAGCAATTGTTGAGCCAAAATGACAAATTTGCATCAATGTATCCACGTCGATGAGTGATTCCTCCTTTCTAAGTGCTGTGCGTGACATTTGCACACCTAGGTGTGATTTTCCTTTTCCATATTTTCTTCTTCCAGTGTTTTCTGTTGAATTCTTTCATATTTAGTTCTATGTTCTTCTTTTATAGTTCTTCTCTAAAGTTCTCTGTCTCATTAAAATCTATAAATTCACATCAATCCATGAATTTTTTATTAAAGTATCCAAGTGAATCCATTAACTTCATGAAATGCAATAAAATAAGGTGAAATTGGCTTATAATTGAGTATGACAAAAGTGTATAAAATTGAGCATAATTTCTCATGAACTAAGAAAAATTGGACTTAGCAAACACAATTTTATTCAATTTAAGGCTATTATAATAACTCTATTTTGTAGAGTTACCACCTCTCATGTTAATAAATAATATGAGAAGATCTTGAACCATTGATAAATATACATGTGTTAATATATCAATAAAGTAGCATGATAACCTAATTAACTCCTCACTAGAAATGAAGAACTAAGTTTAAAAGCTAAAACCCTTTTCCCAATTAGCAAATACTCATTGCTCCCAAAAGACAACATAAAAATCTTAACAAATTCAAATGTAACGTTGCTAAAAAGATGAACAATCAATTTAGGATTAATATTAACCATAAGTATGTGTCCATTGAAGAATTCATAATGACGAAATATGGCGCTGTGGGTAAAATTTCTGGTTTGGTGCCTTTAGAAACTATTAGAAGTATATGAATACTTATTTTTATTTTTTGGTACTGTCATACTTTTGAAAGATTTTTTGGTTCCTATAGATATTAAATATTTGTATTTTGGTACAATATGTTCTGATGTGATTTAAGATATCATGTAATTTGCCAATAATTGGATAGATTTAATTATATAGGACACCATTTTTTTTATTAACTTCGGGGCATTAAGCCCAATATATAGGACGCCATATAATCATAAATGAATAAAGTTTGTTATTAATTTGTTTAAATGTCATATTTTTTATAGGCTTTGGTAAATTTCAAGAGTTATACAAAAACAACTAACATAAACTGGCAAAAGTATATTTTTGAGTAGTGTGAAGCGACAATGAAGATAAGACAAAAACCGTGCCTTATAGTCATGAATTTCCGTCAATATTTTAAGGGTTTTGTTGATAAATGTCCTAAGAACACTTGTTAAGGAAGGTAATTTTTAAGTAGACATGATCTATTATAGGCATTTGAATTATTGTTTAATATGTGTAATGTGGTGGAGACTATCATAAAATTACATTAATCATTAATAATATTTTTACACATATTAACTAATAATTTAAATATCTAAAAAATGACATGATAGTTAAAGTCCATTGAAATGTTCCCATTTAGATATGAGAGTTTGAAAGAAAATGGAGGAGAGTTAAAAATTTTCATTTTAAATAAATATTTTTTATTATTTAACAATTTTTTAAAAATAAAAATAAAAATTATAGTGTTATCTTTCAATCATTTCTTATATTTATTTTTATAAGTATTTTGTAATCCTTTTAATTTCAAAATAAAAAAATTACCTTCTTCCCATCTTCTCAAAATTTCTCTATTCAAATTTATAACACATTCAAAGTTTTAACAACGCAAGAAAAAATTCTTAATTAGATACTACTTACTTATCATATTATTTTTTAGATATTCAATTTAAGAGTTGACATATATAAATATATTTTTTAGATATTAGTATATACATGTGATCATTGCAATATCTGTCCATATTTCTTTAAATTCACTTGATGTTTATGTGAATGAGCATAGCAAATAACATCAAGTTGGTTCTTTTCAAACTGAAAGTACTAAAGAATTTATTATTTTTTTGAAAGAGTGCTCCCAAACTAGTGACAAGTCTCTTACTGATATATTAATGAGTACTTTAACCACTATTAAATTTGATAGTTCTCGTACTATGCATGAGTCTATCATTGAAATGACAAACATTGTAGCAAGGCTTAAGACTTTGGGAATAAAAGTGGATAAGAATTTTCTTGTGCAGTTCATTCTAAAACTCATTGTCGCTTTCCAAATGAACTATAATACCATAAAAGATAAATGAAATGTGCATGAATTGCACAGTCTATTAGTTCAGGAGGAAACTAGAATTAAAAATCAAAGAAATCATTTTATCCATTATGTGAACCATCAAGGAGCTGAAAAGAAAGCTTAAGTATGTTTTGAATCAAATTTAACTGAAGTTCCCCATAATACTTGGTGGATTGATTCTAGATGTACAACTAATGTTTCTAATATGATGCAATGATTCCTTACAATCCAAACCATAAGTCCGAATGAGAAGTTCTTCTTTCATGGGAAATAAAGTGAATGTTCTAGTGGAAGGTGTCGGGACTTATCGTTTAATCTTAGACACTGAATATCATTTAGATTTATTTGAAACATTTTATGTACATGATATTTTTAGGAATTTAGTTTCTTTGTCTAAACTTGATGTTGCTAGATATTCTTTTAAGTTTGGTAATAGATCTTTTAGTTTATATAAGCATACCTATATGATTGATTATGGTATACTTTATGATGATTTTTTGAATCTTGACAATTTATATGTTAAAACTCTTATGACCTTGCATCATAATGTTGACACTAAATATAGTTTAGTGAATGAACGATCTGCTGCTTACTTGTGGCATAAACGTTTAGGTCACATTTTCAAAAAAAAAGAATGGAAAGGTTGGTTAAGAATGACATCTTTCTAGATTTGGATTTCACTGATCTTAATATTTGTGTGGATTGTATTAAAAGAAAACAAACAAAACACACAAAGAAAGGTACCACCAAAAGTACTTAGTTTCTTGAAATTATACACACCGATATATATGGACCTTTTGATGTCAATTGTTTCAGTAAAGAAAAGTACTTTATCACCTTTATTGACGATTATTCACGTTACAGATATGTTTATTTACTACATGAGAAATCTTAGGCAGTGAACGCCTTGAAAATTTATGTAAATGAAGTTGAAAGGTAATTGGAAAGAAATGTGAAAATCGTAAGGTCAGATAGAAGTGATGAGTATTATGGAAGATTTGATGAAATTGAACAACACTCATGTCTATTTGTTAAGTTCCTAGAAAAGCGTGACATATGTGCTCAATATACAATGCCATGTACACCACAACAATATGGTGTATCAGAAAGATGTAATCGAACTTTAATGGATATGGTTAGGAGCATGTTAAGTAATACATTTTTACCCTTGTCATTGTGAATGTATACTTTAAAAACCACCATGTATTTGTTGAGTAGGGTTTTTAGTAAGAAAGTTCCAAAGACACATTTTGAACTGTGAACAGTTAGGAAACCCAATTTAAGGCACCTGCATGTTTAGGGATCTTAGGCAGAAATAAGAATCTATAATCCATATGAAAAGAAACTGGATGCAAGAACAATCAATGAATATTTCATTGGTTATCCAAAAAATTCTAAATGATATAGATTTTATTGTCCTACCCATAGACCATAGTACAAGAATTGTTGAAACTGAAAATGTCTGGTTCATTGAGAATGGTGAAACCAGTAGAGGTGAAGCTTCACGAAATATGGAGGCTAAGTAAGTTAGAGTACAAGTTCCTTATATTGTTGAACCGAATAACAATCAAGAAGAACAACAAATTAATGATCCCGAGGTTAACAATGAACCTATAGTAGAATAATCACAAGAAATAACATTAAGAAGATCTCAAAGAGAAATGAGATCTACTTTTTCTAATGACTATGTGGTGTATTTACAAGAGTCAAAAAATGACTTAGGAATTAATGACAATGATCCAGTTTCGTTTTCATAAGCCATTAATAGTGATAATGCTGATAAATAATTAGATGTCGTGAAAGATGAACTTAAATCAATGGAACATAATAGTACATGGGACCTTATGGAATTACCTAAAGGGTGTAAGATAATTGGATGTAAATGAGTCTTTAAGACTAAACGTGATTCTCATGGCAAAGTTGAACATTACAAGGCTTGTCTTATTACCAAATATTTTACTCAAAATAATGGCATTGACTATAAGGAAACATTTTCACTAATTTTCAAGAAAGATTATTTCAAAATTATCATGGCATTAGTAGCTCATTATGATCTAGAGCTGCATCAAATGGATGTGAAAACTGTCTTTCTAAATGAGAATTTAGAGGAATAAGTTTATATGGATCAACCAATGAGTTTTTCAGTTGAGGAGAAAGAACACATAGTGTGTAAACTTAAGAAATCAATATACGAACTTAAGCAAGCTTCCCAGCAATGGTATCTCAAGTTCAATGACACTATTGTATCCTTCGAATTTAAGAAAAATATTGTTGATCGATGTATATATCTAAAGGTCAGTGGGAGTAAGTTTATCATAATGATTCTATATGTTGATGACATATTACTTGCACCTAATGATCTTGGTCTATTAAGTGAGACTAAGAAGTTTCTTTCTAATAACTTTCAAATGAAAGATATGGGATAGGCAATCTATGTAATTGGAATAGAAATATTTTAAGACGGATCACAAGGATTGTTAGGCTTGTCTCAAAAAAATATACCAATTAAGTTTTAGAAAGATTTAGAATGAAAAAATGTTCAATATCACCTGTTCCAATTCAGAAATGAGACAAGTTTAGTCTTATGCGTTGTCCAAAGAATGATTTGAAACAGAAACAGATGGAAGAAATTTTGATAATTATGATTTTTAACATATTAATTATCCACACAATTACCTTATTAATGATGTCTAGATTGTAATTAAGTGATCTTAGCACTCATTTAGATCATTGGGTTGAATTGGGCTTTAAAGCAAAATTTTCAGATTTTAATGCATATTGACAGTGGTTCAGTATTTTAACCATAACTTGAGTTGTAGATCTCTGATTTTGATGTTCTTTATATGCTAGGAAAGATGAGAAAAAGATCTACAAGTTTTGTGAAATGTCAAATTGGAAGATTCGGATGTTTACATGGTCAAATACAGCCTTGAAGTTGGACTAGCGGTACTGTTACAAATTCTGGACACACCTTCACTATTTTGGGCATATCTCACTCATTTCAAGCCCAAATTAAGCATATGAGTACTCCTTGGAAAGCTTACTTCAAAGGCTATCTGATGGACTTGATTTGAATTTGAGATTATGACATAAATTGAAAAGATAGCAATGTGGAAAAAGTGGAGGAATCATTGGAAGGTGGGAGACACACTTTCATAATGAGAAAATAATTCAATGGAAGGTGGAAGACATACTTTGATAATGGATGAATAATTAACAAGAGTGGGTGAACTACTTTTGATTCTTTGTGAATGATTAAGAGGAGAGCAATCAGATTTGTAAAGATATAGGGGAGAGCTTCTACGCAGGGTGTGATTTTGTAGATGGTTCTTGTAGTTTTAATGTTTTCATTTTGGAGAATTCTCTTCTTCTCTTCCTCTCCTCCTCTCTCTTTGTTATTTTCATTTTTGTATGGTTCTTGAAGGTTCTCCAATGGTGATGGCTATGGAGAGCTAAACTTCTTTAATCAATCCAAGAGATTGACAAGCTTGATGATTAATCTTGAGATCTTGTTTTAATTGCTATACATTCATCTATTAATCAAGTTTCTCTTTCTCTTCTTCTCTTGTTTAAATTCTGATTTAATGCTTAATTTGATTGGGATTTGCATATGTTAATTGCGTAATTATCATGTGCCAAGAGATGAATTCAGAGGTTAAATAATGCATCAAAGGTGTTTGATGAATGTTTAGCTTGATTGGATTTTGGTTTTTAAGTTAATTTGGGTTTTGGATGGATGCTTAATTTGTCTAGCCTTAATTAATTAAATTCTAGAAGCATTTCTAGTAGAAGATCCATGGATCATTGAGAGGCGTCTTGATGTGATCTAAGATCAAGGATTTGGTTGATAGTTGAACGGATCTATAAAGATCAAGGATGGATTAAAATCAAGATTGGTTAATTCTCTTGGATTGGTTGTTTTCCTAATCTTGTTTACTCTTTTTAATTGCTCTTTGTTGTTTAATTTTCCAAAACTTTCCCCCCCTGTTTATTAACCTCTTAATCTGACTTCATAATTAGAATGATCTACGGGCTCGACTGGTGTTACCTTATGCTACAAGTAGTTTTGGTAAATCGGTTATAAATTGATTTAAATTTGGTAATCTCGACAGTTGTCAAATTTTTGGCACCGTTGCCGGGGATCATTCTGATTTTGTTCAATCTTATTAAGAGTATATTTAACTACTAATCCCTCACTAACCTTTGTGTTGCTGTGTTGTGGTGATTTTTAGGAGAAAACGGGTGATTACGGGTCATTTTGCAGAATTTCGTACTGACAGAAAATGTGCCTAGAATGAGCTAAAACTTGGTCAGTTGAAGGAAAACAGCCTAATAAACAAGACTCACAGTAAACTGTGAGGTCACCCCTGGTTTTTCCAAAATCCATCGTTTAGACCAATTTTTCAATTTTTTAATATTTTTTATTGTATTTTTTAGTTTCATTTTTGTGTAGTTTTTATGCTGTACAAGTCCCATAATTTTTAAAAATGTTTAGATAGGTGAATTATATTTATTTTGGTAGATTTTTAATGTTGTCTAGTGTATTCTGCTTGTTTGTTATTTTTGTGTTTTATGTGCTTTGGATAATGCATGACTAGGTCTTTTGCTAGGCAATTACTTGATATTGATTCTGAGATTGATATGACTTTGCATAATGGAGTACAAACTTGAGGAATTGAATTCTTTGGTGAAACAGTTAGTAGTGAGACAACAATTACTTGTGCAAATAGCTGCAACTGTGTGTGCCATTTGTTCTTGTTCATCTCATCCCACATATGCATGTCATACACTTCAAGATGGCAGTTCTGTTTTTCCATATCAATCTGTTGCTACAACAGGTGTCTTTCTTAGTAAACCACCATACCCGGTGAAACCTATGCAACAACCAAGTCCAAGTAGCCATGAAACCTGAGCCATCATTGGAAGATTTGGTAAAGAAGATGGCCACTAACAATATTCAATTCCAACAGATGACAGAGGCAATCACACAGAATTTAGAAATCCAGATTGGACAACTGGCCTCCTCATTGAGTCAGCAACAGGCCCAAGGTTCTAGCCAACTCCCTTCCCAAACAATTCCCAATCCAAATGGGAATGTGAGTGCCATTATTGAGGTCTGAAAAATCTGTAGAAGCATCATCTGAGCCTCAACTAGCCAGTAAGCATCAACCAGTAGAAGAAACATTTTCTGATGAACCAGCCCAAGAATCTGAGGGTCAGAAGAAATCAGTTGTTGCCCATGAGCAGCAGCAACAGCCTGCGGTGGCTCTTTCCTTTCCACAGAGAGCCATTGAGACCAAAAAGATACATGAGGCTAAGAAGGATAAAGAGCTCCATGAAGAACATTCTATTTTTCATGTTGATTTAATTGATAATTTGGTTGATAATTCATATGCTGACTTGTGTGAGGAGTTTCCTGAGATTGCTGATTTTGATGACTTTGTGTGTGGTGATTTGTGTGCTTCTTGTGATGGTGATAAGTTGTGTGCTATATGTTCGAAATTTTTATTGTTGTGGGAGATACTTGCTACATATTCGAAATTTCCTTATTCTAAGAGTTATGATCATGTTGTTTTGGAAGATGGTACACATATTACGGTGATGTTTGCAATTAAATCGTGTAGAATTAATTTCTTCAACTAGCTTGATACCTTCAAGGCAAAGCAACCACCTACCCTTGAGTTGAAAGCCATTGAAGAATTTTCGAGAAAAGGGAGAAGAAGAGAGCAGGATGGCGGTCCTACTACTTGTGGTGGATTTTATTTTTGAGCCATGGTCCAACATAAACAAGGAAAATCAAGATGATCAAGTATACATATTGCATTCTAGTCTTTGAAGCCAAAGGAATTAAGGAAGGCCAATGGGACCCGATGAAAGCTCTCTGTTTCAAGTCATGTTTCCAGTCATGTTTCAAGCTTAACTTGGTCTCGGACATTATACTTCAAGCAATGGGACCCCGGTGGGAGTTTCTCTATAACTCCCGCCTCAAGCTCATGCCTGGAAAGCTCAGATCTAGGTGGCTTGGTCCATTTGTTGTTACTAAGATTTTTTCTTATGGTCTCTGTGCAGATTACAAGTGAGACTACTACAAAAGCTTTCACAGTCAATGGACATCGCCTCAAACCTTTTTATGAGGGAGCTCAAGAGGATATTTTGGAGGAGGTCCACTTGCAAGAAGTCGTCTACCCCACTTGATAAGTAAGATGCCGCCTTAATTGTTAAAAAAAAAAAAAAAAAAAAAAAAAAACACAAAAAAAGAAAAACAAAAAAAAAGTTTTTGATTGAGGTAAAAAAAAAAAATTTGTGATGACCCATATTTGTTCAATTATTGTCTGATCAAATCTTTTGGAGATTTGTACCCGACAATGAGGTAAGTAGTGTCATTGACTTTTGTCACTCGGACGCATGTGGAGGTCATTTTTCTTCTTCAACGATAACAAGTGTGAAAATCTTGCAAGTATGGATTTTATTGGCCTACTTTATGCAAGGTCTGTTACACCTTTTGCAAAAGCTGCGGAAATTGGTCAACAAAAGTTACGCTTTGAGATTATCATCGCACCTACTACTCCTTGGAAAATTGAGATCTAGTTGGCGCGGTTCTTTGGTTGTCAAACACGTGGGGCCGTAGATATTGAGGATCCTAGGAAATGGTAATGCGCTTAAAGTTAATGGCCAAAGACTCAACCATTCCTGGAAAACCAAGTTCTTGAGTTCTTTGTGTTACCGGTTAAGTGGCGGATACGGTACTCCGTGACTCTCAAGTCGGTTTATTTTTCAGTTTCCCAAAATAACTGAATCCTTCTTCTCCTTCAAAATGGATGTCATTCTTTCAAACCTGAGCAAATATTTTCCTTCTCTTCCTCAAAATGCTCTGAGAACAATCTACAAAGTTCGATGTGAAAGATTGAGACTGTTAATGCACAAAGGTATGCCAGAAGATGTACGCTAGATAATTGAAGCAAAGGTCCGATTAGCAGGTGAGTCCTCAATTTCATTTAACTCATATATGCCTGGTTTTGGAAGAAGTTCATATTCTAAAAGGAGAAGAGCAAAAAGGTTACAAGTTTGTCACAAATGTGGACGATGGAACTGTAACAAGCGATGTCGTACTTTGGGGATGGTTTCCGCAAATAGAGAAGATAAAATTTTCTTCATTAAGAATGGACTGAGTAAGGAGTCATTAGATGATATCTTATTGACTCTTGAGACGCATTCTTGTGGATTGGTGCATCGTGAAATTCTTAAATTGTGGAATCTCTTCAAGGATGAAGAAAAACGCTACAGTCTTGGGAATCTGACTCTAAAAGACCCTGTTTGCCAATTTATAAGAAAATTGGATGGGAAGCTTATCCTCGACTCATAGAAGACGTTTAAGCCGTTTCGGACGTGAAACCAGAGGAAGATGTGAGCCACAATCACAACAACATGTATATATTATCTTGTACATTTTTCTAAAAACAAAAAAAACAAAAAAACAAAAAAAAATAAAAAAACAATTTTTTTTTTTAAATTTCAAACTTTTCTGACACCAGTCAACCTACCTGTATAGGAGCTATTATTACTTTTTCTATTCTCTTCCCTATTTAAACACTCCATTTTCTTACTTTCCTGCAACTCATAATCATTCAAAGAGAGTGTGAGTGTAGAAATGGAGGGAGCTCCTTCTTCTGTTCGTAGATTTGTCAGTATCTGTGTATTTTGTGGGACAACTTATGGGAATGGCTTAGAGTTTGTAAACGCAGCAAGCACTGTTGGTAGAACACTTGCTGCGAGGAACATTCGTGTTGTATATGGGGGAGGTAGCATTGGATTAATGGGGGCTGTATCACTTTCTGCACATATAAGAGGTGGTCAAGTTTTAGGTGTCATTCCTGAACCTTTCACTCGAAGGAACATCATTGGAAAGACAATTGGACTGGAAATTCAGGTATCATCTATGCATGGACGAATGAAGGAGATGCTTGAAAACTCTGATGCATTCATTGTCTTACCTGGTGGTTTTGGTACATTGGAAGAAGTCTTTCAAGTTGTCTCTTGGGCCCAATTGAACATCCACCATAAACCCATAGGTTTGTTGAATGTTAATAATTTCTTTGATAATTTGTTATCTTTTGTTGACACGTCTTTGTGGAGTAAATTTGTCGGACCTTCAAAGAAGACAACTCCTTATCTCTCGCTTCTACTTGTTGATGAATTGATTGATAAATTAGAAGCATTTGTTTATGAACTGATCCAAGAATGACTCGAGATAGATTGGTCCGAAGGAAGCGATGAAGGAAGTGGTGAAGGAAGCAAAGTGAAAAGAAAGCCAGCCAAGACACTCCAACTATTTAAATAATTACAAGCTTTGGTTTTATTTATCGTACTTTGTTTCGTTTAAATTTGTGTGAAATTTTTTTTTCCTTTTCAAGTAATTGCAGCAACAGGTAATATATTCTATCCTTTACCTATCTATGTTTTGACATTGAGGACAATGTTGTGATCTGGTTGGGGGAAGGATGGTTATTGTAAAAAAAAAAAAAAAAAAAAAAAAAGAAAAAAAATTGTGTTTGTTAATATGTTTGTTGTATTTGTCATCAATTTAGTAGTTAGGGATGGTAGAGTAAAGAGTAAATTATTTACTCTTGAGACGCATCTTAATTGGTGGCAGAGTAAGGAGTGTTTTTAGGTAGTAATTAATTAGTATTAAATTGTGGAAGTACTTAAGTTTTATTATTTGATTTCTTTTTAGGGTCTGATGTGGCACTGACAGTTTGCTTCTTTTCCTGCTTGGCGTTGATTCACTTCTTATCAGGTTGTGTTGCTCTTTTCTATCTCTCTCTTTTACATTAAGGACAATGTTATATTAAGTGTGAGGGAGAGATTTTAGCATTTTTTTCTGTTTTTGTTTTGTTTTGTTGTTTAAAAAAAAACAAAAAAAAAACAAAAAAAAACAAAAAACAAAAAAGGGGTTCATTGCATGATTGAATAACGTTTCTCCCTTCTTGAACTGATATGCTTGGTTATGGATGATTGAATTGATGAATTGAGTTTGATGGATGCATACCTTGTGAGATTTTGAGCCTAATGGATGGATTCAACATTTATGTCATTCTCTTCTTTCTTGTGTGATTTTCACTCATGTTAATGATCACTCTAGAACTTGCTTTGATTCTTTTTGAGGCTACATTTCACTTGCATGCATGAACATGATTGAGGCCCTCTTTCTTAGCTAGTTTAACCAAATAGCCAACCTTGTTTTCAATATGATATCAAGCACTCTTTTGACTTCTTGAAAATTTTCTGATTCTTGCCAACCTTGTATATTTTCCTTTACTTAACTCCTTTGAGCTTATTTGACCATTCCTTGTTTCTAGCTCATTATGTGCCTTAAATGAAAAATCGTGTTCTTACTTTACCTTAGGGAATAAAAGAACATTAGCTTGGTTAATGGATGAGTTTTTGAACAAGTGTGGGTGTGTGTGTACAAAATGGTTGTTGAAAAAGGAAAGAGTTCCTAAAAAAAAAAAAAAAGAGGAAAAATGTATGTATATAGTTATGTTCATATATATATATATAAAAAAAGAAAAGGATTGAGAAATGAATATGTAAAGGGTTATACATTAGAGTTGAGATGAACTTTTATGCTTGTTATTTGAACTCATTCTCTCATTTGCTTTTATTCTCTTTGGTATTTATCCTCTCATATCCATTTTACCCTCTTTGTTACCTTGACCTCACTACAACCTTGAATAAAGTCCTCATGATTTGTGTATGCATGTGTTTTGAGTAGTGGAGAAGTAGAAGATAAGCAAGCTTATGGTAGTGCAATTTTCATGGTTGAATTGAGTGAAATACCTACCTTTTAAATACTTGAGAGATTGAGAGTGAATTCGTGAGGATCTATCATTCTTTACTCATGCTTTTCAATTGAAGTATCCTTGCTTGTTGATTTGAGATGTGAAGATGTGTTACCTCATGAATGTTTTGATTACTTGAATTATTAATTGCTTTTCATTCTTAAATATTATTAGAAATTGAGTCTTTTAGAATGTTTAACTTTTGAGTCAATTTTTTATTTTATTTTATTTTATTTTTATTTTTTTTTCTTTTTGCCGAGGACGTGCAAAAGAGTAAGTGTGGGGGTATTTGATAATTATGATTTTTAACATATTAATTATCCACACAATTACCTTATTAATGATGTCTAGATTGTAATTAAGTGATCTTAGCACTCATTTAGATCATTGGGTTGAATTGGGCTTTAAAGCAAAATTTTCGGATTTTAATGCATATTGACAGTGGTTCAGTATTTTAACCATAACTTGAGTTGTAGATCTCTGATTTTGATGTTCTTTATATGCTAGGAAAGATGAGAAAAAGATCTACAAGTTTTGTGAAATGTCAAATTGGAAGATTCGGATGTTTACATGGTCAAATATAGTCTTGAAGTTGGACCAGTGGTACTGTTACAAATTCTGGACACACCTTCACTATTTTGGGCATATCTCACTCATTTCAAGCCCAAATTAAGCATATGAGTACTCCTTGGAAAGCTTACTTCAAAGGCTATCTGATGGACTTGATTTGAATTTGAGATTATGACAGAAATTGAAAAGATAGCAACGTGAAAAAAGTGGAGGAATCATTGGAAGGTGGGAGACACACTTTCATAATGAGAAAATAATTCAATGGAAGGTGGGAGACATACTTTGATAATGGATGAATAATTAACAAGAGTGGGTGAACTACTTTTGATTCTTTGTGAATGATTAAGAGGAGAGCAATCAGATTTGTAAAGATATAGGGGAGAGCTTCTACGCAGGGTGTGATTTTGTAGTTGGTTCTTGTAGTTTTAGTGTTTTCATTTTGGAGAATTCTCTTCTTCTCTTCCTCTCCTCCTCTCTCTTTGTTATTTTCATTTTTGTATGGTTCTTGAAGGTTCTCCAATGGTGATGGCTATGGAGAGCTAAACTTCTTTAATCAATCCAAGAGATTGACAAGCTTGATGATTAATCTTGAGATCTTGTTTTAATTGCTATACATTCATCTATTAATCAAGTTTCTCTTTCTCTTCTTCTCTTGTTTAAATTTTGATTTAATGCTTAATTTGATTGGGATTTGCATATGTTAATTGCGTAATTATCATGTGCCAAGAGATGAATTCAGAGGTTAAATAATGCATCAAAGGTGTTTGATGAATGTTTAGCTTGATTGGATTTTGGTTTTTAAGTTAATTTGGGTTTTGGATGGATGCTTAATTTGTCTAACCTTAATTAATTAAATTCTAGAAGCATTTCTAGTAGAAGATCCATGGATCATTGAGAGGCGTCTTGATGTGATCTAAGATCAAGGATTTAATTGATAGTTGAACGGATCTATAAAGATCAAGGATGGATTAAAATCAAGATTGGTTAATTCTCTTGGATTGGTTGTTTTCCTAATCTTGTTTACTCTTTTTAATTGCTCTTTATTGTTTAATTTTCCAAAACTTTTCCCCCCTGTTTATTAACCTCTTAATCTGACTTCATAATTAGAATGATCTACGGGCTCGACCCGGTGTTACCTTATGCTACAAGTAGTTTTGGTAAATCGGTTATAAATTGATTTAAATTTGGTAATCTCGACAGTTGTCAAATTTCTTATGCATCTGTTGTTGGGAGTTTGATGTATGCTCAAACGTGTACAAGGCTAGATATCAGCTTTGTAGTTAGTATGCTGGGTAGATATCAGAGTAATCCAGGGTTGAATCATTGAAAAGCTACAAAGAAAGTTTTAAGGTATTTGCAAAGAACGAATGATAACATGTTTACTTATAGAAGATCTGATCATCTTGAGGTGATTTGGTATTCGGATTCATATTTTTTCGGTTGTGTAGATACTAGAAAGTCCACATTTGACTATTTGTGTCTTTTAGCCAGAGGAGCAATATCATGGAAGAGTGCGAAACAGTCAGTTATTGTTGCATCCACCATGGAATCTTAATTTGTGGCATGCTTTGAGACTATGGTTTAGGCTAAGTGGTTGCAAAACTTTATTTTAGGACTTGGAGTGGTCAACAGTATTACCAAGCCGCTGAAAATTTATTGTAATAACTCTGCAGCTGTCTTCTTTTCTAAAAATAACAAGTATTCTAAATGTGATAAACATATGAAATTGAAATACTTTATCGTTAAAGAAGAAGTTCAGAAACAGAGTGTCAATAGAGCACGTTAGTACTGACTTTAAGATTAATGACCCTTTGGCAAAAGGGTTACCACCCAAAACATTTATTGGACATGTTGAAAGTATGGACATTGTTGCTAAGTAGACATTATTGTATTTTATGTTAATGATTATGTTTTATGTACTTTTACACTTTGAGCTTATTAATGAATATGTTTCTGTCTTACCTGTTTTTCAAGTTTGTATACATGATTGAATAACAATGATGACATGTTCTGTTTTTAATAAAGACATTATTGTTTGTTAGACCAATTATGTACGTCCCATTTATAGGTGTGAACACCCAATTTTGACCGGGCTAAAAAAAAAAAAAAAAAAAAAAAAAAGAAGAAGAAAAGAAAAATAACATAAACGAAAATAAAAAAAAACAAGTAAAATAAAAAATAATAAAAGCTAAAAAAAGAGAAAGAAAAAATAAAATAAAAAAAGACAAAATGCTGCACATACGTTTTTCATGGGGATGGGGACTCAATATAAAAAAAAGGGGGAGGAGTGATTGACGCAAAAGAAAAAAAGAGAAGAAAGGGTCAGCAGAAAAAAATAAAAAAGAGAGAATTTTGATAAAAAAGGAGGATTTTAGGGAGATTTGTTGGGAGAAAATGAAAATTTGAAGGAAGCTGCCAAACTCCCAGACGGTGAGCAATCATCACACCCACTACCATCCTCTCACCTCCAAAACGTGAAGGATCCCTCCATAAATGCCTCTGCCATCATTTTCTTCCAGACGATCCTTGATAATCCAATTCCTTCCAAACTTCTGCCAACCCCTAACCATCTTCTGCCACTCTCAACTTTCATTATCACCATCTTCAACCTTCATCCCTGCACCATTTTTTTTTTACGTGAATCCTCCTCTCCTCTGCCACCATCCTTCTCCAACCAAATAAACCCAAAGCAACCACCCTCCCATCCAACACCACCGAGTCAACTCGGTGAGCCATATCATCTTCCCACCATAGCCTCCAAAACTACCTTGCACCTTCAACTTCTCATCATTTTCATCATCAACCAAACTCCATCCCCAACCCAAAACCATGAACCCCACCAAACCGTAGTAGCAGCCCACCACGTGAAGCCGCAAACGTTCACCACCTCATTTTGACAACCCCACAAAGCCGACCCTCTTCAACCGACCGTCGGACCGCACGAAGCCATCGGCCCTCCTAGCCCGACCGTCGAATCCATCCTCTTCAACCGACCGTCGGACCGCACAGAAGCCATCAGCCTTCCAATCGACCGTCGAATCCCAGATCCTCCAAACTTCACCCCATTCTCATCATCTTCTGCCACCATAAGACCACATCCCAACCGACCATCGGACCATAATCCTTTAAACCAAATCCATCCCCTCACTCGACCGTCGAATCCATCCTTTCACTCGACCGTCGAACCACACCGCCTACTACCCCTCACCGACAACCCATCCAAACTCCATCACCATCCACCAACCTCCCACCGACCGTCGAATCCAATCTCCCTAAACCGACCGTCGAACCTCACCAACACCGTTACCATCATCTCACCGACCATTTCTCCACCCTCACCGACCGTCGAAACCTAAGAAGCCGATCCTTCCCCTCAACCAACCGACCGTCGGACCCCAAACTCCATCATATCCGACCGTCGAACCATCCAATCTCCCTAAACCGACCGTCGAATCCCCATATATCAACTTTCACCATCCCCTCTCACTATTGTTGTGAACCCACTCACACTAGCCAAAATCCCATAAAAGGGCCTCCATAACTTCTCCCGAAAACCATAGAACCTAACTGGAAGGCAACCGACCGTCGGACCAGAACCGAAACCAGGACCCGTCGAACCTCAAATTAGAACCCTACCAAAATCGACCGAAATCATATCCTCTCTCCGCACTCGACCGTCGAACTTCCGGCTCCTTCTCCGCACTCGACCGTCGAACTTCCAGCCTCCCTCTCCGCACTCGACCGTCGAACTTCCAGCTCCCTCTCCGCACTCGACCGTCGAATTTCCAGATCCCTCTCCGCATGCGACCGTCGGATCTCACCAGATCTTTCCCCGCATCCGACCGTCAAATTTCAGAAACTAAATTCTTCCACACCGACCGTCGAATCTCAGGGTCCAAACCCCTCCCCAAACGTCCCCTGGTGCGTGCTGTTATTGTTGTCAAAGTTTTCAACTTTTATCTCTTTAAATTGAATTGTGATTGTCTTTTAGGTGTGTGAGGTTGAATCACGTGGACTGCTGTCCATAATGATGCATTTTGGTAAGAAGGGAGAAGGGTAAAGAAGTTAAAAATGATAAACAAAGAAATAATTAAAAAGTTTTTAAAAAAGGGAATAAAAATGGGTTACCTGAGTTGCGACAGCTTGCTAACCCTTATATTTTGTAAACATCTGAGTTGCGACAGCTTGATGATTTATATTTTTTAGTTAAATCGCTAATTGATAATCTTAAATAAAAATTTCGTAACAAACTCGATAATCAATGGGTGACGTCTCTAGCGTGACGCGAGCTTCACCTATTTAATCCTTAATTTGGATAATTGAGAGCGACGGCTTGTTAATTCAAATTTTTGAAATCATTTTAATTAAAATCAACCAACCCACAAATATTTTTTAAAGAACTACGTAACTTTGAGTTCCCCATTGCACTAGGGGATACGTGAGGAGAATTTCATTTCTGTCAAGCCAAATTTAAATTTTCACAATTTTGTGGTTTCGCTTTTTAGTTACAATGTTTGCAAAAAAAGGGTAAAATAAATATTTTCAAGGATTGTTAATAATTTACACAATTAATCTAAGGTACGCGTCTTAGGGGAGTGCGTTAGAAGTGCAAGTGGGATTAAGTTTCCACCCTTCCCTAAGCATAACCGACTCGAATCCAATCGGTTCTAAAGACCATTTTCAAAGAAAGGTTTTCCAATTTTTCCAAATTCAAATAAAATTGGTGGCGACTCCATTTTCTCAATGTCATATTTTAAAATCATTCGAGTTGCTGTTTCCCCGCCGCGATCCCGGTCGCGACAAATGGCGACTCCACTGGGGATATTTGGAGAGTCAAGCCTGTTGTTGTTAGTTGTGCAAATTGTTAATAATTTTTATTTATTTATTTTACCCCTTTTATCTTCGTTTTTTGTGCATTATCTTATGTATATTGTTACTTGTATATATTTGTGCATAATTGTTGAAACCTTAGGATAGATGATTGCTGCCTGGCTATTGTATATATGTTTTTGCAGGTTGGGGGGTAGTTTCTTTTTAAATTTTTGTACAGGTTTGTACGCTCCCAGCACCCACTGCACCTACACATAAAGCACACACATTCGAGTGGGGCCCTATACCCGGGTCTGAGTGAAGCCTAAGTTAAGTAGAGGTTGCGTAGTGGTAGCCATTTTGGATGTACTTCCTGTTTGGTTATCGCGAAAACCTCATCTAGAGTGCGCCTTTTTCATGAATGTCCCACACCTAGTTGGTTTACCCACTATTTCGTGGTCAACATTCTGAAATAGGACTTGGCTCTAGAGACCTTTAAAATAGAAAAGCCACCCTATGGAAGTTATCACGAACCAGAAAGACTCTTAGATCCTTAGGATGGAATTCCCAAGTTTAAGGCAACCTCATTAAGACACAAAGGGAGCGTACTTCTTCTTTCCTCATGCCATCCATTCTTAAAAAAAAAAAAAAACTTAAAAAAATACATTTTCTTACATTCTTAAAAAAAAAAAAATCATCTTGCATTTTTATAACCTAAAAAAAAAAAAACTTACATTTTCATGACATTGTATAGAGAAAATCATGCATTCAAAAAAAAATCATGCATTTTCATGACACTCCAAGCATTCTTAAAAAATAAAAAAATAAAAAAAATCATGCATTTTCATGCCATCCTTAGCATAATAAAAAATAATAAAAAATAAATCAGGCATTTTCAAAAAAAAATTTCATGCATGGCATCTTTAGCATTCTAAAAAAATATAAAAAAAAATAAATCATGCATTTCATTCCATGCATTTGAAAAGAAAATGTTTTCATTTCATTCATCTCATCTTATGCATGACATTCCTTGTATGATGTTACCGTGTTCGGCAACTATTGCGCGACTAAGGAAAGAAGACATCGCCTCAAACAGTTTCAAGAACTTCCAGAGAATGCAGAAATGGAGGTGATGAACCTTCTCCATCCGCATTATGAATAAAAAAAAAAGAAAAAAAAAGAAAGAAAAAAAGACAGCTGTGTACCCGACAATGAGGTAGGTAGTGCCATTAAATTTTATCAGAAGCATGTGGAGACAACAACTGTGAAAATCTTGCAGTATGGATTTTATTGGCCTTCTTTATTCAAGGTCTGTTACACCTTTTGCAAAAGTTGCAGAAATTGGTCAATAAAGTTTTGCTTTAAGATTCTCATCCGCACATACTCCTTAGAAAATTGAGATCTAGGTGGTGCGGTTCTTTTGTTGTCAAACACGTGTATCTTATGGGGCCATAGACATTGAGAATCCTAGGAATGATGTTGTATTAAAAGTTAATGGACCAAGACTCAACCATTTCTGGAACATCAAGTTGTTGAGTTCTCTATGTTGCCGGTTAAATGGCGGATAACGGTACTCCGTGACTCTCAAGTCAGTTTGTTTTTCAGTTTCCCATAATAACTGATTTCTTCTCCTTTCAAAATGGATGTCATTCTCTCAAATCTAAGAAAATATTTTTCTTCTCTCCCTCTAAATGCTCTAACAAAAGTCTATGAAGCTAGGTGTGAAAGACTGAGATTGTTAATGTATAAGGGCATCCCAGAAGATATACGCTGGATAATCGAAGCAAAGGTTCGTTTAGCTGGTGAATCTTCATATTCATTTGTCCCATACATGCCTGGTCTCGGTAAAAGTTCATTTTCAAAAAGGAGAAGAGCAAAAAGAATGAAAGTTTGTTACAAGTGTGCACGATGGAATTACAACACGCGATGTCACTCTTTGGGGATGGTTTCTGTAAATAGAGAAGATAAAATATTCTTCATTAAGAATGGACTGAGTAAGGAGTCATTAGATAATATCTTATTGACTCTTGAGACGCATTCTTGTGGAGTTGTGCAGCGTGAACTTCTTAGTTTGTGGAATCTCTTCAAGGACGAGCAAGAGCGTTACAGTCCTGGGAATCTGACTCAAAAAGACTCTGTTTGCCAATTTATAAGAAAATTGGATGGGAAGCTTATCCTCGACTCATAGAAGGCGTTTAAGCCGTTTCTGGACGTGAAACCAGAGGAAGATGTGAGCCACAATCACAACAACATGTATATATTATCTTGTACATTTTAAAAAAAAAAAAAAAAAGAAAAAAAAAGAAAAAAAGAAAAAAAAAAAAAAAAAAAAAAAAACTAAAAACTAAAAAAAAAAAAAGGGCGAAACTTCGGTTGTACTTGGTCTTTAATTAGATTAGAGCCCCCGTCGTGGAGTGGCGGACCGTCATTGACTCGGGTGGACCTTCGCACGCCGGTCGGTAGAATAAGGTTCGTGTGCCATGCTCTGCAGAGAGCCGCGCAAGCATTCTCGTGTTTTAACCAAAGGCTCGCTGGCGATGGACGAGAAAGAAGCGTCCGTGTTTGCATTCTCGCGTGACAATGCCTCCGAGCCGAATCCCGTGATTTAATGCCATGGGCTCTTCAACGACCTCTCTTTGGTTGTGGTCGTTGGTGGTAGTCGTCGATTTACGCACTTTAATTAGTGGCGTCGTAGCTCAATCCAAAATATCCCACAGCGGGAGGGAGAAGAATGCCCAGATTGGCTGAGCCGTCTTGGTATTACTGCACTCATGACGCGCAGTATAAAGATCTGCCATGAAACCTATACATAAAGGTATGTAATCATTTGTTATTATTTTATCTTTGTATGATTTTGTTGAATTTTGGTTTTGGACAGACGATCCTTTGGATGGGATCCTTCGGGGGTTTCTAGACTTCTTTACCCTGATGGTTTTCTTGAAAAAAAAAAACACACACACACAAAAAAAACACAAAAAAAACAAAAAAAAGTTAAAAAAAAAACACAAAAAAAAAGATTTTATGTTTCTTAAATTCAACCTTTTCTGACAACAGCCGACCTACCCTTCTAGGTGCAATTATTTCCCTTTCCATTCTTTTTCTTATTTAAACACTCCATTTTCTCCTTCATCTTCAACTCAGAAACACTCAAAGAGAAGAAGGGTATAGAATGGGGCCTTCTATTCGTAACCTAAAAAATGTCTGTGTTTTTTGTGGGTCGAGTTACGGGAAGGGATTAGAGTTTGTAAACGCAGCTAGCGCTCTTGGTCGATCACTTGCTGCAAGGAATATTCATCTTGTATATGGGGGAGGTTGTCGTGGGTTAATGGGGGCTGTTTCACTTTCTACTTTTATAGGAGGCAGTCAGGTTTTAGGTGTTATTCCTAAACCTTTAGCTGAAAGTAACATCACTGGCAAGACAGCTTGGAGAAGAAATTGTGTAACATCCATGCATGGACGCATGAAAATAATGATTGACAATTTCGATGCATTTCTTGTCTTACTGGTGGTTTTGGTACTTTGGAAGAAATTTTTCAAATTGTCTCTTGGGTGAATCGAACATCCACCATAAACCCATTGGTCCGTTGAATGTTAATAATTTCTTTGACCTTTTATTATTTTTTCTTGACAAAGTCAAGTGGAACGTAAATTTATCACTCCTTCTAAGAAGACAACTTCTTTATCTCGCCTCCACTATTGATGAGCTCATTGATAAATTGGAAGCTTTTGAGTATGTACCGATAAGGTATTGGCTCGAGATAGATTGGTCAATAGGAAGCGGCGAAGGAAGTAACAAGAAAAGCAAGACAGATCGACACTTTCTCTTTAATCGGTTTGATTTTATTGTACTTTGTTTTGTTTAAATTTGTGTCCGCTTTCTCCAACAGTAATTCTATCCTTTACTCATCTATATTTTAACATTAAGGACAATGTTATGATCTGGTTGGGGGAAGGATCGTTGTGTGCCTAAATATAAAAAAAAAAAAAAAAAAAAAAAAAAAAAAAAAAAAAAAACCAAAAAATTCAAAAAGTGTGTTTGTTAATATGTTTGTTGTGTTTGTCATCAATTAACAACAAAAGTAAATAGGGATGGCAGAGTAAGGAGTAATTTTTATCTTGAGACGCATCTTAATTGGTGGCAGAGTAAGGAGTAGTTAGGGTAGTAATTAATCAGTATTAAATTGTGGAAGTACTAAAGTTCTATTATTTGATCTCCCCTGGGTCAGATGCGGCACTGACTGTGTGCTTCATTTTTGCTTGGCGTTGATTCACTTCTTATCAGGGTCAGATGCGGCACTAACTGTGTGCTTCATTTCTGCTTGGCGTTGATTCACTTCTTATCGTGGTCGATGCAAAGACTGATCGTGTGCTTTTTTCTCACTGGGCGTTGATTCACTTCTTATCAGGTTATTTTGCTCTTTTCTATATCTCTCTTTCACATTGAGGACAATGTTATGATCTGGTTGGGGGGAAGGATCGTTGTGTGCCTAAATATAAAAAAAAAAACAAAAAAAAAAAAAAAAAAAAAAAGGTGTGTGTATGTATTAATATGTTTATATGTTTGTCAGTAATTTTCTAAACCAGTTAAGGATGGCAGAGTAGGGAGTAAATTTTACTCTTGAGACGCATTTTAGTTGGGGTAGATAACTAGTTTGTGTGGAAGTAACAATTGAAATTCAGGAAATTTGCATGATTGAGTTAATTGTCTTCTTTCTTAAAAATCATATGTTTGGTTATGGATGTTGAATTGGTGGACTGAGAATGATAGAACTATATCTTGTGAGATCTTGAGCCTAATGGATGGATTCAACATTTATGCCATTCTCTTCTTTCTTGTGTGATTTTCACTCATGATAATGATCACTCTAGAACTTGCTTTGATTCTTTTTGAGGCTATGTTTCACTTGCATGCATGAACATGATTGAGACCCTCTTTCTTAGCTAGTTTAACCAAATAGCCAACCTTGTTTTCAATACGATATCAAGCACTCTTTTGACTTCTTGAAAATTTTCTGATTCTTGCCAACCTTGTATATTTTCCTTTACTTAACCCCTTTGAGCTTATTTGACCATTCTTTGTTTCTAACTCATTACGTGCCTTAAATGAAAAACCATGTTCTAACCCAACCTTAGGGAATAAGAGAGCATTGACTTTGTTATTTGATGAGTTCTTGAACAAGTGTGGGGTGCATGTGCAGATTGGTTATATAAAAAAAAAAAAAAAAAAAAAAAAAAAAAAGAAAAAGAAAATATGTTTCTAAAAAAAAAAAAAAAATTCTGATTATTGCTACAATCAAAAGAATGCACCATGTGATATATTCATACCTAGAATGACGGTGGATGATTGGAAATAACAGAATAGAAGGAGAATGTTCAAGCCTAAAGGAATTCAATCTACCAATTGATCTTTAACAAAACATTAGTTAGATATTGGTCATTGTCCTGTATGAGAAAAAGCTAAGAAAATCTTGGGAAAGTTAGATGAATGTTCTCAAACATCTTCTCCACTCTAACTGTATCATAATGCTCTTCTATTCTCTTTGGTATTTAACTTGACATATCCATATTACTTCTACCTTTACCTTGACCTCACTACAACCTTGAATAAAGTCCTCATGATTTGTGTGTGCATGTGTTTTGAGTAGTGGAGAAGTAGAAGATAAGCAAGCTTATGGTAGTGCAATTTTCATGGGTTGAATTGAGTGAAATACCTACCTTTTAAACACTTGAGAGAAAATTCTGTGAGGATCTATCATTCTTTACTCATGTTTTTCGATTGAAGTATCATTGCTTATTGATTTGAGATGTGAAGACGTGTTACCTCATGAATGTTTTAATTACTTGAATTTAATTGATCTTCATTCTTAAATATTATTAGAAATTGAGTCTTTTAGAATGTTTAACTTTTGAGTCAGTTTTTTTTTTTTCTGTTTTGCCCGAGGACGTGCAAAAGAGTAAGTGTGGGGGGTGTTTGATAATTAATGATGTCCAGTTGTCGAATCTTGACTCAAGCGAAAAAAAAAAAATCTTTTGATTTTCTTGCTATTTTATTTCTTGTGTCTTTAACCGTTGTAAATAATATCCTTTCTGTAGTCAAACTTCTAAGAACAACTGAAGTTGTTCGTTTTTCCTGTTGTACTTTTTGAATTCATGAGTGTCTGTGACATAATGCTTCAGGTAAAGTGACCATGAGTACAACACCATGATTTGACCATCTAATGGTAATTGCTTATTGACCAATTCAGATCGAAGAGATCTTGGAAATCCCAATTGATGGAAGAGGAGGTACTCGAGCAAAAAAAAAAAAAGGAAAAAAAATAAAATGAAAAAGAGCTCGTTAGTCTGAAAACCTGAAAGGTCGGTCTAAACAAAAGTTAGGGCAAATGAATGGGCAAAATCTCAGAGGAAGTTGGCCTGAAACACCTTGAAGGGTGCACCCAAACTGGGGCAATTTTGAATTGCGTGTGATCAGCTACACAGGGGCAGTTTTGTTTGCATTTAGTTGGCCATACTGGGGCAAAATTTTTGAAGGATTAAGGAGAAGCTGTGTTGAAGGAAGTAGCAACGCAGACAAGGACTGAGTTATCAAGCAGTTGCAGGGAATCAACTAAATGAGAGACAAGGTTAAACACTGGGGCAAAATTTTCTCTCAAGGAATCAGTCAAGCAATGGTTCATCCCATTTCTTGAAAGGAGAGTTGAAAGTGAAAAACAAAGAAAAAGAAGGAAAGGATAAGAAGAACGAAAGAACAGAAGGGTCTAAGGAAGAAAAGCATGTGAATAAAGTTTGAGTGGTCAAAGCTTTCCAAAGTCGTCCTTGGTTCAAATGTTTTTAAATAAAATTTAGAAAAAATAAAAAAAAAAAAAAAAAAAAAAAAAAAGAAGAAAAATAAAGAAAAAAAAAAAAAAAAAAAAAAAAAAAAAAAAAAAAAAAAAAAAAAAAAAAAAAAAAAAAAAAAAAAAAAAAGAAAAAAAAAGAGAAGAAAAATCCTGTTTTTCGGGACTCGATTGCCCATTGTCTTTTAAAATTTTGGGGCATGATTGCCCATTGTCTTTTAAATTCGGGACTCGCTTGACCCATTGTCATTTAAATTTCGGGACGCAGTTGCCCATTGTCTTTTAAAATTCTGGGACGCAGTTACCCATTGTCATTTAAATTTCGGGACTCAGTTGCCCATTGTCTTTTAAAATTTCGGACATGAGCTTGCCCATTGTCATTTAAATTTCGGGACTTAGTTGCCCATTGTCTTTTAAAATTTCGGACGACGCTTGATTGCCCATTGTCTTTTAAAATTTTGAAAAAAAAAAAAAAAAAAAAAGAAGAAAAAAAAAAAAAAAAAAGAAAAAGAGAGAAAAGCAAAGGAAAAACAAAGAAAAGAAAATGAGAAAAATAAAAAAAAAAAAAAAAAGAAAAAAAATCTTTTTGATCAAGATGCTTATTCCATTGTCATTTAAATTTTGGGACTCGGTGGTCCATTGTCATTTAAATTAGGGACTCGATTGCCCATTGTCTTTTAAAATTCGGGACCTTGATTGCCATTGTCTTTTAAAATTTCGGGACACAGTTGCCCATTGTCATTTAAATTTTGGGACTCAGTTGCCCATTGTCTTTTAAAATTTCGGGACACAGTTGCCCATTGTCATTTAAATTTCGGGACTCAGTTGCCCATTGTCTTTTAAATTTTGGGACTCAGTTGCCCATTGTCCTTTAAGTTTTCGGGACTCAGTTGCCCATTGTCTTTTAAATTTCGGGACTCAGTTGCCCATTGTCCTTTAAGTTTCCGGGACTCAGTTGCCCTTTGTCTTTTTTTTTACCTTCTGTTGAGCCCATCGGCTCCATGCATTTTAATTCCTGTCTTTCTTCTTTTGAGCGCATCGGCTCCTGTCTTTTAATTCTTGTCTTTTACCTTTTGAGCGCATCGGTTCCCTGTCTTTTAATTCCTGTCTTTTACTTTTGAGCGCATCGGCTCCTGTCTGTTAATTCCTGTCTTTTACTTTCGAGCGCATCGGCTCATGTCTTTTATTTTTGAGCGCATCGGCTCCTGTCATTTACTTTTTGAGCGCATCGGCTCTTGTTTTTTAATTCCTGTCATTTACTTTTTGAGCGCATCGGCTCCTGTCTTTTAATTCCTGAGCGCATCGGCTCCATGCATTACATGCTTTTTACTTTCTGTTGAGTGCATTCCATGCATTCCATGCATTTTAATTCCTGTCTTTCTTCTTTTGAGCGCATCGGCTCCTGTCTTTTAATTCCTGAGCGCATCGGCTCCATGCATTACATGCTTTTTACTTTCTGTTGAGCGCATCGGCTCCATGCATTCCATGCATTTTAAATTCCTGTCAATTTCTTTTGAGCGCATCGGCTCCATGCATTCCATGCATTTTAAATTTCTGAGCGCATCGGCTCTATACATTCAATGCATTTTATTTTCTGTTGAACACATCGGCTTTATGCACTTTAACTTTTTGTCATTTCTTTTTCTGTTAATTCTTTTGAGCGCATCAGCTCCATGAACTTTAATTCTTGAGCGTTTTAACGCTTTGCATGTTATTTCTCGCATTTGTTTTACATCTTGTTTTTCTAGGACAAAATTGGAGTTCATGTCTTTACTGTTCCTTACGACGATAATAAGAAGATCACAATTTTCTTATTATCTAATAAGAAACAAGTAAAGAGGGCAAAATGTAAACACCCAATTTTGACCGGGCTAAAAAAAAAAAAAAAAAAAAAAAACAAGTAAAATAAAAAATAATAAAAAAAAAAAAAAGAAAAAAAAATAAAATAAAAAAAGACAAATGTGCACATACGTTTTTCATGGGGATGGGGGACTCAATATAAAAAAAAAGGGAGGAGTGATTGACGCAAAAAAAAAAAAAGAGAAGAAAGGGTCACAGAAAAAAATAAAAAAGAGAGAATTTTGATAAAAAGGAGGATTTTAGGGAGATTTGTTGGGAGAACATGAAAATTTGAAGGAAATTTGCCAAACTCCCAGACGGTGAGCAATCATCACACCCACTACCATCCTCTCACCTCCAAAACGTGAAGGATCCCTCCATAAATGCCTCTGCCATCATTTTCTTCCGGACGATCCTTGATAATCCAATTCCTTCCAAACTTCTGCCAACCCCTAACCATCTTCTGCCACTCTCAACTTTCATTATCACCATCTTCAACCTTCATCCCTGCACCATTTTTTTTTTACGTGAATCCTCCTCTCCTCTGCCACCATCCTTCTCCAACCAAATAAACCCAAAGCAGCCCACCCTCCCATCCAACACCACCGAGTCAACTCGGTGAGCCATATCATCTTCCCACCATAGCCTCCAAAACTACCTTGCACCTTCAACTTCTCATCATTTTCATCATCAACCAAACTCCATCCCCAACCCAAAACCATGAACCCCACCAAACCGTAGCAGCGGCCACCACGTGAAGCCGCAAACGTTCACCACCTCATTTTGACAACCCCACAAAGCCGACCCTCTTCAACCGACCGTCGGACCGCACGAAGCCATCGCCCTCCCACCGACCGTCGAATCCATCCTCTTCAACCGACCGTCGGACCGCACGAAGCCATCGCCCTTCCAACCGACCGTCGAATCCCGATCCTCCAAACTTCACCCCATTCTCATCATCTTCTGCCACCATAAGACCACATCCCAACCGACCGTCGGACCATAATCCTTTAAACCAAATCCATCCCCTCACTCGACCGTCGAATCCATCCTTTCACTCGACCGTCGAACCACACCAGCTACTACCCCCTCACTGACAACCCATCCAAACTCCATCACCATCCACCAACCTCCCAGCCGACCGTCGAATCCAATCTCCCTAAACCGACCGTCGAACCTCACCAACACCAGTTACCATCATCTCACCGACCATCTCTCCGACACCCTCACCGACCGTCGAAACCTAAGAAGCCAGATCCTTCCCCTCAACCAACCGACCGTCGGACCCCCAAACTCCATCATATCCGACTGTCGAACCATCCAATCTCCCTAAATCGACCGTCGAATCCCCATATATCAACTTTCACCATCCCCTCTCACTATTGTTGTGAACCCACTCACACTAGCCAAAATCCCATAAAAGGGCCTCCATAACCTCTCCCGAAAACCACAGAACCTAACCAGAACCGACCGTCGGACCAGGAACCAGAAACCAGACCCGTCGAACCTCAAATTAGAACCCTACCAAAACCGACCGAAATCATATCCCTCTCCGCACTCGACCGTCGAACTTCCAGCTCCTTCTCCGCACTCGACCGTCGAACTTCCAGCTCCCTCTCCGCACTCGACCGTCGAACTTCCAGCTCCCTCTCCGCACTCGACCGTCGAATTTCCAGATCCCTCTCCGCATTCGACCGTCGGATCTCACCAGATCTTTCCCCGCATCCGACCGTCAAATTTCAGAAACTAAATTCTTCCACACCGACCGTCGAATCTCAGGGTCCAAACCCCTCCCCAAACGTCCCCTAGTGCGTACTGTTATTGTTGTCAAAGTTTCCAACTTTTATCTCTTTAAATTGAATTGTGATTGTCTTTTGGGTGTGTGAGGTTGAATCACGTGGACTGCTGTCCATAATGATGCATTTTGGTAAGAAGGGAGAAGGGTAAAGAAGTTAAAAATGATAAACAAAGAAATAATTAAAAAGTTTTTAAAAAAGGGAATAAAAATGGGTTACCTGAGTTGCGACAGCTTGCTAACCCTTATATTTTGTAAACATCTGAGTTGCGACAGCTTGATGATTTACATTTTTTAGTTAAATCGCTAATTGATAATCTTAAATAAAAATTTCGTAACAAACTCGATAATCAATGGGTGACGTCTCTAGCGTGACGCGAGCTTCACCTATTTAATCCTTAATTTGGATAACTGAGCCGCGACGGCTTGTTAATTCAAATTTTTGAAATCATTTTAATTAAAATCAACCAACCCACAAATATTTTTTTAAAGAACTACGTAACTTTGAGTTCCCCATTGCACCAGGGGATACGTAGGAGCAGAATTTCATTTCTGTCAAGCCAAATTTAAATTTTCACAATTTTGTGGTTTCGCTTTTTAGTTACAATGTTTGCAAAAAAGGGTAAAATAAATATTTTCAAGGATTGTTAATAATTTGCACAATTAATCTAAGGTACCGTCTTAGGGACGCAAGTGCGTTAGTGGTGCAAATGGGATTAAGTTTCCACCCTTCCCTAAGCATAACCGACTCCCGAATCCAATCTGGTTCTAAAGACCATTTTCAAAGAAAGGTTTTCCAATTTTTCCAAATTCAAATAAAATTGGTGGCGACTCCATTTTCTCAATGTCATATTTTAAAATCATTCGAGTTGCTGTTTCCCCGCCGCGATCCCGGTCGCGACAATAGGTCATGTCAAGGAGATGACTACCTATGTGGTACATGGAAAGGACTATGTCGATTAAATGATATACGACCGCTATGACTCATGTTAGTTTATTCTTGGTCATGGTGAATGATGTATCCAATGTAAAGAAAAGTTTGACTATATATATGAATTCATATTATATTTTAATAGACTTATCAAATTATAAAGAAAGTAAAGTCACATAAGTTAAGTGAGAGAATGTTAGATTAAATGTATCATGTGATGGGCTTGTGGCTTATTTTTTTTTATTTTAATAAGTAATTAAATTAAGTTAATGAATTAAACTCTTATTGAAAAAGAGGAAAATGACTATTTTATAATTATAGTAATTGACAACTTGATGAAAGTTAATAATATTTAAGAAATAGTTTATGTGCAACACTCAAGGTTTGTTCCTGACCGCTAGAGTTTCTTCTTCTCTCACTATTATTAGAGTAGAAGAAGCATAAAGAAAAAGAAAAAATAGAAAGTGAGTTTTGGAATCTCTTTAACGCTCTTAGAATACAATCTATCAATTATTTATGGATAAATATTAGTGTCTTCTTATACTATTATTTATGAAAATCATGAATTCTAAGATTTTTATATTTTAATAATAAATTTTTATATTAAAATTCTTCAAAAACTTACAGACTAACAATCCAAACCAAAAAGAACTCAAAACTCAGATAAATATATAAGAAAAATAACCCAGCTAATTCATAAATCCTTCCTAGCTAGCTACATGACTGAGAAAACCCAAATTTAAATTATGTTCCCTTTGTCTTGTTAACGCCATTAATTATGCTAACATTTTTCTTTTTAAACTTCAAAAGTATGAATTAATATCTTTATATGAACCCATCATTTCAATAGCTTATCATATGCCTTATTGAAACCCATCATTTCTGATAATACAGCAATCTGCCACCCACAAACAACTAAAAGATGTAAACTAAAAGGCAAGACAGAATACATAAATTGCAATAATATCTCATTGTGACTACAGATGAGATGGAGACTATTAGTCCACCAATCCTTTCAATCTGTCATTATCTACCCGACCTTCCAACACATCTCTAAAATACCTGTATAATATATCGAGGGCATAACAAACCAAGGGGGAAAAAATAGAAAACATTAGGAACATGAAAGCATATTTGAGGAAGGCGACTATCTCACGAATAGGGATGGCAATGGGGCAGGCGGGGGCGGATAGTGTTTTCCCCGCCCTCGTTCCCATCTCGTCACGGGTACTCATTTATGATCTTCACGGGTAGTGGGAGTATCCGCAGTATTCGCAGGTAGTTAATAATTTAAAATAAAATCTTAAAAATTATAAAAAAATATAAAAAAATAAATTTTAACACCATATATTACAATTTTGCTTAACAATCTAAGATTCTTACAAAATTAAAAGAATATTATAAATAACAAACTAAATTCAATTATATTTTGTAATAATCAATTTACATAAATAACTATTACATAAATAGTATATATATTTTAACAAGTTTTATCATTATGGACTCATTTAATAAAAAAATTATTTTAAAATAATAAAAAGATATGTATTTTCATCTCATCTCAAAGTAAAAAAAAAAAATATATGATACATATTAGATGAAAATATATATTTAATGGGTTTGCAGATACCCGCGGGGTGAAAACTATAATCTCCGTCCCCGTTCCCATTTATTAAACGGATATCCATCACCCTCCTCATTGCAAATAATCCCCGCAGATCCCCACAGTTACGGATAATTTTGTCATCCTTACTCACGAAGAAAGCTTCTAGTTGTTTCCCACGAAGGACTTTGATTGTTTTTCCATCACTAGAAGACAAATGAGTATGTGACACCCCATTTGTGAGACATAGATTGACCTTGATGTTACTTGAGTCTGTAAAAGATGAGTCTGCATATAAATGTGGCAGGAGGGAAAAACAAGAATTGCACCAGAAGTTGACACCACAGGTTAGACGCTAAGAAGATAACATGTCTTATAAACAGTAAATCACACAGCCAAATTTCACAAGAAGAAAACAGGAGAGGAAAACGCAAAGAGATCTGCTCTAACTAACTAACAAAGGGAAATAGAAACAGAATATTGCAAAGACATGCAGCTAATCTTCCTGGTCTTGTACAAAATAGAGTGTGCATATCTCACTAGCTGTTTGTTTTCTTGGTGTTTTCCTCGTTATTAAGGAAGTCAAGCAACACAGTACTCTTGCACTTGGGGCATTTGGGATCAACCTCTGATAACATAACATACATGAGGCATCGAGGACAACCTACGAGAAGCATGGCCCTTGTCTCTTCAGCCTCAGAAGACACGCATGAGCCCCCCGACGAATGAATAGAACCTGGTGATGATGTCGAAAATTCCGATGATAGATCAGCAGATAATGAGGTTGCCGCCCTTGGTGGGGACAAGTTCAACCTCAATTCCAACCTTGGACTCCTTGCTCTTTTGCTCATCTCTCTTCCGAATCCTGATCCAAACAACCTAAACAAAGAGAGGTGAATCTTCCACCTTGGCTTTGTTAGATATATAACCCCATTCATGTGACTTCCCTCAATAACTTAAATTTTTAAAAAAGATAGTTTATAATATAGTATCAAAACTTTTATAATTAAGTGTATAGAATTTAATTCTTATCACTTCCATTCTTCTAAAAAACAAGTTAAAATTTCAACACAAGGTATAATGGACGTATGCATTAATATTCATATATACTTCAAACCCCAAATAGCTCTTGTTGCTGTATTAAATATATAAAATTATTCATGTGTTTTTACTTAATAGTTTAAGTTTTTGGTATGGATGAAGAGATGGTTCTTGAAAGGTTACTTACCGCAGGTAATTAAATTTCTAATATATATATATATATAAAGGTTAAACAACATTAACATGTATATATAGTATAAAAGTTCTAGAATTCTATGACAGTGAAATATTTAAAGTAAATTAAATGGGATTATTTAGAATCAATACCTTATTAGAAAGAATCGCAAGACGTCAAGAACCAGCAGTTGCAGATAGCTAGATGTGTCTAGTTAGAGACTTGCTGGAATGGTTGGAATTGGACGACAAAGGATTGCTGGGTTAGCTGAGAGGAACTAAAGCAGCAGCTAATAGCAATATGTAGGGTTATGTGTTTTTCATTTTGAGCTAATAGGGTCATTATTATATAGTGAATTAGAAGAGGTAGGTATGAAGAGAGGAAAAGCAATACAGAGGGAGGTGATTGATTCAATTTAAATGTCCAATTTAATTGTGTGTAGAAGTGGAGGAGCTAGCGCAGAACATGATAAGAGAAATGAGACGAAATTATACGTACCAGGATGCTTATAGAAACAGCTCCAATGTGATGTGTTGTGATGCTATTGTGCAGCTACCACTTCATTAATTGCTAAAATTGCATGGTCTTCCAAATTGACACTACTCTTTTTAATTTTTTCTTACACGCCGAAAAAAGGTTTGTCATAAATCATATACCTTCATGTTTTAGTAAGCTGAAAATAGCCTACGTCAGTAGGTCTCCTTCATATTTATTGAATGATGCATAACATTGATTTGTGCATAACAAAGTCACCTAAGCGCTTAAATAAATATTTTATTTATGTTGTATAATAGGAATATTTTTAGACTAATGTTTACGTTAATTGAAATTAAATATTTTTTTTGACAATCTTAAAAGCACACATTGATATCAATCTTGTGCACTTGGTAAAACTAGCCCAACTCTTTAACCAATAATCAACGGCTTTATAAATAGATATTTTGTGTGAGGCCAACTGACATCCGTACATCGACAAAGTTGACTATTCCCTAGTTAGACAGTCATTCAAGCTACAAATTGCCATCGTACAATTATTTATAATTTGTTTCTTCATTTGGTAGAATATATATATATATATATATATATATATATATATATGCTAGTAAAATCTGATATTAACCCCAGATTGATTAATGATCAACCAAAATGTCTTAAAATTAACATATAATATGCTTTTAAAATAAATGAAAACATCAACCAGTTCATTACAAGCTTGAATTTTTATTTTAAAAAAAGTAGCTTGATTAATGAGTATATATGTGAGTACGTGTGTATGTGTGAGGACTAATTAGCACTAATGACTTGACACAATTACACTTTTAGCAATTCAATTATTGAAATACAACATACAGTACTACGTAGATCTTGCATGCAGATTTTAAAAACCTTAAACAAGAATAAGTACAAGATAAAATTAATTTAAAAAAAATATCATATAATAATTTGAAGGAATTTTGGTAGCATAAAAAAAAAAATTAGGTTAACGCAAGATTTTATAAATATGATATGCATGATACTGTAAATGAGTTTTCTGTGAAACTCGTCCTTTAAATACTATTTCATAAAGTTAGAGATTAATTTTAATTCAAATTGATGTTATGAAATCATAATTAGAGAATAAAGTGTGTATAGATGCATGGTTCTACTAAAAAAAAGATTATCTATTGATGGTTAACGTAAAAGTAAGCTAGTAGGGTTTTTGTACAACACAAATTAAACGACAAGATTGTTTAATGAAAATTTAAACTATTAAATCAAGCTCACTATAGGTTTTTAATCAAAATCTCCATTTTTGTTTCTCAAAGATTTTTTGTTTTTGTTTTTAAGAGTATCCTCTCACTCAAAAGGTGAAAGACTAATCTATCAGAATATAGTCAAATGTTTAAGTAAAAATTCCTTCTAACAACAATAGTATCATTTACATGCATATGAATCTCATAATCAAATCTAAAATTACATATTTAAGGGATTCAAACTCCTTCCACTTATACCAACGTGTCACTAACACACGTTGGTGCCTCTCAAAGATTTTTTTGAGGAAGTATTGGCATTGAAAGGGTACGGTGATTGAATAACGGTTTAATATAAGGATTCCAGTAAACTTTCATGTCTCCCTAATCAGATTTAATTCTTTAATATAAAAGTAAGAGGATAATATGTAATAACTAAATATAGTCCCCCATAGGCAGTGGCGGAGCCACATTATCTGGAGGGAAAACATATGCTCACCCTAAAATTTATAAAAAAGAAAAATAACATGTATAAAAAAATTAAAAGACTTTAGCGTATCCTAAAGAAAAAATATACCTCTTATGTACTATTGTTTAATATTAATAGATTGAAAAAGATTTTTCTGAATTTCCAATATTCTTAAGCAAGTTGGTAAAATAAAAATTCCTGAATTCAATAGGAGATCAAGAGTGAAAACTCTTTCATTTCCCAATGGACCAAAGCCGTCCTTATCTTTGATCATAAGTACTTATTATTTTTTTTATTCTTAATTTGAAATTTTTTAATTATGAAACTTTTATTTTTACTCTAAGAAAGTGATGGAGTTGTTTGATTTATTGTGTACTTATTATTCTTTTTCTTTTGTCTTTATTATTTTTCTCCACTTTAGGTAGCATATTTTATTTTTTTAATTCTCTACTTTTCTTTCCATAATCTCCTTTGTGTGATTAATATTTAAAAAATCTTTAGTTGATGTTTTATCTTTTGTATGTCTTTAGTGTTTCTAATTATTGTTTTCATGATTTTTAAGTTTATTGATATTTAGAATTATAGCTTGTGTAATATAGTTTTATTAAAATATCAAAATATTATAATTATAATTATTAAAATAATTAATGTAATAATATAATATTAATTATAATTTTTTAATAAAATATACCCGTAGAGATAAATTCTTTTAAAAAATAATTTTTTAAAATGAACACTAAAATTTTTCTCAATTAAAGTAACAATAAGAGTTGCTTTTTCTTTTTTATATTCAACTATTACAAAAGTTAATTATTATTTATCTTTTATATGTGTAATGCGTAAGCGTCCCTCTAACTTTGACCTGGCTCCGCTACTGTTCATAGGTGACTTGCTATAATTTTTTTGACCTTCTTTATATGTATATTAATTGATGATAAATAGTAGCGACTTACAATTTGAGGCCTCTCAATTTCTTTATCTACCCCGTAATAAAGCGCTAATTGACTAATAGAGATGGGGTTTTTCGCAGCCCGTGGGACGCCATTATCAGGAACTCATCAACCACAACCGCTGCTTTTGAAGGTAAGTGTCATTCAAGAGAGTAGATCCAATGGCTGTTGCAGGTGATAGATCATAGATCAATGCACATAATTAGATATGGTGTCGTTGGTCCAAAACCACCATGATAATAATATTTAGCTAATAATAGGGCAACCATAATGAAGATGCATTTTAGTTGGAGACCAACTGTATATACATCCATCAATATAACTTCAAGTTTAAGATTTATATACATTTAATTTGTTGTTGATGGGCACATACACTAGATTTAATGACCCATTTCTTTTGCCTTTCATGGGACATTGGATACTCTTAAATTGTCCGAGACATACAAATTTATTTCTCTTTTTCTTGATACCACATACAACTTCTGACAGTTTTTATGGCTGAATTCAATTTTCCCTCTATAGTAGATATTAATTTTCTTCTGTGTTAAACAGTTTATTGTATCTAAAAAATTAAATAAGTTATACAACTTGGCACTCATAGTAGATTGAATAATTAATACAGTAAGATTGAACTTTTATTTTTATAATTGAAAGATTGACCAGGTGAATCAATCCAATTAATTTAAAATATATATATTTACTTTTAATCAACATAAGTATGTTTAAAAAAAATTTACCTTTTTATTTCAAATTATTATTTGACATACAAGTTGAAACGTTTAACAGGTAGAGTTCTTAACAGCATTATCTTTATTTTATGTTTGTTTTTGGTATTCAAGTTTTTAACTTGTACCTCTATTTTTCTGGATACTTTTGCGATCATTCAAAGTACAGTTTGTTAGCGCAGAATAAAATCGGGAAACGATTTCTCGCCACAGATCCAGAAGCCCAAACTTCAAGGCACGCCTCATGCAACTTCAAGCGTGTGGGGGTACGTATGTACGGCTATCTAATGCTATCATGCACTTTTATTGTGCCAGGATGACACACATTAATTTTACCTGCATTAATAATAAATTCTTTCTTTTTAAACACACCCCACCACTCCCCATCCCTACCATTACCATGCCAAAGAGAATCACCACGCCCGTCAGGGGGAACGTGCCACGGTCCCCAACTCTGAATAATTGAGTTTTTTTTTATATACATGATATTTTTTTTTTGTTAATTCTTTTAGTAAAAAAATGAATATTTATTCTTTAATTGATAAATTGTTTTAATTTATTTTGACTCTTTTTATATCAATAATAATTATTAAAAATATCTTTTTAATTATAAAAATTATTAAAATAAAATTATAGAATAAGATGGAAGATAATTTTCTCATAGATTATATAATTGTTTATATTGAAAAGAGATTGTTAAAAAATTCACCACAAATATAATAATAGATGATTTTTATTTTATAAAATAGCGTTAAGCACAACTTAAAAATTAAAAGTATATATTTAAAATTATCTTCTATTCAATTGTATTTATTATAAATATTTTTAATTCAAAATATGTCGATTATGAATTAAATTAAATTTATTTTTATGTTTATATTATATGATAGTTAATTTTTTTTAATTTAAATATTTAAAAATATATTTTTAATCTTTAATCCCGACTCCTTAAAATTCAAATCCTGCCTCCACCCCTGACCATTACCAACTTTCTCCTTCTTCCACCAAAAGTTCTAGAATATTAGAAATTTTTTTTATTGATATGCGAAACTTGTCAGTCACCTCCTTCCTTAAAATCACATAATTCATCCCTATATAAAGTATAGATATAGACACAAATACAAGATATGATACAGACATGAATATAAAAATATATTAAATTTAAAAAATTCTAAAATATAAATACGACATATATATATATATATTAATATCAAAATAAATAAAAAAAACTTAGTTTATGTATATATATAATTATAAAATTTAAAAAAAAACTCATAATTCATTAATATTATTTTTATAAGTTTGAAGATTTATAATATATTAATATATATCATATGTGTCAATATTTATTACCTAATAAGTCTCTCTCAAAAAATATAAAACATAATTTCTATTGATATTTTTTAAAAGATCTCATAAATCAATTTCTCTTAATAAAACTAACTATATACAAATACATATGCATCCAAAAAAAATTAACTAGTGAGAATATTAGTGTGAGACAAGTTTCAGTGACGACGAAATGGATGGTTTGGTACGAACAAAGATATAATGAGCATATAAAAATAGTAATATATGAAAAAATAGAACTTAAAAGTCTCATAATAAAGTGTGAAAAGATAAAATTTAAAATATTGATATGCAAAAAAAGTGGTTTGGGACGTTTAGTCATGTGATTGAGTTTGAGTGTATTACGGACTTACTAATTAAACGTTCGTCATAGAAACTATTTTTTTAAAGAAAAATAATAATGGGTTAAGTCTAAACTTTGTCTTAAACATGTTTAAATATGTCTGAGCCATATCTAAGATGTATCCAAATTAAAAAATAATAATTTTTTTAATTAGACACATTTAAACATATAAAATACATGTGTTATATGTGCGTCCTCATGTGTCTAATATAGATACATGTTCAATACATAAACACACTTAAAAAAATAATGTGTCAGTATTTCGTAGATTTATCCTCTCCGCTTCAGTCTTTAGATTAAACATCAATTTTTCCTTCACCGCATTGATCCCATCATCGCTGTGAATCTTTTAGTGGCTCTTTCGAGTAACACATTCTTGTCTATCTATTTTTTATATTTAAAATAAAATATTTTATTAATTCGTTGCAGTAATTCAATTGAATTGACTATTTAAAAGACGATTTTTAGCCCAAGCAAATTGGCAGTGGTTATAGTATAATCAATTAAAAAAACTGAAATATTAGGATCACCAGGAAAAGGAATTGTAATTTGCCCCCTAAAAAAATGGTTATACTTAACAAATGAGAAGAAAACAAAATTTTAACTGAATTTGACAATAATAATCAAGAACGGTCACATTGAAATTTGATTAAAATGCTTTGGAAGATCCATTTTTAAGTGAGAAATCAATTTACTAGATGGAAAAGGGTTTAAAAAAAACAAAGTTCAGGGAGAGAAACAATAATAACAACACTGGTGAACGACAATCAAACACAGTATATATTTACGAACAATTTATTTATTAAATGGGTAAACTAGGGTATTATTCATAAGTGGTACACACATTTACAGGTTGAGTGAAATATAATATGGTTAGCTCAATCATGATTATATCACATAAGCGTTATAACTATTATGTATCTGAATTAATTATATTTTGTTACATCACACATCGAGATGGTATAGAGTCCTCCTTACGAAATAAATTGAAACTGTTTAAAAGAAAGGCAAGAGGAAAAACCTAAAGAAGATAATTCATTTTTGAAAATGCCATCATTAATTCCCTTTCATATATATTTTTAAACTTTTAATTATTATTCTCATATTTTTTAGATGTAAAATTAATATCTAATAAAACGATATAATTAGATCCTCTCAAAGTAGTATTTCTGAGGCCAAACATTTGTCCTCCTGTGCAGTCCGCTTGCATCAACTCAGTTTAATATGTTGTTAACACAATGCCATTAGATTTTACCCTGACGATGTGATGCACGAAGAATTTGATGATAATGCCAATTTTTAGAAGAATATGATGATAATGCCAAATTTTTAAAGTACATAAATAACTTATATTTCTTAATAAAATAGGATGCAAATAAGTGATTAAAAAAAAAAAACTCGCAGCAACGCGCGTGTGAAATATATAAAATACACTGATAGCACTTGCACATTATGAAGTTTATTCATTTAATCGTTTTCATACTCTGGGTTTGCACTTAGTTGTACGACCATCACCAAATTGAACATCAACCGCACGAATTCACAGGCTATGGCAACCACCAACTCTTTAGAAGCTTAAGTTATACATATATATATATAGAGAAGTTGTGTATCAGGTGAGATGAGTATTTATTGTGAGAGGTGAGAGTAGTAAATCTTGACCATTAAATCTTATATGAATAGTCAAGATTAAAACATAAATGCATGTGACTTTTTAAAATGATCACATGACCTTCAAATAACTTTTAATCTTGATCATCCATGTATGATTGTATAGTCAAAATTTACTCCTCTCACCCTCTTACAATAAAAACTTCTCTCATTAGATATGCTTCTTATATATATATATAAAAGTTTATGCTATCACGTGAACGCTTATGAACTATTTTATATTTAACATGTTTTCTCATGTTAGAGTCATTTGAACTTGAAGTATGAACAATAGAACTACTGATATCAAAAATTAACTCTTCTAAAAACTTAAATTATATATTTGGTAAATAATTTATATGGAAGAAGTTAGACGTGAAAGAAAGTAGTTGGGTGTAATGAATCTGTGACTAAATTTGCTGGGGAGGAGTAGGATCCAAAACATGATGAATGATGAAATAATAACTAAGTTGGGCCATATGTCAATGGTGATAGAATAAGTAATTTTTAATTAAGTATAATTTAATATAGACATTGAAATTATTATTTAATATATATATAATTGTAGAGTTTATAATAAAAATATATTTATCTTTAAATATATTTTTATATATATTAAATAATAATTTAAGTATTTAATATATAACGTAATGGATCGTCCCTATTTAAAAAAATTTCAACTTGCTTTTAGTCTTTTACTCAGATTTTAATTTTTGAAGAATACTATTCTTAAAGAATGCTGGGAGATGATATGTGACCTTACCGAGGTTGTGTACGAACGTGCATGTCGCCATATTAAACAATATCTCCTAGTTTGATTAGCTGTGAAAAAAATTGGTTATATGTATAATTGATTATGATAAAATTACTTTATATTTAGATAATTTTTTATTAAATTTATATTTATATATATTAATTTATAAATGATTTTTGGACAAAACGGTTTGTTTGGATTATGTAAAAATGTTATTTTTATATATTAAATTATTAAAAAGATATAAAATATTTTTAAAAGTTATTTGATTGAGAGTAAAAAAGTCTTTATCTTTCAATGCTTTTAAAATAAAAGGAAATCATATAATCAAAATGCTGAATTTTAGTTTTTAGAATAGAAGCTGTTTTATGGTATTAAAAAATTTACAAAAATTATAATCATACCTTAACATATTGCATTTGAGTGAAAACAGCTTTCATAAAATAAAAAATTGTTATTCAAAATAATTAATCATCCCAAACATACTTTACTTTTTGGATACATTATAGGAAAAGACAAAAGTATTCGATGTGTGGAGAAGTGGAGTTCGCGTATTTAATTAACCATTTACTAAATAGATTTAATCAAAACTTTATATACAGTCATAAAACCAACAAAATTTCAATCAAATTTTTAGTTAATTATAAGTGAATTATTAGTTAAATTAATTTAGTGAATGGTTAATTAAACTTGTAAACCAAAATTTCTTACTTCTCTAACAAGCCGTAAATTTCTATTCTTCCCCCCCCCCCCCACCTTTTTTTTGGTATATGCAAATATATGAAAGTAATCTCTATCAACTTCTCTACAAGGTGTGGCTCTTTTAAGGTTTGCCTAGCGCTATCATCTCTGAGTAACAATCATCCGCGCTTGGCGGCTTATTTCCGCATCTGGCAGTTCCGATATCCTTTTGTGGAGTTTGATTCTCTTCCATATTGCACTTTTCCCATGGGGTTACACCGATCTCCTTTGACAGTAGTCCCCTTTGCTCTATTTTCCTTTTTTCTTTTTTTCCTTGATTTTTCAATAATAAATTGATCCAAATCTCTAGATCTGAGGAGTTTGGGTTTGAATCTTTCAAAGATGCATTCTATTGAGTAGATTTGGAATTTTCTAGTTTTAATTTCTTAGATTAATTGCACGTCTGGCCTATGGTATAGGAAGAACTTTAGATCTGCTGTCCAAAGTTACAAATCATGGAGATAAGACAAGAAAAATAAAGCCATAACGACAATAGGATAGCAGCAGCGGTGATGATAACGAAGACGACAACAATGTCATATACCTTAATGAAAACGAGTTGTAGGAAGAACTCGAGGTAATAAAGCACAACCTTCACGAGACGCTATGTGTTAACAAAATCTAGATCCACGCTAACACATCTCAGTGTAATATGCAATTTGAAGGGAAAAAAATAGATTGTCTTGGCTAGTTGTGCTACCCTAAGATTTCTCTTAATTAGGTGTAGTGAGTCATTTTAGAGATTACGTGTTTGTACTTGAGTCCAAGAAAGTAAAAATTATGTTTATTGGTTATATGTTTTTCCATTAATTTTTAATTCACCATTTCCGGTTTGTTGGAAGTGATTTGGGTAATTGCCCATGATCTTGGATCTTGTATTTGAGACTTTGTTTCCCTTTTCATTCTTAGTGATGAAATTATTTATCTTTAGCAAAAGTGAGCGGAGTGTTTATTGTAAGAGTTGAGAAGAGTGAATCTTAACTATTAGATCTTACATGAATTATCAATATTAGAATATAAATGGATATGATTTTTTTAAATACATAAGAAACTAAATTGTGTTAATAAGGTTCTTGATCATCCTGACATGAAATAGAATAGCTTGGAAAACAGTTTTGACTTATGTGATGGGAAGCTCACTGTCAGAGGTGTCCCATTGCTCTCTAAATGCATCTTTTTTATGTTGTTAATCAATATCAGCAAGTGAGGATAATTATGAAGATAATTGAAATTTATGCTTTCAACCTAAAGATAACTGAAGGTGGATCACTGTCAAATATTTTGTATCAATAAATCATGCATGGTGAGCTTCTTCTGTTACACTATTTTCATTATGTTAGTCTAGTGATTTTGAACACTTAAAACAGGTGATTTACAAATGCAAATTATCTAATTTTGGTGCTAATTAATTTTGAACACTCAATAGTTATTACATTTAAAGAGAGAGTAATCATAATATAAACAAAGTAGTTGGGAGAAAATATGTGATTAGGTTGCACACTGATATCATATTTATAATATAATTACAATCAACCAAGGAGTTCATAGGAGATAGTCAAGGACTAATTATAGAGCTAATTAACAGCTATTAACTACAATCATAACTATAGTTGATTAACATTCTAAGTTCCAACAAATGTTAAATAAGCTAATGGACCTAGGCTAGAATTCTAAATAAGCTAATTCAGTTCAGCATTAGCTTCCAGCATCTGAAAGTCATATAAATATTAAACATCGTTGTTTGAATCCCCACAAATTGCTACCTAATTAGCAACTCAAATAGTCAGGAGAACCAAAAGATACTCTCAACATTCATGTTCATACTTCAGAACCTCTAGAACACCAAAAAGTTAACCCTCATTTCCAGTTTCTTTAGGTACATAAACCACACTGCTGTCACATGGTTGAAAAGCACCTTTTTCCTCTTCTTTAACTCTTTCAAGTTTCAACCTTCAGCTATCAAACCGCTTAAGGGGAAATCTTAACCAGAAAAACAAGCTAACTATATTTCCATCACCTACAACAATTTAGCCACCTAGTTTCCCTAACAATTAAACAAAAATTTTGGCTTTTCCTCTAACAGAAGATGCACTTCTCTTTCCCTTTTCTCAAATAACATTTGAAACAAGAGGGAAAAGGAAAATGCTTAATGACTTAGTTCTTCTAGCAACTACAAAAACATGTGCTTCTGCACAATTTAAAAAAATGGTTTTAAAATTAAAAAAAATTCATCAACTTATAGAACATTAAAACCATGCCTTTGGTTTTCATTTCAGAGAAAATGGAATAAAGCTAGTTAAACAGACTTTACTACTCATGTCCTCAAATATATAATTATCTCTAAATACACGGCCAATTATGATTTTCAAAGTGCTTGTCATTAATGCACAATAACTCAACATACATACCACTGTACATTAAGAAAAGCATATATCTGACATTAGCATACTGCATACACAACAATCGTCAACTAGTGATTTAGGATATGCCATCACCTATAATGCCTGTTTAGCATGCATAACAACAACATATAAACTCTATAAAAGTCTACAAACAGAAATTGGCATTCCTCATCAGTCTACTATATGCTGCAGTTTTTCATTACCCTTCTGCCTAACTTTTTCCTGTCAGTGTTTTCTTTCTAGCCTTACAATTCAACAAAACTTGTCCATATGCAATTCCTTACTTTTTTGGTTTACTAATAACAAAAAGTAAAGCTATGTACTTCTGATGTTAAATTTCATACAGATTAGTCTCATACTAATTGTTAGGGTAAGTCATCAACTATAATTTTAGACTTTTAGTTGGAATTATTTTACTGTTCCACACGGCTAAACAATCTTTTCAAAAAGAAAACACTAAATAACAAATTCAAATTTGACAGATAAAACACATGATTGGATAAATTCCTAACATGCAAATTTGCACATTTATTTCACCTTAGGTAAAAGTTGTAGGCAGTATATCATAATGCCTAGAAAAAATAGCCTCATATTGGTTACTGAACAACATCATGACGAAGAAGTGCGGCCTTATATTGAGGAACTAATGAATGCCCAAAACTGCTTTCAAGCCCAAGCACATGACGGTCAATCTGATGAATTAAATAATTCTGTTGGCACTGAGGCTGAGCAAAACCATGAATCAGGTGACATTATTTTAATGAACAATTGCTTTAGATTTTTAAATTAGTTTGAACTAAATCATGACATTTAAATCTGGTTCATGTTAGGTACTGTGGAGGCAAGGAAGGTTCGTGGGCTTACATTACTAAAAGATATCTGGAATTTGCCTCCAGGGAAGACAATTATTGTGTGATTCAATAGTCATAACCAAGCCATAGGAAAGGAGGGTCGAAAGCTTGCTAGCTTTCCAGGCATTGTTGCTAGGACCCCAGAACCAACACCTTTAAACATAGAAGATATTTGGAGAGCTTTTGACAAAGAAGAAAAGAAGAAGTTCTTTCATACATGAAATTAACTTGTAAATGCTTGCTCTGTTTTTTAGAAGAAGTTCTCAATCCCAACACATGGTAAGGGGTTTGTCAAAAAGTCACTAGGGAAGAAATGGAAAGATTATAAATGTGATTTGAAGAGTATATATATGTCAAAGTATAAGACCAAAGATGTATCACCCTTTTTAGGGTGCCAAATTTACTTATTAAAACATCATTAACTTAACAAAATCACGAAAAATGATTTAATCTTGGAAAATACGGATTATAAATTTTCTTTTCAAAACATAAACTTAATAGAACATAAACAACACAAGATATAACTTACTAAATATTACACACCAAAAAAGATATACACATTAGTGGCATGGATCATAGTCCACCCAAAATTAAAAGTTTATACACAAAAGACATAAATAACAGTTTAGCAAAACGTAGACCAGCCCAAGTCTAGAGACTTAGGGAGCAAGATCATCCCCTAGACCCTCCATTGGATCCTCTTCAGACTCCTCTATTGGGTTCTCTTCCTCAGACTCTTCCCCAACCAAGCCTCTCAACTGTGGCAGAAGCTCGTGGATAGGAGTCCTAGCGGATGATACCACAGGGTTCGGATCCTCCGCAAAGGTGTAATGCAAGTCACCCCATAGCTCCCTAATTGGCATGAAGAACTCTAGACGCACAAAAACACTAAGAGAGAAGAAAGGAACTCCATCAAAGGTCCTACTAATAGATAAAGTCAACTCTCTTACATATCTAATCCTTTCTAAGCCCCAGTCGATCCACCATGTGTCTGAACCTCCGTGAGTCTTTATCAACAAAGACACATAAAATAGAAAGCAACAGAATAACAATACAAAGAGGTGAGATTCTCTACATCAATACCAGTATAGCAGTAAGAAATAGTAATATCATTCAAATCAAGAAAATACAGAGATAACCATCACAGTCATAAAATTCTCAGTAGGCATAATAATAATATATCAGCAAATAGTCTTACAGGATAATGCATCACAATGAAATGTTCAATGTCCATGCGAATGCAAAATGGATTGACATCTACTCCATGGATTTCAAACCAACAACGGAGAAAATGATCTAGAAGACTTGTCTGTATCTCGTCAGCCTTAAGTCAAGTGCCATAATTTCTCAATTTATCAATTTGCGCAACATGACTTATACAAGATAGTCTACGCCAGATCATGAGTAGGGATAATGTCTCGGTCTGAATCGTTGGTGTATTAGCATCGGTCTGATCCACGACACAGGGGAGCTATCAGCTGGCCGTTGTGGAAAACCCACACCCCGACACCCCCAAGGTCAACACTTGACCTACACTATGCTTATCGTACCCGTACTAAGGTGTAATTCATCTCCTAGGCATACAACCTTAACCATAAAGTCACCAAGACTTTCAAAATGCATGATTTCATGATAATGTGCAACAATATTCACAAACAACAAAAGTCTCACCAAGAAGAGCCACAATAAGGCTTAAATCAACACTGACATTCCTGGGTCCAGTACGTCGACCCGTCAGCACAAAGCTATTATATTCGTTCACAGGGTATCTCAAAGCACAAGTTCAAGAACCATCATTTTCCAAAACACATGAAACATTTACACCAATTTCCTTACCATGTAGGACCATCACATTACTTTCAACTTTAATTAGCATACTTTCAAGAATTAATATGGAACTTAGCTCTAATCCTAAACTTCCTTTGTTAGGTCCTCTAGGTAACATTTCATCACATTTTTCATTAAAACCCTAAAAAGAAGACTACATTATTTTAATTTCACAAATTCATTTCCTTTTTCTCCTAAGCCCTTAAAAACACTCTAACTTTTTATGATCTCTCTCTTTAACTTATTTTTCCTTCTTAAGGCTGAAACCCCTCTTTAACTAAGTAGTCAATATTTTGTTTGTCCACTCTTTCATTTTTTTCCTTTTTGAAATTCCTAATCCAATTCCATTTTTATTTAAGCTTCCAAGTTCAAAATCAACACAAAATTTTCTCTTTGATCCCCTTTTTGGGTCTCTTGGCCGTGAGCTCTCTAGGTTTCTTGGGCTCCAAAGATTTTCATCTTCCCCAAGGATTTCAAGCAACCAATAAAATATCAAACATCAAACTTTCCATTCCATCAAAGTCATAAACAACATCAAACTACAAAAATTACATAGGTTACAAAAATCACACAAACACCAAGAGCCAAATACAATCAATGAAGAATCCTCACATGGATTCTCCGCTCTCAACACAACAAAATGTCTCTCACCACCATGAAAGGTTGATGAAAGTGATCTCCCTCTTACCTAGGAGAATATCCCACCACTTCTTGAATATCTCCTTGAAACAAGCTTCCTCTTCTAAGAGCTTCTTGAAAAACGAAAATGACACCAAAGAATCAACATCAAAGAGCTTGGAAGGAATGATCATGGATCAAAGTCATGATCTTAGAAAGAAGAAAAGAAAGAAGAATGAAAATAGAGAACTTTTTACCTTAAGCGTCTTCAAGCCCTATCTTAAAGAAATGCTTGAAAAGTGATGAACAAGCCAAGATCTTCACACTAAATGGTCTTAGAAGGAGATGTAAATTCAAGAAATGTGATTGATTATAATTAAAGAAGAAGAAATTGTGGGTCTTGGGTGGTGGCCGTGAGGTAGGGAGAGAAAATGAGAGAAGAGAAAAAGTGAGAGAGAAAGGTGGAAACTATTTAAGATGAAAAGTGAAATAAACTTAGGTGAAAAGATGACAAGGTGGTCATCTTTTTTCTTCCCTCCAAAACCGTGTGGCTATCCCAAGGAGAGAGAAAAGAAGCTTCTCCAACAAGCTTTGATGAAGCTTATTTAGGAAGCTTGGTTTCAACTTTTGGAAAAGTCAATAAGTGATGTCATCTAGCGATGTCACATAAAAAGAACACTCTAGAAAAGATGACTAGCACTTTCTAAAAGCTATTATCCAATAGACAAAAGTTACAGTTAACCAAGCTCGTATCTATTATCCAATGGATAATAGAGCGTACCCAAAATTTTATCTGCTAGATAAAATTTCAAACAGTGAAAACTCTGAAAACTGTTTCCGGATTCGGGTTTAGGAAGATCTCCCCTGACCCCGGTTTAACAATTCAATTTTTTTAAAATAATATTAATATAATCCATATACACCAATTAATTCATAAAAATTCACAAAAATACACAACAACACAAATAACACAGATAAATCAAAAACAAGAGAAAGTTGGGGTGTTACAACTCTCCCTTCTAAAAGGAATTTCGTCCCCAAAATTCATCATACCTTAAAACAAGTGCGAATATTGTTCTCTCATTTTGTCCTCTAGCTCCCATGTTGCATCTCCAGTCGCATCATTCCAGATTACTTTTACTAAAACAATCTCCTTGCCTCGGAGTTGCTTCTTTCTCCTATCCTCAATCTTGATGGGAAGTGTTTCATAGGTCAATGATGCACACTTTTTAATTGTTGCATTGCAAACTCAAGTGCAGGTTGTCTCAAGTAATAAATTTCTCGGTGAGTCCGAGGTCGATCCACAGGGAATTGATGAAGATTAATTATTGTAAGATAAATATTTTGTTACTATAGTAAAAATTGTTTACTTGGGTAAAAAGATCCACTCTTGGTAAATAAAAGAAAAGTAAGATTAATTTCTTTTATAACTCAATTAGAATCCTCGCAACATGGAGGTTCCAATCAGAAAATACAACGTTAAAAGTCCATTAAAATAATATACGTAATTATATTATGATTCCTTTAATTATTACTACCACTTGTAAATGGGTTAAAGCATTCACTGTGCCAAAATCTTGTCTACAATAAATCAAGAACTCCTCTTTACAAGGATGGAGTATTCCCATCTGTCACCCGGGATTTTAAATTATTAGAATCAAAATATAATACGTATAAAGAATACTAGAAAAATAAATCATTAAAGCACAAAAGAAGAATAAATCTAACCTTATTTTATTATCAAGAGCTTCACACTTTAACCCAAGTAGACTGGAACTTATTTACACATAGACTAAAAGAAAGAAAAAGAAAAAAAGAGAGAGAAAAGAAAAGTGAAGGGAGACTGAGGAGAGGAGGGAATTCCTCCTTTCCTCCTCTGGAAATATGCTCAGAGTTTCCCCCTCCCCCGAATTCTGAATTCTCCAAAATGAATTGTGCGTTATGCCTTTTATAGGCAATTTTATGGTTACTGTGCAATGCACAGTAACTTGAATCATTTGAACAAAAACGTCATCCGTGACGTTTCTCTTTTCTTTTCTTTTCTTTTTAAAATAATAATTGAGTAAATACACAGCCGTGCATCCAGTCATTTTTTCATTTTTAAGAGAAATGGTCTTCATGAAAGTTGTAGGCCTGGATATTTACTTTAAAATGGCTTTGGTTTCAGTCCAAAACCATGCCTAGAACTCAAGATATGGTCTAATTACTGCAGAGTGTTTAGACCCGATTTCAGCTCTTCTATTCTGACTTCAAAGCCCAATATGACCTCCAAGAAGTCCAATTCTGGAAAAGTATTCAACATGAAAGTTGTAGGGAATTGTCTAAGCTTTCCTACAAGATAAAATCACATCAATCAGATATTTACAACTCAAATTATAGCCACTTTACTAAACACTTCCAAAGAGATAACTAAGGCTAATTTATGCAATAATTTATTTAATTGTCCAATTCGGCTCAAAATCATAAAATGTGTCAAAACCAACTTAATTAAGCCTAATTGAACATTAAGAAACCTAGTGAGAGGATTACAAAATGTATAAAATATAGTGTTATCAGTCAAATTCTTTTTTAGTTGTATGTATCTGGTTTAATGACATGGGCTGGATTAGGAATATACTTTCGTAATTGCGACACATGGAATACATCTAGAAGATTGAAAAGAAAAAGGTAATAAGGCCATTTAGTAGGTTACCGGACCTATCCGACGAAGAATTTGATACGGTCCGATGAATTTAGGAGTGAGTTTTATGGATTTAATGACCCTTCCAACACCAGTCATAGGTGTCACTCGAAAAAGTACATGCTCACCTTCCTCAAATTTAAAGGTCGTCTCTTATCCGATCTTTTCTCATTCTTTCTTGGATCATTTTAACTTTCTCAATCGTCTGTTGCACAAGCTCAGGTTCTACCGCGAAGTTTTCGCAATCCTGGTACTAACACAAGGGTGTTCTACACCGTCGCCCATATAACGCCTCGTAGGGTGCCATCCCAATACTCGTATGGTAACTATTGTTGTAGGTGAACTCTATCAAACGCAAGAACTTATCCCAACTTCTAGTCTGTTCTAAGATACAAGCTCTTAGCAGATCTTCCAACGACTAGATTGTTATCTCCTACTGACCATCCGTTTGCGGGTGATATGCAAAACTTAGATGAAGCTTCATTCCCATTGCTTTCTACAAACTCTGCCAAAACCTCGATGTAAACCTTGGGTCTCTGTCAAAAATAATACTCAACGGCACACCACGTAGTCTAACGATCTCATCGACATAACTTGAGCCAACCTCTGCATCGAATACCTCATATTGATTAGCAAGAAGTGTGCTAACTTCGTAAGTCGATCCACAATCACCCAGATCGAATCATGTCCCTTCCTAGTTCTTGGTAGCCCACTCACAAAATCCATCGCAATGATATCCCATTTCCATTCTGGAATAGTTAAGTGTTGCAGCATTCCAGAAGGTCTTTGATGTTCCACTTTAGCTTTTTGGCAAACTAGGCATGACGACACATATTTGGCAACATCCCTCTTCATTCCTTGCCACCAATACAACTGTTTCAGATCCTGGTATATCTTAGTAGTTCTAGGGTGCATGCTCAACTTGTTCTTGTGGGCTTCTTCAAGAATCATCTTCTTAAGCTTGAAATCATTTAGTACACGGACTCTATCATTGAACCTTAGGATTCCATCATGTCCCTCCGTGAATTCAGATATAGCACTCTGCTTCACTAGCTCCCTCTCCTCTTATGAGTATAGGTCACTTCCCTGCTTCTCTCGGATCTCTTCCATTAATCCGTTCGAGATAGTGATAATACTTAAGCATATTCTTCCTGGTGTCAACTCCACAAATAAATGCATATCCCTGAACTGTTCTATTAGTTCACTCTCTTTGAGCATCATAGCAAAAATGTTAAGCATCTTTTTACTTAAAGAATCCGCTACGACGTTTGCCTTTCCGGGATGATATTGATGCTGGAAGTCATAGTCTTCAAAAGCTCTAGCCATCGCCTTTGCCTCATGTTTAGCTCCTTCTGATCAAATAGGTATTTCAAACTCTTGTGGTCACTGTAGACGTTAAAGGTTGCTCCATAGGGGAAGTGTTTCCAAATCTTCAATGCAAACACAACAGCAGCTAACTCCAAGTCATTCGTGGGGTAGTTCTTCTCATGTACCTTCAATTGCCTTGAAGCATATGCTACCACCTTTCCATTCTACATAAGGACACATCCTAGGCCTTGATATGAAGCATCACAATACACTTCAAAAAGTTCATTGGGATCAGGAAGGATCAACACTGGCGAAGTAGTCAATTGTGTTTTCAACTCTTGGAAACTTTCTTCATATGCATCAGTCCATATGAAAGCTTGATTCTTCCTTGTAAGCTGAGTGAGAGGCCCTGCTATCTTGGAGAATACTTCAATAAATCTTCTATAATAGCCAGCTAATCCCACGAAGCTACGAATTTCTGTTACAGTTCTTGGCCTTTCCCATTAAAGAACCGCTTCCACTTTCGATGGGTCCACCGCGATTCCCTCCTTTGAAATCACATGACCTAGAAACTGAATCTCCTCTAACCAAAACTCGCATTTAGATAGCTTGGAGTACAACTTCTTCTCCTTCAGAATCTGAAGAACCACACTAAGGTGTTCGACATGTTCCTCCTGACTTTGTGAATAGACCAAAATGTCGTTAATAAAGACAACAACGAATTTATCCAGATAAGGGTGAAAGATGTGATTCATATAATCCATGAATATAGAAGGAGCATTGGTTACTCCGAATGGCATCACTAGATACTCATAATGTCCATAACGCGTCCAGAAAGCCGTCTTGGGTACATCCTCTACTTTCACACAAATCTGATGATACCCAGAACATAGATCAATCTTGAAGAAAATGGCAGCTCCCTTCAGTTGATCCATCAAATCATCTATCCTCAGGAGTGAGTACTTATTCTTAATTGTAATCTTGTTCAGCTGACGGTAGTCCACACATAACCGTGAAGTCACATCCTTTTTCTTGACCAAATGCACTGGAGCTCCCCACGGCGAAACACTAGGTCTCACAAACCTCTTCTCCAATAACTCCTCCAACTACTTATTGAGCTCGACTAACTCTGATGGCGACATCTGACATGGTGCCATGGATATAGGACCAGATCCTAGACCAAGATCGATAGAAAATTATACCTCTTTTGTAGGTGGTAAACCAGGTATATCATCAGAAAAGACTTCAGGAAACTCATTAGCCACAAGAACAACATTCACATCAATCTTACTCTTGACTTCCAAGGAAGACAAAAGCATGTATCATTGAACTCCTTCTCTCAAGAAAGTTTTGACTTGGTTGGCAGATATAAATCCAGAAATCTCAGAATCAGGAAATACTAAAGATTTATTGGAATAGTCAAGAAGGATATAGTTAGAAGATAACTAATCCATTCCCAAGATAACATCTACTTGAGAAAGAGGTAAACAAATCAAATCAACAGAAAAGATTCGACCTTCTACAGAAATAGGACAGTTCAAACAAACTTGAGCAGTAACAACAAGTTTAGCAGTGGGAGTAAAAACAATCAAATCAAAAGGTAAGGAAGACACAAATAACCCTGGTCTGTGCACACAATCATAGGCAATGAAAGAATGGGTCCTAAGTCATACAGTAGAGTTAAAAGGTTACCTCCTATAGCATAATCTCCCTTGATCAGATCTTCGGATTGAGAGGCCTCTGCTCCACTCAAAGTGTAAACTCTTCCTCCCGCCTGCAGTCTTGCGGCATGTACATTGTTAACTGTGGGCTCTGCCTTGGGTTGATTACAGTCTTTTGCAATGTGTCTGGGCTTCCTGCATTTGAAGTAAAAGATCCCTTTGATTGTATAGTCTCTCGTTAGGTGGTCCTTTCTATACTTGAAGCATCTTGCCGTTGATGCCACGGCCTGCCAAACTTTTGGCCACTAGAACCTTTTCCACGTGATTGTGGTTGAGCTTGATTTCCCTGCGGTATCGAATATGGCTTCTTACGGTTCCTTGTTTCACGTGACTAGTCCAATTCTTCAAGTCTGCAGCACTTGTCCAAAAGCACTGGGAATTGATCAATTCCCAAGGGCAACACTGCTCTCTTCAGATCATGCCTCAAACCCTCTTCGAATTTGCGGTATTTCCATTCCTCATTTGATTGCAGCTGGAAGTACCTCGAGAACTTAGACAAACTTTCAAACTTGGCAGCATACTCATTGATGGACATGCTCCCTTGCTTTAAGCTTAGAAACTCCATTTCCTTCGTGTGCCTCGCACTAGCTGAAAAGTACTTCTCCAGGAACTTGTTCTTAAAGGCTTCCCAAGTGATCACTGCTCCTTTAGCTTCCAACAGTCGATGGGCTCCTGCCTACCAGTTTTCAGCATTTCCAACAAGCATGAAGGTAGCATAGGTTACCTTCTGGGCATCAGTGCATCTCATTCCTCTAAATATCTTCTGCAGTTCTTTGATCCAAAGGCGTGCTTTTTCTGGATCAAACACCCCTCTGAATTGTGATAGATTGTTGCGGTAAAACTCCGACAGATTCTGAGTTTCAGCAGTAGATTCCTGTTGTTGGGTGGCTCTTTGATTCTAGTGCATCATAGCCTCCGCCATCCTCTGCATTGCTTCCGCTGCTGCGGCCATACTATCGTTGTCTCGTTCAGAGTTCACACATACAGCTCCACCTCGGGCCATCACGTTCCTTTGAAATCAAACTAAACAATACACAAGGGACGTCAGATGAAGTCATATCAAACAACTTTATCTCCTTTCGAAAACTAAACATAGAGAATCGCACAACACAAGCAAGACAGACTAAACCACAAACCCCAAAAGATTCAAACTTTGGCTCTGATACCAACTAATGTATCACTCTCCTTAGGGTGCCATATTTACTTATTAAAACATCATTAACTTAACAAAATCATGAAAAAATGGTTTAATCTTGGAAAATACGAATTATAAATTTTCTTTTCAAAATATAAACTTAAAAGAACATAAACAACACATGATATAACTTACTAAATATTACAAACCAAAAAGGATATACACATTAGTGGCATAGATCACAATCCACCTAAAATTATAAGTTTATACACAAAAGACATAAACAACAGTTTAGCAAAACGTAGACCAGCCCAAGTCTAGAGACTTAGGGAGCAAGATCATCCCTTGGACCCTCCATTGAATCCTCCTCAGACTCCTCTATTAGGTCCTCTTCCTCAGGCTCTTCCCCAACCAAGCCTCTCAACTATGGCAGAAGCTCGCGGATAGGAGTCCTAGCTGATGATATCACAGGGTCTGGATCCTCCGCAGGGGTATAATGCAAGTCACCCCACAGCTCCCTATTTGGCTTGAAGAACTCCAGATGCACAAAAATACTAAGAGAGAAGAAAGGAACTCCATCGTGGGTCCTACTAATAGATAAAGTCAACTCTCCTACATATCTAATCCTTTCTAAGCCCCAGTTGATCTGCCATACGTTTAAACCTCCATAGAAAAGAACTCTGACATAACCAAGAGAGTCATTACGAGCAGCAATCCAAAAGCAAAACAACAAAATTATAAATTTCTTCCGCCTTCCTTAGTCTTTATCAACAAAGACACATAAAACAAAAATCAACAGAATAACAATACAAAGAGGTGAGATTATCTACATCAATACCAGTATGGCATCAAGAAACAGTAATATCAGTCAAATCAAGAAAATATAGAGATAACCATCACAATCATAAAATTCTCAGTAGGCATAATAATAACATATCAACAAATAGTCTCATAGGATAATGCATCATAATGAAATGTTCAATGTCCATGCGAATGCAAAATGAACTGACATCTACTCCATGGAGTTCAAACCAACATCGGAGAGAATGATCTAAACGCCCTATCTGTATCTCGTCAGCCTCAAGTCAAGTGTCATAATTTCTCAATTTGCGCAGCACAACTTATACAAGACAGTCTATGCCAGATCGTGAGTAGGGATAGTGTCTCGGTCCGGATCGTCAGTGTATTTGCATCGGTCTAATCTATGGCACATGGGAGCTACTAGCTGGCCATTATGGAAAACCTGTACCCCGACGCCCCCAAGGTCAACACATGACCTACACTACGCCTATCGTACCCGCACTAATGTGTAATTCATCTCTTAAGCATACAGCCTTAAAAACAAAGTCACCAAGACTTTCAAAATGTATTATTTCATGAAAATGCCAACAATATTCACAAACAAGAAAAGTTTCACCAAGAGGAGCCACACCAGGGCTTAAATCAACACTGACATTCTTGGGTCCAATACATTGACCCGTCAGCACAAAGCTATTATATTCCTTCACAGGGCATCTCAAAGCACAAGTTCAAGAACCATCGTTTTCCAAAACACATGAAATATTTACACCAATTTCCTTATGATGCATACTTTTCTTGACCAAGTCTACAAACTTGATGCGAGATTAATTGTTGCATTGTGAACCCAAGTGCAGGTTGTCTCAAGTAATAAATTTCTCGGAAGTCTGAGGTCGATACACAGAAAATTGATGAAGATTAATTAAGGTAAGGTAAATATTTTGTTATCATGGTAAAAAAATTATTTACTTAGGTAAAGAGATCCACTCTTGGTAAATAAAGTAAAAGTAAGATTAATTCTTTTTTATAACTCAATTAGAATCCACACATAAAGGAGGTTCCAATCGAAAAATATAACGTTAAAAGTCCATTAAAAATTATATATGTAATTATATTATGTTTCCTTTAATTATTACCACCACTTGTAAATGGGTTAAAGCATTCACTGTGCCAATATTTTGTCTACAATAAATCAAGAACTCCTCTTTATAAGGGTAATTTCTAAATTATCAGAAACAAAATATAACACATATAATAGCTACTAGAAATATAAATCATTAAAGTACAATAGATGAATAAATCTAACCTTATTTTATTACCAAGAGCTTCACACTTTAACCCAAGTAGACTGAAACCTACACATAGACTAAAAGAGAGAAAAAAAGAGAGAAAGAAAATTGGAGGGAGGACTGAGGAGAGGAGGCTGGGCATTGCCCAAAACCTCCCCCTCTCTGCCTCCGAATGTGTTCTCTTTCCATTTGCTTCTAACGCCTATTTATAAGCAAATTGAAGTTACTGTGCATTTCAATTTGGATGAACAGTAGCTTCAATTTGAATGAACAGTGAAACTTAATTGTTAAGTTTTCCTACGTAATCAATGACGTTTTATTTTTATTTTTATTTTTTTAAATAATAATTGAATAAATGCACAGCCGTGCGTCCAGTCATTTTTTCATTTTTGAGAGAAATGGTCTTCATGAAAGTTATATGCCTGGATATTTGCTTTAAAATGGATTTAGTTTGAGTCCAAAATCATTCTTAAAACTCAATATATGGTCCAATTACTGCAGAGTATTTAAACTCGGTTTTAGCTCATCTATTCTGACTTCAAAGCCCAATATCACCTATTAGACCTCAAAATTTGGAAAAGTGTTCAACAAAAAAGTTGTAGGAAATTGTCTTAGCTTTCTTATAAGACCAAAATCACATCAATCAAATATTTGAAACTCAAGTTATAGCCAGTTTACTAAACACTGTCAAAGAGATAATTAAAGTTAATTTATGCAATAATTTGTTTAATGATCCAATAAGGTTCAATATCACAAAATGTGTCAAAACTAACTTAATTAAGCCAATTTGAACCTTAAGAAGCCTAGTGAGAGGTTTATAAAATATATAAAATACAGTGTTATCACCTTAACATGTAGGACCATCACCTTACTTTTAACTTTAATTAGGATACTTTCAAGAATTAATATGGAACTTAGCTCTAATCCTAAACTTCCTTTGTTAGGTCCTCTAGGTAACATTTCATCACATTTTTTATTAAAACCATAAAAAGAAGACTACATTATTTTAATTTCATAAATTCATTCCCTTTTTCTCCTAAGCCCTTAAAAACACTCTAACTTTTTATGATCTCTCTCTTCAACTTATTTTTCCTTCTCAAGGTCGAATCCCCTCTCTAACGAAGTAGTCAATATTTTGTTTGTCCAGTCTTTCATTTTTTTTCCTTTTTGAAATTCCTAATCCAATTCCATTTTTATTTAAGCTTCCAAGTTCCAAATCAACACAAAATTTTCTCTTGGATTCCCTTTTTGGGTCTCTTGGCCGTGAGCTCTCTAGGGTTCTTGGGCTCCAAAGATTTTCATCTTCCCCAAGGATTTCAAGTAACCAAAAAAATATTAAACATCAAACTTTCCATTCCATCAAAGTCATAAACAACATCAAACTACAAAAATTACATAGGTTACAAAAATCACACAAACACCAAGAGCCAAATACAATCAAGTGAAGAATCCTCACATGGATTCTCCACTCTCAACACAACAAAATGTCTCTCACCACCATGAAAGGTTGATGAAAATGATCTCCCTCTTACCTAGGAGAATATCCCACCACTTCTTGAATATTTCCTTGAAACAAGCTTACTCTTCCAAGAGCTTCTTGAAAAACGAAAATGACACCAAAGAATCAAAGCTTGGAAGGAATGATCATGGATCAAAGTCATGATCTTAGAAAGAAGAAAAGAAAGAAGAATGAAAATAGAGAACTTTTTACCTTAAGAGTCTTCAAGCCCTATCTTGAGGAAATGCTTGAAAAAGTGATGAACAAGCCAAGATCTTCACACCAAATGGTCTTAGAAGGAGATGTAGATTCAAGAATTGTGATTGATTATAATTAAAGAAGAAGAAATGGTGGGTCTTGGGTGGTGGCCGTGAGGTAGGGAGAGAAAATGAGAAAAGAGAAAAAGTGAGAGAGAAAGGTGGAAACTATTTAAGAAGAAAAGTGAAATGAACTTAGGTGAAAAGATGACAAGGTGGTCATCTTCTTTCTTCCCTCCAAAACCGTGTGGCTATCCCAAGGAGAGAGAGAAAAAGCTTCTCCAACTAGCTTTGATGAAGCTTCTTTAGGAAGCTTGGTTTCACCTTTTGGAAAAGTCAATAAGTGATGTCATCTAGTGATGTCACATAAAAAGAACACTCTAGAAACGATGACTAGCACTTTTCTAAAAGTTATTATCCAATGGACAAATGTTATAGTTAACCAAGCTAGTATCTACTATCCAATGGATAATAGAACGTACCCAAAATTTTATCTGCCAAATAAAATTTTAAATAGTGAAAACTCCAAAAATCGTATCTAGATTCGAGTTTAGTAAGATCCCCTCTGCCCTTGGTTTAACAGTCTAAATTTTTTTGAAAATAATATTAAAATAATCCATATACACTAATTAATTCATAAAAATTTACAGAAATTCACAACAACACAAATAACACAGATAAACCAAAAGCAAGAGAAAGTTAGGGTGTTACAAAAGATGCCTTGTTGAAAAATAGATCGAGTCGCATACTAAGGGAGCAATGGACTGGTCTTATTTCTTATTGGGTTTCCGATAAAGCAAATGTATCAACTGTAGAAGCCTTATAACACACACACACACACAGAGAGTTGCCTTATTTTTATGTTTTATAGAGTGCTTTGATTGTTTTTATTTAATTTTCATAGGGCCAAATTATATGATGTTATTTATGTGTTGCAATGATAGAAGCGTAGCCAAGCAAATAGAAGCAATAGGGCTAAGCAAAATATGCCTTACACAGTAGGATCCAAAAGCTTTGGAACATTGATGGATGAAAAGGTATTCATGTATAAATTACAAAATATAATATTCTAAAGCCCGTTTGTGTCATGTATAATTGTTTGACATTAACTTAATTATACTAGGCTATAAATGGGATAGAGCCTCAACGAGCAGAAATTTATATATTAACTCATACAAAGCGTAAGGATGGTAGACCATTGGATGAGGAGTCTGCAAGGACAATTGTAAGATTTCTTATGCAATTTTATCCTTCAAAAGTGCAGTATGTTTTGTATTCAAATTATTTTAAATATTTTTATATGGATTTGAGTATCTCATAAATTGTTATCTTAATTATGATTAGGACATGATGAAAGAAAAGTTGAGCAATGGTGAGACATCTAATGAACAACCCCTTCTCTATTATGGGGTAATAAATCTTTCCTAAGAAATATTACTGCAAATGATTTGTCTAATGAGGTTGTCCAAAAATTAGAACAAGAGATGAAGAAGTTAAGGAAAAAGCATGATGAAGAAATGATTTTAATGAAACAAAATCAAGATAGGCTACTGTCAGAATTATCATAGGTGAGACAAGTTATGTGCAAATTTGTTCCTGTGAAATTATCTATGCCTCAAAATTTCAGTGGAAGCTTAGTTGGATAGGTTAGCTTTTCAATGATTTTAACTTTTTTCTTAAAATTTAATGTTATGAGACTATTATGTTATCTTACATCTTAATATTTACTAGGTCTCTGATGCCAATAGTGGCCATGAACGAGCACCACAAGCACCACAGAGACCATTTTAATTACACAACGTTGATGAAAATACTACAGCCCCTCATGGTATTGCACTTGCTTTAAAATATGTTAATATAATGCTCATTTTTTAAATTGTGCTTGATTTTATTGTAGATAATGCTAATTTTCTGCTACTCTTTACTTCAAAGCATAAAGACCTTTTTCCTCATGCTCTGGTGACATATGCCTTGTATTATAGTCATCTTTACTTTAATTTCGTTCAGCAATTCTGTGGTTTATGTTGCTTGTTTGTTTAATTCTGCCATAAGAATCATTGCAAAACAAGCTCTACTTCTTGACTGCTCTATTGTGGTTTGGCTGGAGGATCCTCCTGTTTTCCCCGAAGGATATATAACTATAGTATTATTGATGCTATAGTATTTACAGTATATTAATTAAGAGTTTTGAGTCCATTCAACAACTACTATTCTCTTTTCTTTTCTTCTTTCTACTTTTCTATTTTTCCCTTCCCCCTAGTCTGGCCATTATGTCTACTTCAAAATGCCATCTTTGTGTCACATCTAATTGGAAATTTAAAATTCCAAAGATTCTCTAGAGTTTATATCTAAGCTGTCTTCAGAACATCACTGCCATATTAGCACAAGTTGCTTCATTATATTTTGCCACCAAGAATAGAAAATGCAGCTCCAAAACAAGTATTTTGATTTAAAGATGTGGATGGACCAGAACTTTAGCTTCCTTGGAACCATCTCAGCTTGTTTAGCTAAAAATTGACACTCACTGTGCTACTATTAAATGCAAAACTAAAGGCAGAAAATGCCTAGAATCCAAAATTCAACCAAGTAAAACAATTAAACTGCTACAATAAATAAACTATAGGCACCCCTCTGTAAATGTAAATTTGGTGTAGACTAGATTGGTAACCATGTGGGCAGGATTGGAACATTGATGGGTGGGTTTTGTGGATTTTTGTTTTTTCTTCTTCTTCTTTTGAAAATGACATTGGTAAATGCTACTTATGATTTTCAATTTTTTTAAAGATTTTGTGTGTTAAAAATTTGGAACTTACCCACTGTTAATTTTTGGGTTATATGTCCATATGGGTTATATATGATCAGAGTTATATATCCTCCTTTGCTCTACTTTCTGAGTTTGGAGAGAGCATGAAATGTTTGTTTATGCCTGATTTAAATGAATGCAAAAATATTGTTTGTCTTTTACAGAGTATTGTAACTTGAAATCTCTTAGAAATCTCATTATCTTTAGTTGCTCAAATTTTAGGCTGCCAAACAATTTGAATGAAAATAATGCTTTGGATGAAATTTATGTGACTGGAACTGCAATGAGAGAAGTGCCTTCATCTCTCAGTGATTTAAAATAGTTGAAAATATTCTCTTTTAGTGGATGTGTAGGCTTAATTTCTATTTTATTTTATCATTGCAGGTCATACAGTATGATTTTGAGAAATTTCACATGTGAAAGACTTCAATATAGTCAAGAGTTAAACATTTGTTTATGGACTACCTACTATCTTGTACTATGACTATTTGATAACACTAGTTATTAAACTCAAAATGACACTAATTATTAGATGTTGTACTTTTTATGTTTTGCTGTTGACACTATAAAGTTATGAATGTTCTTCTTTTATTGTGGATTTAATGAAATATATTTTACTTTTTAGAATGAATTCTAGTATATTGTATTTAAGAACATTTGTATGTTATGATTTAAGTTCTTTAGGGGCAAATATTATTATCAGTAAAATTTTTGTTAATGACGTTGAAATCTCACCTTGAATAGCAAATAGGAATAGCATTTTTGTACCAAAAAAATGGGTATTTGCTGCCATTACAAGTGCAGGTAAAATTTTTTTACTGGCAATAAAATGGGTCTTTGTCGGCAATAAAAAAAGCCGCTAAAGACATTTAAAATTAGTAAACCTGTGTAAGTTTTAGTCGCCATTACAATTACCGGTAAAAGCCATAATTTTTACTGGCAATAAAATAGGTCTTTGCCAGTAATAAAAAAGGCCGCTAAAGACATTAAAAAAAACAAATCTATGTAAGTTTTAGCCGCCATTACAATTACCGATAAAAGGCAGATTTTTTATCGACAATAAAAAAACCTGTCAAAGACATGAGAAAGGCAAACTTGAAGCTGTTTTAGTGGTCATTTTAATTGCCGCCAAATAATTACCGCAAAAAGGCATTACTTTTACCGGCATTGTATATAATGGCCGGGAAAACCTTTACAAACATTGAATATAGCGGCTAAAAATTAATTACCAGCAAAGATTTTTGCGGCAATTCTTATTACTGCTAAAAGGCATATTTATTGCCACTAAAAAGTTTTTTTGTTGTAGTGAGTGGTCACATGACCTTTAAGTAACTTTTAATCTTGATCATCCATGTATGATTGTATGGTCAAGATTTACTCCTCTCACCATCTCACAATAAAAACTCATTTCACTAGATATGCCCTCATATAAGGAGTATATCTGGTAAGAGAAATGTTTATTGTAAGATGTGAGAGAACTGAATTTTGACTATATATATATATATATACACACATATCTCTCTCTCTAAGAAACCTTTTATTTTTAGTTTCTTCTTTGATTACAAGAAATCTAGGACAGAAAGTTTTTCTATTCTAAGGTTAGCCATAAAGTCAACAAGATCACTTAGTTACTTATTGATATAGATAATCTATCAACAAATTAAAGGATTATTAATAAGAAACAAACCTTTGTATCAATGTTGTTTGATCATGCTATTAAGCCAACTTTCATTGAATTTTTGCTATTGTAGTTTGTAGTTTCACTTCAAAAATTGCAATAAATACATTTTACCATATGTATACGTATGTCAAATATTTACCATATGTGTCGCGACCGGAGATCGTGGCGAAGGATAGCAACTTAAATTAAATTATTTTAATTTTAAGAGTCGCCACCAATTTTATTTTTATTAGGAAAAATTGAAAAACCAAAGAAAAATAGTCTTTGAAAACCAGATCGGATTCGGGAGTCGGTTATGCTTAGGGAAGGGTGGAAAGTTAATCCCACAGCACCCCTAACACACCCGTCCTAAGACGGTACCTCAAATCAATTATGCAAATTCTTAATAATCCTTGAAAATATTTGTTTTACCCCTTTTGTAAAAAAAAATATGAAATAAACAAATAAATTATGAAAATTTAATTTTTGGCTTGACGGAATATGATTCCCGCTCCTACGTATCCTCAGGTGCAATGAGGAATTCAAAGTCACGTAGTTCTTTTAGAAAATATTTGTGGGTTGATTGATTTTTAAAAATTAAAAATTTGAATTAACAAGCCGTCGCGACTCAGTTAATCAATTTGAATAGGTGAAGCTCGGCGTCACGCTACAGACGTCACCCACTAATTATCAAGTTTGTTATAAAACTTTATTTAAAATTACCAATTAGCGATTTAACTAAAAAATAAAAAAAACATGATAATAATTTAAATGTAATAATAATAATAAATGTAAATTATCAAGCTGTCGCAACTCAGATATTTACAAAATATAAGGGTTAGCAAGCTGTCGCAACTCAGGTAACCCATTTTTATTCCTTTTTTAGAAACTTTTAATTATTTCTTTGTTTATCATTTTTAACCCTTTTTTACCCTTCTCCCTTCTTACCAAAATGCATCATTATTGTCTTAATGTGAAATGGACAGCAGTCCATGTGATTCAATCTCACACACCCAAAAGACAATCACAATTCAATTTTAATGATATAAAAGTTGAAAACTTTGACAACAATAACAGCACGCACCAGGGGACGTTTGTGGAGGGATCTAGTCTGAGGTTCGACGGTCGGTGCTGGAAGGACGTTCGACGGTCGGGAACTGGTTCCTATGGTCCGACGGTCGGGAGCTGGCCTCTGAGGTTCGACGGTCGGTTGGAAAATGGATCTTGTTGGGTTCGACGGTCGATTCAGAGATGGATCATGTGGGGTTCGACGGTCGGTGGAAAGATGGATTTAGTTGGGTTTGGAAGGTTGAAGGTCGATGAGGGGAGTGGAGCTCACGGTTCGACGGTCGAATTGGAGAATGTAAGTGGTTTTGCTTTTGGGGTCCGACGGTCGAATTGGACGGAGTTTGGTTGATGGTGTGAAGGTTTGGATGGCTTGTCGGTAAGAGGAGTGGAGCTCACGGTTCGACGGTCGAATTGGAGATGAATGTGGGTGGTAAAGTGAAGGATCTGGCTTCTATGCAGTCCGACGGTCGGTGAGGAAGGTTGATGGATTCGACGGTCGAGTGAGGGGATGGAGTTTGGTTGATGGTAATGGAGTTTTGGACGGGTTGTTGGTGAGGTTGCTTGGTGAGGACGGTGGACCGGTGTGGTTTGACGGTCGGTTGGAAGGCGATTTCTTATGTGCGATCCGACGGTCGAGTTAGAGGTGAAGTTGAGTGATTCTGCTTTGGAGTTTGACAGTCGGTTAGGGGTAAGTATGAGATGGATTCGACGATCGGTTGGGTGTTGGTGGATGGTGATGGAGTTTGGATGGGTTGTCAGTGAGGTGAAGGTGGTAACTGGTGTGGTTCGACGGTCGGTTCAGGGATGGATTCGACGGTCGGTTGGGAAGGGTGATGGATTGGTTGATGGTGGAGGTGGATATTGATAATGAAGATGAAGGGGAATGGGTAAGCTCGTAGGTGTTAGTGCAGAATGCTCACGGTTGAAGCTTAGAGAGAAGGTGATGGTGAGTTGATTAAGTTGGTGTGCTTGAAGAGTCTTGGTGAAGGTTGGTCTTTGAAAGTTTAATATCAGCCTCCGATGGAGAGATCCCCCCCAAGGTCTTGAAGTTGGTCCTCTCTTATTAGTTGCTAGCCGCCAGGTGATAATGGAGTGGAGTGGTTATGGAGTGGAGTGGTTACGCATAATGGAGTGAGTGATAACAAACTGACAATGGAGTGGGTGATCATGCCTAATGGAGTCAGTGAATTAGTGAGGGAGTAGTTAGAAAATAATAAAAAAGAAAAGTGAGTGTTCTTTGTGTGTGATTTTTTTTTGTTTTGTTTATTGTTTATTTTATTTATTTTATTTTTTTAATTTTTCTCTTTTATTTTTAATTTATACTTTTTTTTTTTTATTTTTTTTCTTTTAGCCTGGTCAAAATTGGGTGTTCACATTTGCCCTCTTTACTTGTTTCTTATTAGATAAAAAGGAAAATTGTGTTTTTTCATTTTATCGTCGTAAGAAACGAGTAAAGAAATGAACTCCAATTTTGTCCGGCAATGCATGAAAGGATAAATGCAAAACAAAGTAAAAACAATGAAAAGAAATTAGAATGCATGGAGCCGATGCGCTCAACAGAAAGTAAAAAAAAAATGGGTGACCGAGTCCCGAAAGACAATGGGCAACTGCGTCCCGAAATTTAAAAGACAAGGGCTTGACCAGAATTTAAAAAGACAGCGGGCTTGGCCCGAGTTTGAAAACAATGGGCTTGGCCAGAATTTGAGAGACAGTGGGCTTGGCCTAATTTAAGAGACAGTGGGCTTGGCCCGCAATTTAAAAGACAATGGGCTTGGCCTAATTTGAGAGACGGTGGGCTTGGCCCAGAATTTAAAAAAAACGGTGGCTTGGCCCTAATTTAGAGACAATGGGCTTGGCCCGTAAATTTAAAAGACAGTGGGCTTGGCCTGTAGACCAAGGAAGATGACTGGGCTTGGCCGAATTTAAAAGACAATGGGCTTGGCCCGGAATTTAAAAGACAGTGGTTGGCCCAGAATTTAAAAGACAGTGGGCTTGGCCCAGAATTTGAGAGACGGTGGGCTTGGCCCATAATTTAAAAGGCATTGGGCATCTGACGTCCCGAAATTTAAAATGAAGTGGGTATTTGGTGTCCCGAATTTAAAATGAAGTGGGTATCTGGTGTCCCGAATTTAAAATGAAGTGGGTATCTGGTGTCCCGAATTTAAAAAGCAATGGGTATCTGGTGTCCCAAAAGCAATGACAGTGGGTATCTGGTGTCCCAAAAGTAATGACAATGGAATAAGCATCTTGATCAAAAAGTTTTTTTTTTCATTTTCTTTTCTTTGTTTTTCCTTTGCTTTTCTCTCCTTTTCTCTCTTTTTTTTTTTTCTTTTTCTCTCTTTTTCTTTCTTTTTTCTTTCTCTTTTTTTTTTTTTTTTTTTTGTCTTTCTTTTTTTTTCTCTTTTTTTATTTTTTTCTTATTTTCTAAATTTTATTTAAAAGCATTCGAACCAAGGACGACTTTGGAAAGCTTTGACCACTCAAACTTTATTCACATGCTTTTCTTCCTTAGACCCTTGGTTCTTTCCTTCTTCTTCTCCTTTCCTTCTTTTTCTTTGTTTTTTACTTTCAACTCTCCTTTCAAGAAATGGGATGAACCATTGCTTGATTGATTCCTTGAGAGAAAATCTTGCCCCAAAGTGTTTAACTTTATCCCTCATCTAGTTTAAACCGTAAAATGACTCGATAACTGAGCTTCTCCTTAATCCTTCAAAAATTTTGCCCTAGTATGGCCAACTAAATGCAAACAAAATTGCCCCTGTGTAGATGATCACACGCAATTCAAAATTGCCCCAGTTTGGGTGCACCCTTCAAGGTGTTTCAGGCCAACTTCCTCTGAGATTTTGCCTTAACTTTTGGTTAGACCAACCTTTTGGGTTTTCAGACTACAGGCTCTTTTCCTTTTTTTTCTTCTTATTTTCTAAATTTTATTTAAAAGCATTCGAACCAAGGACGACTTTGGAAAGCTTTGACCACTCAAACTTTATTCACATGCTTTTCTTCCTTAGACCCTTGGTTCTTTCCTTCTTCTTCTCCTTTCCTTCTTTTTTCTTTGTTTTTTACTTTCAACTCTCCTTTCAAGAAATGGGATGAACCATTGCTTGGTGATTCCTTGAGAGAAAATCTTGCCCCAAAGTGTTTAACTTTTATCCCTCATCTAGTTGATTTCCTGCAACCTGTCTCGATAACACTGCCTTCTCCTTAATCCTTCAAAAATTTTGCCCCAAGATATGGCCAACTAAATGCAAACAAAATTGCCCCCTGTGTAGATGATCACACGCAATTCAAAATTGCCCAGTTTGGGTGCACCCTTCAAGGTGTTTTGTGCCAACTTCCTCTCGAGATTTTGCCTTAACTTTTGCTTAGACCGACCTTTTGGGTTTTCGGACTACAGTGCTCTTTTTTTTTTTTTTTTTTTTTTTTTTGCCCTACCAAGACTCGACAACTGGACATCATTAATTATCAAATACCCCCCACACTTACTCTTTTGCACGTCCTCGGGCAAAACAAAATAAAACTGACTCAAAAGTTAAACATTCTAAAAGACTCAATTTCTAATAATATTTAAGAATGAAGATCAATTAATAATTCAAGTAATCAAACATTCATGAGGTAACACATCTTCACATCTCAAATCAACAAGCAATGATACTTCAATTGAAAAGCATGAGTAAAGAATGATAGATCCTCACAGAATTTACTCTCAATCTCTCAAGTGTTTAAAAGGTAGGTATTTCACTCAATTCAACCCATGAAAATTGCACTACCATAAGCTTGCTTATCTTCTACTTCTCCACTACTCAAAACACATGCACACACAAATCATGAGGACTTTATTCAAGGTTGTAGTGAGGTCAAGGTAACAGAAGAGGATAAAATGAATATGAGAAGATAAATACCAAAGGGAATAAAAGAGCATTATGATACAGTTAGAGTGGAGAAGATGTTTGAGAACATTCATCTAACTTTCCCAAGATTTTCTTAGTTTTTTTTTTTCTCATACAGACAATGACCAATATCTAACTAATGTTTTGTTAAAGATCAATTGGTAGATTGAATTTCTTTAGGCTTGAACATTCTCCTTCTATTCCTGTTATTTCCAATCATCCACCATCATTCTAGGTATGAATATATCACATGGTGCATTCTTTTGATTGTAGCAATAATCAGCTCTCTCTCTTTTTTTTTTTTTATAGAAACATATTTTCTTTTTCTTTTCTTTTTTTTTTATATAACCAATCTGCACATGCACCCCCACACTTGTTCAAGAACTCATCAAATAACAAAGTCAATGCTCTCTTATTCCCTAAGGTTAGGTTAGAACATGGTTTTTCATTTAAGGCACGTAATGAGTTAGAAACAAAGAATGGTCAAATAAGCTCAAAGGGGTTAAGTAAAGGAAAATATACAAGGTTGGCAAGAATCAGAAAATTTTTAAGAAGTCAAAAGAGTGCTTGATATCATATTGAAAACAAGGTTGGCTATTTGGTTAAACTAGCTAAGAAAGAGGACCTCAATCATGTTCATGCATGCAAGTGAAACGTAGCCTCAAAAAGAATCAAAGCAAGTTCTAGAGTGATCATTATCATGAGTGAAAATCACACAAGAAAGAAGAGAATGACATAAATGTTGAATCCATCCATTAGGCTCAAGATCTCACAAGATATAGTTCTATCATTCTCAGTCCACCAATTCAACATCCATAACCAAACATATGATTTTTAAGAAAGAAGACAATTAACTCAATCATGCAAATTTCCTGAATTTCAATTGCTACTTCCACACAAACTAGTTATCTACCCTAACTAAAATGCGTCTCAAGAGTAAAATTTACTCCTACTCGCCATCCTTAACTGGTTTAGAAAATTACCGACAAACACACCTTTTTTTTTTTTTTTGTTTTTTTTTTTTTTTTTTTTTTTTTTTTTTTTTTTTTTTTTTTTTTTTTTTTTTGTTTTGTTTTGTTTTTTTTTTTTTTTTTTTTGCATAACCATCCTTCCCCCAACCAGATCATAACATTATCCTCAATATGATATAAAAGAGCAAAACAACCCGATAAGAAGTGAATCAACGCTAAGCGAGAAAAACACACAACAAGTCAGTTCGACCCCTGATAAGAAGTGAATCAACGCCAAGCAGAAAAGAAGCACACAGTCGGTGCCGCATCTGACCCTGATAAGAAGTGAATCAACGCCAAGCAAAAAAGAAGCACACAGTCAGTGCCACATCAGACCCTAAAAAGAAATCAGATAATAAAACTTAAGTACTTCCACAATTTAATACTAATTAATTACTACCTAAAAACACTCCTTACTCTGCCACCAATTAAGATGCGTCTCAAGAGAAAAATTACTCCTTACTCTGCCATCCCTATTTACTTTTGTTGTTAATTGATGACAAACACAACAAACATATTAACAAACACACTTTTGAATTTTTTTTTTTTTTTTGTTTTTTTTTTATATTTAGGCACACAACGATCCTTTCCCCCAACCAGATCATAACATTGTCCTCAATATTAAAATATAGATGAGTAAAGGATAGAATAAATTACCTGTTGGAGAAAGCAGACACAAATTTAAACAGAAACAAAGTACAATAAAATCAAACCGATTAAAGAGAAAGTGTCAGATCTGGCTTGCTTTTCTTGTTACTTCCTTCGCTGCTTCCTGTTGACCAATCTATCTGAGCTAATACCTTATCAGGTACATACTCAAAAGCTTCCAATTTATCAATGAGCTCATCAATAGTGGAGGCAGAGATAAGAAGTTGTCTTGCCGAAGGAGTGATAAATTTTGTTCCATGACTTTGTCAAGAAAAAATAACAAAAGGTCAAAGAAATTATTAACATTCAACAAACCAATGGGTTTATGGTGGATGTTCAGTTCAGCCCAAGAGACAATTTGAAAAATTTCTTCCAAAGTACCAAAACCACCTGGTAAGATAAGAAATGCATCAGAATTGTCAACCATTATTTTCATGCGTCCATGCATGGATGTTACCTGAATTTCTTCTCCAACTGTCTTGCCAGTGATGTTATTTTCACTAAAGGTTTAGGAATAACACCTAAAACCGACTGCCTCCTATAAAAGCAGAAAGTGAAACAAGCCCCATTAACCCACGACAACCTCCCCCATATACAAGATGAATATTCCTCGCAGCAAGTGATCGACCAAGAGTGCTAGCTGCGTTTACAAACTCTAATCTCTTCCCATAACTCGACCCACAAAAAACACAGACATTTTTTAGGTTACGAATAGAAGGCCTCATTCTATACTCTTTCTCTCTTTGAGTGTTTCTGAGTTGAAGATGAAGGAGAAAATGGAGTGTTTAAATAAGAAAAAGAATGGAAAGGGAAATAATTGCACCTAAAAGGGTAGGTCGGCTGTTGTCAGAAAAGGTTGAATTTAAGAAACATAAAATCTTTTTTTTTTTTGCATTTTTTTTGTGTTTTTTTTGTGTTTTTTTTTTCAAGAAAACCATCAGGGTAAAGAGGTCTAGAAACCCCCGAAGGATCCCATCCAAAGGATCGTCTATCCAAAACTAAAATTCAACAAAATCATACAAAGATAAAATAATAACAAATGATTACATACCTTTATGTACAGGTTTCATGGCAGATCTTTATATGCATCGCGTCATGAGTGCGGATAATACCAAGACGGCTCACCAATCTGGGCATTCTTCTCCCTCCCGCTTGTGGGATATTTTGGATTGAGCTACGACGCCACTAATTAAAGTGCGTAAATCGACAGCCTACCACCAACAACCACGGCCCGGTGAGAGGTCATTTGAAGAGCCCATGGCATTAAATCACAGGATTCGGTTCGGAGGCATTGTCACGCGAGAATGCAAGCACGGACGCTTTTTTACGTCCATCGCCAGCGAGCCTTTGGTTAAAACACGGGAATGCTTGCGCGCGGCTCTCTGCAGAGAGCATGGCACACGAACCTTATTTACCGAACCGGCGTGCGAAGGTCCACCCGAGTCAATGACGGTCCGCCACTCCACCGGCGGGGGCTCCTAATCTAATTAAAGACCAAGTACAACCGAAGTTTCGCCCTTTTTTTTTTTTTTTTTTTTTTCATTTTTTTTTTTTTTTTTTCTTTTTTTTTTTTTTTTTTTTTAAAAATATACAAGATAATATATACATGTTGTTGTGATTGTGGCTCACATCTTCCTCTGGTTTCACGTCCGAAACGGCTTGAATGCCTTCTATGAGTCGAGTATAAGCTTCCCATCCAATTTTCTTATAAATTGGCAAACATGTGGTCTTTTTGAGTCGATTCCCAAGATCTGTAATGCTCTTGCTCGTCCTTGAAGAGATTCCACAAACTAAGAAGTTCACGCATTTGCACAACTCCACAAGAATGCGTCTCAAGAGTCAATAAGATATTATCTAATGACTCTTACTCGATCCATTCTTAATGAAGAATATTTTATCTTCTCTATTTACGTAAACCATCCCCAAAGAGTGACATCGCTTGTTACATTACGGTTCTATCGTCCACATTTGTGACGGACTTGTAACCTTTTTTTTGCTCTTCTCCTTTTAGAATATGAACTTCTTCCAAGACCAGGGCATATATGAGTCCAATGAAATTGAGGACTCACCGCTAATCGGACCTTTGCTTCAATTATCCAACATAAGTACATCTTCGGCATACCTTTGTGCATTAACGGTCTCAATCTTTCACATCGAACTTTGTAGATTTTTCTGAGCATTTTGAGGAAGAGAAGGAAAATATTTGCTCAGTTTGAAAGAATGACATCCATTTTGAAGGAGAAGAAGGATTGAGTTATTTTGGGAAACCGAAAAATAAACCGACTTGAGAGTCACGAGTACCGTATCCGCCACTTAACCCAAGAACACAAAGAACTCAAGAACTTGGTTTTCCAGGAATGGTGAGTCTTTGGTCATTAACTTTAAGCGCATTACCATTCCTAAGATCCTCAATATCTATGGCCCCCACGTGTTTGACAACCAAAGAACCGCACCACCTAGATCTCAATTTTTCCAAGGAGTAGCGCAGATGATAATCTCAAAGCGAACTTTATTGACCAATTTCCGCAGCCTTTTGCAAAAGTGTGTAACTTGAAGACATATCTCATTGTCAGTTGGGTATACTGAAAAAAAATGTCTCTCTTTTTTTCTTCTTTTTTTTTTTTTTTTTATTCATAATGCGGATGGAGAAGGTTCATCCCTCATTTCTGCATTCTCTGGAAGTTCTTGAAACTGTTTGAGGCGGTGTCTTCTTTCCTTAGTCGCACAATAGTTGTCGAACACGGTAACATCATACAAGGAATGTCATGCATAAGATGAGATGAATGAAATGAAAATATTTTCTTTTCAAATGCATGGAATGAAATGCATGATTTATTTATTTTATTTTATTTTATATATATTTTTTAGAATGCTAAAGATGTCATGCATGAAAAAAAAAATTTTTATGAGAATGCCTGATTTATTTTTTATTATTTTTTTAAACGCTAAGGATGGCATGAAAATGCATGATTTTTTTTTTAGAATGCTTGGAGTGTCATGAAAATGCATGATTTTTTTTTTGAATGCTAGGAATGCATGATTTTCTTTATGCAATGTCATGAAAATGCAAGTTTTTTTTTTTTTTTTTTTTTTGAGGTTATAAAAATGCAAGATGATTTTTTTTTTTTTTTAAGAATGTAAAAAAATGTATTTTTTAAGTTTTTTTTTTTTTAAGAATGGATGGCATGAGGAAAGAAGAAGTACGCTCCCTTTGTGTCCTAATGAGGTTGCCTTAAACTTGGGACTCTCTATCCTAAAGATCTAAGAGTCCTTCTGATTCGTGAGAACTTTCATTGGGTGGCTCTTCTGTTTTAAAGGTCTCTAGAGCCAAGTCCTATTTCAGAATGTTGACCACGAAATAGTGGGTAAACCACTAGGTGTGAGACATCTATGAAAAAGGCACACTCTAGATGAGGTTTTCGCGATAACCAAACAGGATGTACATCCAAAATGGCTACCACTACGCAACCTCTACCTAACTTAAGATTCACTCAGACCCGGGTATAGGGCCTCACTCGAATGTGTGTGCTTTATGTGTAGGTGCAGTGGGTGCTGGGAGCGTACAAACCTTTACAATCCTAATAGACTACCCACATCCTGCAAAACAAAGCAAATACAGAACAAATTCCAAAAATTTTCTACCCTAAGGTTCAGATAGTACAACAATTAACACTAAAAATAATATATATAAAAATCATCAAATAATAAAAAAAGGGTAAAAAAACACCTAAAGATCACCAAAAATTTTGCATAATTAACTTTTACAAGCTTGACTCTCAAAGACTCCCAATTGGAGTCGCCATCTGTCGCGACCGGAGATCGTGGCGAAGGATAGCAACTTAAATTAAATTATTTTAATTTTAAGAGTCGCCACCAATTTTATTTTTATTAGGAAAAATTGGAAAATCAAAGAAAAATAGTCTTTGAAAATCAGATCGGATTCGGGAGTCGGTTATGCTGTAGGGAAAGGCGGAAAGTTAATCCCACAAAGACCTAACACACCCGCCCCTATGACGGTACCTCAAATCAATTATGCAAATTCTTAATAATCCTTGAAAATATTTATTTTACCCTTTTGTAAAAAAATATGAAATAAACAAATAAATTATGAAAATTTAATTTTTGGCTTGACGGAATATGATTCTCCGCTCTTACGTATCCTCGGGTGCAATGAGGAATTCAAAGTCACGTAGTTCTTTTAGAAAATATTTGTGGGTTGATTGATTTTTAAAAATTAAAAATTTGAATTAACAAGCCGTCGCGACTCGAGCTTAATCAATTTGAATAGGTGAAGCTCGGCCACGCTACGACGTCACCACTAATTATCAAGTTTGTTATAAAACTTTATTTAAAATTACCAATTAGCGATTTAACTAAAAAATAAAAAAACATGATAATAATTTAAATGTAATAATAATAATAAATGTAAATTATCAAGTTGTCTTAACTCGAGATATTTACAAAATATAAGGGTTAGCAAGTTGTCGCAATTCAGGTAACCCATTTTTATTCCTTTTTTAGAAACTTTTAATTATTTCTTTGTTTATCATTTTTAACCCTTTTTTACCCTTCTCCCTTCTTACCAAAATGCATCATTATTGTCTTAATGTGAAATGGACAAAGAAATCCATGTGATTCAATCTCACACACCCAAAAGACAATCACAATTCAATTTTAATGATATAAAAGTTGAAAACTTTGACAACAATAACAAAGACGCACCTGGGGACGTTTGTGGAGGATCTAGTCTGAGGTTCGACGGTCGGTGCTGGAAGGACGTTCGACGGTCGAGAACTGGTTCCTATGGTCCGACGGTCGGGAGCTGGCCTCTGAGGTTCGACGGTCGGTTGGAAAATGGATCTTGTTGGGTTCGACGGTCGATTCAGAGATGGATCATGTGGGGTTCGACGGTTGGTGGAAAGATGGATTTAGTTGGGTTTGGAAGGTTGAAGGTCGATGAGGGGAGTGGAGCTCACGGTTCGACGGTCGAATTGGAGAATGTAAGTGATTTTGCTTTTGGGGTCCGACGGTCGGGTGGACGGAGTTTGGTTGATAGTGTGAAGGTTTGGATGGCTTGTCGGTAAGAGAGTGGAGCTCACGGTTCGACGGTCGATTGGAGATGAATGTGGGTGGTAAAGTGAAGGATCTGGCTTCTATGCAGTCCGACGGTCGGTGAGGAAGGTTGATGGATTCGACGGTCGAGTGAGGGGATGGAGTTTGGTTGATGGTAATGGAGTTTTGGACGGGTTGTTGGTGAGGTTGCTTGGTGAGGGACGGTGACTGGTGTGGTTTGACGGTCGGTTGGAAGGCTGATTTCTTATGTGCGATCCGACGGTCGAGTTAGAGGTGAAGTTGAGTGATTCTCGCTTTGGAGTTTGATCGGTTAGGGGTAAGTATGAGATGGATTCGATGATTGGTTGGGTGTTGGTGGATGGTGATGGAGTTTGGATGGGTTGTCGGTGAGGTGAAGGTGGTAATCGGGTGTGTGGTTCGACGGTCGGTTCGGGGATGGATTCGACGGTCGGTTGGGAAGGGTGATGGATTGGTTGATGGTGGAGGTGGATATTGATAATGAAGATGAATGGGAATGGGTAAGCTCGTAGGTGTTAGTGCAGAATGCTCACGGTTGAAGCTTAGAGAGAAGGTGATGGTGAGTTGATTAAGTTGGTGTGCTTGAAGAGTCTTGGTGAAGGTTGGTCTTTGAAAGTTTAATATCGCCTCCGATGGAGAGATCCTCCCCAAGGTCTTGAAGTTGGTCCTCTCTTATTAGTTGCTAGCCGCCGGTGATAATGGAGTGGAGTGGTTATGGAGTGGAGTGGTTATGCATAATGGAGTGAGTGATAACAAACCGACAATGGAGTGGGTGATCATGCCTAATGGAGTCGGTGAATTAGTGAGGAGTAGTTAGAAAATAATAAAAAAGAAAAGTGAGTGTTCTTTGTGTGTGATTTTTTTTGTTTTGTTTATTGTTTATTTTATTTATTTTATTTTTTTAATTTTTCTCTTTTATTTTTAATTTATACTTTTTTTTTATTGTTTTCTTTTAGCCTGGTCAAAAGCGGGTGTTCACAATATGCATACTTGCACCACATGATGTGAGCTTAATAGGATAAAATTATGCAGCTATACAATTCATATATTTGAAATTTCAAATTCAGTTAAATACTAATGTGCTTTCTATGGCATACATGAAATTTTTATATAAATATATGAGATTATAAATTCATATTATAATATTGATTTAAATTACATGATGATCTTCAGTTATCTCCCTTTGTTAAAATAGTGTAAAATTGAATAATAATGCCAACCCTAACGCAGCAAGCAAAGAATGCAAAAACTTGTGACTTTTTCTCCTATAAAATAAGGGGATCCTAAGGTCGATTGCATGTTTTTAAACCTATTAATTGGTTACAGCTTTTTAATTATTTTATTTTAAATGTATTAATATGTAAATCACAAATTTAACCATATTAAACTATTTACAAGCTCCCCTTTATATAAAAAAATTAAATTTAAATGACAAATTACAATTACAAAATTTTTTTTGGTTTCCAAAGTATTTCCTCACCCGATAAGTGAGTGATAACTCTACAAAATGTAATTATTTGTGCCTTATATCTGTGCTATATTGGTTGCTTAGTCCTTTGTTTATATGTATGAATGGAAAACTTTAGCATCATATTCATCTGATTTTATCTTAATGACTTTCATTATGATTTTGAGCAAATACTTCTAAATCTTAGATAAATTGAATACATTTGCATTTGCTATTGAAGTGGTAATTTCTCTATCATAAGAAGGCCTCCAATTTAGAGAATTTGGACAAGCGTTGGACCAGGAAGCCCAAGAGAAAGAAAAATTTGAAGATCAGCAAGTAACGCCACGGCGCAGGCATGTCAATGGCGCGGTGGTGGTGATTCCCCTGCATCAGTACTAGAACCCGAGGCTACTGGACTCCACGGCGTCTATGACCTAATTGAACATGCGCCACGATGTGATGTGTTTAATGTTACGATGAGACTCTATTTTATTCAACCTATAAATACTGTTGTATCCATTTTGCACAAGAGCTTTTGATGTTTTTAGAGAATAGCTGCTAGGGTTTCTGTTTTAGACATAAAGGAAGCAGAAACAACCAAGATTGAAGGCTTTCTTCACCTTAGAGGAGGATTGGAGTTTGGAGGATCATCAACCTTGAGCTTTCTCTTCTCTATCTTCTACTTTCTCATTTCCTTTCCATGAACATGATGTATTTTGTTATATTTTCGTGCTTCATGGTTGGCTAAGCTGTGTGTAGGGTTTACTTTGGATCCTTCTATGAATATTGAATAATATTGTAATCCTTTGAGTTTATATACATGATATGGTGTTATTTAATCATATAGTGCTTAATGCTTTTGATTGATTTATTGAAATCTAATGAACCTAGACATAGGAATTTAGATTTCAGATCGTATGTATGATTGATGCATGTTCTATTTTATTCAATTGGTTTGGGTGAGATGATTCATTAATAGGATAGAAATATACCTATTGGTCATGCATAGCAACTATTAGGAATAGATTTTAAAGAGTGGATTTACACTAGTTCTCATGAAAATATAGTGAATTAGGTAACTGAAGCAAGGTTGATTGACCTAGATATAGACTTTTAACTAATTTAGATTCTCAAGCTAATCTAATCATTCGCTTATATTGCTCAAAAGGATTACTTATTATCAATTGAAGTAGGAGATGAAAAAAGATTCTTTATTCTCTAGTTCTCAACTTTAATTCAATTTTAAAGGTTTTAAGTTCTTTTAATTAGTTTAGACACCCATCTATCAATTTATATGCCCTTGGATAAAAATTCTTAAACTTTTGGTTTATATTTAGCACCGATTTTAACTTTAGTTCTCGTGGGAACGATATCCAACTCCTTGCGGTCAAGCGCTTAAGCGATGACTCCTCTCAACAGTGTTATTTATATGCATATGAATCCAAAAATCAAACCCAAGACCATATACTTAAGGGACTCGTACTCTTTTCACTCAGATCAACACACATTGATACAACTTACACATTTATTTATCATGGTTTGAATCCAAACTCATTCATAATTTTCATTATTGGTAATTCAAGTGTGAGTTTCAAGCTCCACATTGTTTAGAAATAGCAAAGTAAAGACTTTATAAGTGGTTGAACTCATAAACTTAATGCATTAAGGTTTTTGGTTAAAATGTTATTTCCAATCCATTGTTGTCATACCTCTTTAAGTCAATTTGTTTCAGATCTCCTTGGTATTTTAGGTTCCCATCTTTTTAATAAATGGTATCAAAGCCATTTGTTTTGTTTGAGCAAGTATCTTTATCACAATTATTGATTTCTTATGATTGCCCATGCCATTAGAGAAGCAAAACCAACTTTAGGACAAGACCGTTGACCATTACTTTGCTCGATGGTGAGTGTCCTTTGTCTATAAATTCATACTTGAGAAGGAAATTGTTGTGAATTCAAGTGTGAGTTTCAAGTCTAACATTATTTAAGAATAACAAAGTGATGAGTTTATAAGTAATTAGTCACATAAACTTAATGTTTTAAGTTTTTTTATTAAAGCGTGATGTTAAACCCATTATTATTATACTTCTTTAAGTTCATTCGTTTCAAATCTTCTTTGCTTTTAAACTCCCCTCATTTTAATATTAATAAGTCCATTGAATTCAATAATTTGATGGAACGAAAAGAATTTAAACTATACTAATAAGTCAAAATGGCCTTCTTCTAGTATTTGTCCACTTCGTGATGCTCCATCCACATATATGAAATCCTTGCTACTTCTATTAAATTTCTTTTTTTTTTTACTTTTTACGTTATTATATCCCAAGTTTATTTACGTTGTTGTTGTTGTTATTATTATTATTATTATTATTATTATTATTATTATTATTATTATTTGTTCGATCGGGATCAGGGATCCCACTCCATGGGATCAACCCGCATGCACACACTGGGACTCCTCCTAGCTGGCGTAGAGGAAGACTCACGACATACTCCAGACCAAGGATTATGGTCCTTAAGCGGTGTTAGTATACGCTATCGTGACTGATAGATTCGCGCAGAGGATGAATCCCTAAATATCTGTAACTGCCGATCATCAACTTACGATATTATAGGATTTATAGGTATCCTTAATGGTTGGATACTTTCCATATCTCAATCTCAGATTTACAAGGACGTATCCAATTATAATAGGAAGGCAATCCTCATCAGGATACTAATCCTAAATTACCTGCATTCAGTAAGGATCCTATTAGGATTCTGTATATGCTCTATAAATACAAGGCTAAGTCATCTTAGTAAGGTAACTTGTACCCAATCCTTAAAACCTTCTTGTGTTTGCCCTGCACTTTCATTATATATATGTTTTTCCACCAAGTTAACACTGGCGGGATGAGTCCAACGCTTATCCCGGTATAACCAAGTAAAGACATTATCGGGATAGGTCCAAAGCCAACCCGGCATAATTGCCACAACAAATGCTCCTCGGTGTTAGCACGTAGTCCGTGACGTTAATAGTGAGTTGAAGGTGGAATCCATGATACAAGCCCGGGTTCTCATCTAACAATCGTACGACGCCTTGGATCACTACGTAACCATCCTTTCAACTGCTATTATAGCTGTGTGGGCCACGTGTTGCGATTTCATCGGAAGGACGTGCCTAGAGCTCCGCAAGCCATGATGAGCAACTTTTGAACTTGCGTCGGAGAGGACAGAAATGTCCCTTAACCGTTCAACCCTTTATAAATAAGAGTCAAAGGTTCGTCTCCCTCACTTTACCAATTTTGGCCTCCTTCCATGAGAACACCGTGCGCCGAGGGCTTAACATTCTTTTGGGTGCTCTTCAGCCATTTGTAACTTTTCCGTTGTTCTGGCACAACTTCTGCACTGTTCAAGTACTCTGCTTTCACATAGTAAGTAGCTCTCTTTCAACCTTCTTGTTATTTGCGCTTTGAGCATGTTACCTACTTTTTAAAGAGTAGAGTGGCTTCGCATTTCTGGTTTTGCTTTCCTTCAAATAGAACTTAAAGATTTAGGTAGAATTCGTCGCCTCCCTGAAACACCATCTTCGTCGCGCCATGAGCGGTGGAGGAGTTCCCCAGAATGTTTTGTTTCTGGTGGGACAGGAGGTCTGTAGGGGAGGTTTGGATTGCATCGCTCTCCCTTTGTCTGAATCTATGAAACTATTGATTCTGACAGTTGCTTACCGACTTCTTTGGATGTTCTCAGGATTTCCATGGCCAAAGGAAAAAAGGCTAGGGTCCAGCAACCACTTCACGACGTCCGTGATCCAGCAGAGGACGAGCTGATTCGAGTTCGACGGGGTCCCAGGCTAGTATGCCCCTGGGTGGTGGACAACGTATGGGATCTTCAGTCCAAGTTTTCGAGCAAAGCCATACTCCGGGAATCCCTATTTGCCTTGGAGTTAACTGTGAACAAAGTTAGAGACGACGAATTCGAAGTTGTCTGCCTACACTGGAGTGAGAGAGTATGCTCCTGTCGAGAAGAGGGTTCACATTTCATGTTCCTATATGAGCCACTTTTCCTAAAGTTGGGGCTTAGGATGCCGTTCTCTGACTTCCAAATGGCCGTCCTCCATACTCTCCAAGTGGTCCCTTCACAGATCCATCCTAACGGTTGGGGCTACATTATCTCGTTTGAGAGGTTTTATTGGTTGATGAGCCTTAAGTGCTCGGTAAATACCTTTTTTTACTTTTATACAAGAATAAACACCCAGGGGACGGTAAGGCAAACGAGTTGGCTTGTCATCCGATCCCGGCTTGGTCGTAAGTCCTTTGACGTTTTCGAAGAAAGTTTCAAAGGGTTTAAGACTGCATTTTTCAAGATAAAAGCTAATGAGGGATGTCAATCATTCTTCCTCAAGCCGGATGGGGAGCCAAAATTTCCTCTTTACTGGATGCAGAGGTGCTGGGACGTGCCCATCGACTTGATTGAAAAAGAGGAGGAAGATCTCGACCCCGAGGAGCTTAGGACCGCGAAGTTCATAACCCGATATGCTGAGAAGCATGAGAACATCAATATTAGAGATGTTCTTTATATCCCTGGTGATGATCTTCTTTACGCTTTATTAGGTAGGAATTAGGGCGTTTTTACCCCTAGTATCCCTAGGTGTTTGTTCTGTCTTCATATATCAATGTTTCGTGATGTGCTGACTATGTTTGTTTCTGTTTCTTTTCAGTTAGCAACATGACTTCTGGGTCTTCTATGGTTACTCTGCAATCTTCAAGGAACCGGAGGAAGGGGAAGAAGACTGCGGCTTCTTCCTCCACAGCCATTCCGGACTCCTCTGACAGGGGTGTTGTCATCGGAGAGCAAGATCAGCCGGGATCCCCTACCCACAATTTTAAAAGGAGAAAGAGGCAGGCTGTCGAAGAGCCTTCTGAGCACGATGATAGGTCGTCGGAAGGCGGAGAGCAGGAAAGGGCAGACTTCTTGTCGATCATTACGGGGATGTCTGATCCCGACCCCTTCATATCTGGGCGATTTTTGGGTGGCGAGGTGAGGCAGCATATTGCTGAGCAAGGTCTCGCCCAAACCTTAGTCGCACTTCAGAGGCAAGCTCTCCGTGCAGCGGCCGAGATCTGTTTCATCGAGGAGACTATCGAGAATGCTGATCGGCAGGCGTCGGAAGAGCTGAAGACTTTGAAGAAAGAAAAGGAGGAAATCAACCAGAAGTTGACCGCGTCTTTAAAAGCCGATGAGGATAGTAGGGCGAGGGCTGTCGAGCTGGAAAAGAGGGTCATTGAACTGGAGAAGGCATTAGTGGACTCTGAGGCTGCTAGGAAGACCGAGAAGCTTGAGGCCGACAGAAGCATTGGCGCACTGAGGGCCGAGGTGACAGAGCTCGAAAAGGATGTGGAGGAGCTAGACGGGGTAGCTGGAAAGGTCGGAGGAGAGCAATTCCAAAATGTTGTGGCGCAAATCCAGCATTTCAATCCCGGGGTCGGCCTTAACCTGGAGGGTGTTACCCCAGATAAAATCTTTCATAACGGTTAACTTGTAGCTGTTGTGGAGTTGGCCGCGAAAGCTCCTGATGGCAACCCGGAGGTTATTCAAATCCCGGAAGAGGCCAACGTTTAGGCTCTTCTTGTTTTTTTCATTTCCTGTTTTCTGCCCCCTGCGTGGGGTTTTGTTGCTTGTATGGACGATTGCCCCGTGTTTGGGGTTTTATAATTAATAACTTTGTTTAACCATTCATTATTGTTTTTCATGGTCCGACTTGGGTCCAATGCCTATTTTTATAATCATTGTAATGGACTTAGAAAACTGTTTGTTGTAGAAAACCATGGTCCGGGATCCTTTACTCATACCATCGAGTGAATGGCATTCCACTTGACTTAGGTAGAAATAACGCCTTAGTCTGTAATCTAACGCTTATAATAATCAAACGTCAAGAAATTTTAGACTTAGGCAAAGTAAAACCTTAATCCATATTCCAGTGCTTGCTATGGGAAGCGTTTGGAACTGCAGACATAGGTAAAAGTAACGCCTGGCTTAGGGCATTTTATGCATAAACCTTTTTACCTAAGGCATCAACATTATTTAACCTTTCCCGGGGTAGGTACCTGAATAATCATATAGATTTTGGGACCCCCTTTTGGCTAAGGTATAAAGAGGGAGTGTGTACATATGATCCGTACTGTCTCCTATCAATTTGATATTTTAGCAGTTAGAGCAGCGCGTTCGACCAGCCTTGATGCCTGAATAGCAACTTTATTGATGATATTGGGGGGACGAAAGTCCGTACATAGCATATTTATTCAAAACAAGAACGGATCAAAGATAATTCTACTATAGGGCTAAGCCACTACGGGCATTTAGCTATAGTATTTTCTTAGTTTATCCGCATTCCAATAATTCTTGACCGGAGTTCCGGATAACGTTTCCAGGGTGTAGGCTCCCTTACCCGTACTAGTGACGACATGGTAGGGGCCTTCCCAGTTAGGGGTCAGTTTCCCTTGGGAGGCATTTTTCCCTCCTATGTCAGCTCTCCTGAGCACTAGATCGTCGTGCTGGAATTTCCTTAGGACCACTTTCTTGTTATACCTAGCCACTGTCTTCTGCTTGAGGGCGGCATCCCGTATGTGGGCTACGTTTCTTCTTTCTTCTAGCAAGTCCAGGTCCTCTCTGATTAAACCAGGGTTGCTGTCGGATGAGAACTATTGGTAGCGCTAGCTGGGCTCCCCTATCTCCACCGGGATCATGGCCTCGCAGCCATAAGTCAACTTGAAAAGGGTCTCTCCCGTCGTGAAATGGGGAGTGGTTCGATATGCCCAAAGAACATGGTCAAGTTGCTCGACCCAGTTCCCTTTGGCTTCGTCTAACCTCCTTTTTAAGCCTCGCACGATGATTCTATTAGCGGCCTCGGCTTGTCCATTTGTCCTGGGGTTCTCGACGGAGCTGCAGTGGTGCTTTATTTTCAATCTGGCTAGTAGTTCTTCAAAAGCTTTGTCTTTGAACTGGGTACCGTTATTTGTGACTACAGATTCCAGTATGTCGAACCTGGTGATAATATGGCGCCAAGTAAACTTCTGAATTCGTGCCGAGGTGATGGTGATCAAGGGTTTGGCCTCGATCCATTTAGTAAAATAGTCTACTGCTACCACCAAGTATTTAAACTGCCCTGGGGCCTGGGGGAACAGCCCCAAAATGTCCATACCCCACCTGTAAAAGGGCCAAGGAACTGACGTCGTGAACAGTTCTTCAGAAGGGGCTTGAAAATGATCTGCATGACGCTGACACTTGTCACAAACTTGAACATGTGTATGAGAGACAGCTTCCATTGTCGGCCAATAGAATCCTGCCCTTAATACTTTCTGGGCTAAGGCTTTGCCTCCTAGGTGATGACCATAACTCCCTTCGTGAACTTCAGCTAGGGCGTACTCTGCTTCCTTTGGGGTTAAGCATTTTAGAAGGGGCGAGGAAAAACCACGTCGGTAGAGGTGGCCATTGTAAATAGTGTATCTGACCGTGGTCTTTATTAACCTGGAAGCTTCTTTCGGGTCCGACGGTAGGTTTCCATATTGCAAATAGCCCAGTATAAGGGTGATCCAAGATGGCTGATGGTCCTCCACTTGGGATACACAATGATCCGTGATGGAGGGTTGGGAGAGAGTTTCCTGGATTACCGACCGGTTGTTGCCGGGGCTCTTAGTGCTGGCCAGTTTAGACAGAAGGTCTACTCTGGAGTTCTGTTCTCTTGGAATGTGCTCTATCTTGACCTCTTCAAAACTTTTCAAAAGTTCCAGGACCTTGTTCAAGTATTTCTGCAGGAGGGGTTCTTTAGCTTAATAGTCACATCGTATTTGGGAGGTTACTAACTAGGAATCACTGCAAAGTGTGATCCGTGATGCCTCCAGATCCTTTGCCATTAGCAAATCGGCGATGCAGGCCTCATACTCGGCCTGATTGTTTGAAGTTGGGAATTCAAACTTTAGGGAGTGCTCCAAGGTCAAACCCTCCGAATTTTTGACAATCACTCCGGCCCCGCTTCCTTTGGGGTTCGACGATCCATCGGCAAAAATGGTCCAGAAGGCTTTCTTGGGGTTACCGTTGTCTGTTGTGAGTTCTGCTAGGAAGTCGGACAACGCTTGGGCTTTTATTGCAAGTCGTGATTCATATGTGATTCTAAACTCTGAGAGTTCAATCGACCATGCAATCATTCGACCGACCAAATCTGGTTTGTGTAGCACCTGTCAGATAGGTTGATCTGTTCTTACCACTACTGGGTAGCATTGGAAGTATTGTCGAAGTCTTTTTGCGGTGATAATGAGTGCAAAGTCAACTTTCTTAACCTTTTGGTATCGAAGCTCAGGGCCCTGGAGGACCTTACTTATGAAGTAGACAGGCTTCTGTCCCTCGTCGGTTTCTCTGATCAAGACTGAGCTTACGGCCTCGTCGTGGACGGATAGGTACAAGTAGAGTGTCTCCCCGGTGTCCGGCCTTGTCAAGATTGGAGGGGAGGACAAGAGGTTTTTCAGTGATGTGAAGGCGTCCTCGCACTCTTGAGTCCATTCAAAACTTTTTCCCTTCTTGAGCAATTTGAACAGGGGGAGAGATTTATGAGCGGCTTTAGCTAAGAATCTTGTGAGGGCCGCTATCCGCCCCGTGAGCTGTTGTACCTCTTTGACGTTCCGGGGACTTCTCATGTCGAGGACGGCCTGACATTTATCAGGATTGGCCTCGATTCCTCTATGAGTTAGCATGAACCCCAAGAATTTACAGGCCTGGATCCCGAAAGCGCACTTCTCTGGGTTCAACCTCATGTTGTATTTTTGGAGTTGCGTGAATACTTCCTTGAGGTCTGCCGTGTGCGATCCGCTGTGTGGGGTTTTTACTATCATGTCATCTATATAAACTTCTAGCATCTTTCCCACTTGATTTTCAAAAACCTTGTTCATTATCCTCTGGTAGGTGGCTTCTGCATTCTTTAGGCCGAAAGGCATGACCTTGTAGCAGTAGCTCGCCCTGTCGGTAATGAAAGCGGTTTTATCCTCGTCCCCGGCATACATGGGAATTTGGTTGTACCCGGAATATACGTCCATGAATGAGAGCCATCTGAACCCCGAGGAGCTATCCACTAATTTATCCACGTTGGGGAGTGGATATGGGTCCTTGGGACAAGCTTTATTCAGGTCAGTATAGTCTACGCACATCCTCCATTTTCCGTTGGACTTCTTTACCAGAACCACGTTGGAAAGCCATGTGGTATATGAGATTTCTCTAATGAAGTTACCATTTAGTAACTCTTTAACTTGGTCTTCGACGACTTACTGCCTTTCGGGCTCGACCTTCCTCTTCTTTTGTGCCACCGGCTTGGTACCTTCTTTAATCGACAATCGGTGGCAAATGAAGCTTGGGTCAAGTCCGGGCATGTTGGAGGAAGTCCAAGCGAAAAGGTCTTTGTTTTTCAACAAGAGTTTCGATAATTGTTATTTTTCTTTTTCGTCCAGACGAGCTCCGATCTTGGTGACCTGTTCTGCGTTTGTCCCAATCTGAAGAGACTCCAATTCACCTTCGGGCTGGGGGCGAGTACCCCAAATTTCTTCTCTGACGTCCAATTCTGTCATTAAAATGTTGACCTAGTCGAAAGCCGGGGTGGGTACGACGGGGCTCGACCTCCAGGGCGCTTTACAAATCTTTAAGCTCTCATTATAGTATTTTCTGGTTGCAATTTGGTCGCCTTTTACAGTGACGACGTCATTGTTCTTATTAAGGAACTTCATCACGAGGTGGGTGGTGGATACCACCGCTCTGAGAGCGTTGAAAGAAGGACGGCCCAGAATAATGTTATAAGCCGAGGGGCAGTCCACAACCAGGAATTTCACCTTGATAGTCCTGAAGAGTGTAGATGATCCGAGGGTCAAGTAGGTTTCGTAATATCCAACCGGGGTGATCTTCTCATCAGTGAAACCCGTCAACTCTCCTACGTGGGGAGTCAAGTCGGATTGCGGGAGCTCCAACTTCTGATAAAGATCTAGGAACATAATGTTGGCTGAACTCTCTTGGTCGACGAAAATTCGGCGGACTTCAGCATTGGAAATCACCCCAGAGATGACGAGTGGGTCGTCGTGATCTGGGATTATTCTGCCGTAGTCCTCGTCTGAAAAGGTGATAAGAGGCAGTTTTCTATTCTCCGCTTGTGTTCTTGGTTCTGAGTGGACCACGCTAAAAACTGCCATTCTAAGGGCTTTCTTTCGAGCTCCATTGAAGGATCCCCTTCCGGTAAAACCACCAGCAATGGTATGGATCATCCTGTTGGGCTCGGCGCAGTGGTCGTTGTTATCGACGGGGGGAGTGTTCCTGGCCCGACCCTGTCGATCGCTATTTTCTCGTCGAAGCGGAGTCCGGGATCTTCTCCTAGGGCTCATTGTTCTTCTTCTGCGCGAAGGGGACAGACTTCGACGTCTGCTGTCCCTGCGTCTATTATCCCCTTCGTTGTTTTGTACATGGAGGATATACTGCTGCAGGCGTCCGGCCTTGATTAGAAATTCAATGGCATCGCGCAACTGATAGCAATCCTCTGTATCGTGGTCGTAGGCTTTATGCCATGTGCAATGTTTAGAGTGATCTTTCTACTTGTGTTTCTTGATAGGGGGCGGTCTCCGGACATTCTGAAACTCCGTGTTCATCACTTCCCTCAAGATTGTTTCCCGAGGTGTGTTCAAAGGAGTGTATTCAGAATAAGTTCTCCGTGGAGGGCTACCCTTGGGGGGTCGTGACCTTGAGGAATTTTGGTTGGGCTTTTGGTGAGAAGGCTCACCTTTGTCCCATCTCCTGTGGTCTTCCGTTGCCTCCTCCAAGTAGACATACTTCTCGGAACGTTTCTGGAAATCGGTCAGATTGTCCAGTTTCTTTTTTGCCAGGGACTTGAAAAATTCAGAGCCTATCCGGAGACCGCTTCTGGCATAATGCAAGGTTATTCTGTCTTCAAAATTTTCTACATTGGTGCAGGTAGCCATAAAGCGCCTAACGTAATCCCAGAGGGTATCGTCCTTTCCCTGGCGGATCTTAGCCAGGGATTCGATGGATTTCGGTTGTTCCTTGCTCGTGGTGTACTGCAGCAGGAAATGCTGTTTGAGGTCCGACCAATCAACGATGGTCCCCCGTGGTTGGCTGGTAAACCATTTGAGGGCCTCCTTTTTGAGGGAGAGAGGGAAAGCTCGGTACAACAGTTCTATGAATCCGCCATAGAAACATAGGGACTGCTCATAGGCATTTATGTGTTCCTGAGGGTCCGTGGTTCCGTCGTAAATTTCAAGGTTTGGAGGAAACTTGAAATTCCTCAGAACCCAGAACTCCATGAGTTGGTCGGAGAAAAGTTGTTCCATAGTTCCTCGATTCCAATTATTGTCCCCAGTATTGGGAATTCCTTCATTGTCGTGGGCCCTCCTTTTATCATTTTCCACGTCAGTCCGTCTATCACGTTGGCGCGGCCTTGGCTGGTTTTCATGCCTGGTGCACTGCATGTCTTCCAGCCTCCTGAATTGGTCGTTGAGCAAGTCCATATGTTGCTGCAACATATCTTGAAATTGACGTTGGGAACCCCGAGATTGATGTGTGTGTTCAGAGCGGGATGCACGGTCGTCGAACTCATTGTTCGGGATTCCCAAACGTTGGTGTACCAGAATCCTACGCTCTTGAAGGCTCTGATCACCTCTCTGGGCTGGGAACTCAAGTCTTTCCCTGACAGAAATCCTGCGTGATGGGTTAGGAGACTCCTCAGAAAAGGAGGTGGAGTGCCCATCACGTCAGCTTCCTGATCCGAGTGCCTGATTTCTCACAGCGGAGGTTTGAGCCACCAGTGGAGGCAGTGGTGGTGGTGGACGTTGCGTGTCGAGATCTTATCTCTGGTTGACAGAGGTTTGAGCAGCGTCTCTTCTCGAGTTTTGCCTCGTGTTCACCATGATTGGGTGGGATTATAATTTTATGGTTTCCCCACAGTCGGCGCCAATGTTCTGAAGTGGATTCAGAGGGTACCTGAGATAGGCACGTTACTGTGGTTCCTCCTTTGAGCAGCAGCTGAGCGTGTTGCACAGGGGGGTGGGTACCTGCAAAGGGACTCCAACGCTCAAGTCAGGCAGTGCACAAGAAGGTTTTAAGGATTGGGTACAAGTTACCTTACTAAGATGACTTAGCCTTGTATTTATAGAGCGTATACAGAATCCTAATAGGATCCTTACTGAATGCAGGTAATTTAGGATTAGTATCCTGATGAGGATTGTCTTCCTATTATAATTGGATACGTCCTTGTAAATCTGAGATTGAGATATGGAAAGTATCCAACTATTAAGGATATCTATAAATCTTATAATATCGTAAGTTGATGATCAGCAGTTACGGATATTTAGGAAAAGTCTATTGAATCATCTTCATTCTATACATTGTCATACAACCAAAAAAGAGGAAAAAGAAAATATTGAGACATGGAATGTATAGATATATCCCGGCAAAGGGAGCAAACATCTTCGGCTGCCTAGGTCATACCCCATCCACATCTCCAAATCCCGGTCTCTTGAAAAAGTGGGTTGGCTTTGAAGAACATTGGCAAACCGGGATCATAATCCCGGATAAGATGCCAAAGTTCCTTGCACTGCTTCTCCACGATGCAACTAAAGACCGAGATCTTCTTTCGCTGGTTGGAAGGGATACGACCTCTCTAGCTGAAGAATCCTCCGCCGGTGTCAACCATTCCAAGTTGCCTCAAGTCACGGAGCAGCTACAGCGGCCTTTCCACCCCGGAACAGAGTAAAGCCACTCCGGAGTAGAAATCCTCCGCTCGCTCGTTCTTACCCCACATTCTTGATGGACAACGGCAGATACGGATACGCGCTGCTTCCTTGAAAGCAAGTCAAAGAAAGCAGACCACCCCAGGTTGTTCCAAGAAGGTCCTCGCTTCCTTTGTCCCGGCATCCTTGCATATCCAGCCGTTACTACGAAGAAGACCGGCCAGGTGCTTTCAAGTAGCCCGCCAAGAAGAAGGAGAGAGGAACAGTGTGCTCCGTCGGGCCCCTATGCAACAGTAGACGAAGGCCTTGTCTCATCCTGGCAACACGTTGGATCAGACACCGCCGTGTACGCCAGGAGAGAAAGGCTCCCGCCTCCCTAAATGCATAGCAACCCAGTTTTACGCCAAGAAAGAAAGGCCCCTGTCGAAAAGAAAAAACGTTCGGGGAAGATCAAACCTCTTCAAGAACTTTGGAAAAAATAAAAGTATAATCTCTACAGATGATGAAGCTCTCTTCACACAAGAAGGAAATGAAGAAAGAACTACATTCATTCCTCTGGGGGAAATCATCTCTGTTCGACAATGAAAAAGGAGGGAATGCAAACTCACAGAGAAGTATTCAGTACTTATAGCATGCATGAGGGATTCTGATTAGTTTCGTAAAAGGTGACCTGATCCAATGAAGTCAGCCAGAATAAATGCTTTTGATCTCTGATTGGTCACAAAGATAGGGAGCAGTTGAAAAAAAAATCCGTATGAAACCGACGTTTTCTTTAAAGAATCATTACTTCCCAATAAAGTCCAAGTATCAATTTCCCAGAGAATCGCAGACTGTTATCATCAGATATCACGTTCGGGATTTACGACGAATATGTCTCCAGTACTTATACTTGGGGGCAGAGATCTTTGCTTATAACTGAATAGGTCAAGGACGCCGGTAATAACCCGAGGTTCAGTACCTATCTGTCGAATTACCACGATGGCTGTATAATGGTTGATCCGTTCTAAACTTGACTCTGGTCTGTCTCATCCAAGAGCCAAGCTGGGGGCAACTGTTCTGGACCGTGATCTGGGATCCCGCTCCATGGGATCAACCTGACATACACACTACCAGACTCCTCCTAACTGGTGTAGAGGAAGACTCACGACGTACTCCGGACCACGGATTACGGTCCTTAAGCGGTGTTAGTATACGCCATCGTGACTGATAGATTCGCGCAGAGGATGAATCCCTAAATATCCGTAACTGCCGATCATCAACTTACGATATTATAGGATTTATAGATATCCTTAATAGTTGGATACTTTACATATCTCAATCTCAGATTTACAAGGACGTATCCAATTATAATAGGAAGGCAATCCTCATCAGGATACCAATCCTAAATTACCTGCATTCAGTAAGGATCCTATTAGGATTCTGTATATGCTCTATAAATTCAAGGCTAAGTCATCTTAATAAGGTAACTTGTACTCAATCCTTAAAACCTTCTTATGCACTGCTTGACTTGAGCGTTGGAGTCCCTTTACAGGTACCCATCCCCCTGTGCAGCACGCTCAGCTGCTGCTCAAAGGAGGAACCACCGTAACGTGTCTATTTCAGGTACCCTCTAAATCCACTTCAGAACATCATCATCATCATCATCATCATCATCATCATCATCATCATCATCATCATCATCATTACTTTACATATCTCAATTTCAGATTTACAAGGACGTATCCAATTATAATAGGAAGGCAATCCTCATCAAGATACTAATCCTAAATTATCTGCATTCAGTAAGGATCCTATTAGGATTCTGTATATGCTCTATAAATTCAAGGCTAAGTCATCTTAGTAAGGTAACTTGTACCCAATCCTTAAAACCTTCTTATGCACTGCTTGACTTGAGCGTTGGAGTCCCTTTACGGTACCCATCCCCCCTCGTGCAAAGACGCTCACCGCCGCTCAAAGGAGGAACCACCGTAACGTGTCTATTTTAGGTACCCTCTAAATCCACTTCAGAACATCATCATCATCATCATCATCATCATCATCATCATCATCATCATCATCATCATCATTCTTATTGTTATTATTGTTATTATTCTTGTTATTATTGTTGTTATTATTGTTATTATTCTTGTTATTATTATTATTATTATTATTATTGTTATTATTCTTGTTATTATTATTGTTATTATTGTTATTATTATTATTTTTTTTCTTTATTATTATTATTATTTTTTTTCTTTATTATTATTATTATTATTATTATTATTATTTTCTTTATTATTATTTTTTTCTTTATTATTATATTATTATTATTATTTTCTTTACATGAAATGTAAAATTAGATGTTAGCTCTAATGCTCTACTATTACCTTAAAAAACAAAAGCAAAAGTAGACGTTAATTAGCTCGACCACTATGGTAACAGTTGAACGACCGAGCTTGCATTGGTTTCATTTTTTTTTTTTGTTCATTTCACTAGATTTAAAGCATTGATCTTGTGCTTCCCCTTTTTCCCCGTTATACGTACTTGATGATTGAGTTGAAGTTTAAAAACAGGATATAGCCAACTCCAATCTCGTCAAATTTGATGCTTTAAAAAAAAAATCTAAAGCATTGATCTTGTCATTCTTTTTATTTAGCTTCATCAGATTAATGTTACCATTACTAACTCTAATCTATAGGTTCATTTTGTTAACAGCTTGAGCGAGGTTCAGCATGAAATCCTATAAAAAGTTATAAAGATAAAATCTAAATTTTTTAAAATAAATTTCTAAAATCTTATAAGACTATCATACGCTACCAAAAATTCAGAAAAAGGTACATGGGTGAGGAAGGTAACGATAACAAAATAGGAAGAAAAAAAAAAAGAAGCTAAAGTTAAATAATGTGCTATGTATATCTAGCAAAAGAGAGTACAGAACTAATTTTTCTAAGACAGCCTCTTTTATTTTCAACGTCTGCTGGAGCTTACACCATCCTCTCTCTCACAAATTCAACCTAATTATTTCGTTCGTTTACGATGAGATTGAATGCAGAGATTTCAAAATGAAGTGGTCAGAATTTCTACGTACCTAGGACACAGACGTTTCTTCTTGTACTCTTCATACCTCAATTGTCTGTCTTGGATTTTTCCTCTGCAAGAAAGTCAAGAAATGAGGTACTCTTGCACATAGGGCATTTTGGATCCTCCTCTGATAACATAACATACATGAGGCATCGAGGATATCCAACGAGAGGCATGGCCTTTTTCCAGCATCAACTCCATATTTGGACTGCTTCTGTTGCTCATGTTGTCACAACATTTTCCCAGAAAAGTGATTTGTTCCTCTCTCTATCTACTTGATAGAAAACCAAAACCAAAAATGATGAGCAGGTTATTTTTATTTCAGCACCACCACACAAGCAAATCACATATTGGAATGGAATGTTTGAGAATTGATAACACTGGAAAAGAGCTAGACTATCTTTTAAAACTACTTATAATATCTCACTAAAAGAAAATCTTACAGAAAACACAAAAGAGATGTGTTTGCCAGAAACGTCGAAGGGGATGAGATTAAAGAAATAGATGAGATGGTTACATACTTGCAATACTCTACATGGTCCATTTATATAATGAATTTGAAGTCAGGAATGCAGAGAGGAAAAGTGACTCATAGGCATATATATATTGCTAACATGCATAAGCAAGGTTGTCCGTGGCTGTCATGTTTGAAATGCACTTAACTTTTAAAAATACTTTTACATATGTAAACATCGATCTGATTTGAGTGCTATACCGGATACCGAAAATTTAATTCTGCTATAAAATGTCAAATTTAATTAATTAGGAGAGTTATGATGCGGGAGCAGAACTGTGACAGCAGAAAAACAACCAGCAGGTATAATCGATCATATTGTGCTACCATATTCATATATAATTGATGGGAAGATGCTAGTTTATTAAATAAAACAATTAGCTAGTGCCTAGAGTTATTGTGTTACGTGTGAATTTATATTGAAAATTTTAATGTGTTCATGCACAAAGTTTTTTCAAAAGAATAATACAACAAAATATAATTTTTATATCTATATTTAAAAAGTTGTTCATATAACTTCATTCTTACAAATACTATTTTAATATGAATACGGTCGACTATTTGTCCATCGAAAATACGTCCAATTATTGTCCACCGTATGCCAATATTTTCATTTCAAATTTTTCATTTTCCGTTTCTTGGATTCACCAAAAACTGATATAGATTAACCACTTATTTCTAATGTATTAACCAGTTAATTTGGCTTTCACTAATTAATGAAATTCATCACACATTACGTAAAAGTGGTTAATCACTATAGGTTTCTACTATATCTCATTAATTGGTGAATCCAAATTAACTGGTTAATACATTAGAAATAAGTGGTTAATCTATATCAGTTTCTAGTGAATCCAAGAAAGAATTCCAAATAATGAATAAATGGTTAATATATTACGTAAAAGTGATTAATCACTATAGGTTTCTGGTGAATCTCATTAATTAGTGAATCCAAATTAACTGGTTAATACATTAGAAATAAGTGGTTAATCTATATCAGTTTCTGGTTAATCCAAGAAAGAGTTCCTAATAATGAATATCTGGTTAATACATTACGTCTAAGTGGTTAATCAGTATAGGTTTCTGGAGAATCGGTTAGAATGATTAGGCTAATCGATTAGAGCATGATGGATAACCGATTAGAGCATTGTGAGACGTTATGTCTAAGTGGTTAATCAGTTACGTCTAAGTGGTTAATCAGTATAGGTTTTTGGAGAATCAATTAGAATGATTGGACTAACCGATTAGAGCATGATGGATAACCGATTAGAGCATTGTGAAACGTTATGTCTAAGTGGTTAATCAGTTACGTCTAAGTGATTAATCAGTACAAGTTTCTGGACAATCGATTAGTATTAGGCTAATTTCTAAGGTCTCTAACCAATCAGGAGCTGCTCCTAATCGGTTAGTCAGATGAAAATGACATACGGTGGACAAAAATTAAAGTATTTAGTTGGACGAAAAACATTTTCCATATGAATATAGATATCAACTGTATGACTGCCCTGCATGCATGCCGGAAGAAAAAAGTAACATGAAGGACCTCTTTTAGTATAATAATTAATCAAGAATTTTTACTTTAAAGCTTATTAATTAAAGATTTTAACTTTATTTTGATTACTAATTAAAGATTTCAACTTTAATAAAAATTTTTTAATAATATTTATTTATTATAAAATTATTTTGAATATATATATCTTGTATGTTGTTCATATTATAAATTATTTTTTATTTATTAAATTAAATATTTTTATCTTTTTAACATTTTTATCTATATAAATATATTTTAATAAAATTGAGATATTTAGTTAATAACAATAAAAACTTAATCTCTTAATTAATTTATTACAAAAAATTTAGATCCTCAAACAATTCTGCACTCTATTGCCAGATTTTTTAGAGTTTGGATTAGAATGTTAACAGCAGCAAATACGAACCAATCGGATTATATGTGTGTAGCTGAAAGCTGAGGCGAGAGGGTCATTATCTCATCATAAGATGGTACACTTGATGGAGAAATTTAATTCCCTCCTTAGGTACTTTAATTCTAAGCAACGGATGGAAAAGTACAATACAGGACATTTCATTCGCTCCTCAGGTACTTTAATTTTAAGTGATTTTAAAGTAAGAGATTTTTTGTCCAGTATTATTAAATTTATATCACTTTAGTTATATGAATTATAACTATTCTCTAATTTAATTATATTTTTAATATTATAAATAAAATTATATACATTCAGTAGTACATAACAATAAAAATTTCTTACTCTTATATAAAATATATAAAAAATTCTTAACAATAAATCAAACACAAAACAACAAACAACATATTAACGTGGTTCGATCAAGATACATACATCTTCAAATGAAAAAAGATTAGATTCACTATCAATATAAAATTACAGATAATAGAATTACATTATTATTATTTCTACATCTCTAAGAGTTTAACAAACTGAACCCTGTGAAGGTTTCCCTAAAAAGCCCAATGCTCTATCTTGCTCTCTCAATTCAACTTCTCCCTTTCGATACTTTTCTGGGCCTAATTATTGAAGCTTACATTACAGCTTCACATGCAATTCATAAATGCATTACATGATTTCCACCTCCCTATCGATTAGGCATGAAGAAAAATAGTAGATCATTAAAATATAAAATTTTATATATTAAAAAAATTATTCATATAACTTTTCTCCTATAAATACTATTCACATACTATTTTTAAACATAAAAAAGCTTGCTAGATAAGATTTGTGTAAATTTGAAAAACCCCGTGCAGGGTTATCTAACAGCTGAGACAGAAACATAGTTTGTTTTAACTTTTTAATGGATACCATTGGTGAATTTGTAACTTTCATGAAAGTTTTACCTGCTCAAACAAAAAATCGCTCTCAATGAAGTATGCCATTTGAGGAACATTATTATGGTCTTCCGCCTCTTATTCATGAAGAACATATGAGATTATCTTAACAGGACATTGGCTAAGCAATAAGCAGAAATCTTGAATTGATTAACCTTAAGCTCTATAAGTAAAATAATTTGTGATTTCCTCAAAAAAACCATTTAACCCAATGCTAAAGGCAAAGAGGCATTACAGTTATGAAGTTTGTCGTTTGTCAACTTCTCGAAAAACAAAGCTAATTCCATGGCTGAATCAAGCAGAAAAGGAAAAGGAGAAACAAAAGTCAGCATACCTAATGGTTTGAACGTGTGAATATGATAAATCAGAATGCACGGCACAACTTTACAACACCACTTAGTCAAGCTACAAACAAAAAAGATAAAGGTGATAAAAAACAGAGACTTGGAGTATGAAATCACAAATCTAACCGTACAATGCATCCCTATTGCACATGCTCAAATTACGAGGGAGGATTCTTGATGGGGTGCAATCAGGGACGAATTTACAGGGGGCATGCATGGCCATGACCCCATGACGCATAATTTTTTTTAAGTCATTAATACTTTATTTTACTAAAAGATAAAAATTATAAAAATAAAAGAGTTATATTTTATATATATTTGATTATTAATGACTTAATATATATATTGATGTCATAATTTTGATTCTTTTTTTATCATTTTTAACTTCTTTATAATATATTCATTAATTTTTCTTATTTTCAGTTTCACTTTCTTCTTTTTTTTTAAAATTTAATGTAAAAAAATATTATTTTATTAATAAGCTAGTCATAATGTAGATGATACCATTAGTGTAATGTATTTAATATCTAATATTTGTTTTTTTATTCTTTTTCACTCTTTTCATAAAAGTTCTTATAATGAAATTAAAAAATTTATTATTCATGTTGTAACTATTTTAATAAATGTAATATGTAAGTATAATGTTGACTGAATAAATTAAATTTATATTTATATAATTAGGTTAATTTTAAAATAAAATTTTACTTATTAAGTATACTACACTTATTAAGATTAAGAATATCTCATTAAAAAAATGAAAAAAATTGCTACACCTACAAAAAAGAGTAAGGTAGTTAGAGTTAAAATGTAAAATATAAATGTCACTATCCTAAAGTCATTTATTGATATATACTATGATATATATTTGATAATATAATTCATGACTTTTGAGTCCTACATGAGACTTTTTCTGCATCCGTCCCTGGGTGCAATAATAATGAGCACCTTATTATTATTCCTCCGTAACCATGGTTACGATGCTTTAAGTGGAGGCGTTTATAGAGGTGGGTGTATACACTAAGTGGCTTTATCTACTATAATCGGTTTTTCATTTTTTTTTATAAATATGTCATAATTATTTTTTAAATTTAAAATTTTTGTTTGTACAGATGGATGAGTATGAAAATATTATAAGTTAAAATTTATATAATTTTTTATATGTATTGTTAATTATCTGCAATAAAATATAGTGTGTAAATATTCATTGTTAAAATTTATAGAGTTTTATATTTGTACAGTTATCTATGATAAGAAAAAAAAAGGAATGGACCAAGTTTTTTATGTATGAACCTAGGTGTATATAAATATTATCAGTTATAATCTATAGATTTCCTATACGTACAATAATTTATTATATTAAATAAATAAATAAAATGTGATATATACTTTAAGTTACAAATCATCAATATCAAATCAGCAGTTGATATTGATAACTTGTTTACAAGTCACATTTTATTTATTTATTTATTGTTATAAATAGTTGTACATATAGGAGGCCCTACAAATTTTAAACAATAATATTTACATACACATAGGCCCACATACAAGAAACTTGGACTACTTTTCCTTTTTTTATCATTTATAATTATACATATAAAAACTCTATTAATATTAAGTGATAATATTTACACTTTTTTACCGTAAATAATTAATTGTACATGTAGTAAATACTACATATTTTAACTAATAATATCTATATACATACCAAGGTCTGTAGATAAAAATTTTAGGTTTAAAAAGTAATTATGATATAGTTATAAAAAAAACTGAATAATTGATTATATTAAGTAAGACTCACTTAGTGTAAGGTAAAACTATTGACACTTTCAATTATCTATTCATATTTATTGCTAATCAATCATAATTTTTTTAAAAAAAATTATGATTGGCTAATGTAAAATATAAATAGACAATTGAGAGTGTCAATAGCATCATCCTTGATGTATGATACACAATAAACGGCTCCTCTTTGCTAGGTTACTTCTTCGGCTGATGACAACCTTTTCTTCTATTTCCTCTTATTTTCTATAATTCATCACATTTATTAAATAATTAACTTCCATTAATAAATAAATAAAAATTATAATATACTTCCTTTGTTCTTTAATAATTATCTTTTTAAAAAATTTATTTTATCTCAATTTATTTTATTGTACTACGTAAAATTAATAGCAAAAATTAATAGAGTAAGAGAAATAATAGTTTAGTCATATTACATCATATTTTTTATATTTAAAGTTATTTAATTTTATCTTTAATTCTTGTATAAAAATTTTAAAAGACAATTATAAAAAGGATGGAAGAAGTATGTGTTTGAATCTTCAATATATCAAAATAAAAACAATTAATGCACAAATTTTAAACCTGCACCCTATAGGTAATCCATTAATGACCACAGAGCACAGAGCATCAATTGACAATTCCTTCTGCTATTATTAATTATCAATTTATCATGGTGTGTGCAGTGCACACATGCAGCTGATCAGGAACTTATTAACAATTCGTTTTCTTACCAAATTTTACAAGGGAGCAATAAGGTCGCATTAGCCTTTGTTTGGATGAAAAGAGAAATGGAAAAGAAAGAAAATTGGAAGATAGAAAATGGAGGGAAGAGAAAATGGATAAAAAAGTGTATTTTCTCTTCATGTGAAAAATAGATGGAAAGAAAATAAAAGTTATGTTAACATAATAAGTGAAAAAATATAATTATGTAAAATGATATATTTATCCTTATTATATATAAAATAAAATACAAATATGTAATTTTTTATATAAAAAGATATATATATATATATATAATTTTCATTTTATATTATAATTTTAAATTAAATATTTTTTATAAATTTTATAAATAAATACATGTATATAATAAATATAATTTTAAAAAATATTAAATATGATTTTTCACCCTCGATTTCTCCTCCTTACCCTACCTTTCCCATCACCCCCACCAACCCAATAACCCACACCCCACTCACCTCACCTCTTCTTTTCCTTCCCCGTTACCTCTTCTTCGCTCACCCTAACCAAAAATTTAAAACAAAAATTGTTAAGAGTCTTACATTACCTGTCTCAATCTTTCGGGTGCAGTTTATATATCTGTTGAGTCACTCCACTCAGTGTCAATTGATTTTAGATTGGATACTAACATGATATCAAAGCCAAGATCTCATTTTTCGTTATCGCCTATTCTGTTAGGCTCGCCTGTTTTGTCCAGGCATCTGTGGAGGGGGTGTTAAGAGTCCCACATTGCCTGTCTCAATCTTCCGGGTGCAGTTTATATATATGTTGAATCACTCCACTTAATACCAATTAGTTTTAGGTTGGATTCTAATATAGTATCAGAGTCAATATCCCATCTTTCGTTGTCGCGTATTCCGTTAGACTCGTCTGTTCCGTCCAAGTATCTGTAGAAGGGGGTGTTAAGAGTTCTATATCGCCTGTCTCAATCTTCCGAGTGCGATTTATATATCTGTTGGGCCACTCCACTTAATGTCAATTAATTTTAAGTTAAATTCTAACAAAAATTATAATCACTCCCCACCCTATTCCTCACGCCTCCTTCCCCAAATCCCCACCGTTGCACTCCCCACCCCGTGCCCCCTTCAGTGTTATTATCGTTTGGTTTTTTTTTTTTTTTTGTCTTGTCTTCAGTTGTTGAATTGTTATGTTGGGAGATTGTGAACTATTATTCATGATCAGTTGGTAGAAATATACGGGGAAAAAGAATAGTTGACAATGGCATTAGAGCAACACAAAAACGAAAGGATAAAATTATCATTTTAATAATTTTCTCCCTTTCTTACTGGTTTTCTTCGAAGTTGAGTGGGTCTCATGTGTTATTTTTTTTTCTTTTCTTTCTATTTTCTCTCGTTAACCAAACGAGAGAAAAGTCCATAATCATCTAATTTTCTCTCCTTACATTTTCTTTCCTTTCATTTTTACCTCAACCAAACAATATCTAAATATTAATATTGCGGTTGCCACTTCTACCACTCATCACCCTGTTCTATACTTTTTTACCGAAAAAGGAAGGTGCGTGAGTTAAAGAAACAACTGGTACAGTAGTACAATTATTTTCTCCCATCTAAATGAATGTATATATAGACAAAGCATAACAGAATCACCATTTTTTTTAATAAATGTCGAAAATTTAAAATTGAATTTTTTTCATAAAAAAATAAAATATTTAATGCATTGAAAATTTAAAAATACTTTTAATATAAAATTTTCTATTTTAAATTTCTTGAAGAGTAGTCTTAAAAAATCTTTTTTTATTAAAATTTTATAAACATGCAAAGATAGAACTAATGGAATTGAAGTCTCATTTTAGATTAAAAAAATCTATTCATAAACAAATTAGGATAACCTCATGTTCCTTACTAACATGAGAGAGTCGTGTTTAGAGATAGAAAATTGTAAAATAACTTGTTGAGAGCTTATAACATGACCTATTTAAGGCTTAACTTAACCTAATTCGTTTAACCAAAAGATCATACCAAGGCTTTTTGAAAAGCCTATTTACTTAAATAGGTAAAGTTTCAGGCCTTTGGAAAAACATTTTAGCCCTAGCGGGCTTACCTATTTAATTATAAAGTAAACTATAAATTTGGTTCTCCAAAAATTAGCGTATCACCACATTAGTGTTTCAAAGATTTTTTCACTAAATTAGTCCCTCAAATATATAAAATGTCACTAAATTTGTCATTATGTTGCCTACCAATTAAGTTCTTGAAGGACAAAATTGGTGAAAAAATCTTTGGAGGATTAATGTTGTGACATGTTAATCTTTGAAGGATCAATTTGATAGTTTACTCTTAATTATATATATTATTACTTTATATATAATGACATTTTAATATTTATATAATATAATTAATTTTATAAATAATATAATATTTTTTAAAACTTATGCCTGTTAGCATATATAAAAGCATAAGCCTGTTAGCCTATCTCGTTGATTTATTTAAAGATAGGTTTGTTGACCTAATTAAATACTTTATTGCAAAATAGGTCATTAAATAAGTTTTTAGGTCATGCTAGGACTTAAAAAAATTGCCTATGTTAGATAAATAGGCTAGGCTTCGAGCCTTGCATTTGAAAAACAAGTCAAACCCGTTTAAGGCAAGACCTGACTTAATCTGACATGTTTCCACCCCTAGTCATGTTATGAAAGAGAACAATAACAACAAAGCCTTTTCCCACTATGTGAGGTCAGTTACATGGATCAAACGATGTCATTATGCCCTATCATAAATCAAATCTTCAAAAATGCCAAGTTTTGTATATCTCCATTATTCTTATAAATAGGAATTAAAGTGTTTCTCCTCCATTCATTTAGTATTTTCTTAAATCTCATTATTTCATTAAACAACTTTGTGAGCTAGCTTATACCTTTCTCTCCTATGCACTTTCATACCTCAATAAGTATATTATCCAGTCCAACTACTTTTCTATTATCCATCCTCTTCAATGCTTCTTTTAACTCAAACTCCTAAATTCTATGATAAAATATTTTATTTTGGTTCTTCTCTCTAGTATTTAGAATGTCCGAGTCTCCTAATGTCTCATGTCCCTCATTAAAATAATTTATGAAAATAACTCTTTCATTGATTCTTGATGTCTTGTTCCATAACCAAGACTTTACTCTCTTCATCCTTAATGCATTTCACTTGATTCAAGTCTCTTGTCTTTCTTTCTCTACTTTTAGCAAACTTATAAATATTCATTTCTCCGTCTTTGATGCCCAAAAGTTGATATAACCCGTTGAACGCTTTAGTTTTCGCAAAGCTTTATAACATTTCCTTTTAACCTTAACCTATACTTGCGTCTCACTACCAAGATTTTTTATCCTTGGGTCTAAAGCCTATTGATTCACTAAGTGTCTCTTTTGTTACCTTCCTAACCCCTTTAGCCATCTAGTCCCACATATCATTGGCACTCCCTTGTACCTCTCAAATCTCTTCCTCTATAATCCTCCTCTGAAAGAGCATTTGCTTTCCTCCCTTTAGTTGCCACCATTTGATCCTTGAGACTCTGTCTCGACAATTTCTCCTTACTCTCATCTTAACCCGTACATCTATAACCAAAACTCTGTGTTAGGTAGTCAAGCTTTCTCCAGTGATAACTTTGCAATCTATGCAAAGCTTTCTATCGGATTTCCTTATTAGGGGAAAAAAAAAAGAGGGTTCTGTTAAGCAGTCGATAGCTAACGTAAAACGTTGTCGAATCTTTATGACATGGATAAATGATGTGATTATGAGAGAGAAAAATATAAAACCAAACTTAATGGACCATACATAAATAATGGTAGGTCTTATTGTAACTTTTTTTGTGTCTTTCTCTCTCTCATAACATGACCTTTTTGATGGGCTACTAGCAAGTATATTGAGTCGATTAAGTAATAAAGTGAGTAAAAGAGTATCATCCACAGAGATTGATTAGTATCAAGTACCAATTTCGATAATCATATCACCATCTAGACTACCAATACCAAGTTGTATGAGAGATGTGTAATTAATATGAAAATAGCAAAACAAGCAATTAAAACAATTAACAGTGTTTTTAGAGAGTTTTAACAAAAGAGATGTGTGAAGAACTTAATGGGTGAAGATGCTAGGGGTTTATTTTCACTTTACCTTCACTCAATTTCAATGAATTCTAATTAATTATTCTTAGTTTCCTTAATTGATGGTAAGAATACACAAAATTAGCTAAGACCCAATCCCTTGATGAATTAGTTCTCTTCCAATTACCCTAAAATTACCAATTCCTTAGTCAATTTTATGCATTTAGAAGGTTCAAGCACAAGATTCTCAAATTCACCACATAATCATCAATACCCATCCCTAAACATTGATAGATCATGGTATTAATCTCAATAAGCATACAATATTAAGGAATTTCTAAATTCACAAAATACCCAACATATCAATATATGGTTGATCAAGTCATAGAAGCATTAAGAACAGGGATTAACACTCAATTAAGAGAAATAAGCATATATTTTAATTCAAGAATTTCTTTACATCAAGTTATGGGTTAAGCTAGATCTCCCCTAGCTATGGGAGAATTAGTTACCCATGGAAGAAAATAAAGAGAAAAAAAAAGAGAGAAAGAATAAACTTATAGATCTATGATGATGATAATAATCTTCATTTGAATCCTTAGGTTGAAGCTCCAAACTCTCTAAAAATGATGAAAAATGAGAGAAAATGAAAAAATAAACTATTGTTTAAAACTTTAGCGCATCCTAAGGAAAAAAATATTACCCCTTATATACTATTGTTTAATACTTATAGATTGAAAACGATTTTTTCTGAATTTCCAATCTTAGGCAAGTTGGCAAAATAGAAATTCATGAATTCAATAAGAGACCGCCAAGAATGAAAACTTTTTCCTTCCCCAATGGACCAAAGCCGTCTTTCTTATTGATCATAAGCACTCATTAATTTTTTTTATTCTTACTTTGAAATTTTTTAATTATGGAACTTTAATTTTTACTCTAAGAAAATGGTAAAGTTTTTTGATTTATTGTGTACTTTGTTATTCTTTTCGATTTGGCTTTACTACTTTTCTCCACTTTAGGTAGCATATTTTTTTTTTTTAAATTCTCTACTTTTCTTTCCATAATCTCTTTTGTGGGATTGACATTTAAAAATCTCTAATTGATGTTTGATCTTTTTGTTCTTTAGTGCTTCCAGATATTATTATCATTATTTGAGTTTATTGATATTTAAAATTTTAACTTATGTAATGTAGTTTTATTAAAAAATCAAAGTGCTATAATTATAATTATTTAGATAAATTAATGTAACAATATAATACTAATTATATTTTTTAATAGGATAAACCAATAGAGATAAATTCTTTTAAAAAAATAATTTTTAAGACAAATACCAAAGTTTCTCTTAATTAAAGCAACAATAAAAATTATTTTTTTATATTTAACTATTATAATAATTAACTATTATTTATCTTTTATATATATGTCATGATTAATGCTTCATCCAACTTTCAGGACCTGGCTCTGCCACTACTCATATGTGACTTGCTATAATTGTTTTGACCATCTTTATATGTATATTAATTGATGATAAATAGTAGCGACTTACAATTTGAGGCCCCTCAATTTCTTTATCTACCCCAAAATAAAGCACTAATTGACTAATAGAGACGGGATTTTCCGCAGCCCGTGGGACGCCATTATCAGGAGCACATCAACCACAACCGCTGCTTTTGAAGGTAAGTATCATTGAAGAGAATAGATCCAACGGCTGTTGCAGGTGATAGATCATAGATCAATGCACATAATTAGATATGGTGTCGTTAGTCCAAAACCTCCATGATAATAATATTTAGCTAATAATAGGGCAACCATAATGAAGATGCATTTTAGTTGGAGACCAACTGTATACACATCCATCAATATAACTTCAAGTTTAAGATTTATATACATTTAATTTGTTGTTGATGGGCACATATTCTACATTTAATGACCCATTTCTTTTGCCTTTCATGGGACATTGAATACTCTTAACTTGTCCGAGACATACAAATTTATTTCTCTTTTTCTTGATACCACATACAACTTCTGACAGTTTTTATGGCTGAATTCAATTTTCCCTCTGTAGTAGATATTAATTTTCTTCTGTGTTAAACAGGTTATTGTCTCTAAGAAATTAAATAGGTTATACAACTTGGCACTCATAGTAGATTGAATAATTAATACAGTAAAATTGATTTTTTTTTATATAATTGAAAGATTGACCAGGTGAATCAATCTAATTAATTTAAAAAATGTATATTAACTTTTAATCAAATAAGTATGTTTAAACAAAATTACCCTTTATTTTCAAATTATAAATTGGCATACAAGTTCAAAAGTTTAACAGGTAGAGTTCTTAACAGCATTGTCTTTATTTTATGTTTATTTTTGGTATTCAAGTTTTTACTTTGTACCTCTATTTTTCTGGATAAATTTGCAATCATGTCGAAGTACTTGCTGTTTGTTAGCAGAATAAATTCGGGAAACGATTTCTCGCCAGAGCCAGAAGCCAAAACTTCAAGCCACTCCACATGCAACTTCAAGCGAATGCTATCGTGATTTTATTATTTAGGGGTGCACGATGTACCCATTAATTTTACTTAAAATAGTAGGTTTCTTCTTTTTTTAAACACACTCCACCCCCACCCCATCACACCACCACCACCACCACCAACTTTCTCCTTCTTCCTCCAAAAGCTCTAGAATATTAGAATTTTTTTTTTATTGATCTGTGCAATTTTACAAACTTATCTGTCGCCTCCTTCCTCAAAGTCGCATAATTCATCCTATCCGCTTCAGTCTTCAGATCAAGCATCAACTTCTCCCTCACCGCATTGATCCCATCATATGCTGTGAATTCGCGACATCGTCACCCCCTTCCTCTTCTCTGAAACCCTTGCATTATTCGCTGACTCCAACTCCCTCTTCCGAGTGGCTGCCAGAGATCGGCAATCTTCGGCCTCGGCTGGCACCTTCATGCACTTATGTGGTGGAAAATCTGTTCATTAGGTATCCAATTGCTCAATCAAGCCACTCATATTTTTAAATTGTAAATAAATGGTCTAGATCTAAGGTGCATCATGCACCCTAAGTTTAAGGGTGCATGATAGATGGAGCTATGTTCGGATTGTTGAATACTGAAATACTGAAAATGATTATGACTCTGCTCCGAGAGAAGAAGTGGGGGAGGGGTCCATAGTAGCTTTGACATCTGAAACACAAGCACTCGCTTCCGTTATCAGCTAAACACAGTTCTACACTACACTACACTACATTACATTGCACTGCTGGTCCTTTTACCAACGGAAGCAGTCAAGTAGGGGATTGGCCCATATCACATTCACCTTCACGGTATAAACTAAAAACACAGCAACCTTCTCGCGTCTTTCAGCTTGAGTATTGAGACCTGGTATCCGTATGTCACCATTATGCATTACTTATTGCATAATTTCAGGATTGCAACATTGCCTTTGAACGTATGCTCTGAGATTCTCAATGTCACAAATTCAAAATGTGTATGGTTAACCCAACTTAATCCATGAAAAACTTTTACACGTACCTAGTACTTAATAAATGAATACTCGTTCCGTTTATTTTTTAACAAGTAAGTCATTTTCAAAACATCCTTAAGCTGGTAACTAAAATTTAAGAAATAATTTCATAGTTGCCAAAAGAAATATGGAAAGAATACCCACTTTTCAATTCCCTACACTAGATAATGCGCTGCAAAAGCTGCTTAGTATCTCCTACTTCCAGTAGTAGAGTCGTGGGACATGCAAGGAGAGCGCAGAGGTTGAAATCCCGCAATGCACCCCACTTCCTTTCCCTCCTCCCTCCTCACGGGACCTCCTGTGAGCTTCCCCCAGGACTCGGTTCCTCCCTTGACCCAAAAAAAGGACCTCCTACTTCCAGCTAAAGGGTAGTAATAGGAAATTAGGAATCACACCGCTAAGACATAAAATCTAAAGTGCAATTTCAGATATTAATGACACAATGGCCCTGCTCCATTTGTGTTTGATGGGTTAACAGAACATTCAAACACCTTGCAATTTTCATTTGATTGATGTGGGACTTGCATTGAGATGAAAATCAGAATAGTAATTCAGACGGGGAAGCAAATCTTTTACATTTCCTTTCAAAGAACTAAGAAAACAACTATACAACTTGAGCATAAAGATGAACATCATTAACATACTTGCTGTCTCTACTTAATCCTCTAAAATCTGATGTCGCTCAAGCTCAAGTATATGCTCGGCTAGAGGGCTTACAATGCCATTTGTTGTACCATTAGTGCTTCTACACTGCTGCAGTTGTTCCTGGAGATGCCGCACAAGCTCATTCAATCTTCGAATATTTTTCTCTTGGACTAAAATAATCTGCAGCAAGCAACATCAATTAAAAAAATTCAGTAAATATCTGACTAAAAATAGCATGACCCCAGACCTAACGAAAAATTTTCTGATAAAACTTTTAGACTTCAGAGCATACATAACATGATGCATAAAAAAATTGTGAGATGTTTCTAAATATATAACTTTGCTACAGTGCATAATTTAAGGAACTAATGAATTCCTTTTTTTTTTGGGTACAGGAACTACTGAGTTCTATACAATGTAGATAAGCCACCATAAACTCAGACTATCTCATTTTCAGTGTGATATGACAGCCTTTTTGCAGAATTTACTTATGGTTCCCAAACTTTACTGGAAAATTGAAATTAGATGTTTCTTTCTTTCTTTACCTTAACATAAATTTTATCACATAATAATTTATCAAAATGGGGACATTCGGTGCTTAAACAATCAACAGGTGGAGTGCAATGTTCTAATGAATGTGGTGTTCAAGTAAATATATATTTGAATAAGTTTAAATCTTCAATATATGAATTTTGAAACAGAAACTCATTTCAGTGTAACTCAGTCCATATACCATCTGAGAAGAGCCCACCACATGAAACAGTATTCCTACAGTGAGACAATTTTCAGATGGCATATACAACCAAAACTGTCGCCAATGATGAAAGACCTGATATTTCTGAAACAGAGAGAAGCAAAGCTATGTAATAAGAAGACTGTCTTCTCAATTTATTCAAAATTATTACCAGTGCTCATTGTATAGACCAGTAGATCTTCACCAGAAGATTAACCACGAGAGCCTATCACACACCATTGAAACTAGAAAGAGCTAAAATGATAAAACAAAGCATAAACTTTTTTTTTTAGTCACAAAGATAACTTGTTTTGAAGCAGATCTTAAAATTTAAAAGGGTTATATGGACCAGAACTTGAGCACTCCAAGTGAATTCAAAGCAATACTCAAGAAGACCAACAAGGGCTTCAACAACATAATTTCCCATTTAAAAGCTGAGTTATCATATAAAGCAATTCTTTTGGTATATTCAATTGCTTATGCAATTTCGGGGTTGGGGGTGGTGGTTAGGTAGAGCCCTTTACAAAGTGGCGACTCTAGAATTCGAACTCCTGACATTACAGATAAGACCCACCTAGGGTCGTAGTGGTACACTTCCACTGCAACCAACCACTGTTGGGTATATAAAGCAATTTATTAAATCAAAATGGCAAACAAATGATACATACATGCAGATATTCATAACAAATTGCCAATCCCTTCCCATTTCCATTCATTTTATAAGGAAAGAACCAGCCAAATTAAAACGCAAGCAAGATCTCAATTTATAACTAAAAATAGGCAACACTCCTATTCCCGAAATTTAGATACAAAATCATTCTTCTTGGGTTAAAGAAATTCAGAAAGTTCTGGACTCAAGGATTATCTCAGGACTCAGGTTTTCAGGGTTTTATTCTTACGCTAGGGGGAAAAATTAGCAGAAGAATTAGCAAAGTTCAATGAGTTCATGAACTTGAAGTCATTTTTGAAAAGTGAATGCCAACCACCTCTTCACCCCTCCAACAAAAGCCAGAATGAGAATAGCCCCACAGTGTTCAAGGAAAGAAAGACAAACCTACTGACATTTTCAAGTTCATGTACTGCAATACTGCATAATAAAATGAATGGATCCAAGCTAATATACAGGTACCAAGGATAAAAAGAGTAGAAACTCAAAAGTCACCTTTGTTATAATGTCATAAGTTTCTTTACTCAATTGTAATTAAAATGTAATTTCATGGATGCTGCAGGTTAAAAATCAGCTTGTATTAACGTAGAATAATGATCCAATAAACATGAAAGAGACATTACGTCATAACTGAAGCCGCTAATTAAATCAACAGAGATATTTATGAGATAAAGGAAACAAAATGAAGGGTGGGAAAACTTAACACCTTCTCCTTTACGGTTTCTACTCCCTTTGAAATCCGTTGCTGCTTTTGAGATACGCTGGAATTTGAGTCAACATCAACCACAAGTTGTTGCTTCCACTCGAACTGAGAGGTGATTATAAGTATGAGCAGCAAAAAAAAAAGCAACATGGGCCGCGACATTATCCCCAATCACAAGCAGAACACCTGTATATGATTCAAATAACAGCAAAAATGGTACGTTACCAAAAGACAGTTAATTTGTAAAAATAAAATAATAATAATAATAGATCCCATCTTTGATTACTAAATCAATTTGGGAATTGGGGTTAATTTTTTCTCCAAAATTTGAAACACTCACTCTAGTCAAGTGGTTAAATAAGATAAAAAGTTATTGAAATTAGAGTGAAAGAATTGATTTTTTTTTTCGCAATTGAAGGATAATACTTACAGATCGATGTAGACGAGAAAACCCTAAATTCATCATCGATTTCCAAAAGCAGCAAGGTGAAAGAATTCAATTGATTTTGCAATTGGACGTAGAAGTTCGAGATTAAAAGAGTTGGAATATGCAACACCCTTCAGGCGTGAAGGTGACGCAATGAATTGAGAATTTCGAAGCTTAAAAGTTCTAACTTTGCGTTTTGGTGTTGGCAGCCATAACCAGCGAGGGGCAGTAAACTTTGATGAAAGGTGTGATTGTCTGCGGATGGGGACACAGATATTTCCGTATGTTTAAACGCAGGATTTTGGAAGAAAAAGAAATGAAAAACTTATTTTTTTATTTTAAATTAAGATAATTATAAAATATTTTAAATATGAATAAAAAATAATTAAAAATATTATAATTATTTTTTATATTTTTCATTCATTAAAAAATAAATATAAATAATATTTACTTAAAATAAAAAATAAATCATCTATTTTTTTTTCTCTAAAATCCTTCAAAACCTCAACTTACAAAGATACACCTTAAGATGCAACTCAAACAAATTGTGTGCCGCCAGTTGCCAACCTCCAAGACAAATACTAATATATACTACAGAAACCAATTGTATATAATATATTGGATTTAATTTAAATGGCGGTTAGTGTAAAAACATTTTACACTTGTCATTTAATTATATACCACTACATTATTAAAAATATTTAATTTTTAATAATATATATTAATTAATAGTATAAAAAAATTTATACCACAAAAAAATTACAAAATTAACTTAAATTAATATTCGTAATATGATAACATTTTTAGAAAATATTGAACCCTACAAAGTGACCTTCCTAGAGTGACACAATTTTTTTTCAAAATTGTGATATTTTAATACCTTATGTTAATAAATCTCTATTAAGTAAAAAGTCGGCAAACAAACCACTAGGTCACGCTTGTCATGTGTCAAACTAATCCAACCTAGCACTATAACATTTACTAGGGTTGTCAATTCGGGCAGGGTCAACCTATAGCGGGCCAAAAATTTATTTGATTGCAGGCTAGTGAATTTCTAACCCAGCCCATCCCTATGCGGGCCACAGGCAAAGCAAGCTAGCCCATGGACTGACCATAAAGCGGATTTCCTCCTTTATCAGAAGATTACAAGCAAATTTATTAAAATCAGTAGGCCTAAAGTTCACATGACAAAACAAGATCTCAACCTACAGAATCTACAAAAAGACGAAAAGTGTAAATACAAAATGTATACTAGACTACATGCATATACTTATAAAACACATTAGGAACTAAGGTTCACAAAAGCTATCATAATTGCCAAAAATTCAAGCATAAAAGGATATAGATGAAAATATAAACAATTTGTACCTATACATAGCCCCTACGAAGAGCACCTCCACCAAGATATTCATTTGCAAAATCCACTTCAATAGCTCCACTTGATTGATCTTTTATAAGGCCTAAACTGTGAGCTTATTAAAATACCAAAGTATTATTATTACAAACCAAATGGAGCATTAAAAAAACTAAAAGAAATTATTTTTTTCTAACAATTGTATATAATTCCAGTAGTTACCTCAAATGAGCACCAAAGAAGAGCAGCAATCAACTCTTGAAAAGCAAGCAATTGATTAAGTTAGTTATAACCATCCTCAGCATGTAAGTCACAATTATATGGGAAAAACAAAGAGCAAAACCAAGGTAAAAGAATTTATTGCACCTCACAAGCCACTTGTTAAAGAAAGCGTGCCAATTAAATATTACAACACAGTCACAATATATCAATATTAGAAGCATTATCCTTATATAATATATAGTCATGCACAAAGCATCCTACCACATTCTTGTCCTACATTCACAAGTTACATTTACAATAACTTACATCTTTATATATAGCATATTAACATTTGATAGTTTGATACATTCACAACTTACAAGTTGCAACTTGCAAAGTCATGAAAGTATCACTATCCCAAAAAATATCAGAGCTTGTCAAATCACAAAAAACATAAGAGGCTAAGAGCCCATCACCAAAAAAAAGAGGAGTTCATCATATCACAAAAGAACATAGAAGTCCATCATAAAAAAAAAAAGTGGAGCTCATCATATCATAAAAGAATATAGGAGCCTATCATAAAAAATATAAGAGCTCATCATAAAAGAGATTTGAATCTTCGATCTATGTCTTCTTGCTCATCAGAAATAATGACATTTAAGCCTTTGTCATTTTCATTAACTATGGTTGCCTCTTCATGCACATCTCCAAATGAACTTGATCCATCTACATATTAAAACAAATAATTTAAAGATAACCAATGATAAATAATAAGCAACTAGGGGCAAAGATGTTAGATGAGAGCTTGTAAAAAAAATTATCATTTAGTGAAAACCCAAGTAACCAATTGCGAGTGCATATGAGAGCTTCCAAATTTTTTGAAAGTATACAACTTCTATACTTATTCAAGATACAACTACCAATACTAAAAGCTGACTCGGATGCCACCGTGGTGATTGGAATGCTCAATATATCACTAGCCATCCTTCCTAGGTCACCAAATCTAAGACTACGATCTCTCCAATATTCCAAAACATCTAAATCCTTGTGACCCATAAGCTTTGCCTCTTCTAAATAGAGATCAAGTTCAAATTTCCTAACTAATAACGATTCTTTGTTCTTTTCTTGCTCAAAGTCCTACCACATTTCAAACAAATAAAAAAATATTTAAGTAGAATTAATTAAACATTCGAATAATTTAAAGGACTAATTAAACTAAAACTTACATCATAGTCGGTTGGCAAACTTATTTTTACCCTCTTTTCATATGTTGAAGTTGAAGTGCTTGCATCCATTATAGAATAAGGTGATAAACCTTTTGTTGACATAATGATTAAAAAGTGCATACAAAACTTTCTTTACATTGCTCAACTTCTCATCAACTATGAACTTATTAAAATAAAGTCTAGAGTAAGCATATCTCAAAAATTGAAACTTCATCCTAGGGTCAAGAACACAACCAAAAGTAAGAACTATGCTATACTCATTCCAATACTTGTCAAACTTAGCCATCATCTGTGAAGCCATATCTTTTATCACATGATCTTCACTTAACACATTATTTTTCAATAGAACCTTTATCTTTTATATTTGCATGAAATATAGATTAGACGTAGGATATGTGGAACCGGAAATCATATTGGTAATTTCATAAAAAGGCTCCAAAAATTCACATATCTTTTTTCCTCTTTCCCAATCTTCATTTGATGGACAATGCTTATAATTCACATCATTCCAACCCAAGCTTGTAAATGCACTTCTATACTTGATTGCACTCTCAAGCATCAAGTAAGTGGAGTTCCATCTAGTGGACACATCCAAACGCAAGCCAACACTACTATCAATGTCACCAACTTCTTTAACACATTGAAGAAATTGTTTCATCCTTGAATCTGAACCCCTCACATATTTCACGCTCTCCCTAATTTTGTGGAATGCATTGCTTGCCACCTTTAAGCCTACTTGAACTATAAGGTTCAAGATATGTGCACAACATCTAATATGAAAAAAAGTCTCCATTACATAACAAATTATTTGACAAGCAAAGTTGACTTTTCAAGATATTTTGCATGCTATCATTGGAAGAAGCATTATCTAGAGTAATTGAAAAACCTTTTTTTCAATTACTAAAAGAAATTATTTTTTTCTAACAATTGTATATAATTCCAGTAGTTACCTCAAATGAGCACCAAAGAAGAGCAGCAATCAACTCTTGAAAAGCAAGCAATTGATTAAGTTAGTTATAACCATCCTCAGCATGTAAGTCACAATTATATGGGAAAAACAAAGAGCAAAACCAAGGTAAAAGAATTTATTGCACCTCACAAGCCACTTGTTAAAGAAAGCGTGCCAATTAAATATTACAACACAGTCACAATATATCAATATTAGAAGCATTATCCTTATATAATATATAGTCATGCACAAAGCATCCTACCACATTCTTGTCCTACATTCACAAGTTACATTTACAATAACTTACATCTTTATATATAGCATATTAACATTTGATAGTTTGATACATTCACAACTTACAAGTTGCAACTTGCAAAGTCATGAAAGTATCACTATCCCAAAAAATATCAGAGCTTGTCAAATCACAAAAAACATAAGAGGCTAAGAGCCCATCACCAAAAAAAAGAGGAGTTCATCATATCACAAAAGAACATAGAAGTCCATCATAAAAAAAAAAAGTGGAGCTCATCATATCATAAAAGAATATAGGAGCCTATCATAAAAAATATAAGAGCTCATCATAAAAGAGATTTGAATCTTCGATCTATGTCTTCTTGCTCATCAGAAATAATGACATTTAAGCCTTTGTCATTTTCATTAACTATGGTTGCCTCTTCATGCACATCTCCAAATGAACTTGATCCATCTACATATTAAAACAAATAATTTAAAGATAACCAATGATAAATAATAAGCAACTAGGGGCAAAGATGTTAGATGAGAGCTTGTAAAAAAAATTATCATTTAGTGAAAACCCAAGTAACCAATTGCGAGTGCATATAAGAGCTTCCAAATTTTTTGAAAGTATACAACTTCTATACTTATTCAAGATACAACTACCAATACTAAAAGCTGACTCGGATGCCACCGTGGTGATTGGAATGCTCAATATATCACTAGCCATCCTTCCTAGGTCACCAAATCTAAGACTACGATCTCTCCAATATTCCAAAACATCTAAATCCTTGTGACCCATAAGCTTTGCCTCTTCTAAATAGAGATCAAGTTCAAATTTCTCTAACTAATAACGATTCTTTGTTCTTTTCTTGCTCAAAGTCCTACCACATTTCAAACAAATAAAAAAATATTTAAGTAGAATTAATTAAACATTCGAATAATTTAAAGGACTAATTAAACTAAAACTTACATCATAGTCGGTTGGCAAACTTATTTTTACCCTCTTTTCATATGTTGAAGTTGAAGTGCTTGCATCCATTATAGAATAAGGTGATAAACTTTTGTTGACATAATGATTAAAAAGTGCATACAAAACTTTCTTTACATTGCTCAACTTCTCATCAACTATGAACTTATTAGAACAAAGTCTAGAGTAAGCATATCTCAAAATTTGAAACTTCATCCTAGGGTCAAGAACACAATCAAAAGCAAGAACTGTGCTATTCTCATTTCAATACTTGTCAAACTTAGCCATCATCTGTGAAGCCATATATTTTATCACATGATCTTCACTCAACACATTATTTTCCAATAGAACCTCTATATTCCATATTTGCATGAAATATAGATTAGATGTAGGATATGTGGAACCGGAAATCATATTGGTAATTTCATAAAAGGCTCCAAAAATTCACACATCTTCTTTCCTCTTTCTCAATCTTCATTTGATGAAAAATGCTTATAATTCACACCATTCCATCCCAAGCTTGTAAATGCACTTTTATACTTGATTGCACTCTCAAGCATCAAGTAAGTGGAGTTCCATCTAGTGGACACATCCAAACGCAAGCCAACACTACTATCAATGTCACCAACTTCTTTAACACATTGAAGAAATTGTTTCATCCTTAATTCTAAACCCTTCACATATTTTACGCTCTCCCTAATTTTGTGCAATGCATTACTTGCCACTTTTAAGCCTTCTTGAACTATAAAGTTTAAGATATGTGCACAACATCTAATATGAAAAAGTCTCCATTACATAACAAATTATTTGACAAGCAAAGTTGACTTTTCAAAATATTTTGCATGTTATCATTGAAGGAAGCATTATCTAGAGTAATTGAAAAAACCTTCTTTTCTATTCCCTATTCTTTCAAAAACTCAAGCACTTTTCTTGATAACTTATGACCAGTATATGGAGGTTCCAAATGACAAAAGTTCAGCAACTTGCTATATAACTTCCAATTTTCATCAATAAAATGAACAGTTAGAGTGATATAACCACGAGTAGTGCAAGAAGTCCAACAATCAGATGTCAAACACACTCTACCATTAATTCTAGCTAATTGATTTTTTAATTTATCTTTTTCAAGCAAATAAATCTTCATCACATCAGTAGTGATAGTATTTCTAGAAATAAGAGTGTTCTCACCACAAGAAAGATATTAGCATAATGCTCTAAATTCAACCCACTCAACACATTGAAATGGAAGATCATGCAATATAATCATTTGAGTTGTCAATTCACGAACAACCTTTTGGTCAAGCTTTCTAGACCTCATTTTAGCGGTATAATCAAGCATCATATTCCCCACATCATCAAATCTAGGAATCTTTACACACTTGGAAATGTGACGATTTAGGTGAGGTGTACCCCCTTTACTTGAACAAATATACTCCTTACCACAACCTTTACATTTACACTTTTCTTTTTAATCTGTGGTGAAACCAATTTTCTCAAAGTATTTCCATGCATTTGAGGTTTGAGTTTTAGTCTTTTTCAGTTGTGGTTCAAAACCCTCTTCAACTTTTATAGATGTTTTTGAATTCTGTTGTTCCAAAATTTTGTAATCATCTTCAACATTAACATTAGGATTACTCATATTCCCAGACTGGAGACTGCAACATATAAAAAGAAAAGTATAGTTTAACTTCTTGGCTTTTGTAGTTTTTCTTTTTTAAATTGTAAAAAAACCCAGAAAGAAATAACTGAGAAATGTTGATTTTTTGGACAAGTAGCTAAAAGCCTAAAATAGATCAACACAGAACCTGAAAGGCTAGAACGTGGAATGTGGTCACTGCCTCGCTTGAACCTGGAATGTGGTCGACGTCGTACACACAGGAACGTGGTCGGTGCCTCGCCGGCGGGCGCTACTCACTGGAAGCCTGGAACGTGGTCGGTGCCTCGCCGGTGGCGCTGCTCGTCATTGTGGTCGCTGCTCTTCGTCTTTGGTCGTTGTTCGTCTTCGTCTTGGATCGTTGCTCTTCGTCTTAGGTCACTGCTCGTCAACCGTGGTGCTCTGCTCAACTGCCAGCAGCTCTACGTAGTGAGTGATGAGAGATTAGTGAGTGTGTTTTTTGTGAGTAATGAGAGATTGGTGAGTGCTTTTTGTGTGAGTGATAAAGTGAAAGGGTGAGTGATGAGAGATTGAGAGATTGATGAGAGGAGTCTCTGTCTCTCTGAGAGTCTAAGTATTGAGAACTGATAATCTAAAGTTAGTATTATGCTTTGAAACTGAAGCCTACAATGGAGTTGGTTTGGCAAGGCTGCAGTTTCGAGAATTTTATTAATGTTCCAACTTAAATATAGGGCATAACATAAGTCAATATACAAAATTTAACCACTAAAAATTCATATTGACGTCAGTAACATTATTTGAATTCTTTGTTTGACTAGTTGAGATGGTATTTGAATTTGGAGAGAAAACTGAAAGAGACGTAACATCACTTGCATTTGGACATATTAATGCGGATGGTGACCACTTATCAGTTTTGTGTTGCGTGCCTTATTTACTCAAGTGGTAGAACCACTTTGATCATTATCACAACCTTCCTCTATTCACTGAGACTCTGACTTAGGAAATTGAAAAAGCAGGTAAGTGACCAAGTGATAATTACTAATTAGTAAAGTGGGTAAAGCGTAACTAAAGGATAATATTTACATTAGTTACGTTACATAGTTACGTTAGTAACGTAGTGTTGTGTTGTTGTGCAGTGTGTTATTGTACTGATGTACAATTTTTTTTATTTTTTATTTTACTTGAGTTAGGCTGTGTTAGTATTTTTTTTTTAATTCTCTTTTACAATTATAACAAAAGATAAAGAAAGCAAAAAAAAAACTTTTCAGGCCAACAGGCTAGCCCATGTCGGGTTGGGCCAAATTCGGGCCAGCCCATTCGAGCCAAAATTCATTTTTTATTAAAAATTTTTGCCCAACCCATCTATTTTATCGGGCTATTAGAGTCGGCCCAACGAGCCTAGCCCATTTTGACACCTCTAGCATTTACCATCATTTGCTTCGTCCCATAATTTTTGACACGTCTTTAACCTCACCCCTATTTCTCTACATCTCTTCTCCTCGCTTTGTTTCTTATGCAAAATTTGAGCATCCTTATTCTAGCAAAAGAGACAACACACATCCTCCTTCCACCACTCCCAACCAAAACAATAGCTCCAAAACACTGAGCTTCCACCAATGCAAAACCTCAGCTAATGGTCTTGGAGTAAACCATGAACCAACACCCCAAAATCTTCATTAACCTTCTCCCTCTACCAATAAAACCCAAATTGACACCTACATTAAACCTATAACAAAGACCCAAAATCGAAACCCAAGTCACACAGAGCCCATACAAAAACCCCTTATAGTTGCACCATAGCCAAACCATCCATGGTCGAGACCATATAGGAAACCCTTGCTCTTTCTCTTATGCAACCACACACTGCCAACACCATCAAAACACACTTCGTCAACTTCTAGGCCAGAGCTCTACTGTACATTACCCAACCTCCTTCCAAAGCCTCCTCGCTGTCAGCCACCCACACTTCCTTGCCACCACCAAACCACCTACACACCCTTGTCCATGATCCCAACCATTGGAACCTCCATCAACCATCCACCTTACCTTCACTTCAAGCCACTACAACCAATGGCGGAGCCATATGTAAATGAGGGGAGTACAGGCTCCCCTCAAAATCTTTTCAAAAAAAATATATATATAGTTAAAAAAATCTAAAAAAGTTTAACGCCCATAAAGAAATAATATTACCACCCCTACCTTGCTATTTAAATGTAATAGATTGGTAAAGTTTTCTTAATCCTCTACTGACAGATATTGGTATTAAGCATGACTGCAAGACTGAAAACCCTCATTTCTCAATTCTCTCCCTTTTTGACAATATCCCAACCTTCCTTCTCCTTAATCATAGAGACTCATTACTTTAGAATGAGAGGCATAAAAGTACACACTTCTATTTTTACTTTAAGACACAATGGAGGAGCTTTTGATTTATTGTGTAATTATTATTCTTTTTAGATGTATCTATTGCTTTATTGCTTTATTAATTGTACAAATTTATGTTGATGAAATTTTTTTTGGTTAAACTAATGAAAGCTTGTGCAAGGACTTTTCAAAGCTTATGCAGGGTGAATTTGAAATGAGCATGATGAGGGAGATGACTTTCTTCCTTGGTCTTCAAGTGAAGGAAACAAAAGATGGAATCTTCATTAGCCAAGCAAAATATACTAAGGAACTCATCAAGAAGTTTGGAATGGACTTGGCTAATCCCCTAGCTACACCTATGAATCCTACCACCAAGTTGGACAAAGATGAAAATGGTAAGGCGGTAAGTGAAAAAATATATAAAAGTATGATAGGCTCTTTGTTATATTTGACAGCAAGTAGACCCGATATCTTGTTTAGTGTATGTCTTTATGCAAGATTTCAAGCAAGCCCTAAAGAATCTCATCTTATGGCTATAAAATGGATATTTAGGTACTTACTTGGAACTCAAAATTATGGTTTATGGTACCCTAAGCATGTGTCATTTGATTTACTTGGATTTTCGGATGCTGACTATGCTGGCTGCAAAATTGAAAGAAAAAGTACAAGTGGAGATTGTCAATTTGTAGGCCATTGTCTATCTTGGCATATAAAGAAATAAACCTCAGTGGCTTTATCCACTGTAGAGGCCGAATATATGGCCATCACTAATTGTTGCACTCAAGTACTATGGATGAAATATCAACTACTAGACTATGACATAAAGCTTAACAAAATTCCCATTAAGTGTGATAACACAAGTGCCATCAACTTGTCAAAGAATCCCATTCAGCATTCTAGAGCAAAACACATTGAGATTAGACATCACTTTCTTAGAGACAATGTTCAAAAGGGTCTTGTTGAACTTGATTTTATAAGTACTGATTTGTAACTTATTGATATTTTTACAAAACCCTTCAATGATGAGAGATTTTGCTTTATAAGGAATGAAATTGGTTTAACTAGCCTTGAATGACCTCTTTGTGGTTTTTTAGTTACAGTACTATCACTTATTTATAAAATTAAAAAAATTGAATAATTTTAGATCTTGTGACTTAGAATAATCTTTAATATGCTTTATGTGAATATCATATGTGCTTTATGATAATTCTATGCATATTGTGTTTCATGCGTTTAAGTGGATGGGATGATGACTTTATATGATAATGATGTCAGTTTTGAGTAATTGGAACCATGTCCAAGTTTTTTTTTAAGTTTTACTGCTATTGTCAAAAGTAGCAACTATTGGACAAAATAGAAACTATAGGGTAGCTGTTATTTGTAGTTGCTACTCTTCTCGATTTTTTTTGTATGGAACTGCATTTGTGTTATCAAACACACAAGGGCACGCTGGTCATTTAGTTTTTTTTAAGGATACTTTTACCTTTTTTTCTCTCTGTCTTTTCTTTTTATAAAAAAAAATTATCTCCTGACATTTTTTTCTCTCTCTCGTACTCTTTTCTTCTTCTCTATTCTCACCATTTCAAATCCCTAAAATCTTAACTTCTAAAATCTCTTGCTTTCTTCATGCAATCCATGCTTTAACCATGTTTTTTTTACTCACAAATCTCTCACCCACACACAAAACCTGCATAAACTCCTAATGTTCTTGGTTTGAAGCCCCAAAAACTCGGTCTTGTTCATATGCTTCCAGTCGGCGATGCTCTATTTTTTCGAGTGACGACAGCTTCATCCTCTCTAGTGAGGACGTCCCTGCCTTAGCTGTGCTTTTTCTGTACCATCTCTTCTTTCTAATATTTGCTCTGCTTTGTTGTGTTTCTGATGTGGCATGACTCTTTGATAGTCTAAAATGGTTTGTATTCTATATTTTATCAGTTGATTGGTTCGTTGGGTTCATTCTCTGCTATTTCTGCATTTGTTGGTTTGCCTTGAGGCTTTGTGTTCTTCTGAAAATTAGTGTGTTTTGCCTCTGTACTATTAATCTTGTTATGGCTCCTGGAAAAAGTGGAAAATCTTCGAAGAAAATGCAAACATCCACAATGCTACCTCAGAAGAAATTTTCTAAGAAGGCTACTAGTCCTAAAAGTGGTCATCTCACTTCAGCTGAATCAATTCTGTTCCGAAACAAGGATGCCAAGATGCAGTTCAAAAAGGTTTTTGAAAAGTGAGATTTGTTCTTGCAAAGAACTGTGAACCTAGAGTACTTTGACACTGAAAAAATTCAAGCTCTTGAAAGATTGAAGGATATGGGGTGGACTTCATTTCTAAAATTGAACGAACAGGTATATCCTAGGCTTGTTAAACTTTTTTATAGCAACATGTCCATTACTGCATCTGGTCATGAATTAAAGTCTTTTGTTCTTTGAACTGAAATCTCTTTATTTGCTTAAAGAATTAATAAGGTTTTGGGTTGTGGCACTTCCGATACAGAATCACTCTTCTTCTCTAACTCAATCCCTAAGTATGCTGGTTTTGCATATAACGTTGAACTTAAAAACTTTACTGGCTGCGGTCCTACTTTGGAGCCTGATGCTCGGGATCTCAAAACTGTTGAGTTTAGAATCTTGTTCCACTTTTTCACTCAGGTTGTTTTGCCTAGGCATGGTAGTCAAAATGCTCTCACTTTGTTCTCTATATTCTTTATTTGGTGTGCCATGAATGGTAAAAGGTTAAATTTAGGTTACATCATCTTTAATGGCATGAAAAGATTGCTTAGGAAATCTAAGGGCCATCTCCCTTTTGGTATGGTTGTGAGTAAGATCCTTCGTTATTTTCATATTGAGCCCTTCAAGAAACCCACTTTAGGAGCAACTATGATGCTGAATGGATGAAATACATGAACTTTAAGAAGTTGGCTAATGGTCGTTGGGTCCGATCTGGGTCTCAAGAAGAAGAAGAAGAACTTAATGCTGAATTTGTAGAGCCTCTTCAGCAGCTTCCTCCTGTAAATACCATTGCTGCTCCGGACAATAGATCTACACCGAGGGACTTTAGAGACTCATGTGATAATTTTGCGTTTAATAATTACTAACACTGCAATCCTGATACCGAGTTTACTGCGCCTCATGTTGCCTTGTCTCACAAACTTGCAGTCTTAGAACATCAACTTGCTTCTGCCCGAAAGAATATCAGGATTCTCTTGGCAAATCAGCAGCTGATGCAAGCAAACCAAGCACAGATGCAAGCAAACCAAGTCCACATGCAGGGGCTTTTAGAAAACCTGCTTCACAAACTTACATGATGTCTTCTTGTTGTTGTTCTTTTTTTGTTCTGTTTTCCTTTGTAACCTTCCAAATCTGAATAGGGTGTTAGTTACCTTGGCATATTATCCTGACCATAGCACTCTTTTTTGGTTACTAGACTCTTCTTTCTTCTTTATTACATATTTTTTGTATGCTCTTTCTATATATCTATATATATTGGACTGTTTGTGTTGTGCTCTTCATCTTTTTGATACTGAAGGGGGAGAAAGAAAATGACATATATTTTGTCAAAATCACGCATGAGTTTAGGGGGAGCGAACTGATTTTCAAGGTGTCATGAATTAAGGGGGAGTTTTCTTTATCACTTATGCTTTTAAATTTTCTTAGTTGCTGTCAACTCTGATAAAATAGATACTTGTTATCATGCTCAAATTCATTTCTTGTTTCATCATCAAAAAGGAGGAGAATGTTGAGTTTTAAGTTTTGATGATGCATTTAAGTCTTTTGAGCATGTGAGTCTTTTATATGATTTGATTTACTCATTTATCTATTTTTTGATAGATGTTTGATTATGAGTAAAAACTTTCCATTTAAAGAGCAAATATCTCTTTTCAAATATGTATAATGATTTGATTGGTCTTTATTAAGATTAAATGGTGTTACATAGTCATCTCTAACAGTCAAGCACGTTTTTAGGAGAGCTCTTTGGCTCCAATAGCTAAAAGATTACAAAATGCTAGTCTTACTCAAACCAGAGAAGAATAGCAACTAAAACAATACATACTAGGCAAACTAGCAATTACTGGGAGCTAAAACAGTAACTACTTAAAAACGTATGAGCTGCATATCCCATGGGTTTTAAAGTCTCTTAGCTGATTTTTTGTAACCTCTAATGGCTAGCAAATGTTAAGGGAAGCCCTCCACTATATATAGAAGGCTTTGGAAAGGATCAAATATACACTTGCTCAAAGAAAAAGGGGTCCAACTGTGTTTCTTTGTATTTCTCTATTTCTTTACTTTTTGATTGTTCTGAAAATTGTTTATTCACTCTTGAGAGAGTCTCGAAATCCATTGTAGCTCATTGATAAGAGCAAACCATTTCTTGTTGACAAGATCCTTGTTTTAGAGAGAATGAAGAGAGTGTAGGTAGCTTTCCTTCAATCTAAGTGCTCTATTTTGAGTTAAGGTAGAGGGAGGTTTAGTGGTATCCTTGAGTGTTAGAAACCATTGTAACTCTACTTAGGAGCTAAGGTAAAGGAAGGTTTGTCGGAGTCCTTGTAAGAGAAAATTCAACAAGTGAAGAAATACCCGGACAATTGCTTGAAGACTGGACATAGGTCACGCATTGTGGTTGAACCAGTATAAATTTGTTTGTGCACTCTTCTCAATCTTTTCCTCTTTATCTTCAAGTTTTTAATTATGTTTCTATTGTAATTATTTTTTAATCTTTTCATTTTTCTGTTATTGAACCTCTTAGAACCAATTCACCCCTCTTGGTTCTGCTATCTTTTTTAAAAAAAAATCTAAGCTTTTTCCTTCATGATCTTTTTCATGGAGTTAATATTTAGATATTTATAGTTGTTCTCTTTATATTCCTTTACTACTACTGGTTCTAGCTAGTGTTATTCTATTCCTTTTTCTTTGTTGTTCTTTCTTTTTATTTGTATGCCATTACTAATGCTCTCCCTAACTTCTGAGACTTGACTCTACCACTAACTACAACTGCGAACCATTGGAATAGAAAATTTACTACTACTTTGTTGGTTGAGTTTTTTTTTTTGAATGCTTTCTATATTTAGGTTTTGTCTAGGGTATGAGAAAATTGAAGCAAAGTGAGGGATTGGAATTGATGAGGTTTTTGAATTATGGTTTCTTGTATCTTGCTTAAATCGTTTGCAATGTGAGGGTTTTAGTTTAGGTATTCATAGCCGATTTGGATTGATTTCATGGGTCACTCCGGGTTGGAAAAGTCTGAACCTAATCATCTTTAGGTCAGGTTTCAAATTTAGAAATTCCAAAATCGAGTAGCCAATCTAACTCATATATATATATATATATATATATATATATATATATATATAAATCTAAAAAATCTCCCCTCAAAATGGTGCGTTAAATTTTTGAGAAAATTTCCCCCAACACCAATAGACTATAGAGCTCACCTCGCTTACACACTATTGAGTCTTGACTTCACTCTGACCCTTGTCCTCTCCTCTCTCATGCCCTAAGTCATCGATCACCTAACTCTAATGCCCGACAGTGTAATAACAACAACCAGCTAGCCCAAGTAGAGGTCTACGACACCCTCATCCGTTCAAGTGAGCATCCGTTCAAGACTTCAAGTTCTTTGTTATGGATTTTGATTTTGATTCGTAGTTCTCGCCTCTCACTCAACTCCATTCCATTTCCCTCAACTCCATTGCTGATTTCCTCAACTCTGAGTGTACACTTACACTCCATTGCTTGATTGAATCCTAACTTCTCTATATTTTAGCTTCTTGAGAAAATGTTTATTGGGGTTGGGTTTTTGAGTTGATAATAATGGGTGACAAAATACTAGTTTCTTTGAAAATGTTTTTTATTTATTTCTTTTTTTCGAATCACTCCATTTTTTTTTTTCATTTGATTTTTCCTTTTTTATGATTCTTTCTAACTTTTGGTATTTTTTTTAAAATTTTTGCATATATATATATATATATATATATATATATATATATATATATATATATATATATATATATAAACACACACACTCACACACAAAACCCGTGAATCTAACTAAAATCAACTCGTTTTTCATCAATTTGGTTCAGTTTGGGTTACTCAATAAAAAATCCTTAAACTCGAACTAACTCAACTCGAACTTGTTCCATCAGCTTGGATTTTTGTTTTTTTACATGACCTGACCCAACCTGACGGGACACATAATCACCCCTAACTAAAACAAAAAATAGTATATTTATAAGAGTCAAAAACATACTTAAACTAAATAAAATTATGGCATATAATTGTAAAATAAACCAATTTTAGGTTGGGTGGGTTATTTATTCGAGCCATGGGCTAAGTAGGCTACCTCGTTGGTCCTTTTTTTAAAAAAAAATCTTTTCATTTTTTTTTGGTTTTTTTAATCTCGTCATCAGTTTTTGGCATTTTGTTAACACTTTCATCCTCTCCAACAAGTGTATCATGAAGAGTAATTCTTAATTAGACATGGTAAATCATAGGTATTCAGATTATTATTTAATATGTGTAAAATTGTAGAGTGTATAATAAAAATATGCCTATCACTAAGGGTGGAAATAAGTTAGACGACTTATCGAGGGCCTATGGCTTGACCTAACTCGTTTAATAAAAAAAGTCAGGCTAAGGTCTTTTAAAAAGCTTATTTAGTTAAATGGATCAAGTTTCAGGCCTATGAAAAAGTCTTTTAAGCCTAGCGAGTCGGCCTATTTAATTATATATTTATATATATTATGACATTTTAATATTTATGTAATATAATTAATTTTATAAATAATATAATATTTATTTAAAGCTTAGACTCATTAGCCTATATAAAGCCTATGCGTCTTATTCTATCTCGTTGACTTATTTAAAGGTAGGCATGTTGGCTTATTTAAATATTTTATTGTAACGTAGATATTTAAATAAGCTTTCAAGTTAGATTATACTTTTAAAAATGTCATGTCAAGCCTAAAAAATAGCTTATGTTAAGTAAATAGATCAAATTTAAATTTTACATTTGAAAAATAAGTCATATTTATTTAAAACAAGACCTTGGGTTGGGCTGGGCTAACCCATTTCCACTCATGTATATCATGAACAATACATTTTTATTTATTAAATAATAATTTAAATATTTAAGAGATAATATGATACATAGTAGGTGGTTGCTCTGGTGCAACCAAAAAGTGTGTGTCACCAGTGGCATTTCACATTCTCCCAATGTTGTTTTAGCACATAAGCAAATAAATTCAAGTCACCAATCTATGTAACAGAAGTATTTTGCAATTTTTATTTGCTGAACTCCCTTTAAGAGTTCTTTTGAAAATTTGTAAAAAATAAAACATGTTACCCATGTATGCAATTATAATTTAAAAATAAATATGATATCCCCAATATACCCTCTCAATCATTCTGTTTGCCTAAACCTCATAAATCAAAGGACCCTAAACCCTCAAATTGAAATAACCTAAGCTTTAATCCTTGAATGTGAAAGCAACAAATATCAAACACCTTGCACCTGTTACATTCTTTTTCTCATTTATTAAAACAAAATAACTGTTAAATAGAGTCACATGATAAATTATAACAAATAATATACCCTCCCAATCATTCTGTTTGCAAAAATCTCATAAATCAAAGACCGTTGACCCCCAAATTGAAAGAACCTAAGCCTTAATCGTTGAATGTGAGCTACAAACCCCGAAAATCCCTCTATATATTACATTTACTGGTAGTATTCAACACTTTGATTCATGACTATTACGTACATACATAAAAAGTGAAAACATCTATGGGTTTGTTTCATTTGTCATTCCTTTACTTGAAGTTTTTGTTGCTTGACTTGAAATTTTGTTCTTTCGTGTTTCATCTCAATCTCTGACAGCCTTTTTTTTCTTCTTGATTTTCATTCTGACACTTTCTCCTTATTTTCTTTTTAGTGGGACACTTTTTCCTTGTTGTTTGTGGGTATTGCAGCAGCCCAACGAAACAATTAATCAATATTAATTTAATTGTTATTGTATGAAAATCCAAATTGTGTAATATATTGTTAATAATAGCAAAAAAAAGATAGAATGATTTTTTTTTCAATTTCTAATTTTGGATTGGCTACATTTGGAAACTCATAATATTATTTGTTATAATTTATCAGCTGTCTCTATTTAACAGTTACTTTGTTCTAATAAACAAGAAAAAAATATAATAGATGCAAGGTGTTTGATATTTGTTGCTTTCACATTAAAGGATTAAGGCTTAGGTTCTTTCAATTTTGGAGTTTAGAGTTGTTTGATTTATGAGGTTTAAGCAAATAGAATGATTGAGAGGGTATACTAGGGATATTCTATTCATTTTTAAATTATAATTACATATAGAGGTAACATATTTTATTTTATACAAATTTTTAAGGGGAGTCTAGTAAATAAAAATTTGTAAAATAGTGTTATTACATAAATTAATGACTTAGACTTATTTATTTATATATTAAAACAACATTAAAAGAATGAAAAATGTCATTAATAACACATTTTTTTATTGCACTAGAGCAACCACATACATAAAGAGAGAATTTTAGTCAATAGGGACAAAGTTGCGTGAATTTTAATCATTGGAGATAAAGTCACATTTTTATATTTTAAAAATGTTAAATGATATTTTTATTATTAATATTATTAAATATTTCTCTTTTCTATGTATATAATCAAATAATTATTTAATAATATTATATGAGTTTTACTTTTTGTTATGAATTTATTAATTTATCTATATATAAGAATAAAAATTATACATATAAAAATATAAAAAATATATACCTATATAAGATTAAAAAAAATTCTAAAATAAGATTGAGACATGTGTCCCCACTCTTCTTAACATAGATCCATCCTGTACATAGTATCTATCTAAAAATCTCTCATGCCATGAAAGACTAAGTTCCCACTCGGATTGGTGTGCAAGAAAAAGAACACTGAGAATATATAATGCCTATCTTACCTGATTTACTTCCGTAGCTTCTCAACTTAAAGTCACATCTTCTAATATATTAACCATTGAGATGCATTAAAAAAGAGGTCAATATAGAGCAAATCTCAACTGGGTTGGTAAGTAATTAAGATCTAAGAAGTCAGGGGCAGAGTCGGCAAGCTGGTTAGGGGAGCACTGACATATATAAAAGATAAATAATAAATAACTATTATAATAGTTGAATTAAAAATAATTATTTTTATTGAGATTTTATTTGAGAGGAATTTTGATGTTTGTCTTAAAAAATAATTTTTTCTTTAAAAAATTTATCTTTACATGCATACCTTAATAAAAAATTATAATTAATATTATATTACTACACTAATATATCTAAATAGTTATAATTATAGCATTTTAAATTTTTAATAAAACTACATTACACATGTTAAAATTATAAATATCAATAAATTCAAATCATGAAAAAATAATTGAAAGTACTAAAGATATACAAAGAGATCAAACATTAACTAGAGATTTTAAATATCAATCTCTCAAAAAAGATTATTAAAAAGAAATAATAATTAAAAAAAATATGCTACTTAAAGTGGAAAAAGTAATATAGACAAAAAAAAATAATAATTATATAATAAATCAAAAAGTTCCATCACATTTTCTTAGAATAAAAATAAAAGTTTCATCCTTAAAAATTTTAAAATAAGAATGAAAAAATTAATGTATATTTATAATCAAGAAGATTAATGACAGTTTTGGTCCATTCAAGAAGAAAATAGTTTTCACTCTTGATCTCTTGTTAAATTTATGAATTGCTATTTTGTCAACTTACTAAAAATTTAGAAATTCAGAAAAATATTTTTCAATTTATTAAGATTAAATAATAGGACATAAAAGGATAACATTTTTTGTTTAATATGCGCTAAAATCTTTTTAAATTTTTTTTATACATGTTATTTTTTATAAATTTCAGGAGCATTTGCACACTTCTCTAGATAACGGGATCATCATCTGTTTTTATTCTTTTCCCTTTTAATTATATCTATTTAAATTTTATTAAGTATTTTAAATTTAATTAGATGTTTTAATTTAAATAAAGATAAAAAAATAAGAATTGGAGACAGATAATTTTGATCCGACATATCGTGGTTCCGTCACTATGAATAAAATCTTAGCACGTAAGGAAAAAAAAAATTGAGTTAAAAAATAGTATTAATTGCGTATACTCCTCCGGAAAACAAACACCACATTGATCCTTATCCAAAACACTGAAACAACTAAGCCAAAGACTCACACCGATTGTCCAAACACACAAAAACCAGAATTGACAACAGTGAACCCGCCATCCACTAACAGATCGTGCCCACTAACATATCTGGACTCATCACTTCCTAAGTAAAGAGCAGCTTCAGCCACATCTTCCGGCTTAAGAACAGTACCTTTAAGATTGGAATAAAGGCCAGCTATTCCCTCATCATCAAGCTTGAGGTAACTTCTAGCCATGGGTGTAGGAACAGCATATGGAGATACACAATTTACGCGGATGCCAAATGGTCCAAGCTCCACAGCAGTGTTTCTCATCAGCCCTACGACGGCATGTTTTGAACTTGTGTAGGCATGTGAAGCTACACCAGCTATGCATCCACACACACTAGCTGTAGAAATTATGCTACCCCTTCGAGCAGGGATCATGACCCTTGCAGCATGCTTGGTTCCAAGAAAAGCACCAACCAAGTTAACGCTAATCACTTGCTCAAAGTCACACTTTTCATTGTCGAGTATGCTGGGTTTCCACACCCCAATTATACCTGCGTTGTTGTACATGATATCTAGCTTACCATACTTGGAAACGGTTGTGTTCACCGCATTCTCAATGTGTTCTTCCTTTGTCACATCACAATGGACATAGGAAGCTGATGAGGATGAATCATCCAAGTCTTTGCAAACAGAGTGGCCCAACTCGTCTTGGATATCAGCTATCACCACTTTAGCTCCATGCCTGCAGAAGAGTCTCGCAGCACTCTCTCCAATCCCGCTTGCCCCGCCAGTGATCAACGCCACCTTCCCTTCTAGCCTGCTAAAATATTTGTGTATCACATAGCTAATTACTTGCAAATATCTCTATATATATATATGAGAAGAGATTATATATGCGAAATAATTATTTTTGGAAAAAAAGGTTGAAATTATGATTGAAAAAAATGAACTTGAATTTCTATGGAACAATTTGACGTAGCAGGATTTTGTAAGGTCACACTGCAGATTGAGGGTCTGAGTTCACCGTCTGGCAACTGCAGCAGAGAGTAATGAAACACTTCCCATATGACTCTCCTGGCAAAGCTTTCTAGGCAGCCAAGGTTGATTATTTTGTCTCAAATAATTGGAGTTCCGTATGGTTCATCTTAAGTTTGCACCACAACTGGGATCCTGCCCATAGTAGCCGCCCTTCTAGAAAGTCGGGATAACATCTGGACCACATGCCTAGCTACCTAAAAAAGTAATAACTCCTATTTTTACATTACACTTTTTATTATATCCCATTTTATAATATTCTTCGTATCATTAAAATTAATATTATCATTTTAATAATTTTTTACTTAATTATAGTTATTAAAAATTAATATAAAAATAATATGAAAATAATAATAATAATGTGACATCATCGTTTTATAAAAGTAAATGTGAAAATATAAAAAATTATCCAAAGACATGCATACAAATTAAACCAAGTTTTACAAGTAATAGAAATATTTTTGTTCGTACATATATTTATCATGTTAGATTTATATATAGAAATAATAATTAAAAAAAATAATTTTTGTGATTAATAAATTTAATAAAATTTATATTTTTTCTAATATTTTTATATATAAATCGGACATAATAAATTAATATATATGTAATAAGAATATCTCTAAATATTATTTTCCAAACACACAAAATCCAAGGTTTACGACAGTGAAACCTCCATCTATCACAAGATTGTGACCACTAACATACTTGGACTCATCACTTCCCAAGTAAAGAGTAGCTTCAGCCACATCTTGCGGCACAAGATCAGTACCTTTGAGGTTGGAAGAAACCGCATGAACAGCATCATCATCAAGCTTAAAGAAGTTCTTAGTCAGTGAGGGATTCAAGAATTTTAAGCAATTGGGCAAACGTAATACTATCAAAATAAAAGCATAAAAAAGTTTTAATAAGTATATTTATATAAAAAATGTTAATACAAAATTATAAAAGATCAATTATAATTATTTCTTTCACGTTTTTATATTTTAAAAATATTAAATAATTTTATTATTATTAATATTATCAAATATTTTTTCTTTTTATATGTAATCAAACAATCATTCAACTATCATCTTCCATACGATTGTGTAACAATGAAAAATGATGTCATCATCTTTTAAAATATATTATTTTTACATTATTTTTAATAATTATAATTAAATCAAAAAGTGATATAATTAATAATATAAAAATATAAAAAAATAATGTAAAAAAATATAATGTAACAAAATCATAGTGATATATATAAACGGGACTACAAAGCCCAAAGAAGATGAAATGAAAGAGTACTGGGATAGTTGCAAAAATATCTTTTACACTGATCACAGACTTTGAACGAATGGATGAAATTTTTTTATGTAGATATTTTAGGAGAATTCTTCGGTGTCTCCCAAAACTTAATGGCCAAAAGAAAGAAATAAATAAAAATAAATATAAAATGGGAATATCAGATAAAATTGAATCAATGAATAATATACTAAAAGACAAATTGGAAGAACTTAATAAAAATATAATTTTATTAATAAAAAATATTAATCAAATTATGAACTATACATGTGATAGAATAAATGAAATAAATAATATTAAAAATATACTTAATAATATAAATAAGAATAAAGAAATTGATGAAAATGAAAATATTAAAAGAATTGAAGAAATCATTTTACAACTAGAAAATATTTTAGAAGAAGAGTAAAAAACTAGATATATAACAAAAAATATTTAGAAGATTTATTAAAAATAGAACCAAAGGAACTAATTAAATCAATAAAATAAGAACTTTCAAAATTTCTAAAGCCAGTGACTACATGAAGGGGATAAAAAATAAATATATAGAAACATTAAAGAAATTAAATGATATTGAAGAAATTCAACAATTATTTGAGCAATTAAAAATAATTGAAGAAGAAAATAAAAAAATACAAAAAATAGAATAAATAGAAACAAAAAATGAAAATGAAGAAGTAATACTAAATTATAGTTTTTCAGAAACTGAATCAGATTATGATAAAATATTTATGAAAAAAAAGAAAATCTAGTGGTACAAAATCCAAAAGAAAATAGGAAGATTATTGGGATAACCCAGAAGGATATTGGAATAAATATGAATAAGAAATAATGTATAATCAATGATATGTAAGAAAAGATGGTAGATAGACTAAAATCCAAGAAGAATTCAAACCTCATTATGAAAGTATTAGAGCAAGAAATAAATTAAATATTAATTGTGCAAGAAATAAAGAAGATGTACTTCTACAATGGACCAATGAAATAACTTGGCTCATAGTAACAGATGAATGATTTAATGAATTAAATTTATTAGATATTAAAAATTAACTAATTTACAAAACAGAATGAAATGTACAAAAATTTCTTATGAGTATTAGTAATGAAGCATGGCAACAATATGCGAGATCTGTAAAGAATAATCAAGAATTTGCTAGATTATTTATCGGATTAATTTATCAAAAATTTATAGGATATAATACTTTTGAACACAGAGAAGATGTAAATAGATATTTACATGAAAAAGTAAAACACATCTAAATAGAATACAAATATGTAATATGTGTGAAATAAAAAGTTTTATCTGTGAATACTAAAAATATTATTATCAGTTAATATCGATACGAAGCATATATATATATGGACATCTTTATAGATAAATTACCATACCCACTAAATATAAAAATAAGAACTGTTTGGCAAACCCAACCTAGAGAAACAACTAATACATTAGGAGAAATTATACAAATTCTTTATTATGAACTAAGGGAACAATGTATACAGAGAGAAACAATTAGGCAACTAAATAGGGGAAAAATGCAATTTGTTGCGATATATCGAAATAGAAAACACAGGAAATTATGAATGCAATTAGACTACAAAGAAAAGAAAATATTATAAAAGAAAACCTAAACTAAGAAAAACTTATCCTAAGAAAAAAACTTATAAAAATACTAAGAAAATATTTTAGAAGAAAAAGATAAACACCAAGAAAATACTGCCCAAAAGGAAAAAAAAAAAATGTGTATGTTGGATATGTAATGTTGAAGGACATTATGCAAATGAATGTCCTCAAAGAAAAGAAAAAGATTTTAAAGAAAAATAAAAAATAATAAGAAGAATATATAAAATATATAATCTAGAACCCTTAGAAGAAGAATTAAATGATAGTGAAAATAGTATATATGAATACTCAGAAGATGAATTATCGTCAGAAAAAACAGAATCTGAATAGTACTTACATTAAGATAAATATTGAAAAAAGTAATAAAGAAACCGAGGCCTATATTGATATAGGTGGAAGTATTTGTCTAGCAACAAAAACATTACTCGATAAATGGGAACAATTAGAAAAACTCTTAAAGATTCAGATAGCAGATGGATCAATACATTCTTTATATTTGGTAGCAAGACGAATTAATCTCAAAATTCAAAATAAAACATTTATGGTACTAACAATATATCAACAAGAAATTGGTCTCGATATGATAATAGGAAATAATTTCTTAAGACTCTACTCACTCTTTTACCAATATTTAGAATATATATTACTTAAAACACCATATACTAGGGGAAAGCAAATAAAGGAGATAATTGAGATCTCAATTATTCATTTCTCTAAATGTATTTACTCTAAGAAACAATCAGATCTTAGCAAGCTGAAACGTGGTACGATAATTGAGGCAGTATATCAAAAAATTCACCATGTACTAATTAATTTAGAACCAGAAAAAAAAAATTTCAGCTTACATTGACGAACTTTTAAAAAAAAACATGTAGCGAGAATCCTTTAGACCCAAAAATTAATAATAAAAACATGGAATTAAAATTAATAACTCCTATTTTTACATTACACTTTTTATTATATCCCATTTTATACTATTCTTCGTATCATTAAAAATTAAAAACATGCCTACCTAAAAAGTAATAACTCTTATTTTTATATTACACTTTTTATTATATACCATTTTATACTATTCTTCGTATTATTAAAATTAATATTAACATTTTAATAATTTTTCACTTAATTATAGTTATTAAAAATTAATATAAAAGTAATATCAAAATAATAATAATGTGACATCATCGTTTTATAAAAGTAAATGTGAAAACATAAAAAATTATCCAAAGACATGCATACAAATTAAACCAAGTTTTACACGTAATAGAGATATTTTTGTACGCACATATATTTATCACATTAGATTTATATAAAAATAATAATTAAAAAAGATAATTTTTGTGATTAATAAATTTAATAAAAAAATTTAATTTTTCCTTTTTTATGTATAAATTTGACATAATAAATATATATGTATACAATAATATCTCCGCATATTATTGCCCAAACACACGAAATCCAAGGTTTACGACAGTGAAACCTCCATCTATCACAAGATCGTGACCACTAACATACTTGGACTCATCACTTCCCAAGTAAAGAGCAGCTTCAGCCACATCTTGTGGCACAAGATCAGTACCTTCGAGGTTGGAATAAACCGCAAGAACTCCATCATCATCAAGCTTAAAGAAGTTCTTAGCCAGTGAGGGATTCAAGAATTTTAAGCAACGGGGCAAACGTAATACTATCAAAATAAAATTATAAAATAAAAATTAATAATTATATTTATATAAAAAATATTAATACAAAATTATAAAAGATTAATTTATAATTATTTCCTTCACGTTTTCATATTTTAAAAATACTGAAATTTTTTTTCATTATTAATATTATCAAATATTTTTCTCTTTATGTATGTAACTAAGCAATCATTCAACCATCATCTTCCATACGATTACGTAGCTGATGCTTTATGATATTCATAGCAGAGAAAGTTCTCTCAACTGATGCAGTTGTTACTGGCAAGATCAAAGCTAATTTCAAAAGAATAAATACCAATGGATAAACAATATGCTTTTTAGTCTCAATCAACTTTTGAGAAAGACCACTAATCCCATTCACATTTGAGAATTGATCATCAAAATGCACATCCAATATAAAATTCTCAAGTTGACTATCAAGTCCCAAAAAATCAGCAGAAGAAAATTCAAATGGATAAAATTGAGCTAAATAAATTAGCTTCTCTTTGTCAAAAACAGAAAATGAATCTCTTGGGTTTAAGCAAGCAATACAAAGAAGTAGCTCAGTGTTTACCTCTGTAAAACGATTGTTAAGTTCTTGAAGTTATTTATCAATCACTTGATAAAATAGGTCAACTTGAAAATGATGCTGATTTGAGATATTATCAACTTTACGCCTTGATCTTCCCTGTGTCACAAATATATCATTCATATTTGGAATGATAATATTGTGCTTGTTACAAAACAATGAAACTTCATTGAGTAAAGGATGTCAACCATCATTTCTCATACTCTGCAATCGTTGCTTGCACACTTTAACCAATGCCATGACATTTACAATGTCTTGATCACTTCTTTGTAGTACTTGTGATAACTCAGCAGTGACTCCTAATATATTTTTCATCAAGTGCAAGTTGAAAATAAATTCAAAAGATTGAATAACATTCAACAAATGACATGCTTCAACTCTTTGTTCTAAATTTATCTCATCTTCCTCAACAATTTCAAGAACATCAATCACTGAAGAAAACATAGAAACCAAGTTAAGTATTGTACCATAATGTGAGCCACATCTAATATCTCCTACCCTTTTTAATGTTGTTTCTTGATTCAAGCCATGTCCATTAGAAATTTCTCTGCTTTGTAATGCTTCAATTGTCTTAAGCATTTGACTTTCACAGAGCATGTCTCTGCGCTTACAAGAAGCTCCAATAACATTACATAAATTAGTAACCAAATTAAAAAGTAAAGCAATTTCAACTTGTTTCTTTGCAACTATCACAAGTGCTAACTAAAGTTGGTGGGCAAAGCAATGAACATAGATTGCACAAGAATTTTCTTTCAAGATCAAACTTTTTAGGTCATTGAATTCTCCTTGCATGTTACTAGCTCCATCATATCCTTGTTCACGTATTCTTGCCAAGCTTAAATTATATGTTGCCAATAATGACTCCAAAGCTAATTTTAGTGATAAAACACTTGTATTAGAAACATGAACAATGACAAGAAAACGCTCCACAACATGTCCTTCTCTATTCACATAACGTAAACAAACAGTCATTTGCTCCTTAATAGAAATATCTCTAACTTCATCAATCAAAACAGTAAACATATCTTCTCCAAGATCATCAATAACAACGTTAGTATTTTCACTAGCAGCTGCTCTTATGATATCTTTTTGAATCTGAGGTGCTACTAATTTTAGATTTCCGCAAGCATTTTTTAAAACATGATCAATCTATTCATTATGTTGGGCAAGAAACTTTAGAAGCTCCAAGAAATTACCTTGACTACTTGAGTGCTCTGATTCATCATTACTATGGAAAGCCAGTCCTTGTTGTAATATAAATCTAATGCAATCAACTGTAACTGCCAAGTGAATTCGATAATCCTTTTTAAGTTGCTAAGATTGCTTGCAAATAGCAACTTCAATATGTAGCTTTTGGTTCATGAGTGCCTGACATTTTCTCCAAGCTTGATTATGAGCACTATCATGATTTTCAACATGAATTTGTAGTCTCTCCTTCTTTCTCCAATTTGAAAAGCCCTCTATTACAAATGCATCATTACCTCCAACCTTAGGTTTCATGAGATAACAACAAAGACAAAAGACAACATCTTTTGATATATTATACTCCAACCAATTTCCAAAGTCGTCAAACCACTTAGGATTAAATCTACGAAAAGAAGACCTACAATTGGTTTTTGGGAAATCATCGTCTCTTGGTTGACAAGGACCTTTTTGCAAATAGGCCCTTCGAGCTTCATCTCGATCATTTGGAAGATAATCTGAAATTTTATGTCACTGTTCAGGATCTACAGGAAGGCTTTCCACATTGAATTCAATAAATCTCTTATTACTAGATAAGGCCAATAGAGTACTTTGACCAAGTGTTTGAGACTCTAATGATGAATTTTTTTTGAGAAATTTATCCATTACTAAATGCTAATAAAACACAAAATTTATGAGCACAATTAGTAATTGGTTAACAATAATACTAATACTACATTACTAAATTCATAATTTTTCAAAAAACTCAACAAAGCACACACTTTTTAAAAAACACCAAATTTTACAATATATATAATAGTTATAACAGTATAAGTAATAATAGTAAACATAAAAGGCAAGTTTCTCATAAAAAATTAATGAATGAAAATGAAACTCTAAACTTGAGATTTGCGTTTTGTGCTTATAAAGTATATTCGATGCTCACCATAAAGAACTGGCTAAATGCAATTAAGAAGAATGGTAAAAGCTAACAAGACTAAAACGAAAGCAAGCTTCTCATTAAATAAAGGCCACAATTATCAACCAAAATATAAATCCCACCAGCACAGTATTTACCACTGAAAGTCTAAAACTACGGTTGCAAATTTTGCCCCTTTTGCACTGCCTGCGCCAAGCCCAAGCTCGTTTGCTATAAGCACGGATGACACCCCAAGTTGGAGAACGTTAAATGATTAAAAGGGAGAAAAAATTAAGTGAATTTTTATTTCTACTAAGCAGAGTTCTGAGTATGAGTATTCCCAAGTTTTCTCTGAGTGGACAGAGTGTGGGAGAAGTTTTAGAGTGTGGAAGAAGCTTTTTATTTGGGGACTATTCCCAAGTATTATCATATAACTATTGAATGCACAGAGTGTGCAATAAGTTTTAGAAATTTAAAAAGTAAATGTGTGGAAGAAAACATTTGATCAGAGTTACTCAAATCACATGGATACGGAATGGTGGAATATTTTATAAAATAATATTAAATAAATAAATTTTATTTTTTATTATCATAATTTTATTAATTTATCTACACATTAGAATAAAAGTTATACATATAAAAAAGTAAAAAAAGAAAATATATATAGGAACAAAAATTACACATACAATAAATAAAAAATATAAATATATATATAAAATCAAAGAAAAATTTTTAAATTAAGTGGAGATATGTGTCCCTACTCTTTTATGTAGATCCGTCCCTGTTCTTAGCTAGGGTGTGGCAACAACATAAGGTGACACGCAATTTACCCGAATACCAAATGGTCCAAAGCTCCACCGCAGTGTTTCTTGTCAGCCCCACCACGGCATGCTTGGAACTTGTGTAGGCATGTGAAGCCACACCACCAATGCATCCGCAAACACTAGCTGTGGTAATTATGCTGCCCCGTCGAGCAGGGATCATGACCCTTTGTGAACACTCAATTTTGACCGGGCTAAAATAAAAATTAAAAAAAACAACAAAAAAAACCAAAAAAAAAAGTCACTCACCTTTGTTCCCCACTCCATTCACATTCACATTCTCACATACCCCACTTCACTCATTCACGTAGCACTAACACAACACTTTTTTCTTCTCATTTTTTATTTTATTCCAACCACCCATTCCACCAAAACTCTGCCAACCTATCATAATCATAAAGCACACCCATTTTTTTTTACTCTAACCATGTTCCCACCCGCACTAACCCATCAGCATTCCATTATCTTCACCTTCTCCAACCTCCCCAATATTACCAACTCTCCCACTTTATCATCTTGAGATCCCATCAACTTTCTCCACTCACTTTTCAGCCACACGACACACACATTCACTCCATAATGGGACTTTCATGCTGCCCATACTAGGAGATGAGCATTATTGGCTTCACTGGAGAAGCTCTAACGTGGAGGACCATTCTCATTCTTCCATTTCCATTCACAAGACAACACATAAACTTCATCTTCCTCCATCATTATTTAAGCTCTCCATCTTGGAAAACAGGGAGGATTTTTCTTCTCATCAACACCTCCTCTAAGCTCTCCACGTAGCCCCTCCACCTTCAAACTCTATCACTATCACCCTTCATCCAAGCTCCAACCGTGAAGTTCCATTCCATCACCTTTCCCCACCATCTAACAGCAAATACTACACCCCCCAAGACCGTGCTCCATCCTTCCCCAAACCGTGAACCACCTTGCTCCATCCTTACCCAGCCATAACCATCATCCAACATGACCACCACACAAAGAACCATCAACCTTTTCTCTCGAAGCACCCACAACCACCACCTTACATTCATCATCATCCAACTTCATCAATAACCACCAACCGTTAGACACCCCCACGGCACCCCTATCCTCCATAACCACTAACCTTCCCTTTCATCATTCACAGAACTTCTTATCACTCATCAAAACCGCCGGCTAAGCCCCACTTCACTACCAACCGTGACTATCTTCAACCTTCAGCTTCCAGCTCCCATTCACGTCCAAACCACCTTCCATTAGTTCATGACCACCACATCCTCCCAATCGTGACCCATTGTTTTCACCATCCCATGCACCACGTCCAAGTACCATTGCCTTCACTATTTACTTAAAACCAACTTCCGTCTAGCCCTCCTCTAAACAGCAACCCATCACCTTCCTCAAGCTTCCAACCTCCATCACCATGGCTCCACTGAGTCAACTCAATGAGAAGCAACCACCCTTCTTCTCTGCCACCAGCCAGCTCCACTCCGTACACACTTAGCAGTTGTGTTACTGCCACCAACCACCACGCGAACCAGCAACTGTTCTTCAACCACGAGCCATCGTACTCACCCTAACCGTGTCACCCTCACCATGACAAATCATCTTCAACCTCCACTGTGACCACTATCTTCATCCAAACTTCGTCTCTCCTTCATCTTCAACCTCCAACCAAGCCACCATACAAGACCCTCACCAACTCATTCACGTCCAACCACCCCTCACCACCTTGCTCCATGCTTGAATAGCAGACCACGTGAAACCACTCTGCTGCCCAGAACTGAGAAGGCCACCTACGAGCCAGATCCGGTCATCATGCGAGCCACGAACCACCCACTGTAGCAGCCTCCCTAAGCCACCGTCGGCCTCCAGTTGCTTCTCTACCCCATCTGCATATATCTCAAATAAAAAGAACCCTTTTTTTGGTTCCATTTTGGTAAGCTTCCGTGTTTTATCTTTCTATTATTATTTTTTTGGCATAAAGGTTCTTTTAGTTTTTTTTTGGGTTTAAAAAAAAGGATAAAAAATAAAAAATATAATACAAAAGAAAATGATTAAAAAAAATCAAGAAATAATAAAATAGTTGAACTTTTTAAAAAAAAAAATAAAGTAGGATTATTTGAGTTGTGATAACTCGTTAATCTTATAAATTTCATGATCACCTGAATTATGACAGCTTGATGATTCAAATTATTATTATTTAAAAAAAATAAGTGATAAAAAATATTTAAATTTGTTTTTGAGAAAAAAATAAAATAAGATTAGCTGAGTTGTGACAGCTTGCTAATTTCATAATCATTTGAGTTGCGACAACTAAATGATTCAGTGGGTGACGTCTCCAGCGTGACGCCGAGTTTCACCTATTCAAACCTTGACATAATTAACAGAGTCGCGACGACTTGTTAATTCAAAAAAAAATTAAAAGAAAAATATTTTTATTAAATAAAATCAACCAACCCACAAGTATTTTCTAAAGAACTACATGGCTTTGAGTTCCTCATTGCACCTGAGGATACGTAGGAGCAGAATTTCATTTCTGTCAAGCCAAAAATTAAATTTTCATAATTTATTTATTTATTTCATATTTTTTACAAAAGGGATAAAACAAAAATTTTCAAGGATTATTAAGAATTTACATAACTAATTTAAGGTGCCGTCTTAGAACGGGTGTGTTAGGAGTGCTGTGGGATTAAGTTTCCGCCATTCTCTACACATAACCGACTCCCGAATTCAATCTGGTTTCAAAGACTATTTTTCTTGAGTTTTCCAATTTTTTCTAATAAGATAAAATAAAATTGGTGACGACTCCATTTCCATTTTTTTAAAATCCTACGAGTTGCTATGTTTCGCCGCGATCTCGGTCGCAACACCTTTGAAGCGTGCTTTGTTCCTAGAAAGGCACCAAGCAAGTTAACATTGATCAGTTCCTCAAATTCAGATTTCTTGTTTTCAAGTATGCTGGTTTTGTTCACACCAGTTATACCAGCGTTATTGAACATGATATCTAGTTTGCCATACTTGGAAACGGCTGTATTCACAGCGTTTTCAATGTCCTTTTCCTTTGTCACGTCACAATGGACATAGGAAGCGGAGGATGGTGATTCCAAGTCTTTGCAAACAGAGTGACCCAAGTTGTCTTGGACATCAGCTATCACCACTTTAGCTCCGTGCTTGGAGAAGAGTCTTGCAGTTGCTTCACCGATGCCGCTTGCACCACCAGTGATCACAGCCACCTTTCCTTCAAGCCTTGTAAATAATTTGAGCATGGCATGTTATGTTAGCTAGCTAGCTTACAGTTCTATATATAAAACTTTTTTTTTGGTACAATATATATAAGACTCTATATATATATGTGTGTGGGGAGGGTTTAATATGAACCTGCTAGTCAAAGGTCCAGTGCTGGACCTTTGACTTTACCCACTATTATAAGTTTTTAAATTTTACAAAAATGGAAATTATTTTATTACTAAAAAATCCTGATAGTGTATGTATTTTCAAATCAATCCTTTTCTTATCTTTTAACTCTTATCATTTATTACTCTCCTGTGACCACTAAACCGCTGCAAAATCCAAAATCTCCTCACCAACGGCGCCTCACAGCACCTCCCAGCAGCCATCCTTCGTCGCTGTGCCATCTTCTAGCCACCCTTATAGCAATCTCCACCCAACTAGAAAAGCTACCCAAGCCAGCAGCCATCACGACTTCACCATCAACAACCACCAATCTTCACCCATACACACCATCGTCATCACTCTAAATCAACTCCCCGCAACCCAAACCAACATCAAGTTTCAAACCCCTTCACCCCAAATCGACCCAACCTCAACACGGCCGGAGTCGCACAACTCCGTCCCCTCCAACCTCGTGCCACTACTTTCCTCCAACCCAAAACCACCAAATCCGCGACCCACAACCCACCAGCCACTTCAACCCGAGACCACCGTCAACCACCGCCCAGATCTGCCCATCTCAACAACACTTAGCAGAGCCCACCCACGAACGAGCCACCACATCTCTTTGGGGTCAAGGTTTCAATCCTTCTCGTCTCTTTGCCGTCCCCAAGTGGCCGTTACCTCCATTTTCACCACAAAAGCGTAAAGGCTAAAGTCTGATGTTGTTCTTTGTCCGTCTCTGTAGCAATTATTTCCTTCCTAAGGAAGACGCCCTCATATGGAAGCAAACTCTACCAATTTCGTTGCAAAGTTCGGTTGCCCCCTCTCTAGTTGATATTGTTGGGAGATGGTTGTGGCGGTACCCAATTTGAAATATGTATAGCTGTGTGTCCTTGTTCGGATTGTTTTTCCCCGACCCCTTGAAGAACAAAGTCATTGTGCTTTTGGGGCTGTTGCTTCACCTCTGATCTTCACCAACTGTGGCTTCAATTGACAGGTTAGTAAGATCCTTGATGATTACCTAATGTGTTGGTGGTCTTTCCTTGTTGGCATCTATGTCATTTTTGTACAAATTCTTTAATCAGCTGTCTCATGTCAGCCCAGTAAAAATGAGATGCAATGTGTGCACAAGTTGTAATTTATATATGTATCAATGGGAAAGGAATGGAGGTCATGAAGTATAGTGTTAATAAGGGTAGGAGTAGATGGAATTATCAATCTGTCTTTCCAATACAGAAGAATGTCTTTCACCCTATAGTTGGGGTGGGGTTGAGTATCAACAATGCAAGTGCTAATTATTTGTCGTAGCTTAATGTCTTGTGCCAGCAGGCAATTCACTTCTTGGGAGAAAAGCAGAATTGGTATCAGCATGCAATTCACTTCTTATGCTTTGTTTCTCAGACGGTTGATATGTTCAATGCAAGATATTGAGCTACTTGTGAGCAATGAAGTTCTGGTTAAAGATACCAAGAACAGCAACGAAGATTTACTGACTTTCTTTGGCACAATCACAAAGGGAGTGGACCAAATGGACTCCAGTTACAGTAAACTTTGTGAGGACTTGAACACATACTCAGCAGTGAACCCTTTGAAGAAATTGGGTATACTGGTGTGGCATTATGGCAGACTTTGTGTAGAATGCATCAGATACTCTTGCAAACGAAGCTACAGAATCTTGATTCGGGATAATATCCCGAATGTGTGGAAATTGATAGGAATAGTGGTAGCTGCAGTGTTGCTTGTTCTCACCATTATGCAAACCTATTATTCAGCCCGTGGCTAAGTAAATTCTGGTATTAACTATTTAGTGTAACCATGATTCATGGTAGGCAAAAAATGTTGTTCCAATGCTCATAAAAAGAAATGAATCAAGATAACTTTTGTTATTTCTATACATTTATTTAGTTTGGTTTCTGCAAATACTGTTAATGGACAAATATTTAGATATTGAAGAATTAACTACAATATAAAAGGACATAAATACGGTTATTTGGTCTTAATAGATAGTTAAGTGGGTGAATAATTAAAGTGGAAAGATTCAAATATATGGGTGATAGTTTGTTATGTACGAGTATGCAGTACCCACATACTAATCCTGATTCATGCCTTCAACGTAACATGTACGATTCAAAACTGATCTTGAAAAACAGTTATAGAAAATTAAAAAGATGCAAGAAATTTTTATGGGAATGGATTATAAAGGGCTTGTGGTTTTGAATTTTGGCCCAACATAATTGGTTGGGCTCCATTTGCAATATGTTGGGTTTAGGGATGAAGCTTTCAACAACGAGGGAGTTGGCCTTATGGATTTTTTGAGAGGTGCGTAAATCCTTAGCACTTTATGTTAAGAATTCTAAAAAAAAAAGGTGCAAATATAGTTGTTATACAACCCTTTGGATAAGGTGAATAAAAATTAAAAATTTTGTTTTAATTTTATTTTTATCGTTTTAGTAACTTTTTGTTGTTTTATATATTTATTATAATTGAACTAATAAGAATATTCGGTTGGGTTTAATATCAATAGATATTTTGTGTCGAGTTATCATTGCTATTAATTTTATGTAATTTATTATTTTATACAAAAAATATGATATTTAAATTTTAAAATAGTAATAGAAAATATGATATCATTTATAAATATATTAACTAATATTTTAACTCATGTGATGTACGGGATATTATTAAAATAAAAATAATGTAAAATAAATTATATTTAAAATAAATTTTATTAATTTTATATTTAAATTTATTAAATTTATTAAGTTTAGAGAAGTGTCACTGACAACATCTAATATTGTATAAGACAATTTATTGTAAAAGAATTTATTATTACTAAGTAATATCCAAATTTTCTAGATTAGGTTTATTCTTTCTGTATTCAATTTATTTTATATTATCTTTTTATTATATTATTAATTTTTTGATAAGACCTGTCACATCAAAATGATAATAAATTAATATGGCATAATCAAATGGCATACTCACCCACATACACATGTGGATTAAACATGTGACCACTACAATGGAATGGACTCCTCAAGAACCAAATAAAATAAAATCAAATCAAAGAATGCAAAATCATGCAACAACAGTTTTATAAGATGACACCATTTCTTATAAAATCATTTATTGAAGAGTTGCCATCACGATCATGTAAAATAATCCCCTGCTAGAATTAACATGGAAAATTTCATTAAAAATCTGACATCCTACAAGAATTAACATGAAAAATTCCATGAGGCATTAGAAGAGAACACTTGAGTTAAGAATGAGCTAGAAATTAATTATACGAATTGAATCCAAATATTACGCCTTGCCAAAATCCAATCGAGGAGCCCTTGTAGATGCAACAGGTCTCCATTATCTGGTCGTATACATGAGCAAGAGGAAGAAAAGAGAAGTACACATCATCTTCTGTTGCCTACAAATAGTACATATTATATGTTTTTTGGCTGCACTTACCATTCTGTAAACATGACAAAATCAAACTTCTCTTTTTACTCGTCATCTTATACTGGAATATGACTAAACTAACACATTTAACATGTATCCCAAGGGGACTGATGAGCATTAGTTTTAGTAGCATAATGAAAGGAAACTTCATTAAATCTATGCATTTGTCTAATACATGGAAAAAAAGATATAGCACACGTGTTTGTCCTAGACTTAGAAGATAAACATCATCCTGAGCACCATGTTATTGTGAGAATGACAAAATAGATGTACGCAGAAACTTCTTTGAATATATAAGTCGATATAGGAATTGAAACCGGAAGATTATAATCACCTAGTATAACTCTCACATACTTATAGATAAAGAAAAAACTGAATAGGACAAGTATAACACAAGCTGAAAAAAAGTAACAAAAATGACAAAACTTAGAGTTTGCCCAAGCTTGAAAAAGTATTACATGAAACTAGTGAACCTTCAAGAAAATTAGTTATCTTACAACTTTGTCAGTTAAAAGAAGTATTTGGTGAACAGACAACACTTCAGCCATGAAAGCCTCATTCTTGATAATGACACCTTTGGGTTCACCAGTTGTTCCACTTGTGTACATGATTGTGCAAATGTCAGTCTTCTTTTTTTATGGTAGATCCTAATCCAGATTTCCCTGGAGAAAGGAAGATACACGATTAAATGTTTAAAAAACATTTGTCAGTTATCTTACATGAAAAAGTATTACATGAAACTAGTGAACCTTCAAGAAAATTAGTTATCTTACAACTTTATCAGTTAAAAGAAGTATTTGGTGAACAGACAACACTTCAGCCATGAAAGCCTCATTCTTGATAATGACACCTTTGGGGTCACCAGTTGTTCCACTTGTGTACATGATTGTGCAAATATCAGTCTTCTTTTTTGATGGTAGATCCCAATCCAGATTTCCCTGGAGAAAGGAAGATACATGATTAAATGTTTAAAAAACATTTGATAATACTCAGTCAAAATGGTTCCAGTAGTAAAATTTTAAACTCAATAGGCAATTGAAAATCAGGCTTAATATCCTACCAACTGGAGGAACTCTCCCCACGAGAAGCAGGATGAACCAAGGTCCTCAGCTTTCTTCTTTTGTGTGGTTGAAACATTACCAAAACTCACAATAGCTACACCATTAAATTACAGAGGTTGGTTACCATTAAAAGAAGGAAAGACCCTTAATCTAGTAGTAACAAAGAAAAAAAAAACATCTGACCTTCTTTTAAGATTTGAAGAACACCGACCAAGACATGACAAAATCTGTGGAAACAATCATTACTTCAGTGGAAATGAAAAAAATAAAAATAAAAGAGATATGTCAAATGCCATCTCAGATTATAGGCTAATTATCTTCAAGAAATTCAATGGATGACTTAGAAGTTACATAAAGTACAGTAAATAACAATATAAAAAAGAGCTAATAATATATGTAACATTTTGTCAGCTTCAAAATAAGAATACTTGATTTTAATTACTGTTTTAAGCAAGTGGCTTACAGAAATCTCAGAAAATAAATTATTTATATAACTCATTTGACAAGGTTGCTAATGGCTTTCTTGTCCTATAATTTCTTAGGAGACAAGATATAGTTGATAGCCAATGGAAATAATTATATGTTGAAAGTATGTAACTTTAAGGAAGGTAGCACCCAGAATAATAAAGGGAAAAAAAAACTTCCAGACTGTTCACCTTGGTGAAATAAAAGTTCCTTCAAGGAAAAATAAAATAAAATAATGAAGAGCTTGAATATAAAGGGTTGTGCTACAAGAAATAGAACTTATAGAAGGAATCTTGATTTCCTGTACAAATGCAATTGAAACTTCAAAGCATGGTTTATGATAAACTCCACTGCATTAGGACCTATTAGGCATACAACCAATTTAAAGTCATTTCATAGCTGAATGACAGGATGAGTATAATAGACACTTGACAATCTATTTTGAGTTCTGGGGAAATGTTTGAAATAATAAAAGCAAGCAAATTGAGACTAATTGGGAGAGGCACAAAACACAAAAATTGATCTGTGAACTAGATTTGCCAAGCTACTATAAGTAAGAATTAAGAAATGATGGATGCAACAGAAACACATGAAACTTGTACCTTTGAATTGGTTTTTTTTTGTACCATGTTCATTAGTGGTATAAGCATGAACTTTGACAACATCTAAGTTCCAAAACTACAACTGAATTTGCTCTATATAGATTACTGAGATTCAATTTTACTGCAAAAACAGCCTTAACTGTTACATGTGAAAACTAAAGGCAACCACCAAGGCATGACTTGTCTTGATACATTATTAAATTTTACTCCCTACCAACCACAGCTTAGTTTAAGCAAGAAAAGCAACAAGGTCAGTCACAATTATGGGTAAAACAGAAAATTAATGACAGACTAATCTTACTATTCCATAGGTGAACATCACTTAGAGGAGAATTGGTTTCCAGATACAAATATGGGTCAATTAGTATTGATATACAAACATGAGGATAGCGGTGTTCTATCACAACAACCATAACGGCCCATATGTGGTGTTCTATCACAATGATCAGCATCAAATAAAATAGAAAGATGAATAACACACTTAATGGTTATCTTGTAATTAACATCTTCACTTATTCACTCATTCACAACATACAAAGCCTTTCAATTTAACCATCAACATACACTACATACAGAACCAATTACTTGGATAATTATCCAGAACTTAATAAGTATTAACATGTATTCATGGGGAACAAAATTTGGTCCAAAAACTAGTTCAAGGCAATAAAACAAATTATTACCAAATCATACATCTCAAAAAATGCTAACTGCAAGTCTGCACTTTAGATTTCCACATAAAAAGACAAACAAATATATAATTCTTTTAATAATCAAAGTTATAAAATTGTACATTCACATCTATGGGAGTTTAACGATTTACCCACCAAACAACGTGGATTAGTTATTAAAAATCGCTGCTGGTCGAGCTTGACATCTTGGACGTGTTCTTCACGTCGTCGACTGACGAGTTATTCGTCTTCTTCTCCTCCACTGGGAACCATGGCTGCGATAACGGACCACCATCTTGATGGCCTTGAGAAGGCGGGGATTGACCTCTGATTTGGTGTTGTGGTGACCAACAATCTAACTCGTTGTTGTTGCTGAACCCTCTTGCTGGAGCTCACCTTCGGATCATCTACTCTGCACCATGACCAGGACCTAACAAATGATTGGGTTTTTTTTTGTTTGATATCTTTAGGGTGTTGATTGCAATAAATTGACGTAAACAATTTTATTTTTGTTAAGGGTCTTTTAGAAATTTACGACTTCCTTTTCAACCTGATTAACAGGTAATGGGTAATGCACGACAACCGTCCATTTAATTTTCAAAGCATCTAATGACTCAGACAATAAGGTCCATCAATGGACCCTAAATAGGAGGATTCATATTAAAACGACCCGTGTGTGTGTGTGTGCAAAAAGAGGTGAAGTTGCAACTTCCTTTACCTTCTTACGGCAGCTGAGACCAAAGAGACACTTGCCATGTGGGTGAGCTTTTCTGGTTTCTGGATATAACCAAGGAAAGGAGTATATGGTCTTCAACTTCCTAATCTGCTCGTGAAAGAAGTGCTATGCGTTACCATCAGAATCTGAAATTAATTTGCTTCTCTTATACAGCTATCTCCCTTGCAACGGACGGGACCATCTTCTAAAAAACATATATATAAGAAAAATGATGTCATCATCTTTTAAAATATATCATTTTTTACATTATTTTTAATAATTATAATTAAATCAAAAAGTGATATAATTAATGATATAAAAATATATAAAAAATAATGTAAAAAAAAGATAATGTAACAAAATCATAGTGATATATGTAAACGGGACTACAAAGCCCAAAGAAGATGAAATGAAAGAGTACTGGGATAGTTGCAAAAATATCTTTTACACTGATCACAGACTTTGAACGAATGGATGAAATTTTTTTATGTAAATATTTTTAGGAGAATTCTTCGGTGTCTCCCAAAACTTAATGACCAAAAGAAATAAATAAATAAAAATAAATATAAAATGGGAATATCAGAGAAAATTGAATCAATGAATAATATACTAAAAGACAAATTGGAAGAACTTAATAAAAATATAATTTTATTAATAAAAAATATTAATCAAATTACGAACTATACATGTGATAGAATACAAAATAGAATAAATAAAATAAATAATATTAAAAATACACTTAATAATATAAATAAGAATAAAGAAATTGATGAAAATGAAAATATTAAAAGAATTAAAGAAACCATTTTACAACTAGAAAATATTTTAGAAGAAGAGTAAAAAACTAGATATATAATGAAAAAAGATTTAGAAGATTTATTAAAAATAGAACCAAAGGAACTAATTAAATCAATAGAATAAGAACTTTCAAAATTTCTAAAGTCAGTGACTATATGGAGAGGATAAAAAACAAATATATAGGAATATTAAAGAAATCAAATGATATTAAAGAAATTCAACAATTATTTGAGCAATTAAAAATAATTGAAGAAGAAAATAAATAAATACAAAAAATAGAACAAATAGAAATAAAAAATGAAAATGAAGAAGTAATACTAAATTATAGTTCTTCTAAACCGAATCAGATTATGATAAAATATTTATGAAAAAAAGGAAAATCTAGTGATGCAAAATCCAAAAGAAAACAAGAAGATTATTGGGATAACCCATAAGGATATTGGAATAAATATGAATAAGAAACAATGTATAATCAATGATATGTAAGAAAAGATGGTAGATGGACTAAAATCCAAAAAGAATTCAAACCTCATTATGAAAGTATTAGAGCAAGAAATAAATTAAATATTAATTGTGCAAGAAATAAAGAAGAAGTACTTCTACAATGGACCAATGAAATAACTTGGCTCATAGCAACAGATGAATGATTTAATGAATTAAATTTATTAGATATTAAAAATTTACTAATTTGCAAAACAGAATGAAATGTACAAAACTTTCTTATGAGTATTAGTAATGAAGCATGGCAACAATATGCGAGATCTATAAAGAATAATCAAGAATTTGCTAGATTAATTATCAGATTAATTTATCAAGAATTTATAGGATATAATACTTTTGAACACAGAGAAGATGTAAATAGATATTTACATGAAAAAGCAAAAGCATATCTAAATAGAATACAAATATGTAATATGTGTGAAATAGAAATTTTTATCTGTGAATACTAAAAATATTATTATCAGTTAAATATTGATACGAAGCATATATATATATGGACATCTTTATAAATAAATTACCATACCCACTAAATACAAAAATAAGAATTCTTTGGCAAACCTAACCTAGAGAAACAACTAATACATTAGGAGGAATTATACAAATTCTTTATTACGAACTAAGGGAACAATGTATACAGAGAGAAACAATTAGACAACTAAATAGGGGAAGAAATGTAATTTGTTGTGATATACCAGAAATAGAAAACCCAGGAAATTATGGATGCAATCAGACTACAAAGAAAAGAAAATACTATAAAAGAAAACCTAGACTAAGAAAAACTTATCCTAAGAAAAAAGCCTATAAAAATACTAAGAAAATATTATAGAAGAAAAAGATATGCACCAAGAACATACTGCCCAAAAGGAAAAAAGAAATGTGTATGTTGGATATGTAATGTTGAAGGACATTATGCAAATGAATGTCCTCAAAGAAAAGAAAAAGATTTTAAAGAAAAAATAATAATAAGAAGAGTATATAAAATATATAATCTAGGATCCTTAGAAGAAGAATTAAATGATAGTGAAAATAGTCTATATGAATACTCAGAAGATGAATTATCTTCAGAAAAAACAGAATTCGAATAGTACTTACATTAAGATAATAAAGAAACCGAAGCCTATATTGATACAAGTGCAAGTATTTGTCTAGCAACAAAAGCATTACTCGATAAATGGGAACAATTAGAAAAGCCCTTAAAGATTCAGATAGCAGATGGATCAATACATCTTTTATATTTGGTAGCAAGACGAATTAATCTAAAAATTCAAAATAAAACATTTATGGTACCAACAATATATCAAAAAGAAACTGGTCTCGATATGATAATAGGAAATAATTTCTTAAGACTCTACTCACCCTTTTGCCAATATTTAGAATATATATCACTTAAAACACCATATATTAGGGGAAAGCAAATAAAGGAGATAATTGAGATCCCAATTATTCATTTCTCTAAATGTATTTACTCTAAGAAATAATCAAAGCTTAGCAAGCTGAAACGTGGTGCGATAGTTGAGGCAGTATACCGAAAAATTCGCCATGTACTAATTATTAATTTAGAATCAGGAAGAAAAATCTCAACTTACATTGAGGATCTTTTAGAAAAAAACATATAGCGAGAATCCTTTAGACCCAAAAATTAATAATAAAAACATGGAATTAATTGAATTAAAATTAAAAGATCCAACAAGATAAATAAAATGTAAACCTATGATTTATACAAAGTAAGATAGAGGTGAATTTGTAAAAAATATTATGGAAATGAAAGATAAAAGATTAATAAGACCATAAAAAGTAAACACTCATCGCCAACATTTTATGTTGAAAACCATAATGAAATAAAAAGAGGAAAACGATGAATGGTAATCAATTATAAGCAAATGAATGATGCAATGGAAGGTGATGCATATTATCTTCCAAGAAAGAATTTAATTATTGAAAGAATACGAAATATGAATTGGTTCAGTACTTTTGATAATAAGTCAGGTTTCTATCAAATACAGCTTACAAAAGAATCCAAAGCACTAACTGCATTTAGTTGTCCTCAAGGAAAATATGAATGGAATGTCTTCCCAATGAGAATGAAACAATCATCAGGTATTTTTCAACGAATAATGGATTCAATACTTACGGAATTTAAAGATTTTTTCTCATTTATATCGATGATAAATTAGTCTTTACTAATAAAGATTTAAATGATCATTTTAAAAGAGTAGAATTAGTACTTAATAAATGTATAGAACATGGAGTAGTTCTAAGCAAGGAAAAAGTTATTTTAGCACAAAATAGAATTAATTATTTAGGATTAGAAATTGAAAAAGGAAAAATAATAATGCAAAAGCATGTATTAGAAAAACTTCAAAATTTTTCAACTAAATTAAAGGATAAAAAAGATTTACAAAGATTCTTTGGTTTATTAACATATATTTCTAATAAAGGTTTCATAAAAAATCTTATCGCAGAACGAAAGCTACTTCAGCAAAAGCTAAAGAAATATGCCCTCTGGTCTTAGACTGAGGAGGATGAAGTAATTATTATTAAATTAAAGTACTTATGTTCGGATCTTTTTGAGTTATATCATTCATCAGATGATGACTTAATTATTATTGAAACTGACGCATCTAATGAACATTGGGGTGATGTAATGAAAGCAAAACCCCCTGGTCAGAAAAAAGAATTACTATGTAGATACATGTCTGAAAATTTTTTAAACAGTGAAATTAATTATCCTACTCATGAAAAGGAAACACTGGCACTAATTCGAATGTTAGAAAAACATCGGATTTATGTGCTTGATAAAGAATTTATTGTCCGAACCAATTCAACTTATGTTGCAGGTTTTAAAAATATTAATCACAAATGGACTTACAAGCAATGAAGATTGATTAGATGGCAAATGAAACTTGCCGAATATAATTACTTAATTTCACATATTAAGGGTGAAAAGAATGTTCTTGCATATATATTATCAAGAGAATGTAGCGAAGTACACTAGGAATGATTAAGCAACAACTGGAGCTTTAAGAAGCACTAAAAAGACAGAAGTTGAAGGAACTTGAACTTATTGAAGCAGATATTAAAGTTCTAAAGTTACAACTTAAAGTAGAGGGATTTCATGAAGAAGCATTTTAACAGGAAAAGAAAAATATTAACAAGTGGTACATAGTCTTCAACGGACCATTTCTAAGAATTTATGATGAATGGTTCAAAGCAGCACCATATTGTCAGAAGATATCAGGAGTTCTACACAAATCATATCCAACCAGAGAAGAAGCAGAAAAGGAACTAAAAGAATATTCAGAAAAAGGAAAAGAAAAAGAAATTTATCTTGAATCAAAATTTTTTTCATAAGCGATCAAGAATCTACCAATAAAGCAATCACTACTCAAAATTTTAAGAAAAATTTCTTTCTCTCTAAATAATTTTCAAATTATTTTTAAAAAAGAACATGAATTACAGGTACAATTTTCGGAAGAAAAATTTTAAATTTTTTTTAAAAGATTAGTTAACTGGAGTGATAAGAAAAAAGTTAATTGTTTTTACATGAAAAAATTAATGTGTACTTATAATCAAGAAGATTAATGACAGTTTTGGTCCATTAAAGAAGAAAATAGTTTTCACTCTTGATCGCTTGTTAAATTTATGAATTGCTATTTTGTCAACTTACCTAAAAAAATTAGAAATTCAGAAAAATCTTTTTCAATTTATTAAGATTAAATAATAGGACATAAAAGGATAACATTTTTTGTTTAATATGCGCTAAAATCTTTTAAAATTTTTTTATACATGTTATTTTTTTTTATAAATTTCAGGGAGCATGTGCGGCCCTCGAGATAACGTGGTTCTGTCACTGAAAAATAAAATCTTAGCACGTAAGAAACAAACAAAATTGAGTTCAAAACTAGCATAATTGCGTATACTCCTCCGGAAAACAAACACCACATTGATCCTTATCCAAAACACTGAAACAACTAAGCCAAAGACTTACACCGATTGTCCAAACACACAAAAACCAGAATTGACAACAGTGAACCCCCCATCCACTAACAGATCGTGCCCACAAACATGTCTGGACTCATCACTTCCTAAGTAAAGAGCAGCTTCAGCCACATCTTCCGGCTTAAGAACAGTACCTTTAAGATTGGAATAAAGGCCAGCTATTCCCTCATCATCAAGCTTGAGGTAACTTCTAGCCATGGGTGTAGGAACAGTATATGAGGATGCACAATTTACGCGGATGCCAAATGGTCCAAGCTCCACAGCAGTGTTTCTCATCAGCCCCAAGACGGCATGTTTTGAACTTGTGTAGGCATGTGAAGCTACACCACCTGTGCATCCACACACACTAGCTGTAGAAATTATGCTACCCCTTCGAGCAGGGATCATGACCCTTGCAGCATGCTTGGTTCCAAGAAAAGAACCAACCAAGTTAACGCTAATCACTTGCTCAAAGTGAGACTTTTCTTGTCGAGTATGCTGGGTTTCCACACCCCAGTTATACCTACGTTGTTGTACATGATATCTAGCTTACCATACTTGGAAACGCTTGTGTTCACCGCATTCTCAATGTGTTCTTCCTTTGTCACGTCACAATGGACATAGGAAGCTGATGAGGATGAATCATCCAAGTCTTTGCAAACAGAGTGGCCCAACTCGTCTTGGATATCAGCTATCACCACTTTAGCTCCATGCCTGCAGAAGAGTCTAGCAGCACTCTCTCCAATCCCGCTTGCCCCGCCAGTGATCAACTCCACCTTCCCTTCTAGCCTGCTAAAATATTTGTGTATCACATAGTTAATTACTTGCAAATATATATAGTGATGATGTTAGTTAGGTGGGAGAAGTTTTTATTGTGAGAGGTGAGAGGTGAGAGGTGAGAGGTGAGAGAAGTGAATATTGAACATTAAATTTTTTATGAATAGATAAGATTAAAATATAAATGTATGTGATATTTTTAAGTGGTTATATAATTTTTAAGTAATTTTTAATCTTGATCATCTATATATGATTGTATAGTCAAAATTTATTTTTTTTTACCTTTTTTATAATAATTTTTTTTATTAAATATGTCCCTTATATATATATATATGAGAAGAGATTATATATGCGAAATAATTATTTTTGAAAAAAAAGGTTGAAATTATGATTGAAAAAAATGAACTTGAATTTCTATGGAACAATTTGACGTAGCAGTTAGTAAGGTGACAATGCAGATTGGGGGTCTGAGTTCACCTTCTGGCAACTGCAGCAGAGACTAATGAAACACTTACCATATGACTCTCCTGGCAAAGCTTTCTAGGAAGCCAAGGTTGATTATTTTGTCTCAAATAATTGGAGTACCGTATGGGTTCATCTTAAGTTTGCACCGGTAGAAAGTCAATACTAGGGGATAACATCTGGACCACATGCGTACCTAAAAAAGTAACAACCCTTATTATTTCATTACACTTTTGATTAGGTGGTTCTTCTAGTGTAATTAAAAAGTGTGTCACAATTTTCATTTCATATTTTTTAATATTTAATATATAAGTAAATATATTTAAGTCATTAATTAATATAATAAGGGTATTTTATAAATTTTTATTTATTGGACTTTTCTTAAATTTTATTTTGTAAATTTGTAAAAATTAAAATATATTATTCTTGTAGATAATTATAATTTAAAATGAATATTAATTATTTATTATTAACCTTTTATAAAATCTGATTCACATTTTTATAATTAAAATTTGGTTTTTATATTAATTATATATTTTCTAATTATAAAAACATAATATTATCCTTTTTTATTTTAAATTTTGATTTTTTATGCACAAAATACTCAAATGTAAAAATATTTGAGTGTTTGATAGCAATCTTTATTTAAGTGTAAAAATAATATTAATGTTTTAATTAATATTATGTTACGTACATGATCGATTGTAATTTTTGACATATGACATCTAAACAAGTTTTATGTCATTTTAAACTAGCCTATAAACATCATTATAATCAATACAAAATTAATTTTGATTAGAAAAATGTGAATCAAATTTTATAAAAGGTTAATAATAAATAATTAATATTCAATTTTTAAATTATAATTGCGGATAATATGTTTTATATTTTACAAATTTGCAAAACAACTCTTAAGAAGAGTCTAGCAAATAAAAATTTATAAAATATTCCTACTATATGGATAAATAACTTGAACTTATTTGTTTATGTGTTAAAATAGTATTGGGAGAAAATGAGATATCACTAGTGACACACTTTTTAGTTGCACCAGAAAAATCACTTCTTTATTATATCACTTTTTATATTATTCTCCATATTATTAACATTAACATTCACATTTTAATAATTTTTTTCACTTAATTATAATTATTAAAAAATAATATAAAAAGTAATATGAAAAAAATGTGACATCATCGTTTTATGTAATTTATGTTTAGATGATAGGTAATGGGGAACGGAAAGGGAATCGGAAATAATCTTATTTGGGAGTTGGGTAATCATTTCCTCTTCCCCTCAAACGTAACTTTTTTGTTCCAAAATTGAGGAGAATGGGAGGAACACATAAATAATTTCAAAGCTCTTCGTTACAAATTAATAAACTTCCAAACAAAGAGAATGAAAACTATGTTCCATTCCATTCCTTTCCTTTCCATTCCATTCCTACTTATTCCGTTCCGTTCCATTAATAAAAAAATATCCAAACATAGGGTAAATGTGAAAACATAAAAAATTATCCAAAGACATGCATACAAATTAAACCAAGTTTTACACAGATTATTGCCCAAACACACAAAATCCAGGGTTTACGACAGTGAAACCTCCATCTATCACAAGATTGTGACCACTAACATACTTGGACTCATCACTTCCCAAGTAAAGAGCAGCTTCAGCCACATCTTGTGGCACAAGATCAGTACCTTTGAGGTTGGAATAAACCGCATGAACTCCATCATCATCAAGCTTAAAGAAGTTCTTAGCTAAGGGTGTGGCAACAACATAAGGTGACACGCAATTTACCCGAATACCAAATGGTCCAAGCTCCACCGCAGTGTTTCTCGTCAACCCCACCACGGCATGCTTGGAACTTGTGTAGGCATGTGAAGCCACACCACCAATGCATCCGCAAACACTAGCTGTGGTAATTATGCTGCCCCGTCGAGCAGGGATCATGACCCTTGAAGCGTGCTTTGTTCCCAGAAAGGCACCAAGCAAGTTAACATTGATCACTTCCTCAAATTCAGATTTCTTGTTTTCAAGTATGCTGGTTTTGTTCACACCAGTTATACCAGCGTTATTGAACATGATATCTAGTTTGCCATACTTGGAAACGGCTGTATTCACAGCGTTTTCAACGTCCTTTTCCTTTGTCACGTCGCAATGGACATAGGAAGCGGAGGATGGTGATTCCAAGTCTTTGCAAACAGAGTGACCCAAGTTGTCTTGGACATCAGCTATCACCACTTTAGCTCCGTGCTTGGAGAAGAGTCTTGCAGTTGCTTCACCGATGCCGCTCGCACCACCAGTGATCACAGCCACCTTTCCTTCAAGCCTTGTAAATTAATAATTTGAGCATGGCATATTATGTTAGCTAGCTAGCTTACAGTTCTATATATAAAACTATTTTTTTTTTTTTTTGGGTACAATATATATAAGACTCTATATATATGTGTGTGTGTGTGTGTGCGCAAAAAGAGGTGAAGTTGCAACTTCCTCTACCTTCTTACGGCAGCTGAGACCAAAGAGACACTTGCCATGTGGGTGAGCTTTTCCGGTTTCTGGATATAACCAAGGAAAGGAGTATATGGTCTTCAACTTCCTAATCTGCTCGAGAAAGAAGTTCTACGCGTTACTATCAGAATCTAAAATTAATTTGCTTCTCTTATACAGCTATCTCCCTTGCAACGGACGGGACCATCTTCTAAAAAACATATATATAAACGGGGCTACAAAGCCCAAAGAAGATGAAATGAAAGAGTACTGGGATAGTTGCAAAAATATATTTTACACTGATCACAGACTTTGAACGAGTGGATGGAATTTTTTTATGTATTACTTTTTATGTAAATATTTTTATGTATCATTGTACACACTTTAAAAAATGAGTTATTATACTTATACAGAAAAAGGCATGTACACATCTGAAAGTACTTGCTTTGTGCAAGTAATATCACTCATAAAAAAATTTAATAATGATAATTGTAAATAATTTTTTTCTTGCATCATTTTTACATTTTATCTATTTGAAAAATAAAAGATAGAAAGAAAATATGTTTTAATATGTATTTTTTATTTTATTATCTAAAAAATAAATAATGTAAGAATAATATAAAAATAATAATGTGTAAGTATCATTACTCAAAAATTTTCAACTACTCATTTCACTAATTGTGAAATTTCTATATTCAAATACATTGTGAAACTATCATTTGCAGAAGAAAAAACCAAAACAAAACTCTAGGGAAGGAAACTCACATGTATTAAAGTAATGTTACTCACATATTTTTTCTTATATTATTTCATAATTTTATAATTTTTATCATTTAATTATAATAAAATTTACCTTATTTTTATATATTTATATTTTAATTTTATAATATAAAAAATGAGATCATATATGTATAGTATTAATATGTAAGTAACATTTTTTCACGTATTGTTGGCAGAGATCCAGAGGAGGGGTGTCTACGTTTGCCACGCATGGTCCAAGAATGGGGTGTCAAATTAGACCAATGATATTTCAGGTTGGGACAGAAACGACGCAGGCTAATAAATTATTAATTCAATTCAATCATATCCGAGTTGTGGGTTGGATTAGATTTTTTTTTTTTTATAAATAACAAAGTTTCAATGTTTAAAAGACTCTTCTCAATAGAAAAGAGCTAAGAATCAATAACAATCAAGCATACAAGAATTATACGGGAGTACAATAGATTAAAAAACAAGAAATAATAAAAACCTCAAAACTTAAAAATCTTCTATTTCTCTAAGTTTGCAACACTAGAAAGCCATAAATTTTCTTTAGGCTTATTCTGGTACACAAAGCGTAAACCCTTGAAGCACTTTATGATAAAATGAAACTTATTCTAAAAGAAGTGAAGCTTCCACGGAACAATTTTGTCATCATGAGTTAGTTCTTTAACTTACATCATACTATTTTTTAATTATCAATATTTAAAAAAATTATTCTTATATTTTAAATTTTTTTTATTTTAGTTTAAATATTATAAAACATCAAATAAATTTTTTGTTAATTGTGATAAAAATATTAATTTATATTAAAAAATAAGAACAAAATATTTATATATCATATAAATTACATAATATTATCTTAATTAAAAATTAAACATCAAACTTATAGGTTAGGTTAAACTTGAGTCGACCCACTTAATTAAATTTTAATTTTACATCAAAAATTTTTATTCAACTTTTCTATTTTATTAAGCTATTCAAACAGACTTACCAAAATCCATTCATTTTGATATACAATCCGAGATCATGCGGTCTAAGGACCTAGTTTGGCCCATTTTGATACCCATCACATGTTAACCAAAATAATTTGTTATTCACGTGTTAACCAAAATAATTTGTTATTCAAGCGAAAACGATTTTTCACAAAAATCACAAAACCATCTTATCATCATCTATTTTTATTTTTATTTTTCTCTCAATCTTTTTTTTTCTCCCCTCACATCAACAGCCATTTCTGATTTCCTTACTTTTATTTGTCCTTTTGCGTAAAAGCAGGTTCCACAGCATATTTTACCTTCCTGCTTTTCTTATCAATAATGCTTCTTGCACAATTTTTTCCCCCACATCTTTTACATATGTTAAAGCGGATAGAATTGAAAAATAGATGTATAAAAATATATAAGATCAACTGTAATTAAATCATAAAAAAATATAAATATAAAATAATATTTATATAAATATGAGTAAATAGTATTACTCTTTTCTTATTTTATGAGTAATTTTTTTGAATGGGTGTTTTTATTATTAGGAGTGTTTATAGATTGAATTTATCGATTTTATGAAGAAAAAAAAGTCATTTGGTCTAATTTATTTGATTTTCTTATTTTATTATCTAATTAGTTTAGTTTAAAATGTAAATTTGATTTAATTTAAATCGGTTTAAATTAAATTAGTTTTTTAATTTTTTGTTATACTATTTTAATACATAAATTCATCAAAATATGAAAATTCAAATTCATTAAAATATATTAAATATAAGTCTAAACTAATTTATCAAAATACAACAAATTAATATAAGTTTAAACTAATTCATCAAAATATAAATATAAATTATAAAAACAAGTCTAAATTAATTGTTAATCATACAATAAATGCCCATAGAGATAATTAAATTTAATTTAGGAAATAAAAAATTCAAAATAATATATGCACCATTATATCATTTAAAAAAGAAAAAAGAATATATATGGACCATTGTACCACGTAAATAAAATAATTTTAATTATGTAACGCTTAAATAAAAGATTCATTTCTGTTCACAGATTAAAAAATTGATGAAAAATTCTAATATACATAAAAGTGCATCTTATGTACACTTGAATACAAGAATATCTCTAGCTGAACATACACTCAGTAAGCAAGAATATCTCTTGTTAACAGTTATGTACATACAATTATCAGGTCAAAATTGAATCAACCCACTTGACTCAAATTTTGATTTTATATTAAAAAAAATTTATTCAACTTTTCTATTTTATTAAGCTATTCAAAGAGACTCATCACACTCAACCTTTTTGATACTCAATCTGGGATCATCCACTCTAAGGGCTTAGTTCGGCCCATTTTGATACCCGTTTGTTATTCACGTGTTAACCAAAATAATTTGTTATTCACGTGATAAAGATTTCTCACAAAAGTCACAAAATCATATTCCTATTTTTCTTTTTTTTCTTTCTCTCTCTCTCTCTCTCTTTTCTCCTCTCACATGAACAGCCAATTCTGATTTCCCTACTTTTATTTGTCCTTTTGCGTAAAAGCAGCTTCCACAGCATATTTTACCTTCCTGCTTTTCTTATCAATAATGCTTCTTGCACTATTTTTTTTTTTCACATCTCTTACATATGTTAAAGCGGATATAATTAAAGAATAAATGTATAAAAATATATATAGCATAATAGTAATCAAATCGTAAAAAATATATAAATATAAAAATATATATATATATATATATATACATATGTAAATAGTATTATTCTTTTCTCATTTTATAAGTAATTTTTTGAGTAGGTGTTACTTATTATTAGGAATGTTTACAGATTAGATTTATCAATTTTAATGAAAAATGTCATTTGATCCAATCTAATTATTATTTTTTATTTTATCATTTAATTGATTTGATTTAAAATGTAAATATGATCCAATCTAAATCAATTTAGATTTAATCAATTTTTTCATTTTTTGTTATATTATTTTAATATATAAATTCATTAAAATATATTAAATATAAATCTAAACTAATTCATCAAAGTACAATAAATTAATATAAATTTAAACTAATTCATCAAAATTTAAATATAAATTATAAATATAAGTTTAAATTAATTGTTAATCATACAATAAAATCTATAAAGATAATTAAATTTGATTTATAGAATAATAAAAAAGTTCAAAAAATATATATATGTACCATTGAAAAAGAAAAAGAATATGTATGTACCATAGTACCACGTAAATAAAATAAAATAATTTTAATTATGTAACGCTTAGATAAAAGATTCATTTCTGTTCACAGATAAAAGATTGATGAAATATTTTAATATACGTAAAAGTGTATCTACATACACTTGAATACAAGAATATCTCTAGCTGCTAACAGTTACGTACATACACTCGTATCCAAGAATATCTCTCGTTAACAGTTACGTTATCGTGACCTACTTGTCAACTAGTGGGAAGGGCTCGTAGAAATGAAAAGTACTGACATGCCTTCATGGAGAAGAGTATGATGTAAACAAAATCTCAAAAGGCTAATGCAATATATATTCGGAACGAACTGATCTAACATTTTGCCTAGACTTACACACCAATACAATATTCATGATTTACACCCGAAACCAAATTTCCCACAACATTTCACTTGTTTGAGACCACCCAATAAAGGTGAAAATAGAGCTATCAAAGTGAAAATGAAGAAAGCAAATACCACCAAACGATTGGTCATTCTTGCAAACAAGGTAGTCTTTGATGAGTGTTTTGAAAGTGGGAAACGAACTCCTGCAGGAGAATGCCTCAATCTTATTCTTCGTTGTGCTGTGCCTTGGCAAGGAAGCATCTGTGCAGGATCCTGAGATTCTGTGTGAGCATTTTGTGGGAGTGAAGAGTCTTCTAATTGGATGATATCATCCATCAGTATCTCAGCATAACAATCCTCTTCATCCACCTCCTACAACAAGTATTGGAAACACAATTTATAAGAACTCCTATGTTCTAAAGGGCAAGAATTACTTAATACTAAGAAGCTGAATCTACCTTTTGGTGACTGGAAGATTCTGCCAAAGTAGCTTCATTAGCTGGTCTCTGATTGGATTCAAATGCAGAATCAATTTGTTCCACTGAAGGAGACTCATAACCGCTACATCCAACCCTTTGATCATTAGCACCAGCTTCTGAGATAGCACAATTACTTTCGAGTGAATTATTCGCTTGCATTTGACTTGAAGAAGCTCTATTCGAAGCATCATTCAAACGGAACTCTGTGTTCTTCTTGAGGCGACAGACCACCATAGAATCCTGAAACATGCATGCAACTTAGAATGAATTCATTGATATTATACCTTCATATAGGAAGAACAAATTGAGATAATAATGAGTCACCTGTGATTTGTCATTGATGCAGTACTCATGCATAATCCATTCAGTCCTCTCCCCTTTAGGTGCACGCCCCAAATGGAATACCAAAGTGCGCTTGGTACCTATAACGTTAGAACCTGACTTCACATTGCGCTCTTTCCCAGTGGCCTTCCAATAGCCACTTTCAGTTGCTCTCTTACTTTGTGAACCATTTGGGTACTTTCTTCCACGGGGAGAGAAGAAGAACCACTCGTTATCTGATTGAATGAATGATTTGGCTGTTTACAATTAAACCACCGCTAATATGTTAAAGTGGAAATGAGTTTAATCTCTATTGATTTGGTTGCATTTACATATTTAAACATTGTATAACAATTTTTATTTTCATTTTACTTTCTGTTTTCTTTTCAGAAAATGGATATCAAAGAGAATGGACTACATTGGACATCCATGAGAATGTAACTCAAGATTTCAATGTTTCAAAGCAAACACAAGCTACAAATGCTGGTTTCCTTCTAATAGTTCTGCTATTTTTTTCATTAAAATACAATTATATATCAGGACATAAAAGGAAATAGAGAAGAAAGATGAAGCAAGTTAAGAAATGAGATATATGTTTCTTGAATGTTATATTCAACCGCCACAAACATAATGCATCTAATAGTTTTATTCAAAGTAATTATTGAAAACTACTTCACAAATTATTTTGTTTCATCTTATACGAACAATGTTACACAGTTATAAAAAATTTGAAATAATTTAATCAAAATCTGCCAACATTCAAATATGATTGTTGAATAAATTAAAGTGATAGGAACTACTCATCCATTCAAGAGTTAACAGCAATGCCAACTCATTCTGGCAAAATAATTTTGAGTATTAGTGTTTTGAGAGAGTAACAATTCCAAGCTAATGTAATTAGACAGAGCCTTAATGTGCTGACCGCGGAGTTTACCAAAATCGTATAATATTCCCTTCCTCAAGATATAATACTATGAAGTATGAACATATTGAATTTCAAATATATCATCCATTTGAAGAGGAGAGGATGGGCCCAAGTTACAGTTTTTATATGTATGATATTACTTTTGTTAAGTGTATAATTTAAATAGGTTTAGATATGTTTTTGGTCCATAAAAATATAGTATTTTTTAGATTTGGTGGATATATATAGATATAGATATATATATTTGTTTTAATCTTTGCTATTACTAAAATTTTATTAAGTGTTTATATAATAAACAAAAATCTCACTCATTAATTTTACATGTCAGTGATTCTATTTGTCATGTAAGTATTTAACGAAAATTCACTAATGACAATGATTAAAACAAAAAATTTAAAAAAATAAAAAATATATTTAAACATTTAAATATATATTTTAATTGTCTTATAAATTCATTTCAACTTTATATTCCTAATACTAAACCACAGTTATGGCATTGGTCTGGCCTCTGTTTTTACCTAAAAGAGTTGTGGACACTAATCAAACAAAAATATTATTTGCAGGCAATAATTTTAATGTAATTTTGACACAATTCTAATTATTGCATCTGAAATAACCCATCTTCTGAACATACTAACGTAGGACTCACATGTAAGTACTTCTTGCATAAGGAACTAATATGATTAGTGTTGTACACTGGATCCTACATGAAACTCATTGAGGACACCAGTTGGTTGCAAGCGGCTTAATTAGACATTGCCTACAGTAGAAATCTCCCCCACAAACAAGTATGGATATTCCTAATTGTATATGGTAACAAAATTTGATCAGTGTGCCACTGAACCACATAAGGAGTTTGTATTACTATAAATTTAAATAATGTCTCTCAAGTGATATGTAACTAAGGATAAACCATTTTTTTATATCTATTATATTTATTTTATCAATTAAATTATGATATGTGTACATTTTCATAAAAAAATAATAAATAAAAAAACATTAATGCATAAAAGATAAAATATTAATACACATATATTATAATTTAATTAATAAAATAAATATAAAAAAATAGACCTAAATTTTTTTCAATAACTAAACACTCTTAGAACATAGATTATTGAATTAACGCATCATGATATCAACAGTAGAAACAGACATTTCAAAGAGACAAGGTGGAAAATTAACCAAGTTGCAAGTTTCGACAAAACTCTCTCCTAACATTATGTTTCCCTAAGGTTTTATAACTTTTGTGAAAGTTTAAAATCGTAGGATATAAGAGATGGATCAAAATTTTTATCCCAAAAAGTGAGTAATTAAGTCTCGATTTAATAAACTTCCAAATAAAAGAAATTAAAATAATTGATAAATAGACTTTTCATTCCATTCCTACCTATTCGGATTCCATTAATTAATAATGTTTTAATATTATTATATTGAGAATTTTTATAAAGTGAGTAATTAAGTTTAAATAAACATAATTAATATGAATTTATTTATTTATTTATTTTAAAAATTTTTACTTTAAAAATATTGTTCAACTATATAAGAATTTTTGCATAAAGATGATGCATTTAAGTTAAGTATATTAGATGGATCATAATATTAATTAACATAATTAATTATAATTATATAATTAATTAATTATAATAATTATTTATTAATTAATACTATAAGTTACTTAGTATACCTAATCCTTCCTAATTACTAAATACTTTTTATTGAATATTAAAAAGATTATTAAAAAAAAAATTAGGAGTATATAACTAAAACACTCTCTCTACTTATGAACAGCCAATAACCCCAAATTCTTGAATAATGGCAACAAAACTAACGGAATTGAAGCCCACCCAAAGTGATGCATACAAACAAGTAAGTTACCTGGTAAATCCCAAGGCTCAAAATTACAGAGCTCAACCTCGGGGATTACTTGAACGCTGTCTTCGTGGCCGTCCAACTTCTTCGTGAGGTAATAAGAGATCAGCTCCTCGTCGGAGGGACAGAACCTGAACCCAGGAAATATGGACAACGCTGCAATGGACATTTGCGCTTCCCTGGTGGAAGCCCCATCCATCGTCCTCTGCAATTCCTCTGTTTTTAGCTACTACCTTAATATATACCCAGCTAACAATATTAGGTAGGGTTGGTTTTCCTTAAACTACTTGTACTTGAGGTGGAGCTGCTTCACAAGAAGGAATAGAATAGAATAGAATCGAGAAAAACTTGATTTGGAAGGCAGAGCAATTGGGTTGCTGTTGCTGTTGCCTGGGTTATTCCTTAATTTTCTTTTCTCTTTGGAATTGGCTCTCTCTCTCTCTCTCTCTCTCTCTCAAGTTTGACTCTGCTCTGTGTGCTTTGCTTGCTTGTGTCGTGTATAGTATAGGTAATGGTGGTAACTGGCGTAGAGTAGAGAGGCCTTGAGAGAGTTGGCGGGGAAGTGATATGGCACGCGGGACCGGTGCTACTGCTACGGATCCTGTTTGAGTTTGTACGTGGCATGCCCACGTTCACGTTCGACACCCCAGGACTGCTTATGCTCTTTGTCTCTCTGTCACCGTTTGTTTCCTGTTTTCCTATTAATCCATCATTATTAGTATTTTTCTCTTTTTCAATATTCGTGCATATTTAATTGGGATTATTTCTCAAATTAATAGTTTTTTAGCTCAATTTTTATTATTATTTATAATATGTTTGGATTATTTTTAAATAATTTTTGTATAAAATTTAATATATTATAATAATTTTTTTCATATACTTAAAGTTAGAGTTTATAATTTTAGATTATAAATTATTTTAAAATTTTTGAGATATAGATATTAATTTGTTTTCAATCAAATAAATTTTTTAATCATTATATATATATTTTTAATAATTTAATATATATATCATTCAAACGAAATAAATTATTTTAAAATTATTTTTAATTAATATATCCAAATATAATTAATTATTGAAATAATTAAAATTTTAACAGTTAAACTAAATATACCCTATCACACTTACAGGCACTGACTCAATCAAGCCATGTAATCCCAGTGAATCCAGATCAATCTTTTTATGTAATACATCAATATACTAATTATATTATAATTTATTGAAAACATCAGATCGGATTAATTTACTAATAATTTTTCTATCATAAAATTTAGATTGTTGAGTATATTATTGTATCAGGATTTGGAAATTCTTTTATAGCTGGACTATCTTGTTACAAAGATATGTTCTAGTTCCAGCCTTTATACGAGGTGGTGGTCAGACTGCTTAGGTCAAAGAGCTCCACATCAATAAATACTCAATAAATACTCCGATGTTCAAGAGTCTTAGTGTGAAGGATGAATAAAAATAAAAGTCAAGAAGTAGACATACCCAGGATGTTCACATAAGCTTACCCAATAGAGGGTCCGAGGCTTCAAGGATTTGTGATGGTGGGTCGGACATCCGAGATTGGGCTCAGGCCCATTACTAACATATCGGTCCAATTTCTAACTGAGCCAAACTAGGATAAAGAGCCATTTGTCTAATAACACTAAAGAGTTCCATGATTGGTCGACAATGGTAGTGGAATACCTATAATGACACGTCCAAAGTCAATGAAGATATAAAAGGTTAAGTTAGTATTCATGGTCAAAGTGTGCTTAAATAGGGAAGTGCAATGCTAACAGTCTCCTAAAAATCCAAGCAAGGTCTTCCTTATATGGGAGAGGGCAACGCACGAGTGCATTTTAGTTATAACATATAAGGAGTTTTTTAAAATGTGCTGAGTTAGCTAAATGGTAAACGATCCTAAGCAGAGTGGGTCGATTAGGTCAGGTATCTGGGTACTGAATTTGGTCAATGGATCACTTAGTTCAGACCAAGTTAGTCTTGTACAATTTAAGATAATAAATTTTATTATAAAAATAAATAAAAAAACTCACCATAATGGACTAAAGATGCAAAATTGATCTCATTTCACTTAGATAATTGAGTATACAGAATTTATCTCATTTCACTTAAGCCATCAAGAGACTTGTACCCAAAAAAAAAAAAAATCATGAGACATACTGACATTTTCTTATTTGGATGACTCATGCTACATCAGAGTGTATAACATAGATGCTGCATAGTTCAAAATTTGGTTTGACTGTGAACACCCAATTTTATCTGGGGCGTTTTGTGAATAAAAAAATAAAAAAATAAAAAAATAATCTTTCAACCCATTGGTCCATTAACTCATTAACTCGTTAACTCACAACCCATCAACTATCCTCACACTTAAACTCATCACTTATCCTAAAACAGACTCCATCGAGTTATCCTAATCCTAAGCACTTATCTTAACCATCCCAAACAAACCTATCCTAAACTAACCATAACTCATCCTATCACAAACTTATCCTAAACCAACCTTGGCAATTATCATCAAACCCATCTTAACACAAACTTATCCTATCATAAACTCATCCTAACACAAACTTATCCTATCATAAACTCATCCTAACTCAAACTCATCCTAAACAAACTTATCCTAAACCTCCCATCACTTATCCTGAACAAACTCCTAATCACATTCTAACTCAAACACCTCAGCCTAATCCTCTCCTATAAAATACCTAACCCATGCATCAAGACCATATACACAGAACCTATACTCAGATTACTCACTTTTCAGCCTTAAACGCACCTCTGCTTACTTCTTTCACCCGCGGAGCCATCATCTTCCTCATCACAATCACCGTCTCTCCATTATCAAACACCAATCTTTCCTCCACGGCACCTCTATAACCATCCAACCAAAATCACCCATAGCCATTGAACCCCCATCATCCACCGAGACTGGACCCATTGAGACCACCGTCCCAAACCATCCACGACCCAGCCGTGCGCAGAGCCACCATCACGCCGACCATCTTCTATCCTTACCACCAAGCTTCTCACTTCATCTTCCTCACCATTAACGCCCATCATAGCCACACCACCACCCAACCGAAAAACACTCGTCATGACCTTCCTCCACGCAATCGGACCGGCCGCTACGCCGGAGTCGACCATGACAGAGCTCGCATAGCACCGATCACGTCTTTGCCGTCGAACCAGGCCGGCCGGATCCTACAGATCCACTTCCCAAGCCGCATCACGCATCGACCGCCCGCACCAGATCAGTCCGTGCCGACCAGCACCGCTCTCGCCGTTCCACCCAAAAGCAAATCGCTTCATCGCACGCCTCGCGATGGCAGGCACCACACGATTTCACCGTTCTCCTCGCGCTCCAACCGCACCGCGTCGACGAGCGCCGCACAACCAGACGAGACGACCGCTGCACCTCTGCTTCTGCTCACCGCCGGTCATCGTTTGCTCCATTGGAGCTCTCCTTGGTTAGCTCTGCAACATAACAGAGAAGGAACCCCTCCCCTTTTGCTGAACCGTGAGTATCGTTTTTTTTTGCTTTTGAGATTTTTTTTTGTTTTTTTTTTTGGGGTTCTTTCAGGGAGGTGGGCCTAAGGCAACGAAATTGGGCCAAAAACAAAAACATTAAAGAAAAAAAAAGGGAAGAAGAAAAGGATAAAAATAAAATATAAGAATAACTTTTTTTTAAAAAAAATAGTAATAATAATAATAATAGTAATAATAAAAAATAGGTTACCCGAGTTTGACATGAACTTGCTAACCCTTATATTTTATAGACATCGAGTTATGACTGATTGATGGTTCTGACTTGATGGTTTACATCATCATCATCATCATCATCATCATCATCATCATCATCATCATCATCATCATCATCATCATCATTATTATTATTATTATTATTATTATTATTATTATTATTATTATTATTATTATTATTATTATTATTATTATCATTATCATCATTATTGACGGGCATGGCAACGGCTCAGCAAAGTGCTCATTATATACATTTTTAAAATAGTAGCGAATTAGCATCATCATCATCATCATCATCATCATCATCATCATCATCATCATCATCATCATCATCATCATCATTATTATCATTATCATCATTATTGACGGGCATGGCAACGGCTCAGCAAAGTGCTCATTATATACATTTTTAAAATAGTAGCAAATTAGACAAAGTGTACGATAGAACTTAAAATAACAGAGTAGAAAACAATAAACGAAATCAGAAACTTACGTATACTGAAAATACTTCTGCTTTATTTCTGAAACTTCTTTACAAGATACTTCTTACAGATACTTTAGAGAGAAGATACATAAGTAGAAATATACAAGAATAAGATTTAGGGCAAAGAGGAGGGGAAACACACATATAGACATGATTTGTTTTTATGCTTTCTAAAGGGTTTTTGCCAATCTGAATGCGAATGCCTCTGCAGACATCCTCTTACTTCTTATATAGACTTCGGACTTCAAAGAGGTTGGAATCCGGGGTTTGCTTTTCGGACTTCAAAATTTTTGAATCCGAGCTTCCTTATCAAAACGCCTTTCTTTTCAGGAGTCGGCAGAAACCGCCAAAGTACTTTTCTTTACTTTATGGCATGTGAATAAAGTGCTTTTTGCTTTTCTTTGTTTGTTGTGTCGGCAGGTAGACAACTGACCGACAAAGAGGCTCCACAAGTCAAAGTGGAGGAAAGATTCCATAACAGTCATCTTCATTCAAGAGATCGTCATCTTCAAGTTCTTTTTCGGATGACGGATTAGAGCCAGAGGTGGACATGGTAGTCTTCATCTTCTCTAACAATTCTTGTTCAGAGGAGGTGGAGGCCAAATCCTGAATAAGCTTTGCTTTTAGTTCTTCAAAATGAGAAGGATGCTTATGATTCTTCTTAAGTAGAGAGGGGTTTGTAGAACACCATTTCTTAAGAGCAGTGGGGCTTATAAGGTTCATATTGAACTGTGCCCACTATTTTACACTAAATTCCCTAGCTACCCATTCAGGCTGAGGAACCTGATCCTTACAATAAAATACATAATCTCATACATTTATCCATGCAATTTCAAACGCAATATAAAAATGAAGTAACCGAGTTCCATGAGGGAATTCAGTCTGTTCTTTAAAAAGTTCATAAGTCTTCTTAGCATCAGTAGGGAGAATATCTAGACAGGGGCCGGTGATGTACATCCAATCAGCAAACCATGATGGCAGATTAGAAATTCCTTTGTTAAACCAAAAAAACCAGGAATGATTATAAGGTCGAAGAAAAAGGAATTTATACCAAGCGTCTTTATAATCCCAGTATGTGAAACTTTGTGGATCATACTTAATTGAAAAAGATTTTGGGGTATGAAGTGCCTGATTCCATTCTTTGGGACTCAATACTTTGAGAATTTTTGCTTTAGAGAAATCAATATAATCAGGGTTAGAAACACTGTAATAGTGATCTAACGAAATAGACTTTGTGTCAATTAAGATTAATTCATAAAAAGTTCTCGTCTTTTTCAAGTCCTGGGGAATATAATGGAAATTCTTAGGCAACATACTTTGAATAACATCTCGTGCAGAGGAATTTGGAGAGTAAAATCCTAATTCCACAGTTATTAGAGGTTCAAAAATATTCTTTTTAAAATATTTGCAATTTTCTGTAGTTGGATTGTTGTCAGGAAAAGGAGAAGATTTCTTTTGAGAAGAAGAAGAGCTAGCAGCTTGGGAATAGGATAAAGGAGAAAATCTATTTGAGGAAGGAGAAGGGGGTCTAACAATTCGTATTGGAGAAGGAGAAGAGAGTAAGGCCGAAGGCCTTGCTGATACTAGAGCCGAAGGCCCTGGGGAGGTCGAAGACCTAATACTTAATGCTTTACTTAGCGGTGTATTGTGCTCAATACTTATCTCATGCTTAGCAACTTGGCATTCTGCCAAATACTTATCAAGAGTGACCTTCTTTGCTTTAGATTTGGGTTCCATAACCCTGCAAAAACTCTCGAGTTAAAAAGTCTGGTAAATAATTAGTATTTCCTTTAATATGTTGTATGTCAAAATCAAAACAGGATAAAATTGCTTGCCATCTGGCAAAAATTTGTTTTGAAACCAAATTCTTAACATCTTTTTGAATATTAGAGGGTGCTGCTTTACAATCGGTTTTTAAAAGAAATTTCTTATTAAATAAATCACTTTGAAATTTTTGGATACATAGAACAATAGCCAGAACTTCTTTCTTCACCGTACTATACCTTTGCTGAGCTGGTTGCCATGAGCCAGAATAATACCTAACAACTTGTTCGTGTGATGACTTGGGTAAGACTTGCTTAAGAATTCCACCATAGCCTATTTCTGAGGCATCAGTTTCTACTATCAAGGCTGCCTGAGGATCTGGGAGTCCTAGACACGGAATATTCTTAACTAGAGCTTTGATGTTCTTAACAGTGGTTGTCATTTTTTCATCCCATGGAGGAGGATTTTTTCTTAATCTTCGAAATAATGGTTTGCAAATTATTCTTATATTAGGAATAAAGTCTGCTACATAATTAACACATCCTAGAAATCTTTGCAAAGTGGTCTTATCTTTGATTTCGTCTTGGAACTTATTAGCAAAATCTATTGATCTTTCTATTGGAATGATAGTTCCTTGATTAATTTCAAATCCTAAAAATCGAACTTTTGTTTGAAAAAGTTTCATTTTCTTAGCAGAGATTACTAAACCATTTTCTTTGATAAGATTTAAGAATATTCTTAAGTGCTCAAAATGTTGGTTTATGGTATTACTGAAAACTAGTACATCATCGAGATATACTATGGTGAATTCTGAATAAGGATTTAGTATAGAGTTCATAATATTCTGAAATTCGGAGGGGGCATTCTTAAGTCCTTGAGGCATAACATTCCATTCATAATGGCCAAAAGGGACTACAAAAGCAGTTTTATATTTGTCTTGCTTTATAATTTCAATCTGATAATATCCTGATTTCATATCAAATTTTGAGAATACTTTAGCTTAATAAACCCGATCTATTAGATCTTTCTTATTAGGAATGGGATATCTAATCCATTTTAATACTTTGTTTAATGGTTTATAATTAATTACTAATCTTGGGGCTCCTCTTTCTAATTCTGAGGCATTCATAACATAGAACCCAGCACAACTCCAAAGAGATTTACTTGGTCGGATTAATTTATTATCTAAATATTCTTGTATTTCTTTTTTACAATATTCTAAATATTCTAAATTCATTTGTATGGGTCTTGCTTTAGTGGGAATATTTTCTTCTTTAAAATCATCCTCATAGGGTAAAGATATTTCAAATTTCTTTCTATCCTTAAAGTCTGTAGGATATTCACTGCAAATTTCGTTTTCAAACTTTTCTTTTAGATTCTTAATTTTTTCCTGAAAGAAATTGTTTTTAAGTTGTTCTTCAATTCTTTTATATTGAATTTCTTTATTTAAGGAATTAATTTGTTTAGTTTTGTTTTCTATTAAAGTTTCTTTTATTAAATTTATTTCTTTAATATAGGGGGGTTTTATAAATTCAAAGCAGATATCTTTTCCTAAAGCGTTTGTAATTAGACCTTGTTCGGTTACTGAGAAGGGATAAAGTAAAGATAAAAAAGGGGGTTCCTAAAATCATTTGTTCTTTAAGATTTCTTACCAATAAAAATGAAGTTTTATAACACATTTTATTTTTACAAATTTTTGCATTGGTTAGTTTGTATTTTATTTGCATTTTATTTCCTGAAGCGCTGCTTAATGATTCTGTAGTTTTTATATAATACTTAGTAGGTATTAGTCCTTCTTGAATACAGTTTAAATCTGCTCCAGAGTCTATTAAAGCTATTAATTTAAATTCTTCTTCCTTAATTATTAGATTAATTGGACAATGCCATTTATGTACTATTACTTGATTAAGTAGATGAATGTAAGGATTTTCGTCTGAGTCCTTTATCTGATTACTTTCTTTCTGAACAATTATTTGTGCTTGTAAATCTAATAATTTGAATTCTAATTCAGTATCTTTTTCTTTTAATAAATTTACTTCTTGCTTTAATTCTTTAATTTCATTTTGTATGTCTTTTATGGTTACTTCCTGTATAGGCTCTTTTTTAAATTTATTTAGTATATCTTTCATATCAATTCTTTCGATTTCTTTTACATCTTTTTTCTGATCTAAAAATTCTTTTATCTGAGAAATAAATTCTTACTTAACGGATGATTCTTCCATTTTTTCTACTAAATTAATTAAAGATGAAGCTTGATCTTTTGTTATAACATTCAAAGTTTTAGAACATGAGGAACAATGACATAGATGAGGTCCTTCTTCTTCTTCGGAACTATTACTTAATTCTTCTGAGGAAGAATGTTCTATTTGGTTTATTATATTCTCTTCTTCATTTTCTGAGGATTCATAATTACTTTCATTTTCTGATTCTGATTCATTTATTAATATAGCTATTAAAGATTGCTTAAGTTTTTCGTCGATTTGTAAGTTATTTATTCTTTGCTTTACTTTACAATCTTTTTTATAATGTCCATATCGCCCACATTTATAACAAATTATGTTTTTCTTATCATATCTTACTTTTGATGAAGGTTTTTGTTTCTTTCTTACTTTTGACGAACTGGCTTCTATTTTATCATGTTTTTTATAGTATCTACTTGATTTTCTTGATTTATGTGGAACGTACTTAGATATCTTTTTATAAGTCTTATGTTGTTTGCTTGGAGCTTTAACTCCTTCTACTCCCCATTGAGAGCAGAATGTTCCCAAATCTTTCCTACAAGTTTTAGCTTCATGTTTTACTTTGTGCTGTATTTTTAAGTCTAAACATATTTGTAATCCTGTTTCTATAACATAATTAGATAATTGTCCATATGTTAATTCATTATAAGGGATTTGTCCATTATTATGGGTTTGAATTCTTACTTTAACTTTCTCTGCAAATAGCCTAGGTAATCCTGCAATAAATCGTTCTTTCCAATAATCTGCAGCAGCATCAGTCCTTAAGTATAATTTACTGAGAAACGTATCCTTATACCATCTATAATCTGACATAGTTGGACAATAAAGATTTATTATCTGAGTAGCAATTCTGTTTTGAAATTGTAAAGGATCTCCTACAAAATGTTTAACTATAGCATATAGCAAAGTAGTTACTGCATCTTCCTTAGGTTCAGTTCCTTCTAATTTTATGGCAGTTATTATTGAATCTCGTTCACTTTGGGTGAGGCAATTGTCCCACCATCCTTTGAGTTGTCCTGTGAATCCTACTACTAGAGTTATGGCTGTATTCTTATCAGAATTATTCTTACTTTTATATGCCGTAGCGGCCATAGTCATCTGCTGTACTACATCAAGAATTTGTTGTTCTCCTAACCCATCTATATTCCATTCTATAACAGATTCTCCTGAAAAAGATGCTCCATCTTGGGCTGGCCTTTCTTCAAATTGAATATCAGGATAAGTAGGTCTAAGATAATAGTTTCGGGTTGTAGATACTGGCATAGGGGTCTTTAATTTATTTATTTTATTTTCTTCAAAATTCATATTTAACAATTCTTTTTCTAATTCTTCTATTTTTTCTAAAGTTAATATTTTTGGTTCGGAAGAACTAGATGAGGAGGATAGGGTTAATAAATCTAATTTCTTTTTGATTTCATCTAATGATTTTTCTGATTTACTTAATTTTATATTTTTTAATCCTTCTTCTGGAACATTTACTAATTTATAAATAGGTCTACTTGGATCTACGTCCTTGTCTTTTCCTGCAGAATAATCTCTACTTATCTGAGTATCTATTCTTTCAAGAGTTTTAGTAATAGTGCTTAGTGTTTGATTTGAATAATTAAGTTGTTGATGTACCTTATTAATATCATGCTTATCTATGGGTAGTCCTAAATTTTTAGGAGCTATTGCTTTGAACGGGGTTGCCTCTACCTCTATTCCCTCCTTAGTTTGCACCTTTATGGATTCTAAAGGGGGAAACTCAGATATTATGGGATCATGAGTAGTTTTCCAAACAGTATGTATTTTAGTATGTGTACTTAATTGCTTAGTATTAACAAAAGGGTTAAAAATATTTTCTATATGGCAATAGGTTTCAAACCAATCGAAAAAGTATAAGTTAATTTCATTCTTTGTTAAATACTTATAAAAATAAGTTCTATATTGGGAAGTTTGTTCTTTAGTAAAAGTATCAAAATACCAATCTCTTTTATTTTTATTGTACTTTGCTTCAAAATCAGTCTTTATCCAGGGTTTATCGATTTCAAAAGGTTCTTCTTTCATTAATATACTTATTACTTGAGACCTCGTGGGTGAGTATTCTGGTGAATCTGATTTATGGGTGTTTTGGTAAATTGGTTGAGGGATATTTGGATTAAAATTTACTCCTGCTAAATTATTGGTTGAACCATCTACTGAATGTCTTGAAGGAGGTATACTTATTATAGGTGTGTTAGATCTTAGCATTCCTATACGTATACTAGAACCATCTTGTATAATAGATTTAATTCTAGTGTTTCTTATAGGTTCAGGTGGTATCACTTCTGGAAATACCCAATCTTCAGGTATTCGACTTATAATTTCTTCATGTGTTAACCTTTTAGGGGTTAATATAGAAGATTTCTTAAGATTTGCTTCCATGATTATGGTTTCATTCTTAGGAGATTGTCTTAATGCTTTAAAATTCTGATCTTCATAAGAGATTTTATAATGAATTCTAAATAAGACAGACATATGCTTAGCACCTTCTTGAAAAACGTCTTCTAAAATTTTTACATTTAGCTCTAAAGCTTGCTTAGTCATAGGATCATCTAGAGGCATAGTATAATTTGGATAACAATTAAAAAAAACTGGCCCATCATGAAGGTTGGATTCTAAGATGGCTGTTATCTGGTCATGTAATTTTTTAAGTCTTTTATCTCGTAATAAGATTAAGACTGGATTATCAATTCCTAATCTGTGCTGTCCTTTAGCGGCTACTTGAATCAATCCTATATGTATGAACTTATAATTTTCTTTAATGTGTTGATCTGTTAATTCTTTGCTTAACAAGGTTATTGATTCGCATGGTTTTTCTAAAACATGAGTTGCTTCATAAGTATGTATCTGATCCTTAGGTTTAAAGAAAGTATTACTAGTTTTATAGATTTCTTTCGGAGGTACATAGGGTATAGACCAATTTTGTAAATTATTTTCTATGTTTGCTATTTGAAGTTCGTTATCTTGAACTAAGTCTTGATCTGTTGCTAATTTAAAAGATGTAGAATGATACTTAGAAGAGACATTGCTAGGAGACGCCCTACCACTATGAAACGAGAGATCACTAAGAGTTCTGAATAACCTAGACATATTGAGAGAATTCTCTTACCGGGACCACCACTGCATATACGGGACCACCCTATTCTCGCTTTATCTCCAAGACTCACACTGGCCGACCAACGTATCGACCAGGGCTGACCAACGCTAAGTCCTTCTTCCCTCCTTATGTACTTGACTACTCAGAACCTCTTAACGAGGCTCTGATACCATTCGGGGCAGGATCGACGGGCATGGCAACGGCTCAGCAAAGTGCTCATTATATACATTTTATTATCATCATCATCATTATCATTATCATTATTATCATCATTATCATCATTATCATCATTATCATTATCATCATTATCATTATCATCATTATCATTATTATCATCATCATTATCATCATTATCATTATCATCATTATCATTATCATCATTATCATTATTATCATCATCATTATCATTATCATTATCATTATTATTATCATTATCATTATCATTATCATTATTATTATTATTATTATTATCATTATCATTATTATTATCATTATCATTATCATTATCATTATCATTATCATTATTATCATTATCATTATTATCATCATCATTATCATTATATTATTATTATTATTATTATTATTATTATTATTATTATTATTATTATTATTATTATTATTATTATTATTATTATTATTATTATTATTATCATTATCATTATGATGATCATTATGATGATTATTATTATGATGATTATGATTATTATTATGATGATTATTATGATTATGATTATGATTATGATTATGATTATGATTATTATTATGATTATGATTATGATTATGATTATGATTATTATGATTATTATGATTATTATTATGATTATGATTATTATGATTATGATTATTATGTATCATAATTATGATTATGATTATTATGATTATTATTATGATTATGATTATGATGATGATGATTATTATTATTATTATTATTATTATTATTATTATTATTATTATTATTATTATTTTGTTTTCAATTTTTTTAAGTTAAATCGCTAATTGATAATTTTAAATAAAAAGTTTTGTAGCAAACTTAATAATCAATGAGTGACGTCTCTAGCGTGATGCGAGCTTCACCTATTTAATCCTTAATTTGAATAACTGAGCCGCGACGGCTTGTTGATTCAAATTTTTAAAGTTTTTAATAAAATCAACCAACCCACCAATTATTTTTAAAGAACTACGTGACTTTGAATTCCTCATTGCACCTGAGGATACGTAGGAGCGGGACTCATATTCCGTCAAGCCAAAAATTAAATTTTCATAATTTATTTGTTTATTTCACATATTTTACAAAAGGGGTAAAACAAATATTTTCAAATATTATTAAGAATTTGCATAAATTAATTTAAGGTACCGTCTTAGGACGGGTGTGTTAGGGGTGCTGTGGGATTAAGTTTCCACCCTTCCCTACACATAACCGACTCCCGAATTCAATCTGGTTTTAAAGACTATTTTTCTTGGGTTTTCCAATTTTTCCTAATAAAAAATAAAATTGGTGGCGACTCCTAATTAAATATATTTTAGTTTAAGTTACTATTTCGCGGCGATTAATTTTGGTCGCGACAGATGGCGACTCCGCTGGGGATACTTGAGAGTCAAGCCTACAAAAGTTGGTTATGCAAAATTTTTAGTGATCGTTATGTGTTTGTTTTACCCTTTTTTCTTTTTATTATTTGGTGTTTTTATTATTTTTAGTGTTAATTGTTTTACTATCTAAACCTTAGGGTAGAAAACTTTTGGAATTTATTTTGTGTTTGCTTTGTTTTGCAGGATGTGGGTAGTCTTTAGGATTGTGAAGGTTTGTACGCTCCCAGCACCCACTGCACCTACACATAAAAGCACACACATTCGAGTGGGGCCTATACCCGGGTCTGAGTGAAGCCTAAGTTAAGTAGAGGTTGCGTAGTGGTAGCCATTTTGGATGTACTTCCTGTTTGGTTATCGCGAAAACCTCATCTAGAGTGCGCCTTTTTCATGAATGTCCCACACCTAGTTGGTTTACCCACTATTTCGTGGTCAACATTCTAAAAGAGGACTTGGCTCTAGAGACCTTTAAAATAGAAAAGCCACCCCATGAAAGTTCTCACGAACCAGAAAGACTCTTAGATCCTTAGGATAGAATTCCCAAGTTTAAGGCAACCCCATTAGGACACAAAGGGAGCACACCTTTCATTACCTTTAGATTTATCCATATCTTATGAGTTGTTCAGTCTTTTAATGTGACAAACCATACTTGCGTCCCTCTTAATTTTTTTTCCAAAAAAAAGGAGATGAGTCATTATTAAAGGACCAACAACTCACTCACTCATTATTGCATCACAAGTCATCATTCTTCGCATCATGTTTTCTCCAAAAACCATGCATTGACAGTTCTTATGTGTTAAATCCAGGTTTGTTGAGGGATTTGTTGAAACTAAGTGCCTAAGGATTAACAGTGAGTATCTTTGATTAATAATGGAATGTGTTGGGATGATCACAATGAGGTTATTTTGAGAAAGACTTTGCGACTTAAGGCCAATGAAGTTGACACAGAAAGCCTGTTGAATTTGGGCCGAATGTTGAAGAAGACGCAACGCCTGACCTTCACTGCGAGATATGAGAAGATTCTGAATCTGTTAGAGGTTGATGTACAGGTAGAAGCTATTACCGCGCTAGCCCAATTCTATGACCCACCATTGCGTTGTTTCACGTTTCAAGATTGTCAGTTGGCCCCCACCTTGGAAGAATTTGAGCAGATCTTGGGCTTGCCATTGGAAAAAGAAGAGCCATACCTCTTTATAGGCCACCATGCATCTATGCCAACCATAGCAGACATCTTGAAGATTCATGTGAAGGATCTGCAAAAAGCAAAGCAAAATAGGAAAGGAACAGAGGGATACCCAAGGAAATATTTAGAAGAACACATGCACCACCTAGCCAAGGTTGAAGACTGGAATACCTTTATGGATGTGTTAGCCCTCACTATTTATGGCAGCATCCTATTCCCGAGTAATGAAGACTTGATAGATTTTGCAGCAATAGATGTGTTTCTCGCTCGAAGGAATAATGCCGCTAATCGTCCCAACTCTTCTTGCGATGTTTATTATACTCGAATTTCTGCCATGAAAAGAAGGGTAAGCGGATCTTATGTTGTCTACCGATGTTATTCGTATGGCTTACAAGTCACATGTTTAAGAGGGGCTGCGAGGATCCATGTCCCATTACAAGTCTCAAGATGCTCCAGTTGAAAACCAGGAATGGCCGCGAATGGGCCGAAGAATTGGCCAAACTTGAGGAAAAGAAAATTGTATAGTACCCACAGCGTAAAGAATGGCAAACAGTGGTCTATCAGTGTGAAGGTTTTCCTAATGTTCCTCTCATGGGTACTCGGGGATGCATTAACTATAATCATGCCCTGGCATTGCGACAACTAGGTTATCCCATGATGGGGCCACCATCAGAATTGGAAACCGCTCCTTTTGTCTGTGATATGCAAATGGAGTGTACTGAGACACTTAGGAGAGTGTGAGACGCTTGGAAGAAAGTTATTAGAAAGAGTAAAGAGGTGGGAGTCAGAAGCCGCGGAGTTAAAGAAAGTTACAGGCAGTGGGTCAAGAACAGGGCGCAGGAAGTTAAATTACCCTTTAAAATCCCAGTAACCTCTACAGTCAGTAAGTCTCTACCTTCGACTTTAATAGAAGATGAAGAAATAAGAGAAAAGTTAGTTGAAACCAACAAAGAAAAAAAAAGAAAATTAGAGGCGAGTTGGAAAAGGTTCGCTGGGCATGTGCGGTTTTTAAGGCGTGAAAATCTTTGAGAAAAACGATGCTCTCGAAAAAGCAAACAAAAGGCAATAGACAGAGCAAGATAGTATGTCAAAAATCAAAAAATATTTGGAAGCTACAAATAAGGAACTAAGGCTCCGAGGGCAGGAAAGAGATAAGGCTCTGACAGAAAATCAACAACTCAAGGAGCTGCTCGTAATTGCCAAAGCAGCACAGAATAAGGCTCTTCAGCAAGCAGATAGTATGAGGCAACAAGTGGAGACAATGTCAACCAGATATGAAGACATGATCAGAATTGAGAGGTTGCGCACTGTCGAGGAGATTGCAGGGTATGAAGCAGCATTGTGACAGGGACAGGAGGACTTGCAGAAAATGATAGATCATGCAAGACAATAAGACGAGGACATTAATGGATGGAAAGAAGAAGTCCATTTTTGGAGAGACCAATTCTCGAAGCTGGCATGCCTAACCAACACGGCAATCGCAGACATTCCATATTACTTAAAGGTGGCGGATAAGATGGTCGACCCTCTTAAGACTCCGGCAGAGATTAATGACTTCATTGAGTATTGCAAAAATCTTATTGGGCAAATGAAGCAGATGAACAGGGTGCAGTCATTTGAGAATGAGGAATTAGACTAGACAATGATGTATTTCAAGTAGAGTGAAAATGATGTATTCCTCTTAAATAATGTTGATGATTCTTTTCCAATTGAATAAAGTATGCCTTTTTGTTCTTCTGATCCTATGTTGCACTGAAGATCCATTACTTTTGAACGAGACGTTCTAAGTAATGGTCATGACAAACTTTTAAACGAGACGTTCTAAGAAACAGTCATGACGAGCAAAGATTAAAGATACTCACTCAAATCCGCCCGGCACAAATTAACAATGGTCCTTTAACAAATCAATAATAATCATGATTGTTTTAACAAATTTTACTTTAATTGTTCATAGAAAATTTAAAACCATTGCGCGACCAAGGAAAGAAGACGCCAATCAAACCCGTGTTCACAACACAAGGGCTCGAACAAGGTTGCTTGCAGCAATGGCGGCCGAGAACGAAGGTAGGAACCTAAGTTTGGAAGTAGATGAAGTGAAAGGAAGGGTGAATGAGGTGACAGAATCTCAAAGAAGAATTGAGGAAATGTTGTCGGCTATGAGAGAGACTCTCACCTTGATAGGGGCAGTTGGAGGTACAGGAGTAACCGGGGCGCACTCGCACCCACTGAATACCACTTCCATGAGGACAAACCCTGGAGTCACTACTGAGGTACCTTATGTGGGAGGAACCTCAAACATTGCATCAGTAGTGATTCCTATTGGAGAAGGATATCATTCATTAGAAGGTACTCGCAATGAGGTCCATGGTAATACTAAGTTCACGTGGGAACAGCCACATATGATGACAACTGGATTTCCTACCGGTAATGGACACGCAGCTATTCAAAATGATAAGATAAAAGAAGAGTGGATGGAAAAGATGGAAGAGCAAATTAAGGCGATCAAGGGTCCTAGCACCTACGGTCCCCTTGGGATAGAAGAATTGTGCCCTACTGCTAACATCGTCATCCCCAAGGATTTCAAAGTCCCAGAATTTGTCAAGTATGATGGGAGCACCAATCCCTTTTTTCACCTAAAAACTTATATTACCAAAATGTCCATTTGGTCAAGGGATTGGAAGTTTCTCGTCAATTTCTTTCATGAAAGTTTGACTGGGCCTGCTTTGGAGTGGTGTATCCAACGGGACCTCTCAAAAATCTCCTCTTGGGATGACGGGGCGAATTTATTTATGGGTCAAGATTCGGTTTAATCTAGATACAGCCCCAACCCAGGGAGATTGGGAATATTGCGAAGAAAAATGAAGAGACATTCAAACAATATGCCCAGAGGTGGAGAACTCTTGCAGCCCAAGTGCAACCGCCGTTAACTTTGACTGAGATGTGCTCATACTTCTTGGGAACTTTAGGAGCCCCTTATATTGGGACAATGGCAGGCGCCGCTTATAGAGATTTTGCTGATTTAATTGCTGCTGGAGAAAGAATTAAAATTTTGGTAAAGGCTAGAAAATTGCCAGCTGGCAATAATGAAAGTAGTTTCAAGAAGGGGTTCCCCCCTAAGAAAAAGGAGCCGGAAGTGAGTTACGTGCAGAATCTGCAGCCTTTACGACCTCGATATTCGCCATCCTACCCTATATACCGACCACCCCCATACAACCCAAACATTTACCCTTCTTATCAGACACCTGCACCGTCCCATCTACCTGGCCCAACTGCTCCTCCCGTAAATATACCTCAAACACAGCCATTCCAAATCAATAATATCCCGGTACCTCAGCCATATGCACTAACTCGCCCAATCTATACTCAGTACCCACCTCGGCCTCCGCAAAATTTCTAAAACTACCCACAACCTCGACCAAACTTCCAAAATCAAGGCGGTTTTCGTACCCAAAACCTACCCCCTTTCCCAAAACTGTCCATCTCAAATGCAGATCTATTCCAAAGGCTGTTTGATGCTCACCTCATCTCAGGGAACCCTGTACGTCCCCTACAACCACCATTTCCAGCATGGTACAACCCAAATTTAACTTGCAAGTATCATATGGATATTTCGGGGCACTCAATCGAAGACTGTGAGTCTTTCAAGATGGCGGTAAGAAAGCTTATTGCTTGTGAAAAACTGGACATTTAAGAAGAGGCTGGACCTAGTATTGTCAGCAATCCAATTCCTAATCATGGTGAAAGGAATGTGGTGAATGCTTTAGAGATGGAAGGACCCATAATAAGGAATGCCATGAGCCTGCGTACATCGATGACTCAAATATTTGAGGGGTTGAAGAAAGCAGGTTATGATATCACGGCACCAGCTTCATCAGTAAAAGAAGAGGAGAAGTACGATGAAGAATCAAAATGTGTTTACCATTGTGGGGGAACAGGACATGATATTGAGAACTGTTAGGACTTTAAAGTTCAGCTCCAGGATTTACTCACTTTGGGAATAATATAAGCTGGACAAAGGGTAGCTTCCTTTGAAGAAGTCAGTGTGGTAGAACGCTTTGTGTTGAAGGTGCCACCTCTCAACCAAGCCCCGGCGCCAGGGAGAGTAGTTGTTACGGTCAAGAAGCCAATGCCGTTTGCTTATGATGATACTCACTCAGTACCATGGAATTATGAGGCAAAGGTGGAAATGAAAGGAGTCGGGGAAGAGGCTTCAAAGCCCCAAGTTGCTGAAATACTCCAAGATGAAGGGTATGTGACTAATATAGTTACAAGGAGTGGGCGATGTTATGGCCCAGTAGAAGTAGAAAAGAAAAAGAATGTTAAAGAATGGGGTAAGGAAGAAAGTGCAAGAGAAGAGGAGAGAGGGAAAGAAGAGGAAGAAGAATTTTTGAAGATAATGAAACAGAGTGAATACGATGTGATGGAACAGTTAAAGAAGACTCCAGCAAGGATATCCCTTTTGTCACTCGTTTTGACATCTGAGTTACATCGAAAAGCATTGCTAAGAGTATTGAATGAGGCTTATGTCAAACCCGATGTTACCCCTGAGAATGTTGTCAGCATGGTGGACCCGGTAAAGCACGTCAACATGATCACATTTATGGATAAAGAGATCACCTCTCAGTCTGAGAAAAACCCACGGGCCTTACACATAACCCTTAAATGCAAATGGTATATAGTTGCAAAGGTTTTGATTGATGGGGGGTCTGCGCTAAATATCTTACCAAAGTCGACTCTAACCTTATTGTCGATAAGTGAGGATGAACTGACACCTCGAGAAATGGTAGTGCGAGCCTTTGATGGAAATAGGAGAGGCATTTTAGGAGAGGTGACATTGCCATTAGAGATTGGTCCAAGTAATTTTCGGGTATTGTTCCAAGTTATGAACATTGAGCCTGGTTACACTATGCTCCTGGGGAGACCATGGATCCATGCTGCTGGCGCTGTTCCTTCTACACTACACCAGAATATTAAATACATCGAGAATGGGTCGGTTATTACTATACACAGAGAAGAGGAAATCATGGTGTCAAAACCGATTTCAGTGCCGTATGTGGAAAGTGCAGAGAAAGATGAGGAGAATTTGTGGCATAGCTTTGAGGTAGTTGAAACTGAACTCAGTAGGGGTGAACCCTCAATGCAAACTGTGAATCAGGTGGTGGCCCGAATTATGACTAATAATGGGTACCAGAAAGGAAAAGGCCTGGGCTTAAATTTACAAGGAACTCGGACACCGATTTCACTTCCAGAAAAACTAGACAAGTTTGGATTGGGGTACGAAGCGGCTCTGGAAGAGAGAATGGAGAACATGACTTTGGGGAAAAGGAGTGATAAGGGCGAAATGAAGCATATTCCTCACTGAGGGAAACATTCCCGGCACCAACCAAAGTAATCATGCCTGAAGAAGTCATTCATCCCCAATACCATCTTACTATCAATGCATTGCATGAAGAAAGCCCTGAAGAGTACAAAGCAATCCGGCCTTTCACTGAAGAGGAGCCATTGAAGAACTGGCAATCTGAATCAATAATTGATGTTATTGCTTCCAAGTAATTATCTAGTCATGCTGTAACAAGCAGATATTTATGTCTAGCTATATTTTTATCTTATATTTATGTTATTTGAGACAATTAACTAAATAAAGTTGTATGTTTATTCAGCATTCCTCCGTGTCACTCTCTTTGCTTATCTTCTTTTTACATTTATTAGTTTCCTTTTCTTGTGTTTCTTTAAAAAAAAAAAAAGACTTCCTTCTCTTACTTTATCATTTCTATTCTTTTTTATCTTTTCAACTCCCCATAAATTACTTTCCAGGGATGTGAGTCTTGTAGAGAGTTCGTCTCATGAGCGGAACCTTGAAAACTTGTCAATTGATTCCCCTGCAATGTTTGATGAAGAGGATCCAGGATTTGGTGAAGAGAAAGAGATTGTTGAAGAATTTAAAAAAATACTGGAATACTCAGAGAGGAAGTTTGATGTAGGCAATGAGGTAATAAAAGTAATTAATATGGGAATGGAAGAAGATAAGAAAGAGTTGAGAATAGTAGATAATCCTGAGCGTATAGAAATGGTGGCACTATTGAGGGAGTTCCTTGATGTGTTCGCATGGCCCTATAGAGATATACCTGGATTAGACCCTGAAATAGCGTCACATAAAATTCCATTATATCCAGATGTAGAACCAAAAAGGTAGAAGTTGGGAAGAATGCACCCTGATATGTCACTAAAGATTAAAGAAGAAGTGACTAAGCAATTAGAAGCTAGATTTATAGAGGTGTCAAGACACCCGCAATGGGTAGCAAATATTGTGCCAGTACCAAAGAAGGATGGGAAGGTCAGGATGTGCGTGGATTATAGAGATCTAAATAAAGCCAGTCCAAAAGATGATTTCCCGCTCCCCCATATTGATGTTCTTGTTGACAATACAGTAGGAAATCATAGGTTCTCATTTATGGATGGATATTCTGGGTATAATCAAATCCCCATGGATGTTGATGACAAAGAAAAGATGACTTTTATTACACCTTGGGGAACCTTTTGTTACACAGTAATGTCCTTTGGATTGAAGAATGCTAGGGCTACTTATCAACACGCTATGGTTGCATTATTTCATGATATGATGCATAAAGAAATTGAGGTTTATGTAGATGATATGGTAGCCAAATCCAAAGAAAAGGAAAGTCATGTAGCAGTCTTACGGAGATTATTTGAAAGACTCAGGAAGTATAAGTTGAGGCTCAATCCTAATAAATGCGTTTTCAGAGCATCCACTGGAAAATTACTTGGATTCATCGTTAACAGAGAAGGGATAAAGGTGGATCCGGATAAGGCAAAGGCAATACAAGAGATGCCTCCTCCTAAGACAGAGCGAGAAGTGAGAAGTTTTCTTGGGAGACTTAATTGCATCGCTAGATTCATTACTAACTTGACCAACACTTGTGAGCCTATATTCAAGTTGTTGAAGAAGCATCAGCCGGGTAAATGGGATGAAGAATGTCAAGAAGCTTTTGATAAGATAAAGGCTTATTTGATGAATCCTTTTGTGTTGGTACCCCCTACACCGGGTCGTCCTCTGATATTATATTTAATCGTGCTATCAACCTCAATGGGGGCAATGCTGGGACAGCACGATGAATCAGGGAAAAAGGAGCAGGCGATTTATTACTTGAGTAAGAAGTTTAATGACTGTGAAGCCCGATACATGGCAATGGAAAAGACATGTTGTGCATTAGTATGGACCTCAAAACGGCTAAGGCAGTACATGCTCTATTACACCACTTGGCTGATCTCCCGAATGGACCCTCTGAAGTACATATTTGAAAGCCCTCATGTCTCATTAAGGGTTTCAAAATGGCAAGTGATATTATCAGAGTTCGATATCAAGTACATGACTCAAAAATCCGTCAAAGGAAGTGCAATTGCAGATCATTTAGCTGAAAATCCTCTTGATGGTGGACAACTAATGACATCCGAGTTCCCTGATGAAGAAATATTGATGGCAGAAAGAGAGGAAGGAAAAGAGGAGTCTGCGTGGAAGATGTATTTTGATGGAGCAGTCAATATGTATGGCAGTGGCATAGGAGCTGTTGTTGTCTCGCCAGACGGAAAACAATATCCAGTTGCTATTAAGTTGGATTTTGAGTGCACTAATAATGTTGCGGAATACGAGGCCTGTGCTTGTGGTTTACAAGTAGCAATTGACTTGGGGATCAAGCAATTAAAAGTATTCGGAGATTCGGCACTTATCATTTATCAAGTGAATGGTGAATGGCAAACTAAAGACCCAAAGTTGGTGCCCTATCAAAAGTATTTGACCAAGTTGATCGAGAAGTTTGAAGAGGTGACCTTTCCCATATGGCTCGAGACATGAATCAGTTTAGATGCTTTGGCCACTTTGGCCGTAATGACTAAGTTGGATATCCACAATAATGTCCAACCCATCCAAGTAAAAGTACATAGTGAGCCCGCGTATTGTGCCAATGTGGAGGGTGAGCCAGATGGTAAACCTTGGTATCATGATATCAAGCAGTATATCCAATATAGAGAATACCCAACTAGGGCAAGTGAAGTGAATAAGAAGACTATTCGCCGGTTGGCAATGGCTTTTTTCTTGAATGGGGAAGTTCTATACAAAAAAAGTCATAATGGCACCTTACTCAGATGTGTGGATACTCGAGAAGCTCGTTTAATCATGACTGAAGTCCATGAAGGAATTTGTGGGACTCATGCTAATGGTCATATGATGGCACGAAAAATTTTAAGGAGCGGTTATTATTGGTCCACCATGGAAGCGGACTGCATAGAATATGTTCAAAAGTGCCATAAATGCCAGATATATGCAGATCGAGTCAATGTACCTCCATTCCCCTTGCACAATATGGTATCTCCATGGCCTTTCTCGATGTGAGGAATAGATGTCATTGGGCCAATTAACCCCAAAGCTTCCAACGGTCATCATTTCATTTTAGTAGCAATCGACTATTTCACCAAGTGGGTAAAAGCTTGCTCTTATGCCAATATTACTCAAAGGGTATTTTTGAAATTCCTCAAGAGGGATATTGTCTGCAGATACGGAATCCCAGAGAGGATAATTACAGATAATGCTGCTAATCTCAATGGTGCCAAGATTAAGAAATTCTGTGAAAATTTCAAGATCAAGCATCATAATTCAGCTCCCTATAGGTCTCAGATGAATGGTGCAGTTGAAGCTGCAAATAAGAATGTCAAGAAAATTGTGGCTAAGATGATTGTTAACTACAAGGACTGGCACGAAATGTTACCCTATGCTTTGCACGCGTATTGTACCAATATACGATCAAGCACTGGGACAACGCCTTTCTCCTTGGTATATGGGATGGAAGTTGTCTCTCCCATAGAAATTGAAATTCCTTCTCTAAGAGTATTGATGGAAGCAGAGTTGGAAGAATCTGAATGGGTGAAGACTCGATATGAGCAATTGAATATGATAGAAGAGAAGAGACTGGCAGCTATTTGTCATGGACAGTTGTATCAAAGCAGAATGGCCAAAGCCTTTAATAAAAAAGTCCATCCTAGAGAATTCTGTTCAGGAGATTTAGTATTGAAGAAGATTCTCCCTAATCAAGAGGATGCTAGAGGAAAATGGGCGCCGAGTTATGAGGGTCCTTATATCGTTAAGCAAGTATTTTCTGGAGGGGCTTTAATTTTATAGAATATGGATGGAGAAGAATTGTCAAGGCCAGTAAATACTGATGTTGTCAAGAGATTCTATGCCTAAAAAAAGAAAAAAAAAAAAGAAAAGGAAGCTCGTTAGGTTGAAAACCCGAAAGGGCGGCCTAAGCAAAAGTTAGAGTAAAAAAAAAAAAAAAAAAAAAAAAAGAAAGAGGTCCGTTAGGTCGAAAACCCGAAAGGGCGGCTTAAGCAAAAGTTAGGACAAATAAATAGGTAAAATCTCAAAGGAAGGAGGTCTGAAACTCCAAACTGGGGCAAATTTTTATTCTGCATCCAATTGGCCATACTGGGGGAAAATGTCTAAAAGATTAACGGAAAGATATGTTGAAGAAAGTAGCAACAAAGACAACAGTTGGATTATCAAATGATTGCAGGGAATCAATTGAATGAGGAACAAGGAACCGAAACTGGGGCAAATTTTATTTCCCTTGCAATTTTCTTTTGTTTTCGTCTTTTAAGCATGTGTCTTATCAGATATTCATCATATTACCAAAGTAATGAAAAGAAGTTTGTTCATTTAACGAATTTCTCTCCATACATGAATGCATGTTTAACTCATTAAGTTAAGTCTCAAATAATATAAATTCAAGATCAACAGCTTGATTCTGACATTTCTACAGCAATCCTTCAATGATTGAGCTAGATTGAAAGATCTCAGTAGCTCAAAGTATAGTTTGCAACGTGACATTTGGTCGAAGTGATTTGTTGCCAAGAAGGAAAGGAAGAGTTGAAAAAAAGAATGAAGAAAAAAGGTGAAAAGGATTCTGAGATAGCCAAAGGGTCTGATGAAGAAAAGCCGGTGAACAAGGGTTTGATTGGTCAAAGCTTTCCAAAGTCGCCGCTGGTTCGAATGATTAAAAGAAAGAAAAAAAAAGGGGAAGGAAAGAAAGAGAGAACAAATATAAAAGAAAAAGAGAGAAAAAGAAAGAGAAGAAAAAGAGATTTTAAGGCATTGTCTAACTGTCATGAATGTTTCCATTTCAGCGCATCGGCTCCATGCATTTGCATTTTAAGTTTTTGAGTGCATCAGCTTCTTGCATTTGCATTTTACTTTTGAGCGCATCGGCTCTTGTCTTTTACTTTTTGAGGGCATCGGCTCCCTGTCTTTTAATTCCTGTCTTTTACTTTCGAGCGCATCGGCTCCTTTGTCTTTTATTTCGAGCGCATCGGCTCTCTGTCTTTTACTTTCGAGCGCATCGGCTCCTTGTCTTTTATTTTGAGCGCATCGGCTCCTGTCTTTTACTTTCGAGCGCATCGGCTCCCTGTCTTTTAATTTCTGTCTTTTACTTTCGAGCGCATCGGCTCCTGTCTTTATTTTTGAGCGTATCGGCTCCTGTCCGTTACTTTTGAGCGCATCGGCTCCCTGTCTGTTACTTTTGAGCGCATCGGCTTCCTGTCTTTTAATTTCAAGCTCATCGGCTCCTTTGTCTTTTATTTCGAGCGCATCGGCTCTCTGTCTTTTAATTCCTGTCTTTTACTTTTCGAGCGCATCGGCCCCCAATCTTTTAATTCCTATCTTTTACTTTCAAGGGCATCGGCTCCTGTCTTTTGCTTTTGAGTGCATCGGCCTTTGTCTTTTAAGTTTCTTTCATTGAGCGCATCACTCTTTGCATTGTTTTGTTTCTTTTCGCTCCCGAACAAAATTTGAGTTCATGTCTTTACTCGTTCCTTACCATGATAAAATGAAAAACTACGGTTATTCTTTTTATCTAATAAGAAACAAGTAAAGAGGGGCAACTGTGAACACCCAATTTTGTCCGGGGCGTTTTGTGAATAAAAAAATAAAAAAATAAAAAATAATCTTTTAACCCATTGGTCCATTAACTCGTTAACCCACAACCCATCAGCTATCCTCACACTTAAACTCATCACTTATCCTAAAACAGACTCCATCAGTTATCCTAATCCCTAAGCACTTATCCTAACCATCCCAAACAAACTTATCCTAAACTAACCATAACTCATCCTACCACAAACTTATCCTAAACCAACCTTGGAGTTATCATCAAACCCATCTTAACACAAACTTATCCTATCATAAACTCATCCTAACACAAACTTATCCTATCATAAACTCATCCTAACTCAAACTCATCCTAAACAAACTTATCCTAAACCTCCCATCACTTATCCTAAACAAACTCCTAATCACATTCTAACTCAAACACCTCAGCCTAATCCTCTCCTATAAAACACCTAACCCATGCATCAAGACCATATACACAGAACCTATACTCAGATTACTCACTTTTCAGCCTTAAACGCACCTCTGCTTACTTCTTTCACCCGCGGAGCCATCATCTTCCTCATCACAATCACTGTCTCTCCATTATCAAACACCAACCTTTCCTCCACGGCACCTCTATAACCATCCAACCAAAATCACCCATAGCCATTGAACCCCCATCATCCACCGAGACTGGACCCATTGAGACCACCGTCCCAAACCATCCACGACCCAGCCGTGCGCAGAGCCACCATCACGCCGACCATCTTCTATCCTTACCACCAAGCTTCTCACTTCATCTTCCTCACCATTAACGCCCATCATAGCCACACCACCACCCAACCGAAAAACACTCGTCACAGCCTTCCTCCACGCAACTGGACCAGCCGCTACGCCGGAGTCGACCATGACAGAGCCTGCGTAGCACCGATCACGTGTTGCCGTCGAACCAGGCCAGCCCAGATCCTACAGATCCACTTCCTAAGCCGCATCACGCATCGACCGCCTGCACCAGATCGGTCCGTGCCGACCAGCACCGCTCTCGCCGTTCCACCTAAAAGCGAATCGCTTCATCGCACGCCTCGCAATAAACCGGCACCGCACGATTTCGCCGTTCTCCCTCGCGCCGCGTCGACGCGCGCCGCACAACCAGATGAGACGACCGCTGCACCTCTGCTTCTGCTCACCGCCGGTCATCGTTTGCTCCATTGGAGCTCTCCTTGGTTAGCTCTGCAACATAACAGAGAAGGAACCCCTCCCCTTTTGCTGAACCGTGAGTATCGTTTTTTTTTGCTTTTGAGATTTTTTTTTGTTTTTTTTTTGGGTTCTTTCAGGGAGGTGGGCCTAAGGCAATGAAATTGGGCCAAAAACAAAAACATTAAAGAAAAAAAAAAGGGAAGAAGAAAAGGATAAAAATAAAATATAAGAATAACTTTTTTTTTAAAAAAAATAGTAATAATAATAATAATAGTAATAATAAAAAATGGGTTACCTGAGTTGCGACAGCTTGCTAACCCTTATATTTTGTAGACATCTGAGTTGCGACAGCTTGATGGTTTACATTATTATTATTATTATTATTATTATTATTATTATTATTATTATTATTATTATTATTATTATTTTGTTTTCAATTTTCTTTAAGTTAAATCGCTAATTGATAATTTTAAATAAAAAGTTTTGTAGCAAACTTAATAATCAATGGGTGACGTCTCTAGCGTGACGCGAAGCTTCACTTATTTAATCCTTAATTTGAATAATCGGCGCATGACGAACATTGTTGATTCAAATTTTTAAAGTTTTTAATAAAATCAACCAACCCACCAATTATTTTTAAAGAACTACGTGACTTTGAATTCCTCATTATACCTGAGGATACGTAGTAGCGGGACTCATATTCCGTCAAGCCAAAAATTAAATTTTCATAATTTATTTGTTTATTTCACATATTTTACAAAAGTGGTAAAACAAATATTTTCAAAGATTATTAAGAATTTACATAAATTAATTTAAGGTACCGTCTTAGGACGGGTGTGTTAGGGGTGCTGTGGGATTAAGTTTCCACCCTTCCCTACACATAACCGACTCTCGAATTCAATCTGGTTTCAAAGACTATTTTTCTTGGGTTTTCTAATTTTTCCTAATAAAAAATAAAATTGGTGGTGACTCCTAATTAAATATATTTTAGTTTAAGTTACTATTTTATCGCGATTAATTTCGGTCGTGACAACTTATCTAAAGTGAGTAATTTATTATAAATATAATAAAGTCATTTATGTTTCTTTATTTAATAGTTTAAGTTTTTGAAAGAGTTGATTTTTTATATATTATCAAAATTTTTATGACTAAGTGATTAAGAATTCAATATTTACTATCCTTATTTTTTTTAAATAGTTTTTTAAAATAAAAGCATTTTTAAATTTTAATGTTATGGAGATATAATAAAATCATTTATGTATATTCACTTAACATAATTTACTTTAGAGAAAAAAGTAAAGAATTTTAACTTTTGATAACAAAATAAGAAAATAAATTTTAACAAATCCATAAATTGTTATGCATGTGTATGTATTTCATCATAATATCAATTATTAATTTTTTCATCAATAATTGATATTCTTTACTCTTTTTTCTATAAAGTAAGTGTTCATTTTAGAAGACGTAAAAAAAAAAAAGTGTTCGCTTCAAAGGAATCAAATCCATTCATCTTCACCTTCCGTTTCTCTCTCTGCCAATTTTTGTTTGTTAAAAGATTATTATTGAATCTATTTACAATATATAAAAGTAAACTCTAAATACTGTTAGAAGGACATATGAGCAAATTCAATCTCCGTCAAATAGCCATATCAGACGTTGCTACACTGCCATTCATGGACACTTCATCATAGACAATTGGTCCTCCATTTGACTTTTACAACTTCTCATTAGCCACGTCAACAACCCATTCTCTTCTGTAAGCCCATCTTCTCATCCCTCTTCCATGGAACGCATTGATGCATCAGTTACGAAAGTGAATGACCATGGGCAGTTTCATCCTTGGTAACGCCCATTACTACTTAAAGAGCACCGGTGGCAAACCGCATTAGTGGCTTTAGGATTGCCCTTACTACTAATTTCTCATGGTGAGTGTCAGTTATAAGAATTGTATACGCTCTTTGGTGGGTGGTGTCCATAGTCAAGGACTGGTTTTTATACTGAAGCTTTTGTTGGGCTCTGGGAATTCTTCCAACTCTGGCTTCTGGGGACATGCTTGCGTTGGTATATACCTAACTCTGATCAGATTGCGAATGATGCTCTTTTCCTTTGGTAAATTCCTACTTTATTAGTTTTTTCTTTGTAACCATATCATTCGCTCTGAATTTTATTCTTACTTGGCAGTGTAAGCAACTAACTATTTATAGTTGGGAATCCCTTATACCACGTGGATTTTTGGCTACAACCGGGTATGTCACTGGTTGTAAGTCTCCCTCTATTCCTCTCTCAAAACCTGCTAAATCATTGATCGATAGGAAGGAGAAAACAAGATTGAAAAATTAATTGGTTTAGATTATGGTAAGGTTGGGGCATGACTGAGCTGCAACAGTTGGGGAGTCAGCCTCAAGAGTAGCATATTCTGTGATGTGCTCTTCAAATGGAATCAATGTTCAGAAGCAGAACCCTGTGAATCCATATATAACCATCCTTGTGTATTTGTGTTGATTGATTTTGACAAGACAGACTGATAATATCTCCAACTATAATTTGTTTCATGATAGTGTTACTCCCTTCCTTATGACTGAACAAGCTATTGGATATAACTGTAAATACCAGTGGTGGTGCGAGGGAACCAATAGTGAGTTGTGTCATTGAATTATTGATTATGGTTTATATTAGTCTTTTTCTGCTGTTGCTCCCTACATGGTTGCTGACATGTTTTTTTATCAAATTATATTATAGTAGGAGGGAACTGTTGCCAAAATTTGGTAAGGTCAATCATGAGGCCTTCATTACCATTTCTATTGCCAACACCATCATCATCGGCTTCAAGTTTTGCTTAAGGAAATAATGCTACCTTCTATTTATTCAGATCCGCCAGTGATTATTAGAACTATTAAAGCAAGGAATGTTGCAAATCTTCTTCTTTCTTTCTTTCTTTTGTCATCTGGCATTTATTTTAGGAAGCATTGTTCAATTGAAAGTCCTTTTCTTTTGGTTAGGATAGGTGTTTCTGCAATTTTCGCCCTTGCAGGGTGGTTACTGAAGTGGAGAAGCAAAATTAGGTGAAATAAAATGATACGAAACTTATGTGTATGATTAGCGTCTGACTTCGATTGCTTTCTCTTCTGTTTTAGCCTTTAGCTTTTATGTATCTCTTTGTTCCTTCTAAGATGTTGAAGATCATAACTTGGTAGTAAAATGGTATACGTGATTCAGCCAATTCAAATGCTTGCATACAATGATAAATTGTGAGAGAAAATTATTACATGATGTAAGTCCTATCTAATTATCAAATTAAGCATCTATCATAAACATCAAATATCAGCTCTCAATTTTTCGTTAGCTCAAAGGAGGATTTCACCTTTTCTTTAGTGAGCTTAGTCTAGGTTCAACAATCATGATGATTCCCTCTGAGATAATTAAATTATTCATGGTCCTGGTACTCTCTCATAAAAATTCAAATATGGTTGCAGAGGGGTCTTTTGCGTTGCATCTAATCATTGATACTCCTCTTTGGCTTCTGCTTATTTTAGTCTTTCTCTGCCTCTTTGCTGCCTTTTCTTTCTACAAACGAATCAGTTCCATCAAGTAATCTTCATTTGCTTCTCTCACGTGATAACCATCAAATTTTGTCATTTGGGGAATTTCATTATAACAGGAATTTTCTGCATTTGATTATAATTTACCTCCTGCATAAGCTTGATTATGCACAAGTGTGCGGTTGGTTCTATATGTGTAGAGTTTCCTGTAACCCCAACTTTCAATATTAATAACAGTTTTTAAAAAATATCATTTCACCAAATTACTGCAACAAATGAGTAAACAATTCGTTCTCTTAGTAAAAGTTAATTTCAGTCTAAAAGTTTAGATTATGTGCGGTGCAGCGCGCGAGTCTACATCTACTACAATTAAAGCTCACTCGCAAATTGTCACAATAAATTCAAATTCATCTTAATTAATCGATAAACTACAATTAAGCCAATAGAGCATTCTATCTATCTTATGTTAAATCACTAATGAAGGAGTGATGTAACAAATTCTGGAACTTCATATATTTACATCTTAATTGTTCATTATTTTAAAAAATGGAAATTCCTAAATTAAAAAATAATAATATTAAAATAATAATAATAATAACTGATCGCCTTATTCTTCAGTCCCCATCTTTCCCCATCTTCTCAAACGGATGCTTTTGCAATCTTATCTCCTTGTGAACAGAACGACGACGTTCTGAATGATTCATGGAGTTTTTTTGGAGTTTTAACTATTGACCTATAGGTTTATGAAGTTTTGTATGACTTGCTTTATACAATTGTGATCAATTTAAATTTGCCTTTGTACATCTTTCAGCTTTCATTATATTCTTTTATACTATATATATATATATATGAAGAGAGATCAACTCTAAGAGATCAACTTATATTAAAGTCATCCAATGCTATACGTTATTTTTTTGTTTCCATTTTTCTCCACCCACCCATTCTCTTTTCTCTTACCTTTCCACATTCTCTCACCTTCTTTCCTAAAATTCTCAAATGTGAACACTGAACAGAGTGCGGGACTATTGTATCACCAAATGTGTGAAGAATATTTATACTATATGGAGGCTCAAATTTAATCACGCTACTCTTTCATTAGTGACTTAACATTAATAAAAGAATTTATTGAAGAAATTATTAGGAATTAATTAAGACGATTTTAAAATTTATAATAACAACTTACAAATAAGTTAAAGTTTTAAGATATCTGTATGTTCTCTTTTTTTTTTCCAAAAAGTAACTCTAGTGTACTTTTGAGAATAAAGTTTCTTTAATTTTTTTATTGGTACTTATCACTTACGTTTTATTCTTATAGTACATTCCTCACTCTTAAGAATCTAAATATTTTTTCTATATGTAGACTAACATATATTTTTTCGTTGAAATAAATAATAGTAAAGTGTTTAAAGTAAGTTATATTCATATATATAGTAAGAAGTTGAGAAATATTTAAATATAGTTTTATTCTTTTTATTCATGGAATTTTTTTCGAGTTTTAACTTTTTAAGACCTAAAGGTTTATGGAGTTTTGCATGACTTGCTTTATACAATTGTGATCAATTTGAATTTGTCTTTATATATATATATGTGTGTGTGAAGAATATTTATACAATATGAAGGCTCAAATTTAATCACGCTATTCTTTTATTACTGACTTAACCAAACATTAATAAAAGAATTTATTGAGAAAATTATTAGGAATTAATTAAGACCATTTTAAAATTTATAATAACAACTTACAAATAAGTTAAAATTTAAGATATTTGTATGTATTTTTTTCTCAAAAATTAAGTTTAGTGTATTTTCAAAAATAATGTTCCTTTAATTTTTTTATGGGTGCTTACCAATTACACTTTGTTCTTAAAGTACATTCCTCATTCTTAAGAATCTAAATCTTTTTCTATAGACTAGCATATTTTTTTCGTTGATAAATAATAGTAAAGAGTTTAAAGTAAGTTATATCCATATATAGTAAGAAGTTGAGAAATATTTAAATATAGTTTTATTTTTTTATATTTATATTTAAATATTTAAATATTTAAATGATTAATTAATAATAAATATTTAAAAAAAATAAATACTAAAGTAATAAATTTTACTTATATATATTATAGAATTTATAGATAGATATAGGTAGATTATCTTTATGTATCTATTTATTTATTTACTTTAAAAAATAATTTATTTTCTTACAAAAAAATCTAAAAGATATTTTTTTTCTTTTTTGTGAATATGTACAGCTATTTTCCACCATAGAAATGTTGATAGGGTTCATGCATGTTCTTTATATATTTGTGTGCCAATCTTTTGCTAGTTTCTATCTCATCCTTGTCAGCCAATGGCTATATATGTACATATCACAAAAGAGGAAAAAAAAAGAAAAAAAAGTAATAATACTTACATATATTTATAGATATATTATTTTATATTTATATAATTTTTATTATTTAATTATGATTTTTTTTTTATTTTATTTTATTTATGTACTTATACTATTTTTTTTTTTATCTATACGAGTAATATATACTTATAAAATGTATACCAAACATTACACAAAAAGTAAAAAGCACTAACCCCATTCCATCTCTTGCATGTGCTGATAAGGGATGACATGGAAAATTTGAAATTTCTAGAACCCTCCCTTGAATTAATTTAATAATTGAATTTTTATCTAAAAATTAAATTCAATTAAGTTTAATTAGATTTAAATAAATTTTATATATACACAAGTAAAATAAGAAAGACTTTAACATCAATTCAATTCTTGTTGTGTTACTTTCTAAACAATGAGAAACCAATTTCAATTCTATAGTTTTTCCAAGTTAACTATTTTATCTACAGATCAAATAAATTCCTAAAGTTTTCATATAAATAGTTCCTCTATGCAAATGGAAGTATCATTCTGAGACAGCAACAGAGAAGAACAGTGGAATTCTAGAAAGACATGGCACTTGTAACAACAACTCCAACCGTCAATGAAGGGCCTCTGTTCGCCGAGGTGGACATGGGTTCCGATTTCAACGCCCCCACGGTCCGAGCCACGGTTGTTCAGGCCTCCACCATATTCTACGACACTCCCGCCACTTTAGGTCCCCTTTCCTACTCATCTTGTCTATCCAATCATATGTTACTCTGTTTCTTTGAAATTTTGTTATTTTTTTCTAAGCAATATTTTCTATCTATTTTTTTTTATCTGTTAATCATTTTTTCTTTGGTTAAATTTCCCGTCTTTCTGTGTTTTTGTGTATAAATAACCATCTGGGGTGCTTCAAATTGGTCCAAGTAAAGACCTTTTGGTTTGAAAGCTTATTTTGTTTGAGTGCCCTTTATTGGTTCATGAGTGATCGTCTTTCATTTTGAGCTACACTGTTGTTTCTTAGATAAAATGAAATGAGAATGTTGGATTCTTGGTGTTGAACTGATTTTCTGATGTCTGATGCTTTTAAGTGCAGATAAGGCCGAAAGATTACTGGCTGAAGCAGCTAGCTACGGATCCCAGCTTGTTGTGTTTCCAGAAGCATTTGTGGGTGGCTACCCGCGTGGTTCCAATTTTGGCGTTTCTATTGGAAACCGCACAGCCAAGGGTAGAGAGGAGTTCCGCAAGTATCATTCTGCTGCTATTGATGTGCCTGGTGAGAGCTAAGATCAATGACCCGCTGTTACTGTTTGTTAGAACAATTCCTCTTGATTTCCAACTGGTGCCAGTGTAAATTTGATCAAAACATCTCTTTAAAAAAAAAATGAACAAACATAACATAAAGCATCACAGATGTATAAGTTTCAAAAGCTACTTCCCTATGCCAGTGCTGAGTAAATCTAAGATTTGCTGCTGATGTTAAAGTCTTGTTATTCTATTGTATACATCTATTTCCTTAGTCTAATTGTTGAGCTACCATATACTGGTTATTTATTTATTTATTTTTTTCAAATAAGGAAAGGAATTTGTCTGCTGACACTACTTTATTCAATCCGAGAAGTATGACTCTAAGAGCCAATTTGGTATCACCTTAAAATTGGAGGTGAAAAATCTAGGGATGAGTTTTTCATATAAAAATTTCATCCCTAGAATTTTCACCCTCATTAATTCTAATAGATTCAAGTTACTGCAGGCATACACTTTCCACTAACGTATCTGGTATTGCTGTAGGTCCTGAAGTGGATAGATTGTCAGCAATGGCAGGGAAATATAAAGTATATTTAGTGATGGGTGTCATAGAGAGGGATGGCTACACACTTTATTGTACCGTTCTCTTCTTTGATTCTCAAGGTCGTTACCTAGGAAAGCACAGGAAAGTCATGCCAACAGCATTGGAGCGGATTATCTGGGGATTTGGGGATGGATCAACAATTCCAGTGTTTGAAACTCCCATCGGAAAAATAGGTGCTGCCGTTTGTTGGGAGAACAGGATGCCACTATTAAGGACAGCAATGTATGCTAAAGGTTAGAATTTTTTATATTGGATTTTCATCTTCCAAATTACATGCGTTGTTGTATGACCAACATTACATAAGACCATTTAAAAGTGCCTATGCTTGTACTTGGGTTGGTTGTTTACACCAGCCTTTGTTGGGTTTTGCTAAATCTATGGGGGTTTGTTTAACAGGTGTGGAGATATATTGTGCACCTACAGCTGATTCCAGGGATGTGTGGCAAGCATCAATGACCCATATTGCTCTTGAAGGTGGATGTTTTGTTTTGTCAGCAAACCAGTTCTGTAGAAGGAAGGATTACCCACCCCCTCCAGAGTATGTATTTTCAGGCACAGAAGAGGACCTAACACCAGATTCTGTTGTATGCGCTGGGGGTAGTGTTATTATATCACCATCAGGGGCTGTTCTGGCTGGACCAAATTATGAGGGGGAGGCACTGATCTCAGCAGATCTAGGTATGTCATACTTGTCTGATATTTACACTTGCTGCTTGAACTGTGTTACAATGTTCAGAAGGAGTGTTACTTTCTTTGATGATGTCCAGCAGCAAGGAAGCACAGCTAGTTGGATACGGCAATCAGTTTGCCATTCCGGTATCCAGCACGTTTCTGGTACCATATGCTACTAGATTGTGGGAAATGTGCTAGGAGCTTAGTGAGCTTCAGATTTAGGGGAATGTTAGAATATTAGGATTGTTATTATGTTAGGAGTTTTGTTAGGTTATTAGTCTTATTAGACTAGGCTTATGCTAATAGTACTATGCGAATACTTATCCTGGATTAGTGAGCTTCAGATTTAGGGGAATGTTAGAATATTAGGATTGTTATTATGTTAGGAGTTTTGTTAGGTTATTAGTCTTATTAGACTAGGCTTATGCTAATAGTACTATGCGAATACTTATCCTGGATTACTAATAAATAGGTATTAGGGCTTTGTATTATTTATTAAACACATCTATCATATGTCAAATCTTATCATATCCAAAAAAATATATATATGTTCAAATCTTATATTATTCAGAGGTTTTTTCTTTTCTCCTCCTTTTTCATCTAACCCTATTAGGTATATCCATATAAAAAGAGCTAAAACAACGTATGGAAATGGTCAGCTAAACTAATGGACCTCATTGAGATTGTTTTTGTTTAACTCAACAAATTAATGAAACAACGTGATTCAGTTTGTGTTTAAACTTGAAAGGAGACCAAACTGCACTATTAACACATTACCTTCCCTATCACTTTGAGAGTCTTGGCAAGTATGGTTAGGACTTGGGACTAATAATATGTCTCTTGGGCTCCCTTGAAGGTATTCTATGATGGATTACTTCCTTTATCTACCAGTGTCAAAAGAATTTGCTTTTTTGAGTTGAATGTTACACTGATTCTTGAAAATGATGCGCAGATCTTGGAGAAATAGCAAGAGCTAAGTTTGATTTTGACGTGGTTGGACACTATTCAAGGCCTGAAGTGCTCAACTTGGTTGTTAAGGATCATCCAACAAACCCAGTTACTTTTACATCAACATCGACAAAAATTGAAGACAAGACCAAGTAATTTCTTCCTTTCATGACCAGCAACTTCTGAACCTTCAGTTCTGGACTTGTACACAGTTTTATTCTTTTCTGTCGTCCTTGTATGTTAACTGTTATATCTTAAGTTTGGGCTTACCTAATACAATAAGTACTAGCATTTTGGTCTGGTTTAGATAAACTAATCAGAATAACTTTGGGAACTCGTATTATTTTTCGCTTATTTTCATAAGCTAAGAATTGAAACTTATGAAAATAAGTCTTTGCAAAAGTTAAATCAATATAAGTGATAGTTGTTTTTATTTTTTACTAAATACTTTTAAAACTTGCTTATGTTAGATCGCACTTATAACAATATAACTTATTTAACAAGTTCTACACGAATAAAAACTCATTTAAGTTATTGATCGAAACATGTTCAATTTCATAGAAAAACCTTTGGTTCCACGCAGTATATTGTAATTCATTTGATTGAAGCAGAGTTTTCTGATGGGTATAAATACCTTTTTCTTTTTAACAAAACATGGATTTGTTCTCTAAATTAGATGTGCTAAGTGAATTTAGTCCCTATATATTTATGAGTGACTAATTTTTTTCCTTCAATAACCCAACTCCTTAGCCTTTAGCAATATAATTTAAGGACTAAAATTTACGTGTTTTGAGGGAGAAATAATTGGACTTTTAAATATGTATAATCTAAGGATCAAATGTATGTTTGGTCTCTCTTTTTCACAAGATCTAAATGATGTTACAGATAACGAAGCATTGTTTACCGTAGCTAAATCAACTAGTTGGAAAAAATTCTTTTATAGTAAGTTTGTATTTAAAGTGAACAAGTAAGGGTGTATTTACCTTCAAATTATTTAACAAGTTGAGATCTTTATATACTTTATTAAATTAAAGATGAATATACTATTTACTTATTCAGACTCACGATGTTGTATGGTACTAAATGTTGAGCGGTAGCATAAGATTAGTGTCGTTGAGATGAGGATATTGCGTTGGATGTGTGTTCATACAAAACAAGATAAGATTATGAATGAATATATTAGAGAGAAAGTAGGGGTAGTACTTATTGTGAAAAAGATGAGAAAAATCTTGCCTTAAGTGATTTGGACATGTAAGAAGAAGACTCTTAGAAGACCCTACAAGAAGAGTAGATCAAGTGAAAAATAACCTAATAGTTAGAGGTAGAGAGAGATCAAGAAAGATTATAGGTGAAACGATTAAAAAAGATTTAAATTTATATGACATTTATAAAAACTTGATTTATAATAGAGCATAATGACATCGTTTGATTCATGTAGATAATATCACCTAATGAAAAAAAAAATTAGATATTGATTGTTGGTAACTCTGCCTATGCTGAGCTTTATTGCAAATATCTACATAGCCGGTCCCAAGCCTGAATAAAAGAGGAGGGTTGTGTTAGGCAGTCGACAGTCAACATAAAACTTTGTCGAATCTTTATGACATGGATCAACGAAGTAATTGTGTTAACGCTAGGTCGTTGCCCCTGGCAAGCAACCTTGTTGTATGGCTCGAGTACAAAGTGTCAAATGAGCAAGGACATTTGTATCGCCGCACCGAGTGTAGTGAAAAATAAGCAAGGGTTCCCACATTGTCGTGAACGGGTGTGGGTAAAGAAGCTAGTTCACAAGAGTAAGATGCGTTTTGGAACTTGAAATATAGGCACACTTACAGGTAAATCTATGGAAATAGTTGACACCATGATTAGGAGGAAGATTAATTTTATGTGCTTACAAGAAACTAAGTGGGTTGGAGAAAAGGCAAAGGAACTCGACTCTTCGGGTTTTAAGCTTTGGTACACCGGCAAGGTAAAATCTAGAAACGGGGTAGGTATAATAGTAGATAAGAATTGGAAGAATATGGTTGTGGATGTGAGAAGGCTCGGAAATAGGATCATAGCCTTAAAGTTTGTTGTGGAACAGGAGACTTTTAATGTTATTAGTGCGTATGCACCCCAAGTAAGGTTAGACGAGCACTACAAGATTAAATTTTGGGAGGATTTAGAAGGTTTAATTCAGGGAATACCATTAGGAGAGAAGATTTTTCTAGGAGGGGAACTAAATGGTCATGTGGGGAGCGAATCTAAGGGGTATGAGGGTTTGCATGGGGGTTATGATCTAGGAGTAGCTAATGCAAAGGGCAAAGCGATTTTAGATTTTTCGGTAGCGTTTGATTTTACAATAGCTAACACTTGTTTTAGGAAGCGGGAAGAGCATCTGATCACATATAGAAGTGGGAGTTTTGCTTTCAAATTGATTTCTTTTTAATAAGGAAATCTGATAGAAAGCTTTGCATGGATGCAAAGTCATCCCCTGAGAGAGAGCTTCACTACCCAACACAGGGTTTTGGTTATGGATGTACGGGTCAAGATGAGAGTAAAGAAAAATTATCGAGACAGAGAGCCAAGGATCAAATGGTGGCAATTAAAAGGAGAAAAAAAATGCTTTTTCAGAGGAGGATTATGGAGGAAGAATTTTGGGAAGTACAAGGGAGTGCTAATGATATGTGGGACGAGATGGCTGAAGGGATTAGAAAGGTAGGAAAAGAGACACTCGGTGAATCAAGAGGTTTCGGACTCAAGGATAAAGAATCTTGGTGGTGGGATACAAGTGTACAAGATAAGGTTAAGGTTAAAAAGGAATGTTATAAAGCTTGACATGTATATAAAAATGATGAAAATTGAGAAAAATATAAGGCAGCTAAAAAAGATACTAAGAAGGCAGTGAGCAAGGCGAAAACTAAAGCGTTCAATGGGTTATATCAATCGCTGGGCACCAAAGACGGAGAAAAGAATATCTACAGGGTTGCTAAAAGTAGGGAAAGGAAGACAAGAGACTTGGATCAAGTGAAATGCATTAAGGATGAAGAGGGTAAAGTCTTGGTTACGGAACAAGACATTAAGGATCGATGGAAGGGTTATTTTCACAAGTTATTTAATGAGGAACATGGGACATTAGGGGACTCGGACATTCTAAACACTAGAGAGGAGAACCAAAATAAAACCTTTTATCGTAGAATCAGGGAGTTTTAGGTAAAAGAAGCATTGAAGAAGATGGATAATGAAAAAGCGGTCGGACCGGATAATATACCTATTGAGGTATGGAAGTGCCTAGGAGAGAAAGGTATAAGTTGGATCACAAAGCTGTTTAACGAGATAATGAGGTCTAAGAAAATGTCAAACGAATGGAGGAGAAGCACTTTAATCCTTATTTATAAGAATAAGGGAGATATACAAAACTGTGCAAATTACAGAGGAATTAAGCTCATGAGTCATACCATGAAGTTATGGGAAAGAGTAATTGAACGGAGATTAAGACAATATACTCATATTTCAGAGAATCAATTTAGTTTTATGCCTGCGAGGTCAACTATGGAAGCAATCTATCTTCTACGAAGATTAATGGAGAGGTATCGGAGGAAGCAAAAAGACCTACATATGGTTTTCATTAATCTGGAAAAAGCCTACGATAGGGTACCGAGAGAGGTCTTGTGGAAGGCTTTGGAGAAGAAAGGAGTTTGTATCGCCTATATTCGAGCAATTCAAGATATGTATGATGGGGCTAAAACTAGTGTGAGAACACAGGGTGGGGCCACAGAAGATTTTCCTATAACTATAGGACTACACCAAGAGTCAACTTTAAGTCCATATCTTTTTACCTTGGTCTTGGATGTGCTTACAGCGCATATCCAAGAGTCGGTGCCACAATGCATGCTTTTTGCAGATGATATAGTCTTAGTTGGAGAGTCGAGAGAGGAAACAAATGAGAAGTTAGAGCTATGGAGACGAACTTTGGAAGAACATGACATTCATTTAAGTAGGAGTAAGACGGAGTATATAGAATGTAAGTTCAGTAAGAGGCGTGTTAATGATAGTTTAGCGGTGAAAATTGGAGATCATACAATACCACAAGTCACACAATTTAGGTACCTTGGATCTATCATATAAAATGATAGAGAGATAGAGGGAGATGTAAACCATAGGATTCAAGCTGGATGGATGAAATGGAGGAGTGCTTCAGGAGTTATTTGTGATAGAAAAGTACCTCTCAAGCTTAAGGGTAAATTTTACCGCGATGTTGTATGGTACTGAATGTTGGGCGGTAAAAAGCCAACAAGAGTATAAGATCAGTGTTGCGGAGATGAGAATGTTGCGTTTGATATGTGACCATACAAGACAAGATAGGATTAGAAATGAATGCATTAGAGAGAAAGTAGGGGTAGCACCTATTGTGGAAAAGATGAGAGAATCTCGCCTTAGGTGGTTTGAACATGTAAGGAGAAGACCCTTAGAAGCCCCTGTAAGAAGAGTAAATCAGGTAGATAATAACCCAATAGTTAAAAGTAGAGGAAGACTAAGAAAGACTATAGATGAAACGATTAAAAAGATTTAGATCTGAATAGCATATCTGAAAACTTGATTTATAATAAAGTACAATAACGTCGTTTGATCTATGTAGCTGACCCCATCTAGTGAAAAAAGACTTAATTGTTATTGCTATTGTATTAATTGTTGGTACACTCTTACTTACTCACCATACAACATCAACTAGTTATATGCTTGGTATTTAAGATTGTTTGGAAATGGGTTCGTGCTAAATTATTTTTTTAACACTCATATTACTGCGTTGACGAAGGCTTATTGATCATTAGATTGGGTATGGCCCTACACAATGTTTGATCCAAACGGAGGCAGAATAGAGTACAGAATTCAAATATTTGAATCGTTGGAGTTGGAAATATCCAATAATAATGCTATCTGTCAGGCTGTCATGGCCAGTACTATGTCAATTAAATCACAACTATACATCTCAAATATAATTGTGTCCTCATAATGGCTTTTAGTAGTAGACCCGTTGTTTTTATCTCGTTTGTTTCGAAGCCAAACCAAAAGACTCCATTATTTTCTTTTGGAACTAAGAGCATTTGAAAAAGATGAGTTATTTTTCATTCAGTTATTTTTTAAAAATTAAGTTATTTTATAAAATAATTATTATGTTTGAATAAAATAATTATTTTTTTAAAAAAAATTTACACAAAATTTAATATAAATTTTTTTTTTTATAATTAATAATCATAAATTAAAAATTAAAACTTATAATTTTAATTTATAAATTATTTTTATATTTAGATATATAAATATTATTTTATTCTTAATCAAATAATTTTTTAAAATTATTTTATATTTATTTTAATAATTTAATACATAAATAATTTTTTTATATCATTTAAATAAATCTTATTAACTTAAAATTATTTTACAAATTAATATATTTAAATATAAAATAAATCGATTATAATCGATTATAACAAAATAAAATTAAGATTTTCAAATTTATCAACATAATCTATAATTTTCAGTTTTCTCTGACAAACCTTTAAAGAAAATCCCATGTATGGCAATGCCATTACTAGCCAGCAATACCAGTGGATTTAAAATAGGAAAACCCATTTTTTATTCGGCTGAATATTCAAATAGGAATACTTACAGCATGTTTGGATTACAGTCTACACACACCAAAATGGGGTTTGGGTGTGTAAGCCGAGTGTTCACCCACAAATAATATATTTAGCAAAACTTGGTTGGATTATCTTTGAACATGATTTTAGACCTCAAATCATGGTTTAAATAAAAGTGAAAAAAAGTTACTTCTCCTTTAAGTCAAACCATGATTTGCAAACTATAATAGGAACTTACAGCATGTTACAGTCAACACACACCAAAATGGTGTTTGGATGTGTAAGCCGAGTGTTCATCCACAAATAATATATTTAGCAAAACTTGGTTGGATTATCTTTGAACATGATTTTAGACCTCAAATCATGGTTTAAATATAAGTGAAAAAAGGTTACTTCTCCTTTAAGTCAAACCATGATTTGCAAACTATAATCCACACATGCTATTTACTTGCACATCAAATGGCAATAAAGCCAGAAGTAGCTAGCACAAAACTGTTGTATACGATTCTATTCAATATTTACATTTTTATTGCTATAGCTTTAACAGTTAACACACATACCAATGATAAGCCTTGAACATATTCAATTCAAGAAAACCTCTGGAAAGAAAGCATTTACATTTTGGAACCGAAATAGTAGAAGCTATCTATGAAACTAACTATCAAAACTCTTTTTAACATCCAGATTTTCTTCCTGCAGCTTCTTGTTTCAAATTGTCACCCTCCAAGGCAAGAGCATTTTCCCCAGCTTCTACACTATTATATTGCAAGGTTAATGGTTGACCATTTCTCTGAACAGGATTAGGACATGACATACAGTCTTGAGGACCCAAGACAGAGCTATAGCTCTCAGTTTCATCCTTATCATCTTGTATCTGAGCTCCTGAGAGAAATGCAACTAACCTTTGCGGATCAAAATGATCAGAACTTTCCTGAATATTTATACCAAAATCCCTCTTCCTACAACTTGTAGTTCCCTTGTTGAAGCAAATACTTCTCCACTGAATTTTCTCAGAGAAAGATTTCCTCCCTCTACTTTCTTTGTCAATTGAAACTCTTTTCGAGTCATCTTGAGCGACATTTTCACAAGCATAACTCCACTTGTAGCCTCTACTGTCATCATCCATGTTTAATTCGATGGAATGGAGATCACTGTCGTCATCCGAGTCATCTCCTTCATGCTCTATACCATCTCCAACATCCAAATCATTCTCTTTCTCTGCATTTTGGAATCCCCTACAGATTTCATTGAAATAAGACTCAAGCTCCTTGATTTTTTTAAACTCAGGAGAAACTTTCCCATTTTCTTCTTCTTTAGTTCTCATAAAGCCCTCAAGCTCATTTCTCAGCTTTTCCAGGACAGCATTTTTCTCCTCAAATTGATATTTAGCCTCTGAAAGCTTCATCTGGACTCTTTCCTCACGCAAAACATCTGCTAACTGAAGCATTTCCCTCTCCTTTTCCACCTCTTCTCGAACTTTAGCTGACTCCCTTTTTAGTTCCTCCACCTGTGCTCTGTCTTCCCCAATACCTCTGGCTAGTTCATCACAAATTTGCTCCAGAATCTCTTTTGCACGCTTCTCCCTTTCAAGCTCCTTAGATGCTTTTAAATGGGAAGCTTTTACATTAGCCATTTCTTTGGCTATCTTCTTATTCAACCGTTCAGTTTGCCTTCTTAGCTTCTTCTCCACCTCAAGATCTTCTGCTACATTTTTTATGGCATCATGAATCTTTTCTTGTTCCCTTCTTTTCCAAGCAGCCTTTTCTTCTGCAAAACGCTTTATGACATACTCAATATCATTCTGGCTTGAGTGCTGTTCTTGGATGAGTTGATCAATTTGGTGGCAGACCCGATCAAGCTCGCTACCCAGAGCCAAGATGAGGGGCATGCTTGATGACTGCTGCTCTCTAAGGCACATTTGATTTAAAACCTTTAGAAGCTTCTTTGATGTAGATAGGCCACTTCTAGCTTCCTTCAGACGGTTCTTAACTCCAACCGTGCATTTGCCACAGTTCTTGTTTCTTAGCTGATTTTCTACCTCCTGCATTTCAAGTTTTGAACATAGTTCAGTTTCATCCTTCCCAACAACCAGGAGAAGAGAAAGATTAAGATATCATTATGTGCAATGAAATTTTGTATTAATCAATCAGATCTCCATATATTTTTGCCTGCTGTTTTTTTTTTCTTTTCTTTTTATGACAACCTGCTGTTAATTTCTTAATTGAAATGTAAATCAGTAATCTAAATACAGGAAACCATGTAAATCACATATCATACGGTTCAGAGTGAATAATAACATTGTCATCTTAAACTAAAAGATAAGACTAACGATTTCTTAAGAGCTATAAGGTCATGGTTGTTACTTCAAACCAATATTGATATTTTGAGACGAATAATGCTCAGTGCACAATATTTTGGTGCAGATCACCTCACACTAGAATGAAGTGATAAAGAGTCTAGGTGTATAATAAGAGGTCAGGCTAACTGTAGTATAAAAATAATAAATATGTGAGATAATGTATATGTAACTGTATATAAACAACAATTTAAAAAAACTCATAGCCAACTTCTGTCAAGTGTCATTATTGTAATCCATCGACCATCTTCCTTTTCATCCATTAAATAAAACCCCCAGAAATTAAAAAAAAAGGGGGGGGGGGTCAATAATTGGATGATCATTATGAAAGTAATGATCGGTATGCTTACCACATTTCTAATTGGTTTGATAAATTACTATACACACTCTACCTCAATTAAACTGGCACTGCTATGAGCATCCAGACCCTCCAAGTAGTAATCACCCGAGTGAAGTCGATGAGATAAAGATGGCACTCTTCTTTTGCAGCTATCACCTTCAAACCCTTTCATTCTCTGCACAATCAATTGCAAAGCAAAAAGCACATAGCTAGCTTTATGCCAGACCCCATGAACCAATACAAATGAAAAAGTGACACACTTTGAGATGAATTTACCTCTGAAGTAGGACTGTGCGATGGATCTGACATATGTGACCGCAACAAGCCCGATCTGGACAATCTCACAGCTTTCTCTCTGCTTCTGATCATAGTTTCCTTACAGCTTCTCATTTGGTCCACCACCTCAAAGTCCTTCTTGACCCTTGAAGGAGGCAAATCATTGATTTCCCACAGTGTAGCAGCGAGTTTTCTGGCTGACACAGAAAGTTCCTTGTCTTTGGAGGGTACCCCAGAACCAAAAGAATGCAAAGGTTTTGAGCTGAGTTGGGCATGACCATGCTGAAGCTGATGAGTGGCCATAGAAGGAGAGGTTGTCCTAGTCTTCCACATGGGTACTGGGGTGCTAGACCCTCCTTTCTTCCCCACCAAAATAGCTCTCTTGAATCGGTATCTTCTTACCAAAGAGGAGGAAGAGGAGGAGGAACAACCTCGTTTCCTGATCTTGTTATGGTTGTTCTCTTTGAGACCTTCGTTGAGGTTGAGATTGAGGTTGAGGTTGTTTGTCTGACTCTGACACGAGGGCATGGTGATGATGAAGATTGTGTGCTGGAGTTTGAGGTACCCGAAAATCCCGGATTTGCGTGATTTACATGAGGATTCAGACACGGGATAAGGGCAGTGTGCTAGGTGCACTAAGTTCGTGGGAGCAAGGTGCCAGTTGTGGTCAGTATCATCATCTTTCTTTTCTTCTTTTTTTTTCAATGACTTTTTTGGTAAGATATGGGAATGGAACTATTAGGCCTTGAATTTAGCAAAGTGGGTCATGAAAGATCTTCTTTCTTCTTCTTCTACTGCTACTACTTACTTCTTTTCCTCTCTCGGGGCTTATAATTTGAATGTCTAAAGGGGTTTGAGGACCAAAGAAAGTGGGAACATATCAAAAAATGGAAAGAAACGTTTGAGATGGAAATAAATGGAAGCTCTTAAAGTTGAGTTGTGTTGCCTTGAGAAATATTGTGAGAGGGAAAGACAAAGTGAGTGGAAGAAAGAGAGAGGGAAGGGCACACTGTTTATTGGTCAATTGATTCGTTGGAAAACCCCCCTTAAAAAGACGAGAAAAGATGACGTGGCTGACACGTGAGGGGCAGGTGCATTCAATCAGGGACGTGCATGTGTTTGTGTTAATTAATACTTCAAGGTTCAAAGAATCGTCCATACTAATAGCATGTATTAATGTCTTGATTCTTTGTATTGTATTGATTCATTTCCACTCAATTCCTATTCTATAATATTATGTTTGATACACATGATAGTATAATATAAGATAAGATGATAAGATAATATAAAATATAATAAAGTGGGTAGTGGTGGCGATGGTGGAAGGGTGGCGCGATGGTGATGGTGGTGGCGGTGGTAGTGGAGGTGGTGATAGTGATAGTGGTGGTGGTGGTGGTGGTGGTGGCGGCGGTGGTGGTGGTGGTGATGGTGGCAGCGGCGGTGGCGGTGGTGGTGGTGGCGGTGGGCGGTGGTGGAAGTGGTGGTGATGGTGGTGGTGGCGCGTAGTGGTGGTGATGGTGGCGGGCGGTGGTGGTGGTGGCGGCGTGGTGGTGGTGATGGTGGTGGTGACGGTAGTGGTGGCGGCGTGGTGGTGGTGGTGGTGATGGTGGTGGTGGTGGTGGTGATGGTGGCGGTGGTGGTGGTGGTGATGGTGATAGTGGTGGTGGCGGTGTGATGGTGGTGGTGGTGGTGATGGTGGCGGTGGTGGTGGTGGTGATGGCGGTGGTGAAGGTGGTGGTGATAGTGGTGGTGGTGGTGGTGGTGATGGTGGTGGTGGCGCAAGAGAGATGGGTGATAAAAATAAAATTGAAGATAAGATTGAAATATATATCCTATCATGTCTTATCATATATTAGAGGAGAGGATAGAGTTATCACCTTAGAATAAGATAAAATGACTTGACCTGATTTCATTATACTATTAATTGAATGCACCAAATATTAAATAAGACCTGATAGTATTAATTTATATTATCATATTTTCGTTATACGATGCACCAAACTTAGCCTAATATTTTGCCCTTTGCACCTTACCCCTGATCTCACCAGGAATGTTCCTCAGATCTGTCTATAGCGGATTTCTCACGTCATTTATAACACCATCTTCTTTTTGCCATTAGTCCTTGAAGTTATAAACTGTGTAATTGGATCTATCCATTTCTTTTTTTATATGATTCAAAGATGGTTAATTTATATGAACAAGGTTAATTATTTGTCACGTGTCACCATCTGGAGCATATATTGATGCATTGAATACTAGAGTAATACTAGAGTGATAATTGTCTTCATGATTTGAAGGATAGCAAAAGCAGGATATGGAGATAACCCGAAGACTAGAGTCAAATTAACAGAGATTCTATTGACGTGTTTGAAGATAAGCAGGTAATATAATCCTATCAAAGCAATGTACAAAAGCAAAATAATTTAAAGGAAAGAAAAACAAAAGCAAGCTAGATGTGCTTACTCAGAAAAGAAAAATGTTATGTATACGTGAATTTCACATAGAATAATTATTATCTTACTTTAAATAGTATTTATATTTTTTTAATATCATATTAAAATTAATTAATAAAATATTAATTATTAATTAATAAATATGTATAAATATATAATTCTTTTGACTTGATCTCATTAATTAACTTATATTTATTATTAATTATTTTTTATTAATTACTTTTTTATATACTTATTAACCAATTTTTATATATTATTAATTATAAATTTATATTTTATTAATTAATTTTATGTAGTGTAAAAAATAATATAATTAAAAATAAATAAGATTATGAAAGTTGTTTCACATGTACTCAATCTGTAAAAATAACTTTTTTATGATAAATATTAAAAAAATTGGTTAAAAACAAATGTCAATCATCATATGATAATGAACTGTATATGATACAGTTCTTTTAGGAACTTTAGATGATTGCAGTTCTTTTAAGAATTTTAGATGATGTATGTCCATTTCTTACATATGTTTATATGTCAGAAAAAGAGGATAAATGGGAAAATAAATTAACTTATAATTAAATGATAAAAATTATGTAAAAATAAAATAAAATATATATAAATATCATTATTATTAAGAAAATAAAAAGTTGCACTTGCAGAGATAGGCCTAAAAAAAATTAAAGTACGGAATAATAAGTGAGGTGGCTGTCGAAATCTACTCCAATATGTGTTACTACATCTTAAAACTCCCTATCCATCATATCAACAAGTCACTCACTTCCTTCACACACTCACAGCCACAGGACAGAGAAGTGCACGGGGTGGGGCCTCAACAAACGGCTGGATTTTGCTCATTTACCAAATCTAAGTGCCTGTTGCATGAAGGGCCCCACCATGGTTCTTTTGCCTATTCTTATGATTCTTTCTCTTCGAATCCGAAGGGAACATAATAGTGTGGTTTCATTTGGACATTTGGCCGTTATGTCTGTAAGTATGCGGGAACATGCACAGCAATTGCATTTATACCAAGTTTATCTTCTTCTTTCATGGAGCCTGCAGCTTTTATCACTTACTTTGCTGCCTTTGTCTCAGGTCCACGGTATCTTCCTAAGATATACGTATAGCCGCAAGGATAGAACTGAAAAAGCTTTTTGTAGGGGAAGGAAAGATTTTCACACCCAATTTAATTAGCACTAGCAGAGTAGTGGCTAAGAGCATTGACATTGGTGCTTGGAGTTGGTGGCAGGCATTATTTTGGCAAGATAAGAAACTGAGATGGTGAGAAAACATTTATATGGGAGGGGGAAAGGTTGAAAAATTATTAAAGTTCAAAGAAAATAAAATAGGAGCATCATTTGTCAATCTTTCGTCGTTCACGTGTTCAGGTTGTAGAGAAACGTCCTTATTTTAAACATTAATGCCAACAAGTCAAGCAAGATGCAACAGATGCTTTATTTTTTCTTGTTCAACGATTGTGCTAAAGATAGGTTATTAGATTAGACTATTGGAAACTAATAGTTTGGGGGCATTGATGAGGGACAAGTACAATATTAATATACAACATTATGGAGGCAATATTACACAGATTTTTCCAAGTAAGAAGGAAAAGGTAGCAAGAGTTATACACAGTATATTACAAGACATTAAAAATAAAGGGAAAAGCAAAACAGACCATAAGAGTTTGGAATTCAAAAGTAGTCCTCAGTCCTTCCCTTGAAGCCAATTTGCCCAAAAGTGAGGGTTATAAACAGCCCCAGGTGCCACGTAATCAGCCATAACCTGCTCATGACGTTTCCCTCATTTATTAAGTCTTGCCAGAAAAGTTTTGAAATACATACATTATTAGATGTAATTCAACAAAGTTGTATAATATAAGGCCAATAAAGGGCACTGCTGGTCCCATGGTCTAGTGGTCAGGACATTGGACTCTGAATCCAGTAACCCGAGTTCAAATCTCGGTGGGACCTATTTTGCATTTTAGCAATTTTACTACTTCCTTGGTCAGTTTTATTTATATTATGATTATTAATTTTTTATCTCACCTCCAATATTTTACTAAAACATTTTTATAAAATTCGTGTTCTACATTTATGTTTGAGGTGGGGATAAAATGAAAAAATAATATCATTACTATTATCTATTACTATAATAAATATAATAAAGGTGATACACCTTTTTGGTGTCCAACATTTTTTTTCCCATATTTGCCATTACTACTAAACAAAACTCAATTAAAAAAGATGGGTAAAGCAGTAAAAAAATTACTCTTTTACTTGACTGAATTGCTTCTATTTGTTACAATAACTTCCCGTAACTTATTTATGAACAAAACAATTTCAATTTCAAAACATCATTCACATATTGATGCAGATATGCAATTATTGTCTCATTCACTCAAAAAAATAACTTCTAATAACTTCTACAAAGATAAACGATTACAAAGAGATAAACTATTATAAATAAAAAATGCATATTGACAATCACATTAGTACCTGTCAATCCACTAGTTATATATATATATATATATTAAAAAAACGCCCCATCAATCTCAGTCTCTGCATAACTTCTCAAATTAAGATTGTAATCAAACTTTTAAACTGAATTTTTTTTTTTTTGGGTACATAAATTGAAAGTTTTTTTGTTTGGCCAACATAAATTGAAAGTTTAAAACAGAAAAGAAAAACAACAAGCGATGGCCCGCAAATATACTGATAACTAAAACTAAAACTTTGGCCCACTCGAAGAAATGGGCTTAGAACGTTGGACTAGCATTGCATTCTGAGCAGAAGTCCACTTTTTACCATACGTATTTATTTTTTTACCATATGTTTTTAAAATTTAGCAAAAATTCTGACTTAATAAGCCAAAACAGTGCAATATAACTCTGACATAAAATCAAATGACTTTGTATTTCATCTATTATTTTTCCCATGAACTAGTCCTGCCATTTCAATGTTTAAGATTAGAGTCATGTGAATTAAAATATGCAATACTCAACTATTAAGTTTTCTTTTTATGGACAAGAACAGCCTCAGAAGATCCAACACAACTAACTGATTCTTTCCATTTTGTCATTTTTCTTCTCATTTCTTATTTTACTATTATGATTGGCATAAATTAAACTAGAGTAAGAAATGAAACAAAAAGAAAAGGGGTGAGGTGACTAACCAAAATTGTGAAGTAAGAGCAGGAGGAGTGGGGAAGTGAGCAAGCTCAGCTCCAATGCTCTCAAAGAAAAGCCCAGTCAGACTCTTACCGTTGATAACCGGTATGCTAGAGGGTGCTAGCCAACCAATCAACCCAAACCCAATCACATTGAAATCAGTCCGCAGCCAATCCCTCTGGAAGCTTCTCAACCCACCCATCACATCACATAATTCACAAATGTCACCATAATAATTATTCAATTTTTTTAATTTTCAAAACCAAACAAATCAATCTTGTAATAAATTTAATTACCACGTAACCTTCCCACCATCTCCTAATGCCATAGCTTGCCTCAAAGGATTCCTAGCACTCACTGGCGATTTCATAAACCCTGCAAACATATTACAAAACAACGTGTCAGAAGAAGATGCTCTCATCTTGGTCATAGTCTACGTGACATCTGCATGTGATACCTGAGGTGAGACGTGATGAGGTTGATGAAAGCGAAGCTCCACCGAGTCCTACGACGGTAGCAAAGGTGGTTGCCATTTTCGCTTTGCTCTTAGGATTGTTGAGGAATGCCCAACTAAGTTACTGAATCCGAAATATAAGCAAGGTAGTGGTGATGGTGGTTTTTTGGTGTATTATTATTTTGATATTTTTCTACAAAATAGAATCGTTCGAATTAGATTTGGATTGCGTTTGCGTGGATGCGGTTGTTACTCAATAAAGTTGTGCCACATTGGATCCTTTAGGATAAAGCGGGGTCTACATAATCCCTTGGTCATCGATTGAGCAAGATGTTAGACATCATTGAGTCAATAGCAATTATTTGTGTGATTGGATTATCTTAATCCGAGAGGATATAAGAATTCCTCCTATTTGTATCCCAAGTTCATAAAAAACATGCTTTTAAAAATATTAGAAAAATACTTAATTGATTGCACTAGAATCAATTTCCATATTGAAATAGAATTTTGTCTGAAGGATTTCAACAAAAAAAAAATTATATAGGAGGAAGTTCATATCACGTAACATATAAGGGGTTTTTGGTCTGGATAATTACATTTTATTTTTTTTATGAGCAACCTATATCACACGGAAGGAATTTTTACGAAATCCTTTACAAATGAAGTGGTACACGAATCTTTCTATTTCCCAGTCAAAACATAACAAATAAATAATTAAAAAATAAATAAAGACTGTTTAAATCACGTTACAACTCATTTGTAAGTAATTTATTGAGAATTCCTTCATATTTTTGCATTTCCCTTTTTTTTATCATCTTTGAGACTTTGACTATATAAGAAGAATCAAATTTAGGCAAAGAAAATAAAGAATATAGAAAAGGAAAAGTGAAAACAGAGAAATTTAGAATAAATAAATTAATGTCAAAATTTATATGTATTGATTGATCAATGGGGTCCTAAAATTGGCTGAAGTAGATTGATTTAAGGCTCATTGTCTCAAGACCTAAACCCATTCATATGGGCCAAGCAAATAATCATGGACCCACGACCGAACCAATAAATAGATTTAAGATTTGCTTCTCTGATCTGGACTATTATTGTATGGGTTGCTGGTTACAAGCCCTTATGATTGTAACCGGATCTTAACCCTGACCACAACATTTTTTCTAGTTATTTATTATTGTTTTGGGTGTAATAAATGAATTAAAATTACTCTTCAAATATAACTCACCTCATTTGAGTTTGATTTTAGGGAAAATTAAAACCAAGGGACTTTAAGGAGTGATATTTAATTTAAAGGGATAAATAAAGTGAAAATTATTAAGAATAAATTTTCAAATTTTAATTAGATAGAATGACCATTTAATTTTATTTAATAGACAAAAATATATTTAATAAGTAGTTATTAGTTGCCGACTAGTAATTTTAAATTAAATTCTATATAAAAGAAATTTATAAATGATTATTTACTTATTGAATGATCATTTGTTGTCATTAAGTGATTAATATTTTAAATAAAATTTAATATATAAAATACATGAAATTAAAAATAAATTTGTGAATAATTATTCTCTTTTATTAAATAATCATTAAGTGTCACTGGGTGATTAATAATTTTAAATTAAATTTTATATTAAAAAATTTATGAATGATTATTATTTCTTATTAAGTGATCATTTGTTACTAATGAATGGTAATAGCGTTTTAAATGAAATTTAATATATAAAATGCATAAAATTAAGAAAAATTTGTGAATGATTATTATTTTTATTAAGTAATCATTAGTTGTCACTAAATAACTAATGATTTTAAATTAAATTATATATAAAAAAAGTTTACAAATGAAATAGTCATTTATTACCACTAAGTGATTAAGGTTTCAAATAAATTTCAATAAATAAAATACATAAAATTTAAAAAAAATTATGAATGATTATTACTTTTTATTAAGTAATTATTAATTATTATTGAGTGACTAATAATTTTAAATTAATTTTTATATAAAAAAATTGAGAATAACTACTATTTTTTATCAAACGATTATTTGTTGTCACTAAATAATTAATGTCTCAAATGTAAATTTTATTAAATATAATTTTTTTTAATTTTTAAATTAAGATTTAAATGATACTTTTTAATAATTTTATCATTTTTTTGTCGCTTTAGACTAAATGTTCGTTAGTATTAATTTTCCCTTGATTTTATATATCTAATATATGGTACTCGTTCTTCTCAGTCTATTCAACTCGACACCTATAGTAGGACAATTCACTTTCAATACTAGACTAATGAGGCAAAACGAACGATGTTATATTTTATTATGACCGTTATTATTTTTTAATAAAATTATAATCTTTATTTCAAAGTCATGACCTTATCTTTTCTCTTTTAACCAACTCTATATATGGGGAGGATGCTAATATATATCTAATAAGTTTGAGTTTATTAATAAATTTTATTTGATAATATTTATATACAAATTTAAGTATATGTAAAAAGTATTAGTTAAAATTTATAAATTTTTTATATTTATAATTATTCATAATAAAAAATGATAATTTGACTAAATTTTTTGATAAATTTAAGTATTATTAATTAAAATTTATAAAAATTTAAATTTTTATTTGAGTCATTGATTTATTTTAATAATAAATTAATAATCCAAAATTAATAATCCATTTATGAACTCAAAATTTTTGAATTCATTTTAGACTTTTTCCTATGAATAAAACTTAACTCCAGCTATGTTTAGAGGAAACTCTTTTAATTTGTATTTAATTTATTATCACATATCTATTATTTATTTATTTTATTATTATATGTTACTTTTAATTTTATTTAATTAAATTAATTAATATATAATAATAAATTAAATGAGTAATAGACACATAATAATAAATTAAATAAAAATTAAAGAAATTCCCATTAAGTTGGAGGTGGCCTGCTAGCTTTGGGTTTTTCCTGCTAGTTTTTACTTACTTTAGATGTATAATACACCCTGTCTTTTTTTTTTTCATGTTAATATTTTTTTTAAAAGTTAATTTTTTTTAGTTAATTTTTTTTTCAGGTTAATTTTCTTTTTCAAGTTAATTTTTTTATTATTTTTTTCACTCATCATCACTATCACTATTTACCAGTAGGTGGATTCACTCATGCCATCGGTTATCATCATGTAGGCCACCACCTTTTTTCAAATTTATATTGTTTATTTTTTAAGTTGTATAACTATGTAAATAATATAAGTAAAAATAATACAAATTAAAATTATATTAATCCTTATATTTTTTCATAAATAATTATACATATTAAAAATTCTACTTGATTTTAAAGGGTAATATTTACATATAATAAAATCTGTAGAGTTTTTAATATACATAATTATTTATAAAAAATATAAAAATAAGTATAATTTTAAGCGATATTATTTTAACGATAATTTTTTATATAATTATGTAACTTAAAAATAAAATAATAATTGTATAAACAGTAACTTTAGCTATAAATAATATAATTTTTCGATGATAAATAATATTTTTCAGTAAGAACAATGTGGATTTACATGAATAATATTTTTTTGATATAAACAATATTTTTTCAACATAAATAATATTTTTTACGTAAACAATATTTTCAGTAAAGATAATAAATAGTGATGATAAACAATATAACAAATTATAAATTATTAATCATAATCGTTAATATACTTTTTAACATAATTAATAATTAAGATACATCAAATATATTATACATTCTACATAATAGAGTGTATATTAAAAATGACCCTAAGTTAAAATAAACTTCTATCCTTCCCTGTATATAGTCCTCGTTCTAACTTCTGTCCTTCTCCATTTAGTCCTAGTTCTAACTTCTGTCCTTCTCCTGTATATAGTCCTCATTCTTCTCAGTCTATTCAACTCGACGCCAATAGTAGGACAAAAGAGCTTACATAGACTAATGAAGCAAAACGATGTTATATTTTATTATGACTATTGTTTTTTGTTAATAAAAATATAATATTTATTTCAAAATCATAGTTTTTTCTTCGACGTTATCTTTTCTCTTTGTTGAGTCTTTATTTCAAAATCACGTTTTCTTTGACGTTAATCTTTATTTACACACAATAAAATTTATAAAATTTTTAATACGCATAATTATTTATAAAAAAATATAAAAATTAATATAATTTTAATTGATATTATTTTAACGATAATTTTTTATATAATTATGTAACTTAAAAATAAAATAATAATTATGTAAACAATAAATTCCAATTATGAATAGTATAACTTTTCAGTGATAAATAATATTTTTCAGCAAGAACAATGTAGATTCTGAATGAACAATATTTTTTTAACATAAATAATATTTTTTATATAAATAATATTTTTCAATGTAAATAGTATTTTTATCGGAGACAATAAATAATAATGATACAAAGGTTATAAATCATTAATCATAACTATTAATATACTTTTTAACATAATCAATAACTGTTAATGTACTTTTTAACATAATCAATAATTAAAATATACCAAATACACTATACACCCTACATATCAAAATGTATATTAAAAATGACCCTAAGTTAAAATAAACTTCTGTCCTTCCCCTGTATATAGTCCTGGTTCTTCTCAGTCTATTCAACTCGACGCCAATAGTAGGACATCAGTCTATTCAACTCGACGCCAATAGTGGGACAAAAGAGCTTACATAGACTAATGAAGCAAAACGATGTTATATTTTATTATGACTATTATTTTTTCTTAATAAAAATATAATCTTTATTTCAAAATCATAGTTTTTTCTTTGACGTTATCTTTTCTCTTTGTACCAACTACTTGTACATTACGTTTTAAAAAATATTAACAACACATTTTTCATATAATATTTTTAACAAATTTTTATTCATTTGGCCACGTTTCACCTTTCTTTTATATTACGACTAATAACTTGTAATCTCACTCTTCACTTCACTTTTTTTTTTTTTTAAATTCCACCAAAACAGCGAAACCAAACCGACCTACCCACATGCACTTCTTTTCCCTTGTCGTTCAATTCGTTCAATTGTGCAACTCTTTCTATCTTTTTTTTATTTTTCCTTTTTCACAGCACCAAAAAACCGTTTTTTTTTACGTTCATTATACAACCTTTTGCATAAGGTGAATAAATATTCACTTTTGTTTCATTTATTTTTTGTTTTTAAAAATGATATTCTTACATTATTATTTATAAAATATCATTTTTTATATTATTTTTTAATAATTATGATTAAGTGAAAAAAGATAAGAAAAAAAGAAAAAGATGATCTTACATCTCTAAAAAAATATAGGTATTATACACATCTTTTTTAAGAGTATATAATTAAGAGAGAAAAAATAAAAAAAATAAATATAATAAATAATATTAAATGAAGTATGAAAAGAAATATACGATTTGTTTTGATAAGAATATTAAAATTAAAAAAAAATAATATAATTAATGGTATAAATAGTAATGTAAAAAGTGACGTGAAAGAAAAATAATATAAAAAATTATGATTATTTATCTTTGTAGCAACTTCTTTTCATATTCACCTAGTAATTGATGGGCAACTTTTTTTTAATTTCTGATTTGTCTTTTAACAATTTCTTAAAAAAAATTAAAATTTTTAATTCACTTTTATTATATTTTTTATCTGCAACTTTTTTTATTTACTTAGTGAGTAATGGAACACTTTTTTTATTAAAACTTTATTTTGAATAAAAAAGAATACTTTTTAAGTAAACTCATATAGCAAGTAAATAAGTCAGTGTAAACAAGATGAACAACATGGTCCAATGAATGAAAATGTGTTAGGAAGAGTGTGAAAAAAATGTATTGCTAACATTTATCTTGAATTTTAGTTGCTCTTATCTTTTCTTTCTCCACCATCTGTTGCAAAGTGTGATGGTTCCTAATTTTTTTGGTGTGCAACTTCACTTTAGCTCCTTATTTTATGATGCACATTACTTACTACTTGTTCCCGTTTGTTTTTCACGTTGGAAAGCAAGCAGTGTTATTTCTATTTTTCTGCACACTAGAGATAATTAATTCCTCTAGTTATTATGTTTACATTGGAAAACGGTAATTTTGGCGTGTAGTGGCTCCTTCTTTCTTGCTTCCCCTTGAAGCACTTTGTGATATCTTTATCCAACTTTTTCACCAGGTTGTACTATCAATATATATAGGTGCTTTAGGGTAGAAGAACCTGTTAAATCTTGATAGATTTTCGCATTTTTCACAAGGCAAAATAATTTTTAAGAAGAGTGTCTTTGACAGGACTCAATCTTTCTTTCTTTTTCTGATATTTTCCAACAACGAGGCCAAAGCATGGTACTCATATGACAAATATACCATAAGCATTAAAGACCAAACTAGCCAGGATAAGTATAGAAATTTTATTGCATTTGTATATAAACCGGGTCGAGTAACCAAATTTATGTTAACATCTTCTAAGTTAAGAGATGAATGAATGAACAAACTTGAAAAATAAAGTAAGTAAGTAAGTAAATTTCCTTCTTATAGCTTTGTAACTAACCATCAAAACCTGAAAACCATGATCTTTGTTTCTCTGTGATCAAACTCAAAACCTCAGAAACCGGCAGCAAAACAACACGAAAGCAATGAATGCGACCAACATAGAAACCACATCCCGTACCTTGTCTCTCCTATGCTTGTTCTCTCTCCTCTCCTTGATCATGCACGAGAACTTCTCAAACCTCTCCTTTGCTCCCACTTCATCCACTCTCTTCCTCTCCCCATTCTCCATCGCCCTTTGCAGAATCACCACACCCTCCTTCCAAGTCACTAGCCTTCCCTCCATATCCTCCATCACGAGGTTCACCTCTCTCACGTGCAACTCTCCCCCAACCTTCCCGCAGCACGTGACCTTCACCACGCACCGCACCATCTCCTTTGACCGTTTGCGCTCCCCCGCCAACACCACCGCGTACAGCACCTCCAGGTCCCTGGTCAGCCAGTGCCGCTGCACCAAAACCGGCTTCCTGCTGGACAGGTTGGCCACGCGCTCCTTGGTGGGGTCCATGAGGATCCAACTCAAGCTCAAGTTCTCTTTCAAGCACTTCATCCACTCATCGTTTTTTCTAACAAACTTGACGGGAGTGGGAACTAACTCGTTCGATTTAAGCACGTCCACCCATAGCGGCGAGGAGAGAAACCATTTCTTTTGTGTTTCAGTTCGTTGGACCCTCGAAAACAAGGGCTTTCCCTGGTAGTATATATCGACGGCGGAGATCAGTTCCGGGGGAGGAGATGACGGACGGTGACGATGATAAGAGAAATGGTGAAGGGAGGGAAATGCGTTGGAGAAGATCGAACGGTGACCGGCGGGGAAGGTTGAGATGACGTGGCTGGCGATGGGGTCCTCCAGGGAGGGCCACGTGGCTGTGCAGATATCCCGCCAGAGATCCTCTTCGGTGCAGAGGCGGCGGAGCTGAGAGGATACGGAGGCGGTGGAGGCCAGGGTGGCGGCGTCGAGTCGGGTGAGGATGTGGGCGTGAATGATGTCGGGGTGCAGGGTTGTAATGCTTGAAGTTGATGAGGTCATGTTTTCAGTTTCATCTGATGGTGCTGAAGTAGAAGCCATAACACTTGGTTTTCTAGTATAGGTAGAAGAGAAGGAAGAAAGATATGTAAATGTAATGGAGTAGTAAATAATATATGTGGTGACAAGGGATGGGTTCTCAAAGGGACTAAAGTAGTGTCTTCTATAAGAAGGCAAGTCATCCCTGGCTGTCAAGTCTACCAACTCCATAACATTCAAACCTTTTGTTTTATTTTCAAATTTGAAGTGTTTTAGTTGCGGTAGCTGCATTATTTGTTCGATTAAAATATTTTAATTTTTATGTATTTTGTAAAAAAAAACAATAATATATAATTTAATTTAATTTCTTTTATATAAATTTATGATATAAATATAATATATATATTTTAGTTGTAGGATAAATATTATTCTTTTAAATAGGAAACATCCTATGGATTTCATATATGTTTGACATTTTTTCTTTCTTTTTGTTTGCATTTCGAAATTATTAGAGAAGAAAGAAACAATTTGATTGTATGTTTAGCATTTTTCTATTTAGAATGAGTTTAGAATCATGAATAAGATTTATTTAAAGTAAATTTTTATTTAAAATAAATAAATAACTATAAAATATATAAATTTATTTTTAAAATAAGTAAATAAATATATATTAATTATTAAATTTTAATAAATTAAAATTATAATATATTTATTTTAAATAAAAAATAAATATAAATATATTTTTATTTATTTATTTTAAAAAAGTTTTTTTCAAGAATCATTTTAAGAGGTATTAATTTATTTAAATTCGTATTTCTTTTGTAACGTTGTTTTTGTCCCTATACAATTATTTTTGGTGAAAATGATAATTGTCATCATTAATTATTGCTTAGTGTCACTTTCGCAAGGCTGCCGCAGCCCGCAGGCAGCCTGCAGCCTGACGCCTGCAAGTTAAAATCAAACTACGAAGTTTCCAATTAAGATAGATAAGATGACTTTATTTCACTTTTATGTTTTATATTTTAATCAAGGCAAATACGTGTATTGTTAAATTTAAAGGCTAGTTATAATACCTGATCAACTCATAAAAAAAAAGTTGTAATATTTGATCAAAATGTATTTGCCCATCTTGTGCAGTATAAACAAACGTTTGGTAGGGAGGAGAAAAAGGTCATTATAAGTCGGAATAATAAAATATAATATTGCACATAAATACGGGGTGTTATAACCAACAATATATATAAGCTGGTAAAGGGGTCTGCCAAATAGTTTAATAAAATATGTGGTTTGGATTAATAAAATTAAAACTCAAATATATTTTAGTTTGAGTTGGGTTGACTTAAATACAGTTAGGTATTTAAGTATAAAATTTTTTAATGATATTATTTTTATACACATAAATTTTATAATGAACTTAAGATAACATATTTAAAAAAATTGAATCCTTTCTACTTTTTTTTTATCATACAGAAAAGAAACAAATGAACTACACAAGCCTAATCCTAACTACACCAATAGCATTAGCTAGAATAATAGATGACAGTTAAGGAGGGCAAAGCTCCCAAGCCACAAACGGTTGATCTGATGAGGAACTATTCTTTGCCAACTAGTTCGAACACTCATTTCCTTCTCTCAAAGTGTGGTTGAATCGAAGATCCCAAGTCCGAGACACCAACCTACAAATGTGATCCACTAAAGGAGCATACGAGTGGAACAAATGAACTCCCTTAGTGACCATGTCCAAAGCCATCTTCGAATCTGATTCACAGACAATAGTTCTATAACCAGCATGTCAAGCTAACTCCAGCCCTCGGCAGATAGCCATAAGCTCAGCCTTCAAATTAGTGTCAATGCCACAGAAGCCAGAGAACCCAGAAAGCCATTCTATATGCATGTTTCTAAATAAACCACCAAACCCAGACCTCCCAAGATTCCCCAAAGAGCTACCATCTACATTTACCTTAATAAAATGCTCCTCAGGTGGAGACTAAACAACGATCCGCTCCTTACTTTGACTGGAGAGTCAAAGGCTTTGAGGATAGTGTTCCTTAATGAACGAATCTTGTTTAGAATGAACCACTGCTCCCATTTCACATCTTCAAAAATGGTTGCATTCTTTGCTTTCCAAATATACCAGCATGTTACCACGAATAATGTACTGTTTGTCCCAGCAATATTAGCCTTGATCCACTCCCTGCAATCAGAGGAGTAGAAAACAGGATCCTGATCCAACTGCAGCATTTCCTAAATCTTGATGGCCTCATGACAGTCACGGAGAGTATGAATATGAGATTCATGAGCAGTACCACACCTATGCCAGGTAGAATCCGAGGAGACATGATGAAGGACACGACACAAATTTGTTGGGAGGTAATCATGTAAAACTAGCCAAAGGAAAAACTTGATATTTTCAAGTAATTTCAGTTTCCAGAGACCAGATCAGCTACCAGAAGGATCACCCTGAGTTACATTCACGTTAGTTAACCACTGATAAGCATCTTTTGCTATGTAAGGACCAGTAGTTGAGCTCCCCCAAATAACTATATCATTTGAAACATCATCTACAAAATGGCTCATCATCTTCATATGAATGTCCACAGGAATTTGAGTAGCAAGAAGTTCAAAATGCCATTCACCATTGCAATAGATATCCTTAACCCGTATGTGGATGTCTTGAATATTAACATAAGATACTAAATTGCCAATATAGTCTTCTTCTAACCACCTGTCATACCAAATAGAAGCTACTCCTTTCCCAATTCTTACCTTGAACCCCGATCTGAGCACAGTAGTAAACTTAAGAATAGAGCTCCAAATATAATAAACACTAGTACAAGGACTAGCATTGAGAATATGAGTGCCTGTCAGGTATTTTGCAGAGAGAAATTGCACCCATAATTTGTTTTGGTTGTGTATAAGATCTTATATATGTTTGCCAAGGAGGGAAACATTAGACTCCCTTGTTGTGTGTATGCCAAGACCACCTTTATTTGTGGCCTGGCCTGAGTAACCTTGTTCCAATTCACCCAATGGCAGGAGTTGCTGCCCCAAATAAACTTTTTGACATAAGCATTGATTTTGACACAGACACCTATTGGAAGCCACAAGTTCTGCATAGAATAAATAGGGATAGCAGCCATAACAGACTTAGCCAATGTCACTCTACCAGCCTTGTTGAGCAAATTCCCCTTCCATCCAGCAAGCCTATCATTAATCTTGTCAAGAATGTAATTGAAATTACTCTTTCTAACTCTCCTTGTCAACATGGGAAATCCCAGATACTTACCAAAATTATAAGTATGATGGAACTCCACTATAGAAGCAAACTTGGAGACTTTGGCACGGGTGACATTCTTAGAAGGCAGAAAACGTGACTTTTGGACATTAACTTTTAAACATAAGGCAAAGCAAAAATCTCGCAGAACCTCCTTCACTAGCTTAACTTGGGAAGTCTTGGCTTGAGTGAAAAGAAGGCAATCATCTGCGAAAAAAAAAATGGGAAATCGCAGGGCCTTCTTTAGCAATATTCACTGGAAGCCACTTTTTGTCTTGCACTTTCTCCTTAATCAACAGGCCCAATTTCTCAATACAGAGAACAAACAGGTATGGGGACATTGGATCGCCTTGTCTCAAACCTCGATTGGGAGCAAAAGGATCTAATTTTTCACTGTTTCATTTCAAAGTTAAGGTAGATGAAGTAATGCAACTCATGATGAGATTAATGGTAGGTTGCGGGAAGCCAAAGTCAAGTAAGGTAAGCCACAAAAAATTCCAATCCACCTGATCATATGCTTTTTCAAAATCAATTTTGAAAAGTAAGAAACCTTTTTTACCTTTCTTATTGTGCATTTGATGAACAACCTCTTGAGCAATAATAGCATTGTCTGCAGTGCCCCTATTTGGAATGAAACTACTTTGGAAAGGGGGTAATGAGATTGTCCAAATGAGGTTTGATCCTGCGCACAAGGACTTTAGAGATGATCTTCAACAAGACATTACACAAATTGGTCTAAAGTCTTTTAAATTGGTAGGGACATTAATCTTGGGGATAAGAACAATAAGAGTTTAAGCCATTTGTTCAACAATCTGCCCCGAAGCAAAGGAATTGGAGATCAACTTCCAAACATCTCTACTAACAATATTCTAATAGGTTCTGAAGAAAATTAGTTGGAATCTGTCCGGCCCTAGAGCTTTATAAGCATGCATCGAGAACAAAGCTTCCTTAACCTCTTGCACAGTAACTGGTTGGAGCAAAGACTAAAACAAGTCGTCACCTACCTGAGGAACATACTACAGCTGCAAGCTTTGAGGATTACAAGAATCATTTGAGTGAAACATATTTTTAAAGAAGGATAAAGCCTCCTGCTTTAGAATCTGTTCGTCATTGCACCAAACACCATTAATATCTAGTCCAGTCACCTTGTTTCTTCTTCTACGGATCACTGTTTGGGTATGGAAAAAATTTTGTATTCCTGTTGCCAAATTTAACCTAATTTTCCCTTGATTTCTGATACCAAATGAGTTCTTCTTGAGCTAAAATATTATTATATTCCTTTTGAAGATCCCTTTCCAACTTAATAAGATCAGAGAAGGGGAAAATATCAAGTTGTCTGTGAACACCTCTTAACCGAGCCTCAAGAAGTCTTTTGTTTCTGAATATGTTACTAAACACTTCTTTATTGAAAATCAGAGACTGATCCTGAATCTTCCTAAGTTTAAACATAGCATTTCCACCTGATTGATTCCAAGTTTGCTTCACCAGACCTCCATAATCAGGATGGGGGATCCAAGCAGCTTGGAAATGGAAGCATTTAGCTCTTGTACTCTGGGATTTATTACAACTAAAAAGGAGCGGGTTGTGATCCAAATCATGGGGAGCCAAGACCTCCACCAGAGCATGTGGAAAAAGAAGGCGTCAATCCACATCTGCCATGCATCTATCCAGTCTTTTCCTGATATGAACCTCATTATGAATATTTTTTCGCCAAGTAAACAACCCTCTTACAGCGTCCATATCCAGAAAGTTACAATTAGCCATCATGTTAGAGAGCAAATGAGCACGCTAAAAGTTAAAGGATCCCCCAAAAACTTTTGATGACCTCAAGACTTCATTCAGGTCCCCAATCAAAACCCAAGGACCACGGATGCTACTGCTCAACATGGTAAGGTGGGCCCATAAATCACAGCGAGTAATAAAAACAGAAGAGGCATATACTGCTGACACAAACCAAGAAATATTACTCTTTGTGATTGAGAAAGTAATAGCTTGAAACATGTTATCCACAAGAGTGAAGGTAAGATCATCTTTGCAAGATAGCACCTAAATGCCTCCCGAGTGCCCACGAGCCTCCTGGATGAAGACGATCTTATATCCCAGGGACGTCCACAAGTTCTCAACATTATGGAAAGCACAATGAGTCTCATAAATAAAGAAAAGAGGTGGGTGATGTACGGAAACAATGTCACAAACATGACGTCTTGTGGTACGCCCCAAGGCTCCATGAATATTCCAAGAGATTATAGATATATCTTGAAACTAATCCATAAACATGTAGAAAGAAAGAGGCAAGAGGGCACAGAGGCAATCAAGCCATATGCACCAAGTGCAACTGGGTCTCTGGAACCATGCTTTGGCAAATTCCCTGTTGAGAAAGGCCATCATCCTATTTAACAATTCCCATAACATTATCTGGAGTTTGCTCCTCATCATCATTCAGAAGAATATATTGGGACTCAGACACCACCTTCATTCGCACCGTAGATTTTGCTCCTCTGCCTAAGTCATGAACGACATGGGTATTATTTTTTGAAGTATCTATGGCTCGGGAAGGCACTGTAGTCATTCCCTTCAACTCAGCTCCTTTGTCCTTCAACGCATGTCAGACAAATTGCTAGTTGGAGTTATCTGCATCTTTCCTCTGTCTCTTATTCTTGGTTTTGGCACTAGAGGTACCCGACGATGGTTGCTTAGACGTACTCGCTGGGTCCCCCAACACCTTTGCTGGTTGAGAATCTATTGCATGGGATAATAAAGAATCCCGAACGGCATGAGATTTATTTTTCTTACTTTTATTATTCGTAACAGATTTGGGTTTTGCCTCATTATTATCCTTGACTTTATTTGACGTGTGATTGTTGCGTTTTTAATATGTGAAATCAGCCAGTCACCATGCAATGGCTCCTGATTTTACGCAACGATCATATTTTCAATAATGCCCGCAAATTCCTCGTGATTCGTTTCCTTATTATTCGCTCCAACAACCTGCGTTGGAGCCACCTCGTTGGAGACTTGCACTACAGGTGGAGTTTGAGGGGTCTCAGGCTTCCTCTTGCAATCCCGCTCTAAGTGTCCATAGCAACCACAAGCCATACAGATACGATGGAGACCCTCATACTCTATCTGATACCAGAAACCTTTCAACCACACCTTTCCCACAATAGGTTTCATGAGATCCACCTCGACACAGACTCTTGCAAAATGACCATGGCGGACATCCAAGGTGTTACTATCAACCTTGATAGGTCTCCCCATTACAGAAGCTAAAGCTAACAATATACTTTCATCATAGTAAAATAAGCTCAAACTTGGAAACCGTATCCATACCATAGTCTTATCAATCTTTGTTGTAGGAGAAATAAAATCTGGGGTCCATGATTGCACTGTGAGATAATGATCAAAGATCATCCAGGGCCCTTCATCCATCACTTTTATACGATCTCTTTCAAAGTCAAACTTTACCATATAGAAATCATTCCCAATGCCCATTATATTGAAGCTAGCAAATAACTTCCATAGTCTCACCAGTCTTTCTTTCATTGTGTTATAATCAATGCTCTTGCCAAGTAGCTTGACTACGAGAGCATCTTACTATGGCGCACAACGGCCATCAAAAACAAAATCTGCGATATGCACCATTGGTTTAAGGGGGTTACCATCTTCATATTCAATCTTTGTAAGGTTATCCTTAAGAAGGTCAACTTTAGGTTTCACAACCAGAGCCTCCTTCTTGCCATCACCATGTCATTGAAGGAGACTTTAACCTTTTTCTCTACGTCATTCATAACATCACCACTGCCGTCAGGTGGTTCCTTGCCGGAAACAGCACCTCCTCCAACATCCACAAAGAAAACAAAACCCTCCATAAGATGGCGTGAATCCTTTCTACTTAGATCAACACATAATAATTATTTTATTTATTTTAAATCAAATTAAATTTTAACAAATTCAATTAAATTTAATAAAATTTCAACTTTAAAAGAAATGAAATTAATGAGATATTAGCATTTTTTATTTTTTATATTTCAATATAAGATTTAATTTACAAATCAAATTAATTTTTATTTTTTTATAATCCAAATACACTCATATTACTTAATTAATACTTTATGTATTTAAATCCTTAACAAAGCCCATAAAATATTTGTCTTATTCTAAAAGCATCCCAAAAAAAAAAAAATTCTCATGGTTGGTTGGCGGACATTTAGGCGAATTCCCTGCAGAATATCTATTGGTCGTTGGCGTAGCTTGGTATGCGTATGCGCCTCCGGTTTAGCTGTCTGCTGTCTGCACTTTGCACTTTGCAATTTGGCCACATATTATGAATCAAAGTTTGTCTTTTTTCTAAAAAATAAATGTTAATAATTAGTTAAAAACAAATTTTCTCTTTAATTATTAATATCTTTTATCAGTTATTTATTTTGCTGAGTTATCAACTTTATAATAAAAATAATAGAAAATAAATAAAAAATAAAACAGAATATTTGAATCCCAATATCCATGCATGCTTGTCCGGAGGTGGTGGACCAATAAAGAATTAGAGACCCTTAGGCCTCAGCTAAAGAAAAATGATATTTCTATATCCTATTTTTTTAAACACTATTTTTATATTATTTTTAAATAGTTATAATTAAGTGAAAAATAATAATAAAAATAATAAAATTAATAATATAAAAAATAATATGAGAGAAAAATATGATATAAAAATCATTGTTGTTAGCTAAATGTTAGGCAGCCAATACCTTCGTAAATGAGCTTTATATGGTTGAATTTTATTTTCAGTGACTAAAAGCACCTGGAGTCAGGCATCAAGTTGATAATTGAACCGAAATTTATAGCTCATCTAAAAAGTATGAGACTTTATAAGTTTATTAAAAATATGAAGTTAGTCACTTTAATTTTGATTCGTTATTATTAATATAATGTTGACTGATAAATCATCGAAATATTATCAGCTAAAAAAATATAGAAATATTTAATTTTTTAAATAAAGTAATTACTTCTAACAGTTTTCAAAACATATATATGACACTATATAATTGACTCATATTGTAAATTTCCACACACTGTTTGTAAATAAAAAATTAATTATTAATTAAAATTAATTTGATTAATGTATCACTTAAAATTAATGAGGATAATCTTTTTTATCTGAAATGAGGATGAAAAATCTAAATTAATGTTATATAAAAACATAAAGTTTTATACTCAGTTTTAATTTATCGTGATTGGCAAAAACTAATGCAAAAGAAGAAATAGAATAATTGATAGAATTTAATTTTAATATATTTTTATTATAAATTTTTTATACTATAAACTAAATATATATTATTATATATGTAATTTTTAAATTAATTATTATAAAAATTAAATATTTTGAATGACATAATAATATATAATTAAATCACAATATAAAAAATTACACTATACAATCAAATTAAATCATAATCGAAATAAGCCGCCCCCCTTATAACATTGCGTGCTTTCAAACAAGTCTCATCCAGTTTGGGAAAAATTTTTTGGTCAAATCCAGGGTGGAATTTGAATTGAAGTTGAAACTACTAAGCAATTAGCCAGTGCATGTGCTTCACACATATTTTGCAGGTCACAGAGTCTTATTGAACCGCACATGATCGTTATTAATATGGTTCGTTGAACATGTTAGTGTATATGGGCCCGCACATGATCGTTATTATGGTTCATTGAACTTGTTAGTATATATGGGCCGGTATTTATTCACCATCACTCATCCCTCTAGGTAACCGGTCAATAAAATCATCTTCATCATCACGTCCTCAAAAATTTTCAAGCCATAGAACATTGAATGGTAAATGTGCTCAGAATGTTTTGTTTTTTTATTTTGCACAGTCAATACATGTGTTGCGAAAATAAAAAGTTCTACTTGTACATGTATGGGTACATGAGTTTTTTTTTTTTTGGTCTTCGGTCAACTAAGTCTTTATAAAATATGTTTGAATAATTAATGTAAATTTTTTTAGTATAATATATTTTAAAATAAAATTTTCAAAATAATAAATTTTATGTTTTGAGAATGTTTATGAAAAATAATTTTCTAAGAATGAGTTTTATTTGAATTATGTTAAGTAAGATTATTTAAGTGTAAATTGCCAAAATGAAAATAATATATATACATTGTGTTTTATCTTTTTTATGTATAAATACGGCTTTATATAACTTATATCATTTTTCGGGAAGCAAATGAGTAACTAACTTATGTCTGCATGTAATGCATGTTAATTAACAAAAGTATTTGTTGATAATGTAACAAAAAACAAATGTATTTGTTGATAAACACCTTATGGAATGGACTCCGTTAAAAATCCAATTAATGGCCGCCTCAATAGAATGTAGCCCTTCAACTTTGAATATTACTAAGGAGTATCAAGTATATATGGACACTGCAAGCGAATCTTATCATGAACTGATATCTCGTGATTGATTTAAATTCTTTAAATTTTATGGTATATTTTTAGAAATTAAGGTGTCATCAGCAATTACTAATAAAAAAATATTTTTAGATAAATTATAATTATTATTATATTTTACTTTTTTTAAATTGCATTAGAAGTGCAAACATTTCAGGTCAAAGAATAAATGCTAACATTTGAATTAAAAAAATAATATTTTATACTCGTGTAATATACGGGATAAATTAAAAAATGTTATAATAAATAAATAAATATATATAATTTAGAGATATAACATCTCATATAGTTTAGATGAATTTGATTAAATTATAGTTTGTAAAATCTACAGTAAAACCCACTCAATTTTTTTTTTTGTTAATCACCTCTTCCCGTGCTATGATGAATATACTAGTATTTTCGTTACCATGAGTATGTGGTAAAGCATAGTAGTAATCTAAGATAAACTTTGAGATGAACTTTGAGTATGTGTTGAAGGTCTCATCGCTTGTTCTTTCTAAAATTCAGAGGTAAAATATAAACTTTGAGGAGATGAAGACCCACCGATGTCGTCATACCTATAAACTTAATCATTTTCAAGGATGAAGACCCATTAACCAAAAAGATGAAGGAAACAAGAATCTCGATATTGTCGTATACAAAAGCTTAATCCTTTTTAGGGATGAAGACCCATCAACCGAAAACGACGAAGGAAACGGAGATGTGGATGGTAACTATTGTACTATAATATTTTGAAGAGATAGACTTTTGTGGAGATGAGCTTCAAATTCGATGGTAGAAGCTTAATCCAGAAGGGCATCGGTGGGTCTTCAAATTTCCCTTCAACGAATCATTTTCATTTCATTGCTATCTCATGTTTTTATTTTTTTTTTCCAACGTGCCATGATTTTTTTAATGTAACGATACATTTGCACTTTCCATTTAAATTGAAGTATGATATGTCACATAATAATTATTGAGAACACGTATTTGTCACATGACAACGTTTTATACATGCACTACCATATTAGAGTGACACATATTATGATTTGAAGATATGTACATTCTCTTTATATTATTATTATTATTATTATTATTATATTATTATTATTATTATATAATTTTTATGTGTTTATTTATTTGAATGTTTTATCAACTTATTATTAAGAGTGTTTAAAAAAATTAATAAATTCTTAGTTTTTTCATAATAAATTACATTTAATTAATTTTACTATATTTTCATGCAAAATTTCAACTCTTATGTAAAGTATGTATTTAATTTTTGTAAATAATATAAAATAATTATACATGAGCAAATATAATAATTTAAAAATATAATTAATTAATTTAGGGTGATGGTACATATATAATATAAATGATATCGAGACACTTATGAAAATTTTAAAATTTTAAGACCATTCATCAATAAAAATAATTAATAACGAAGTCAACTAAAGATAAGTGAGAATTTTTTGAACTTTTTAATATGAATTAATATTCAAATGTATATATGTCAATATAATTAATATGTGACTATAAATTTTTATATTTACATGTGTGAGTAATAAATTTAATTTAAACCTGATGACACATATACACATTCCTTTTAAATTATAACATGGGATGTCACATGTCAGTTATTGGAATCATGTATTTACCACATGACAGATTTTTAAACATATTATTTCATGTCAGAATGACACATGTCAAAATAGGAAGACATGTACCTTTTTTTTATATATTATTATATGATGATTATAAAATACTAAACCTCTTGTTTTGGACCGTGGTCCGAGATCCTATCCGAAAGGATCAACTCGGCGCACGCTCCACCGGACTCCTCCATTAATACCCCGAAAAGGTCTGTAAGACTCTGGATTACGACATTGGACTATATGGTGAGGATCACTGAATCAGCGCAGACTTTTGTAACTGCCAATCAGGATCTTATGAAATTAAAGACTCTGTAACCTCTCCTCGCAATAAATAACCGTAACGTCCATATCCCCATAATACCTGCACTTAATATCACGATTCCAATCATGTTTCATAAAGACCAGGCTAAATCAACCTAATAAGGTAACTGTGATTTTACAACATAAACCTTACTAGTACACGACCTGACTTGAGCGTTGGAGTCTTTTTGTAGGTACCACCCCCATCGATTTAATACGCTTGAGTGCGACTGCACAAGGAGGAAACCACCACATTATACCTCTCACAGGTATCCCTCTGAATCCACTTCAGAATATTGGTGCCGTCTGTGGGAAACTGATAAACTACTATTCCCACATCAACCATGGTAAGCATAAGGTAAAACCAAAGGAGAGGAAGTGCTGCGCATGCTGCCCCTGCCCACGGACAGGGCCCAGTAGCTCAGCGCGACCCTCCTTCTGTTACACCACCAGAAATCTCCGCTGCTAAAAGCAGGCCTGTCCTAGTAGAGACACTCAACGAGGGGCATGAAACCTCAACATCAGCTGAAAGCCCAGTCCCCTTACGAAGGGTCTCTGTCCGGGATAGACTTGTCTTTCCCCCTGCTGGTGGAGAGAATAACGCAAATCAAGGAGTGAGGATCCCAGCACATGCTCGCTTGGGAATCTCAAATGTAGATGTTGACCATGTCTCTCATTATGAGGACAACTCGTAATCCACAATGGTGAGGAATGATATATGAGAAATACTACCTCAACAGACTGCGTTGATAGACAACTAACGACGTCAGTTAGAAGAATAACGTCGTCGCTTGAAAAATTTAGAAAGATTTGTATGCGTTGAAAATGAGGGCGGAGAGCGAATCGCAATCCAGCTTGCTGGCGCCGGGATCATCGGAAATAATGACCCAGCCCTCGGCCGTCAGCAGCAATTCTCAAACCCTCTAATGGCGTACAGGATCCCAAGAAACTTCAAACCTCCAAGCAATTTGGAGCCCTATGATGGGACCACGGATCTACAGGAGCATTTGGATGCCTATACTCAATCCATGCAGCTTTACAGGTACACCCCGGAATTGCTATGCCGCACTTTCCCACTATTTTTGAAGAAGGATGCTCTCCTCTGGTTCGTTACTTTACGAATGAAAATTACAGGATGGGAGGACCTCACACAACGTTTCTTGCTATACTATACTACTGCCAATGAATGATCGAAGTCGATTGATTCTCTTTCTGGAATTCGCCAAGGGAGTAATGAATCTTTGCGCGAGTACATTAAGAGGTTCAGTTATGCTTGTGTGGGTATAGAAAGTCTTGATGACAGGATAGTCCTCCATTACGCTAGGAATGGTCTCCGGACTGATTTAGATTTCTTCCGGTCACTTGCCAAAAAGAAACTAGCCAGTTTAGATGAATTCCACTTGAGGGCAGACAAATATGTTAAATTGGAGGAAATTACCAGGGCTAAAGAGAGCCTAGAAAAAGGTGAACCGGTTCGTCAGAAAAAGAATTAAAACTCCAACCAACCCCAGGATTCCTCCAAGAGTGAGCGGTATAAGCTCAAGTATTCTGAGTATACTCCTTTAAACACCCCTTGAGAGACAAACTTGTAGGAGGTCCTTCAAATCGAGTTCCAGGATATCAAGAGGCCATCACCCGTAAAAAAGCAATCACAAAGGAATCATTCGAAACATTGCAAGTGACATAACAGTTACGCTCATGAAACAGAAGATTGTTACCAGCTTCGGGATGTTATCGAGTCCCTGATCAAAGAGGGGCAATTGCAAAAGTACATCAGTGGTTTCCAAGGTAATGGGGATCGCGGAAGATGAAGTGATTGGAGACAAAGCCGTAGCCCACGACGGAGTCCAAACTAGCACCGACAAAGAACCTGAAGTCCCGTCGGAAGAACTCAGAGCCCTGCCAGAAGATTCTGAACCCCGCCATGCCGAGATGTGAAGAACAAGCAAGATCAAAATCGGGATACTCAAGGCGGAGGTTTCAGAAAAGAGAGACTTATCTATACCATCTTCGTAGGGTTTGCAGGCGGCGATTTATCTAATAATTCCTAGAAGAAAGCACTCCGGACAGTAGTCTTGAGCGTATCAAGTTCCTCGCAGAGACCACATGTCGAAGACAGTGATGCACCGCCTATTTCCTTCTCAAAAAAAGACTACGGTAATATTATTGGAGATCATGATGACCCACTAGTCACATCCAGAATAATATCCAACGCTGAATTTTGTCGTATCTTTGTGGACCAGGGGAATTCGACAAATATTATGTTCATGGACGCCTTCAAAAGGCTGGAGTTGCCTTTGTCCACATTAACACCATATGAAGGTGAACTTACCGGCTTCTTCGAAGAAAAGGTTACCCCGGTAGGGTATTTTGAAACTTTCCTGACCTTGAGTGACGACAGCATGTACAGAACCGTAAAGGTGAGATTCCTAGTAGTGGATTATCCATCTGCTTATAACATTATTCTGGGACGTCCTACATTGGACAGTATTACCGCTGTAATCTCCACCGCCCACTAGGCTATAAAATTCATTAACCGGGATAATAAAGTGGTCACGATCAGGGACGATCAGATTGCAGCACGCAAATGTTACAATGATAGCTTGAAAATCAGTAGGGCTTCCAGGAAAATAAAGGCGCGCACGCCCATCCCAGATCACAATCAAGTCAACATCTTAATGATCGACTTGGATGCACATGAGGAAATCAAAGGTACAAGACCCCAGCCTGAAGGAGAATTGATCCCGCTGCAGCTTGGTGATAAACACAACCAAATCACCAAGATAGGTGCAACCCTTGAAGAATAAGATAAGCTTCAGTTGGTAAAGCTTTTGCAGGAAAATAAGGACTTCTTCGCCTAGACATCCGCTGACATGCCTGGGCTTGACCCCGTTTTCATCTGTCATCACTTATCTATTAAGCGAGATGCAAAGCCGGTCTCCCAGAAGAAAAGAAAAGTTAGCCTAGAGAGGCAACAAGTTATTGAGGAGCAAGTCAAAGAACTGTTAAATGACGGCTTCATTAAGGAGATCTCGTATACTACATGGCTCTCGAATGTTATTTTAGTAAAAAAATTAAACGGCAAATGGAGGATATGTATGAACTACACCGACTTGAATAAGGCATGTCCTAAAGATTCATACCCCCTCCCAAATGTAGACAAGTTGGTTGATAGTTCCTCCAATTTTTGACTGCTATCTTTCATGGACGCTTACTCCGGGTACAATTAGATTCCAATGTACCCCGGAGACGAAGATAAAACCGCATTCATCACTGAAAGAGTGAGTTACTGTTACAAGGTAATGCCTTTTGATTTGAAAAATGTCGGAGCCACTTACCAGAGAATGATAAATAGGGTATTTGAAGATCAGATAGGAAAAATGCTAGAACTCTACATTGATGATATGATAGTCAAGACCCCATCATTATGATCACACACGACAGACCTCAAGGAAGTGTTTGCGCAGCTGAGAGCGCATAACATGAGGCTTAATCTAGAAAAATGTGTATTTGGGGTCCAGGCTAAAATTTTTTTGGGGTTCATACTAACTCACAAGGGAATCGAGGCAAACCTCGACAAGTGTAAAGCCGTACTTGAGATGCACAGTCCATAAAATGTGAAAGAAGTACAACAGTTAAATGGACGAATCACGTCTCTCACACGATTCCTAACTAGAGTCTCTCACAAATCCTTCCCACTTTTCAAGTTATTGAAAAAAGGGATAGGGTTCAAGTGGAGGCAGGAATGTGAGGATGCTTTCACGTCCCTAAAAGATATATTGTTATGCCTTCCTATCCTCACAAGATCAGAGTTGGGTGAAATGTTGTACGTGTACCTCTCTGTCCACGAGGAGGCCGTAAGCTCAGTACTTGTCAGAGAAACCGTCGAGGGTCAAAAGTCGGTGTACTTTGTGAGTAAGGTATTGCAAGGCCCCGAGCTCCGATATCAGAAAATTGAGAAGGTTGCATTCGTACTCATTATCACAGCTAGAAGACTGTGACAATATTTCCAGTGTCATCCAGTAGTGGTAAAGACAGATTAACCTATCTGGTAGATATTATACAAACCATACTTAGCAGGGAAGTTGATTGCATAGTCCATTGAACTCTCCGAGTTCAGGATTACCTACGAACCCAGAGTATCCATCAAGGCACAAGCACTCTCGGACTTCGTAGCCAAACTCACTTCAGAAACCGGTGACTCCGACGAAACAATGGACCGTGTTCGTTGATGGGTCTTTAAACCCAAAGGGAAGTGGCGCTGGAGTAATCTTAGAGAACCCCGAAGGAGTTACCATAGAAAACTCCCTTAGGTTCGAATTCCCTACCCTGAACAATCAGGCGGAATATGAAGTGTGCATCGTTGGACTAACAATGGCCAGAGACTTGGGGGCCACTAGACTTAAACTTTGCAGTGATTCCCGGCTCATAACCTCCCAGATCCGAGATGATTATTAAGCCAAAGAGCTACTCCTGCAGAAATATCTGGCAAGAGTACAAGAACTCCTCACAAGTTTTCAGTCAGTACAGGTGGAACACATCCCACGGGAGTATAACTCGAGGGCCGACCTCTTATCTAAGTTGGCCAGCACTAAGAGTCTAAGTAATAACCATTCAGTAATCCAGGATACCTTCCCACAACCCTCAGTTGCCGATATGACAATTTTTCAGGTCGACTAACAAGAGCGTAACTGGATTACGCCATTGGTGGAATATTTACAGTCTGGCACCTCCTGAGGACCCGAAGGAAGCCTCCAAGCTAAAGAAAATCGCGGTCAGATATACCATCTACAGTGGATAGTTATACAGGCGTAGATTCTCCTTACCCCTCCTCAAATGCCTTGCGTCAAAAAAAGCTGAATAAGTCTTGACAGAGGTCCATGAAGGAAGTTGTGGACACCATCTAGGAGGTAAGACCCTAACTTTGAAGGCACTTAGGGTAGGTTACTACTGGACGACAATGGAAGCAGACTCAATTGCGCATATTCAAGTATGCGACAAATGCCAAAGACATTCAGACCACTATCACACCCCACCAGAAGAACTATCCACGATGTCCATACCCTGGCCTTTTTATCAGTGGGAAATGGACATCCTGGGTCCGTTCCTTCAAGCTCCCGGCCCGGGCAGCTGAAGTTTTTGGTTGTGGTCGTGGATTACTTTACAAAGTGGATTGAGGCCGAGCCCCTGGTCATCATCACCTCGACCAGGATCTAAAAATTTACTTGGCGTCATATTATTACCATATTCGGGGTCCCGGAGTCAATTGTGACAGACAATGGAATGCAGTTTAAAGACAAGGGATTTGAAGAACTACTTGCTGGGCTGAAGATCAAACACCATTGCAGTGCCGTAAAAAATCCCAGGATGAATGGATAGGCCAAAGCCGTAAATCGTATTATCATCCGTGGATTGAAAAGAAGGCTGGATGAAGCAAAAGGAAACTAGGCTGAGCAGTTGGACCACGTTCTATGGGCTTACCGAACAACTCCCTATTCCTCAACAGGAGAAACTCCATTTAAGCTCACTTATGGATGCGTGGCTATGATCTCGGTAGAGATAGAAGAACTAAACTGGTGTCTTCAGAACTTCTCGCCTGATAATAACCCCGGGTTAATCAGAGAAGACTTAGATTTACTGGAAGAAAGGAGACGCATTGCTCACATACGCGAAGCTGCGATCAAGCAAAGAACGGCATCTTGGTATAACTTGAAGGTCATTCTAAGAAGATTCCAGCCGGGCGACTTGGTGCTTCGCAGAGCTGACATCGGCGGAAAAAATGCCTCCCAGGGGAAATTAGCCCCCAACTGGGAAGACCCTTACCGTATCGTGATTAGCACCAGCAAAGGAGCTTATACTCTGGAAACTTTGGCAGGAAAGCCAGTAAAAAATTTTTGGAACGCAGACAAACTCAGAAAGTATTACAGCTAAGTGTCTTCTAAGGCCTAGTCTCCTAGTTTATTTTATGTTTGATCTGCCCCAATTATGGGAGCACATTGTATGGACTCGTTACCTATTTAATGCAGTATTATGCATTTTCTACCAAAGTATTCAAAAGCTTGTGTTTGATGCTTATCTGTGAAGACTTGTTTTGATGATAACAAACGGGAAGCTTAAAATGAAGATGATATATAGATCAAGTCTAAGTTTATAATTGTTTAGCATTAGGACTTAGGATCTATTGTACGGAGCTCACATTGATATCTCGTTGTTTTTTAAAGAAAAGAGGAAAAGTGTTTTAAACTAAGTATCCTTGAAAACATCCTTTTAAAACTCTTTTTTAACTGAGTTATTTGAATAAAGCTTTGCTTATTCGAATAACCATGCTCACGTGGTTTGTTTTCTAAAAGATGTTATTCGAATAACTACCCCGTTATTCAAATAACCAATGCTTTCAGAAATCTGTTTTATAAATGGCTATTCGAATAAACCGTCTCTTATTCGAATAAATGAAGTTTTCAGAACTTAGCCTTGAGTAAGTTATTCAAATAGATCATACACTATTCGAATAAAACCCTTCTTTCAAAACATGTTATTCGAATAGAGGAGTCGTTATTCGAATAAACGTGTGTTTTCATAAACTCTGGTTTTAACAGAGTTATTCGAATAACAGGTTGGTTATTCGAATAACCCATCTTGAATGAGTTTTTTAGAAACAATGTTATTCGAATAAGCCTTCACTTTATTCGAATAAACACGGAACTTGGTTTACGAAAATGGAAAGCAGTGACTTTCAAATTTGTTTTTAAATGACATTAATTATACCCAACGGCTGTTTAACCTAGTTTTCCCTATAAATAGCAAGCCTGGGTCACGTTTTCGATAGCCCATTATTCTGAACTATTTTTTGATTACTCTATCTTTGTGAAAACTATTTTCTACGCTCTTCTTGCTTAAAAACTTTGAGATATTTCTGTGAGAGCTCTATTAGCACTTCAACTTGTATTACATACTCTGTTTGAGAGTTTCTCTTCATCTCTATTTTTTTCTGATAATCTGTATCGAGGGTAAGGTATCCCTCAAGGTTTGTATAAGGGTGAGGTATCCTTGCAGTGAGACTTTAGCACAAGGGTATAGTGTCCTGTGTGTGAAAAGTGCTCTAATTTGTAGCAGTAGCAAGCACCTATTGAAACTTGTATACTTAGTGAAAAATCTCGGTTTTCGAGGATGGACGTAGACCACAAGTGGGTTAATGGTCGAACCGGGATAAATCGTGCACGCTTCTCTTTTCCCTAATCTCTTTATTTTATTGCACATTTATTTTTCTGTTTCTTTATTGCTTTTTTTCTTCTTCTCATTCTTTCTGTGCATTTATTTATTAAGCTTTTAATATTCGTTTTAATTAAAAAGAGGTTTTGTGAAAAAGTTTTTATACTCAATTCACCCCCTCTTGAGTCTTTGGAAGCCACTTGGTAACAAGTGGTATCGAGCTAGACTTCTTGTATAAAGAGCTTAGCGAACTTCAAGAGTATATAGCTTCTTCAAATGGTTTTTCGAAGGATCCTCCATAAAGACCACCCTTTTTCAATGGGGATGGTTACGCATATTGGAAGGAAAGAATGAAAATCTTCATCGAAGCTATTGATCTAGATGTTTGGGATCTTTGTCGAAAATGGCGCTTTTATACCCATACATGAGGTCGATGGTGTAAGGACTGAAACACCACGAAATAAATGGTCTGATGAAGACAAAAGAAAAGTTCAATTTAATTTAAAAGCCAAAAATATTTTTACTACTGCTTTGGGATATGATGAGTTCTTTAGAATTTCAAATTGTAAAACTGCTAAAAAAATGTGGAATACTTTGCAAGTTACCCATGAGGGTACTAGTGAAGTTAAGAGGTCGAGAATCAATTCTCTAACTCGTGAATATGAACTATTCAGAATGAACTAAGGAGAAAGCATTCAGGAAATGCAAAAGAGGTTCACCCACATAGTTAATCATCTTGCATCTTTAGGCAAAAGCTTTTCTAATGAAGATTTGATTAACAAAGTGTTGAGATGTCTTAGCAGGATTTGGCAACCCAAAGTGACAACTATATCCGAATCGAGGGATCTGTCCACAATGACTCTAGCTACCCTCTTTGGAAAACTTCATGAGCACGAGTTGGAGTTGAGCAGATTAAGCCAAAGCGAAGAGAATGATAAAAAGAAAAAGGGAATAGCACTCAAAGCCACTTCTTCATTAATCGACAATGATGATGAAGAAAATGAAGAAGGCTCAGAAAACGTTGAGGTAAGTGAAGAAAATTTAAGTTTGTTGGTTAAAAAGTTTGGTAAATTTCTCAGGAAAAAGGAAACACAAAGAAGACCTCCCTTCCCTCCTAAAAAGACACACTTCAAAGGCGAAGGAGCTTCATCGACTCCAACTTGCTATGAATGTGGCAAACCTGGTCACATGAAAATGGAGTGCCCAGTTTATCAAAAGAAGAAAGAAAATTTTGAAAAGAAGCCCTTCAAGGAAAGAAAAGGAAGAAAAGCCTACATAGCGTGGGATGAAAACGACATGGACTCAACTCGACGATTCGGATAGTGAAGAAGCTCAAGCGTGTCTCATGGCAAAAGGAGATGAAGAAGAAAGCGAAAACGAGGTAAGTTCTAATACTTTATTACCTTCTTACGATGAGTTACAAGATGCTTTTGAGGAATTACATGAAGAATCTTTAAAACTCACAAAAATTATTTCTTCATCTAAGAAAATGATTTCTTCTTTAGAAAAACAAATTATTGTTTTAAATAAAGAAATAGAAGAATTGAAAATTGAAAACGAAACTTTAGGAATCATTGATGCATGCACAAATCATTCTTCACATGCTTCTACTTCTTCTTCTTGTTCTTCATGTCATACACTTGAAAAAGAAAATGAAGATCTAAAGAATACTCTTTCTAAATTCACTTTTGGAAGGGATAACTTAAATATTTTATTAGGAAGACAAAGAGTGGTTTTTCAAAAAGCGGGATAAGTTATAACTTAGAAAAATCAACAAAAACTCTATAAAAATTTCTTTGTGCATCCTAGTATTTCAAGTAGCCCTTTTATTAAATGTTTTTATTGTGGAAGAAAAGGACATAGTGCTTCAACATGTAATGCAAGGAAAAACATAAATACAAAAGTTGGAACAAAAATGGTTTGGGTTCCCAAGGGTACTATACCCAAAACTGACACACAAGGACCCAAGAAAGTTTGGGTACCAAAAGTTAAAAACTAAACTTGTGTTGTAGGTGTGCTTGAAAGCCAGGAGTTCAAATTGGTATCTTGATAGCGGCTGCTCCAAGCACATGACCGGGGATTACTCAAAGTTCACCGCACTTATTCCCAAGAATCATGGACACGTCACTTATGGCGATAATAACAAGGGTAAAATTCTTGGAATCGGCAAAGTCGGTAAGAACCCTAACTCTTCCATTGAAAATGTGCTGCTTGTTGAAGGCTTGAAACATAACTTACTTAATATTAGTCAATTATGTGATAAAGGAAATAAAGTTATATTTGATTCAAACTGTTGCATAATTGAAGATAAAAATGACAAGCATGTTAAATTTATTGGTCATAGAGTAAACAACATCTATATGATTAGTCTTTATGATATATCTTCAAATGATGCGAAATGTCTTTTAAGTAAGAATGATGATTCATGGTTATGGCATAGGAGAATTGCACACATTCACATGGATCACTTAAAGAAGTTGGTCTCTAAAGAGCTAGTAATTGGACTACCCAAGTTTAATTTTATAAAAGATAAATTGTGTGATGCATGTCAAAAGGGTAAACAAATAAAGGTCTCTTTTAAAGCGAAAAATATAGTTTCTACCACTAGACCTTTACAACTTTTGCACATGGATCTGTTTGAACCTTCTAAAACTATGAGCTTTGGTGGGAATTACTATGCTTTAGTGATTGTAGATGATTTTTCTAGGTTTACATGGGCTTTATTTCTTGCAAATAAAAATGATGCATTTCTAGCTTTTAAAAGACTTGCCAAAATTATTCAAAATGAAAAAGATTTTCAAATCTCTTCTATAAGAAGTGACCATGGTGGGGAATTTGAAAATAATGTTTTTGAAAATTACTGTGATGAATATGGCATTAATCATAATTTCTCTGCCCCTAGAACTCCGCAACAAAATAGAGTTGTAGAAAGGAAAAACCGTTCTTTAGAAGAAATGGTGAGAACTATACTTAATGAAGCTGCTCTTCCTAAATACTTTTGGGCGGATGCTGTAAGTACAACTTGTTATGTAATGAACCGAGCCCTTATAAGGCCTATTTTAAAGAAAACCCCATATGAGTTGTATAAGGGAAGAAAGCCTAATGTTTCACACTTTCATGTTTTTGGTTGCAAATATTTTGTTTTAAATAATGGAAAAGATAATTTAGGCAAATTTGATGCTAAGTCTGATGAAGGTATATTTCTTGGCTATTCAAATCATAGTAAAGCCTTTCGCATTTACAATAAAAGAACTATGACTATTGAAGAATCTATATATGTTGCATTTGATGAAACTGACCAAAGTGGATCGAGAAAGGATCTTGTTGTTGATGATGTTGCAGAAATCTTGACGAAAACACACTTGGACAGTAAGGAAAAGGAAATCAAGGAGAAAGAGGATGAACAAAGACAAGAAGATTCGCAAGCTTTGGAACTTCCCAAAGAATGACGAACTTCAAAATATCACTCCCTTGATCAAATTATTAGTGATGTATCTAAAGGTGTAAGTACTCGTAACTCCCTTAGAAATACTTGTAATCACTTAGCGTTTGTTTCTCAAATTGAACCTAAGGATTTAATTGAAGCTTTTGATGATGAACATTGGATCTTAGCTATGCATGAGGAATTAAATCAGTTTGAAAGAAATCAAGTTTGGGAATTAGTTGCTAGACCTAATAATCACCCTATAATTGGAACTAAATGGGTTTTTAGAAACAAACTTGATGAACATGGATTAATAACTAGAAATAAAGCTAGATTGGTTGCTAAAGGGTATAATCAAGAAGAAGGTATAGATTATGAAGAAACCTATGCACCTGTAGCTAGACTAGAAGCTATTAGAATGTTACTTGCTTATGCTTGCATCATGGATTTCAAATTATATCAAATGGATGTTAAGAGCGCTTTTCTAAATGGTTTTATTCAAGAGGAGGTATACGTTGAACAACCTCCAGGTTTTGAAAATCATGAACTACCCAACCATGTTTTTAAACTTAAAAAGGCTCTATATGGCTTAAAGCAAGCTCCTAGAGCTTGGTATGAAAGGTTGAGTAAGTTTCTTTTGGAAAATGGTTTTTCAAGAGGAAAAGTCGACACTACTCTTTTTATTAAAAATAAAAAGCATGACATTCTTCTTGTGCAAGTATATGTGGATGATATTATCTTCGGTGCTACTAATGAATCCCTTTGCAAAGATTTTGCTAAGTCAATGCAGAATGAGTTTGAAATGTCAATGATGGGAAAATTGAACTTCTTCCTCGGACTTCAAATCAAACAAATGGACAAAGGGACTTTCATAAGTCAAACCAAATACTGCAAGGAATTGCTCAAGAGATTCGAAATGGAAAGTGCTAAACACATGGCCACTCCGATGGGCATATCTTGCTAATTGGATAAAGATGAAGGAGGTAAATCAGTAGAAATAACGAAATATAGAGGTATGATTGGATCTCTCCTTTATCTTACGGCTAGTAGGCCCGATATTATGTTTAGTGTGTGCATGTGTGCTAGATATCAGGCAAACCCTAAGGAATCTCACTTAAGTGCTGTCAAACGAATAATAAAATACCTAGTAGGCACTTCACAAATGGGCTTATGGTACCCTAAGGGTGCCTCTTGTAGCCTAATAGGTTATTCTAACTCTGATTTTGCTGGGTGCAAATTGGACAGAAAAAGTACTAGTGGGACATGCCACTTGCTTGGTAGTTCTTTAGTTTCTTGGCATAGCAAAAAACAAAATAGTGTGGCTTTGTTCACCGAAGGTGAATATGTTGCACGGGAGTTGCCGCTCAAATCCTATGGATAAAGCAACAGCTCTTGGACTACGGTCTTCAGCTTGATCACATCCCGATAAGATGTGATAACACTAGTGCAATAAATATCTCTAAGAATCCCATACTGCATTCTAGAACAAAGCATATAGAGATAAGACATCACTTTATCAGAGATCATGTACAAAAATGGGACTGCATTCTTGAATTTGTTGAAACATCTAAGCAACTTGCAGATATCTTTACTAAACCTTAGCAAAAGAAGCATTCTTTTATATTCGAGGAGAATTGGGCATAATTGATCAATCAAATCTTTGAATTGCTTATTTGCTGCTGATCATTACCATGTTTGTATGTCTTAAAATTCATATATGTATATGCTTCTGTGTGAGTTTTTATTCGAATAAGCAAAGCGTTATTCGAATAAACTCATTCTCTGCGTGCTAATATATCAGCCTTATTCGAATAGAATTCAGTTTATTCGAATAAACTGATACATTTGCTTATTTCTGTGTTTTTCATCTCTGCTTATTCGAATAAAACATTCTCTATTCGAATAACCAGAAACCTGCGCTTATCAGTGTTTCTTTCTGCCCTCTGCTTATTCGAATAAACCCCTTTCTATTCGAATAACCAGCGTTTGTTTTTTATCAGTCTCTGTTCTTGATCTCGGTCTATTCGAATAGACCCCAGGTTATTCGAATAACTTGAACCTTGTTTTTATCAGTCTTGACTGATGGGTCTCTGCCTATTCGAATAACTCCATAGTTATTTGAATAAATCTTTCCAGCTAGCCAAAACGCTTGGCTTTCCTAGTCGTTTTATTCAAATAAGAACACCTATTATTCGAATAAACCCTAGCTGCCACACCTCTTCAGTTTCCTACGCGCCTGTCTGTTCACCTTTCTTGCAAGGTTTATTCGAATAAACCTCTGTTTATTCGAATAAACACGGGGATCTTTAAATAAGCCCCTGCGCGCCCAAAGCCTTTCACCCTTCATCTTCTCTACTCTTCTCTGGTTCTTCACTCCTCCCTCTCCAAACGTTTTCACTTTCTGCGTCTCTTCCTCTCTCTCTCTCACACCTTCCTCCATGGCCTCCTCCTCCAGCAAGCGTCCACGCACGAAGAATGCTCCAGGCTCCAACCCGCTTGATCTTCGAAGGCTCTCCTCCAATGAAGAGCACCGTGCGCGCTTCATCTCTTACTTCTGGGAGCGAAACTTGGTTCAACCCAAGTATTTGGATCTATCTTTCTTTCAGTAGCACCGCGGCTTCGACTTCCTGACCCTACTGCAAAACCAAGGAGTTCTTCAGCTTTGTTCTCACCGAGCCACCATCTACCCAGCCTTGGTGAAGATGTTCTTCTGCAATCTGGCGTTTAACGGCCAGAATCTTCTTTCTGAGGTATGTGATCAGAACATAGTGATCACACCACTGGACTGGTCAACTCTGTTCGGGCTGCAGTTCTCCGGCGCCCTTGTTGAAGAGGATGGCACGTCATTCCTTGAAGACTTCAATAAACTTCAAGCAGTTGAAGACCTGCTGAAGCCTGGCCTGGCCCTTCCTGATAAAGGTCTCAATGGTGGAATACTGAAAAGCCAAGATAGGCTTCTGCATTACGCCTATGCTCACATTCTGGCCCCTCGCGGTGGAAACTACGCCTATCTCAGCGAAGAGGACGTCTTCATGCTATGGTTTTTGAAGAATGGTCATCAGGTCAATTGGCTCGTGTTCATCATGAGGCACATGATGCGGGCCAAGGGCAAGGACAAATCAGACCTACCTTATGGCATCATCGTCACTACCTTGCTGAGCAAGTATCCTCAAGTCTTAGAGACTGTGCGGGCCATTGCTCTGACTCATCACAACATCTTTGGCGCTCACACCTTACGGAAGATGAAGATGATTCAAACAGATGAAGGTTGGGTGTACCCAGATGAGGTTGCTGAGGATGAGCTTGACCCTGCTGACACCCCTGCTGCCCCTGCCGCTTCTGCTGATGTACCTGCTGCTGCACCTGCTCCTGTCACTCTGGAACAGATCATGGCCACCTTACAAGACAACCGAGCTTACATGGAACATACCTTCTCTATTCTGTTTGACAGAATAGAAGGCGTTGAACGTGAGGTTGCGGCTCTTCGATCTGCTTCACTTGCTCCTGCACCCGATCTCTTCACCACCACCTCCAGGATGCTTACTTTTAGTTTTCTCTTGTTCTTAGGTTGTTTGTGTTTGGCTCTATGTAATTTTATTTATGGCTTATGTACTTGACTCTCATTTTATTAATGCATAAATAATAATTACTGTTGATCTATTGATTTGAGCCTGTTCCCTTTTCTACACTTTGCTATATGTTTATGGGACTTACCCCTCCTTTTTGCTCATGACAAAAGGGGGAGAAATATTTGATCACTTGCCTTTTATTGAGAAAAGACAGGTATGTTTAAAATAGGATTGGATTCATTTTGAAAGGGGGAGCTGCGCACTTATCTGATATATATATTACCTCTTATTTAAAGAAGGGGAGTAAGCTTTTATACCTTTTTTTTTGTGAATTCCAATTATATGCACTAACGCTTTTCTCATTGATAGTCTTATTGATAGTTTGTCATCATCAAAAAGGGGGAGAATGTGTTTGATGCTTATCTGTGAAGACTTGTTTCGATGATAACAAACGGGAAGCTTAAAATGAAGATGATATATAGATCAAGTCTAAGTTTATAATTGTTTAGCATTAGGACTTAGGATCTATTGTACGGAGCTCACATTGATATCTCGTTGTTTTTTAAAGAAAAGAGGAAAAGTGTTTTAAACTCAGTATCCTTGAAAACATCCTTTTGAAACTCTTTTTTAACTGAGTTATTCGAATAAAGCTTTGCTTATTCGAATAACCATGCTCACGTGGTTTGTTTTCTAAAAGATGTTATTCGAATAACTACCCCATTATTCGAATAACCAATGCTTTCAGAAATCTATTTTATAAATGGCTATTCGAGTAAACCGTCTCTTATTCGAATAAATGAAGTTTTCAGAACTTAGCCTTGAGTAAGTTATTCGAATAGATCATACGTTATTCGAATAAAACCCTTCTTTCAAAACATGTTATTCGAATAGAGGAGTCGTTATTCGAATAAATGTGCATTTTCACAAACTCTAGTTTTAACAGAGTTATTCGAATAACAGGTTGGTTATTCGAATAACCCATCTTGAATGAGTTTTTTAGAAACAGTGTTATTCGAATAAGCCTTCGCTTTATTCGAATAAACACGAAACTTGGTTTACGAAAATGGAAACAGACAGCTTTCAAATTTGTTTTTAAATGACATTAATTATACCCAACGACTGTTTAACCTAGTTTTCCCTATAAATAGCAAGCCTGGGTCACGTTTTCGATAGCCCATTATTCTGAACTATTTTCTGATTACTTTATCTTTGTGAAAACTATTTTCTACGCTCTTCTTGCTTAAAAACTTTGAGATATTTCTGTGAGAGCTCTATTAGCACTTTAACTTGTATTACATACTCTGTTTGAGAGTTTCTCTTCATCTCTATTTTTTTCTGATAATCTGTATCGAGGGTGAGGTATCCCTCAAGGTTTGTATAAGGGTGAGGTATCCTGTGCAGGTGAGACTTTAGCACAAGGGTATAGTGTCCTGTGTGTGAAAAGTGCTCTAATTTGTAATGGTAGCAAGCACCTATTGAAGCTTGTATACTTAGTGAAAAATCTCGGCTTTTGAGGATTGGACGTAGACCACAAGTGGGTTAGTGGTCGAACCGGGATAAATCTTGTGTACTCGCTTCTCTTTTCCCTAATCTCTTTATTTTATGCAATTTATTTTATTGCACATTTATTTTACGTTCTTTATTGCTTCTTTTCTTCTTCTCATTCTTTCTGTGCATTTATTTATTAAGCTTTTAATATTCGTTTTAATTAAAAAGAGGTTTTGCGAAAAAGTTTTTATACTCAATTCACCCCCCCTCTTGAGTGCTGGAAGCCACTTGGTAACAAAGCTTTCAAGAAATATTGTGAGACTTCATGGTACCAACCGAGGTGTCTTGTACTAGATAGGTCGTGCAATAGAAAGATCCTACCTTGGAAAAATTCTTGTACTAAACTATAAGCATAGAAAAAAACACAAAAAAACCAGTCTCTTAAAACTAATGTCACGTGGTATCCTAAAACACCAAACTAAGTGGTAACGGACCTCGGACAAGGTTTCTTATCTTTGGCACGGTTCTTAAAATGCTAAACCATTTTGGACATCGGATCAAAAGCCAAGTTTCTCAAATAATACAAATGATAAAAAATTTGCACCTCGAAATAAACTAGAAAATTAATAAAGCCCCAAATCCGGGGTAACGTTCTTACAAAAGCACAAACCCCACATATGGGGTACAAGAAAAAAATAACACTACAGTAGAGTTTAAACCACGAGCATCAATAGAAGAATCTCCAGCAGCCGAACTTGAAGAGGTAACATGAGGAGTTACAAGATACCCCTCTCGGACCAGTTTCCCAGAATCTAGCGCATCCAAGACCAGGCCAACCCCGGGATTGAAGTGTTGAACCTGGATAACGGCGTTTGCAGAACTGATCTTCTTTTATCTTAGTGCACAGGGTTATCAGCTGATTAATGTCGGCTTGCAGAGAGGTAATTTTACCCTCACACCACTCGGACTTGGCACGAAAATCATCGCTCTCAGTCCAGAGTGCGGCGATTTACTTCTGTTGCTCAGTCAGGGTAGCCTCTTTTGCCTTCCCGGCATCCTTCAAAGCTGCCACTTCAATCTCCAACTCCCAAATCAGAGATGAGGCCGCATTTTTGGCCTTGAAAGCATCTTCCAAGGCCTTGAGAGCTTTGTTTTCACCCCGCTCGGCCGCCGCCAGCTTGTTCGTCATTTCTTGTTCATGTTCTTCGAAGGCTTGCTCTAAGAAACGAGCCTTAGCAGCAATATGGATTCCCATATTTTGGAAATCCAGCAAAGCCTCCTTTGTGCTACGTCGGGCAAAGTAATCCCCAATCTCTTCATCTAAAATGTGGAAGTCGATAAACTTCCTGGGATCTGCTTCCTCACGAAACAGCTTAATTGGCCCAAAAGTTTCTTCTACTGCCTTCCTTTTACCTCGGCCACTGGACTGACCTTCCTCCGCCGCCTTTCTCTTACGCCCTCAAGGTGATTTCAGAGAATCATCCATGTTAATAGGTTCCACCCCCACGGAAGGAACCTCGGATACCGGGGTCGTAACGGCTGGAACGAACTCCATTATGGGGCCCATTAGGACATCAACATTCCTTGCCCTCAAGGCCTTCAAAATCGCTAAAGAATCGTCATTCTCCATCTCGGCTAAGCTCTCTGCACAGCATAAAAACAAGTCATATGGCATGAAAAAAATCAGGCATTTAAATAAATATACACGACGGTCAACACTACCTAGCATGGTCCAGAGCTCATCATCATTTGGGCTGTCTAATATATCTTTAGGTCGGATCTTGTCGACCTCGTCAACCCATATTTCGAAGAAGCATACACACTCGACCTCTTCATCAGTAAGTTAGCTTATCTCCCTCTCGAATGATTGAGTGGGGATGCTCCACGCCACCGGGTTCCTATATAGGCTAAATGATGTTTCTTCATTACTACCCAGCTAGAAAAGACGAGTGCCGCTAGCTGCCATCAACTTGAAGAACTTCTCCTTAAAGTCTTTGTAGCTCTCCAAGTATGGATAGAACATAGTCTTCCCTTGCTGAGATCATACTGAAAGCCAGGACTGCTGATGAGCGCGGGATCCATGGACCGAATACCGTGTGTAGAAATAGAAAAATGCCCCATCAGAGCATCGTAACCCACCACCCGACATATTCTTTCGAAGGCCAGGATGTTCACCCAACCATTGGGAAGGATCTGACTAGGGGTTGCGTAAAGAGTTCAGAGAATAGAAATATGAAAGTCGTTCAAAGGAAGCCAAAGTTCGAACCTCGTGAAAAAGTCCTTGTGGAGATATATGAAGTGTTCGTTCGTTTCTCGGGTCCAACACACTCGTTCTCTCCCCGGGGACAAAATCACGAATTCATCATCCCTTTCACCCTCCTCGGTGAGCTTCAAATATTCCTTTAGCTTGTCCAATTTCGCACCAGACTCATAGCGAGATATCCTATCATAGGCGTCATTGGCAACCCACGTGCAGGGTAACAGTGGACCATGGTGGATCCTAATTGCCTGCTCCTCGGCCTATAGATTCGGCTCTCGAACTTCAGGAACTGAGGCAGGCGCTTCAGCTCTTGGCCTCCTCCTTCTAGCCATTTGGTTTTCTGGAAGACACATAGAGGCCTAGGGTCAGAACCAATTAAGTTCGAAGATCCAAACATGGTAATGAGCGCGTAGAGAAAACTGAGCACCCACGCGCTGGCCTCCGTACCCACCGAGTCTAAAGCCTCAAAGGGACACCCCCGCCGCACACAGTGCAATGGAGGAGGTGCTCTATAAGGTATCGCCATTGAAAGGAGGGAAAAATACTGTTCCCACCCATTCGCAGAAAAAAGAAGGAGGTACACTCTACCAAAAGAAGTGCGCAACCACTCAATAATCAGTAACTGAGTTAGAGAGGGGAATACCTTGCAGAAAATCAGAGAATAAAAGAAATCAAGTTTTTGAATCTTCAAAAATACTAGAACCACACCTCTCCGTCGTCAAGCTGGTTGAAAAATCTCCTCAGACCACCAGTTTTCTAGGTAGGAATAGCGAAATGCGAATAGGGAAAGGGTAAAACCCTATTTATAGAAGCTACAGCTAGGGGGTATTTCCATCTGGCCAGTCTGGATTTGAAAAGATGTTCATTATGGCGCACAGAGCACTACGCATGTCCATTCAATCGTGACATGCCATGTGACCCACGTAGCTGTCATGGCAGTTGAGGGGACGTTTACCCAGCAAACCAAGAGATAACCCTAGCATCTACAACCTTCACGAAACACTTTCGACCCCGACAAGTTAACTATCCCGGATAACTCCTCCATGGTACAAAGGACCCAGACCAAAGGCTTGAGCTTCGCACCTCACCAGACTCGGCTAAGTACAAAGCTGGGGGCAACTCGTTGTATACAAGGTGAGCATTGGACTCACCCCGGCACAATATAAATACTACGGATTAAAAAGACGGGTGATTCAAGCAAAATAATATTTTATTTCATTCCATACATCGTATATCAATACAAGCAAAAGAAGAGGTATGGTATGTAAAATAGTAAAGCAGCACTGACGAGCCCGGAGTCTAACTTCCTGCTCGTATGTCATATCCAGTTCTTCTAAAATCCACACCGATCTCTTCCCTGTATAGCGACCTCTTGAAAAAGTGGATAGGCTTTGAAAAACCAAGGATAACCGGAACAGAACACTGCTGCTGGATCATGGAAATTCAACCACACCATTCTTCGATGCCACTCACAATGATAGGGAAAGGCCGAGGTGCGCTCTCCTTTGCTAGACGGGACATGGGTTATTCATGAATAAGTTCATTCCACTGGAATCCCATCTAGTTTCATGATCATTCCAGATTGCTTGAAAGCAGTCACCTCAATAGTCCCCCCTGCTTATTCAAAAGGAGGACGAAGAAAGGTTCTGTTTTTCCAATTACCTTCGTCCAACATGACAGGTATCACAGAGCTCCCCAGCGATAGAGCATGAATTAGACACACCCTCGTACGCTGGGAAAGCAAAGTTCCTGTCGTTACTATGCTAGGAAAGAAAAATTCCTAATGAAAAAAGGCTGTTGGCAAGAAAAAAAGCATCTTTAAAGATTTTGGGAGGAACAAAAAAATGGTGGCCTTTGCGAAGGACAAAGCTCTAGCTCTCTTTGAGCATGAGTATAAGCATAAGAGAAACAACAGAACCATTTTAGAAAATAAAAGGAAAGAATAATAGTATCAGACATGAACCTTCCATATTTATAGAATGAAAAGCTTTGACTAGCCCCACAAAGCAAAAATAAGCTGCATTGAATGCTCTCCCTTTTCCATTGGTTACGAGAGCAACGGATGCTTGGTAAATATTGAAACTGATCCTCTTTAAAGGATCCTTATCTCCCAATAAAGTCAGAAACAACAATTTCCAAAGATAGGACTCGGATCTGTGCAAGTTGCAGGGAATCTCACCGCAAAGAATACTAGTAACCTAAGGTGGCAACAAGAACCAAATCCTGAAACAAGGAATACAGATTTACCACATTCCAATCCCGGAGGTATTTTTATACAATGGATGTTAGCCTTAGTATGAGACATCGCAAAACCTAGCTTTAAAGCTGGGGCGTAGTCCACTGAGCTTTATCTTAATAAAGCTTATACATTGACACTTAGCTATCCTATCAAAGCGCCAAGCTGAGGGCAACTGTTCTGAACCGTGGTCTGGGATCCTATCCGGAAGGATCAACCCAACGCACGCTCTACCAGACTCCTCCATTAATACCTTGGAAAGGTCTGTAAGACTCTGGATTATGACATTGGACTATATGGTGAGGATCACTGAATCAACACAGACTTTTGTAACTGCCAATCAGGATCTTATGAAATTAAAGGCTCTGTAACCTCTCCTCGTAATAAATAACCGTAACATCCACATCCCCATAATACCTGCACTTAATATCACGATTCCAATCATACTCCATAAAGACCAGGCTAAATCAACCTAATAAGGTAACTATGATCTTACAACATAAACCCTACTAGTGCACGACTTGACTTGAGCGTTGGAGTCTTTTTACAGGTACCACCCCCATCGGTTCAATACGCTTGAGTGCGGCTGCGCATGGAGAAAATCACCACATCATACCTTTCACAGGTATCCCTCTGAATCCACTTTAGAACACCTCTAAACATCAAAATTACACAATCAAATTATAAAAGATTTAGAGCAATACCAACTAAGCTACAAATTCATTAGTATATATTTTACTCTTTAATACACATCATTGTTCTATAACGAGGGCACTATTGATAAAGACTTTTGTGATGGAGAGACTCTAATCTAAGGTTGTGTTTGGATGGAGTATTCTAAAATTTTAAGAAATTTAAAATGCAAAGTAATTGAATTGCATTAATATATTTCCCATCATTTTCAAAAATCTTAGTTTAGATAATTACTTCTAGTGAAATTCCAAAATTCCTTTCAGAAACTCCAACAAAAAATGCAAGCTCATAATTCCTGCCAAAATCGATGCTATGGTTCCCTCTTTCACTTCAACTTCACCACCACCAACCTCCGTTTCCCAACTCGACAACACCCATTCTTTCTCTTTCTTGAATTGTTTTCAGGTTGCGAGTAAGTGTTTTGGTTCGCTTTGGTTCAGGATAGTTGATTTTTTTTGTCGCGAAGAACGAGTTTGACGTGGAGTTAGGACGTCTGTTGGCACTGTTGTCAGAGGAGATGTGACAGGATGATGATGGGTCAGCGAGCACTCAGAACTGCACCAATTGATGGAAGTGGTGATGGATTTGGGTTGAATGCCACTGGCTAATTGAAAGAAGATAGAAATAATGGAGATTAGGAGTGGGGGGAAAGAAGACAATGGATGAGGATCGAGGTTGGGGAGAGAAGAAAGAGAGAGTGTGGGGTTTTAGGAATTCTTCCAATCTAGGTAGTATTTGAAATTATTTATTTTGGGTCATAAAATACCTTATTAAAATATTTTATAATTTTTAAAATGCCTATGTTAAGAATTTAAACAAAACATTTTATCATAAGAGATTTTAAAATCTTTCAAAAATACATTCTCTTCATAAAAAACTTTATCCAAACACACTTTAAGCTCTTAAGATGGATTGGACGCTAAATCTACTGTGACACTTAAGTCAGTAAAGACCTAAAAATATATATGCGATTTACAAGAAAAAAAAAATTAAAAATGTTCACTTGGGGTGAAGGCCTCTATTTAAAAACTTTGGGTTTACTTGTTATATCTGGTTGTTGAGACGTAATATAATTTGTTTCTTTCTTTTCATGATAGGCAGTACATAGAGTTGGATTTGGTTGATATTGGTTGAAAGGTCCAATAGTACAAATTAATTTTAAAAGATTTAAAATGCAGCATGTATATATTTTCTTAAAAAAGTAACCTCTCATGCAAAATGAGAAGGCAAATAATTTAATTAAACACGAGTTTTCCAACTCAATCAGATAATTCAGCTGCATAATGTGAACTTAGTTAAAGATTGTTTTTTAATACAACGGTTACAATAAAATTTAAATTTATAATTTTATGTAAACTACTCAATCCCCACGTTACTAACCCCATGCCATTTTAGACTATTAGTTAAAGACTTGTTTAGCTATTCAAATATTGCACGTGCGACTTTCAGTTCACATGTAGACTATTTTGGCCATAGAATTTCTTTTACAAGTTTCAAATTTGGCGACGTAATTTATGTATAACAATCCCCGAATTTAATGTCTTATTTAAATGGAAAAACATAAAGGTTTGTTTGTGTCGATGACTCGATCTGGAAGATAAATCTCATAAAATAATCTCAAACGACAACAATACGTTACCAACTTCTAGGGACCAATGCTATGCATACAAGTATACAACCACATCTAATTCTAATATTATTAATTCTGTACTTACTATCGGTGGTTGTGGCTTTATATAATATAAAGCATAGATAACAATCCGAAGAACAACAATGATAATGAAAAACGAAACAAAGTGTGATATATGGTGGCATATTATTGAGTTTTTCTTTTATTTTTTTAAATGAATTTGTTTGTAAAATAAATAAATAAAAGTGTATTAATAATTGTGTTTTGGACCGTGATTCGGGATCCCGCTCCATTGGATCAACCCGACATGCACACTACCGGACTCTTCCTAGCTGGCGTAGAGGAAGACTCACAACGTATTCCGGACCACGGATTACGGTCCTCAAGCGGTGTTGGGATATGACATCATGGTTGATAGATTTACACAGATGATGAATCCCTAAATATCCGTAACTGTCAATCATCAACTTACGATATTATAGGATTCATAGTTATCTTTGGTTGCTAGATACTTTTCATATCTTAATCCCAGATTTACAGGGACGTATCCTATAATAATGGAAAGATGATCCTCATCAGGATACTAATCCTAAATTACCTGCATTCAGTAAGGATCCCATTAGGATTTTGTACACGCTCTATAAATACATGGTTGAGTCATCTTAAGAAGGTAACCTTTAACCCAATCTCTTAAGTCTTCTTGTGCACTGCCTGACTTGAGCGTTGGAGTCCCTTTATAGGTACCCACCCCCCTGTGCAATACGTTCAGTTGTTGCTCAAAGGAGAAGTCACCGTAACGTGCCTACGTCAGGTACTCTCTGAACTCGATTCAGAACATTGGCGCCGACTGTGGGGACCCTTAAAATTCTAATCCCACCCAATCATGGTGAATACGAGGCAAAAGTCGAGAAGAGACACTGCACAAACCTCTGTCAACCAGAGACAGGATCCTGACATGCAACGTCCGCCACTACCACTGCCTCCACTTGTGGCTCAAACCTCCGCTGTGAGAAATCAGGCACCCGGATCAGGAAGCCGACGTGATGGGCACTCCACCTCATTCTCTGAGGAGTCTCCTAACCCATCACGCAGGATTTTTGTCAGGGAAAGACTTGAATTCCCAGCCCAGAGAGGTGACCAGAGCCTCCAAGAGCGCAGGATTCTGGTACACCAACGTCTGGGAATCCCGAACAACGAGTTCGATGATCGTGCATCCCGTTCTGAACGCACACATCAATCTCGGGGTTCCCAACGCCAGTTTCAAGATATGTTGCAGCAACATATGGATTTGCTCAACGACTAATTCAGAAGGCTGGAGGACATGCAGCGCGCCATGCATGAAAACCAACCAAGGGCGCGCCGCCGTGACTGACAGACCATCGTGGAAAATAATAAAAGGAGGGCTCACGACAATAATGGAATTCCCAATACCGGGGATAATAACCAGAATCACGGAACCATGGAACAACCTTTCTCCGATCAACTCATGGAGTTTCGGGTTCCGAGAAATTTTAAGTTTCCTCAAAACCTGAAAATTTACGACGGAACCACGGACTCCTAGGAACACATAAATGCCTATGAGTAGTCCTTATGTTTCTATGGCGGATCCATGGAATTGTTGTGCTGAGCTTTCCCTTTCTCCCTCAAAAAGGGAGCCCTCAAGTGGTTTACTAGCCAATCGCGGGGGACCATCGTGGATTGGTCAGACCTTAAACAACGTTTTCTATTACAATACACCACAAGCAAGGAACAACCTATATCCATCAAATTTCTGGCTAAGATCCACCAGGGAAAGGACGAGAGCCTCTGGGATTACGTTAGGCGTTTCATGGCTGCCTACACCAATTTAAAAAATTTTGAAGACAGAATAGCTTGCATTATGCCAGAAGCGGTCTCCGGATAGGCTCTAAATTCTTCAAGTCCCTGGAAAAAAAGAAACCAGATAATCTGACCGACTTCCAAAAACGATCCGAGAAGTATGTCTACTTGGAGGAGACAACAGAAGACCATAGGAGGTGGGACAAAGGCGAGCCCTCTCACCAAAAGCCCAACCAGAACTCCTCAAGGTCGCAACCCTCAAAGGGTAGCCCACCATGGAGGAATTACTCTGACTACACTTCTTTGAACACACCTCGGGAAATAATCTTGATGGAAATGATGCACACGGAGTTTCAGAACATCCGGAGACCGCCCCCTATCAAAAAACATAAGCAAAAGGATCACTCCAAGCATTGTACATGGCATAAGGCCTATGGCCACGATACAGAAGATTGCTATCAATTGCGTGATGCCATCAAATTTTTAATCAAGGACGGACGCTTGTAGCAATGTATACTTCGTGTACAAAATAATGAGGGGGACAATAGACGCAGAGACAACAGACGTACCCCGCGTCAGAGTCCGTCCCCTCCGCACAGAAGAAGGATAATAAGTCCTAGGAGAAGATCCTGGACTCCACCTCGCCGAGATAACCGCGATCAGCAGAGTCAGATCAGGGACACTCCCCCTGTTGATAACGACGACCATCGCTCCGAGCCCAATAGGACGATCCATACCATTACCGGTGGCTTTGCCGGAGAAGGATCTTCCAATGGAGCTCGAAAGAAAGCCCTTAGAATGACAGTTTTTAGCGTGGTCCACTCAGAACTAAGAACACAAACGGAGGATAGAAAAGCGCCTCTCATCACATTCTCAGACGAATACTACGGTAAAATAATCCCGGACCACGACGATCCACTCGTCATCTCAGGGGTAATTTCCAATGCCGAGGTCTGCTGAATTTTCGTCGATCAAGGGAGTTCAGCCGACATTATGTTCCTAGATCTCTATCAGAAGTTGGAGCTCCCGCAATCCGACTTGACTCCCTACGTAGGAGAATTGACGGGTTTCATCGGTGAGAAGATCACCCCGGTCGGATATTACGAAACTCACTTGACCCTCGGATCATCTAAACTCTTCAAGACTGCCAAGGTAAAGTTCCTGGTTGTGGAGTGCTGATGGGACCACAGCAAGTGTACCGGATCGTCAAGTAATAAAAACAGTGAGAAAACCAGATATCGTTCTCAGGGATCAATAACCAATTACTAATTCACGAATTTAGCTACTATTTAAACAGAACTTTGGTTCAAAGGGAGCTCAATTATAAACAATTAAGCATGAAAGAAATTAAATTAAAATAAAAGATTCTTTTTAGTATTTTGGCTTTGACAAATTAACAAACACTTAGAACACAAAAGAGATAGGAATTCAGAGATAAGAAAGAGTTGGGATCAAGTTTCATTTGATTTCATTTGCTGCATGTTAACCTAGAGTTAAGATAAATTCCCACTTCTATTTTGTTATTAGATTCTCCAAAATATCCAAGTCCTAATTCCTTAGGCACAAGAACCTTAAATCCTAGTTAAAAATCCTAATTCCTTAGGTGATTCTAAAAGAGAAAAACCATTAAGATTAAGAATCCAACGAGATAACAAGCATTCATCGACTATTCCTAGCACAACGAATCATAAGGTTCACAATCTCAAGCATAGTTCACACATCAAATTTCCATCCAATGCATAAACCTAAAAAAATCATTCTAAGGATGATCAAACCCTAGAAAGCTTTAAGAAAAGAGATTATAAACTCAAAATAGAAATATTCATTAAGCATAACTGAAACCCAAGTTAAATATAAGCAAAATCCATCAAAATCCACTCAATCCCAACAAGGGAGAATTTAGCTAGACATAGAAACAAAAACAGAAATTAAAACAATAGAGAAGAAGAAGTAAAACTCCATGGAAGATTGAAGAAAAATCTGAGCTCCCACTCTTCTTTTCTTCAAGTCCACCTCCAAGTTTTCCAAATTAGGTCTAGTATTTCATCCCCCTTCGTCTCCCCTCTCAAAGACCTCTTCCCTCAGCTAAAAATGCCTTCCTGGCGTGAATTGGGCCAAAAGAAAAATGGGCCTGCATCACACTCATCGCCCAGCGGCCATTTGGCCGCCCAGCGGCCTGGTTCTTACTTATTTCGTGGTATTCTGACTTCCCATCGCCCAGCGGCCAGCTGGCCGCCCGGCGGCCTGGCTTTTTCTGCATCTTCCATTTCCTTTGCTTTTCTAAGCTACTGGGGTCTAAATTGCATGTATTGCAGTTCGATGACATTACAAGCTCTTCCATTTGACCCCATTCTTCATAGTTCCGACCTTCATCCTCCTTTAATCTTCACTGTAAATAAGATGACACAAATGAGATCCAAAACATTCCAAAATACACCCAAACTCCATGGGATTCATTAAAGTAATCATCTTATGCTATCATGGTCAAAATAAGATTTAAATGAGGCAAAACAAAGTTAAAAGCTAGATGCAAATGGTTAAAATCAATCAAAAAGCATAAGTAAAAACAGATAATTCGTAGGATTATCACCATTCCAAACTTAAAACTTTGCTTGCCCTCAAGCAAAAAAAAAAATAGAATCAGAGAAAAGAGAACACAGTAGACACCAACTCTGTGCTAACTGATGGAAGGGGAAAAAGTGTGTCTCACAAGACACCAACAAGTAAAACAATCATCCAAGAAGTCCTAGGAGTTTAACCATCAACTATGCATCTTGAGGTTCAAAGAAATGAGAAGTTGGAGTCATACCAATAACACACTGATCAATCACAACTTGACAGTTAATGGATTTGGCAACTTATGCATGCAAAGTGATGTGCTTTATTAACCTCTCATTTATGTAGATGTTCACTCATGCTCTCATGCATTTGGGCTTCTGTTTCTCTCAGTCAACATAATTTGAACCCATCTCCCATGAATTTGATTTTCATCTCAAACATAGAAGCTCATGATTCACACAATGTAACAATCAGAAGGACATAATTCAAGGTTGCATTGGTGCCAAGGTACAAGGTAGATAAAATAAATATGTAAACTGCTACCTTAAAGAGCAAGTGAGCATTGATACTTCTAACAAAACTTCAGCTCACAAACCTCATATCTTTCAAATTCTTTTTCTTTTTTTATTTTTTTTTTTTTTTTTTTTATTTTTCCCAATAACTTACATGGTCTCAAAGGGTACCGATCATTGCGTCAAGTATTTCCCAGTAACTCCATCAGTCTCAAAGGGGTGCCAAATTAACAATTCAACTATTTTTTTTCATAAAAGTCAATTTGAACAATCAAACCATACTAAAAACATCCCACTCCAAACTTAGTTTCTTGTTAACTCCTTAATATCTCAATTCCAATGCTCACCTAGCTCCTTCAGGTGGGTCAGATGTTGCTTATGTGGCTAGGCTCAATTAGAGGGGCTTAACAAAGAAAGGACTCATTAGGCTCAAGGGGCAATGCAAAAGATGTGAACATTGGGTTAGCTTTTGGCCTCTGGCTTAACAAACAAAATGCCTTTATCATGTTCAAACATTGTGTAAATCAAGATGACATTAGAGAATCAATCAAATTTAGGAAAGTTATGCCTCAAAAGTGTTCCTTCAGTAATAAAGATATGTTGGAGGCTCAATACTCCTTTCCAGGACAATGAATGCTCACTATTCACACAAAAAATGGTGCCAAATCATTAACAATCAAGCAACAAGATTTATGTATACATGGTATGAACTAATTCTAATAGGCTTCAAACATCAAGATCACACAATTTTCAGGTTCCACACATAAGCATGCAAGTTGATTGATTCCATCATCATCAGGTCTGGGCACTCAAAAGAAAATATACCCCCACAGTCTAGAGCCAAGTTCAAAAACAGGATAACTAAAGAAAAGAAAACACAAGAAAAACTATCATGCAAATTCCTAAATTAATCCTATTTACTAAGTAGAACCAAAAACTCCTAACCTAAAGATAAAATACAGGAAAACTAATAAAAGCTGGAAGGGAGAGAAGGAAAAATATCTGGTGGGTTCTGAGCAGAACCCATAGCAAATCTCCTCATAGTCCTTTCTCTTTAAAAGCTAGGATGGGCGCTAGTCCTCATCTAACTCCTCCTCCTCTGAGTCATCCTCTCATTCATCTTCTTCTTCTTCAGTCTCTTCAGCCTTTTCAGCTTCTTCCCTTTCTTCTGTTGCTGCCGAACTAGCGGCTCCAAAGGGCCTCTAGTCCACAAACTATTCTGCCTCCTCAGCTGTTTGGCTATTTATGGGAGTGATATTAAGATTAAGTCCCTCCCACATCTGCCTCATGATATCCTTCATCCTCTGGTTATCTTCTCTTGAGACTTGCCACATTTTGTGTAAAGCTTCCATGTTGTGACGCATGATATCCCTTTCTTGCCCAACTGTGCTCAAATCCTCTGAGGTTGACCCCTGTTTTTGAGCTCCCAGCTCTCTCCTAGTTGGTCCAGTCCTCGGAGGTCTTCCTCCACCCCTTACAGGCTCGGTGTCCTCCACTAAACAATGAGTGAAAATGAAATGCATGTCAATCTTTGTAGGACTCTTCATTGGTGTCAGGTTAGCCTTCGACACCTTAGCTCTTTCACAGAGTAGAGTGATCAGATGTGGATAAGATAAGGTTGCTGACGTTGAATTTGCTATACTCTGTATGTTTTCACAGAGGATCCTACCTATATTCAGAGTCTTCCCACTCATGATTGCACATATCATTCCAACTCGGTCAAACATCACATCTGATTTGTTTGTGTTGGGGAGGATATTTGAAATGATGTAAGATGTCCAGAATCTGGGGATGGTTTTAAGGTCAGCGGAATTGACTTTTTTGGGCTTGTTTCCCTTGGTGAAATCCCAAGCAGCTCCTAGTCGGCATAGTAATCTCAACATTTTATCCAGCTCTTCCTTTGTCATGGATCCAGATCTTCTTTCCTGGAATTCTTCCCAAAGGCTCTTGCCTTCCCAATTGGGTTGAGTGCTCAGGACCTCATTGATTGTGTCAGCATCAAAAGGGACATACCTTCCCCGAACATAACTCATTGTTGTTGGGGCTTCCCTTTTTGGGATGAAAGCATTGGCAAAAAATTCTTTCACTATTTCGCTGTACCCCTCCTTGGGGTACAAGACCAATGTTTCCCACCTTCTTCTTTGAATCTCCTGCACTACCGGGGGAACTTGAGAAATTTCAGACAACACCACTATTTTTTCTTGAATTATCCCTTTTTTATGCATGGTGTTGTAGTGTTCTTCACATTTTGCATATCGGAATCGTTATTTGTCAACTGCGCGTCCACTCGAAGATGAGCCATCAGCTTTCCTCTTCACAGGTAGCTTAGATGCCATAATACTTAACCTGCAGAATATCAACAGAATCAGTACTTAATTACAATCACACAACATCCTACAAGCCAAATCTTATGCTCAAGCAAAGCTCAGTGCAGTGGATCGAAGAAGTTCAAGAGCAACATCTTTTCATTTTGGAAGCTTTTATCATTTTAACATTCACATTTAATTCAACATTCCAGAACTTACCAAGAACCTACAGTTGTAGACCCATAAAGTAATATGGAAGTTTATTCCCAAAAATTCAATCTCAACTAATTCACCAAAAATTTTCACTAGTCTAGGCTAGGGATAATCCACATTTAACTCTAATTGTGAGTTCAAAACCTCCATTTGCTAATCAAGGCCAATTATATCAAGAAGCCCCAAATTTAGTCTCACCAAACCCCCATCAAACAATTTTCTCAATTATTTCTCATTATGGGGCACAATTCAATTGATTGAAAATGGAAACATATAATACATGAGCTAAATTGCATATCCAAATAATCAATTTGCAGAAAACCTCATGCTACAAGAAAAACCCAATTTTTATATAGTGTGAACCCTAACCATGCAAATTACCACAATTCCACTTCATTTACAAACAATCTCAAGGATCTAACAATGGAATCAAGTTAGTAATGCTCTTAATTACAAGATTAAACCATCAATTTATCATAAAATGCATTTCACACAAAACCCCCAAAATGACACATTCAAACCCTAAGCATGCAATTAACCCAAAAAAATGAAAACCCTCATCATCCAGAATATCAAAGGAAATCCACCATTAATTTTTAGAATGAGCAAAAACCAAGCAAATCTATGGGTTAACTTGAAAGACATTTTGGGCAAAAGAGCATACCTTACAAAATGGCAACAATGGAGGAGAGGAAGAGAGCACGAAAATGGAGGAAATGCCAAGAGAGAGGGAATGCGTGAGAGAAATGCGTGACTAAGGGAAAAAAATGAAAGAGGAGAGGTCTATGTGTGATAGTGAGAATGGAGGAGAAAGATACGTGGGGAGCTCTGTTCTGTGTGTGTGAGAGTGAAAGAGAAAAGTGAAGAATGTGTTACGTGAGGTAAAGAAATAGAAAGAGATTCAGGAACTTTTTTTTTTAATTCAACGGACCGCCCAGCGGTATCATGGCCGCCTAGCGACACCAACTCAGAAGCATCACTCCTATTTTTTTTTTTAACTCAACGAACTGCCCGGCGGTACACATACCGCTCAGCGGTATGAAGTCAGAGAAGACTTCACACGGCCGCCCAGTGGCACTACGGACCGCCTAGCGGTTCATGGTCAGGAGCCCCCGCTTTTTTTTTAAACTTAAAGAACTGCCCAGCGGTGGAATATGCGGCCCAGCGGTATTCAAAAACACGTACCGCCCGACGGTAAATATGCCGCCTAGCGGTGGTAACTCAGAGGGTTCATTCTAAAAACCCACCTTGCCGCCCAGTGGCACTGACACCGCCCAGTGGTATGCTTTTTTTTTTTATATAATAGCTTATGCAATTTATGACTCCCAAATTAAAACAAACTCTCAACTACAAGTAAGATCACATAGAAACAAAAACACAACACGAAAACATGAAAGCAAAAACATAAAACAAACTACAATTAAGCCTAACATCTACACAAATGCAATTAACCATGGCAAACAACTTAAGCTGAATAAAATGGAATTGAAATTGCAAGCTAAGAGTTAGAAAAGCCTGGGCATGGGTTGCCTCCCATGAAGCGCTTGTTTAACGTCATTAGCTTGACGTTGTGCTGCTTCAAGTGGAGATCAAGTTGATGGACTCCCTTCTCCACTCAACATCTCCCCCAAAATAAAGCTTGAGCCTGTGCCCATTCACCTTAAAGCTTTTCTCAGAAGTTGGGTCTTTCAATTCCACGGCTCCATATGGAAATACTTGTTTTACTTCAAAAGGTCCTGACCATCGAGATTTAAGTTTTCCTAGAAACAACTTGAGTCTTGAGTTGAATAGCAGTACCAATTGGCCTTCCCGGAATTCTTTATGAACAATCCTCTTGTCATGCCACTTCTTAGTATTCTCCTTGTAAATTTTGGCACTCTCATAGGCCGAGTTCCAGAATTCTTCAAGTTCATGGAGCTGCAAGATCCTTGACTCACCTGCTTTTGTTAAATCAAAGTTCAAGTACTTTGTTGCCCACAGTGCCTTATGCTCCAATTCAAGAGGTAAATGGCATGCCTTGCCATAAACCAATTGGAACGGAGACATACCAATTGGAGTTTTGAAAGCTGTCCTGTATGCCCAAAGAGCATCATCAAGCTTCATTGCCCAGTCTTTTCTAGATGAACTGACTGTTTTCTCCAAAATTTGATTCAACTGGCGGTTAGACACCTCAACTTGACCACTTGACTGCGGGTGATAGGGAGTGGCTACTCTATGATGGACAACATACTTTCTCAATAATGTCTCCAACTTCCTGTTGCAGAAATGGGTTCCTTCATCACTAATCAACGCTCTAGGCACCCCAAACCTTGAAAATATATTCTTCTTCAAGAAATTGATCACCACTTTTGCATCATTGGTTGAGGTTACAACTGCTTCAACCCATTTTGAGACGTAGTCAACGGCCACTAAGATATATACCTTAGAAAATGAAGAGGGAAAAGGGCCCATGAAGTCGATACCCCATACATCAAATACTTCAATTTCCAAAATGGGATTTTGGGGCATCTCATTCCTCTTTGATATGTTTCCGATTCGTTGGCACCTATCACATCTCTTGACATAAGCAAATGCATCCTTGAAGAGTGATGGCCAAAATAACCCAGATTGTAGGACCTTTGCTGTTGTCCTATCTCCACTGAAATATCCGCCATACCCAGAATTGTGACAATGCCACAGAATTTGTTCTTGCTCTTCCTCGGGCACACATCTTCTCAATAAGCCATCAATACCTCTCTTGTACAGAAATGGTTAGTCCCACACATAGAACTTGACTTCATGAAAGAACCTTTTCCACTGTTGTAGGTTGAAGTCCACGGGAACCACCTTGCCAACCTTGTAATTGGCTATATCAGCATACCATGGCAAACTCACCATGGCCCACAACTGCTTATCAGAAAACTGATCATTGATTGGTCTTTTCTCCTCATTTTCTTCTGCTCTTTCCAACCGAGATAAATGATCAGCCACTGAATTCTCAGTTCCTTTCTTATCTTTTATCTCCAGATCGAACTCTTGAAGCAGTAAAATCCATCGAATAAGCCTTGGTTTCGAATCTTGCTTGGCAAATAGATACCGGACAGCTGCATGGTCCGTATATACAATCACTTTGGAACCTACCAAGTAAGAACGAAACTTGTCAAATGCATAAACCACAGCCAATAGTTCCTTTTCAGTAGTAGCATAATTAAGTTGTGCAGCATTTAAAACATGACTCGCATAATAAATCACATGCAACAACTTATCTTTCCTTTGGCCTAAAACAGCACCTACAGCCGTGTCACTTGCATCACACATGATTTCAAATGGCAAACTCCAATCGGGTGTAGTGACAATTGGTGCAGTGGTCAGTTTATGCTTCAAAGTGTTAAAGGCTAACATGCATGCATCATCAAAATTGAATGGAGCATCTTTTACAAGGAGATCACTCAGAGGTTTAGCAATTTTTGAAAAATCTTTTATGAATCTCCTGTAAAAGCCAGCATGCCCCAAAACGCTACGAATGCCTTTTACATTAGTGGGAGGGGGAAGTTTTTCAATAACTTCAACTTTGGCACAATCAATTGTAATCCCTTGGTTAAAGATGCGGTGCCCTAAAACGATTCCCTCTCTCACCATGAAATAACATTTTCCCCAATTTAAAACCAAGTTTGTTTCTTGACATCTTTTTAAAACTAAAGACAGGTTATGCAAGCATATATCAAATGAAGAACCAAACACAGAGAAATCATCCATAAACACTTCGATATGTTTTTCAATCATATCAGAAAAAATGGACATCATACACCTTTGGAATGTGGCTGGTGCGTTGCAAAGTCTGAAGGGCATCCTTCTGTAGGCGAACACTCTATAAGGGCATGTAAATGCTGTTTTCTCCTGATCCTCTGGAGCTACAGCAATCTGGTTGTAGCAGGAATAACCATCCAAAAAGCAATAATAGTTATGCCCGACTAACCGCTCTAACATCTGGTCAATGAAAGGAAGTGGAAAGTGATCCTTCCTTGTTGCAACGTTCAGCTTCCGATAGTCAATACATACCCTCTATCCCGTAACAGTCCGAGTGGGTATCAATTCATTGTTTTCATTCATAACCATTGTTGTCCCACCCTTTTTGGGCACAACTTGGACGTGACTAACCCAAGGACTGTCCGAAATAGGGTAAATGAGTCCAGTATCAAAAAGCTTGAAAACCTCCTTTCGAACTACTTCTTTCATGACCGGATTAAGTCTCCTTTGAGGTTGCACTACAGCTTTATGATTTTCTTCCATGAGTATTTTGTGCATGCACAGAGAAGGACTTATTCCTTTCAAATCACCAATTGACCATCCAATGGCCTCCTTATGATCCCGAAGTACCCTCAATAGTTTTTCTTCTTCCAATTGGCTCAACCCAGCATTTATGATGACAGGGCAAGAATTGTGCTCACTAAGAAAGGAATATTTTAAATGTGAGGGCAATGGTTTGAGCTCAACTTTTGGCACTTCATCTCTTTTTTGCTGGGTTCCATCTTCTTCTCCCACCAATTCCTCCCATTCCGGTTGTTCATTTTTAGGATAGGGGAGTGAGCTTTCCAACAAACTGAGTATTTCTTTAACTGTAGGATCATCATCTTCATTAACTTCTATCTTTGATCCAGTAAGCATTTTTTCAAGAGGTGAAGAGGGGCTGCCTCCCATATAAGACTTGGAGATCACAGAATCACATACATCAATGTTAAAGCATGCTTCTTTATCTCCCGGGTGCTTCATAGCTTCAAAGACATTAAATGTGATGGTTTCATCTTGGATTTTCAATGTTAAACTCCCATCCGCCACATCAATTAGAGCTCTACCGGTTGCAAGGAACGACCTACCCAAAATCAATGGAATGTCCCTATCTTCTTCCATGTCAAGAACAACGAAGTCCACCGGAAAGATGAATTTGTCTACTTTCACCAACACGTCTTCGATCATCCCATGGGGATGTTTCATAGACCTATCCGCCAATTGAAGGGTTACCATGGTGGGCTTTATTTGGCCGATTCCCAATTGCTTGAAAATGGATAGAGGCATGAGACTAATGCTTGCACCAAGATCACATAAAGCCTTCCCAAATGTTCTATCACCAATAGTGCACGAAATTGAGAAACTTCCAAGATCCTTAAGCGTAAGAGGAAGCTTCCTTTGTAGAATGGCACTGCACTCCTCCGTGAGCATAATGGTCTCTTCATTCCCAATCCTTCTCTTCTTGGACAGTAACTCCTTCATGAATTTCACATAGGAGGGCATTTGTTCCAGAGCTTCGGTAAACGAGATGTTGATTTGCAGCTTGTTAAACACCTCTAGAAACTTCCCAAACTATTTTTTTATCATGCTCCTTCTTGAGTCGTTGAGGGAATGACAACTTGATAATTGGTGGTGGCATTTTTACTTATTGCTCCTTTGGTGACTCCTTTTCATTAGAGTCATTGAGTGAGTCACCTTGCGATGTTTCAGCTTCCTTGAGAGGTACTTCTTCATTAGGCTCTTCTCTTTTGTCTTCAATCTTTTTCTCTTTCCTTGGTAGTGGTTCAATTACCTTCCCACTCCTAGTTGTTATAGCTTTAGCATGCTCCATTCCTCTAGGATTTGGGACTATGTCACTTGGTAATGAACCTAGAGGTCTCTCCGAAATCTGTTTTGCTAGTTAGCCCATTTGAGATTCCAAATTCCAGATTAATGCCTCTTGATTCCTAAACACACCTCTTGTCTCATCAATGAAATCGGTAGTCTTTTGGACAAAAGAAGAGATTTGGGAAGATAGTTTCTCCAAAGCTACTTCCCATGAAGCTTTCTTCTCAATAGGTGGAGGTTGAGATGAAGAGCCTTGATGCGAAGAGTGTTAAGGAGGACCTTGGTATGAAAGTTGTTGTCTCTGAGGAGCTTGGTTGCCTTGATTACCTTGATTATGCCATGAAAAGTTAGGGTGGTTCCTCCACCCCGGATTATAAGTGTTGGAGTAGGGGTTGTGTTATTGCCTTAGAGGGTTATTCATGAAATTGACTTGTTCTTGAGATGGAGATCCAAACATGTTACCCAGACAATCTACATTCTCATGTTCTCCTCCACAAAAATCACACGACAAGGGCGTATTACTTACTGCATTCACCTTAAGAGTGTCAACCTTCTTCGTGAGATTCTCAAGTTGTTGAGTTAAGATTTTGTTCTGGGCTAAAAGTACATTCATCGAATCAACCTCCAAGTACCCTTTCTTCCCCACTGTTCTTTCCCCATTTCTTTGGTAGTCATTATTGGCCATCATTTCAAACAGGTCCCAAACTTCTTCCGGAGTTTTATAGTTCAAGGCCCTGCTTTGCAAACATCAACCATTGCTCTAGTTTGAGGTAACATGCCATTATAGAAGCTTTGCACCTGGATCCAGAAGTCAAAACAGTGGTGTGGGCATTTCCTCAATATTTAATTGTATCTCTCCCACGCTTCACTGAAAGATTCCCCATCAAGCTGCCTGAATGATGTGATATCACTTCACAACTTTGCAGCCTTGGACGGAGGGAAATACCTTGTCAAAAATTTCTGCACCAAAATTGCCCAAGTAGTTATGCTTCTTCTTGCACAATGAGTCTAACCAACTCTTAGCCCTGTCCCTCACAGAGAAAGAAAACAATCTTAGACGAATGGCATCCTCACTCACTCTATTCAACTTCACGGTATCACAAATTTGAAGGAACCGTTGTATATGTGCATGTGGGTCCTCAGTATCGAATCCCCCAAACTGATTGTTCTGAATCAAATGGAGTAGAGCTGGCTTCAATTCAAAATTGTTCGCTTGAACTGGAGGTCTGGTTATGCTCGCCCTACACCCATCCATGCTAGGAATAGAGTAATCCATGAGAGTCCTAGCAGGTTGATGTGGTGGTGGAGGATCCACATTTTCTCCATTGTTTTCCCCATTGTCCGCCATGCCTTCAACAGATATTTGAGTGCTATCCAAATTCCTTCTTTGTTCTCTTAATTGCTTCCTCAAAGCTCTTTCAGTCCTTCTTATTTCTGGGTCAAAAAGAAGTTGATCCGGATGAACTTTACCTCGCATACAATGAAGACAATGTGTCAGAACAAAGATAACTAAATAAAATGCAAAAATTTAGATGTAAAATTCTAAACATCCTAAATTAAGTAAAATAAAGAAAACTAAACACAACAATAAATAAATGAAGGAAAAAACAAATGTTTAAACTAGTAGCTGCCTTCGATATTACCGATATTGGTAAAATCGATCCCCGACAACGGCCCCAAAAACTTGATGGGACCACGGCAAGTGTACCGGATCGTCAAGTAATAAAAACGGTGAGAAAATCGGATATCGTTCTCAGGGATCAATAACCAATTACCAATTCATGAATTTAGCTACTATTTAAACAAAACTTTGGTTCAAAGGGAGCTCAATTGTAAACAATTAAGCATGAAAGAAATTAAATTAAAATAAAAGATCCTTTTTGGTATTTTGGCTTTGACAAATTAACAAACACTTAGAACACAAAAGAGATAGGAATTCAGAGATAAGAAAGAGTTGGGATCAAGTTTCATTTGATTTCATTTGTTGCATGTTAACCTAGAGTTAAGACAAATTCCCACTTCTATTTTGTTATTAGATTCTCCAAAATATCCAAGTCCTAATTCCTTAGGCACAAGAACCTTAAATCCTAGTTAAAAATCATAATTCTTTAGGTGATTCTAAAAGGAAAAAAGCATTAAGATTAAGAATCCAACGAGATAACAAGCATTCATCAACTATTCCTAGCACAATGAATCACAAGGTTCACAATCTCAAGCATAGTTCACATATCAAATTTCCATCCAATGCATAAACCTAAAAAAATCATTCTAAGGATGATCAAACCCTAGAAAGCTTTAAGAAAAGAGATTATAAACTCAAAATATAAATATTCATTAAGCATAACTGAAACCCAAGTTAAATACAAGCAAAATCCATCAAAATCCACTCAATCCCAACAAGGAAGAATTTAGCTAGACATAGAAACAAAAACAGAAATTAAAACAATAGAGAAGAAGAAGTAAAACTAATTGGAAGATTGAAGAAAAATCTGAGCTTCTACTCTTCTTCTCTTCAAGTCCACCTCCAAGTTTTCCAAATTAGGTCTAGTATTTCATCCTCCTTCGTCTCCCCTCTCAAAGACCTCTTCCCTCAGCTAAAAATGCCCTCTTGACGTGAATTTGGCCAAAAGGAAAATGGGCCTGCGTCACACTCATCGCCCAGCGGCCATTTGGCCGCCCGGCGGCCTGGTTCCTGCTTGTTTCGTGGCATTCTGACTTCCCACCATCCAGCGGCCAGCTGGTTGCCCGGTGGCTTGGCTTTTTCTGCATCTTTCATTTCCTTTGCTTTTTTGAGCTACTGGGGTCCAAATTGCATGTATTGCAGTTCGATGACATTGCAAGCTCTTCCATTTGACCCCATTCTTTATAGTTCCAACCTTCATCCTCCTTTAACCTTCACTGTAAATAAGATGACACAAATGAGATCCAAAACATTCCAAAATATACCCAAACTCCATGGGATTCATCAAAGTAATCATCTTATGCCGTCATGGTCAAACTAAGATTTAAATGAGGCAAAACAAAGTTAAAAGCTAGATGCAAATAGTTAAAATCAATCAAAAAGCATAAGTAAAAACAGATAATTCGTAGGATTATCAACTGCCCTTCAGCTTATAACATTATCCTGGGTCGTCCTTCTCTCAATGCCCTTGGAGCGGTGGTATCCACCACCCACCTCGTGATGAAGTTCCTCAATAAAAATAATGATGTCGTCACTGTAAAAGGCGACTAAGTTGCTGCCAGAAAATGCTACAATGAGAGCCTGAAGATTTGTAAAGTGCCCCGGAGGTTGAGACCCTCCGTCTCTACCCCGGCTATCGACCAGGTTAACATTTTAATGACCGAGTTGGATGTCAGGGAAGAGATTCGGGGTACTCGACCCCAGCCCGAAGGCGAACTGGAATCTCTTCAGCTCGGGACTAACCCAGAACAGGTTACCAAGATCGGAGCTCGTCTGGGTGAAAAAGAAAAGTAACAACTCTCAGAACTCTTGTTGAGAAATAAGGATCTTTTCGCGTGGACTTCCTCCGACATGCCCGGACTCGACCCCAGCTTTATTTGCCACCGATTGTCAATTAAAGAAGGCACCAAGCCGGTTGCACCAAAGAAGAGGAAGGTTGGACCCGAGAGGCAACAAGTCGTTGAAGACCAAGTTAAAGAACTACTAAATGACAACTTCATCAGAGAAATCTCCTATACCACATGGCTTTCCAACGTGGTTCTGGTAAAGAAGTCCAACGAAAAATAGAGAATGTGCGTAGACTATACTGACCTGAATAAAGCCTATCCCAAAAACCCATACCCACTCCCCAATATGGACAAATTAGTGGATGGCTCCTCGGGGTTTAGATAGCTCTCGTTCATGGATGCATATTCTGGGTACAACCAGATTCCCATGTACGCCGGGGATGAAGATAAAATTGCTTTCATTACTGACAGGGCGAGCTACTGCTACAAGGTCATGCCTTTTGGCCTAAAGAAAGTAGGAGCCACCTACCAGAGGATGATGAACAAGGTTTTTGAAAACTAAGTGGGAAAGATGCTAGAAGTCTATATAGATGACATGATAGTAAAGACCCCACACAGCGGATCGCACACGGCAGACCTCGAGGAAGTATTCACACAACTCTGAAAGTACAACATGAGGTTGAACCCGGAGAAGTGCACTTTTAGGGTCCAGGCCGGTAAATTTTTAGGATGCTAACTCATCGAGGAATCGAAGCCAATCCGGACAAATGTCAGGCCGTCCTCAACATGAGAAGTCCCCGGAATGTCAAAGAAGTACAACAGCTTACGGGGCGCATCGCGGCCCTCACAAGATTCTTAGCCATAGCCGCTCACAAGTCTCTCCCCCTGTTCAAATTGCTCAAGAAGGGAAAAAATTTTAATTGACCAAAGAGTGTGAGGACGCCTTCACATCATTAAAAAATCTCTTGTCCTCCCTTCCTATTTTGACGAGGCCGGACACTGGGGAAACACTCTACTTGTACTTATCCGTCCATGACGAGGCCGTAAGCTCAGTTTTGATCTGAAAAACTGACGAAGGACAGAAACCTGTCTACTTCATAAGCAAGGTCCTCCATGGCCCCGAACTTCGATACCAAAAGGTTGAGAAAGTTGTCTTTGCGCTTATTATCACCACAAGAAGACTTCGGTAATACTTTCAATGCCACCCAGTGGTGGTAAGAATGGACCAACCTATCCAGCAGGTGCTACATAAACCAGATCTGGCCGGGCGAATGATTGCATGGTCGATTGAACTCTCAGAATTTGGAATTACATACGAACCACAACTTGCAATAAAGGCCCAAGCATTGTCTGACTTCCTAGCGGAACTCACAACAGATAATGGCGACCCTAAGAAAGCCTTCTGGACCATTTTTGCTTACGGATCATCGAACCCCAAGGGAAGCGGGGCCGGAGTGATATTGGAAAACTCGGAGGGTTTGACCTTGGAGCACTCCCTGAAATTTGAATTCCAAACCTCAAACAATCAGGCCGAATATGAGGCCTGCATCGCCAGTTTGCTAATGGCAAAGGATATGGAGGCAACGCGGATCACACTTTGCAGTGATTCCCAGCTAGTAACCTCCCAAATCCAAGGGGACTATTAAGCTAAAGAACCCCTCCTACAGAAATACTTGAGCAAGGTCCAGGAACTTTTGAGAGGTTTCGAGGAGGTCAAGATAGAGCACATCAAGAGAACAGAACTCCAGAGCAGACCTTCTGTCGAAACTGGCTAGCACGAAGAGCCCCGGCAACAACCGGTCTGTAATCCAAGAAACTCTCTCCCAACCCTCCATCACGGATTATAGCATATCCTAAGTGGAGGACCATCAGCCATCTTGGATCACCCCTATACTGGGCTATTTACAGTGTGGAAACTTACCATCGGACCCGAAAGAGGCTTCCAGATTGGTAAAGACTGTGATCAGATACACCATTTACAACGGCCGCCTATATCGACGTGGTTTCTCCTCCCCCCTTCTAAAATGCTTAACCCCAAAGGAAGCAGAATATGCCCTAGCTGAAGTTCATGAAGGAAGTTGTGGTCATCATTTAGGAGCCAAAGCCCTAGCCTAAAAAGTATTAAGGGTAAGATTCTATTGGCCGACAATGGAAGCTGACTCTCAAACACACGTTCAAGTTTGCAACAAGTGTTAGCGCCATGCAAATCATTTTCAAGCCCATTCTGAAGAACTATTCATGACGTCAGTTCCTTGGCCCTTTTACAGGTGGGGTATGGACATTTTGGGTCCGTTCTCCCAGGCCCCAGGGTAGTTTAAATACTTGGTGGTAGCGGTAGACTATTTTACTAAATGGATCGAGGCCGAACCTCTGATCACTATCACCTCGGCGCGAATTCAAAAGTTTACTTGGCGCCATATTATCACCAGGTTCGGCATACCGAAATATATCATCACAGATATCGGTACCCAGTTCAAAGATAAAACTTTTGAAGAGCTACTAGCAGGATTGAAAATAAAGCACCACTATAGCTCCATTGAGAACCCCAGGACAAACGGACAAGCCGAGGCCGCCAACAGAGTCATCGTGCGAGGCTTAAAAATGAGGTTAGATGAAGCCAAAGGGAACTGGGTCGAGCAACTTGATCATGTTCTCTAGGCATACCGGACCACTCCCCATTCCACCACGGGAGAAACCCCATTCAAATTGACCTATGGCTGCGAGGCCATGATCCCGGTGGAGATTGGGGAGCCCAGCTGGCGCTACCAACAGTTTTCATCTGACAACAACCCTGGTCTATGATGTGTGTGAAACAACATCATGTTTTGTTCTTGTTTTGCATGCATTCTTGAGCATTTTAGGCATTTTAGTTTCCCTTTTGGTTTGTTTTTCCCTTAGTTGGGATAACTGCGGTGTTTTTGGTGTTCTTGTGCAGGATTAATGTTGAATTGGCCTTGGATTGAATGGAATGCTTACATGTTTGACGTTGGAGCTTAATGGATAGCAAAAAGGTGCAAAAAGACCATTCCAGAGGAATCCACGGCCTGCCCATGGTTTCTACCACGGCCATGGTTCGAGGGAGTCAAGAAAAGCAAAATCAAAATTTCAGAATCAACCACGGCCTGGCCGTGGTGGCCACCAGTCGTGGTTGACAAACTTAAACAAACTTAAATCCAGAACTAACTACCCACCACGGCCAGTGGATCGCAGTCTTGTGACAATTTTAGTTTTTATTTTTATTTCTTTTGGGTTTTTTTAGCCAATTAAAACCCTAAGCTATAAATAGATGTTTTGAATACAATTAAGGAGTTCTAATTTGGTTTTGGAGGAGGCACATTGGAGGCTTGGGTTCTTGATCTTTCTTCCCTCTTCTCTCTTAGATTACGGGTTTGGATGTTTAAGAACATGATTTCTGATTCCTTCTTCTCTATGTCTGAGTAGTTTCTTTTGTTTCTAGAATTGGGCAATGCCCTTTGAGACATTGATAATGATTAATTAATGTTGTTTCCCCTTTTATTGATCTTGAATGTTCTTTGATTCAATTCTTATTGCTCTTATTCATGTGAATTTGTTGGCCACTTATTTGCATCTCATAGGCATTTAGGGACGTACTGAGAGGTGAACCTAGGTGTTGGAACCATAAGAATTGAACTTAATGTCTAAATCATGAGAGTAGTTTTAGCCTCTCGAGGATTCAATGAATTACCACAAAGCGTAATGGGTTCAATTTAAATTCAATTACCACGAGAGTAGGAATTGGTTTAATTGGGCACGGATCTTATATCTTGAGAAAGAACATTAACTAATTTAGGGTAATTCACCTTCAATTGAATTTCAGATTTAATAAAAGAGTTGCCAATTAGGATTTATCTTGTATCATTGTGGTATCCCAATCTTGGAAGCTTTCTTGAATCTGAAAATCCCTTTCTTGATAACTTGCTATCTTTGTTCTAAATTCTGCACTTTGATTTTTATTTTATTGGTTTGTTATTACGTTCTTCTTAATCAACAATCATATTCCTTTTTTGTTTAATTTAATTGAATTAATTAATTAATTGGTATTCATAGACACAGTCCCTGTGAATTCAATCTTTTTATTACTTGACGACGAAACTGTACACTTGCGAATTTCACGCATCAGTCTAATCAGAGAGGACCTGGACTTGCTCGGAAAAAGAAGAAACGTAGCTCACATACAGGATGCTGCCCTTAAGTAGAAGACAGTGGCCAGGTACAATAAAAAAGTGGTCCCGAGAAAATTCCAACCGGACAACCTAGTACTTAGGAGAGCCAACATAGGAGGGAAAAATGCCTCCCAAGGGAAATTAGCCCCCAACTGGGAAGGCCCTTACCGTGTCGTCACCAGTACGGGTAAGGGAGCATACACCCTGAAAACGTTATCTGGAGCCCCAGTCAAGAATTATTAGAATGCGGATAAACTAATAAAATGCTATAGCTAAATGCCCGTAGCGGCTTAGCCCTCTAGTAGAATTATGTTTGATCCGTCCTTGTTTTGAATAAACACGCTTTGTACGGACTTTTGTCCTCCCAATATCATCAATAAAATAATCATTTAGATACCAAATTTGGTCCAATGCACGGCACTAACTGTTAAAATGTCAAATGGATAGGAGGCAATACAGATTATATGTACACACTCCTTCGTTATACCTAAACCATGAAGGGGTCCCAAAATCTATATGATTATTAGAGTACCTACCCCGGACAAGGTTAATTAATGTTGGTGCCTTAGGTAAAGGGGTTTTCGAGTAAAATACCCTGAGCCAGGGCGTTACTCTTACCTATATCTGCAATGCCAAACGCTTCCCATAACAAGCATTGGAATATGGATTAAGGTTTTACTTTGCCCAAGTCTAAAATTTTATAACGTTTGATTATTATAAACGTTAATTATAGACTAAGGCATTATTCCCACCTAAGTCAAGGGAATGCCATCCACTCAACGATATGAGTGAAGGATCCCGGACCATGGTTTTCTACGACAAACAGTTTTCTAAGTTCATGAAAACGACTATAAAAACGGGCGTTGGACCCAGGCCGGACCATAAAAAACAAAAATGAATGGTGAAACAAAGTAATTAATTATAAAACCCCAATCACGGGGCAATTATCCTTACAAGTAACAAAACCCCACGCAAAGGGCAGAAAACAAGAAACGAAAAGAGCAAGAAAAGCTTAAACACCGGCCTCTTCTCTTTCCGGGATCTGAATAACCTCCGGGTTACCGCCAGGAGCACTCGCGGCTAACTCCTCTGCAGCTACAAGTCGGCCGTTATATAAGATTTTATCCGGGGTAATACCCTCCAAGACAAGAGTGACCCCGGGATTAAAATGCTGAATTTGCGCCACGATATTCTGGAACTGCTCTCCCCCGACCTTTCCAGATATCTCGTCCAGCTCCTCCACCTCCTTTTCGAGCTCAGCCACCTCGGCCTTCAGTGCGCTAATGCTTTTGTCGGCCTCAAGCTTCTCGGTCTTCCTGGCAGCCTCAAAGTCCACCAACGCCTTCTCCAGTTCGATGACCCTTGCCTTAGTATCCTCGTTTGATTTTAAGGATGCGGTCAACTTCTGGCCAATTTCCTCCTTTTCTGTCTTCAAAGACTTCAGCTCTTCCGACGCCTGCCTATCAGCATTCTCGATAGTCTCTTCGATTACACGGATCTCGGCCGCCGCCCGGAGAGCTTGCCTCTGAAGTGCAGCTAAGGTTTGGGCCAGACCTTGCTCGGTAATATACTGTCTCACCTCACCGCTTAAAAATCGTCCAGCTATGAAGGGTCCGGGATCGGAGTGCCCCGTGATGATTGGCAAGAAATTCGCCCTTTCCTTATCACCGCTCTCCGACGACCTTCCATCGTGTTCAGAAGGTCCTTCGACAGCCTGCCTTTTTCTCCCTTTAAAATTATGGGTAGGGGAACCCGGCTGATCTTTTTCTCTGATAACAACACCCTGGTCGGAGGAGGCCGGAACGGCTGCGGAGGAAGAACCTGCGGTTTTCTTCCCCTTCCTCCGGTTTCTTGAAGAATGCAGGGCAACCATGGAAGACCCAGAAGTCATGTTGCTAACTGAAAGAAAACAGAAATAAGTACAATCAGCACATCATGAAACATTGATACATGAAGACAGAGCAAACACCTAGGGATACTACAGGTAATAACGCCTTAATTCCTACCTAATAAAGTATAAAGAAGATCATCACCAGGGGTATAGAGAATATCTCTAATATTGATGTTCTCATGCTTCTCGGCATACCGGGTTATGAACTTGACAGACCTGAGCTCCTCGGGGTCGAGATCTCCCTCCTTTTTTTTTAATTAAATCGATGGGTACATCCCAGTAGCCTTGCGTCCAGTAAAGCAAAAATTTTGGCTCCCCGTCTGATTTGAGGAAGAATGGTTGACATCCCTCCTTGGCTTTTACCTTGAAGAATGCAGTCTTAAACCCTTTGAAGCTTTCTTCGAAAACATCAAAAGACTTACGACCAAGCCGTGACCGGATGACAAGCCAACTTGTTTGCTTTACCATCCCCTGAGTGTTTATTCTTGTATAAAAATTAAAAAAAAAGGTATTAACTGAGCACTTAAGGCTCATTAACCAGTAAAACCTCTCGAACGAGATGATGTAGCCCCAACCGTTAAGATGGATCTGCGAAGGGGCCACATGAAGAGTATGGAGGATGACCATTTGAAAGTCAGAAAACGGCATCCTAAGCCCCAACTTGAGCAAAATGGGCTCATACAGGAACATAAAATGTGAACCGGCTTCTCGGCAGGAACACACTTTCTCACTCCAGTTTGGACAAACAACTTGGAATTCGTCGTCCCGAGCTTTGTTCATGGTTAACTCCAGGGAAATAAGGATTCTTGGAGTACGGCTTCGCTTGAAATCTTGGACTGACGATTCCATACATCGTCCACCACCCAGGGGCATACCAGCCCGGGACCTCGCTGAATTCGAATCAGCTTGTCCTCTGCTGGGTCACGAACGTCGTGGAGCGGGGGCTGGACCCTAGCCTTTTTTCCTTTGGCCATGAAAATCCTGAGAACATCCAAAGAAGTCGGTAAGCAACTGTCAAAATCAATAATCTCATAGATTCAGACACAGGGAGAGCAAAGTAATCCAAACCTCCCCTACCGACTTCCTGTCCCACCAGAAATAAAGCATTCAGGGGAACTCCTCCGCCGCGCATGGTGCAGCAAAGATGGTGTTTCAGGGAGGCGACAAAATCTACCTAAATCACTAAGGTCTACTTGAAGGAAAGAAAACCAGAAATACAAAGCTACTCTACTCTTTAAAAAGTTATTAATATTCTGAAAACGCAAATAACGAGGGGATTGAGAGAAAGCTACTTACTATGTAAAGGCAGAATGCTTGAACAATGGAGAAGCTGTGCCAGAACAATGGAGAAGTTGCGAGTGGTTGGAAAGCATCCAAAAGAAGCCAAAGCTTTTGCCGCATGGTGTTTTCAGTGAAGTGAGGAAGATGAACCTTTGACTCTTATTTATAAAGGTTTGAATGGTTAAGGGACATTTCTGTCCTCTCCATCGCAAGTTCAAAAGGTGCTCATCATGGCTCGCGGAGCTCTAGGCACGTCTCTCCGATGAAATCGCACCACGTGGCCCACACAGCTGTAATAGCAGTTGAAAGGACGGTTACGCAGTAATCCAAAGCGTCGTACGAATGTTAAAAGAGAACCCGGGTTTGTACCGCGGGTCCCAGCTTCAAATCACTATTGACAACACGGACTATAAACTAACGCTGAGGTGCAATTACTATGGCGATTGTGTCGGGTTAACGTTGGGCTTACCCCGGCAATGCCTTTACGGGGTTATACCGGGATAAGCGTTGGACTCATCCTGGCAGCGTTACCTCGGCATAAAAAATAAAAATAAAAAATAATGGAAGTACAAAACAAATACAGAGAAGGTAAAGCCTATCGAATCATCTTCATTCCATATATCGTCATACATCTGAAAATGAGGAAAAAGAAAATATTGAGACATAGAATGTATAAAGGTAGACCGAGATAGAGGGCAAACATCTCCAACTGCCTGAATCATACCCAGTCCACATCTCCAAACCTCAGTCTCTTGAAAAAGTGGATTGACTTTGAAGAACATTGGCAAACCGGGATCATAATCCCGGAGAAAATACCAAAGTTCCTTGCACTATTTCTCCGTGATGCAATTAAAGACCGAAATCTTCTCTCGCTTGTTGGAAGGGGTACGACCTCTCTAGCTGAAGAATCCTCTGCCGGCATCAATCATTCTAAGTTGCCTCAAGTTATGGAGCAGTTACAGCGACCTTTCTACCCCGGAACAGACTGAAGCCACTCCGGAGTAGAAATACTCCGCCCACTCGTTCCCCCCATCTTCTCAATGGATAATGGCAGAGGCGGATACCCGCTGCTTCCTTGAAAGCAAGTCAAAGAAAGTAGACCACCCCTGTTTGCTCCAAGGGGGTCCTTGCTTCCTTCGACCTGGCATCCTTACATATCCAGCCGTACTACGAAGAAGACCGGCCAGGTGCTTTCAAATAGCCTGGCAAGAAGGTGAAAAAAGGAACGGTGTGCTTCGTCGGGTTCCCGTGCAATAGTAGACGAAGGTATTGTCTCATCCTAGCAATACGTTAGATCAGACACTACCGTGTACGCCAGGAGAGAAAGGCTTCTGCCTCTCTAAATGCATAGCAGCCCAGTTTTATGCTAAGAAAGAAAGGCCCCTGTCAAAAGGAAAAAAAAGCTCAGGGAAGATCAAACATCTTCAAAAACTTTGGAAAAAATAAGAGTATAATCTCTGCAGATGATGAAGCTCTCTTCACAAAAGTGGGAAATAAAGGAAGAACTACACTCACTCTCTTGGAAGGAATCATCTCTATTTGAGAATGAAAAAGAAGGGAATGCTAGCTCACGAAGAAGTATTCTCTACTTATAACATGCATGAGGGATTCTGATTGGTCCCGTAAAAGGTGACCTAATCCCATGAAGTCAGCTGAAATAAATGCTTCTAATATCTGATTGGTCACAAAGATAGGGAGCAGTTGAGAAAATCCATATGAAACTGACGTTTTCTTTAAAGAATCACTACTCCTCAATAAAGTCCAAGTATCAGTTTCCCAGAGAATCGCAGACTGTTACCACCAAAGATCGCGTTCAGAATTTACGTTGAACATATCTCCAGGAATTCCTAGTACTTTTACTTAGGGGCAGTAATCTTTACTCGTAACTGAATAGGACGTGAACATCGGTAATAACCTGGGGTCTAACACCTATCCGTCGAATTACCATGTTAGTCATATGATGGTTGATCCGTTCTAAACTTGACTCTGGTCTGTCTCATCCAAGAGCCAAGCTGGGGGCAACTGTTCTGGACCTTGATCCGGGATCCCGCTCCATGGGATCAACTCAGCATGCACACTACCGGACTCCTCCTAGCTGGCGTAGAGGAAGACTCACAATGTATTCCAGACCACGGATTACGACCCTCAAGTGGAGTTGGGATATGACATCATGGTTGATAGATTTACGCAGAGGATGAATCCCTAAATATTCGTAACTGCCAATCATCAACTTACGATATTATAGGATTCATAGTTATCTTTGGTTGGTAGATACTTTCCATATCTTAATCCCAGATTTACAGGGACGTATCCTGTAATAATGGAAAGATGATCCTCATCAGGATACTAATCCTAAATTACCTGCATTCAGTAAGGATCCCATTAGGATTCTGTACAGGCTCTATAAATACATGGTTGAGTCATCTTAAGAAGGTAACATTTAACCCAATCTCTTAAGCCTTCTTGTGCACTGCCTGATTTGAGCGTTAGAGTCCCTTTGCAGGTACCCACCCCCCTGTGCAATACGCTTAGCTGCTGCTCAAAGGAGAAGTCACCGTAACGTGCCTACGTCAGGTACCCTCTGAACTCGATTCAGAACAAATTGATTTAATTTTAAGTACATTATAATTTTAATTCAATAATGATTCATGGATATATGAAAATATCATTAATTTCTCACTTTACAGATAAATTTATTTTAGAGGAATATTTATTATTATTATTGTCAGATGAAAATAAACGGATAACGTCATTTGTAGGAAGTAGCCATGATTAGCTAACAAGTCAAATGTATGTAGTTACGATAATGAAATTCGTATTTCTTATGTGTAACTGAAATCCTTACTTCAAGATATAGAGAAATAGGCACGTAAAATTAATTTAAAGTTATTTTTACACATTTATTTATATTCAATGTTTAGTAAAAAATCCCCCGTAAAAAAAATGTTAAGTAAAAAATGTAGACATTATACATCATTAATAAGAATTTTCCTAGATCATAGATCATGAATTTAGAATACCATATTAATAATCAAATGCATACCTCTTGTACACATCTTGTTCTTCATACGTTTACGATCAAGAAAGGACCAAGAATAGTACACGCTTGTGAATTATAGGAATCAGGATCTTCCTCTCATTCTCCTCTCTCTTTTGGATGGGGCAATAATAGTTCTTGAGTGAAAGATCATGTCCATGTCTTTAAAAGACACATATATATATAGAGGGAGTGGAGAGGGGACATGCCCTTTCGTTGAAGAGTTGTCTTGTTCCACTTATCATAGAAATAAGCAACCAAGCATCACACTTTTTCAAGCACACATACCATTTGAACTCAAGGTTCAACATATGATTTCTAATAAATCCATTAATCACAATATAAAAGGATTCCATGAAACATCAAGTTACTATTCAATCAGTTTTAACAAACAGACAAATCAATGAAAGTCCAAAATTATAAGAAAATTTCTAACATTCTCCCACTTGGACAACATTGATTCAGTTTAATTTAACTCAAAAGAATTTCAAAACTAAATAAATATATAGGTATTTTTACAAATTCTTTTTTAAAAAGAAAAGAAATTATGGTTGAACAATTGTGGCCACTAAAATAACCTGATTATACTCACATGAAACATGATCAAAGAATTTAATAAAACTATCAATTAAGAGCCATAAGTGATAGATAAACTATAAGAGTCTAATTCACTAATGACTACATAACTAATAATCTTATTGTCATGATCATAATTCAAGTGTGCTAGTGTAGATACACATCATAGCTTAGTTTGTGATCTTGCCCTTTAAGCTAATGTGTATAGGTCCTACATTGTGTTTTCTCAAGAAAACACAACCAATCTCCCCAAGGAGATTATAAACATGTTTATCATTAAACATCATTTTCTTCAAGAAAATTAAACATCTCGAGATAACACAACAATAAAATTATACATTAATCATTATAACAATAATACAAAAATAAACATGCATATAATTTTATTAAAAGAGCATTACATAAGTTCAATGTAACAAGTATACAATAAATGACAACTCTCACTAATCAATTACATTAAAAGATCTTATGATACCTATGTTCTCAGCATGTCTCATAAACACTATGGGTCTAAGTCCTTTAGTTAGGGGGTCAACAAGCATCTCATCAGTAAGAATATGCTCAACAAGAATCTCTCCACTATCAAACATTTCTCTCACCACCAAGAATTTGATTCTTATATGTTTAGATGCAGAAGTGGTTCTATTATTCTTGGTGAACAAAACAGCAACTCGATTATCACAATAAATTTTTAATGGTTTAGAAATAGAGTCAACAACACCAAGAGTGGAAATAAAGTTCCTTAACCACATAGCATATGAAGCTGCACCATACAATGCAACAAACTCAGCTTGCATTATGGAAGAAGCAGTCAGAGTTTGCTTTACGCTTTTCCAAGATATAGCTCCTCCGGCTAACATGAAAATGTATCCATATGTCGATCTGTCATCATCTATACATCCAGCAAAGTCTGAATCAGAGTAGCCAATAACATTTGAATCATCCACATTCTTGTAAACAAGCATGTAATCTTTTGTCTTCTGCAGGTACCTCATAACTTTCTTAACAGCTACCTAATGAGCATGTCCTGGATTAGATAGATATCTGCCCAATGCACTAACAGCGAAAGACAGATCAGGTCTAGTGCACACCTGAGCATACATAAGGCTACCAACCACACTAGTATAAGGCACATTTGTCATGAAACTCCTCTCAATATCATTCTTAGGGCACTGCTCCTTACTCAACCTGTCTCCTTTGGTTACAGGAACATCACCAGACCTACAAGTTTTCATATTATACCCTTTAAGAACACGATCAATATAGGCTCTTTGAGATAAACCCAAAAGCTTACGACTCCTGTCTCTATGAATTTTAATGCTCAAAACAAAAGAAGCTTCTCCAAGATCTTTCATATCAAAAGTAGCTGAAAACATATCTTTGGTTTTAACAAGTAGATCATAACTGTTGCTGTCTAGTAAAATATCATCCACATAGAGAACAAGAAAAATGAATTTACTCCCACGCACCTTAAGATATATGTGATGCATGAAATCCGCAAGTGTACGGTTTCGTCGTCAAGTAATAAAAAGATCGAATCCACAGGGACTGTGTCTATGAATACCAATTAATTAATTAATTCAATTAAGTTGAACAATGGGGGAATATGATTGTTTATTAAGAAGAACATAGAAACAAAACAATTAAATAAAAATCAAGAAAACAGAATTTAGAACAAAGATAGCAAGTTATCAAGAAGGATATTCAGATTCAAGAAAGCTTCCAAGATTGGGATACCACAATGATACAAGATAAATCCTAATTGACAACCCTTTTATTAAATTTAAAATTCAATTGAAGGTGAATTATCCAAAATTAGTTAATGTTCTCTTTCAAGATACAAGATCCGTGCCCAATTAAACTAATTCTTACTTTCGTGGTAATTGAATTTAAATTGAACCCATTACGCTTTGTGGTAATTCATTGATTCCTCGAAAGGCTAAAACTACTCTTGTGATTTAGACCTTAAGTTCAATTCTAATAGTTCCAACACTTAGGTTCATCTCTCAGTACGTCCCTAAATGCCTATGAGATGCAAATAAGTGGCCAACAAATTCGCATGAATAAAAGCAATAAGAATTGAATCAATGAACAATCAAGATTAATAAAAGGGGAAAACAACGTCAATTAATCATTATCAATGTATCAAAGGGCATTGCCCAATCCTAGAAACAAAAGTAACTACTCAGACATAGAGAAGAAGGAAACAGAAATCAAACTTAAAAACATCCCAAACCCGTAACAATGGAAGAAGAAGAAGAATGATCAAGAACCCAAGCCTCCTTCGTGCCTCCTTTGGAACTAGGTTTCAATCCAAGCTAGAATTTCCTAATTGCAATCAGAACATCTATTTATAGCCTAGGACTTCTATGGGCTAAAAGCCCCCAAAAGAAATAAAAACAGAAAAACTAAAATTCTCAACAATGCTGCGAACCACGGCAGTAGTGGTGGCCACCACGGCTAGGCCGTGGTTGATTACGAGATGTAAATTCCAATGCGACTCTCAACCACATTGTGGTGGCCACCATGCCAGGCCGTGGTTGAGTCTGTTTCGATTTTCTTCATTTTCTTGATTCCTCGAACCATGGTCGTGGTAGAGACCACGGCGGCCGTGGAGCCCTCTGGAATGGCCTTTTTTTGCACCTTTATTGCTATCCATTAAGCTCCAACTTCAAACATGTAAGCATTCCATTCAATCTAAGGCTAATTCAACATTAATCCTGCACAAGAACACCAAAAACACGGCAGTTATCCGAACTAAGGGAAAAACAAACCAAAAGGGAAACTAAAATGCCTAAAATACTCAAGAATGTATGCAAAATAAGAACAAAACATGATGTTATTTCACACACATCAAATCCCCCCAAGCTTAAGACTTTGCTTGTCCTCAAGAAAAAATTAAAGCAAAATCAAGAAGTGGGATCAAAAGAAAATAATGAATGAGGAACCCGAGAAAACAATAGCCAAGCAATAGGCTAAGGCAAGCAAAGAATCTGAGAGGTAATCAAAATCAAGTCCAATTAGAGGCTAAGTTCTCAGAAATCATGCATCCTCACTGATTGAATCAAGTTCACTCTACTAACCACACTCAAAGTGTTTAAGGGTGGAAACCATACGCTCAAAATCCTTCAAAGAAAATGCACTTCCATATGCTTGATAAGAAACTAGATTTCCACTAATAATCAGCATGCATGCAAGAATCAAAAGGTCTTTCAAGGGTTGTAATGGGGCCATAGGAATGATGTTAGGTAAGGAAGAGAAAGGAAGGTTTGCACAAAAGGGCTCATCAAGATTCTCAATAAACACAAGTAATCCAATAGAAATTAAATGGAGCAAAGGCATTTTTCAAACAGGATCATAACTCCATATTTTCAAGTATTTTCTTCCTTTTTTTTCTTTCCTTCCTCTCTTTCTCTCTTTTTCAAGCTTCTTATGATCTTATTTTATTTGCCTTTTTTTTCAATAAAGAGAATGGTCATTCACATATGATTCCCAACACACTTTTCACAACTTTCAAACCGACTTTGCTCCATTTAATATTCTAAATGATTACCAATAATATATCATCATAGGCATCAAGAAAATTACATATGTAATAAGCTCAAATTGGGCAACTAGTGGATGAAAGTGTAACAAATGCAGAAGGCTAGAAAAATACCTAAGATGCCTTAATCATATTCAAGCATGCAACCAAAAATTTCGCCTCAAAATGATTTCAAATCAAGTTCTAGAGCACAAGATCAATGAGGAATATCACTCAACACAAAGAATGGGAACAAAAATCATACAGTGCATAAGTCCCAAATAGGCTCAAAACTCAGATTTAGAGGTTTAAAAATTCAATGAGAAGCATAAATTCAAAGAACATATGCTGATTATCAACTATCAAAAGATCACCTCTACTATCAATTAAAACAATGCCTGTAGCCAATCACAAGAATCAACAAATTGGGTTCCAAATCAATATCATCTCAAAATCCTCAAAAGAGAGGGGTACAAGTTCAATAAAAAACCCAAGAGATATGATGGTGTGAAAATGCAATATGAAAATACAATGCAAAATAAGACATGAAAATGCATGAAACTAATGAAAATGAAAATGCCAATTATCTAAAATGAAAATACGAAAATATGAGAATAAATGAAAATATGAAAATATCCCCCCCAAGCTTAGAACATACATTACCCCCAATGTAAAAATCTAAAACAAGCGAAGGGATAAAAGAAAAGAAAAGAACTCACTGCGGTGGTAGAAAAACTTCTGATGTTCAACCCATGGCCATGGAATTTTTCATGAGCTGGGTGTGGAACCTTCTGACTTCACTCTCCTACTAATTTGAACTTAAAAAAAGGTCAAACCTAAACAAAATCCATTAGATAAAGATCAAACAACAATCTAACACGCAAAATTAAAAGAAAAAGATGAAATAAAACAAAAAAACAAGAAAACATGGGTTGCCTCCCAAGAAGCGCTTGTTTAAAGTCATTAGCTTGACTTTGGTCTGGTTTCTATGCTCAGGTGACGTCAACGGAGTAGTGCTCAGTCCCCACTCCTTCAAAGTATTTCACTCTCTGACCATTTATCATGAAAGGCTTATTACCTTCTTTCTTTACCTCAAGCACACCGTAGGATAAAACTCGAACAATCTCATATGGTCCAAACCATTTTGACCATAACTTACTAGGACAGAAATGTAGAAGTGAGTTATTAACAAGGACTTTATCCCCGATTTTAAATTCACGCTTCTCGTCACACTTGTCACTATGCTTCTTAGGTCTTTCCTTGCAGGGCATAGCATCAGTCACTGATTCCTGTATACCTGAAAGCACAACACTATCCACAACTTTAGTAGCATCAATGCGATTACATGAATTTAAGGAATTAGAATTTTATTCAGAATTAAAAACATCAAAAACTACTTCCTCATCATTCAATCGCAAAGTCAATTTTCCTTCATGGACATCAATGATCGCCCGTCCAGTGGCAAGGAATGGGCGGCCAAGTATGATCGGCATTGTAGCATCAGCTTCCATATCAAGCACAACAAAATCCACAGGCATATAAAATTTACCAACCTTAATGGGAACATCCTCTAAGATGCCTACGGGGTACTTGAGATCGATCCGCCAATTGAAGAGAGATAGTTGTGGGTTTCACTCACCCACTTCCAACTTTTACACACGAAAGGGGCATAAGACTAACACTAGCCCCCAAATCACACGAGCTTTATCAAACCGGTATTCCCAATCAAGCAAGGAATAGAGAAGCTGCCAGATCTTTGAGTTTAGGAGGCAACTTATTTTGAATTAAAGCGCTACATTCCTCGATTAACGCTACTGCCTCATACTCCTCTAGCTTTCTCTTATTAGACAAAATGTCCTTAAGAAATTTAGCATAGGTAGGCATTTGTTGCAACGCCTCGGTGAAGGGTACATTAATGTACAACTTCTTAAGGACCTCAAGAAACTTCCCAAATTGCTTATCTAGCTTGGCCTTGGCCAATCTTTGAGGAAGGAACAGGGGTTGGTAAGGTTCGAAGGGTACATACTTAGACACTTTCTCATTTGTTTCCTCCTCACCTAAAAATTTGTGTCTTAGTCTCTTTTTCCTCAGTCCCCTCATCTTTGTCACTCTCCCCCTTACCATTGGGATTCTCTAACTTCTCTCCACTCCTCAAACTCATAGCCTTACAATGTTCATTCCCTGGGTTTATTTCTGGTTAACTAGGAAACTTACCTTGTTGCCTATGTGAAGTGCTCGCTTGGTGGGCAATCTGGGTTTCCAACATCTTATTATGAATGGCCAAATTGTCAACCTTACCTGACAACTCTCTAATGGCCTCAGTAACAACTTGACTATGGTGCCTAAACTCTTCATTTTGCTTGGTTTGACTCTCTACAAAATTTTCAAGGAGAGTTTCGAGTTTAGACTTTTGTACCTGGGGGAAACCAATAGAGGGTTGAGCATTACCTTGTCCAAACTTGATTTTGATTGTTCCGATAGAGAAGTTGGGATGAGTCCTCCAACCGGGATTGTAAGTCCGTGAATATGGATCATTGTGCACCTTTGGTGGAATGTCATAGAAATTGTGGCGAGGATTCCACTTGCTCCATAGGTGCACCATGTGAGGATCTTATTCCAACTTGGCATTCAAAGACCAATATGTTCCTCGTGCTCCACAAATCTCACAAAAATTGTTAGAGGCACCTATGGCATTTACATGAGCTTTCTCAAGCATGTCAAAACGTTTATTCAAAGAATCAAACTTTGACATAATTAAATCAACATCATCTACCTCAAACTTACCTCCCGAGAGCTTTCTCGGGTTGTTACCTCTTTCACTGGCCCATTGGTGATGATTCGAAGCAACACTCTCAATAATCTCATAAGCCTCTGTCAGCCTTCTGTTCATCAAAGCTCCACCAGCTGCAGAGTCAAGAGACACCTTCGAAGAATATTCCAAACCATTGTAAAAGGTGTGGACAATCAACCACTTCTCTAGTCCATGATGCGGGCAAGCTTCCAACAGCCCCTTGTATCTATCCCAAGCTTCTGATAATGATTCTCCGTCTCTTTGAACAAAGCTTGTTATTTGAGTTCTAAGATGTGCAGTCTTGGAAGGAGGAAAGAACTTATTCAAGAATGCTTGCTCCAATTGATTCCATGTGGTTAATGTATCGGTGGATACCGATTTCAACCAAGCTCTAGCCTTATCCCTTAATGATAATGGAAACAATCGGAGGCGAATGGCATCAACTGAGGCACCTTCAATTTTGAGAGTCTCACAGAATTCTAAGAACATCTCCACATAATCATTTGGGTCCTCCAAGGGTAATCCTCCAACTGGTTCTCGCCTTATCATAGAAAGTAAGGCGGAGGTATGGTGAAGTGCGGCTTCAATGTCTGGCCGAGCAATTCCAGATCGCAAACCCCGAGCATTAGGGGCTGCATACTCCTTTAAAGGTTTATTATCTTAATTTCTTTGTCATGACAAGTGTTGGTTCGAGATATTTCCCTTACTCTTTGCCTTTGTTGTCTTCTCCTTTGATGCAAAGTTCTTTCAATTTCAGGATTTGCTTCAATAAGAGTCCTGAAATGTCTAGCACTTTGCATAAACAAGAAAAATTACCTGCAGAGAGTCAAAGAGAAAACACGAACGTAATAGTATGGTAAAAATAAAAAGGTTTAAAATAATTAAATTAAAAATTAAACTGATATTTAAGAAAAACACAGTCCCGGGCAACGGCGCCAAAAACTTGATGCGTGAAATCCGTAAGTGTACGGTTTCATCGTCAAGTAATAAAAAGATCGAATCCACAGGGACTGTGTCTATGAATACCAATTAATTAATTAATTCAATTAAGTTAAACAATAGGGGAATATGATTGTTTATTAAGAAGAACGTAGAAACAAAACAATTAAATAAAAATCAAGAAAACAGAATTTAGAACAAAGATAGCAAGTTATCAAGAAGGATATTCAGATTCAAGAAAGCTTCCAAGATTGGGATACCACAATGATACAAGATAAATCCTAATTGACAACCCTTTTATTAAATCTGAAATTCAATTGAAGGTGAATTACCCAAAATTAGTTAATGTTCTCTTTCAAGATACAAGATCCATGCCCAATTAAACCAATTCCTACTTTCGTGGTAATTGAATTTAAATTGAACCCATTACGCTTTGTGGTAATTCATTGATTCCTCGAAAGGCTAAAACTACTCTCGTGATTTAGACTTTAAGTTCAATTCTAATGGTTCCAACACTTAGGTTCACCTCTCAGTACGTCCCTAAATGCCTATGAGATGCAAATAAGTGGCCAACAAATTCGCATGAATAAAAGCAATAAGAATTGAATCAATGAACAATCAAGATTAATAAAAGGGGAAAACAACGTCAATTAATCATTATCAATGTATCAAAGGGCATTGCCCAATCCTAGAAACAAAAGTAACTACTCAGACATAGAGAAGAAGGAAACAGAAATCAAACTTAAAAATATCCCAAACCCGTAACAATGGAAAAAGAAGAAGAAGGATCAAGAACCCAAGCCTCCTTCGTGCCTCCTTTAGAACTAGGTTTCAATCCAAGCTAGAATTTCCTAATTGCAATCAGAACATCTATTTATAGCCTAGGGCTTCTATGGGCTAAAAGCCCCCAAAAGAAATAAAAATAGAAAAACTAAAATTTTGCTGCGCTGCGAACCAGGCCGTGGTGGCCACCACGGCCAGGCCGTGGTTGATTCTGAGATGTAAATTCCAATGCTGACTCTCAACCACGACCGTGGTGGCCACCACGGCCAGGCCGTGGTTGAGTCTGTTTCAGTTTTCTTCATTTTCTTGATTCCCTCGAACCATGGCCGTGGTAGAGACCACGGGCAGGCCGTGGAGCCCTCTGGAATGGCCTTTTTTTGCACCTTTATTACTATCCATTAAGCTCCAACTTCAAATATGCAAGCATTCCATTCAATCTAAGGCTAATTCAACATTAATCCTGCATAAGAACACCAAAAACACGACAGTTATCCGAACTAAGGGAAAAATAAACCAAAAGGGAAACTAAAATGCTTAAAATGCTCAAGAATGCATGCAAAATAAGAACAAAACATGATGTTGTTTCACACACATCAATATGCATTGATCTACTTTATTCTCCATAAAGCCCATATAAGAAACAACTTCATCAAATTTAATATACCATTGTCTAGAAGCTTGCTTCAAATCATAAATAGACTTCTTCAATTTGCATATCATATGTTCCTTTCCATCTTCTATAAAACCTTTAGATTGCTGTATGTAGACCTCTTCATAAAGATCTCCTTTCAAGAAGACTATTTTTACATCCATTTGATGCAACTCCAAATCATAATGAGCAACTAGAGCTATAATAATTCGAAAAGAGTCCTTGGAAGAAACAGGAGAAAAAGTCTTTTTATAGTCAATTCCCTCCTTTTGAGTGAATTCTTTTGCCACTAATCTTGCTTTAAAAGGCTCCACATTTCCTTTAGAATCTTTCTTTGTCTTAAACACCTATTTGCACCCAATAGGCTTAACACCTTTAGGAGGTTCCACAAGCTCCTACACATCATTATGATTCATAGAAACTATTTCATCATTCATTGCTTCAATCCAATTATTAGATAAAGCATTAGAAACTACTTCCTTATAATTTTTTGGATCTGACATACACCCAACATTAATATCAATCTCCCCCAGAAAAGTATAGTAATCATCAAGGTTGACCGGTCTTCTTTCTCTTTGAGATCTTCTAATAGGAGAAATCTCAACAAGATGTTCAGGAGCTGGCGGTGGTGGCTCTTCTATAACTTCTTGTTGTGGTTTCTCATCAACCCTTTCAAATAACTCACTGACAATTCTTTCTTGTATAATAGAAACAGGTACAATAACATTTTCTCCACTAGAACTTGTGCCCTCATCCATAGTAACATCAGAACTCACCACATCATTCTCAAGGAATTTGACAATAATTGCTTCAACTATTTTTGTTCCACCGGTAAGACAGTAAAATATGTAGCCTTTAGCATTGATAGGATAACCAATAAAGTAACACCTGGTAGTCTTAGGACTTAATTTAGATACAGTAGGGTCATAAATTTTCACCTCAGCGGCACAACCCCACATACGAAGATGGTTAAGACTAGGTTTCCATCCCTTAAACAATTCAAATGGAGTTTTGAGAACAGACTTAGAAGGCACTTTATTTAATATATACATAGTTGTTTTAAGGGCTTCTCCCCAAAGGAAATCAGGTAATCTGGATTGACTCATCATAGACCTCACCATGTCCATTAAAGTGCGATTTCGCCTCTCAACTACCCCATTTTGTTCAGGAGTCCCTGACATAGTAAATTAAGAAACTATTTCACATTCCTCAAGGTATTTTGCAAAAGGTCCCTTAAATTGTCTAGTCTCACCATGTCTACCATAGTATTCACCACCTCAGTCCGACATGACTATTTTTATTCTTCTACCACATTGATTCTCAACCTCGTTTTTAAATATTTTAAACTTTTCTAAAGACAATGACTTATCATTTATTAGGTAAACATAACCAAAACGAGAAAAGTCATCAATAAAAGTAATAAAATATTTATTCCCACATAAGGTTGGTTTCAAAGGATCACAAATATCTGTATGAATTATTTCTAAAAGTTCTTTACTATGTGTAGAACCCTTTCTACTTGTCTTGGTCATCTTTCCTCTTATACATCTACACAATCTCCAAAATCTATAGAATCAAATGAAGGTAAGATATTATCCTTTATCAACCTATTAATCATATCCTCTTCTTGTACGCAAACAGATATTAAGGTATTAATATCTCACTCTTCCTTTTGGGTATTATAGGATATTTTTAAGGCATCAAACTTAGTAGGTAGAGAATTTAAAGCATAGTAAACAAGAAAAGTATCAATTACAAGGCACTTAAGGTCACTAAGTTTATTGGCAATGGTTACCATCTTCATAATGTGTTGCCTAACACTATCAATTCTATCATATTTCATGTTAATAAAGGTTTCCATCAATTGATCTGCTTCGGCCTTTCCAGATACTGCGTACCTTTCCCTAATGGAAGCAAGAAAAGTTCTGGCATTATTAGAATGTGGAACTGCTTTTACAAGTGTCTCGTCAATGGAACGCTTAATCAACATTAAAGTCTTGCGATTAGCCTTTGTCCACTCCTTGTGATAAGCTTTCTGCTCATTAGTGCTTTCAGCAGTTAGTGCAGTGGGCTCATCTTTTCTAATGGCTATATCAATGTCTAACAAGCTTAAGGCCAATTCAATATCATCCTTCCATTTCTTATAATTATTTTTAGTCAAAACCTTAACTTAGTTTGCAATATTAGATAAAGAAAAAATGTCTGGGGTTGAAAAAATTAAATAAGAAAATGATTAATATCATGGGCAATTATAGTAATAACAATTACTGAAACAGGGATTTAATACATATAATATAAATTCTCCTGTGGGTAAAGTATATATCATACAATAACAACATTTACAAAAATTCAAACACCTGTGGGTAGAAAGAATTTTATTGTAAAGATCATCCCAAAAATAATAACATGTTACAACAAAATAATTTATGAATTTATTATCTGTGAGTAAGTTTAATTCACAAATTAATTAAGTAACACAACATCCTAAAAATTATTCACAAGTAACCCTATCAATTTCAACAAATAATCCACTGTGGTGGCGTATATTCACTTTAATTAATAGAGTCCTAAACATGGATAAATCAATAATAGCCCAAATAATCACTTTTTAATATATTCTTTAACTTTCTTAATGTACCTAGAGAGTGCACCATCTAAAATTAACAACTAGGGAGAGTGACTATCATAGATAGCTTTATCATAATATTAAAATATTTTTCATGTTCAAAATCACTAAAAATTAATTTTCTTAAATGTCTAATCTGAATAAATAAGAAATAAATTAATATTAAATAATTTTAATATCCAAAAAATTATAAAACCTATATAGATAAATTCTAGGCATCAATATGAGTGCATAGGAAGAAACGATATGCAAAACGAAGCACCAGAGAGGTCACACGCGCGCCACGCGCTGGGCAGTGTGAGTGGGATTCGTCCCATGCGCACTGTTCATCCCTAACCTCCAGCCGACCCGATTTTCTGGTAAACGAGTCCTACGACCCAGTTCGCGATTCGTCTCCATTTTTAGCATTTTTCGCATCATTTTGATCCCCAAACGATTGGGTCTTCCTCCAGATATAATTTACCACAATTTTGAATGTTTTTTATGAAGCAAATCACGTAATAATGGATCACGTAGGATCCAAAAATTTGAAAACGGGTCTGCTCAAAACTTGGTTGGAAAAATCACGCCCCTCTCCATTTTTCAACGTGTTTTGATCGACTCTAAAGCCTATATTCATGCCTAAACATGTTCTAGGATTGATTTATATAATTATCATAAATAAAAATAATTAAAACAATGATTTAGAAACATCATAGGTTCTTGAAGTTTTCATCCATGAAATTTAATGTGGGTTTTAAGTTTTTAATCATTTACAGTGAATTAAAATGACTTATAATATCTAAAAAACTTACAAAGAACATAATTAAACAATTCTCATCTTATATCCACATAACCATGTATAAAGTATACAAGTTATAAACCTTAAAATCATCGGTTCTCATGTAATCATGCATATACATATTTGAATGGATTCTAAATCATGTATCTAATGCTTTGATACCACATGTAGACATTATAGATCATTACTAAGAATTTTCCTAGATCATAGATCACGAATTTAAAACACCATATTAATAATCAAAGGCGTACCTCTTGTAGACATCTTGTTCTTCTTACGTTTACGATCAAGAAATGACCAAAAATAGTACACACTTGTAGACTATAGGAATCAGGATTTTCCTCTCCTTTTCCTCTCTCTTTTGGATGGGGCAATAGTAGTTTTTGAGTAAAAGATCATGTCCATGTCTTTAAAAGACACACATATATATAGAGGGAGTGGAGAGGAGACCTGTCCTTTCGTTGAAGAGTTGTCTTGTTCCACCCATCATGGAAACAAGCAACCAAGCATCACACCTTTTCAAGCACCATACCATTTGAACTCAAGGTTCAACATGTGATTTTCAATAAATCCATTGATCACAATATAAAAGGATTCCATGAAACATCAGGTTACTACTCAACTAGTTTTGACAAACAGACAAATCAATGAAAGTCCAAAATCATAGAAAAATTTCTAACAAAAAATTATATTTACAAAAAAAAATTTACTCCAAAAAAAAATAAGAACTTCTCGTTAGAAACACCTCAATCGATTAAGCCTTTAAGGCGATTCAAGTTCGCGAGTGTTCATGTTTTGTTTAGTAATTAGGAAAACAAAAAAGTTATAAGGTGTGTATGGAATTTTTATTTGTATATATAATAACAATAATATTTGACTTAATTATTATTATTATTTTCTAAAATCCTACATAACTTTTTTTTAAAAAAATCACAAAATATATCTACATATTTGACTTAATTATTATTATTATTTTCTAAAATCCTACATAACTTTTTTTTAAAAAAATCACAAAATATATCTACATGTTTCGTTTAGTTTATTTGAACTATCTATATAACTAATTTTCATTCGATTACAAAAATAAAAAAAGTTATGCAATCTGCTTGTAAAAATTATTTCATTAAAATTTGAATTCACATTCTTATCTTAACATGTCTAGGCACCCTTTGTGGGTAAATCTTACATAGCTTAAGTACTTAATCAAGAGATAAAAGCCACCTAGCTAACAGCAAAATAATAAAAATACTGTCCAAAAATATATAAGAGAAATATTATTAACACAACATTTTTTTTAATACTTACTTTGTTATTGGTACAAAAGCAAGTGTTATTAGTATTCTGTTTAAGTGAAATTTTAGTCAAAGTATATTTCAACAAACAAATAATTATTTATCAAATGAATATGAGTTTAGAATTATGTGATAATCTCGTAGGTTTTGAAAATTAACTTAAAATAAAAGAAGTTTTAATGCACGTTTAAAGAAATAAACAAAAGTTCAGAAAAGAAAGCTTTGAAAAGTAAAGAAATAAAGAGACTGAACAAGAAGTTTAAATGCAGAAAGTTAAATGAAAGCATTAAAGGAAAACATGTAAAAGAAATTTAAAGAACAAGACTGAAAAGTAAAGGAATTTAAAAGAATATTGCATTAAATTAAATGACTTGAAATGAAAAGGGAATGCATACTTGGATCAAAATTCGTTAATATGCTCGGGTGAGATTTTAAGATTATGTTTCAGCAAATAGCCTCTATTTTTACATTGTGAATGCTGATATTTATAGATAAATTATAAAAATAACTGACATCTTAGGATTTTGACACTTACATGACAGTTATGCAACTAATATTTCTCTAATTTCCCGACAGAACCAACTTATAACGATTTTAACATTCTTCGTCGGTTCAATCTCTTAGAAATGCAACCCTTCCGTCGGATTAACTACTTGTCCGACATCAATATCTAGTGGTTGCATTGGGTCTTCCAACCATTCAGCACATTCGTCAGCTCAACACCTAGAAGATTCTTCCAACATCATCATCCAGCTGTCGAATAGTTAAATTTGTTTATTTTCACCCTTAACATATTCTCCCCTTAATAATCATTTTAAGAGTATGAGATAGACCAATAATATAGCAACTATTGAAAAGATGGTTCAAAAAAATGTGTTTTTAACATTTTTCTTGTTACAATTAAAATATTATCGTTGAACTTCAAGGAGTTTGTTTAATGATAGATGAGTATGTGATGTATGAGAGCAAGCTCACAATCACATATTAAAATATCAATTATGTCAATTTCTTGAGATCAGATCAATGGATATCATTTTAAAAAATTGCTTAGTTTCAACGTGAATGACTTGTTTATGAATAGAATTTCTTAGTCTTATCGTGAATAGTTTACCTTTAAATCAAATCAGGAAAGTCAATTAATCGATAGCTCACACAAATATCACTTGATCACAATATAAAAAGATACCACAATTAAGGAACAAAATTGCACAAAAATAAAATCTGAGACCCAAAATTATAATGGATTTTATTAACGAGAGTGCTAATAGAAAATTAAAAATAATAAATAAAAATTAAAATATTTTTTCAGAAAAAATATTAAAACTAAAAAACTCAAAAATTAAATTATTTAATATATTAAAATCTCAAAAAACTTTATTTTTCATTTAACTTCCTTATTTATAATTAAGCCTAACCTTTTTATGAACAGTAGTATTAGCTTTACTACAGTATTATATTTAGAACATATTTTTGAATTAAATTATTTATAAATAATAATAATAAGTTTTTAAAAAAATTTAATAGTTTTTTATTATATTTTAAATATAAAATAAATTAATTCAATAACACAGTTAATTATTTACTTGATATTTTTGCAGGGATAATAATATTTATTTTAATCCTAAATTTTTTATGTAATTTTTTTACATTATTTTTTATATTAATTAATAAAGTATAAATTTATAATTAATTATATATATAAATTAATTAATAAATATTTTATTAACTAATTAATATATATAATTATTATTAATTAATTAATATACGTAATTAATCATAAATTTATATTTCGTTAATTATTATTAAAAGTGATATAAAAAAATTGTGAAATAATTATTTTGTGTTCTTTTTCGAAGGGATAACCCAACAAAAGGCTTCAAGGAGTGCAGTGCAGGTAAGGTAGTACTAGCTGAGTTGTTCCAATCCATCCATGCCATGGATACCCTTTCAAGGTTTAGATTCCTCCCCACTTGTTACAGCGTTCACTTCCCAAAAATTTCAGCATTATCTCGTTTCCCAAGTGCTTTTTCCACAACTACCTCACTGGTTTCAGTACTAAGAGCTGGTCCTCCTTCAGGTTAGCACTTCTCTTCATTTTCCGTTATTTAGTTGCAACGAGAGTAGTTCATCAGTTTTCGGATCCCCTTTACTGAGAAAGTTAGTTTTTTTCGAGAGGGGAAGGGGTTTGGGGAAATGGGTAATTGACAATTGAAGATGCTGTGTGTAGTCCAGAATGGAATTATGCACAGGAATAATTCAAATGGTTGTAATTGCTTATATATACACATTATTTGTCTTAACTCTGAAGGATGGTTCCCTTTGGTGGAGAAACACAATATTACAGTTTCTTAACTTAGATCTTCCTGCATTATACTTTCTTTGTGGAAAAATAAATGGAAGACACTGTAAGATTTTACAATTTGAAAATTTCGTTTGATTTTTTGTTTTTATAATCCTAGCAGGCTAGCACCACATTATTGTTTCAACCAAATGTTTTTGTCTGGAAAAACTTTGATACAATAATATGGTGTTAGGATTATAAAAACAAAAAAATTCAAGCAAGATATCAACATGATAACTATGTGTAAGATTGACTATAACCAAGAAATTTAGAGTGTTGATTTCCTTGGATGAATAGTTTGTTGATATATATTTAGTATGAAGGTTCTCCTTCTATGGGCTTTGTACTCTTCCCTTAATACAGTAGTCATACCTCCCAGTGCAACCAAAACTACTGAAAATTGCTAGTCTCACTAAAATTATGATCTTTTGAACACATCAAAACAACTGTTGTCAAAAACAGTTTCTGTTATTTGTTAGAGAATTTAATGACCTCCATGCTTTTGTTTCTTATTGTTATTCATTTTAGTTCTCTTTTCTTTGTTATTCCGACTATGATTCCAGTAAAATATGTTTTGATATATTGTAGATCTAGATTTAATAGATTTTCAATTTTTCACCCCAGCCCTTCTTGATTAAAACCTGGTGAGGTTTGACATCCTTATCATGACTTTCTTTATGATTCTTCGGCCTTCTTTTGGTGGATAATACTTCACCCTTTTAGCTTCTACATTTATTGAAGTACACGTTCTGCCGCCATGGTTTCTATCCTTTTAGCCGCAAAATAAGTAATATTTAATACTTGGCGCTGTATCCTCTTTTTCCTGTCACTCCTAGTCCTTGTTTCTGCCGAAAGCTAATTGTTTGAAACTCCTAATTTATAGTGAGTGATGCTGATGAGGAAGTCCTGCAAATATTTTTTGGGGAGAGAGAATTAAATGGGGATTTTATATCAAGAGCTTCTGATTTATTGTGGCGAAGGAATTTCAGAAATTCTATTGATTCTGATATTAGCAAGCTCACCAACAAAACTTCTCAACAAACGGAACAGGTGCAGCAGACTCATTATATCAAATTTCAAACCATTCTGATCCAATTTTATAAATTCTATCAAGTGTGCCAGTTTTGACAATTCTTTGCATTGTACTGATCCAATTGAAAATTCTGTTGTATATGGTGAGTTCAATTACATATGTGATTCTTGTAATATTTGTAGATCATAGAGACTAGCAGTGATGGTGGTTTTTTGAAACTTTCAAGGACCCAAGAGTGGTTATTAGGTGACAGTTCTGCACCAATAAACAAGAAAGTAACTGCTAAGGTATGCTTTGAGTTGTTTTCGTTTTAGATCTGGGAAACTTTCATTTTCTTGTTTATGTCATCATCCCTTGACAGAAAGTGGGAAATTGGATATGAAATTGATATGTTGCAATGCATATTTTGTTTTGTCAAATGGTTTTCAAGTTCAGCTTCTTTCTTTGGTAAATAGATAACAATTCAATCATCCAATGATATTTGACGCTTCCTTTCATATATCAACAGATGTTGCAGGACAGCAGTACAAGACGGAAGAAACTGAACATGCTCAAATATGAATCTGTATGATACCTTTCTTGAACTCAGTATGTTCTTTATTAGCTCAAGTCAGTGACATCAGTGTTTTCTTACCTCAAGGCATGTTGGCTTTGATTTGATCAAGTATAATTGTTTACAAGTTGTGTAAGCTGCTGATTCTTTATTCTTGTTATTTTTAATTTTAGCTTAAGAGGGAAATATTGCTTCTATCTGTGGGTATTGGACTGGCTTGTAGTGGATATTGCTTGATAACTTTGTCAGTACAGGTAAACTTTACATTTGCATGCTCTGTTTCAAAAAATAAAATGTGTCACCAACTTGCTATTATAATTGAGAACTAGACCAAGTTACTGCTTCTCCCCGCTCAATTATGTTCCCTTTTATCTTGATAAGACTAACTTTAGATGGATGCCAATGTCTTACCATAATAATTTAACTTTAAACACTACCATGGTGTAAGTTCCAAATTATTTCCTTCATCTTAAAACAACAGTTTGGCATGTTGTTTTCTTATGCTATAAAAAAAGGTTTGGGGCATTTGTGTTTGATTAATATGTATGCCTGTGTTTTTAATGTGCAGGCTGCCATAAGTTATGCGATTGGAGTCCTTTTCAGGTTTGTTGTTGCATTTTATTATGTTGATACTGTCTTGTTGTAGTAATTGTTGATGAGCTTAAGTGGTCGCTAGTGAGCCTGTTAGTGGTGCTTGACTGCTTGACTCAAAAGATTAAAAATTTCCAAACATCACTTCAGATAAGTTTGTCATACTACTCTGAAATTTTAGAAATGCTTTCTGGCATCTGAGAAGCCTAGTGAATTTGAAGTGGTTGATTATCCCTATTTTAAGCATGCCTAGATGGTTGGATAGAGACAGGCTAATAGGCATTAACATTATAATCAGGCTAGTTGATATTTCTTCATGACTGTTGCTCTTTGTGGGTTGAAAGGGGAAAACAAATTTAACTGATATATCATTTTCAATGCAGTTGCTTGTACCTTCAGCTCTTGTATCAACATGCAGACAACATATCCAGTGAAACTGTTCCTCAAATATTCACGAAAAAAAAGTCAAAGAAGTACAAATGAAAACTTGTGCTTTGATCTAATCATGCCAGTTAGCATTCTCTGTTGTAGACATTCTCTCATCCCTTGTTTTTTATCAAACAAATTTTCTTAACCAGAATTGGTATAAGAAGTGAGGACCTTCAAGATTTATTGGAGAGGTCAATCAAGGGTAGCAGTATATCACTTTCATCTCCAAGGCTTGCGATTCCAGCAGCAATTTTCGGACTTTGGGTTCTGTCTCATCAGTATGTTACCAATGACTTATTTGATTTTCAGGTAACCCTTGAAGCATGTGTATAAGAAAAAGTTTTCTTTAGCCACAAAGCTTTACTATTCAACTCTAGTCAAACACTTTGGTCATTTATATTGCTATCTCTTGTTCACCCCAGCTTGTGCCAGCCATGTTTGGGATGTTTGTCTACAAGGCTGCTGTTCTAGTGCAAGTTTATAGAGACAATGAAGACTTACGGTTTGTATTTCCAGAAAACGAAGATGGCTCAAGTGACTGAAATGTTTATTTTGCTAAGCTCAGTAGAGTACACCACTCCCTACATCCTCGATTATTGGAAATGCCGAGCTGCATCCGGAACTGAGCACTGCTTACAACCCTTCACTACTGCATGTATCTTAATACTGAATTCAAGACATGACATAAATGAATGAGGTAGCCTCCCCTCCCCCTGAAAGTTTTTGTACCCAAAAAAATGACGTGGATTATGAAAGAATGGAAGACAATTTGAAATGATAAATAGTATGGTTAATGTTACCCATTTGTGTCTAGTCCCTAATTGATTTATGTTGTACTAAGATGTAAATATACGTTGATATTCAGTTGTTTTCATTGCGTGTTGGTTTACATTCAAGGCCCCAGAACGTAGTTCTATAATCATGTGATCATAGAAAGTCATCCAATGCCGTCTCACAAAATTTTCATTCTTTTACTTTAGGAAAATATTTTGTTTAATCGTGGGAGTAGGTGTCTGTCCCGTTCCTTGTGTGTGTGGCCGGAATGCCTAGCACATGGTGCGAGTACACTTGCACGTCCAATTGCCGAACCTAGCGTCGATGTTAGCCGTCGGTTAATTAATTATGGAGATGTGACTTATATATAATATTCCCTTCACATTATTCACATAACAATCTTCACCTAAAATCCAGATTAAAAAAAAAAACCACATAACATCAATCAACACCATCTTTTCTTCTCCTTCTCATTTTTTTTTAAATTTTTTTCTTCATTAAAATTAATGGTCCGCCTCACTTTATGTGAACTATGTGAATTACAAATGATGTGCAACTAACGTAGCTCAATAAATTAATGGTATAATATTGTTATGTAAACATTCATTATTGTTTGATGCTGTTCGTTGTTTTCCTTAACTCTGAATGACGAGGAGGCTATGCTCAACGAGAAATTCTTGAACAATCCGTATGTAGTACAATATATTAGTAAAAATGTGATATGTGAGCATGCAAAATTATATAGGTGGTTGAATTAAAAATAAAATATTATTAAATTAAATTAAGATAATTACAAAATTATTAAGAGTATTATTCTTAGTGTATATAAGAATTTTTCATGGTCAACATACCTTTCATTTTCTTTCTTTTTATTCTTATTTTTTTTCCAACTGTGGTTGGGTTCAAAATCCAATTTGAAAAGAAATGTGAATTAAATATGTTAAATAATTTTTTGAGTCATTTGTCACAACCATCCTAAATGAGCACCACACTAGAAGAAGGCAATAAAAAAAGTTGAAAATTGCGTCAATCACTTTTTCCATTAAAAATAGAACGGTGTAATTAAACATCTTAAAAGAAAATAGTCTATGTTCTAAAGTTTAGATTAAGGGATTGATTACGAATAGGGCAAGTATTAGTACCCTATCCTATCCCATTCATTCAATAAAATAATTACTTATTTAATTTAATGTTATCTGTTAAATTAATTAAGCTAGTTCTAATTATTTATTTGTTTAAAAAGGATTTATTATTTTTATTTTTATATGTCTTATTTTGTTAACATATTATCAAGAATGATAAATGATTATGACAGGGAATGAGTTACTAAAAAACTATTATTTTGTGAAACAAATTAAAACCCCTAAACATATGACATGATAAGAAAATGGTGAACTAAAATTTTAATTTTCAAAGAAAACATTTTGAAAAATGAATTGTCATGTAAAAATTAATTTTTAAAAAATTCTTAACAAAATATGATTTTTGAATTAAAGAGGTCAAATTAATTTAAAATAAAAATGTTTTTGACAAAAATGTGATTTTTAAAATTTCTTTTCAAAAGGTTTTGGCAAAATAAAATTTAATTTACCACAACAAAAGTTGGGGATATATGAACTTGTTTACATCAATTTATTATTTTTTATTATGAAAAAATATTTATTTAATTGTTGAGATTTAATCTTGTCAATACTTTTGGTAAAATCTAATAAAACAACTTCAAAAGTATTTAGTAGAGTTTTATTGATTACACTTTAATTCTCTCTCAATTTTTTTATTATTGGTCAAGTTTTAAGATTTTAGTTTATTATATAAAAGACAAAACAATGTATGTAAAAAATAATAAAAATTAATATTAGAAATAAATTTTTTATTAGAAATCGTCTAAAGTCCCACGAGGGCTTCTAATAAAACTTAAGAAATAGTCTTCATTTTTAAAAAGTCAAAACTTCATGTCACTTCAGTTAATTTTAGGTATTCTCTCGTTAGAATCTTAAACAAACATTAACAAAACTTAATAATAATTCATTTGATTAATGTAAAGGAAGAAAATAATAATAATATGAATGGGTAGAAAACTAATATATTGAAGATGACCAAAAATTGTTACATCACAAATGAAATTTATATACTCTTGCAAACTAACGTCAAAGTGCAAATGAGCCTGATTAAATGCAAATCAACAACGTATCATATTGAAAGAGAATACAGGTAAGGACAGGACATGGTAGTAGCAATGCAATTAAGAAAGAAAGTAAAAGTAGATGAAAGGGAAGATACAACGAACTTGAAAGTTGGGAAAAGAACAGAGCGTGGGCGAATCAATCTATGCATCTGTCTCGTACAGGTTTTTTGGACTCTCCGTATTTGATCGCTCAAAAACTTTTTGCTCTCAAAGTCTTTTTTCAGTGTAATGGTGTTTTGTGCTCAAAAGTTGTAATTAAATTAATGATGTTTTAATTAAATTAGCTACATTTTTTTAAAATTTTTTATTGTTTGTAAATCAAAAAATAATCTTAAGTTATTTGAAATTTAATTTAACGATGTTAAAAATCTCAACATGTATATCTTTATTTCTTATTTAAGTTAAGAATTAAAATTCTTTAAATAAAAAAATAATAATTTAAATACGTCATACTACTAAAAATTTAACACACATCTAATTTAAAAATTACTGATCATTCTTATTAACCCTTTTAGTTGTTAAACTTTAAATTAGTTTTTTTAAATTAATACTGAGCTTTAATTAAGATTTTCTCATCAAATTTTCTCAAATATCTCACCAAAAATTGCATTTAAATATTTCAATTATTATTTTTTTTATGCAAATTTTTTTTAGCATTGTTTTTGAACTCGTATTTTTTTTTTCTAACACATTGGGCTTAGACTTGACTGACTTAAAAATAGTAATAATACAAGGTCAAAAAATTGCCTGGACATATTTGGATATCGACAATGAATCTAGACTCTTCCATTGACTTAGTAAATTTTTGGTTCCAAAAAATGAAAAAAAAATTAGTTTGGACTTTAAGAATTTAGCTAATGTTTGGATGAAGTATTCTAAAATTTTTGGGAATTTAAAATGCAAAGTAATTGAAATGCATCAATCTAATTCCTATCATTTTCAAAATTTCTAGTTTGGATAATTACTACAGGTGAAATTCCAAAATTCCCTTCAACACTTGTTTGAATTGCAAATATGGAGTATTACAAATTTATCATGCCATGGCCTCAAGCATTCTGTTGCTCCGTCACACGACATGGTTGGGACCTTTACTTGCTCTGTCACATGCCATGGCCTCAAGCTTTCTGTTGCTCCTTAGCACGCCATGACTGAGACCTTCACTTGCTTTGTTGCACACCATAGCCTCCAAATTTCTCTTGCTCTGTCATATGCCATGGCCTTGAGCTTTCTCTTTAGGACCTTCACTTGCTTTGTTGCACGCCATGACTGCGACCTTCACTAGCTCTGTTGCACGCCATGACTGGGATCGCACGCCATGGCTGGGAACTTCACTTGCTCCATTACACGTCCTTTGTAACATTCTGCTTAATATAACAGTTAAATAAGATCATGATAGCTCAAATCAGTTAAATATATAATAATAATAATAATAATAATAATAATAATAACAATAAGATAGCTGAAATAGCAAAGAAAATAAAATAGATGTGATGAATTTATTTCTAAGCTTTAAGTGAGTAAAATAAGTTATAGAAAATTTTGGGTTAGTTGGATTTTTTTTTATGATATTAGGAGGATATTTAAAGGCTAAATGGGACAGATAAAATGTGTCAGGTTGTATATCATTTATACTATTCACTCTTTTATTCCTAACCGTTCTTTCCTTATTCGTTTTCTCTTTTTTCTTTCTTTCCTTTTTTCTTTCTTCTTTCACGTTTATCACTTTCTATTCTTCTCTCTATTCTCTTCTGCTCTCTCTCTGTCTCTCTGTTCATTTTCGTTTTTGGAAGAAAAAGAAAGAAACCAAGGTGAAAGGAAGGAAATCAAGTGGAATCAAAGAAGATCAAGCCAGGATCAAGAGAAAGAGGATAGGAAGGGCAAGAAGAAAGTGACACCAAGCTAAGGTAGGGGTTTCTAAGCTTGAATCTTCATCCTTTTACTTATTTTTCATATTAGGCTATTTTGAGGTTTAACATGCCAAATTGAGTTATTGAAGTGGTTTGAATGAATTTCTATCTTGGATAAGTTTTAAATGTAGTTTATGACTTGTTCATGTTAAGAATTTGAATTAGAAATTGAAAATTCTCCATTTAATCCTTTAAAGCTCAAAGTGAGGGTTTTAGGAGTTTGGAGGAGTGATTTTAGTGTTTTGATCTATTTTTGGTGAAATCAATCCGTGTTTTATGTTTCCCTCATGTTTGTGAACTTATTTGAGACTTAAAATTACCTAGAAATTAGTTTGGAGTGGCCAAAATCCAAGAATTTGACCACTTGAACAGTGTCACAACCCTGCAAAACGAGTTGCAGAGTTTTTGGTTTAGTTACACGGCCCGTGTGCCATTACACGGCCTAGGCCGTGTACCTCTTTGCCAGAAATTTTTCTCACAGACGATTACATGGCCTAGGCCGTGTAATTTTACATGGTCATGTAATCTCTTTGTGATGAGAATTAGCTTCTGTAGTCTTCGTGAAAGTTGTAGCTCTTTCTCTTAGCTTTCCAACGCCACCGAAATCACCTCGTTTCGACATCCGTAGCTCAAGTTATGCTCATTTTACTGAGCAAAGGTCAAATGTTAAGATTGACTAGGATGCGTTTTTGGTTAGGAAATACATGTTTTGGTATTCTATAAGGCTAGGAGCCTTAGAGACACCTTAGATAACCCTATTGATGTGGAGTATCAAGGAGTAATGTGTTGGATTGAAGACATTATTTTTCCTAAGTGTTAAACATACTTCTATAGATATTTGATGAAATATGTGATAAAATGATGTTTGATTGCATGATATGTTTACAACAAGTGAGATTGATTGATATTATTGAATCATATGTGATTGGTTGATGAACTTGAACACCCATGATGAGAATGATTGAACTGTGCATTATGTTGCATGATGAATTGATGAAATGGTTTTCTCTCAGGGGTATCCACTTTGTGGAACTAGGCCGAGTTGGATTTTGGATGTACCTGTATTAGGGTAAGTCTTGGTTAATGGTAAGAGAATATGTGATTTTCTCTATACCTGAGTAATTGAGGTTAAGGAAGAACCTTCCTCTTTACCTGAGCTTCCCTAGTCATTAAGTGGTTGAGGATGAGTATTTCTCTCACTACTTGGGATAATCCTAAATCTTGGATAGTTTGAGTAACGTACCTCTCATTCTATTCCCGATGATTGATATTATGAGATAATGTACTTTCTCCTTATCATGATGGATTGAAGTCTAACCCTAACTTTGATATTGAGAAGACATATTTCCTCTAAGCTAGATACGGGAAGACTGGCCTAGTTACTCGGAATAGTTCTGTGTGGCGACGTACTGCCAGAAAAAGGTTGATGTGCACCAACCTAAAAGCAGACTACTACCAAGCCAATGATTTTTGTAATGCTAGCATGATTAATGCATGAGTTTAATGATTTGATATTGAGTAATGCCATTGATTTTTATCATGGATTTTATTGAAGCAATTTATGATTTATGTGATATGAGTTTAAATTATTTTCATAATAATGGAAATGGGAACTCTATTTCGAGAAGAGGAAAGACTGAATTTGACTTTTGTCACCTTCCTACACTAGAAATATTATTTTTCTTAAAAGATGATTTTTTTTCGAAACAGCTGAAATTGTTATGATGACACATTTTTGTTTATTAATGGTACTACTGAGAATTTCTTAATTCTCACCCCGTATATGGAATTTTCCTTGACAATTTCAGACAGGAAACACACAATGGAGCAAGATGGAATTTCGGGCTTATGAAGAGTAGTTTGATATCTTTTCAATTCCTAGTTTTAGAGAGTTTGTTGCCATGATACACTTTTTGTATATTATAGTATGATGATATAACAACTTGTATAATATTTTGTTTCATGACATATGTATATATATGAGTTTGCGTAAGGCTCATATTTTGATATCTATGTACTTTATTTATTTACAAATTTGTGATATTCGTAAGTAATATATCAAATTCTAATTACTGATACGTAAACCAGATACGTTATTAGTTCTAATATTTGGGCCGTTACATCCTTCATTTGCTCTGTTTCATGCCATGACTGTGACCTTCACTTGCTCCGTCGCATGCCATGGCTGAGACCTTCACTTGCTTCGTCGCTAGCCATCGAATTGCTAGGAATTTTCAAAATTCTGCCTCCATAGGTGTCATTTAAAATTCCCTCTTTTTTAAGCCACAAAATGATTTCTGAAATTTTTGTCATTTCAAAATTCTTCAAGTTTTTTCTCCTAACGGTGCAATATTTAAAAAGGGATTTTAAATGATCGCTTAAAATGAATTACATGTTGTAAATGAGTTATCCAAATACACACTTATTTTAGACTATAAAACCTTTTCTTTCTAAAGACTAATTTTTTATTTTTTATTTTTATTTAAATACCTAGACAAAATTAGATGCTGACACCATTATTTGTTGAATGTTCAAATTGTAGCTATAAAGGAAGAGACTAAAAAAAATTGTAATCAATATCAATTTTCATTTTCTTTATTTTCTTACCCCTTAGCATGGAGGAGATTATTGTTGTAGGGATTCATCATGTCCCTCATTCCTCAAGTCAACTCATGTTTACTTGAAGAAAAAGCTTGCATGTCACTAATGAATGATGATATGATAAAATAAATGCTTACCTGAAGTTATAGAATTTTTTTTTCTAGGAGAGGTCCTATTGGACCTAAGGCAAGTTAGGGAAGAGGATGTTGAAGATCAAAATCCTACCACAAACCACATCCCTTTGATAAAAAATTAAGGAAAATACTAATTTATACTTAGCGTAGTTGAACAAACAGGGCCAATTTTAATAGAAAACTTGCGACTTGGCTTTTGGGATGATTCCATTCTTAGTTACAACGAATTTTCTCAATAATCCAAGTGACCTTGGTTTTTATTTTTTTAATTATTATTTTATGCTTAAAAAAGACAACTTTTAAGATTTAAATATGGTATTTTGAAAATCTATTTAATAAAATATATTTTATCATTAAATCATATGTTCTTATTAATTAATTTTTTAATTTTTTTAATTTATATTATTATTTAAAAAATTTAATTTTAAAAATTGAAGTTAGATAATTATCATTACTAATTTGATTACATCAATAATATTTTTTTATATAATGTATTTTTCATGTAATCTTTTTTATAAAATACTTTTATATAATATTTTTTAAATAATATTTATTATTTATTTAAATTTTTAAGTTTAACCACTTAATTCATAATTAAATTATTAACTCATTAATTCGACCTTTTAATTGAGGCTATTTCTGTCCAAATTATATAACTATGATAAATAGTCAATGAATTCTAGTAAATAGTATTGTGCCACATAGACCCAACTACCGAGTTCACTACAACAACTAGCAAAAGGACGACTCCTAAAGGACTAGGATAGTAGTTGACCAAAAAAATAGAAAGGACTACGATAGTAATAATTCAGGCCGTCACCACTAAAACATTAATTACAAGGTTCATTAATGTTTAGATTGCGGTTAAACAATCACAACAGATACTTATTATTGCATGCTTTTGGTTTGATTTATTATTAATTTATATATTTTATCTCAATTTTATATTTTATTATTTTAAAAATAATAAATAATAAATATATAAATTAATAATAGATTTCATCATTAATAAAGATTAAAATGTCAATATGTAAATAATGTGAATACAATTCTACTTAAGCTCCATTAAATAGTCACAACGAGTGTATATTAAAAGGTAATATTAACCTTCAAACTCCAAATGTATACAGTGAATGTTATATTTGGATAAATCATATAACTCCTTTGCTTTAAATATTCTTTTTCAATTACTTGCTCACTTAATCGTTAAAGTCCGTTTGCAGGAATTATCGACGATGTCTCAAGCAGGGACGGATTTAGGGAGTGATAAGTTTGAAAAATTTTGTTAAGCCTTTACATAAAAATGCATAGAGTGAATAGAGTTATCTCTTAAATGTTTGTGTCTCACCCCGTGAGATTGATTTAGAAAGTTAATTCACCGTGCCTGTGTCCTCCATTATTGTAAAAAAAGCTTATGCTTATTAGTGCTAATATTTATTGCTCTGATTCCATAATATAAAATAGAAAAATAAGTTTAAATTTATATTGTGTGTTTGAATTAATTTATTTTATATTTAAAATAATTTTTAATAAAAATTTGGTGAGGAAATTTTTAAAAAAATAAGTGGTTATTTTTCTTAAAATAATCTATACCAAACATATATATAATTTCATACAAACTACTTAAATTTTTATTATTAGCAAACTTCTTTTTTACTCCTATTCAAGTCATGATTTGAAGCTCAAAATTATGTTAAAACATAACTCAACTATCATTTTGCCAAACATGCTATCTATGGATGCAAGGGTTTTTCACCAAACTATTTTTTATGACAAAATTATTTATCAAAATATCTCTTTTTTAAAAGTATATACTAATGTGTCACCTTTTTGTCCAGTGTAATATTTTTTATTTTTTTCTATTGACATAGATAGCGCCATTTATGTTGGCGCTTCCACGTGGACAACACTAATAGGTTTAACGTTATTTACGTGAAAGCACCAAAGTATATGACGTTGTCTTCGTGATAGCGCCATCAACGTTGGCACTTCCAAGAGGATAACGCCAAACGCGTTGGTATTATCCATGTGGAAGCGCTCTATGTGGACAGAGAAAAATAAAAAATGTCACGCTGTAGATATTTTTCATGTAATAGCGCCAGACGCGTTGGAGTTATAGACATAGTAACATCTGATGGGTTGGCGTTACCAGTGTACATCACTTAATTTTTTAAAAAAATATAAATACAAATAGAATCATTCTCTTATTATTTTACAAAATTCAACTGTTTTATTAAAAATTTTATTTTTTACCACATAAAAAATTTTAGTCATACGATAAAAAAAATGGAAATTGGAAATTTTAACTACCTATGTTAATAAGATATTGCTTTAGGGTCACATTATGGAACTGACTGTTAAAATTGCTACTAATATGTCGTATGCCTTAATGTCGATAAGATATCAAGTACAAGTCTTGTTGTTATGTAACATGTGTTCGTATTAAGGCTAAAAACTAACTCCAAGCATTCTTTGTTTCTCCTTCGACTATGACAAGTGCAATTGACAGAAATTTTATATATTCATCTTGTGTTGTTACAACCAATAGTTTATGACAATATTTACCATACAAATGAGTACTGTTAATTTGAATAATAAGCTTATAGTATCATAATCCAACAACACATGATTTGAATGTCCATAATAAGCAAACAATACTTGTCTTGAACGGTCAACTTTGTTGCGCTCAACAAATTCAACAGTTTGCAACTCCACCACTGTACATGACATGTCTCTTTGCATGACAACTAATCATTTAGGCAACACCTCATAAGATTTATCTCATTTCCTAAAACCTTCACAATGACATTTTGTGTGTGAGAAGAAGATGAGATCTGTATTTATAGTGATGTGCGTGTATAACGCCAATGCGTATGACATTATTACGTGGATAATGCCAACGTGTGTGGCATTATTACGTGAATAACGCCAATGCTCGTGACATTATTACATAAATAATGCTAATGCGCATGTCATTGTTATGTGAATAACGCCTACCATTGTGGCATTTCCATGTAAATAACATCAGCCATGTTGACATAATTATATGAAAAACGTCATGTGCTTTAGCGCTATTTATATAGATAAAAATAAAAAAAAAATGTCATACTAAATAAAAGAGTAATATTTTAATATATAATTTAAAAAAATAATATTTTAATAAATAATTTTGCCATCAAAGATAATTTGTTCAAAAACCCATTGATGCAAATTATAATAAAAAATACTAATAGTCTTTGAAAAATGTTGATGTTGTTTTTGTTTTATTTTTTGGGTTTGTAAAGGACTCACTTGAAAGAAAAAGAGAATTCTTAAATAAAAAAAAATCCACTAGTCGTCTGACCCACGTGCTACTGATTTCTGCGTAACTAATTTCCTTTCCCCGTCTTCACTGTTGGATCAGCGTCACTTTCTCTTCACCATTTTCATTTTGTACCTTTGTATGTTCTGCTAAAACGAAAAAAACAAATAAATAAAACAATTATTATATTGATAGGTATATTTAATTTAAGGGTACAACAGCATCGTCTTCTATCCATTTGCAAACTCGGAAACCCTAGATCAGATCAGATCTCCTCTCATCTCCATGATTATGGCGCCAAGAAGACCTCGCCACCGTGACCTGCTGATGGATTCGGTCATTGCACTTGTCTTCGTCCTTGTCGCTTGCGTCGAGCTCTGCGACGGCGCCACCGTCGTCGACGTCTATCGCCTCATCCAGTACGACATGTCGGGCGTTCCCTTCGGATCTCGACTCGCCAGCCTCAACCACCACGCCGCTTCTCTTCACTTCTCTCCCCACGCCGATCTCTCTCGCTCCGTCCTCCTCATACCCCTTCGCGAACTCAACATGTCTTTTGTCAAAGGTCCTTCTTCTTCTTCTTCTTCTTTTTGCCTTTTTTTTTCTTTTTTAATTTGCTGGTTTTTTGTTGATTGTGCTGTGTAACGCGATTGGAATTTCGCAAGTTACGAACCGTGTTTGCGAAACAGCTAAAATGTTATTGCTGCGTCTTGTTGATGATTCTCTCGCTTCAGTTTTTTTGTTTTTGTTTGAGTTAGTGTAAATGATTGTGCTAGTTAAACTGAATCTCGAGTTCTCAACTAACGAGAGCCAAGCTTGGATTTAGGTCAGTTTAGCGGTTATCATACAAATCATTATAGGACTATTTTGCAGGTCTTCAGATTGTGATGTTCAAGGTCAGGGAGAGGAAGGGTCGTTTGATTTTGATGTAACCTTCTCGGTTACGAGTATGAAAAGATGGATTTGGATAACTAATAGTTTGGGGTTAAAAAAGAATTACAGAATTTAATTACGCGTTTAATTGATTAATATTCTAATAGAATCTATTTATACTAGTCTGAGAAGTGAATAAAGGAGGAATAATAGAAATCCATAATGAGAAAGTGCTAGTGAGAATCTGAAAGATAATAGATGTTAAATCGGTTAAGATGTCAGTCTAACATATAGTATTAGTAAGTAGTGTGACTGGGAAGTACTTCACATATAGTATTAGTGGTGTTAAATCTGTTAGTACTTCGTACTGTATTAGCAGTGTGAAAACAACTTAATAATATATATGTTGTAGGTCTCAGGTTTGCAGTGGGTCTCGTTCACTAGGCAAGCAGGAGAAGTTATATTGTTATTGAGTTTATAAATTGACAAGTTAGTTGCTATGCTTGCCCCAAGCCAACCTTATCAGTTCTAGTTAGATTCTGAAAACAGTTATCCACAGATCATACTGTTTTCTTTATATATATATATATATATATTTCTAGTTGAATGCTTAGCATTTCTTGGCCCTATCATTTATATTGATCATTATTTGAAGAATGTCATTTTGTCTCACACTTACAAGATTAAAAATTGTGTGTGACTACGATATGGCAGAATATATTGCTGAAAGCAAGCCTCTGGGGGGTTTAATATTTTTGCTGCCCCAGATGTTCAGTTTTGAAAAGAAAGGTGGTGTGGGAAGTATTCATCAAGATGGAAGCAAAGAGCTGCTGAAGAATGTGTTGGCTGAACTTGAACAAATACTTATACACACCAACTTACCTGTGAGTAAATTTCAGAGTTCAAGACAGCTTCTCCTATATCCAGATTATTGTCATTACATTTTTCTTTTGGAAAATTTCATATAAAATAAAATGTTTGCCATCTGGAAGTAGGGTAGAAAAAGTTAACTGATTTATTCATGAATTCTGAATTCCTTTACATTATCACTGTGGTAATTTTTTTTTCTTTCTTCTATGTCATTGAGTTATATTATACCTTTAAAGTTACTTATGTGGTTTATTGCCTGACTAAGCTGTATTCTCCAAGCACCCAGTTGATTTTATAAACAAACTTATTGCTTTCTATTAGAATATCTAAAAAATGTCTTAAAATATCTTTATTGTATCTTGAAATATTTTAGAGTATCATAAATAATCTCTTAAGATTTATTTCTTATTTATTATATTTCCTTATTTATTTCCTTATTTAATTAGGATTAAGAGTCTAGAATTAGTATAAATAGAACTATTGAGTTTGTCTTTTATATCACATTATCAACACATCAAGTCAATATCAATATCAGTTTATATTTTCTCTTTTCCTCCTTCCTTACTTAAAACCCCTCAATTCAACATGGTATCAGAGTCGTACCATCCTCCGTGACCTGTCCCATCTCCTTCACTATTGAGTTTCCAAAATCTGGAACTACGATTAACCGCCTCTGGCTGCCGAGTTCTCCTTTCAGCACCCTATTTCTATATCTTTTCCAGCCAATTGTGTTTCCACTTTGATTTGTTGGCAAACACCATCTCCTCTGTTGTCGTCTGCTGCGAACTTTCTCTTACGGGTTTTTTCCGCCTCTGCCACTACCCTCCGCCACTGGCCGCCGTCACCTTTTTCGACCGGCGACCTCACTAGCTGCATCGCAGGCCTTCGATCGGCCAACCACCAAAGTCGCGCCTCTAGTAACCTTCTCACGCACCTCCCTGATTGTCTGAGTGCAGATTCACGCTCCACCCTTCCTTCGGCGCATCCGGCAAGCTTTCCAGCAGTCGTTGGTCTCCTCTAACTCGTCTTGGCCTCCTCTACACGGATCTAAGCTCACCTCCATCAACCGACCTTATGTGGCCTTGTGCACTTGCGCAGAGCCATTCAGGTGTATTGGGATTTCTGTTTTTGGCCATTGTACACTGACTCATGGCTGTTTCAACTTCTTTCCGGGCTCCTCTGTCATTCGTTTGCCTCACGACAACATCTCTGATCTGACCTCCACCTGGCTGTTTGACACTCTTTGTGGTGTTATTTTTGGTTTTGGCTATTATTTGGTTCTTTTTTCAATGCTAGCATAGCATTGAAGGGAAGAATAGAAATAATTTCATCTCAACATATACTTAAATGCTAGTGTTTGTCATGACCTCTCCCACAAATGAATCATACTAGTGGTGACTTCTCTTCCCATCGACGATCATTTTGATGGTGACTTCATTCCCACAGATAAATCATATTAGTGGTGACTTCTCTTCCCGTCGATGATCATTCCGATGGTGACTTACGTTGGTTATGACTCACTAGCTTTGGCTTTATCCCAGATGCATTGGTCCCGACTTTGTTCCAAATGCACTGGCCTCGACTTGCACTGGCATGCACTGCCCCTAGCTTTGTCTCAGATGTTCTAGTCCTGTCTGTCTTAGTCCTAGATGCATTGGCCCCATCTCCGTCCCAATGCAGTTTGTCGCGTTATGTTTTTAGTTTATTTTCTTTTAGATGTAATTGTAACAAGCTCAAGCTTAGGAAGCTTTAACTTGAGGGGGAGTGTTAGAATATCTAAAAAATATTTCAAAATATCTTTATTATATCTTGAATATTTTAGAGTATCATAAATGATCTCTTAAGATTTATTTCTTATTGATTATATTTCCTGATTTCTTTCCCTATTTAATTAGGATTAAGAGTCTAGAATTAGTATAAATAAGACTATTGAGTTTGTCTTTTGTATCACATTATCAACACATCAAGTCAATATCAATATCAATCTATATTCTCTCTTTTCCTCCTTTCTTACAATTCAACACTTCCTGTCAGTGATTTGTTTGATGAAGGAAAATTGGCCATTTAAGTGGCCTAACAATTTGATGATGACTGAAGACTTTGGATAGCCTCTTTATGTGCATGGCAAACATGTTTGGGTTACAAATGTCATGATGTACATGCAGTAGTGGTCTACAGGCCTTGCATATCACTTGTGGTAGATGATTTATTTATTTATTTTTTCATAAAAAATATGGTAGATGATTTACTAACTTACTTTCAATGTGTTTCATTATGGCTATGCTTCTTCAGTCAGCCTTATGTGTTTGCATACACCTTAGGCCTTTGATTGATAGTGCTGAGAGATACTTGCAAAATCGGAAGTTTTCCTTAATTTCTATTTTCTATCCTGGCTTTTGTCCTCTACTACCATTTATCTGGCTTATAGCGTGGACTATTAGTCATTCCCAAAGTACTGAAATTGGTTTCTCAATTATTTATAACACCTATATCAGCTTGTTGCTAATTGTGACAATGATTTTTATTTCCTGTGTGTGTGAGAAATGAAAGGGACACTTCTATGCTCTGAATTGCGGTATTCTTCCATAAATAAATGTTTTTCCTATTTATCAAAGGAAAAAAAAGATATAAATACTTTTTTCTTTTTAGTATGTGTGACATGACATCCTTTTCATGTGATTATGAGGAACATGTTTCTTGCAATTATGTTTTGTTTTGTTTCTCCCTATATTATCACATTATCCTTTACCTCTATCATTTTATTTTTGTCATTTCGATGGAAGTGTAACTTTTATGGTGCTGCATCTTGTTACAGTATCCTGTTTATTTTGCTTTTGAGGATGACAACATTGATGCTGTGTTAACTGATATCAAGAAGAATGATGCCACTGGTCAGCCTGCTACTGCAACTACTGGCGGGTGAGTTCAACTCAGTGAATAAAGCTTTCTTTGCTTAAATAAAATTTTGCAAAATTTTCTAGATAGTCAAGTTGAGTGATATGGAATTTTATGACTTGATTCATTGGATATTGCATACTGAATTACCTTATATATTTCCAACTTTTGGGTATTAGTCTATTAGATCTTGCATTATTGAATACCTTCTGTTTTATTTGTTTGGATTATATTTCAATTGTCTACTGATTTCACAGTTGCTGCTTTTCTTTTCTCATCCTTTTGTTTTCTTTCTGCATTAAATTAATTCACATGTATGTTGTGCCATTTCCAAGTTTATTTTTCTTTTGGAAGTGACATTTTCGTTGATTTTTTTTTGAGACGTTGCAGATACAAATTTGTTGTTTCAGCTCCAGAACCAAAGAAAGTTGTATCTCCACCCATTACAAATATTCAGGTGTTTGTTCAACCTTCATTTTATAGAAATACTATGTGGTTTATTCTTGGGTGATGGGTGTGCAAATTTTTTTAGACTTACATTAGTTTTGAAATCTGAAGCTTTTAGACATCATTCTGAGCTTCTTTGAAATCAAACTAATATTTTTTAATTTCTTGATCTGATTTTATCAATGGATATAGAAGTTGAGAGGCATGGTATTTCTTCAGGTTTTGCTTACTTGTGTATAACAAAGCTAATGGCTTTGTACGAATATGCTATAAATTTATTTTCTTTTTCTCTTTTTCTATTGTTTTTTTATTACATTTTAAAAAATAAAAAATACTGATGCCATGTGACACCTCGTGTGAACAACCACCAAAGTTTGTGCTTCCCTTCCTAATCAGTCTAGGAAGACTTATTGGAACATCTAGAACACTTGGAAGAGTCTTGGGTTTGAGCAGTACTCAATAATCCACAGGAATGGCAACGCCCTCACTTTGGAAGTTTGGGACAAAGTTACAACTGTAGACTATTAGGATTTGACTAGAGACCACGTCACTTGCTATGCAGTCCTTGTCTCATGACCCCTCAAGTAGACTGGATACTACAGTGCTGAAGCACTGTTCCTTGGTAACCACCCATCCTGTCACATTACCCACTTGCTCTAAGCCCTACTTGCCAACAGTCATATCCCTATAATCTTTATCCCACCAAAGTAACATCCTTTTTCTGTTCCTATCAGATCCTGCAGTTCATGCGCCTATGCACCATTCTAACATGGTACCGCAGACCTACTTTATCACTTTGCTTCTCATTCCCATCCAATGCATAGCTGGCATTTAAGGCATCCCTTACCTTAAATCTTATAAATACTCCCTCACTAATACTGAAAAGTGAAGACGAATCCTCGGATGGATTTTCCTTACCTCCTCTTTCTTGCTGTCGTGCTCTTGTTGCCGTCGTCTTCTTCCTTAGCCAAGTTACAAAGGAGTAGGACCACTGGATTGGCCCAAAGAGACAATTCCCTGTTTGAACCATCCAACTTGTGTTGTGTCCCTCTCCTCAGGCACTTATAATGTATAGCCTGCCTTATCCTCTATTCCCTACTTGAGGTTCTCTACACTTTCAGCTAGTCTACAGGTGGAAGTTTGAAAACATTGACTAGTTCCATACCACTAGTACTGTACATGAACCCTCCCCTTAAACATTTGGCATAATCTTCTCTCTGCATATTGATTATTCGAATGGTTTCATTGAACTCATGACATTAATTCAGCTATTGGGAAAAACCATGATCATTAATATAATGATTGTTCCTTGTGAATTCATCTCAAGTAGTCAAGTTCAATAAAAATGCTGATATGTTTAGAATCTAGACCATTGCATTTCTCTCTGTGTGGTTCATTATTTCTCCACTTAATTATTTTCTTCCTCTTTATTTTTTCTTGGAACACTTACTTATAGGCCTACTTTTTGTTGTTAGTGCTTAAATGCATGTCTTCTTTCATGACATCATCTTCCAAAGTTTGTACAAGTTGCAGATTAATTATAGATGTTAAAATGTGAACTTATGATTTATATTTTAAGCTTGGAAAAAATACAACTTCTGATTGATAAAATAAAACAGTTTAAGACATGTCTCACAAATATCATGGTAATCACAACTTGTGATATATATTTACAAATGACTTCACTCCTTCTGCTTATGCTATCGTATTTCACACAAAACATGTAGAATCTGGCTTGAATTTCGCAACTTGCATCTTAAAACTGATGCTTTTTTCATAGAACTTTTGTGGATATTGGATGTATCTTTTATATGGTTGCAGGGATGGTTGGCAGGACTGAAGACAGATGGTGATGCTAATCAATCACCCACCATTGCAATAGTGGCATCATATGACACCTTTGGGGCTGCTCCTGTATGTTATTTTATTAATTCCACCAGTAAAACCAAACTGCATGAAATGTGTGATTGTGTTAAAGTACCTCTAATTGTAGGCATTATCAGTGGGAAGCGATAGTAATGGAAGTGGTGTTGTGGCTCTTCTTGAAGTAGCTAGGTTGTTTTCTCTTTTATATTCTAATCCAAAGACAAGAGGACAGTACAACCTGCTGTTTGGGCTAACGTCTGGTGGGCCTTACAACTACAATGGAACTCGTAAGGTGATATATTCTGTTTGGAAGTTCATTTATTTGCTGTTAGGTCTGTCACATTTAGTCAGCCTTCCCTATTTGTTGTTATGATGCAGTGGCTTCGGAGCTTTGATCAACGTATGCGTGAGAGCATTGATTATGCTATTTGCTTAGATAGTATTGGCTCATGGGAAAATGAATTGTGGATTCATGTGTCTAAGCCTCCAGAAAATGCCTATATTAAGCAGATTATGGAAGTAAGTGAATTGTCAGAGTGGCACAGACTTCACTAAAATGGATTGACTTTCAGTTTTTGTCTTGAATGACTTTTAATGGCGGATATTGTAGGATTTTACAAGTGTTGCAGAAGAGTTAGGCTTTGAAGTGAATCTGAAGCATAAGAAAATAAATATTTCAAATCCTCGAGTAAGTGATAAAATCTCAATGTTCTGTTTCACTTCCATAGCTCTTCAGCAGTTTATATTTAGTGTCATTTTTTTCATTCAATGTCAACGTGGTTGTATTTTCAGATAATCGCCACCCCCCTCCCACTCATTTTATCACCATGAACTGAACATTTAAACATATATGGTTTGCATATGTTTATCAAAAAAGTATGAAACTATGATCTTTCTGTTCTAATTTTCATTTTAATCTGATGTCGAGCATCCTCTTTTATTTTTTTTCTTTGTTGCTTCATTCAAGAGATCCTTTCAGACTTGGTTCTTGAAAGAAATATATTAATGACTTACTATTTGATCTACAGCTGCCTATTACTTACCACTTCCTGCCTCTAGTCAATATCAGCTTGTGCTTCATGTCTTGTTGAAATATATTTCCTCATCTACTGCAAACATGCCCTTCCTACATTTTCTGTTTAAATCCTACTACTAAAGCTGGGTATTAAAGCTAGTCATCTGCTGTAGGTAGCTTGGGAGCATGAACAGTTTTCAAGGCTGAGAGTTACTGCTGCCACCCTCTCTGAATTCTCTACTGCACCTGAATTGCTAGAAAGGACTGGTGGTTTGGTTGACAGCAGGTTCATCTTTTGACCTAGATGCCAGAATTTTATTCTTTCTATAGCTGTCTGCTGAGAGCTTCATTCTACAGGCATTTTGTCAATGAAATGGCAGTTATCAGAAGTGTGAAGTTAATTGCTGAGAGTCTTGCGGTAAGATTAATTTCACCTCAAAAAGATGATAGTAAAGTTTCCCAAAAAAAAAAAAGACTGGGAATGTAACATGCTGTTCTTGTAATTTTTTTCTTTCCATCATTGGATGTAAGAAGAGACTGAGAGAATGATTTGATGTTTTTAAGGTAGTTGAATTGATGTCCATGAACTGTTACGCCATTACTCATTAAGTATCCTCTGTTAAGTTTTTAAAGAATGGCCCAGGAAAAAAAAACAAACTACTTCAGAGATATATATCTGATGTCCAGTATTTTTCCTTGTTTCTAACAGTCTTCTGATCTACTCTCTGCAGAGACATATTTATGGACATCAAGGAAAGAACATCCAAATCTTTGCGGACAACAGTAACTTGGCTGTAAATCCTTCTTATGTTCGGTCATGGTTAGATGTTTTGTCTCAAACACCTCGAGTGGCACCATTTTTCTCAAAAGATGATCCTTTTGTCATGGCACTGAAAAAGGTATTATTTCTTACTGGATCATTGTGATGTATAAAGTTTTATGACCTTTGTGTTTGTTTCAAGTTATGTTGGATTACCCGCAATGAGATGGTTATGGTGGTGGGTCAGCTAAGGATTGTTTGCAGCAATATGAGAATTTCTACAGTATGTTTTTTGGTTGATAAGGGATTGGATGTGCTTTGGGCTATGTTCTGAGTGCTAATATTGTGTGATGTTTCTGGAGTAAAAAGGCAACAAATTACTGCATATACTATTTTACTACTTGTAAATTGTAATGAAACAAACAGGATTAGAGTTAAAGGACTTGAGGGTGCTCACTCCTTCTCAATTCCCTTGCACCCAGAGTTGAACTTGAAGCCTACCCCTCATCACTCTTGTGTACTTACCGAAGTGTTCGACATGTCTGTAGGAATTACAAGATCATACTGATGAGGTCAATGTGCAACGTGAAGTGCTAGATGGGATGTTCACTTTCTATGATTCAACGAGGGCGAAGCTGAGCATATATCAGGTATTTGAAGTTATTTTCTTTGCACCTTGTTCTGTATACAAAGTTTAGCCATTTGCACTTTTCTCTTTTTCCCATTTTGAGTGGCTGAAGCAAACTTAAATGGATCTTTGTTTGATAGAGTTTTGCTTTGACGATGCCCAGTCGTGACCCTGTTTGTTGTTTACATGTTTTCAATTTCTTGTGGGTGCAACAATTTCCAATCCCTTAAATGGTTTTCCCTTGCTTCTTTTAAAGGACATCTCTTCCTGATTTAGAGGGGATTTTTACGCTAACAAAATGTGTTTATTTGAAATAAGTACTTCACTTTTAGCTTAACAATTAATGATTATCCACTTGCCCTGAAAGTAATTCTTTTATGGTTTTACAGGTTGCCAGTGTCACATTTGACTTACTGCTGCTTCTAGTATTGGGATCGTATTTGATTGTGCTCTTCAGTTTCTTGGTCATCACAACTAGGGTATCTCTATTTATTATCTAGCATCCCTTGCAAATCTTTAGATAGCTAGTTTGTGTGCACTCAATCTTAGTGATGCTGTTTGACAGGGTCTTGATGATCTAATCAGTTTATTTCGGCGGCCTCCCTCTCGAAAAGTGAAGACTGCGTAGTAACAGGATTTTGCTCCGATGTTTTGCCTACGTAGTTCTTAAGTTTTAATTAAATAGTATTTTAGGATGAAAGTTTCCAGTTAAAAGCTCTGTAGAGGATTTCATTCGTCATTTGTTAACGTTGGTTGGTTTAGTGGTTAGAAACAGCAAGATGTTTTTGGCTGTGCTGAATTAAGGACGCCAAAATTTTGATATTTTTTTGCTCGTCTTATTTGGCGCATTTTTACAGAGGACAGGATGGTTATTAATGCATGCGGTGTGAACACATAGCTCACCTTAGATTGTCATATCTAGGGCTTGTTCACAAGTTACTTGGATTTGGCTCAATAAAAAGATTGATTTGGTTAATTTATCAAATATAAATTTGCTTGATCATTAGATCAGTTCCTAGTTATGTAAAACTTTGCATAATATTGCAATTGAATAGGGCTCTTTACAAAACACTCTCTTCGGATCAAATAAAAGTTTGATTTGGTGCTAGGTTCATTTAATTATCAGTTGAGAGCTTGAAGCCATAAGTCTTAGCTCGGTTGATATATGCGTGTTATATTAACATGCACTTCAATTGCTCGGTACTTAGTTGAATTGAGCACAAGTTTTCACAATATTTAAGTTTGAATTTGTTTTTGAAAAATAAATATATAGTTGTTACCAAATTACCAAACTCAATTGATTAGAAATGTATTTTTTGTAATTTTATTTTATGTGAATAGACTTGATACATTTTACTTTAAGTCTTAGCATACATTACCTATAATAATAGGATTTAAATTTACTGTTAGTGTAAAATTTTTATATGTTATCATTTAGTTTTTTGTTGTTATATTATTCATATGAAATATGGTAACAATTACTTGAGAGATTAGATAGTGTTAAAAATCTCATTGACATTGAAGTAAAATTAAATTCTGAAAATTATTGACAGTAGTAATATCAACAATGTCATTATAGTTTTCATAATTTGATTATAATTAGATTTATATCACTTTTTGTACATTTATATTTTGATTCTGTTATATAAATTTTGTACATGTTATATCTTTCATAGCAATATAGTATGTGATAGGAAAAATCTGTAATTATATAAATAAGTGAGAGATGTCATAAACCAAGTTTTCGGATATCTAAAACTGATGTATATACAACATCTTTCATAGCAATATAGTATGTGAATAATAGGAAAAATCACCCCTGTAATTAAAAATTATATGAAAGAAATATAAAAAGATGAACGATATTGCTTATCAAGTCTACAAGTTGATTAAAAGCATTGAGGAAAAACTCGAATCAACACTATAGATTTTATTTTGTAAATAACTATAAAATCTCAATCCTTAGTATCTATTTGGTTGGAGGAAGGGGAATGAAAATATGAATTAGCCATTCTCGTGATTGGAAAGCAAAAACTCGTACTAGAAGCAAAGATCACTGCTTCAGTAGGTATTCATTCAAGTTAAAGAAATTTCTTTTCCTTTAAATCATGTCAGATAATAATTTTTCTTAACATAAAACTACATCCTAACCTGGTTAATTGCATAATTTCAGAAGAAAATTGAAACTCAATGGAGCCAAAAAGCTAGCACATCAATTACACTAGCAAATATTAGATGTTTTGAAAATTTTCAACCGGTGACCAAATTTCAATTGGTAACAGGCGCTAGCCGCAATTAGTCAATTACAATCATTTACAGCAAGAACTAACGAATAAGGCATGAAAAACACACACTGAAAAGAGGCTGATTATATATATATATATAAGGAACATATCTAGTGAGGGGAGTTTTAATTGTGAGAGGGTGAGAAGAGTAAATCTTGACCATACAACTATACATGGATGATTAAGATTAAAAGTTACTTAAAGGTCATGTGACCACTTAAAAAAATCACATGCATTTATGTTTTAATCTTGACCATTCATGAAAGATCCAATGATCAAGATTCCCTCCTCTCACTTCTCACAATAAACATTTCTCTTACCTGAGTAAGATCTTATATATATATATATATACTTGCAGTCCATTTTCATAAAACACTGGCTAATGGTGCAGTCTTAACAAATTAATAAAACTTAATAAACAAGGCTAAATACACCTCACCACACCCTATATTTTGGAGATTTGTTTCAGTCAATCACCATAATTTGTAAAATCAGTTCCGTATCGCTCTAACCATCTATCTGGGGGTCTCAACATTTCCTGGCATGTCAAAATGTCACTATTACAGTTGATATGGCAGCTTATTTGCACTCAAATCTTCCTATTAGCATTTAAAATGTCAACATTTTTACATTAAAATAAACTGCCACATCAGTCTTGTTAAAAATACAGTGACATTCAGGAAAATTAGCAAGATCCAAATGGTCATCACAACACAACCAATTTTACAATTTGGAATACTTGACTGAAACAATCGAAAGGTTAGGACATGATTAAAACCTGGCCTTAAACATATAGGCCATGTAATTCAGCCCAAACAACAATTCCTCCACCGAGTGGATAATTAAACAGCTACTGAAAGTCATGATTGATGAGCATTCAGCAGTGCTCTATAGACCATATCAATGAATTGGTTGTCCTAGCACACAGAAAGAAAATAAATTAGAAGACGAGGACAAAAAATTATAATAATAAAAGAGCGTAATATATGCTTCATGGTAGGGAGTAGAATATGACAAGCTCAGACAAAATTATCTACTTCGGTGCTTCCTAATAGTCATGTTTAAAGATCAGTCTAGTCAGAATATCAAGCACTAGTACCAAGGAAGCAAACTAACCTGAACAAGTACCAGAAGAGCATCTCGGACCTTTTCTCTAGTGATAACTGGACCATAGTTTGTAGGGGGAGAAGAAGCAGGAGTAAGAGATGGTGGTGGAGTTGGAGGCGGAAATGGCTGTAGTAATGGAGCACCATAAGGACGTTGTATGCTAATAGCAGGATGAAGTGGAGGGGCAGTAGGTGTGGATGAAGACACAGGTGGGATCATCATTGCTGAAGAAGGGGGAGGTACAAAAAAGGAAGAAGGCTTCACAAGATTAGTGGCACGGTTGCTGTTGCTGCTGGATTCGGGAGCATCATGCTGGAGCATTAGAGGAGTAGAAGCTGAAAGAGAGGGTATCTGCAAGGTTGACACAGTAGGAGTAGCAGCATGTGTTGGCACGGAAGATGAAGACATAATAGCAGAAGAGTGGTATGGTTGTCCAGTAATTGGAGCATTTAGAGTATTCCCAATGTTCATTGCTGCCTGCAATAAAGTAATTTGAAAAACTTAACTTGATCAGAACTGAGTTCTAAATATTCAACTTATAAGGAGAAACTATATCAGATAAACTTATCCTGATCAGAACTGATTTCCAAATGTTCAACTAATGACAAGAAACTATGTTCACAATATCAATATGCTGAATGTTACATATAATTGGCCATATACAGTAAAGAAGTCCCCAAAAACATCAAGTTCTCCATTTCTGACAAAATATAGCTCACAGTAGAATTTGATATCAAAAGTAGACATTTATTAGTTACATTTACATAATAGACTTATAGTATGGTACATGGATCTGGATCCTCTAAGGTACATACTTGATATCTAGCAGTTTAGAATTTTATAAAATACAAGCAACTGGATAACTCTGACACTTCCCAGGACCCCCACAATGGTGAGAGCCTCCTAGGCTCAGACACTTGGCTGCCCTTTATAAGCAACTGGATAACAAATCACAGGTTTGTGAGAACCCACTCCCTTAGTTTTTATTATCCAATTTGATCTGTAAAGTACACCCTTCATTTTTTATCATCCAAATCCAAGATACATCTGCACAAATTTGAATATAGAAGTTCCTGACAAAGTGTTTCTGAGAGGCACACTTTAATGGACCACTTTATAGGGCACATTTTAGAACAATTTTTTCTAAACAAATCTAACAAAGAAAAATAGTGATTGAAAAAACGTACAACCAAATGACTTGGGTTCAAAAGATACATCCAAGAAAAAGAGTACATTATAGTGTTGGCTGAAATACTAAGATTGGCAAATGCAGTGAAATAAGAATTCAAAATATTAGGTGAAATAACCTTAGTCTAATTCATATAGTTTGCTAGCAGTTCCAGAAAAGAAAAGACATTAGTTTCCAAATAAATGTTCATATAACTGACATTTCTTTGTAAGTAAATTTAGCATAAGTCCCTTTCTTCTTCAAAAGCAGTTGGCAAGAAAGACTATTAGGACATAGCTGAAACTGTTCTATATGAATCCATTACAAGATCAAAAGGAGGGGCACCACACCAAGGGGGGGGGGGGGGTTATAACTTATAAGGGAACCAAAAGAACACAACAAAGCTAAGCATACAAGCAATTATCCATCTTCACTGTGTCAGTTTCACATTATATCATATGTCAAGAAAGTTTAGAAATAGATGAAAGGATAAAAAGACTGCTGTAGATTATTAGAAATAAATAAGCTTGTTCACTTTGGAACATACACTAAAGAAGTTCACAAAGGATAGATCATCAGGAACATCGGCCACATTGGAAGCAGTTGATGATGAAGGCTCTAGGGGACCATCCATTACTGCCATAGTTGGTACTGCTTCCAGTTCCTCAAACTCGCTGCAAGAAAATGAAAGCAGAACATTATTTCTCAAATTCCAAGTCTACAATGTGCAGATAAATGACTCATGTATGCTAGCTAAGCTGTCAACTACATAATAATCACCTACTGTTGACACAGAAATATTTTATAGAAAAAGAAATTTAAGCGAAGAGAAAAGAAGGAAAGTACAATGAGGGGAAGGATAAAATATCCTTCAAAACATGAAAAACCAAAAAATGGAACAAGACAACTAAGAATGCAGCAAAGCTGCATAATCTTTCTGCATACTGAAGATGGCAACTCCCTTGAAGCATAATCAAGTATTTATCTAGCCATGTAGAAGCATATTATTACCTCTTTGTAGAAGACACCTTTGACTTTTGAGGAACCTTGGAGTAGGCATTAAGGATCCTGAAAAGCAGCCAAATATAAGTGAATTGGTTACATGAGAAGAATAAAATTTGGGGGAAAAAAAATTCAATAATAGTTTACCAATTCCAAATTAATTTATGTCCATGCTAACACCAGGAATTAAAGCTATTGCTAACAAAATTGTACACCTTTTCTATAATATTAATAAAATAAAAAAACTTGTATAACTTTAAATATTTTCCTTTTTCTTTCTCCTATATCCTTATTATCCACTAGTAACTTCTGCCATTTCTCAGACACAACGCAAGGCAATAGCAGCAATGGATGAAACAAAGATGTACAATATTGTTATCATTTCTTGCAGTTTTCATAAGGTGAATCATCTTTATATAGGGTATCAATATCGTCATATGCTAGATCTTTCCCATTTCTAGTACGCAACACAAAAAATTAAGTCTTGTACACAGGAAAACATAACAAGATTGTATATCAACATACAGTTCATGCTAATGTGTAAAAGACTTGAATTAGAAAGCAAATCATTAAACAGAACAAAGCTAAGTATTGCACACAGCTTATACATCTTCTGTAGTACACCAACAACTATTTTCAGAACTCCTCCAACCAGCCATGGAAAATTGAAATTGAATGTCAGGCAAACACCATATTTTGCTCAGTAACCCTCAAGTAGAACTACACATCCTATTAAGAACTGACAAAGGGATAGATGATGAATTCAAAACCAAATAGGTACCATCAGTGTTTAACTTTCAAAAGAAAAATGTTAAATTACACTTTACCCCCTTTAAGTTTTTGCCCAAATCAACTTTGCGTTAACTTTAAAATCCTACAATTGACACCCATCAAGCTTTAAAAGGATAAACTACACCTCTTGATTATTCAGAAACACTGCAAGTGATCATTTTTTTGGCCTAAATCTTGCAAAATTCATCATTATGAATTGAGATTTATCTTCTAAAATATACTATAGCAAGAGACGTTATTCTAAGCGTAAACTAAAAAAGGAGCAGTGAAAGTTCTATAAATTCTGGTACTAAAAAGTAGAAAATGAGCATCCGAAATTGCTGTGCAATCTATTAGCAGATTTTAGGCAAAAACAAAATGATCCCAGGGATGGCAGATGACCTTTCTATTGTCAGCTTTAAGTTTTAACTAAATTAACAGTTGTAGTGTTTCTGAATCTTCAAAGGGGGCAAAGCGTATGTTTCTGAAACATGAAGGCTAAAATGAAAGGTTTTTAACTTGGTGCACCAAAATTGGTTTGGACAACACCTATAGTGGGATAAAAGTGTAATTTACCCAAAGGGAAAAGGAGAAAGAAAAAACCGAATTCGTATAACAATTATCATTCAAACTTTGCAATGACCTAATATGGGCATGTGGAAGTAGGAAAGATTATTAGAAAAAGTCTCACAAGTAACAAATTGATTATTCACACATCACATCAACAATGCCTCCTACACACTGAGCATTTGCACAATTGCATCCATAGTAAGAAAAATACCTGCTGAAAAGATTTGCAACCTCTTCACATTCGCGTGCATTATAGAACCAGATACCATTAACTTCTTGAGCAGCATTTCTATACAGTAGATATGGAACCTGAACTTCATACTCGAAATCTCCTAAAAGATTCTCCACCAAATTTTCTGCTTATGCCAACACAAGTTTTTTATTAATCAAACATAGACCAAGTAAATGCAAGCTACACGGATGGGTGTGAGGAAGTTCTCCACCATGTCTAGCAGCAGAACAGTATCTATTTCATCCTTAAAACAAGTTTCGAAAGGCATATTTATTAACAGTTTACACATCTACTAATTCGCTATACTCACAATATGGAGTGCAAGAAGCCGATACTTTGTAGTGCCAATAGCCAATACCTAAGCCCCAATCCTAAAATTTTAAGGCAGACAAAAAGCACATCTAATAACTAAAAATATATTATTACATCACACGAGGAAATATAAAGTAAAAACTGGCATACTTAGTACATTATAAGACAAGAATCTGATTTAATATAAGATTTAGCGTTGAATTAAAACATGTACAGTGTATGAGAACAAATGTGGATGAAAGAATTTCCTTCTTACTGCCTATAGGCAAATTTCCAAACTTTATTCAGTGGGCAAAAGACTGATGCATACTTGAAAGCAAAAATGTAGATAAGAGCTGAAAACCAAATCCAAAAATCACACTATCAAGTTCAAGTGTCATAGAATCATATCATACTATCACTGAAAATGAGTTGTACATTGATTATGCAAAGTTACGAACAAACAGCAGAAATTTGTTAATATAGGTTTGGATTCTCAACAAACGAATTGATGAAGATGAAGTAACTAACCAGTATTGCGACGGTTCATGACAATAAACTGAAATCGAGGTTGTGTGTTCCTGAGATTACACAAAAATCATAATTAACATGAGAAGACAAAAGCGAACCCTAAAACAAAAGGCGAAGATAGGAAAAGAAATTGCGAACCTCTTAACAACGAAGAGAGATCCTTCAACGTCCTTGCGGCTCTGCATGCAGAGAGAGAGAGAGAGAGAGAAGTGAGAAGTGAAAAATGAAAATGAAGAGGGGAAAGAAAAAAGGCGAACCCATTGGGAGAGGTCGATGTTGAACTCGTAGAAGGTGACGTGGGCGGCGGTGATGAGAATCTCCTCCACGAAGGGGTCGATTCGTTGGAGAACGGTCAGATTCAGAAGCTTCGTGCTCTGCTGATCCAGATGAGGTATCACCTTCCCGGTCTGCGACATCCTCTCTGCATCTGCAACACAAGCGGTGCAGGTGAACCACAAAAACCACCAACGAGTTTGTTTCAGTCCATCGAATCGGAATCGGACTCAGCTTCTTGCCCAGTGAAATGACCAAAACAGCCTTCTAACTAATTTATTAAATTTTCCTTTTTCATTTTTTTGACGAGAAATTCTCTTTTTTCATAAAATATGCAATTACCGTTAATATCATCAACAATTTCCGTGGACGAAACAAACTTAAACGTTATAAGAAATGAAAAAAAAAAAAGTTTTTTTGCTAGAAATAATTGATTTGGGAAATCTTATAAGTTTCAACCACAACTCCTCTAGCAACTGAATTAGTTGACATCTTAATAAAAAAATTAACAAGTTATGCATGAATGCATCATCTATTAAATTTTTCATTTGTAAGACTAAACCTCTTATAACAAAACACCAAATCAAAATAGATTAATAGCAATTTATTAACACTTTCATTCAATTAATTTTTTACATTTAGACTTTAGAAAGTTATAAGAATATTTTAATATTCCTTTTTGTTTAATTAAAATCAATAATCAAAACAAAATGTAAGAAATCCAAACTAAATTAAAGAATAACTTGTCAATTCATTGTTTCTAGTGATTAGTGAATACTTAATAGTTGAATCTTGAATGCTGGACATTTCATTTAGAAGTTCTCTGCGCGACATTCACTAAAAATAAGCAGAAATATGATTTGTGAAAAGAAATTCTCCATTATGAAACTCCAAAGCTCCAATACATTACATTTACATATACCTCACAATATCTATAATTAATACTTTGAAAATTGTTCACGTTATTATTATTATCATTATTATTATTTTAAATGTAAATTGAAATTGCTAGCCTTTTATCTAGAAGTTAAGTTGTCTCTAACCCATGCAATTAAATCCATATTTATTTTGTATTTTGATGCAATGTCAATATAATTTTTTTATATTATTATTTAATCATGTATCAATATATTAATTACTGAATTGAATTATATTAACAATGTCAAAGTCATTAAATAACGTAAGATGAAGATCCCTCTTTTTTTAGTTGGAAACAGGAGAGTGTCCTGTCAAAGCAATCTCAACCATACATTTTCAATCAACTTGAATCAATGGTCTAAAAGTTATAACACATGTTCATCTTTACAAAGCTGACGGTGTCATTAACATTATTTTTCATCGTTTTCACTAACTCTTCCTGTCTCTGGGTGCTGCAGCTGCCATGGTACTACTCACCAAGAGGCAGTCTTGTCAATTCTGCTTATCAGGGACAAGGGCCAATAGAGACCGAGAGAAAGAGAGGGGTGTGGAGAGGATTAAATAATCAATAAGACAACCATAGCCAGTAGACAATCAACCAATGAAGACTCCATTTGCATAGGCCATATTGTAAGATAATCAAGGGCTGAAAAATGCATCAACATTACTCCTCCTTCAGGGCTTATGTTGCTCTGTTCTGCGGCCACTTATTTTGGCGTGGAGCCTTCTGACCATGAGGTTAAGCAAAACGATAAAAACATTTACTGACAATTGTAGTACAGAAATAGAAAGAAGAAAATCATGGGCCATTTGCTCTCAATCTCAATACAACAATTTAAAACAAAAACCATCAAGCAAGAGTTTGGAAGAAATTGCCGAGATTGATGAACAGAGTTGAGTTATTAGGAGATATTATTGGTGCAACATGAGGGAGAGGTGTATACATGAATGCATAAAGGAAACACATGTAAGACATAGGACTCTCCAACACATAATGGATTACAAGCCTATTTGCCATACTGGAGGGAAGTCAGACGCCATGGCAACCGGCCAGCTGCACCCAAAGATAGGAAAAGAGTGAAGTGAAAAAGATGAAAAATAAAGCTACTAAAACGATGAGCTTTGTAAAGACGATGATGTGATATAACTTAAGAGTCTTAGACTATTGAATCAAGTTAATTGAAAATGTGTGGTTGAAAATGATTGAAGGACACTCCTTTTACCTACTAAAAGGACAGGATCCTAATCCTAATCAAATGAAAATATAAAACATTTTTTATGTAGCAAAATTAAATTCATGTTTCAATAAATGACAGTTGTATGAACATCGGGATCAGATTCTCTGTAGTTGTGAGAAAATTGCAGAGGAGTCCAGTTGATAATCTTATTTTTAAAAATATTATATTATATTTATTTTTAATATTTTATTATATATAATTTTAATTTTAATGAATGAAATATTTTCAAGTTTTTTTTTAATTGAAGAGGATCTAAATCCATGACATCGTAAGTTTCTAGAGAAAAGGGATATACATGAATTCAAGTTTTAAAGACGAATAATGGGATCACTTAATTTTAAAGACAATCTAAATAAGTTAAGTTATCTAAATGACCAACGGTCATTGCTATGGTACATCCAGTTAAATTTGGGTGTAACATATATTTTTAATTTTTATGTGTAATAATAAATTGTTTTTGAACAAGTTATTTTTTTTTCTGACTATAGTATCGTTCACGTCAAAAGTAAGTTGAATATACTGTTCACGTCAAAAATATTATTTATACCTAAAAAAATATTATTTATGTCAAGAAAAATACTGTTTAACCCTAGAAAAATATACTATTCATACCAACTATTCACGCGAGATGAAATATTATTCACACCAACAAAATTTGTTCATATAAAAAAAAATATTTGTCAAAAATACTATTAACATATTTTAAAATTACATAATTCTATAAATAATATCAATTAAAATTATATCAATCAATTTTTATATTTTTTATAAATAACTACATATTAAATATTTTTTCAAAAACTAGTATTGTTAAAAAAATTTATAAATTTTAATTAATAATATTTATACAATTATACAATTTAAAAAAACTGAAAGTGATCAAATTTCTTAAAATTATAATTGTTTTTTAAATTTTTTTATAAATTTTAACTAATAATATTAATACATTTATATAATTTAAAATAATTAGGAGTGACCAATGATAGTCAATAATTACTGTAACCAATGACAATAATAATAATAATAATATATAAAAAAATATAACACTAATAAAAACTGAAAAAAAATCTTTAAAAGAAAATCTACTTAACAAATTTTCTACAATTGATCTAAACTACTGATTTATTTTATGAATAAATCAATAGCTTAGATTATGAGGAATATGATATACCCACCTTTATTAGAAATAACCATGACGATAAGTGACCAACCACAAAGTTCAATTGAAACTACAGAAAATTAAATTAAATTAATTATAAAAAAAAGGTTCGGCTCTAGGTACTGCTATGGCCATCATGAATATGCCAATACGAAATTGAACTAAAGAGGAAAGACCTCTTAATACAAAATATTTATTTAAACGACTTGGATGACATTGTAAGAAAAAGGTTCTACGATATATATTTTAACTTGATCGCTTGTCATTCAGTGGCCTTGCCTTTACGTCTGCTGCTACTGCCAGTTTCCAACAGGTAACAAACCATAGAATCAACATCGTCCCCAAATATGCTGTAAGCCTCAATTGCTTGGAGGTAACTAAATCCCATTGATAGTACCATCTGCATACTGCTACTAAGATCAGAACCATGCTCTTTCCCATGTTCCATTTTGCGATCAGTGCCAGATGATCCAGCTGCTCGCATTAATACATAGTTAGCTATATATTTAAAATATGAAAATATACAGCTACGAATGATCTAATTCTAAATTAAGAGGAGGGAGAGCTTAGAATAAAACAGGTAGGACAAACTCTCAAAATGATCAAATTCGATTCAATTCACAGTAACACTGCTTGAACCTTAAGATGTAATATGCTATTTTTTAAAGCAAATAAGACCAACTTGTATGAGGACTCACTTGCTCCAGAAGATGATGGTTCAGCATTTGAGGTAGAGGACTCCCTATGGCCAAGCTGTTGCTTAAATGTACCATCTGCAAGATACTCAGCTCGAGAAACTTCTATCACCATGCGTTCAATTTCCTTCTCTGTGAGCTCAAGATCAGAGTAAAACCGTCCCTCAGCTAAAAGTGCCTGTTGAAAGAAAGATGTTATCATCATCAAATTTAAAAAAAAAAAAAAACTGTCGTTCACACTATTACAGAAAATACTTGCATTATTGATCTGTTGGTCTTGTTGAGCTTTAATAGCAGCCTTGACTTGATCTTTGTCGACATTTGTCTGCATCATAAATCGCAAATGGACCATCAACCATTAGCCAACCAATTGATCAATGTAATGATGAGGCAACTCCCAAGGCCCCTTCCTTGAGTCTCCTAAAATCCTTATGTGTTTAGGTGGTTTTCTATAAAAATTTAATACAGAATACAATATGAATTTTAACTTTTCAGTTGGCAGATACATCCTTTTTTTTTTGGGTACATGGTAGATAAACCTTTATTCTTTAAGTTACATTAGAATATAGAATATTTTTACATAACAAAAGAGGACAATGACAGCAAATTATAGAATGATAAGCACAGGTACTCACCCCACGAAGACAGCTGAACCCAAGTCCAGCACCAATTGTCAAGCGCCGTGGGTCAACAAGGGAATTGTAGTGATTTCCATGATGATAACTCAGTCGTATTGGTGGTGTGTCAGTGTTATAGTTTCCATGAAATATATTGATAGGTTCTGCATGAATAGTTGATGTCATTGAATAGTACATAACTCACTAACAATCACAGCCATCAAAATTTCAGACAGAAGCTGTACCTGTAGTGTAGGAGTATATATGAATGGGGCGATTATACATTTCACACATGGCTTGGATCTCAACATTGTTACCATAGACCTGTCAAGAAGGATGACCACATGTTTACACCTAAATTGGAAAGATAAAGTACCAATAAACACATTCTAACCAACCAAAACTGCATTTTGTAACAATATTAAAAAGGAATACAAAGGAAATGTGATAGAGGTGAATGAAATTATATCTGAGATCAGAGGAGAGAAGGTAACATGTATAATGGATAAACAATAAATGCAATTTCATCTTCCCATATTTCAATTTAGAAAAATCTTATAATTGTGCTGCAGCAGCATTATCATTTAAAAACCATATGTTTCAACCACCTTGGCTTAGCTTAGGTGGTTAGGGTGGCTGGAGTTTTGGATAGAGTTCATAGGATTCAAGTCATTGTGACTACTCTTTAATGTAGCTAAACCATGTTTCAGGTGCCTAAAACATGACACGGGCTATTTCCATGCATCCCCTTCAATGCATCCATCAAACAAAAAATCACTCAATGCTAATATCTATATTTGCCCACATCATAAATTCTACAACTACGAAAAAGACTATTGCTATGCTTTACTCTTAACCAACAAGTACGACTTTATGTAAAACTATAATTTCTAGGTTAAAAGAAGTTAGTATATACAATTACTTTGAAAAATGGTATATGGATCACCATGAAGCACCAAGAGACAGAAGGGAGTCATCAATAGAACTATTTCAAATAAATTTAATACTAAGACGACAGAACCAAACTATTAATGCACTTAGCTTTTTTTCCAAGCACATCCATATACAAACATATTTCTATAAGGGACATAATTACTAGCTAGGAATAAGTGAGGAAACTTACAAGCTGCCAAGCTAAGAAATTGAACACCAAGAGCACAAGCCTAGACCCCACTAATTCAATTGACATTTTTTTTATTAGAGTGAGGATTCAAAGAATTCCCTTAATCATCATGAGAATAATGATAATTGTCTGAAAAGGGGGCCATGTGTAATACAGATTTTGTTGTCCAATTCCTTATAAGACAAAACCACAATATTGACATTGGTGAAAGAATTAGAAAGCCTGAGGTAAAACTAGGGTTTCCCTGACCATCTTAGGGAATAAAGCAATAAAGTTTTGACACAAAATAACTCTCAGAACAGAAACAATCATGTCTCAAACTCAACATATTAAATACTAGATTGGATTAGTTATAACATAACTTACTGGGTTAAACTTCAAAATCACTCTTACCTAACATTTAAGAAAGAGAGATACTGTAATAGAAGACCTTGCAAATATATCTATGTCAAGGGAGGCAGATGAAAACAGATTATAGTTCTATCAGATTTCTATATTTGCTCTAATGGTAGATTTACTCTATACCCCACTGGCAGAGCAAGCCACCCACAATTCAAGCTGCCGTTCACCTCACTCATTTCTCAATAGGGTTGTAATGTCCAGAATCCAGCTAAAAGCATTGTTTTGAGATCCAAAAGTAGATGAAGTAAACCGCTTCAACTAGGACTGTTTTTAATAATGACAACACTAATACTTCTATGTTATTTAAGTAATCACTGCACTCATTCGTTTTAATAGTTGATGAATCTCAATGACAGGTTTAAAAAAAGGGGCTTAACTCTTTAAAACTAAATCAACACATCTTATAGTAGATATGAAAAGTGAAGAAAGAAAATCATAACCAATTCACGATATAAATTGCTCTTCAAGACCCACATATGGATTAATAGGTATGTTAAAGTCTATATGCATTTTCAACTACCCATTACATTAATCACAAAACCGTCCTACAACTTTGACGGTATACCATTCTAAACTGTTATAGAATAATAGAAGTCATTTGCCAAAAAATTATAAACAAGAATAAAAATTGACCAGATTGTTTCCTAGGCAATGTTCCACACAATCTACAGCAAATTAAAAGGGAGATAAATAAAGCAATCCTATCCAAACTCAAAAACCTAAAAGCCCAACAACTGTTAGTTTTTCCATGAGCCAAGAAACAATAGCTACCCAAACTATACCATCACATACCTTATCTCTTCTCTTCCTCTTACAGTATGATGTGAAGCCTTCAGTTATAAATTGAGAAAAGTGATCTCTCTCCCGTTCCTGAAGATATAAAATCAGTAATACTTAATCGTCTGAAGTTTAATAAAACTGCACCAATGTATGTGTGCAAGAGACATCCAGGATGTGTCATCATGCGGCTAAACGTACTATACTCAACACCAGGCAGAGTCACAAAATACCAAAGAAGCACCAAAAGAGTAATAAATGGCATACCATAATAAGAAGTTAACTCGAATCACAGACAATATTTTAATAGAATCAGAGAGAATCAACATATTTTAATCAAAAGAAAAACAAGAAAAAACTGTTCAAACAAACTAAAAACAAGACGTGGAACAATAATTTAAGTTCTACCAGAATGTGCAAATATGCATGTGTTAGCTACTGGCAAACAAAAATTAAAGGAAAAAAAAATAACAGGACTTTCTTGAATCCATTTGCTGGATTAGGATTGATATGCTTCTACTATAGTAATATATTCCATAGAATTGTGAGTTTAGGCTTTCCTCTTCTCATTTTCTCCACTAATGTTCATATTACCATTGACCGTGTTACTTTTCACAACCATATGACACTCCTCTCTTGCATTCTTACATCCTAAAAAAATAAAAAGCTCATCCTCTCGAACCCATTTCCAAAACCTTAGAATTATCTTGATTTTCCTTTTAAAAAGCCTAACTCCTTCATTTACTATTGCCTAGAGATTCCAGCATGCACATACTAAAGCCTCTCACTTTAAAAACCTTCTATAACCCACAATTAATTCCTACACCCTAAAACAAGTCTTCAGAAATCCGATATTGTAAAACTACAACTTTGAAAGCCTAGAAAAATATGGTTGGAGGTTTTGTCAATATGTAAAATGTCAACAATTCATTGAGAACTACAAATGCTAAAGAGAACTAAAACCTCTCAGGATCCATACTATTTGCTTGTTAAGACCATTGAAACTCATGAAATGAATAATCAGATAAGCTAATGAGAGGTTTATTTTCAGTTATGATAAATTGTAGCAAATACAGTATGGGTATTTTCCAATATATGTATATATATAAAAGTTATCATACCATATAATCTATGCACATCTGTCTGACCAAATCATACAATTCAGAGTCCCCATACACCTGATCTGCAACTGCACGGAAAAGGCAATTTCCATCCTCCATCATTTTTTTTACTTCATAACCTTTTGCCCTTCTGATATCAATTTCAAACTGCCGCTCTCTTTCCTGCCATATATGTCAATATCAATTCAAAATTTATATATATAAGGCTGTCAAGCAACAGAATTGCATTATCAAGTTGGTCCTTCCAATAGAGAAATTTAACAAACATGATTATACAAGAATACATTATAATATCTCTAAGCAAGGCATTATTAAGATACAACCCAACATAGAGTTTCCAACATAGGAAACCTATAGTATGAATGATAAACAATGACAGGTGCTGTATACAAATTAGACATGTTCCCAGTATAACTTAATAAACATATGACAAGATAATAGTATGTCTATGATCTCAACAGATAAAAACCTAGTTGACAACTATGCCATCATGATATGCCAATTACTTTGTGCCCATAACTGGGAAGCAATGCTAAAGGGATAATTAAATAGTTACTTAATTACCGTAGTTATTCTAATATAACATAGAAGTATAGAGCAAATTATCAACCATATTCCTAACTAGTCTTTTCTTAGAATCAACTCAGTCATTATGGCCTAAGAGAATCACCTACAAGGATTAGTAGCAATATTGAAATCCACAAGAAAAGGCAATATTTATTTACTTATTAAGACTTGTGCAATCATTAACTTACTACTAAATCATCATAAGAGGATACAAAGCATGGCTTCTGTTCGTCAGCACTATTGTATCCCTCACTTTCATTATGAGACCTGGGAGAAGAAGGCCGAGACCCAGCAGGCGAAGTCCTAGCTGAAACAACAGGCCACGCAGATGCTCTCCTAGATGATCCTACACAGCCAGAATTTGAAGTCCCAGACACATTCCTCCTTGAATTCAAGTTAGCCGCAGAAGGCTTTGGAGGTGGAACAGGAGGAGGCGGCGGACATGAACTACCACCACTAGCAGGGAGTGACGAACCCCCACTTGAGCCCTCATTTTCTGAAGCAACTCTTTCCGAAATTCTCAGTCCACTCAACCCTTTCACCAATTCTCGCGGAAACACAACCTCCTCTTTAACATCCTTCTCAACAACAGCTACTTCATCATCACATGAACCATCATTCTGCTCGACATGAAGACTGCCCATCAAAAAGTCATCACTTTTTGCCTTATTACTGTCACCAGTCCCAGAAAACTCCAAAACCTCGTCAGCGACAACCATTCCTAGCACCTCATCTCCAGTTTCCTCATCTCTCGCAGCCGGGGGAACCATAACCTGTGGCTCAGCCCGCGCAGACGAAGACCCACCAGAACGGGTAGGGTTTGGGTTCGAAGAAGAACCGCCAGAAGAACCCCTTTGAACCAAGATGCGAGTCATCGTAACGCAATCAATTATGGGTCAGTTTCGGTTTGGGTTTGTCGCCAAATTTCGCAGGCAGTGCTTAGTTTCAGAGAGTCAAAACCCTAATTTTCATGGGTTTGTCGCGGGTTCTGGCCTTGGGCGCAGTGATGCCAATGCCTTGTTCGCTGAATGAGTTCTTCCAGCACAGTGCCTTCTTCAGGTCCTCGCAAAACGATCTCTGCATTCCCCTAACAATTCTCATCAGCACCAACACCTCAACCTTTAAACAACAAAACCACCTTTTTAAGTAGTCGAATTTTACCAAAAATTTGCCGCCGAAAATGAAAATGATTCACCTTCGCAAACCTAATCTGCACATAAAGACCATAAATTTCGCAGCAAAATCAAAATAAATGCACTTTTTTTCCCTACCAAATTGGCAAATCCCATATATAAATAATAATAATTTGTCCCCAAAATTCTGGGAAAACACTGAGCTAGCTTAATTTTAATTATCAATCAGAGGGATCGATGATGAAGATAAAAACAAGGAAAAAGAACAAAGTTCTAATTTTAATTTAAAAAATGAGAAAAGCGAATGGAAGATGAACTGGAAGCGGTGTGGTTGACTCAGTGACTCACCTGAAAAAGAACGATGAAAACGCGTTAGAGGAAGAAATGAAATGAAGAGAAAGATTGATTAGGGTTTTTGAAAACGCAGAGCACCAGACAGCGAAACGAGAAAACTTTGAAGGAGGGAGAGAGAAAAGAAGGAAGGGGGAGGTTGCGTTTTAACGGTGAGGGAAGCGGACGGCCACGTGACTTTGAGTTTCAACAGCAACGGTCCCTCCTACACCACCAAACACGTGGCGAGATTGCCATAGTTGATCGCACGTGCCAGTTGATCACAATTTTTTTTTTTGGTTCTTGTGGGATGGGGTAAAGTGAGTTTAGTTCATGACAATATTTTAAGAAGGATCTGGAGCGTCTCCCTTTGTTAAGGAACTGGAGAATATCCTGTTAAAGTAATCTCATTCATACATTTTTATTAAGCTTTAATCAATGGTTTTTAAGTTATAATACATCATCACTATTATAAAACTCACTGTTTCATTAATTTTATACAGTTGCAGTCATTTAATCATATGATCATATCACTCTTGCACGCCACTACTGTAACAAATTCTTGCTATCAAGAGAAAGGGGATGGTGGTGGGTAGATTTTTCTGGCCACAAACTTTTGTGGGGGGTTCATCGAATTTGCTCCTTTTTACACAAAAAAATTGATCACAAGTAACATCAACAATTTAAAACACAAATTTTCAAGCAAGAGTTTGGAATAGATTGCTGAGATTGATGACATTCTTTGCCTGAGTGTTGAGTTATTACGAAGATACTATTTGTGGAGCGGTGAAGGAGATAGGGGTATATAGGAATGCTGAATGCATGATGGACAACACATGTAAGCCACAGCACCCTCCAACACACAAAAAAATTATGGATTTCAATGGATTTGAGTGACTAATCGAAAGACTGGTGGGGAGCGAGACACCATGGCAGCCGCAGCACCCAAACACAGGAGAAGAGAGTTATTGAAGATGACATGATAATGCTAAGAATGCACTTTTTATTAATTTTTTTAATATATATTTTTTTGTCATGTTATATATAAAAATAATATTTAATTTTAATTAGTATATAATTAATTTTGAATAATATGTAATTAAATTTAAATATTATTTTAATATATGACATGATTTAATAAAAATATATATTAAAAGAAATGTAATAAAAAGTATATTTTTAATACTTTTTAAAGATTAAAAAAAATTAATGAAATGATAAGTTTTATGATAGTGATGACATGTTATATAACCTAAATCATTGATTAAAGCTTAATGAAAATGTATGACTGATATTACTTGAATAAGACATTCTTCTGTTCTTTAATAGAAAGAGAGGATCCAGATCCTTTTAAAAATCGAATTGATATTGATAAAATATTTTATTTTTCTTTTGTAGCAAAAAGAAAGAAAGCAAAGCTTAGCTTTAGGAAAAGAAACATCCATTGCATTAGTGGTCAAGAAGGACCCAACGCCTTGTGGAGGTGAAATCCACAACCTGCAAACTTCATTACTCTAAGTTCCCAACTTAGCTAGGAAATCAACAACAAAGTTGGCTTTCTGATAAACATGGACAATCTGAACCTCCCAATTATGATGCATCAACCCTTTGATTTCAGCCAGGAAGCAAATATGGCGATGAAAGGTGTGCCCCTGTTCATGAATGAGACGCACCACATCGAGAGAATCCGTTTCACAAATGACCTTTTCTCACTCCTTTATCCCACTTGAACCTCAACCTCTATAAGATAGCCATGAGTTCTCCATGAAGGTTGGTGGAGATGCCAATGTATCATGAAATGCCAAAGCAAAAACCTAAGTTCCATCTTCCTTACGTAGTAGGCACTCATAACCAACCTTTCCAAGATTTTCGACAGAACTGTCGTCGTAGTTGAGTTTGTGGAAACTTGCGGAAGGTCTAAACTATAGTTTAAAATTGCAGTCTGCAATCGTAATTGTAGTCGCAATATTGCTATTTTCGTGGTCTTCGTAACCGCATCACGATAGCAATTGCGGCCACATCAGCCGCATTTTCTCGCAATTGGCCACAATATTGCTATTTTAGTGATCTTTGTAACTGCGACCGCAACCGTAATTTAAAATCATAATCTAGACTCTAGACTAGCTAATAAGGGAGGGGGAACGGGTCACAAATGCAACCTTTTTCCACACTTCTTTCAGTGTTTTAGCCAAGGTCAGACTTAGAGAATAAACTTTCTGCATTTCCCAACTTGATCCTGAAATAGTTTCCTCATTTATGAGCCTCCAAACCCACCAAGGTGTGCCAAGGAATAACACATTGTTGTCAACCAAGCCGAAGTTACGTAGCTAAGCTTGCAAGTCGTTGGTGAGAAAGCCATTAACTTGGGTAAACCCCAACCACCTCCATACGTTCATAAATTGATGAGAGCATTGAATCAGGGTTTAATTGTTTTAATCGCGTAAATTGATGACTCAACCACAGTTAAATCAGACAGTATAATAAAAAATGATTAGATTAAAAACTTCATCAATTCATGATCTAACTTATTGAACTAATTACTTTTTCTTGAAAATATCTTATAAAACTTTAGGTTTAATTTAAGTAAACAATCATTCTTGGTAGACAATTTGTAAATCTCAATATAAATTCTTGATAAAATATGTGGCAACTTTTTTTTGGGGAAGGGGGGAAGGGGTAACAATGCATGCTATTACTTTATACCATGTAATGTATTAATAAAATATTAAAATAGTCAAAACTCAAAACCTTTGTACCAAAAACATTTCAGCGTAGTTATAAGAATTAGATTGGGAATCAACTAGGGGTGGGCATGAAAACCATTAGAACTGAATTGAACTTTGAACTACATCAAATCCGAATTAAAAAAAACGTTTGAACTAGTTTGGCAACAATTCGATTTTTTTTCGTCTAAATGGTGCAGTTATCTTGATATGTATATGGTTTGGTTTACACATGGTTACTCGAACCCAACTTCCTTGACATTTTATCAAATACTCTCAGAACACAAACGAACCAAACCATTGAATGGCGCCATGCCATTTTCGCAATATTCATCTGGTTCGAGTTTAACTTAATGATTAGAGAATCTAAATCTTAATGATCGAAGCACGCAAAAGAATCGTGAATATTATAATATTATAATATGAAAGTTTTTGACTACAGATGCCAACTACGCCAACTAGGTTCACACTCGACGATCTTCGATCTATGACGACAACGGCATGCTTCGAAAGCGAGCCCAAATATCACGCTCACTGTGAAGATCCCAAATTTGAATCCGACAAGGCGACAAGCATTTGAGTGGTGAAGGTAATGCACTTGGAGCTGCGATCTCGTCGTTAATTTCGACTTTGTAAGCTTCAAAATTATGTCCTTTCAAATTCAATCTTTGTATTTTTCATAAAATATGATTGAATTGAACCACTTAATGGAGAAAAGTGAACCAGTTATTAAAAGAAAAATGCTAAACCGGTTAACTAAGTCGGAATAACCAATTGTTAAAGTTTAGTTTTTTTAAATTAAAAAAATAAAAGCAATTTGTTTTGGTTCGTATAAACCAATTCAAATTTTTTTAAATTATTTTTTTCTCACATCATTTTTTAATTACTCTCCCATATTATTATTACATTATTTTTTTATTATTTTCTCTCATTTAATAAAAAAATGATAGGTCATAGATTCGACCATCAATTCAAGGCCCAACCATAAAAAATCAACCATACCAAAAATTAAATTTAAAATTTAAAAAATAATAAATGATTTTTTTAAAACGCTGCCTTAAACCAATTAATTACCCTTTTTTTAATTTCAGTAAAATACTCTTACCTCTTTTTTATTTGTTTGACTTTTTATATATTTCTCACTATTTTTAAAAATTACACAAAATTCTCCTTAATACTTACACAAATATCATTTGTATTATAGAAAAGTGTTACACGAAAATCTATTTAAACACAATAAACCTAAAAATGATTAACAAAGTCATTAATCAACTATTAATGATCTTGAAATGACATTTGTAACTTTAATTTTATTAGTATTACTTGTAATACTAATGAAATTAAAGGTAAAAATGATATTAAAAGTAAAAATATTATTTTAAGAAAAAAATATTTAGTGTTATATGTAATACTGATGAAATTAAGATAAAAAATATCATTTTAAGATTATTAATAGTTGGCTAACGATTTTATTTGTCAATTTTAAGTTTATTATGTTTAATTATATTTATGTACAGTATTTTTCAAAATATCAGAGACGTTTGTGTAATGTTAAGAGATTTTTGTTTAATTTTTTAAAATAAAATAAAATATAAAAAATCAAACAAATTGAAAGGAAGTTGGAGTAGTTTATTTTATTATGATTTTTTAAATTTTCTATCTGATTCGTAGCTTTAATCATGTTTGATCTAAAAGTGATGAGATCCTTCGGTCGGAGTAGTTAAGTGGCAAGTGACCAATTTTTTTTTATAATTTAATTGGATCAGGGTAACATGATTCTTACAACTATAATTTTTCCCGTAGTCAGTGACAACGCGTAATTGTTGAATAATAATAGTGTATATAAATCTTATTCTGACATTAAATTGAATTAAACTCATTCAATTCTATCTTGTGTGTATTATACATTCACTAGATATTGTAGTATAAGTTATTTTTCCTATACGTTGTATGAGTTATTTTAAATTTTATACCTATCTATAAATATAAGGTTTTATTTAATAATTAAATATCTATAATATATTTAAAATTGCTTGTTTTAATTTAAAAAAACTTATAGTTAAAAAATTCTAAAGAGATTTCTTAAAAATATTTTTAATTATAAAGTGTAACACAAAGATTCAAATTAAAATTTAATAATTATATGTCTCAATTTTATTTTATTTATTTGTGGCAATATTTTTGTGAACTTTTAATAGAAGTATAATTATGTAATTTAATACTTGCATGCAAGTCGTGTAAAGAAAATAAAAAAAATCATTTAAATATATTTTGACATGTTAAATAACTTTTTTCATCTATATTTATATAATTTTATTTTGGTACATTCATCTATATTTATATTTACTCTATCATTTTTATTTTATAATTCTACGAATAATCTTTGATCTCAATGTTAATTATCTAATTAGAAATTAATATATATAATACTATTAATTGTTTCTTTGCATTTGATAAACAATAGTTAATAATTAATAATTGATATAATTAATTGCTTCTCAATATAATTTTTTTTTCTGCGATCAAGATTTGTTTGGATCAATTTGTATGTATTCCAATTAATACTTTGACTAAGAGATTTTATTAATATGATATATAACAATAATTTTACTAATATATATAGATATAGATACAAGCAATTTTTCACATGTGCGCAACTACTACACGGGAGAGTAACAAGTCTCACCTCGCAAGCAGTAGCGAATTTTGTAAGAAATTATTGGGGTGGCCCGTAGTATATATTTCTATGTTTATTTGTGCTTTACGATTACGCTCTAAATAACTAGCATCATGTCAATCTTAAAAACTTTGAAGACCGCTTATGTTTATGATTAATTATTGGATTTTGAGCAATAAAATCAGACTTTTTAAGAGGCAAAGATATTGAAGTTATATCGTTTTTCTCTTTATCACTAGGTTCCATCCTAAAAAATGCATCAATCTTTTCAAGGTTGAACTTTAACATTATATTTGAAAATAAATATACAACTTTCAACATATTTATGATATTTAAAAATCATTAAAGAAATTAAATATATCTAACTAGAAACAACATCAACGTGATAAGGAAATTTTAGGTAAAAAATATATTAAATAAAAAAAACTGCACTTACAACTTAATCGGTAAAAAAGGAACATTTAGATTTATAAATGTCAATCAATATATTAATAATAATATCATCGATGAAAAGATTACTAATATATTATTAGTATTTTTCTTTATTAAAAAAGAGGATTAATTACATATTTTAATATAAACCTAAATAGAAAAATATATAAAATACAAATTACATTAAACTATGAATGATAAAAAATTACACAATCACAAACGTATATATAAAAAAATCTACTCTAAAACGAAGTTGTATTTAAAGTGAATAAGTAATAATATATTATTAATTTGATAAAATACATCACAATCACAATTCACTAAATGACTTAAAAGTTAGATATGCTCTCACCGCAAGCATACAGCAGTTGAGCACAACATGTTTTCATTTTTGGGCTTGTCCACCTCTTCCCCAGTAAGAATCTTCAACATGTTTTAGAACAGCAGAGAGGATCCTAATCGTTTGCAGTGTGATAATAAGCTAGCAAACTAATAACAACGATTTTAGCAAAAGCGGTGGTCCATATCGAATTGGTTTGGCTGTGCAACAACTGACTGGGCCTTCATCTTTGATGAAGTAACAACACTTTGTGCTGGCTTTACCTGGCCTTCTTCATCTTTCGATGAAGCTGCTTAACCTCCAATATAACCGAGGGCGTTGCTCTGTTAAGACAACGTTCGAACTTGGACCGTGTCATCAAGTTTTACTCATGCGGCTGTGGCTGAGGCGGGAGGTTTCATAATACGTCCCCAGACCATTCAGGCGCACACTCCCTTCAAACGCTGTTGCACATAGCCTAGCCACCACCAAATGGTGCTTAAATATATCCCACCACTTTTATACCCCCACTTGGGTTACAAGCAAGCGTTACCTTACTCGGTTATTTTTCAATGGCGCATGGATTTAGTCTTATAAACACTAATCAATCATTAGTCTTCTCGATGTGGGACTAAAAATAATAATGGGACTGAAAAATCAACCAGTGAAAATATCAGATTTTGCTTGGGATCTGACGTTGAAATTTAGAAAGCACTTTTATTCTTTTTGTTCTTGGTGATTTGATATTTAAAGAATTGATTAATACCAAAAATTCAGTTTTGCTTGGGACTGACTTGAACTTTAGAATACCATACATAATGCACTCTGGCTTGAAGGCATAAAAATCATTGTATATTCTTTGTCCTCATGGATCCAAGATTGGTAAAGGCTGCACAATGGGGAGACAGTACTGCACTAAGTACATTGCTATAACAAGATCCCCTGATATTGGACAAAGTTTCTTTATCACCCATAGCAGAATCTCCTTTGCGTATTGCTACATTTGCCGGGAGAACTCACTTTGCAAAAGAAATTCTAAGTCTCAAGCCCTCTTGGCCAGGGGAGCTGAACAAAGATGGCTGCACTCCTTGGCATATAGCTGCAGCCACAGGAAACATTGAGATGGTGAGAGAGCTATTGAAGCGTGACCCTGACCTCTGCCTTCTCAAAGACAAGTTTGGTAACTCCGCTCCACCTAGCAGCCATAAAAGTAAGGGTCTATGTCATTCAAGAGTTAGCTTCTTGCTGCTCACTTGTGGCTAAAGAAGTAAGTACACAAAGGTCAGACTGCTCTTCACCTAGCCATGAAGAATTACCAATTTGATGCACTTAAAATTTTGGTGGAGAATTATGCTGATAATGATGAGATAATAAGTGCTAAGGAAAAAAGATAGAAAAACAATTTTTGAGCAGGCAATGACTACAAAACAACTCCAAGTAAATTTCCTATATCCTTGCCTAACCTTACTTTCATATTGTTTCTATTTTATGAAACTTTAGATAACCATTAGGAAAAGTTAAGCATTTTACTGTCTAGATATGCAATGATAGTTTTCGATCTTATCTCTATCTAATTTAGGGAAAATAAGAGAAATTTTTAAGTTTAATGTATGGAATGATAATTTCAGTACTCATCTCTGATTCATTTAGATAATATACGCGAAGATGACCGTATAATGGTTTTATTCACATTTAATTATTACATATGCTTTATGTGATTACAAACCATTATAATGTAGGAGCCCTATTAATTTTTGGGAAAGTTCACAGGAGTTCAAATGGAGAGATCTTGTCATCTAAATTAACTAATAGAACAAATCTCTATTATTACTTTAAACAAGCTGTAATTGCTCGCTGCCTTGACTAGCTAGTGCAACCAATTTGTGGATGGCACTTACATCACAACTAAAACTTGCACAGAAAACAACTTTAAGAGCATATGGCAGGATGCAGAACAAATGGTACTAGTTGTTACCAGCTTCATTGCAACAGTCACCTATCAAGCTGGGCTTTCAACCTCGAACACACATCAAACAATCATCCCCTGCCACACAAAACCACTTGCAGTAAACCACCATTAAAACTACTCAAACCTCCACTCACGTAGCCTTCCACCCTCCAAACCACCATCTTCATCACTTCTGCCACACCTCATCACCCATCAACCATAACTCCATAACAGCCCTTGCACACAAAAATTTCCTCCATTCTTCGCACAGAACCAACACAGCTCCACTTTCCTCTGCCAAAGTCGTCCTCCTCCGGAGCCACCGTGTGCCAACCACGACCCAAGCGTCGTTGGCCTTCATCCCTGCCGTTGTTGCGTGGTTGGCGTCTCATACCCCTCTCTTTCGTTTTGCAGCCCAGAGACTAGACTAGAAGTCTCTTCTTTCTTAACTTGCTGTTTTTGTTTTATTATTTTATTTTCTATTTTCCATTTTTTTCTCTTATACATTCGTACCACTTGTTTTAATTTAACACACTCATTTTAGTGTAAATCAAACATTTTAAAATTGACCCAAAATAAAAAAAATAGGAGAAGATTGATGCATAAATCAAATATGTTCTTCTCTATATTCTCAAGATTTTATATTGAATTTTGTTAAAAACGTTAATAAAGTCTAATTTTCACATTAAAATAAAAATATTTTTTACAAGCTAAAATACAATGTTTTTAAAAAAACCAAAATAAAATAAATTTTTTAAAATAAAATCCTCAAATAAAAATAAACAATTTCAATATAACTTGCTGTTTTTTGTTTTATTATTTTATTTTTCATTTTCCATTTTTTCTCTTATGGTAGATTAAAGTTTTTTTATTTTTTATGTAAATTAAATTTTTTAAAAATTACGAAAATAAAAAAATAGGAGAAGATTCATAAAAAATATGTTTTTCAGTACTTCAAGATTTTATATTGAATTTTGTATTTTAAGCGTTAATAAAGTTTAATTTTCATATTAAAATAAAAATATTTTTACAAACTAAAATACAATTTAAAAAAAAAACGAAAATAAAATAAATTTTTTAAAATAAAATCTTCTCAAATAAAAATAAACAATTTTATATTTGAATATGAATGTGGTTTAAAGTTCTATTTTTCATGAAAATATTTTAAAAAAAATAAAATCTCATTATATCTCAAAAATATTTTTTTGATTGTGAATGAGACTTTAAATTTAATTTAAAAAATATTTTCTTAACTTAAACATATTTTTTAAACTAAAATCTTCTTCACTAAGAAATATATTTTATTTGACCATTTATTTTAAAAATTATTTTTCTTCAAAAAACAAAATGTTAATTCACCATTCTTATATAGTATGTAATAGACTTCAAATTACTTTTAAAATAATGGTTACTTAGGCACTTATTTTTTATCTTAATCATTTATTAGGCACTTATTTTTAATAATAATGTAAATTATTGAGTACTACTACTAGCATTCTAATATTGTGTATTATTTAGTGAATGTATTGTATTGTTGATTTAATAAGCACCCGATGCACTGAATAACAAATAAGATGGGTGAAAAAAGGTGATGGTTCAAGCAGCTAGGCTCACCAGGCATTGTGGACTAGAGGTGCAGCAGCCTGTTATCCCTCCACTGTTGGGAGCCGGAGGTGGTCGCTGCTCTGTGAAACCAGCCTCACGCGGTGCCCTCCAGTTTAGGAACCATGAGGCCCGTGTCTTCACTCAAGTCCCATGGCTCAAACTCTCAACTTGGAGCGGGCAGGCCAGCAAATTGCAGCCATCAGCCCAACCAGGCAAAGCCACGACTGTGTTCTATCACCTTGGTGCCCCCGCTTAGGTCACAAGCTAGCGCAACCCAGCTCGGCGTTCTGACATGCATATCAGAGAGTTTATAAAGGATTTTTGTGAGAAATATTTGGACGATGTGGGACTCAAAATGGATACAGCTACACCCGTGAACATGTAATCTAACTTCTCACTTCTTTTCCATGACTGCTCAAATAAAACATACATTGAATACTGAATTTTAAATTAAGCCGTAAATATATAATTTTATTTATTTTTTAAATAATGTACACTACTTACAGGGACAGGAGTCAATTCAGATTACATAACATTATACAACACAAATATTTATAAACATCTCTCACTTTTCATAAAAGTTGAGAAGCAAACAGTAACTTTGATTAATACCCAAGACCATCATCAAGCATTAACGAACACTAATTAAGTCAATTCCTTTTAAGAGCCAAAGCGGACAGCGAGACCAAACACATGAGGAAAACTGCTGCAACGAAGGAAATCACCACAGCCTCACTAGCAGCTTGGCAGAAGTTGGTGAATCCCTGACAAATGGCTATCCAATTTGCATCTTGACTCCCATTATGAGCTAAAGTACACAATGGCAGCAGCAGATGAAGCAGCAGCTGTCACTAGGCCCATCATCACCTGAAGTTCCAGTCATCAATTCCACTTTCTTTCAATTATATTATATTATATATATAGCATGCATGAACAAATTAAAAGATACTGAAGAGAATGTTATTTTGTTAATCATACATATACTCATATTGGATGCAAGCTTACTATGTCCAAGGTCATAAGTAGAAGCCTTGGCACAACTGCATGAAGTCGAACAATGCACACATATGAGAAGGGAAGGGAAAGGATCATGTATCCACTGATTACCCCATTTGCGACCACAAAAAACCTGCATATGAATGGGCAAAAAAAGTGGATGAACTAGAGCTAATAGAAGTTCTTCTAATGTTAATACATACATACATAAAAAACTTTGTCTATATACAGCTTAACACATTTATCTTAGTGCAGTAAATGAGACTAACCAACTTACTATGTATTTTAACTAGTTTTCTTAATTAAACAACCTAATTGGAATTTAGAAATAGCTCTATTAATTAATGAGTAATAACTATAACACACACATAAATATATACATACTGGAACATTGGAAATTCATTCCATTGAGCATGAAACTGGAGGAACTGCGTGAAAAATGGAAGGATCTCTTCATTGGTTGCCATGGTAACGGCGCTACCCATAGCAGCCCCTATGGCACCGAGACGCAGGACGAAATCTGTGATTGCAACTCCTTTTCTCCATCCTGGTCTAGGGACTAGTGAGACAGCCTTTGTGGAAACTGAATATGCAAGAGGAGCAGCCCAGGTAACAGCTTTCCCTTTTGCACTGTTCTTTGATTTTGGCATTGTAACTGCAGTTGCCTCACCGTTTTTCCCGGAGTCCATTAGATATGAATATATTTGTTTGCAGTGTTAGAACGTTATAATATAATTTGAACTTTGAAGGATCAATGTGGTGGAGAAAACTTGTTCAAATATGCACCTTGAAGTTGATGCTTAGTACAGTAGTGTATATGTGTATGTATATATATTATACACATGCATGAGGGCAAAACGAATTAATTAAGGGACAGTGTGCTATGTTGAATGGGTTAGTTATTTGTGTAAGTGCTCCATGTTGTCAGAAATCGTGGCAGTGTCTGCATATCAGATTGCCAAGGAGTTGTTGGCAGAACCTACTCCACCTCGCCAAAAAAACATTCTTGTTTGATCCTCATTCTCAAGTATCCTCGTACTATTGCAATTTGCTAGTGCCATATTTACCAACTAAACTCATTGATGATTGTGTTTCTTTTTACCTCGTTTGTGTACCATTATGCCGATCCATTTGATGGGTATGAAAAAGGATAAGGATATCTAAAGCTAAAGGATATCAGTGACATTCATTTACACTTTAAAAACATTGTATTTCTTTTTACCTCATTTGTGTACCATTATGCAGATCCATTTGATGGGTATGGAAAAGGATAAGGATATCTGATGCTAAAGGATATCAATGACATTCATTTATACTTTAAAAACATATAAATGATATCATACGTTGAAATAAAATAGTTCAAAGTACTAATTAATTTTTAAATTAAATTTAATGAGCTTAATCTATTTTATGAGAAGTTTTAATCCAAGATTGATATATTTCAGCATTTATATAAACTTTTTTAATGAAATAAATGTGTCAAATATTACACATGAAATAAATGAATCTTCACTTTATACTCTTCCATTCTTCATACAGGTAAACTCCCCCTTTCCATACTTAGTTTGAGTAGACGCTCAATGTTTTGGCAAGTCATGGGGCTTCCGTTCAGGCTTCTATCTAGTAAAGGAGTTGTTGGCAACAACTCACTTGCTCCACCTCGCACAAAAAAAAAAAACAGTTGATCCTCAGGTTAGCCTCCCCTCCCTTCCTAAACGTACGAGTTATTTATTTCTGTAGCATGTATCTCAATTTGGTGCAGACCATATGATGAGCTTGAGAACAGAAAATGATGCAACATTTCATTCTCCCTTATGTTGTTCAGTATAGAAGAAAGCAAAACCAACGCAGGTGTTGGTTAGAAACGCTACTCCCCATGTTATATCCCCTTGTACATTTGTTTGTATGGGTGTAAATTTGTGTGCTAAATGTTAGGGTGAGTTACTTCAATTCACCATAAGAGTATTGGTTTAGCATTAACAACTTGGGTGTTAATTCAAGCTAAACATATCTATTTATTTTTATCAACAACTTGGGTGTTTTCAACCTGATATAACTCTAGAGTGAACCAAGCTTTTGATTATCTTCAGTTGAAACAGCATAGCCTGAAAAAATATTCGTCGCATTTAATTGCCAAAGATAATATCAAATTAAAGGGCAGATAACGAATAGAAGGAAGGAAAATGAAAACACAGGACATTCGCGTTTTCAACACAACCAATTTTTTATTCACCTCATTCTTTAAAATGCCCAAAACATGCCAGATCCTATTTCCGTATTACAAGCCGCAATCATACGCCTAACCTTATATTACATTACATCTTCAAAAATTGCTATGCTGGAAACAATTACAAGCATACCATCTGTGTTTCCTATTAGGGATATCAATGAATAATAATGTTTTGGCAATATCTTCCAAAAAACAAATGGTTACCCCCTTTAGACATATAAATAAAACAAAAAGGAGTATAATGTCAACTTCAAATGTACTCTATATCTTAAGTTTCCATCCTCGGGCAGCAAGCGCTTCATGAACCCGTTTAGCTGCATCAGCAGTATCGTTAAGGGGTGGATAGCTCCAACTTTCCGATATCTGAAAATTAAGAAAACATATACCCATTACAAAATATACATACTTGACAATATATGTAATTCCAGAACAGACATCCTTCCACAATAGTTTTCAATCCTTGTATTTGATACAAAAGTCATTGAGAGTTTTAACTTACATCCTCAGAACCTGTAAAAGGCCGAACAACTCCCAGCTCTCTCAGTGATTTGTGGAATTCTGTGAGCTTCCATCTGCATCGCTCAGCTCCCACAACATAGACAGGCTTCCTGTGGAAAGTACAGAATTTATTTAATAATAAAACATAATATTAAATACTTGTATCAAGAAAAAGTAAATAAAATTATTCCAGTCATAGAAATACTTCTTCAGAAGCATACCCAGTGCTGCAAGCTTCACTTATCATACTAACTGAATCTGCTGTGACAACAAATGCATCAGCCCAAGCTAGATGGCCCATGTGCAGGTTTGGTTCTGAAAGTTGCACGTTACAGTCAGGGTTTAACCACTTATTGTCTGTTAAACAAACTTCAAATATTTGAATAGATAATCTAGTCTAAACCTGAATAAATATTTACCTTGCCCATCCCAAATATAAACTTTTGGATTATTTCCAAGTTCTTTCACTATAATATTGGACACCTGTTTAAAAGACCAAAGAGAGGGATGAAAAAGTGTGTCAGCAATGAAAGAGTTGCTCAATGATATTCTTTTAAGAAACTTCAAGGTATGACTATACCTTTTGTGGAGTCCTGTCTGAAAAGGATATTCTCACACTCCCACATCTAACAAGAACACTGAGCAAAGAGGCTGCTGACTGCTTTGCAAGGTCTACACCATATCGACAGTTTCCTAAATCAAATATGGAAATTAGTCAAATTACCAATTTTATTTTCCCACTGAAAATATCCACATAGCCGGTCCCAAGCCCGGATAAAAGAGGAGGGTTGTGTTAGGCAGTCGACAGCCAACGTAAAACTTTGTCGAATCTTTATGACATGGATCAACGAAGTAATTGTGTTAATGCTAGGTCGTTGCCCCTAAATTTATTTGTATGGCTCGAGTACAGTGTCAAATGAGCAATGCATCGCCGCCTGGGTGTAGTGAAAAATAAGCAAGGGTTCCCACATTGTCGTGAACGAGTGTGGGTAAAGAAGCTAGTTCACAAGAGTGAGATGCGCTTTGGAACTTGGAATATAGGCACACTTACAGGTAAATCTATGGAAATAGTTGACACCATGATTAGGAGGAGGATTAATTTTATGTGCCTACAAGAAACTAAATGGGTTGGAGAAAAGGCAAAGGAACTCGACTCTTCGGGTTTTAAGCTTTGATACAAGGCAAAGTAAAATCTAGAAACGGGGTAGGCATAATAGTAGATAAGAATTGGAAGAATATGGTTGTGGATGTGAGAAGGCTCGGAGATAGGATCATAGCTTTGAAGTTTGTTGTGGAACAGGAGACTTTTAATGTTATTAGTGCGTATGCACCCCAAGTAGGGCTAGACGAGCACTACAAGATTAAATTTTGGGAGGATTTAGAAGGTTTAGTTCAGGGAATACCTTTAAGAGAGAAGATTTTTCTAGGAGGGGACCTAAATGGTCATGTGGGGAGCGAATCTAAGGGGTATGAGGGTTTGCATGGGGGTTATGGTCTAGGAGTAGCTAATGCAGAGGGCAAAGCGATTTTAGATTTTTCGGTAGCGTTTGATTTTACAATAGCTAACACTTGTTTTAGGAAGCGGGAAGAGCATCTGATCACATATAGAAGCGGGAGTTCTTGCTCTCAAATTGATTTCTTTTTAATAAGGAAATCTGATAGAAAGCTTTGCATGGACTGCAAAGTCATCCCTGGAGAGAGCTTGACTACCCAACACAGGGTTTTGGTTATGGATGTACGGGTCAAGATGAAAGTAAAGAAAACTTGTCGAAACAGAGAGTCAAGGATCAAATGGTGGCAATTAAAGGGAGAAAAACAAATGCTCTTTCAGAGGAGGATTATGGAGAAAGAATTTTGGGAAATACAAGGGAGTGCTAATGATATGTGGGACGAGATGGCTGAAGGGATTAGAAAGGTAGCAAAAGAGACACTCGGTGAATCAAGAGGCTTCGGACTCAAGGATAAAGAATCTTGGTGGTGGGACACAAGTGTACAAGATAAAGTTAAGGTTAAAAGGGAATGTTATAAAGCTTGGCACGTATGTAAAAGTGATGAAAATTGGAAAAAATATAAGGCAACTAAAAAAGAAACTAAGAAGGCGGTGAGTGAGGCAAAAACTAAAGCGTTCAACGGGTTATATCAATCTGGGCACCAAGGATGGAGAAAAGAATATTACGGCTTGCTAAAAGTAGGGAAAGGAAGACAAGAGACTTGGATCAAGTGAAATGCATTAAGGATGAAGAGGGTAAAGTCTTGGTTACGGAACAAGACATTAAGGATCGATGGAAGGGTTATTTTCACAAGTTATTTAATGAGGAACATGGGACATTAGGGGACTCGGACATTCTAAACACTAGAGAGGAGGACCTAAATAAAACTTTTTATCGTAGAATCAGGGAGTTCGAGGTAAAAGAAGCATTGAAGAGGATGGATAATGGAAAAGCGGTCGGACCGGATAATATACCTATTGAGGTATGGAAGTGCCTAGGAGAGAAAGGTATAAGTTGGATCACAAAGCTGTTTAACGAGATAATGAGGTCTAAGAAAATGCCAAATGAATGGAGGAGAAGCACTTTAATCCCTATTTATAAGAATAAGGGAGATATACAAAACTGTGCAAATTACAGAGGAATTAAGCTCATGAGTCATACCATGAAGTTATGGGAAAGAGTAATTGAACGGAGATTAAGACAAGAGACTCATATTTCAGAGAATCAATTTGGTTTTATGCCACGGGAGGTCAACCATGGAAGCAATCTATCTTCTACGAAGATTAATGGAGAGGTATCGAAGGAAGCAAAAAGACCTACACATGGTTTTCATTGATCTGGAAAAAGCCTCGAGAGAGGTCTTGTGGAAGACTTTGGAGAAGAAAGGAGTTCGTATCGCCTATATTCGAGCAATCAAAGATATGTATGATGGGGCTAAAACTAGTGTGAGAACACGGGGTGGAGCTACGAGAAGATTTTCCTATAACTATATTCGCACAAGGGTCACTTTGAGTCCATATCTTTTTACCTTGGTCTTGGATGTGCTTCTTTCTGCGCATATCCAAAGCGGTGCCACAATGCATGCTTTTTGCATGATGATATAGTCTTAGTTGGAGAGTCGAGAGAGGAAACAAATGAAAGCTAGAGCTATGGAGACAAACTTTGGAAAAACATGGCCTTCGTCTAAGTAGGAGTAAGACGGAGTATATGGAATGTAAGTTCAAGAAGAGACGTGTTAATGATAGCTTAGCGGTGAAAATTGGAGATCATACAATACCACAAGTCACACAATCACACAATTTAGGTACCTTGGATCTATCATACAAAATGATGGAGAGATAGAAGGAGATGTAAACCATAGGATTCAAGCTGGATGGATGAAATGGAGGAGGGCTTCAGGAGTTATTTGTGATAGAAAAGTACCTCTCAAGCTTAAGGGTAAATTTTACCGTACAGCTATAAGGCTTGTGATGTTGTATGGTACTGAATGTTGGGCGATAAAAAGCCAACAAGAGCATAAGATCAGTGTCGCGGAGATGAGGATGTTGCGTTGGATGTGTGGCCATACAAGACTAGATAGGATTAGGAATGAATGCATTAGAGAGAAAGTAGGGGTAGCACCTATTGTGGAAAAGATGGGAGAATCTCGCCTTAGGTGGTTTGGACATGTAAGGAGAAGACCCTTAGAAGCCCCTGTAAGAAGAGTAGATCAGGTAGATAATAGCCCAATAGCTAGAAGTAGAGGAAGACCAAGAAAGACTATAGGTGAAACGATTAAAAAAGATTTAGATCTGATTAGCATCTCTGAAAACTTGGTTTATGATAGAGCACAATGGCGTCGTTTGATCCATGTAGCCGACCCCACCTAGTGGGAAAAGGCTTGGTTGTTGTTGTTGTTGTTGTTGTACTGAAATTACAAAACTTAAATCTTTTTGCTCTAAGTTTTAGTGACATTTCAAATGATTAAATTCACAATAGAAATTACTTGTTGGTCCTCCAATGATGACGACAAGCAAGGGCCTGGGGATGTGTGCAAACTCATCATGCCACGTAACGGCAGCACTACGTATTGAAGTAAAATCTATTTGATGTAGGGCTCCCATGGTGAGAACCTGAATGTACATTGCCACATAATACAGTCCTCAGCAATTGACAGTGGCCAACATCAAAGTAAAATCAGAGTTTCTCCAGTAAAGCAAAAGCAAATTACAGTCATATCATACATACAATATACATACCACATGACTATCTGAAGGATCACGTGGAGTTATCCAACTTCGAAGAAACCGAGGAACCTGTTTTTGTCCTTGTGGAGTCAAAGGATAATAATCATGTTTAGGTGTAATCACCATGTCAAACCAATTCAAATGCGACCTTGGATGTTGTATCTGCCCATGGGACAAAGACAATCAAAGAGACCAAGTTTAGAAATCAGAGCTGATGTTTTTATGTAATAAACTAGAAATGAACATCAGAGAAAAATACAAGCACATTAGCGCAATAACACAGCACCACAAAACAATGCAATTTAGACTAGATCAAAGATAATCGTAACATTTGTTAGAAATGAGCACATATTGTATTTATTTATTTTATTATTTTTGGGGATAAAAGAGCACATATGTATCATTTGATGCTGATTTGGTTCATGACCAAATTAAGTCTTGGACTAGCATATCCAACTGAACTTAACATCTTTACAATATAAAGCCCACAATTTTAGAAATGGTGTGAACAAGGTTTTAAATTGCATTATTGGAGACCGCATTATGTGATGTGACCGCAATATTGTGGTTGTGGCAGTTGTCACTCACTCTGCAATTGTGGACTGCATCGGCCCATATCAGCCCGCAACACCACAACGCAACTGCAGCCACGATCACAACTGTAATTTAAAACCTTGAACGTGAAAAATAAGAGAAGTAAAGAAAATAAAGTAAAAGACAGAAAAGTTAATGAGGGAAAGAGAGTATAGAAGTAGCAAAGAGTTCTCTTGATTTCCTGACAAGATCATGGCAAGTACTTGTAAAACTAAACTGCTTTAAAGATTGAAAGTAGACATGTACAGTTTCCAATCCAAAAAGTAGTTTGTTACACCTAGTATTTTGGAATACATTCATAACTCCCACTTTTTGTCAATCACCAGCTGAACTTCGTTCTTCCTAAATTTTAAGGAATTAAGCCTATTTTTAAATTTCACCTTTCAGTATTCATTAAAACAAAAACCAACTAAATTACAGCAGTCATGCCTTCAAAAAAATAGAATAAAACATACAGATTTATGTAGCATTGTTGGAATTGAATCATATTGTATATCTTCATAGAACATTACAACAAAAACACCTCGGAGCTACCAGTAAATTGTTGTCCCAAATTTTTATGTAGATACTCAAAAATTGCTTATTACAATTTACAAGATATCATAGCAAAGTTGGATAAAAGAAAATATGCATCAAGTCTGCAGACCTGAACAACAAAAACATTCTCAGATGCTAAACGTTTTATAGAACTTGCAGTAGAAATGGTATCTCTTCCAGATGCAACCACCAACAAAGGTCCCTCCCTGGAAAAAATATCAATCATAACATTCTTTGCAAGTGGCCAAAGAATAAGATGAAGAAGAAGATTCAAGAGCATGAATCAGGACTGATATTACATCGATAAGAGAATCAAAATTCCGAACATCACAATGGGCACAAGTGTGTCTAACATGAATGCATTGGAAATCTTGTACAAGTTCTATTATCTGTCTTAGTTCTAGAAATTAATCATTTAAAAGAAATAAATTGCCAAATAATTTATATCATGCAACACAATTCTGTATCATATGTCACTTAAGTGCGTAACATAGTAAAAAGAACTAATTGATGTATAGGTAATTAGGTATACTACTATTGTTCAAAGGAAGTTCGTCGTTCAGAACAAGATTATTAATGGCAAACCACACAGATTGCAAAATCTTTCTTCATCAAGAAATGAATAAATAAAGTTACTTAGCCAGCTATATACATCATTTTACTTGGTATAAGTCAGTTTTACAACTAAAAGAATAGGAATAGAATTTACTTCTCATAAGTTTCACGAGCCAAATTTACTATCTTCTTTACATCAGCTTCTAAGACAGTTGACAAGCCTGCACTGACACCATTTTCTGAAGGTAAAGGCATAAGCTTCTTTTGTTGAGATTTCAACAGAAGCTGCGAATAACCACGGATCATTCTTATTATATAATCTATTTTTTTATGGAGAGAGACTGGAAGCCATTGAAGCAATTCATTAATTCCCCCTTTTGGCCTGGTAACCCGCTGCAATAAGTCAGTCATAAAATGATGAGCGAACTCATTCAGCTGTTAAGAGGTACTTTCAATTTCAACACGATGAAATATAATGTTTTTAAAAGAAGGCGAATTTGAGCCCTTGAAATTATTAAGAGATAGCCTTAGCAATTAACACATAACCCACATAACAGCACGTGCTGGATGCAGATAATGTCATTTGACAATGCATCAGCATGACTTTTTAAGTAATGCTTATTGCAAGATATAGAAAACAACCAAAACCCACAAAAATCACATTTATACAACAAACCACAGATTTGTTAACCAACCCTCCTAAATGGAAAAACACCAAACTGTGATATAACTATATAAGGCATGTAAAGATACAAAGTGAATCAGATGCTACACCAACACAAGTGTACAACTATACAATTAGTATAATAAAATCTTTGTCTCTCTCCCCAGGAAAAAATTTCATTAGGCTGGAACTGACCTTCACTACAAAATCCTCCTTGTCAATTTAGAATTATGTTTCTAAACTACACCAACACCTACTACCCAATATCACTTGGTAAATGCTCCATGATTTATCCATATAGAAAATTTTTTCCCTTCAATTATCTAACTTTTTTTCTGCATCAATCATCTTGCTCTTTAAAATGCGCATTTTATAATTTTACATTGGCTAAAAGTTATTCTTCTAAACTTATCTTCTAACACACTCTATGCTTAAACGGTTTGTATGTCCAATCTTCCCCCTTTTAGTTTACACATTCCGATTCATCGATTGCTAACCTTATTTGTTATAGTAATTTTAAGAATCCCATTATCCATAGATATGCCATTTCTCATTCAGGTCAAATTCGAAGTTCAAAACTAGTAGTATGTGTTTACATTAGTTCAAAACAGCTTATAATCAAAATCTTAGTGAGAGAACCTTTGAAAAAAAAACGATTTTCCCCCAAAAATAATCAAAACCAAACATACACTTAGTTGCTAAGTTGGAATATATAGGAAGTGCGAAGAATTAGTTGAACAAAAGAGGTTACGCACATACATATAAGAGATGCTTATCTGAGAGGCCAAGGGCTCGAACCAATCCGATGCTCTGATTCTCGGAAGCGGGGGAACCGTTGCCGATGACAACGGCTCGTCTGACGAAGGTGTGAACTCCAGATTCGAAGATCTCTGCAGTGCCCCTCCTGGCAGTAGGGCTCGGCGGCTCAGGCAACTGAATTGGTCTCATCGTTTCGATTTTGAAAGCATAAAACGCAATATACACACGAGTTTGAGTTTAAAAATATCAAGCATGAGTTTTCTGGGGAAAATGAGAGAAACTGAGAGAAAATTCGATTCCAGCAAAAGGGACACTTCAGTGTGGCAGGTCTTAACTCGTAACTTCGGAACTAAAGCACATATGCTGTCATAAAAAAAAATTCCCGGCAAAAAGAAACTGAACGATAATAAGGCCCATGGGCCGAAAGCCCAGTCTGTTTCTTTCGGATTCAGATTTCCCGACATTAATGAGACGACACGTCGTTTAGCAGGATCTTGAATGGACGTAATTTGAACCCATTTTCGCTTCACATCTTCACCTAGGTAAGGTAGGAGGATAAGTTGGCATGCAAGGATTGAAGGATTTTTCTTGCTTAAGCACAGTGCCTAAGATGGACACACTCATGTGAGATGGGACCCACATGATATTGCGTAGGTACTTTCAAAATTAAACAAAATGTATATGGATGCATAGGTAATTAAGATTTCTTCTAGGATTGTTTTGATGTTGCAGAGAACATGGGTATCTTTGCACTAAGTCCTATCGCAAGTTGAAAGACTATAATTATGGAAAGGTAAAACTTCGAGTCAAAGTATAGAACACAGATCTATAGCCAGAGAGGCAACTGAAAGAATCAGGCTATTATTTGTATAAGGATTGGATTGGATGTCTATTTCCCATTCGACTGAAACAATTTCCAGAAGCAAAATAATCAATTTGCCGTTGATAAATTATAATTCCACTAATCACACAACTTCAACTACAAGGAAAAAAAATGTAGATGTATTTCACACCCTCCCATCAGGTCATCATCCATTGGATTCCAAAGCAAGATTGCTCATCATTCTAGCCAATGTTACTGGACACTTTGTGACATATTGACAATATCAAACCTGGAAAGATTCGAGGCATATCCAGAGAGCGATATGCTTAACCAAACATACTTTGAAGTCAACTTTGAAGAGAGGAATCTGTGCCAGTAATAAGGTTTCTAGTCAAAACTCAAAATTGCATAAAAGAAAAGCTTGGATTCATTCAAATCAAGCTTGAACAGGGTATCCATTTCCAAAAGAGTAAAATCCCCTGTTGAATCTTATCTCAATTGGCCACAAGCTATTCCAAAATTTAGCATAAAACTGTTTCCCCTTGACCATTCTGGTAGAGCCAAGGCACTCTGCCATGGCAGCAGCTACAACAGGAGCTAGAGCCATTGTTCGAGCCTCCTTGTACCAAGTTGAAGAGAGGACGACTCTAGAAGTCCCACCAATTGCCATCACATTTTGGGGGATCAATTGGAATTAAGCACTTCTCACCCTCCAATATCCTGTTCTCTAATGCCCAAATGCATTATCCTGCAACCATCCTTCTCTTTACCTCCATGTAAGATAATACTGGACGGCTAACAAGGGAAGTTTCTTCAAGAAATATCAAGTCAAGTTGGAATTAAATGGCATTTATACAATAAAGGAGTAAACCTGGAATTGCTAACTGAGCAAGTAGGGCTTATTCCCCAGAAGGGAATCACTACAATCCATGAAAACCATCATATCCAAATCAAAAGGGTGATCATCCACTTCAGCCAAAATATCATAAACAATCTTTGACAGTCATGGTTTCTTGGCTTATGGTACTCTATAAAAAGTAGTAAAGTACTGGCAAACCCACTGGCATAAACAATTAAACTCCCTTTCAGCTCATTCTCATCATCGCACAAAATTGAAGACTCGAACTCCTGATGCTCAATTTGCCACACCTTTGCCTTGTAAAATCTCACTCCATTGGAGACACTACCTTCAATCAATCTCTGTTTCAGTTTCTTACTGCTAGGAGGCCCGTCAAAATTTTGCATACTACACGTATAGGATTTGTCAGTAACCCTCTCATTAATCTGGCCAAAAAAATCCAAGTACTTTACCGAGCAATTGTCATACCAGATGCATTTGTTTGCAGCCTATATTGAAACTTGAAAGCTGCTTCTTCCAACTAGATTTATTTACTACTTTCCAGTAGCTTTAGCTTCTTTCATCATCATTGCTCACCAATAAGTCAATTTATACTATATCAATCTTCTAGGCAATGTGTTATCAAATTATCATATTAAACCAGCATTGTAGTGAAATGTGTATAACCGTCCATCAATTAAACAAACAGGCAAACAATCATTCTTAACCTAAATCTCAATAGCCAGCCCATTAAAATTAAAAAATAAAAATAAAAAAGGCCATAATATATACAAGTAAATTGCATTAAATTAAAAAAAAATTAGACCTAGATTATGAAAGATAGTGAAAAACAACATTTACAGAAGGATGCCCATCATAGAATAGTACCTTATCAGGCTCTAGCACGTACTTTTATAATACAGAACCAAGAACGACATAAGCAAGAAAATATATGTAATTGTTTCTGGACCATTTATCAAATTTTACCACTCAGCTCATAAATTTGAATCTAGAATACTGAAGTGCCCTCCAATGTACATATTGACAGGAATCATCTTGATAATTGCAGAGCTCAGAAGATATATAAACCAGCAACAGTGTCAATTAGGATCTGCAGGATGGTAGAGTGATGCCTCCACAACAAGCAGCGATTATAAAGTAAAGAAAGAGAACAATCAAGCATGTCAATAGCGCCCTGTCAAAAGACCAAAAACACATACAGTCGGCAAGGATGGAAGAAAAAGGAAAAACGCCCAGCACTCTGGCCTTTAAACAACTTTTGGTATCCCAAATCTAAAACATATACTTTCCAAAATGTATATTCTTTATATTGAGCATATGAAATAAATTTTACTCACAGGAGTTTGAAATTTTTCATCCAAAGAGCTCTATGAAGGCGCTTTGACTGTTTCCTAAAGTGAAATGCACTGTCTTGCATTGTTGCTGTCTTATCAACAAGAAGCTCAATCCGGTCACCTCTCTCCAATATTTTCTCAATGTTGTCCACCATGATAGTGCGTATCTGTATGACAAATTGAAAGTTCTAATGTCACCAACTAAGTGAAGGGACTTCAATAATCACAGATGCATGATAGCAAAACTTAAATAAAATGAATAACATTGTAACATCTATACTACTTGAAATCCAATATGCTCTTCAGAAACACGTTTGTAAAGTAATCAATATCCAGGAAGAAAGGCATATAATTTAGCTAGTAAGTGTGTGTTTGGATTACAGTTGGTAAACTTAAGTTTGATTGAAAGTGTGTTTGTAAATTTAAGTTTAGTTAAAAGTGAATTTGCAGTAACTTGATTTATGTTTGAAAATTTTTATCTCAAAAGTGAGTTAGAGATACCAACTTTAATGCAAAAGCAACATTTTCTTACCTTTCAGCCAACGTACGTTTGGCTTAAAATTCAGTTGAAGGAAACGAAATTGAAGATATCCAAACATTTTGTTTACGTCGTTCGAGAATTTTAAAAGCAAGTTTGGTGACCCAACGGGTTTCCAAACATGCACTAAGGCCTCTTGGGCCATCACTCTTTGGGATGAGCCATGCTCCTTGTAAAGGCACCAGAACATTTCAAGTCAAGAGAGGTATACCACTTCTGCTTAGCTTACCAACTTTCTATCAAAGATATATCCTATAACTCATCATGGCATTCATTTTGGCTGAAAGTACAAACTGAGGGGCAAAAACAAATCTATTGAAATCATATTATAACATTTGTGTTTTTCTTTGGTCCTGTAAACTGGATTGGTTGTTGTTGTTGTAAAACCCAGATTATATGTTAAACAAAGTTATCTGTCACTTGCAGTCCATACCTAACATCAGAACAAGGGGGAAGAAGGGAAATTTACCAACAGAAAATAGGGTTGCATATTAAATAAACCAGAGCACAACTTCACCTATCATATCATGAAAATTGATTAGCTTATATGGTGTTCTGTTCTCACTTCTCACTTCGTGCTAGATAAACAAAATGGTGAGGATACATGAAAAAGACAAAATAAAGAGGAACAAAGTTTTCTTTGTAATGCACTTGCCTCACCAACTTCACCCCTCACACGATTGAGGGTATCGACACTAGGATTACTAGAAAAAAATTCCATTTGCTGATGCAAAACCCTTGAAAACTCATCATTCATTGCATAAGCTGGTGCATAATTGGCCACTCTACCATAGTTCTTCATAAACCTCATTTGGATATCTTCCAAGTACGAAAAAGGGATTCTCCCTGGATAAAGAGAAAATGGACATAGTAAGCACATGAAAATAGTAACCTCATTTGCTAATGATTGCTAGTTATTGTTGATGCAGTGATAAATATACTAATCCTTTACATCAATTTTTACAGTTATTGGTTTAAAAAGAAAAAAATGTAAAATTCCACAACAGGTAGGACCTTTAAAGATTGAATTGATGGAACTACTTCTGTAATGAATAACTGAATATTGAAAAAACACTAGCAAAGTTTATCTTCTATGGTAGTAGTTTCTTCATATTTGGAGCCACAAAGTTATAGATCTATCAATTGTGGAATTATATCCTCCAGCAATAAGGTTTATAAGCATATGACCACTACTTGCTAATAGATTATAGGAGTGATGGGCTGATTCATGGTTAGAACAAATCTGACGTCATTGAAAGTGAGGAAAATAGCTGAAAATGTCTTTGTAGCTCAAGAGTCAATAAAGCATTAGAAGATGTTAGAGCAAATCTTTTTGAAGTTAAAAGGGGCCTAGTTTGGCCCTCCCCCCCTCTTCCTTTTTGAGATAAAACTAGCCCTATATCTTCTATGCATTGACAGCATTAATGCACAGATACGTGGAAAACAACCACATATGCGTCTTGTATTCGTACCAGATACAAATTCATAAAAAATATAGCTGCCTCCATATTTTTGACATATTTTGAACAATTTTATTTTGGTGGATGTGTGATCAAACAGAGATCCTGTCAAAAATACAGAGGCAGCTATATTTTTCAATATAGCTGGGCAAATCTGCCTTCGTATTTTCCTATATGGAGAAGCCAGGAGAGGGAAAGTGGGCAGCGACATGATAGGGGGGGATGCCACACCAACACCACAAGCATCGCAAAGGGAAGAGCAAATGAAAATATAGGAAACATAGTTGCAGCGGAGGAAGTTCAGTTGCAGCAACGAACTTGACAAACATGGAGTGTGGCGGTAGGGGTGGGGAGCGTGGCATAAGGAGAGAGAAGCTGCGTTAGACAAATTGACAATTGCAGCCTTTGTTTTCAATTTTAAATAAAAGTCGATATAGCTGTATCCGAAACAATTTTTACACTTGACTTTCATCTTTTTAATGCAAGCTTTTATATATATAACGAATTATTGCTATTCAATGTCTTTTGCATATACATCTTTCACATATATAAATATAGTAATTATATTTTATTTAATATACATTACCATACCCGTATGTTAATATTTTAAAAAAATTATCATATTTACGTATCGTATCATATCTGATACTTGTACCCGTATCTGTGCAACATTGATTGACAGGAAGGACGTTCATGCAGCAAACACTGATGGCTGGTTTCAACTGTCTTAAAACACAGGGTCATCTTAAATATAATTAAGCTTTGCACATGATGCCACTATTTCCACTTGCTAACAGACCCTACCAGGATTACCCAAGAAACACAATCTTGAAAACCTTAATTTTCTTATAGTGAAATTACCTATGCTTCTATGAACTATCTGTGCCTTAGGAAATACAAATTAGGAAACTTCCAGTCGGGAGGCAGCTATAAAAGGAGCAAACAGTTAAAATTACACAAAGGATAGCCTTTTGTGTTTCAATAACTTGGAAATAATGCTAACACTTTTATATCGCAGGATAACTAGAATCCATAGATAACATTTCTAGGAAACCTCATTTGATGTTAAAAGACTTGTGTGTGGGAGATCGGGCTTGGCCTCTGGCTGGTTCTGGAAGCCTTGTTGGAATTCACTATTTTTGTGTGTCTGACTATCCAGCAACAGGACTTCCTCTTATTTAAGAAGCTAAAGTTGTGCAATCACATCCATTAAAGAGCTGTATGGTTAAGTCAACAATTCTGGGGCAATCTTCTTCATCAGTTGCTTAGCCATCAAAAACAGTTTGAATCATGTCTAGGTTTGATAGGATATTGTGCATCATAGCATTTTACTTGAAGTAGGGATAGTGTGGCGGTCTGGTATGTCATAGAGTTTGGATCATGTTTTGAAAATTCACATGGTTCCTATAGTTGCTGACATTTCAAATACTTTGCTCCTGACAGTTTCATGATGGAAAAGAGTTTTTCAGAAGCATTGACTGTGTTAGATATTGTGCCACAGCCAATACTAGCTATCGAAGAGGATGACTGTCCCTAACATTCAGTAGAAGTTTCAAACGACTCTCAAGAATGTATCTCTGCACTACAATTGAATTTATTAGTCGATGAACTGATACAGAAATGAGCTTGCAGCCTTCAGTCATGGATGGCTATGTTCGATTTTAGTACACCAATGCTGCTGCTTTTTACAATTTTTTTAATTCACTAAAAGTTAAAACAAAATATGTACACAAAAACAACCAAAAATGTAGACATTCTCTGTTCTACAGAACAATTATCTGTGATTAAAGAGACTTTAGAAAAAGATATCAAGGCCAGCCCTATTTCCTTTCTGAAAAAAACAGCAGTGCTACTTTCACAGACTTTTTCTACACAAACATTACTCATCTGTCATCTCAGAAGGAAGTCAAACTAAGATCTAACACACCACTCTGTAGATATATCCTAGGTTTTTTCCACAAGTGAATTGGATCAGATAAACATGAGATTAATACCTACTGAACAAAACCTTCTTAGTTCTGAGTGTGAATCAATTACAATTACAAAATTAATAATAAGAAGAATAATAATAAAACGGAAGTATGAATGATGGTAGGAATGGAGAGAAGAACTCACTGCCAAAGGTGTCGTTCGCCATACAGAGGTAAGTGAGGCCATCGGATCGGAGGATGTGAAAGATGTAGCGATCCTGAGAGAAGCAGAGCCTGGAGTCGGCCTCTGCCGGAAGCTTCTCGAGGATGCGGCGGGCCACGGCGCCTGTGTTGCCAGTGACGGCGCTGAACTCCGCCAGCACCACCGTGCCTCTCGCCACCAAAGCGTAAAGGATCGCCATCGGGAAATTGGCGAACAACTTTCTCTTCTGCTGCTTCCTCCCTCCCTTTCTAGCTAGATCTTCGAGGTCCCATGGAAACCACAATGTTATCAGAACAAAACGTTGAAATCGCGTAAGCTATTATTTTATTATTATCATCTTTAAAAAATAGAAAAACAATCTTTATATTCTAACATCAAGCATACACTTATTTTTTATATCTCATTTAATATAATTTATTATACATATTTTTTTATTATTTTCTATCACTTAATTATATTTCTTAATAAAAATGTGAATAGTACTTGAAAAACTGGGTGAGCTTAAAATTTTGAATTGAATGTTTTCAGTTACACTTTGGATGTTTTCGATTAATAAAATGTAAAGGGAATAGGGGATTCAGAATAAGGAAATAAATGAAATATAATTATTATTATTTTATTTAAAAATTTAATAAAAATATGATATAAAATTTTATTAACTCATATATTCACCTTAATTTAAAAAAATTTAAATCTTTAAAAAAAGAAAAAAATAATTCACCATATATTTTTTTTACTTTTTATATATTTTAAAACTTCAGATAATAAAAATTATTTTCTTTCTCCACGTTGTTCCTATTACCTATTTAAGATGGTTACCGGTGAGTCCACGGTGGTTGGGGAACAATAGAGTAACAGGGAGGACACCTAAGGCACGTGCTGCTGGCTACTGCTGAATAAGTTGGTGACTCTGTCCTGATAAGATACAAATACATAAATAAATCATTATTATAAATATCTTCTTTAGTCCTTTAATAAACTACTTATAATTTTTATAATATTTTTAAAAAATAATATAAAAGTTATTATAACACAATAATTTGCAAATAAAATTATCTTTTCATCTGGTAAGTATAATTATTTTTAAATTGTTCATATAAAAAAATAATTGTTAATAAAAAAATAAAAAAAATCTTCTAAAATAAACTTGTGTATAAAATAAATAATTAAGAGTATATATTTCCTTACTTTAATCTAAAATATATTAAAATTTTAATTTAATAATAATTCAAAAATAAATACTAAATATAATTTTGCTTTCTCACTTTAAAAAAAATTATAAAAAAATCATACTTAAAAAGAATAACAGTTGCCATTTACTTGTACAAACGCTAGTGATAATAGTGTAATACAACTACCTCATGGGTGGAGTTTTTTTATAGTTTTAAAATGGGGTCATAAATAGATGGATTAATTTAATTTTAAATTAGATAATAATAGATGGATTTAAGATAAACTAATAATTTATTTAAAATTTATTATAAAATACTTAATATGTTTTAATTCATCCATGACTTAATTTAATTATGATCTAATTTACAATCAAATAAATCTATCTATTTGTTAATCTAATTAAGATCTATTACAAAATTTTTATATTTTTAAATTTATCTATGATCCAATTTAATTAATGGATATTCAATTCATCTGTTAATTCATTTTAATGGATTACATTAATAGATATTCAACTCACTTATTTAAATATATATATATATATATATATATATCTAAAAAAATTTATTTTCTCTTTAAAAAATGTTTCTCTTTTTAAAAATTTTCTTTCTCTCTCTAAAAATTTTCATTGTCTATCTAAAATTTTTTTATCTCTCTAAAAATTTTTATTCTCTCTCTAAAATTTTTTATTTCTCTAAATTTTTGTATTGTTTCTCTAAAAAATATTTTTGTCTCTACAAATTTTATTTCTCTCTCTAAAAATTTTCATTGTCTCTCTAAATTTTTTTTTCTCTCTAAAAAATGTTTCTTTCTCAAAAAAATTTCTCTATCTAAAAATTCTTATTATCTCTCTAAAAGTTTTCTTCCTCTCTTTAAAAATTTTTATTTTCTCTCTAAAAATTTTCTTACTTTAGCCATGATTTAATTATAATTCAACTATAAATATAATCAATTGAAGCAATCAAACTATAATTTGGAAACCTCATTGGTTCAATTTGAGATTTGATTTTTAAAACAGTAGTTTTTTATACAAGAAAATAGAATTAGTTTTAATAGATGCTATTTAAGTACCAGAATAGCATATCCAATTTTATATTTCATGTGTAATAAGTGGGTTTGGGAGATAATTGGCCCAACATTTATTTAGTCATGGACTGATGGTTTACCTCGCATTCCAACTTCTATTTTTTCGAAAGTGGGCTCTTAATATTTTATGCAAAAATTCCATTTCACTTTTAAATGTTCTGTATAATAATGATTGAAAAAAATTAATCATATATCTCTTTTAAAAATATATATACTGTTTATATATTTTTAAAGAATGTATAATTTAGTAAGAAAAAATGATAAAAATATATATATAATGAATAATATTATAAAAAATATAAGTAAAAATATCAAAGTTGATAATCATATTATGTTTTAGAAAATCATATGGTGGTGGGGGCACACAGGACAATGGCAGAGTGCACGAGCACCCACATGATGATGGGGTAAATTGAGTTCAAGAAAACAGAATTGGTTTTATTAAAAAAGTAAAATTTATTAGATATTTATTGAATTGATTTTTAATTGGATATTTAATATATATTTTAGTTAAATTATTAATTATTTATAACTAAATTTAATCTATTAATTTTAATTTAATAAAATATATTATTTTAATTAAATAAATTGAATTGATTAACAATTAATAAATTTTATTATCGACCCATTCTTCTCTCTTCATTTCTTGATTTAAGTGAAAATAAATTTTAAAAAGTATTTTATGATTATTTTTTTATCATAAATAATTAATAATTAATCTAAAAAATTCTAAAGATTTTTATTGATAAGTAATTTTTATTTTTATTTTTTGATTTCAAGTAATCTATGATATTTATATATACCTTTTCTGCCAATGCATATTTTCTCATAAAAGAAATGGCACTGCAATCATTTCCTTAGGTAGAGAATTAGGTTTGGGGCACCCAACCATTAAAGTAAATTTTAACCTCAGGAGAAGGCTCATCCCAAATGCGAATATATGTGATGAAAATTTAAGATTCGATTTAATGATAAAAGTATATATCAACTTGTTAAATCACCATAAATACATGTTAAAGGAAAAAAACTGAACATTATTTTGATAGATAAGCTAATATTTAATTTATTATCAGTTTTATTGACATATTTACAGTATTATTTCGATAATACTATTCAAGAGATGGATTTGATATTCATTCAAATTGGACACTGTGAACTGTCGTCTTCATACAAGCTATCTGCAAACTATTTGGGGTCAGATGTTAAATTCCCACGTAGAAAGCTACCTTCCGCAATCCTATGATCTTAGACTTACCTTATTTTCGTGCGAAAAATCAATCCTGTTATAAACAAATATGATAATTATGTTACATATTCCTATTTGTGACTTTGCGTTTGTCAGCCATAGATTCTTTTCTATCATTCTAATGAGTCATGACTTTGAGGGGTCTTGCTAGAGGACTAATTAGCATCATGCTTGAGTTAGAGCCAATTAAGTTGTTCCCAATCCCATAGCGGTTCTTGGAGTTGGACCCCAATATTATTTACAATCCAATTTGTGGTACTTGAGCCTCCAGCCTCTAACAGATGAGCCCTATGGTCTCCTCCAAAGTGGGAAATTTCAGATGAACTTGATCCATCCACCCCTGCAGCAACTCTGTTCTCAATCTCATGAAGCTGTGACTCTACTCTTTGGTTCTGTAATGGGCGTCTATCAAATGCTCGAAAGCTTCCCGATATGACATAAACCCGGCACAAGCTGAATTCCCGCCTCAACTAAACACCAAAGGGCTTTGATAATCAGAATTTTTGAAACCAAATTGAATCAAGTTTAAAAAAAAAATTACTTAATTGGCCTATATTTTCCTTTACTTTTTTATGCATGGAAGAAACATCTTTTTTTAGAACCAACTACTAGTAGCACCTTTTATATGTAAGAAAATTATACTCCCTTTCAGAAATATATATATATTTTTTACATGTATAAATTTTGTGTTAATAAGGTGTGTTATTTGGTTAATAGATTAATAATTAATTATCATATAATATTAATCAATTATTAGCATGTTAACTAAACAACAAGATACCTCCTTAATTAATAATTTGTATGCTGTTAACTAGTGTAAAGATGACGTAAAAAGAATATGTGCAAATATCAGTGTTATTTACCTGCGGGGTGGCAGTGCTGGATTGGTTAGAGACTTGGATGGCTCTGTACTCATTCATCTTCCATTTGGTTTTCCTTCCAGTAGGAGCTTTCCCTCTGTAGAAAACCATGGTTTTCTTCACCCCAATGACTCTGTTATCAGAAGAGTAAACGTATCCAGGAGAGCCTGTAGCCTTCCAATACCCACAAGCTGTGGTTCTGCTGGGTCTGCCTCCCCTGGTTTCTCTCTCTTGACCAGGTGAAAAGAAAAACCATTGCTCAGTGTCCCCACGACATAACTCCCCAGCAAGTGCTGCAACAAAAAACACATTGCAAAAAATAAAACCATTTTAGCAAACTCATTTTGGGTTGAAAATCATTAACTCATGAATAAATAACAAAAATTTCTAGCTAAGAATGAAGAGAGTGTGAGGGGGAGTTTATTATACTTGGAAGGTTCCATGGCTCTATAGCATTGATGTCAACGACTGGGATAACTCTGTTTATGGCGTTTGTTTGCCCTTGTAGCTTCTTGTGTAGGTAGAAGGCAACTAGCTCTTCTTCTGTAGGGAAGAAGCGAAAACCAGGTGGGAGATTTTCCATATGGAGCTACTTGTACTTGGTTTTGTGTCTAGTTTACCGTTTGCAAAGTTCGAATGAGCTCTATATTATATAGACATGTATGGAGAGGGCTACAAAAAGTGCAGTACAGGGTAGATACAGAGACAAAAGATGGGGTGGGGCCGGCACAGATATTCACCGTGTGAAATTAGAAATTTTGCCGAGTTTGGGACGGGAGGAAACTTCCACGCGGTTGGGGGAGCAAGAAAACGTCACTGCAAAACATTTTGCGTACCTTATGATGGCTATGCCTATATATCCAATAAAATTCCCTTTTGAATCAGTCATCCTCACTAAGTGGGGGGAAAAAAAGTCCTCTGTGTCTTCCTCTCTCAATAGTTGATATTTGTGTAATCATTTTATCCAGTAAGTCATCTGGTTTTCGTGTAATTACTTCTGCTCAAGTCTACTTTCCAGTGTTATTTGTCAATGTGTCAACTGCTTTCCTTTGCCTTATCTACTAGGCAACTGAACCTTATAAGTGGAACAAGTCAGATTTGTTTTTTTTTCCCTTACAATCTAGTTTGATTTGAGGATTACTCTTGAACTAAATCATATTTCATTATTATTTCAAGTTCGATTTTACACTATTAATGCTTAATTAATTTAACAATTTCAACATATATTGTCCAATGACAACAATAAATAAGTAAATCATAATAATAGTAGCATATTATTTTAATTATTCGATAACTACATTAAAAGAATTTACTTTTGTGTAAAATATTTTTAAATTTGCATCTAATGATGTGTTCATACATCATTTAATAAGTTTAACATCTTATGTAGTGGTTAACATAGTCAAACACATTAAATGAGATATTAACACAATATTAAATAATAGCATAAAAAAATTAAACTAACAATATATTAAATTTAAGTTCAAATTAAAATAAGAAGAAAAACAAGTGCAATGATTTAAGAAAAAATAGTATAAAAACTCTTTAAACTTTAACCATTTTGTAAATCACTACTACAAACTTTAAATTTTTTTCAATTAATCCTGAACTTTAATTAATGTCACAATAGATCCTTCGTTTAATTTAAAAAATTTGTTAATTCATTGACAATAATCTTGAATAGTAACATTTTTATATGTGCTAACATTAATTCTAGACTATTTACTAATTTATTTATTGAATTTAATTTTAAATATATTTTATTCCTTACAAAATAAATAACAAATTTATTTTAAAATAAAATTTATTTTTATTTATTTTGCAATCATAAAATGTATTTATAATAAAATTTTAATAATTAAATTAATAAATATTCAATAATTAATGTTAATACTTGATAATATGTTGTTACATAATATCATTGTTAATAAATTAACAAATCTAAAAAGAAAAAATAGAAGGTTCTATTGGAAGATTAATTGGTTAAATTACTCTTTTAGTCCTTATAGTTACATTGAATTTTCAAATAAGTCTTTATAATTTAAAAGTTTTTAATTACTTCTTTATACTTTTAACAAATTTTAAATAGGTTCCTACTAGCTGAAAGTTGTTATACTCTATTAATGTATATTTATAGTCATCTGCAAGTCATTCATTGTTACTGTTACAAGTTTAAGGGGTTTAATTACAAATTTTTATAATTAGTGAAGATCTAGTTGAAAACTTATTTAAAATATAGAGACCTATTCAAATTTTTTTTAAATATAAGGACTTAATTAATTACTTTTAAATTATGTGGACTTATCTGAAAATTAAGTGAAACTGTAAAGATTAAATGAGTAATTTAACAATATTAATCAAAATTTAAGAATTAATAAAAAAAAACTTAAAATTTGTAGGGATGATTTATAGATTCGTATTGCTATTTGTCACGAAGGGGTGGACTACGAAACCATTCACGAAGCACAAATTGCAGTTGACTAATTGTTTACAGTCAAGCAAGTTATTTCACAAAACGACAAACTCATTTCTCCTACTTCTATGGCTCGTGTGACATTCTACAAAAACAATTTTGTACGATTTAACATTTTTCTTTGTTAAAGGGTCAAATTACATATTCTTTTCTCATAATTTAATAGTAGAAATATAAAATAACAAGATAATAACTCGAATATTAGGCTAGGCAATAAAGCAATTTTCTGTTCAACCCAATCTCACTCCACATTCTCTAAATTAGCACCATACCTGCACCTAGTCACCTTGGGAGTTTGAAGACAAAAACCCAAACCCACCCTCTATAAAAAACTTTGGAAAATGATAAACAATACGAAATTTGTACAAACCCACCCTCTATAAAAAAATATTGGAAAATGATAAAACAACACGAAAATTGTACAAACCCACCCTCTATAAAAAAATATTGGAAAATGATAAAACAACACGAAAATTGTACAAAGTTGACTTGTCATAGTTATAGTTGAAATTATCTTTTATTCCCAATCGCCCATGAATGATTGTGCATAATCTAATTGGTTATTTATTCATTTGTCAGTGTTCGAACCAATATTTCTCGTACTTATTAGCATTGCTCAAAAATATAAATATTAGCTCGCCCTGTTCATAGAAAAACTTCAAACATAAATATTTTTAAGTTGTAAACACATAAATACACAAATCTTTATGAGTTCGCAGATTATAAACCATTAAGTGAAAGAGTAAATATAATACAGTAGTCATCAATAAGAGTTTAATTTTGACTTATTTGTTAAATATTTTTGTTTTATTATTTAAATATATATTTTCACATATATTTAAAAAGCTTAAGTAAGATAATAACTAGTAAAAAAAAAACTGCATAAATATAATACAGTAGTCTAATTGGTTATTTATTCATTTGTCAGTGTTCGTACCAAGATTTTTCGTACTTATTAGCATTGCTCAAAAATATTTAAAACCTGCATCCTATTAGCCCGCCCTGTTCATAGAAAAACTTCAAACATAAATATTTTTAAGTTGGAAACACATAAATACACAAATCTTTATGAGTTCGCAGATTATAAACCATTAAGTGAAAGAGTAAATATAATACAGTAGTCATCAATAAGAGTTTAATTTTGACTTATTTGTTAAATATTTTTGTTTTATTATTTAAATATATATTTTCACATATATTTAAAAAGCTTAAGTAAGGTAATAACTAGTTAAAAAAAACTTTTGACTACAATAAAAATTACTCAAGAAAGAGTAATTTTACATAACAAAAACATTTGATAGAATTAAGTTAATTTGACAAAATTTTAAGGGCAATTATTAAATAATAAATTAAAGTATTGGGAACCACTCATCTATGGAAAAATAAAAAACAATGGCAGTTCATTACGGTAAAATTTGTCACAATTTTTTTTTGACTATTTAATATTTTAATTTAAAGATATAACAACAAATGATTAAATAATAACATAATATTTTTACACAAGTAGTAACTTGAACTTAACCTCTAATGAATTTGTGATGATAGGTTTATATGGTGAATATTTATGGTTTTGTTGGGTGTCCTAACACTTTTTTTATGTGTAAGATTAGTTCCTTCACACATAGAGTGATACAATTAGGGTTAATGGAGGTTAGCTCACCTAGTCAATCTTCCGCTCATAATAACAATATAACTTGAGTTCAAAACTAGTTGGTAGGCGATTTGAGATTGTATATTTGTCAGTTGAGGTTGGAAATCTCGAAGTAAGGGCAAGTAAGGGTGTCCAGCAGGTTAAGTCAACCTGGGAACCAATGGATTTTGGCCTAACCCAACTCAACTTACAAAGTGCGGGTTTGATTGGGTCTATGACTTGAGTTGAATTGAAAAACATTCCAACCCACGATGTACAGTTGGGTAATCGGTTTGGAAAGTGTCGACCTACTCAAACTCAACCCACACAAGTACTTTTTTTTATAAAAAAAAAGTTGTTTAGTCATTGTGACATTTCAAGTTGCTTATTTCTAACTTTTCTATAATGATAATTAAGTTTATGTATATACATTTTTGTCACATTGTCATATTGAGGATGTGATCAATCAAGAAAGTTGATATAAGAAATTCATTGAACATTTAACGGACTAGTGCTATGAAAATTCAATGGATCGCTTAAATGACAAATAATATGTTAAAAAAATAGAAGATGAAGTAAATAATTATGTTAATTTATATAATATATATGATGACATTAAATTCAATTGACTAATGTGATTTGTTATTTATGACTTTTAAGATTTATTAATTTTTTTTAGTTTATTTAGTACTTATGTTAACTTAATAAGATTTATTATATTTATTTATTATTTGAAACTTATTATGTTTATATAAGATAAATTATATAATTTTTTAATTTATTTGAGATATTAATAATTTTTAATTAAAATGTATTATATATAACAAATTTTTTATTTTTTATTTTAACATTTATGGTCTAGGTTATATATTAGAACCATAAATTTAACTCAATTTAATCGACATTTTAATAAGTTAAGTTAGATAAATAATAATAATTTTCGACCCAATCTACCTCAGCTTACAGGTTTTATGTGCCGGTTGAGCTTAAAATTGCCACAAAACTCATCCTGTCATCAGACTCAGCTAACGACAGGTGTCATTCGCTTCTACGTTGCTTGGCTTTGGCAAAGAGAACGATAGTCAAAGCATGTGCTAATCGCAGTTTGTACTAACCATGGTCCATGAAAAGCATGAGAATTTCCTTCCTAGCTTCTAATTTGTCAGCTGCGAGGCAAGCATAAGAATCTAAAACCGTTGAATGCTCAGTTGACAGATGAGAACTCGACAAGTGTGTCTTGATTTCTGCTTTTTGATTCGATTCTAGAGAAGTACCTGCCTTCGTTTTTGGGCATCTTCAGACAAATTCATCTGCTTTCGTAACGAAGCCAGCTGTTTGAAAACTTAACTTGGTTTTGCGTGCATGAAAATAACCTGACATCCTCTTACCCATTCATTTTGGCGACTAAATCAACCTAAAAGTTTCCCGCTTCACATATATATAATATTGAAGGATGATGCAATATAGATTATAATTAAGAGTACGGTGGGAGGTTTTATAAAAGAAAGAAATGAGTGACTCAGGATAAAATAATAAAAAATAAAATAAAATAAAATGTATTATTATTGTTTAAATATTTAATAAATTTAATAAAAAAGAAGAAGAGAATTTATATTATTTATTTCTTAACTCTTAATTTAAAAAGATAAAAATATAAAACTTTAAATAAAAAAATATTTTGACGTCTCTTTTATCATTTCACTCTTTCTTGCTAAATAATCTTCAAATACATTTTTTTAAAATTTAATTATTTCATTTTCTGTCACTTCTTCTATTATCATTCATTTAAATATAACTTAAAATCTTAATTAAGGCTTAACACAATAAGGGAATAAATGTACGGTTGCACATTGTGTACTAGAGACATATTATTAAAGACATGGGTAAAAGCATATAATATTCTCACAACAAAGCATTTGAATTCTCTAAATCGTGTAACAAAGCACGAATCTCCGGCGTAAAGAGAATTAATGAAGATGAATTAGAGAGGGCACTTGAAATTAATCATATTTTTCACTCTATAACTCGAGTCCATGCCTCTCCTATAAATAATTAAAAAAATATCCTTTATCTAGATTTTTTTCTGAGACTGTGAGATGAAGCTCGAGGGCTGGAAGCGACATCTAAAAAAAAAAAAATCCATTTTACGTAAATAGAAGCGAGCCTAGGTTTTTCTATATGTCATCAAATACGTACCAATGACTCAATCAATCTTCCATGAAGACTCCAACTGGCTGGGATAGTGAAATCTCTATGAATATAAGTATTTTTTTTTGTCATAAAATCCTTAAATAAGTAAAAGATAATGCTTTTTTTCGATTTAAAATATGATGAATGTATATTTATTATATATTTATATATAAAAAATATTAAATTATATTATATGTGATTATAATATTTTTATCAAAAAACAAAATAAATTTATAAATGAGTTAAAAAAATTAAATATATAAAAATTAAATGAATAACGGAACTAATAAATAAATATTATAATTTTCTGATATTTTTGTTTTTTTTGAAAAAATGGCTTTCTGACTTCTTTTGTGGTGTGTTTCTTTCAAACAAAGTAATCAAAACTCAACCTCCACTCGTGGACTATGTGAGTCACTCAACACCACTCCCTTCCCCTCGCGTACTCTTTCTTTCCGCGTTGAGGGAGGCGCTTTGGGCCCCCTTGCCACCAACTGATAATTTTATGAAATCATGTTTCCATGACCAGGTAATAATTCCATATTGGAAAATTATACTAGCTAGCTGGCACTTGTTAAAAAAAATAAAAATTGTACGATTAGAAAATAGGGATCATCTCATCCGTTAGTTTGTATATTCTTTCCGTCTTTTTATATCTGTTTTTTTTAAATTATTTTATTCTAAATTATTTATTATTTGAAAATATTAAAAATATTAATTTTTTTAATTTTATTCTCATTATTTATTATCTCAATTAAATTCATTAACTACACATATTAGTAATGATTGGAGAGAGAAAAATATTAATAAAGTGAGAGAAAAATAAATCAATCATATTAAATTATATTTTTCTATATTCAAAGCTATTTATTAATGTCCTTAATATTGTGTAAAAAACCTTAAAAAATAAATATAAAAAGATGGGAGGAGTATAAAAAATGCCAAAGGGTAGGTCATTATATTACTCTTTTTGTCTTTCATGATTTGTCTAATTAAGTATTTGCAGAAGTTTTTGCATTCTATTCGAATAAGTAAGAACTAATTTATGAATTAGAGTCATTCACGCTTTGTTTGGTACAAAAAGGAGAAAATAAATAAAATAAATGATACAATAGAAAGTTAAGGAAAGGAAAAGAAGAGAAAAGTGGAGTAATTATTATTTTCTTTATTTGTATCACTCAATAGAAATGAAGCATCCATTCCCTCCCTTTATTTGATTTCAAATGAAAAAATAAATAAAAATACATGTCAATAGTATTTGGATGAATAAAAACATGTGAGTCACATTCACTTTTTTCCTTTCCCTCCCAATCCTCCAAAAAAATGAGAAGTCCTTGAATACTCTCGTAGCATTATATCAGTCCAATAAAAGTGTAATACTTGTTATGTAACACTAGTTGTGCATCAGACCAATACATGTCATTGGATTAAAAAGTAAAATATTACTAAATTAAATATTAATAATTATAAAATTACACAAAGTAATATTTTTAGAGTAGATTATAATTTCTCCCCAAAAAATAGAGGTATCAAAACAGGTCGACTCGCATTAGGCTAATAATATTTTGCGTCGGGCTAGAAATGCTACGAGCTTGTAAATTACTAGTCCAACCTGACGCTACGAGAGTCGCGAGTTAGGTTAGGCTAAGTTGGCCCGTTAGCCAACATCATACTTTTTTATTTTTATTTTTCTTTAGTTATCAATACTTTTAAAAAAATTATTCTTATGCTTCAACTTTTTTTTATTTTATGTAGTCTAAATCTATCAAACATCAAATTTAAAAAAATCAAATAAAATTATTTTTGTGATAAAAATATTAATTTACATTAAAAATAAGAATAAATTTTTTATATATCATATAAATTACTTAACAATATCTTAATTAAAATTAAGTATCGGGCTTGTGAGTTGGGCCAAAATCAAGCCAGCCCACTCAAGCCAAATTTCAATTTTACATCAATTTTTTTAACATAATTCTCTTATTTTATTAGACTATTCTGGCTGTCTCATTTGATTTGACGCATTTTAGCACTCCAACCAAAAAAGGATGGATGGAATATTGTAAGACCCATATTAGAAAGCCAAAGTTGCTGAGAGAAAAGGAATTAGAGAAGATGAACACAAAGAAGGAGAAAAAGAATGAATTTCTAACTTACTGTAATATGCACACACTATGTTTATATATATGTGCATTAATTTAGCTAACTAATAACTAACTTCTGAATAACTAATAGTTAAAATGTAACCAACTCAATAGCCTCCCTCAAATTGAAAAATGTATATCCAACATTCTTAGCTTGGAACTAATAAAATCAAAGACTTTAGGAGAAAACCTTGGTACAAAGGTCAGTAATCTATGATGCTGATGAAATTGGTAAAAGATGCGCAACCCATAAAATCAAAGACTTTAGGAGAAAACCTTGGTACAAAGGTCAGCAATCTATGATGCTGATGAAACTGGTAAAAGATGCACAACCCATAAAAACTTCACCCCTCATTTTCTCTTCCCTTTTGTTGTTTTTATCTCTACCAAACATGGGATCAACCTTTCCTTCCCTTTCATACTTTTCCCTCCATCCAATATTCACATACCAATCACACCCTTGGCTTTGCTTCCGGGCAAAATGGGTAAGAATTGAGATATATTGATTATTATTTACGTTGGAGGCCAATTAATGCTTTTTGCAGACAGTATTTCAGTTAGGAGACAAGGCAAAAGTGAGTGAAGACTAGAAAATTAATGACAGGACTCCGAAATTGCTAGCAAGTTGTCTCGTAAGAAACCAACAGCTTTATTGTTTTTGGTAAACGAAACCTGTATTAGCTCCCCAAGATCTTGGTCCTTCATAAATTATGGAGTAATGTAGTATTATCCATATAATGTCTTTCTAATTATTTAAAGTATTTTTCTAACAAATATTCTAATAATACTTGTTAAGAAAGTTAAAATAATTTTTTTTAATAAAAACAAAGTATTTAATGTATTGGAAATTGAAAATGCTCTATTTTATCATTTAAAATTTTCCACTTTTAATTTCTTTAACAAGTTAAAAAATATTATTTAAAATAAAAAAATATTAAATAAAACATATTAAATAAATAAGAAAGACATTTAATATTTTGAAATTTTTTAAAATTTTATTTTTTAAATAATTAGAATATTATAAAATATTTTAAATTATAATATGTTAGTTTGTCATAGTATCTTTACTTGATAGGTGATAAACTAATTTCTTAAAAAGTACAATCAAACGTTTAAATAGAGATTTCTCTTAATAATTTTTTTTTCATTTATATGAATCACAAAATCAAACACGAAATCACATATTTAAAAGTTTTGAACTTATTCTACTCATATTGAACTTTTTTTACTCAAATCAATATATGTTGGTAATATTTTAAATTATAATCTACACCCATCGCGAGTCTTTTAGATTTGGCTCCCTATGTAAAATTAATTAATAGTAATTGTCTATTCTTAAATGACTATTAAACCCCAATTCTTTAATAAACATCCTACCTTTTTTTTATCTCACTTATAATACTTTTTTATTCTTTTATATATGAAAGTTTAAGATAAGAGGAATTTTCCTTCATTTTAAGGCTAATACAATTCACCAATTTCAATAAAAATTTAAAGTAGAATTATATTTCACTTACTAATAAAAAACTTCTAAAATTTAAACTCAAATCATATAATTATCATTAATAAAATGTCGATCAAAAGAGCCAACTTTTATTACTAATACTTTTTCACTTTTGATTGTGTAATATAATTTTTTTTCAAATTAAAAAAAGTGAGAAATATGAAACAAATAAGATAATAATATCATCAATTTGATCTAGCTGATCCATTTGCTTCATTGTATTTTAAATTCTGACCTACTCCCTCATACACAGCCATTGTAGGTTTGTATTTATCTTTTTCGTTAATTTGAATAAGGAAGGTGTATCACTCGGCCTCTGTGATTGATGATTCTTCACAGGCCCGAATATGACATGTACCATTCGTATATGTTAGAGATTATATGTAAATTATTACGAAGGTCTATCATGTAATGTCCAAATTAAAAAGAATGATAGGCTAAAGTATATAAAAACAGCCTTTATTTGAGCTAATGGTTTCAGACAAAAACATGATTTTATGTTATACAAATACCTCTCCTTTTAAATTTTTAAACAGTATATATCTTTTTTGTTATTCTATTTTTTAAAAAAATTAATAAATTTTTTGTTAAAAATATACTCCATCCGTCCTTTTTTATTTGTCTATTAAAATTATTATACAAGAAATAAGAAAGACATTAAATATAATCGATTGAAAACAAAATTAATTTTATTTAACTAAATTACTTTTTATTAAAATATTCAAAATATTATTATCATCACTTTAATAATATTTTCTCTCACTTATTAATTTCAAGAATAAAGTTAGAAATAAATAATAAATAATTCATTGATTTTCTAAAACAACAAATAAAATACAATAAAACAACCTTTTAAAAAGACTAATAAAAATAGAGTGTGATGATATTTTACCAAAAAAAAAAGACAAATAAAAATAGATAGAGGGAGTAATATTTTAAATTAAAGTGGGACTATTGTTACTTTAATTTTAATTGTTAATTTATTCATACTTTTCATTACCTACATATCATATATCGTATATGTTAATGTACGTCCCTCCAATCCAAACCCTTTTTACTAGGGTTTTTGCTTTTTTTAATTGCTGTAAACAGAATTGCTCCAGATTGCGCAGCAAAAAGACTAGTGGCTTATAGATATCCTTTAGCAAGCCCAAATTGCTGGTATTCGTCTTCTTCTATAGGTTCCTCAACAATGAATTCCTTACTGACCAAAAATAAAAGAAACAATAAATTCCTTACCATCGTAATGATTTTAATTAGTGACAAACTTGAGCATGTTTGGTTGGGATCCAAACAGATTTTTTTTTTCTTAAAAAAACTGTTTCAACAGTATTCTCATATGTTTGACAAAATCAGTTTCAGTTTTTATACGAAATTTAATGTATTATAATTTTTTTATAATGTTAAAGATTGAAACTTATAATTTTAACTTATAAATTATTTCTTACACTTTGAGATGTAAATATCATTTTGTCATCAATCAAATAATTTTTTTAATCATTTTATACTTATTTTAGTAATTTAATATATAAAAGTAATTCTTTTTTTATATCATCAAAACGAAATAAATTAACTTAAAATCACTTTTCAGATTAACATATTCAAACACAAAACTGATTCAATTATAATCGATGTTGATACCCAATTTTGTCCATAAAATTTTTATTTTTGCTGCTTAATTAAAGACTAATAAATTTGTGTTAATTGATGCTTAATTGTAATGTTTGGAACACTTTTTAATTTTATTCACTTCCATCTAATATTAAACTATTTTTTTTTGTTGTTTATAAAAATAAAAAAAATAAATAATAAAGGAAGAAAGAAGTGTATATCGTGCTAAAAAAAAAAAAAAGTCAAAGTGAGGACAGATTGCGTTGGTTGTGCAGGATCCTCAAATTTCAGCAGATTAATGAAGTGATTTTTTCTTTACAGCTGTAAAGGAAATCTTACAAGATTTTCCTTCTCCATTTGTCTCTCAATCACCGATGAATACGGGAGAAATTTTCGTAGGTTCAATGCTATAAATCCCAAGCATAAAGAAGAAAGAGGGGACCTTCATCTTCACTACCTCACTTTGGCAGAACTAATATTCATCGTCTCATCATTATCTTCAAGCTCAGCACCTCATTTCCAGCACCTTCACCATCACCCCAACGTCCAAATACCTTGCCTCTCCATAACCACACCTCCACCTTCATCATTCTCATCCTTCAATACTCATCTTCAACCATCCTTTTTCAACCTCCCTCACCATCCTTCTCCGCCGTAGCACATCCATGCAACCGTGACCCACCCACACTAGCCAAAATCCAATAAAAATACCTCCATAACCTCTCCCAACAACCGTGGACCGGGAACAGAACCAACCGTCGGACCGGGAACAGAACCAACCGTCGGACCAGAACCGGAACCGACCGTCGGACCAAGAACCGAAGCCGACCGTCGGATCGAAACCAGACCGTCGAACTATCCAATCCCCCTAAACCGACCGTCGAACCTCACCAACACCGGTTACCATCCTCTCACCGACACCCCGAATCCCTCCTGCACCGACCGTCGAACCAATAACCATCATACCTTCACCGACCATCGAATCCCCATATATCAACCTTCAAAGCATCCCCTCTCACTATTATTGTGAACCCACACCACCATCCTTCAACCATCCATTACGCGAAATCACCTCCAAAAAACCAACTTATACCCGACCGTCGAACCTCAAACCCGATCACTTCCCTTTCACCTCCAAAACACTCACTATCTTCAAAGCCTCCATAATTCCCATTACCCAAGCAATTTCCATAACCTCTCCAAACACTATCGAACCCCAATCTGAACCGACCGTCGAACCGTGAGTTCCACTCCCTCACCGACCAACTTCACCGACACCTCACCGACCAACCTCACCGAACCTCAGGTCCCTCCCAACCGACCGTCGAATCCCAAATCCTTCCCAACCGACAGACGAACCCCAGATCCCTTTAACCGACAATCGAACCTCAGGTCCCTCCCAACCGACCGTCGAATCCCAAATTCCATCATATCCGACTGTCGAACCACCCAATCTCCCTAAGCCGACCGTCGAACATCACCAACACCAGTTACCATCATCTCACCGACCATCACACCGATACCCTCACCGACCGTCGAAACCCAAGAACCCAGATCCTTATCCGCACTCGACCGTCGAAATTCCAGATCCTTCTCCGCATTCGACCGTCGAACTTCCAGCTCCTCCTCCGCACTCGACCGTCGAACTTCCAGATCCCTCTCCGCACTCGACTGTCGAACTTCCAGCTCCTCCTCCGCACTCGACCGTCGAACTTCCAGCTCCTTCTCCGCATTCGACCGTCGAACTTCCAACTCCTCCTCCGCACTCGACCGTCGAAATTCCGGCTCCCTCCTCCTTGACCGTCGAACTTCCAGATTCCTCTCCGCATTCGACCGTCGAACTTCCAGCTCCTCCTCCGCACTCGACCGTCGAACTTCCAGATTCCTCTCCGCATTCGACCGTCGAACTTTCAGCTCCTCCTCCGCACTCGACCGTCGAACTTCCAGCTCATTCTCCGCACTCGACCGTCGAACTTCCAGATCCCTCTCCGCACTCGACCGTCGGATCTCACCAGATCTTTCTCCGCATCCGACCGTCGAATTTCAGAAACTAAATTCTTCCATACCGACCGTCGAACCAGGCCCAGCCTCCATCCCTGAGACCCAGTCGCATACCGGGTATATAAAAAATAAAAAAAATAAAAAAATAAAAATGTATTAAGTAAGATCATTTTATAAAAAACTACGTGACTTTGAGTTCTCTCATTGCACCCGAGGATACGTAGGAGTAGAATCTCTATTCTGTCAAGCCAAAAAAATAAATTTTCATAATTTGGTTGCTTCTTTTATTTCTTTTCAAAAAATAAAAAAATGAAAAAATAATAAATAATTACAAAGTCTTTTGTTTAGAGGATTAAAATAAATATATTTGATATTATTAAAATTTGCTCAACTAACATAAGGTACCGTTCATGGAGCAGGCGGTGTAAGTGCTAATACCTTCCCTACCTGTAAGTCGACTCCCGGACTCAAACTCATTTTCTAAAAGACCAGTTTCCTAATTAAAGGGTTTTTCTAATGTTTTCCCAATTTAAATAAACATTGGTGGCGACTCCATTTGATTTTATATTTTTACGGTCGTCCCGTCGCGATCCCGGTTGCGACAATGGCGACTCCACTGGGGATACTTAGAGAGTCAGGCCTGTTGTTGTTAGTTGTGCAAATTTTTAATAATCTTTATTTATTTATTTTACCCTCTTTGTCTTTGTTTTCATTTTCTTATTTGTAAATGTTTTTATTTAGTATTTTTATGTAAATATTGGATAACATTATTTCATGTATATTGTGACTTGTATATATATTTTGTACTTAATTATTAAAACCTTAGGGTAGACGATTGTTAGCTGGCTGTTGTATATATGTTTTGCAGGTTGGGGGTAATTTTGGTATTTTTGTATAAGTTTGTACGTTCCCAGCACCCACGGCACCTACACGTTTATCACACACGCTTGAGTGGGACCCTATACCCGGGTCTGAGTAAATCCTAGGATAAGTAGAGGTTGCGTAGTGGTAGCCATTTTGGATGTACATCCTGTTTGGTTATCGCGAAAACCTCATCTAGAGTGCGCCTTTTTTATGAATGTCCCCACACCTAGTGGTTTACCCACTATTTCGTGGTCAACATTCTGAAATAGGACTTGGCTCTAGAGACCTTTAAAATAGAAAAGCCACCTTATGGAAGATCTCACGAATTAGTAAGACCCATAGATCTTTAGGATAAATTTCCTCAAATTTAAGGGAATCCATTAGGACACAAAGGGAGCATACTTTTTCTTTATTTATCTGTTTCTCATATCATTCATTCTTGTATTAAAAATCAAATAGGTCATTCATTGCTTGCATCTTCATAACATTCTTAGCATTATAAAAAAAAAAATCATACATTTCATGACATTTCCAGCATATAATACATCATCTTGCATCATCATTTCTAGCATTTTTTTTTCTTCTTCTTTTCTTCTTCTTTCTCTTATTTTTTTAAGATAAAAAAAAAATTCCTCATCTCTATCACTTATGTCATTCATCCATGCACCATTCTGTATAAAAAAAAAAATTTCAAAAAAAAAGGACAAATACTTCATGTAGCATTTTCATTCTTAACTCTTTTTATTCACCTATCTCTCATGTCATTCATTCCTTTTTTTTTAAAAAAAGGGGATATATCATTTTACATTTTCATTACATTCTTAGCATTCATAAAAAATAAAAAACATCATTGTATATTTTTATGACAGTCCTAGCATCAAAAAAGCAAAAAAATATAATCTTCATTTTCATAACATTCCTAAAAAAAAAAAGCATTATCTTGCATTTCCATAGCATTCTTAGCATAAAAAAAGGAAAGAGATACATTATCTTGCATTTGCATTACATCCCCATAAAAGATATCATCTTCCATTTTCATCGCGTTTCTAACTCTAAAAGAGGAAAGGAAAGAAAAAGATACATCATTGTGCATTACCATGACATTCATAGCATTCTTTTTAAAAATAAAAAAAATAATAAAAAAAATTTCATTTGCATGATACTTTGCATACATTGTGTCATTTTGGTTTAGTCAATACTAATAATCACATCATGTTTCCTCGAGCAGAAAAGTAGACACTATAGCAGGAAAACAGCTTCCACGACACCCTTACAGGACTCGTTCCCAAGCAAAGATCATGGATGAGATAGAGCAGACTCAAGATTTGAGGGATGAAGTGAACCAACTCAGGGAGCAAATGTCCAAAATGATGGAAATGTTACAGTCTATGGAGAGTAGAAAGAGCACAGATGGGAATCCTTCGGTGGCAAATGAAGGACATCCAGCCACACCTCCTTGCCCGCCTGGTTTTGCTACGTTCCCCCTACAATACCAAGGCTTTAATCCTCAAGGGATTACAATGCCACTCACCATTTGCCCAAACAACACCACTCAACCCTCAGTCGCCAGTTCACAGGGAAACCAAGGGGCGCCTTTTCCACCATATGGCCTCCCTCCAGGGTATATACCACCATTAGCCACTAATTCCCCCAATAATGACATGCCAACAGTGTCCCCAACTCCAAATCCCTCAAACTCTACCCAAAATCAAGCCACTCAGTCAAATGACAACGAATCCCCGCCAACACAACACCCATACCCTTTCTTCATCCCGCCATATGGTCTCCATCCCAGTTCTGTACCACCGCAAACTACCAATCCTCCGGGCAGCAGCATGCCTGCTTCAAACTCCTTGAGTGCAGCTCAACCACACGCCAGTGGAACCCCACTGGGGCAACATTCTGTTCCCACCATCATGCCACAATACCCGTTGAATTCCTCTGTGGAAAACCCCCAGTCCAGGGAGAAGTGGGAAATTCTTGAAGAAAGACTACGAGCCATTGAAGGGCAAGTGGCTATGGTCTTTGGATGCCTCAGAGCTCTGTCTTGTCCCGAATGTGGTGATTCCTCCCAAGTTTAAAGTCCCAGATTTCGATAAATACAGGGAAACTACTTGTCCAAAGAACCACCTAACCATGTACATCCGCAAGATGGCTTCGCATGCTCATGATGACAAGCTGTTAATCCACTTCTTTCAAGACAGCCTAACTGGGGCAGCTTCGAATTGGTACACGCATCTTGAGCGTACCCATATACGATGTTTCAAAGACTTGACTGACGCTTTCTTGAAGCAGTATAAGTATAACATTGATATGGCACCGGACAGATTACAATTGCAAAATATGACTAAGAAGGATGCTGAGACCTTTAAGGAATATGCTCAGAGGTGGAGAGAAATGGCTGCTCAAGTAGAGCCCCCATTGACGGAAAGAGAAATGGTGGCTACATTCATTGACACTCTGCAATCACCCTTTTATGACAAAATGATAGGGAGTGTGTCATCAAATTTCTCAGACATGGTCATTATTGGAGAAAGAGTTGAGGGGGGAATGAGAAGTGGGAAGATCGTTGAAAGTTCAACAGGAACACTCAATGCCAAGAGGCCCCCGATGGGAAAGAAAAGAGAGGAGAAACCCATGTCTTTGTTTCCTTTGACCGAGAGAAACTTCACCGAGAGAGATATAGCCAAACACCTGTGAACCATCAACCATCCTTCCAGACTTCTTTCGCACCTTACCACCCGTACTTTCCCACTACTCCACCGATTCTATATCCCCAGCCGTATCACCCCCATGTCGCCAACACTTCACATATTCCTCATCCTCAACCTTACCACCCAATGAGGCCTCACCAAACACCATATCCTAATCAATACGTTTCCCCTACCTTACCACCTCAACAAGCTCAACCATGGACCCAAAATCCAAACACAAACCAAAGAAGGCCACCATATAGCCAAGAAAGGAAACATCTTGACCCAATCCCTATGACTTATACCGAGCTGTTGCCCCAGCTCATCCGTAACTCTCTCTTGGCTCCTTGCCCGATGAAGCCTATGGAGCCCCCATACCCTAAAGGATTTGACCCAAATGCCAAGTGTGACTACCATGCGGGGGCTGCAGGCCATTCCACAGAGAATTGCAGAACACTGAAGTTTAAGGTGCAAGACTTAATAGATGCTAAGTGGTTGAATTTCAAGTCAAATACTCCTAGTGTGGGCCACAATCCTTTGCCTAACCATGGGAATCCTACAGTTAATGTTATAGAGAAATACTCTGCCCAGCAGCTCATAAGACAAGCAAAAGATGTCAAGACCCCCATGAAGGTCATCTTTAAAGAATTGTGTAAATTTGGCATGATGGAAGCCCATATTGAAGAGAAGGGAGGCGACAAAGATGAAATAATGTGTGACATCCATGGGAATATGGGGCATTCTATTGAGGAATGCGGTGAGTTTAGGCAAATCCTCCAAGATCTGATGGATATGCAATTAGTGCAAATAGGTCACTTAGGTGACAATAGTGGCATAAGCATGGTGGATGGGTGTACTATTCCACAATTGCAAGAAGGACAGGAAGCCGTAAACTCTCTGGTCCCTTCCGTTGCAAGTCCAGCTATCAAACCATTGGTTATCTATTACACTGAAGCTGCATATGCGCCATCCCCTTGTGGCCCGAAACCTATCACCATTCAAGTTCCCAGTCTTTTTCCCTTCAAGGACACTCGAGCCGTTCCATGGAATTATGATGTGCAAGTCCTTAGAAGCAATCCCACGAATGATCAGTCGAAAGTTGCGTCTGGTTCAACTTCTATTGTTACCAATATATCAGGGATTGGGGGAATGACCCGGAGTGGCCGCATCTACACCCCTGAGGAGCTACGAAAGGACCCAGAAGAAGAAGAAAAGAGGAACAGTAAAGGCAAAGGCAGGATAGGGGAGACTTCCATTGGAAACGAAGCAAAAGAAAAAGAAAGGCCGGAAAAGGTGAAGGAGTACAAAAAAGAGGTATCGGATGAAGAAGCTTGTGAGTTCTTGAAGTTTATCAAGCAAAGTGAATATAGAGTGGTAGATCAGCTGAATCATACCCCTGCAAGGATATCGCTTTTGTCCTTATTGATGAACTCCGAATCGCACAGAAAAGTGTTAATGAAAATACTGAATCAGGCTCATGTTTCTCATGACATTACAGTTGACAAGTTAGGTGGTATTATTAGCAACATTACTGCTGATAATTATGTCACTTTCACTGATGATGAGATACCAGCTGAAGGAATGGGGCACAACAAGGCACTGCATATTTCTGTCAAATGTCAAAAGCATATAATGGCTAGAGTGCTCATTGATAATGGTTCCTCCTTGAACGTGTTGCCAAAATCAACCCTGTCCAAGCTGCCTTTTGATGGAACTTGCATGAAACCAAGTACGATGATAGTAAGGGCATTCGATGGCACCAGAAGAGAGGTCATGGGGGAGATTGAAATACCAGTTCAAATTGGCCCCTGCACTTTCAATATACTCTTCCAAGTGATGGACGTTAAGCCATCCTACAGTTGTCTATTAGGACGACCATGGATTCATTCTGCTGGAGCTGTGCCTTCTACCTTGCACCAAAAAGTAAAATTCATAGCTGATAATAAGATGATTACTGTCTTTGGTGAAGAGGACCTGCTGGTGAGCAAGCCATTGGACACTCCTTATATTGAAGCTGCAGAAGAAGCTCTTGAAACCGCATTCCAAGCGCTGGAGATTGTCAATGCCACCTATGTGGAAGATGGAGTTCAAAGTCTGAGGTCCCGACCATCTAATGCATCCCTGATGATGGCTAAGGTGATGCTTGGAAAAGGATATCAATATGGAAGAGAATTAGGAATGAATGGACAATGCATCGTGAAATTCTGGGTACCCTGCGAAAACAAAGACAGATTTGGGTTAGGGTATAAACCCACCAAAGCAGACAAGAGAAGGGTCCTAGAAAAGAAAAAGGAGAGGAGGCTTGCTAGGTTGGAAAATCGGGAGCCTAAAGCTGAGAGGATCCCCATCTGTGACATCCAACGAAACTTCCGAAGTGCGGGATTAGTGTTTCTGAATCAAGTGACCGCTATCGAAGACGATCAATCCATCAATCATGGTGTCAACTTGGTGTACCTTTGCTCCCCAGATGCAGAACTCAACAATTGGGAGAGCGTTGATTTTCCCATGACCTGTGAAATTGATTCAAAGTAATTTTGTAATGCTAATCATTTAGCTCTGCCCAAGGCTTTAGGATAATGTGTTGTGAAAGCGGGCTCACATGTTTTCATTTCAATATTTACTATCAATAAATGCATTTTCAGATTATCTTGCTATTTCCCTTTTTCAGCTTTTTGCTCAACCATTTCATTAACCTTTATTCATTACCCTTTTTTTTACTTGTGTTAACACCAATAAATGCAGATCTGAAAGTGACTCTCTTGAAAATGACAGTGCTATGACCCCATTGTACGATTTTGACCATCCCGTTAATCATGTTGATGAGGATAATGATGACAATTGGGAACCCTCTCCTGAGCTAATGAGATTAATGGAACAAGAGGCCAAGGAAATTCAACCCCATGAAGAGCCAACTGAACTGATTAATTTGGGGACGGAGGATGATAAAAAAGAAGTTAAAATTGGCACTACCATGAAAGAATATGAGCGAAGCAAGTTGGTTAAGCTCTTATCTGATTATTGTGATGTTTTCGCCTGGTCATACCAAGATATGCCTGGCTTAGATACTGGCATAGTGGAGCACAAATTGCCATTAAAACCAGAATGTCCTCCGGTCAAGCAAAAGTTGAGACGAATGAAGCCAGAGATGTCACTAAAAATTAGAGAAGAGGTTAAAAAGCAGTTTGATGCAGGTTTCCTCGCTGTTGCAAAGTACCCTCAATGGGTTGCTAACATCATCCCTGTCCCAAAGAAAGATGGGAAGGTGCGAATGTGCGTTGACTATAGAGATTTGAATAGGGCCAGCCCTAAAGACAACTTCCTTCTACCTCACATTGATGTTTTGGTGGACAACACTGCTCAACACGCATTTTTCTCCTTCATGGATGGTTTCTCGGGATACAACCAAATCAAGATGGCGCCTGAAGATATGGAGAAGACCACATTCATCACTCTGTGGAGAACTTTTTGCTATAAGGTGATGCCATTTGGATTGAAGAACGCCGGAGCAACTTATCAAAGGGCGATGGTGGCATTGTTCCACGACATGATGCACAAAGAAATAGAAGTTTATGTGGATGATATGATTGCAAAGTCAAAAACAGAAGAAGATCACATAACCGATCTGCAAAAGCTCTTTGAACGGTTGAGAAAGTTCAGGCTCAGACTGAATCCTACTAAGTGCACTTTTGGGGTAAAATCAGGCAAGCTCTTGGGGTTTGTGGTTAGCGAGAAAGGGATAGAAGTTGATCCAGACAAAGTTCGAGCAATCATAGAGATGTCAGCTCCTCGTACTGAAAAAGAAGTTCGTGGGTTTTTAGGAAGGCTGAACTATATTGCTAGGTTTATATCCCAGTTGACTGCAACATGTGAGCCAATCTTCAAGTTATTGCGTAAAAACCAGACAGTAGAGTGGAATGAGGACTGTCAGGTGGCATTTGAGAAGATCAAGCAGTATCTGCAAGAACCCTCGATTTTGGTACCTCCAGTGCCAGGAAGGCCTCTCATCATGTACTTGACTGTGTTGGATGAATCCATGGGTTGTGTACTGGGACAGCACGATGAAACTGGAAAAAAGGAGCAGGTCATCTATTACTTGAGTAAGAAGTTCACTAACTATGAGGCAAAATACTCATTGTTGGAACGCACATGCTGCGCCTTGGCATAGGCAGCCCACCGGTTAAGGCAGTACATGTTGTGTTACACCACTTGGTTAATGTCCAAAATGGACCCGATCAAGTACATCTTTGAAAAACCTGCCCTCACCGGGAGGATTGCACCCTGGCAAGTTTTGCTATCAGAATATGACATTGTCTACGTCACGCAAAAAGCAGTTAAAGGCAGCGCTCTGGCAGATTTCTTGGCTAGTCAACCAGTGGAAGATTATGGGTCTATGCAGTGTGAGTTCCCTGATGAAGATGTAATGGCTTTGTTTAAAGAAGAAAAACCCTCGGAAAAAGAAAAATGGACTTTGTTGTTCGATGGAGCTTCCAATTCACTAGGGCATGGAGTGGGGGCTATACTGATTTCCCCTGAAAATAATTTCATCCCAATCACTGCTAGGTTGTGCTTCGACTGTACAAACAACATAGCTGAGTATGAAGCGTGTACCATGGGAATCCAAGCAGCAGTAGACTCAAAGGCAAAAGTTCTTGAGGTATATGGGGACTCTGCTTTGGTCATCCATCAGCTAAAGAGAGAATGGGAAACTCGAGATGCCAAATTAATCCCTTATCATGCCTACATCAAGGAGTTGATTGAACAACTTGACGAAGTTACATTCCATCATATCCCTCGAAAAGATAATCAGTTGGCTGATGCCCTAGCCACGTTGTCGTCAATGTTCAAAGCAAGTCAAGATAGGGACTTGCCACTTATAAAAATGGAAAGTCGTGACCAACCGGCATATTGTCAAATGACAGAAGTGGAACCAGATGGGAAACCATGGTATCATGACATCAAATGCTTCATCAAGAGCAGAGAGTACCCTCCACATGCTTCAGAAAATGACAAAAGGACCCTCAGAAGACTCGCAATGGGTTTCTTTCTAAATGAGGAAGTGCTTTACAAGAGGAACCATGATATGGTGCTGCTAAGATGTGTTGATGCAATGGAGGCAGAGAAGATCATCAAAGATGTTCATGAAGCTTCTTTTGGAACTCATGCAAATGGGCATGCAATGGCAAGAAAGATACTAAGAGTGGGATACTATTGTTGACAATGGAGACTGATTGTTTCAACTATGTGAAAAAGTGTCATAAATGCCAGACATATGCTGATAGGGTTCATATGCCACCAGCACCTTTGAATGTTTTAACGGCACCTTGGCCGTTCTCGATGTGGGAAATGGATGTCATAGGACCCATTGAACCAAAGGCCTCAAATGGACATCGCTTCATTCTCGTTGCAATTGATTACTTCACCAAATGGGTCGAAGTCGCTTCTTATGCCAATGTCACCAGGAGTGTAGTGGTCAGGTTTGTCAAAAGAGAGCTGATTTGTCGTTATGGTTTGCTAGGAAAGATTATTACAGATAATGCCACTAATCTGAATAATAAGATGATGAAAGAGATGTGTGAGAATTTTAAAATTGAGCACCACAATTCCTCACCCTACCGCCCGAAGATGAATGGGGCAGTTGAGGCAGCAAACAAGAATATCAAGAAGATCATCCAAAAGATGGTTGTAACATACAAAGACTGGCACAAAATGCTACCATTTGCACTGCATGGTTATCGCACGTCCGTTCGTACTTCAAATGGGGCAACCCCTTTCTCTTTGGTTTATGGAATGGAAGCGGTACTCCCTATTGAAGTGGAAATCCCATCATTAAGGGTGCTGATGGAGGCATGACTAGAAGAGGCCGAATGGGTCCAGACTCGACTTGATCAGTTGAACCTCATTGAAGGAAAAAGATTAACTGCACTATGTCATGGTCAGCTTTACCAGAAGAGAATGATGAAGGCCTATGCAAAAAAGGTGCGTCCCCGACAGTTTCAAGAAGGAGACTTGGTACTCAAAAAGATCCTTCCCATTCAAAAGGATTTTCGAGGAAAATGGACTCCAAACTATGAGGGACCTTATGTCGTAAAAAGGCCTTCTCGGGAGGAGCTTTGATTCTCACAAACATGGATGGCGAAGATCTACCACTTCCCATAAATTGAGATGCTGATCAAAATGTACTATGCTAAAAAAAAAAAAAAAAGGAAAAGAAAAATAGCTCGCTAGGCTGAAAACCTGAAAAGGCGACCTAGGCAAAAGTTAGAGCGACCCGCTAGGTTGAAAACTCGAAAGAGCGACCTAGGCAAAAGTTAGGGTTAAAAATGGTACTTGACGCATCCGAAGAAGTGAATATACCTCAAGTCACAAACTGGGGCAGTTTGAGAATATCTGGGCCAAACCGGGGCAGTTTGAATATACGAAGTCTTGTCAGGAGACACTCCCAACATGTAAAAGCTGGGTCAAATCATATTCTTAGAAACAGACAAGGGGGTGTTCAAGGTCGCGTACACGGGAAATTAGCATTGATCATCCAAGAGAACATCACTTGAAGAGTAAAAAATTCCACTCCAATATTTCTTTTGTAAACCTTTTCAATTCGAGTCTCATTTGTACTGCCTTTCTTGTACTTTTCCTGTCTATAATGATAATCCCTTTTGTTGCAATCCATTGTCGATTTAATATGCATTTCTTATGATAATTTTATATTGAGATGTGAAACATGTGACAATATGGCAAAGGCATTTAGATTCGCTTTAACAATTTCAAAAGGTCATGGGAAACACAATGAAATCCTGACAAGAGTGTTGATGAGAAAAGTAAGAATCATCAGGCAAATCATAAGGCCAACCAACGAATGTTACTGTTCTACTGTGGGAAAAGTCCTTAAGGGTTGTGGAATTAAGAGTGACTCAATTAAAGCTCCAATGTGAAAACAAAAACAAAAACAAAAAAAAATTTGCTTACTCAATTTGTTCATGAGAATCCCTACAGTAGGGCATTCATTGCATCATGCATCATTTCTAGCATCACATGCATTGTCCTCAGGCATCACATGCATTGTACTCAAGCATCACATCCATTGCATCATCATCCATTGCATCATGCACCATCTCTGGCATCGCATGCATTTACAAAATCATTGTCTTTAAGTTTCCGGGTCCCCGCACCCATTGTCTTTAAGTTTCCGGGTCCCCGCACCCATTGTCTTTAAGTTTCCGGGTCCCCGCACCCATTGTCTTTAAATTTCTGGGTCCCCGCACCCATTGTCTTTAAGTTTTAGGGTCCCCGCACCCATTGTCTTTAAATTTCTAGGGTCCCCGCACCCATCATTGTCTTTAAGTTTCCCGGTCCCCGCACCCATTGTCTTTAAATTCGGGTCCCCGCACCCATTGTCTTTAAGTTTCTGGGTCCCCGCACCCATTGCCTTTTGGCTTTCGGGTCTCCACACCTATTGCCTTTTCTTTCACGGTTTGTCGTTGGTTCAAAGGATTTTTAATAAAAAAAGAGAAAAAGAAAAAAAAAAAAGAAAACACAGATCAGACAAAAAAAAAAATAAAAAAAATAATAAAAATAATAATAAAAAAAAAAACAAAGATTGTCTGCTTTCGGGTCCCCGCACCTATTGTCTTTTAGTTTTTGGGTCCCCGCACCCATTGTCTTTTTGTTTTCGGCTCCTTACAGTGTCTTTTAGTTTCTAGGTCCTCTTTGCTTTCACAGCAAGTCAGGGCCTTGTACCCATTGCCTTCAACTTTTCCGTCTAGCTTCGATGGGCACCCTACCTCACAAGCTGTTTATTTTTTACCTTCCTGTCAAGTTTCAGCAGATACCCGACTCCGCAAGCTTTTTACTGCTCTGTCAAGCTTCAGCGGACACCCGACTCCGCAAGCTTTTTATTGTTCTGTTAAGTTTCAGCGGATACCCGACTCTGCAAGCTTTGTGTCATTCTTTTTTGTATTTTGTCAAGTTTTGACAGATATTCGATTCCGCAAGCTTTTACCTTTCTTGTTTTTATTTCTGTTGTATTTTGCATTAATCTACACACTCAAAAAAAAAAGATCAAAATTTTCATGGACAAAATTGAATCAATTTCTTTGCTTCTCATTTAATTTAAATGTAAAGCAAAGGGGGGCAGCTGTTGATACCCAATTTTGTCCATAAAATTTTTATTTTTGCTGCTTAATTAAAGACTAATAAATTTGTGTTAATTGATGCTTAATTGTAATGTTTGGAACACTTTTTAATTTTATTCACTTCCATCTAATATTAAACTATTTTTTTTTGTTGTTTATAAAAATAAAAAAAATAAATAATAAAGGAAGAAAGAAGTGTATATCGTGCTAAAAAAAAAAAAAAGAAAGTCAAGGACAGATTGCGTTGGTTGTGCAGGATCCTCAAATTTCAGCAGATTAAGTGAGTGATTTTTTCTTTACAGCTGTAAAGGAAATCTTACAAGATTTTCCTTCTCCATTTGTCTCTCAATCACCGATGAATACGGGAGAAATTTTCGTAGGTTCAATGCTATAAATCCCAAGCATAAAGAAGAAAGAGGGGACCTTCATCTTCACTACCTCACTTTGGCAGAACTAATATTCATCGTCTCATCATTATCTTCAAGCTCAGCACCTCATTTCCAGCACCTTCACCATCACCCCAACGTCCAAACATCTTGCCTCTCCATAACCACACCTCCACCTTCATCATTCTCATCCTTCAATACTCATCTTCAACCATCCTTTTTCAACCTCCCCTCACCATCCTTCTCCTCCGTAGCACATCCATGCAACCGTGACCCACCCACACTAGCCAAAATCCAATAAAAATACCTCCATAACCTCTCCCAACAATCGTCGGACCAGGAACCAGAACCAACCGTCGGACCAGGAACCAGAACCGACCGTCGGACCAAGAACCAGAACCGACCGTCGGATCAGAAACCAGACCGTCGAACTATCCAATCCCCCTAAACCGACCATCGAACCTCACCAACACCAGTTACCATCCTCTCACCGACACCCCTGAATCCCTCTGCACCGACCGTCGAACCAATAACCATCATACCTTCACCGACCGTCGAATCCCCATATATCAACCTTCAGCATCCCCTCTCACTATTATTGTGAACCCACACCACCATCCTTCAACCATCCATTACGCGAAATCACCTCCAAAAAACCAACTTATACCCGACGAGTCGAACCTCAAACCCGATCACTTCCCTTTCACCTCCAAAACACTCACTATCTTCAAAGCCTCTATAATTCCCATTACCCAAGCAATTTCCATAACCTCTCCAAACACTATCGAACCCCAATCCGAGAACCGATCGTCGAACCGTGAGTTCCACCGCCTCACCGACCAACTTCACCGACACTCTCACCGACCAACCTCACCGAACCTCAGGTCCCTCCCAACCGACCGTCGAATCCCAAATCCTTCCCAACCGACAGACGAACCCCAGATCCCTTTAACCGACAATCGAACCTCATGTCCCTCCCAACCGACCGTCGAATCCCAAATTCCATCATATTCGACTGTCGAACCACCCAATCTCCCTAAGCCGACCGTCGAACATCACCAACACCAGTTACCATCATCTCACCGACCATCACACCGATACCCTCATCGACCGTCGAAACCCAAGAACCCAGATCCTTATCCGAACTCGACCGTCGAAATTCCAGATCCTTCTCCGCATTCGACCGTCGAACTTCCAGCTCCTCCTCCGCACTCGACCGTCGAACTTCCAGCTCCTCCTCCGCACTCGACCGTCGAACTTCCAGCTCCTTCTCCGCACTCGACCGTCGAACTTCCAGATCCCTCTCCGCACTCGACCGTCGAACTTCCAGCTCTTTCTCCGCATTCAACCGTCGAACTTCCAGCTCCTCCTCCCCACTCAACCGTTGAAATTCCAGATCCTTCTCCGCATTCGACCGTCGAACTTCCAGCTCCTTCTCCGCATTCGACCGTCGAACTTCCAGCTCCTCCTCCGCACTTGACCGTCGAACTTCCAGCTCCTCCTCCGCACTTGACCGTCGAACTTCCAGATTCCTCTCCGCATTCGACCGTCGAACTTCCAGCTCCTCCTCCGCACTCGACCGTCGAACTTCCCGGCTCCTTCTCCGCACTCGACCAGTCGAACTTCCAGATCCTCTCTCCGCACTCGACCGTCGGATCTCACCAGATCTTTCTCCGCATCCGACCGTCGAATTTTTGAAACTAAATTCTTTCATACCGACCGTCGAACCAGGCCCAAAGCCTCCATCCCCTGAGACCAGTCGCATACCGGTATATAAAAAAATAAAAAAAAAAAAAAAATAAAAATGTATTAAGTAAGATCATTTTATAAAGAACTACGTGACTTTGAGTTCTTCATTGCACCCGAGGATACGTAGGAGCAGAATCTCTATTCTGTCAAGCCAAAAAAATAAATTTTCATAATTTGGTTGCTTCTTTTATTTCTTTTCAAAAAATAAAAAAAAATGAAAAAATAATAAATAATTACAAAGTCTTTTGTTTAGAGGATTAAAATAAATATATTTGATATTATTAAAATTTGCTCAACTAACATAAGGTACCGTTCATGGAATGGGCAGTGTAGGGTGCTAATACCTTCCCTACCTGTAATCGACTCCCGGACTCAAACTCATTTTCTAAAAGACCAGTTTCTTAATTAAAGGGTTTTTCTAATGTTTTTCCAATTTAAATAAACATTGGTGGCGACTCCATTTGATTTTATATTTTTACGGTCGTCCCGTCGCGATCTCGGTTGCGACAATCGATTATAACAAAAAGTTTTTATACAATATTATTAAAATAATCAAATTTTCACAACTATCTCAAACACACACTTAAATAGCAGAAAGCCAACCTCAATAAAGGATAAGACGAAAATCGGAGAGTATTTTCTAGCTGCCTTTTAACAAGTATATGTTAAAAATTCAAATATAAGGGATAAAGTTTTATATTAGATAAAAATGAATTAATTGAAGATCATATAAGTGAAGAGATATATAAATTTATTGTCTTAATATGTAATATGTCAAATCCACTATTATAATTTCTTCCTTAACCCGTCAATAATACAACCTTGTGTATTCATAGGAATACCTAAAAACAAGTAAAAAGACATAAAAATTAACAATAATGTAATTTGTGAAGGTATGCTGCATAAGATTTAGTTCAAAATAACCAATCAAATTTCATGGAAGAGAGTTATCTAATATAAAAGAAAACAAATAATTTATAGGAACAAATATTGACATTTTGGCATAGTTGGATGGATATGATTTAAACCATTTTAAAATGCTATTAATCCTATGAGGAATGTTATATACATAGTCAACAATGTGCACATTCCTCACATATTCTTTGACACTAATGGTGTAAAGATGAAAAGAGAAAGAGCAAATACTATATATATATATGTGTGTGTTTATATCACCACCATCTATTTCCTCCTCTCTCTTTTTCTTTATATATATAGGAGGGATCAAGTTATATTAGTGTAAGACTTGACATATTTATACTACTTAATAATTTTTTATAAAATGTGATTTTTATTTATCCAACTGTTAAATTATAACTATATCCAATACATTGATCATTTGTATTAAATTTTAAAAGAATTAAATATAAATAAGGATGTAATCAAGTGATTCTTGTTTTCATATATTTCAAAAAGTATATATTATGTTAATCTTGACGTATATTAATAAAATATTAAACGATTTTAGATTAATGTAAAATTTTATAAATATAATCTATATGATAGGAACTTTAAATTTAATGGTAAATTTAGTGAAAAAATTATTTAATAAAAAATTATTCAATAATATAATAATGACTTTAATTTACACCAATGTAACTTGATCATTGTAAAGTGTAACTTACATTTGCCTAATCCTGTAGGCATACTGACATTTTAGCATATTTTACCTACACCCTTTGAGAAACAAAATGGTAACAGTGCCAGAGAGCATTAAAATAGCCCCATTACAATGCAGTTTATCAAGTGAAAGCATGCCTATGGTATAATGAGTATAGATGGAAATAGAGAGGTTCGCAAAAGCGACGACTTTTATTTGTCATATCAAGAGACTCCAACCTTCTTGTATAATTTATGGAGGCTTCGAAATGCTGTAAATTTTGGTGGAAGGAAAGCCAACCCCAAGGCACTACTATTATTATTAATTTTTTAAATATCCTTACCCAGTATTAGAGAGATTAATCAGGATATAATCATACGTTTAAATGAAGATTTATTTTAACAATATTATTTTTATATATATAAATTTTAATATCAAACTCAAGATTATATACTTAAAGAGTCCAAACTCTTTTTGTTCATACTAACACATATTGTTACCCAAGAACAACTATTTACAATAAAGAAACACTGGTCAAAATGTTCAACAATGGACAATGATCTTCTAAAGTGATGATTCTTATAAAGTGAGTAAGTAAGTCTATATTAATCATTAATAGATAAGCCCACATTAACCATCAATGATTAATGTGAGCTTACTTGCTCACTTTACAAAGATCCTCACTTTAAAAGATCTTTGTTCTTCAACAATAAACAACTGTAACCACATAGTAAAGTCTACAGTTAGATGAAGCAATGAATGGATAATGACATCTAGTTTTGAAAACTTTGGGGTTGAGTGATTTTTTATTTTTGTATTCAACATAACTCAATCCACCCAGACTGACTCGCTAAAAAATAAGTTGAGTTAGGTCAAAGTCAGATCTAATATATATATATTTTTAAAAATTCTTCTTTTAAAATAAATGTTAAAATACAAAATCAAAAAATTGTTACATAAAATATATTTTAATTAAAAACAATGTATGTCTTAAATAAATTAAAAAATTACATAATTAGTCTTACAAATATAATAAGTCTCAAATAAGTTAAATAAATATAATAAGTCTTTATAAGTTAAAATGAGGTTGAAATAAATTAAAATAAGCTAATAATTTCCAAAAATCATAAACAACAAATCACACCAACCAACTAAAGTTAATGTCATGATATATAGCATACAAATTGATATAATTATTTACTTCATTATCAATTTTTTTAAGATAATCATTGTCATCCAAACGATCAATTAGATTTTCATTACAATGAGTCGTTAAATGCTTCATAAGTTTTTTTTTTAATTTTTTTAGTCACATTCTCAAAATGACCATTAAACTTATAACTAAACTTAATTGACACTACAAAAAAATAGAGGAGAACAACCTAAAATGCCACAATAGTTGAACAACTTTTAAAGAAATAAAAATTATTCGGATAGATTAAGTTTGTGTAGGTTAATAATTTCTATATCCACTACCTAACGCTACCTTATAAGTTAAAATATTTTTCAACCCACCTAACCCATGAACCCAATCTTATAATCTATATTTTATAAGTTGAATTGACTCAAATTTCATGAATTCGCATACTGAACCTTACTTGTTGAACACCCTAGTTCTGATAACACGCTTACATTTAATGTTCTCTCTTGAGAAACTGAGCAATAGTCAAGTATCAATGTTTTCTATCCTCACCCTCTGTATTAAAATTTTACACTTTTGCAACGTGTAAATAACATTGTTTTATAGGAAAACGAATCTTATTATTCTATTTGTTGTATCTTCTTTCAACTACCGCTTTCTCGTCTACGCCTAATTTTTGGTTTAATACTTCTCTAAATAGCAGTATAGCACATAATTCGAATAACAAGTATGTGTATCTCAATGTTGCAAGGAGTTGGCTTACTTAGTCATGACAAATCCATGATTTGTGTTTAATTCTAAGGATCTCATATGGGTGGATTATCTCTAAGTCGTAAGTGTTCATTGAGGGTACATTTTTTGCATACCAATGGATAAGTTTGCGTACCATACACCGCCTTTTCTTCTTTGGTCCTTTCGAAGAATCCTATGCCAGCTCCGAAGGCTTGCTACTCCATTTTCACATTACTCCATTTTCACATCATATGCTTTCATTTTCATGCTCTTAAAAGCGTGTTTGAAATGATAAATATTAAGAAATGATTTAGATTTTTAAAATTTTATAGATTTTATTTTTTATTTTAAATTTTTTATTAAATTTAATAATTTATAATATTTATTTGAATTTAATTTAATTTAAAATAAATAAACTATTTCACATCTAATAATTACTTCATTACTTTTGATAAAAATTAAAATATTAAATAATAAAATCAAATTAAATTAATTTTTATTTTAAAAATTTTAAATATAAAATTTAATTTTTAAAAAAATTTAAATTTTATTTTTTAAAATATTAAACATAAAATTTAATTTTTTTAAATTAAATTATTTTTTATTTTTATTCATTTCAAACACAAATATAAATTATATTTTTGTGGTATAAATTTGGCCAGTCTGGCACTGTCAGAACTCGGAAGGTCTTGATTTTTTTTGGGGCCCTATTTCCGTCTTTAATTTTCTGTACTTATGTAGAAAATAAAAAAAGTATATGTGCCAACCCGCAGGTGATAGTTATGCTGTTGTACTTGAACTTGATGATATATATAATCAATGACCATGTACCATTGCCATCCTTTCATTATACTGTTTTTTTTTTCTTTTCTATTTGCTGTTGGTTGGGATATGGATATTTTATTCAAAATTTGAAATCATTAATAACATTTTTTGAGCAAGAGATAAACACATACACATACACATACTTTGCATTTGTGTAAGAGAAGGGAGAGGAGGGTGAGAGAAAAATTTCAATACAGTTCTATGAATTAGTAAATATCATATATAAAAATGCAACATAAGTCGACAAAGCAGTACAGTATTTGTCTGTTTTCAAGCTGGGAAATTAACTTACTTCACAAACTATCTTACACTATATACCACAACCATATTTGGCATTCTTTCACACTACACACAACGCATCTATAGATATATGTAAAACAAACCACACCAAATAACAGTCTAGTACTGTTCCCCACAAACATTATTACTCAAGTGATTATATGTCACTTGAACACATTATCAAGGTATTCCAATGATGGGGAAGAAAGGTACATAATAGCTACTTGGTGCCAAACCCCACTCTGGAGGCAGAGGAAGATCGACGGTTTTGGATGAACCAACCTGGTTCGCAGCCTTACATTTTGTGTTTTTGGGGCATGATGTCAAGAAACTAAGAGGAGTGGAAATGGTGTAGCTGTTTTGCTCTTTGCCCTTGACAATTTGGGACACCTGGTTTTTCCTTGAGGCATAAAGCTGAACTGGCCCACCAAGAAGTTTTGCGAGGCAGTTCACAGAAGAAGGCTTTGTGTGGTCTGAGGGAAGTTTAACCTTGAAGGAGCCATTATCTTCTGTAGTTGCCACAGCCAGGTTTTTCACACCTTCACACTGCACTGAAACCTTAATATCTGAAACCATGGGAGAACTATTATTAATGAAGGAGCCTTTTTCCTATCTTGCTATTTTTCCTTATAAGAACTATAGAATCAAGGTGCATGATGCCTAGAATATTATGTCTACTATTTGGCTGAGAAATAGAGTAATGGAAATGAACATTTATTTAAGCTCAAAACTAGTAAATGATGGATGAGAGTTGGGACAAACCAGATAAATCGTAATTGTCAGTGCAGTCAACGCAGGAGACTTTGCCCTTTACCGTTTGGCATGCTGAGGGGTCAATTTTGGCTAGAGCTAATGCAAAGAGAAGCACTGTGATAACCTGAACATAAGCCATGAGCTATGGAAGCAAGCAAAAGCTGACAAGTATGAATGCCAGAGACAATTTGAAGAGAAGAAGAAAGTTTGAAGCTTATAAATACTGGAAGCAATAGACTGAGCATATTAAATGTAAGGGGCCTAGAGCTGACATTAGTAGTTGGTGTCAACAGATTGTAGTTAAGATTACCTTCCGTATGTAGATATATCATGTTGATACGGTCTAATCCTATTTCTCTAGACACTTTGTAGTTGACATGTTTTGAAAGTACTGTCTTTTTTGGTAGAAAAATCGGAAGTATACAGTTAATTAGATATTTAAGTGGTTAACATGTGTTATTCATAATAGGAAATAGCAATAGGATTAGATCAAACTTCGTGTTGAAAATTACTTTTCCCCTCAGAGTAACACTTTTAAACTTTCGTTCCCTCATAATCTGCATATCAGCATATGTAGCATGAATGAAGTCTGTACAAAATCAAAAGTAGTTTAGTTTATAAAACAGCATAGCTTCTAGTTGAAATTTTCATACAGCAACATTTTTTTTTTCAGTTACAAAACTTTGTTAACTATAAAATATAAAAAAAAAACTCAAGACAGAAAAGTAAATTAGGATAATTAACGTCTAGTGCATAATGCACCGAGTCTTGTTCTTTTAGTAAGTAGGGGAAAATTTCTTCTCTTAACACAGCATCAGTATTAGAAGGAATCTATCCAGCATTGAAAAAAATCTCTTTTAAAATGAATTTATTTTTACAACAATAATTAAATTTTTTTTTTACTAAATATGATCAGTTACATAAATCAAATAATATTATTATATTTTATTATAAATCAAATCTTTAAAAATATTATTTAAATTTAAATAATTTTTAATTATTTCACTTATAATCTTTCTTGATCTCCTCTATCTTTAACTATTGAGTTATCTTTTACTTGATCTACTCTTCATATAAATACTATTAAAAATTTTCTTCTTACATGTCTAAATCACTTGAGATAAAATTCTCTCATTTTTTTTATAATAGATGTTATAATTATTTTTTTTAATATATTTATTCTTAATTCTATCTTATTATAAATAATCACACATTTAACATAATATTCTCATCTCAATAATATTAAATTTATATTCTTAAAATATATTCTTAAAATCAGTTTATCTCTAAACTAAAAAAAATAAATATATATTTACTCCTAATTTAATTTAAAATACTTCTTAATCTGAACTCTAATAAATACATCCGTCCTAATTTATTTTAAACACTTACTTTAAATGTAATTTGTCCATTCGAACCAGAATTTCAACGTAAGTCAGGAACGAATTTCAACGTTATTTTGAAATTTTTTGGTGTGGCATTGGACAACAGCTGACAACAATTAGATACGAATATTAATGAACCGTAAGTGGTAGGTCATTGCCGCCCTTCCATGTAACGTGTAGGACACCCTAACAATAATGACAAAGATTGTTTCAGTTGTGTATGCCATATTTTTAATAAATAATAATATAAAAATTCACTTGTTATAGAGGAAATTGTTAAGACAAATTAACTATTCCCCTTTTTTTTCGAAGAAAGTAAAAAAAAAAAAAAATTCTGATCCCAGTAGTGTGGTGGATGAGGGATCCAACTGGATGCCATGCTGCTTATTGGTGTTCAGTTTTTCTCCCATTTCTGACATCAGTGACACAGCAATTAATTCACTTTAATGCGATTTTACGTCTCTGTGGATGTGCCTGAATCTCCAACTCACTAATTGGAAAAGCAGTGAATGCATGGGAAGATCATAGACTTTGGAAACACTTCTTTGTGAATGCATTCAGAAAAATCAGCTATGCAGGTGCTGTTGCTATTGCTATTGCCCATTGAATATGCCACACATTTTATTGCAATCAGATTTTGATTTTAATTGAATATTTTCTCATTTATGGACTTTTGACTAGGCTCTCAAAAGGATTTTTACAAGAAAATTTGTTAGGCTAAGAGAAATATTTTATTATGAACAAAATTTAGTTTTAACTATATATCTTTTTTTAACTTTTTTTAAATCTTTTTAATCATTTTTTATTTATTACTTCTAATTTTATTTAATTAAATTAATTGATACATAAAAAGTAATTAAAACAGTTAGAAGAAAGGGTTGAAGGAAAAAATTAAAACCAATTTTTGTTCTTTTATTATATATTATTAAATGTGTATTATCTTAATTATTATAGTATTAAAAATAAAGTTTTTTCAATGTCTTAAAAGCATTTGTTAAAAAATTAAAATATAAAAATATTCATAAAAAATAAAATATTTAATATATTAAAAACTTAAATTTTTTTATTTAGTATTTTTTTCTTTTTGATTACTTGATAAGTATCCTTAACCCTAACGAAATACTTGTTAGTAAAACTCTTAAAAATATAATTAAAATGTGATAGAAATGACCCATATAACTAAAATGATATACATTTAATGATATATACTAAGAAAAAAAAGAGATCTCCAAGAGCATATAAGAATCGAGTTTGGACACTTTAGGCCAGCATCAACACAAGCAATGTGCTTAGTTATTTGTTACTTTTCCCCTTGCCTATAGTCAAGTGCATGTTACTTTTTAAGTTTTAACAATCAGAATCACATGTCCTTGAATTTTTCTTCGGTTTCAGGCAATCAATTTCCAACCCATTTCCAAAGCTTTCTTAGAAATGAAATGATATTGCAGCACTAGTACAGGATGCAAATTCACTTTAACGGTTGTAAACAACAACACCGTGAATGGATGACACACTTTACACGGGCTTCTGGATGATCATCTCAATACAGAAATAATGATAGCCTCTTTTCTTCTGGTCCTTATGCAAGCAAAGGCTTTCTTGGTACATACATTATCCATAGCTAACGACTTTCATTTTAAGAAAGATAAACCTCCACATGCCACGGATTAAGGATCTAGTTCTACTATGTTTTTTTTTTATTAAACTATCATTGTTAATAAAATTATTTATTAAAATGTTATTTTTTTAAAATTATTTATTGAATTGTTATTTTTTTAAATTAATTACGTGATAGAAAATTGAGAGCGTTTAGAGAAAAAAATTGTAAAGAGAATGTGAGAATTAAAAAAATGGAGTGAAAGACACGAATAGAGGAGGGGAGATTAAATATATATCTATATTACGCCAAACATGTTGGCGTATTCTTTACAAAATTTATGTAGAATGTACCAAACTAAATGACATATCAATGAAGATTACGTCAAGCGTGTTGGCATAATTTTCATAGATGCATTATCATATTTGATGCATCTTACGTAGTTAAAAAATATTTAAAAATATCATGTAAAATAAAAAAGTGATAATTTGATATATAATTTAAAAAAAGTTATATTTTAATAAATAATTTAAAAAAATAATAATTTAAAAAATAATATTTTGATAAATAATTTTATCAACGATGACAATTTAATAAAAAAACCAGTTCTACTGTACAAACTTACAAAGTAACAAAACTATCACCAGCCACCCACCGCAATACTATTAAATGAGGCTGGGAGTTTAGAGGATGCATATTAAGGAAGGCATTCTTTTCTAGGTGTAGCCGAATGATATCATTCAAGTGAAGTCTTAACAGAACGGAAGAGGGACCATATATTGGTCGATGGCTATATACCGCTGAAAAAGGCAATGTTTCTTCAAGTGAAGTGTGACAGACATGTGAGGATTATGTGGCACAATATGTGATAGGTTAGGCTTTGGAAGTTTTACAAATATTAAGTGTTCAAGGACGAGGGCGTGGAACTCTTATCTAGTCTTATGTGGTAAGGGGACATGCATCTACGCACATGGAGTGCCATAAAAGTTCAAAGAGGGTTAAAACTTGAAGTCTAGAATATTCTTCCTCTGCCACCAAGGTCATTCGCTTGGCTTTGCCAAATTGGAAAACTCTACTTGCAACCATCTATTGCTCAGAATGAGGATGGTCGAGAATATTGAGTTGAGACGAATTCTGTCTCTTCCCTACAGGTGTTGCTACATATATATAATCTTCGGTGTTGGTTTTTGCTGCATTCAGTTGATGCAAGCCCATTGGCTCGATCCCTTCCACTTGACAATTGCATGACTTAATTCAAATCTATATATGGATCCCGTTGGCAAGGGATATAAAATAAATAAATAAATAAATAAATAAATAAATATATATATATATATATATATATATATATATATATATATATATATATATATATATATGTAATCTCAATGTAAATGAGATTGGTGGTTAGCCAGGAAGAGTTAACTGGCGGATCCTGAGGAACAATTGTGGGGTGACATGTTTTGATATATAGAAGAAGGCATGTGTAATTTTTTAAAGTAATTCTATGAAGTTTTAAAAATTTTTGGGGGTAGCCATGCCTTTTCTGAGTCTCCGAGAAGATTTACCTATTAAAGAGTTTCTCCTCAATTTAAACTTTATTTTAAAAAAAAATTTGATGCAAGCTCTTGCCAATTAACAATTAAAGGTATACACAAATTCTTAAATATTTTCGAAATAAGAAATTTCTCTTACTTTGTATAATATGAAACACATAATTAATATGATGTATATTCAATGGAACAAAACAATAAAAATATCTTATTATGGGATCACTTAAAAATTTCTGAAAAATATGCATCTTTTTAACTTCGTGAAATTGTTGTTAATAAAAGTTTTTTTATGAGGATTTATTTTCTTTAAGTAGGAATTAATTATCTCAATTTAAAGTTATTAGAAGTGATCTAATAATGGTGAGTAATTTGAGTTGTTTCAAAACGTCATAGTTTGAAATGTAGAATCATCTCAACTGATTAAAACTCAAAAGCAGAGTTTTCCATATTTCAAACTAGCCAAGCGTCAACCCTTTAACAAGAAACTTGCTTTTATATAATTAGCTTAACTAATTCTTTTTTTTTTTTTCCAGTTTTTCTAACGGATACTTGTTAAGGAATTCAAACTAAAAATATTTGTATGAAAAGTAGAACTTTTTCAATTATCAATGCATTAAATACTTTATTTTTTATATAAAATTTTCTATTTTAAATCTTTAATAAGTGTCCTTAGAGCACTCTTTAAAAAAACTCTTTTTTTTTCTAGTTTACAATTAATATAAGGATATATGAGAATCTCGTCTTCACTAAGAATGAGAATATTTTAGAGAAAGGAGAGTATTCACAGGCCTTAACATGTAACCTACACTCATAAGCTAAAAAAAAACTGGTTTATATTTTTTTAATAATACTAATTATTTCATGAAACTATATCAATAAAGATATTCAATATTAAATATTACTTTAGTACCAACAAAAAATTACTTTTGTCATTATACAAAACATAATAACGCTTTTGTGATTAATTTATACAAAATATAAAACTTATGAAACTGAGAATATTATTTGAAATTAATTATTATCAATTATAAACTATATTTCATTAATTTATATAGCTAATTTAACAATATTGATAAAACATTCAAATTTATTAACTAATAAAATTATAATATTTAAGTTGTTTTTTGTAATTTTAACATTACATTAACTGTGTATCAAATAGTGGTTTTTTTATATCGCAAAAAATTATAATATTTGAAATGCAAATGTTGAGCGAAATTACTATTTCTTTTTCATTTAGCAAAGAAAAAAAAAAACAAAGAAAGAGAGAAGTTTTGATTTTGCAGGTAATTACCCATTGCTTCATCCTAGTATACCAAATTACATTTCAAGGCCAGAGTTATTTTAAAACTCCTTTTTTTTTGGGTTATTTTAAGACTCCAAAAGTAACCAGATGCATGCATACTTCGCGCATGGCCCAAACGCTGTTCACCAGGGCCTTCTCCTTCTCCTTCTTCTACCGAGTTGCTATGCATGCGCGATAAATTCTCTACTTGCCTGAGTGGATGACGAAACCCATTAGACCAATGTTTAGGTGGTAATTTTAAATTTTTAATGATTTTCACATCACTGCCTTGGATGCCAAAGGAGTGATAATTTGATGATCCACGAGAAAATCTAATTTGAAGTATCAACTGGTATTATGATTCTGATGTTAACACACGATAATTATAGTTTTTTTTTTTTATAATTCGGTGGGTCATGTAAGCGGAGAAAATTTCTTAGATCATACATTATATTTGCGCACTTGTGAACAAAGCACCACAAATGAGGTTTGGAAGACGAGTCATGTGACCCGGTACATACTCTCGTCTCTTTTCTCACTTAGTTGCTGGCTTGCTGCCGGGACCACATGAAGATGTGACCCGGTACATACTCTCGCCTCTTTTCTCACTTAGTTGCTGGCTTGCTGCCGGGACCACATGAAGATGAAACACCGCACACATTCATTGTCATCCTACAAGGTTACAGCTCACTATCACTTGCTCGTTCTCTCTTTCAAAATATTTCGAGTCTAGTTATTTATTCAACTAAAATACATCATATATGATTTAATATTTTTTTTACATTAACATATGATATAAATATAATGTGTATATTTTAGTGTATATAAAAACATTTTCAAATATTTTTATCCTCATTCAGAAGCAGCATATTAACAAATAGAAAGCCACCTATGAGCCTATGCCATCGTCTCTCTTTTCTCCCCTTCCACACTTAAAAACACAATGGCGGAATAGTCTAGCAAATCCCCCCCCCCCCCCCCCACAAACCCACATAGATCTCAAGTATATCCGCATAAATACTTAAAAAATGAACAACAGAAAGTCAAAAATCCCTAAATATAATTTTTGCAAGCTAACAGGACTAGACAATAAATCCAAGCATTATCTTCCTAATTATTTAAAGTAAATGGATGTTTTATTCTAATTTGATGCCAATATTGGGAAGACTCACCATATTTGAGTTGAATCTACGAAGCTCTGGTACCAACATGGAAACACACTAAATTTAAAAATTTATAAGAAACAGACATGATATATATATATATATATATATATAGATCTTATTCAATTGAGTGTAAGAAAGTATTTTTTGTACACTCATTTTTGAGATTAATTCTATCTTGACTATGAATCTTTCATAAATGATCAAGATTAGAAACAAATAAACACGCAATGACTTTTTAAATGATTGTAGACCTTTAAGTAACTTTTCTCGATTATCCATAATATATATTGTTTGGTTAAGATTTACTCTTTCTTACCCTCTGAAAAAATTCCTATATATATATATATATATATATATATAATTACAACATTTAAGAAAAAGATTCATAATTCATTAATATCATTTTTATAAGCTTGAAAATTTACAATATTTTAATGTCATATGTGCCAAATATTTACTACCTAGTAAGACACTCCTAAAAAATATAGAGCATAATTTCTATTGACATATTCTAAAAAATCTCATAAGCCAACTTTTCTTAATAGAACTAATCATGTAAGAATACACGTGCATAATAAAAAATAACTAGAGAGAATATTGGTGTGAGAAAAGTTTCGGTAACAACGAAGTAAACGACAGAGGTAGAAGGAATAGATAAAAATAATGATATGTGAAAAGATAAAACTTAAAAGTCTAATAGTGACGTGTGAAAAGATAAAACTTAAAATACTAATACGTGAAAATAATGGCTTGAGACGTCAATCATGCAATTGGGCTTGAGTGAGTTACGGACTTACTAATTGAATGTTAGTCATGAAAATTATTATTATTTTAAATATTAATGGGTCATGTCTAAATTGTGTCTTAGACGTGTCCAAATGTATTCGAGATATATACAAGCATGTTCGAAACGTATCCAAATTAAAAAAAATAATTTTTTTAATCAGACACATTCAGACACACAGAATAAATGTGTTGTACAACTGTCCCATATGTCTGACACAGACATGTGAACACGCCTTCGTGCTTCATAGAGTTGAATACATATAAAAAAATTGCCAATACTCAACAAAAGCTAAAATCTGAGCAACTAATTGTGTTAGATCTTGGACACAGCCGAATATTTGAGTCCGTAATAATTAAGTCTCCACCCTGCAAGCTTTTGAAAATAGGCGATGGACTAGAAGATATAAGATATCACCTCCCCTAAAAACTTTGAAAGAGTTCCATAATGAGCTCATAAAAACTTATTTCTTTCCAAATTATCCACACACAATTAATATATATGCGGGTTGGAAGGAGAATCATTAGATTAGAAAATTAAAGGATTACAAAGAACACACTATCAGCTTATCAGCAAATATAACTCACTCAAATTTCAACAGAGAAAATTGAAGCATACGAAAGTAGATTGAAAGGTGTAATATTTCCTAGAATATCCTTCATACTCAACTTCATTAAAAAGCCAGAGAAAGCAAGACTCTTCTCACACTTGACTCCAGGCCATCCTTTTTTACTTTGTTATGTCGAAGTAGAACCAAGCAAAATAAGAAGAAATAGTGGAGAAAAACATGAAGATATAAGTCAAGTCTCTAGATAACTGCTCATTTTTTTACTCATCTTCCATTCCACCCTTTTTCATTCCTAAGCACAAAATGAAAGCCCAAGGGCTTAGTTTGCTACCAGTTCCTAACGCACACAATGAGAGCAACAATAGCTCCATGCCTACTTGTTTCTAGTCTGTAAGATGATAGACCAAAATAATAAAAACAAAAACATACCAGTATCACCAACAATGAAATCATCACAAATCCACTAGAAACTTGACTATACAGAACCACTATATTCCCAATTTTACTAGATAGATACCTTCACTGACCAATCTGTTTATGATTAGCTGACCAAATATCCACAATCGTGCTACCAGTTGAAGGTGTAATTACTCTTTTATCATTAACAAATAACAAAAAAAAAAGAGCTCATTAGACCACAAACAGAGTATAATTGAGTGACTTGAAACGTACCAAACTTCATATGGATCCCATGAGAGTGAGTTTCCACTGTCATGTGTTTTAAGCAGAAAAACAAACTTTCCTCAACAAGATGCATCCCATAAACCATCCTAGTAGTCATAGTCAGTGATCACTGACTAAGTAGTTCATTTACATAAACTCCACAAATCATCAGCAATATTTTAATCCTCATCCTAACGGAACTCATCCTAGAGCACATCCTACAATTTTAAACTCGAAATACATTGCAGCAAAAGTGAGTTCTCCTTCATTAATAAGTCAACAGAGTGAAAGGGATTTTCACTCTACACTCCATCATTGTTAATTTTAGCGTTAAAAAGTCCCTAAACTTAAAAAAAAAAACCTCAAACTTTGCGATTTTCTGAGGCAAAGAAAGAAACTTTAAGATCAGAAACTGCTTCAATCCTACGAATTAACGATAGATGGGCAATTGGGCACTAAAAAATCCACGAGTTCATGACAAATTCAGACTCAAACAAATTGAATTAACAAAGGAAATCAAAACCCTAATCCGAATCTTCAATCAATCAAGGAAACCTGTTTGGCGCCAAACCGCATTCCGAACCCGGCGCAAGTCCCTCCCCTTCAGCGTCCTCCCCACCCCTTCCAGAACCGAGCATGCCAGCATCGGCGATTGCGCCGAGTTCCTCGCCACGATCTCGTGCGGCGGCAGCATCTCCTCCTCCTCCTCCTCCCCTTCTTCCTCGTCGTCTTCGTCGAATTCGCGGTGCCTCCGTCGCGCCTTCATCATGGCCTCCGACAGGATGGGAACGTTCACCGGCGCCGACTGGTGGTGGTACTTGACGGAGGACGACGCCGAGATTCGGTCCTGCGGCGGAGGCCTCGGGATGGCGGGAATGAGGCGCGACGAGGAAGAGGCGGAGGCGGAGGAGGAGGAGGGGGAGGTCGTGGTGGTGGAGGAAAGGGAGGCCTTGTGGTTGTGGAAGAGCTGCGAAACGTTTCGGCGGTTAGGGGAGGTTTCGTTTTCGGGGAGTGCAGCGAGGATGCCGAAGGAATCGGGAGGAGCGAAGGGGAAACCCTTGTGGAGGGAATGTTGGTGGTGATTGGCAGTGGCGGAGGAGGAATGGGTGGAGGCGTGGTGGTTGTTGGGTTCGGTGTTGTAGTAGTCGTTACTGAAGAAAACGACGTCGTCCTCGTGGAGCTCGTCGATGGTGGTGGCGGGGTGGTGGTGGTGGTGAGCGGCGCGTGAGATGGGACGCCGAGGAAGCGCTCGGTGGGGGTGGGTTTGCGGTGGGGGAACCCGTTCGGACCGTTTAGATCCATGCCGGTTCGGGTTCGGAGCTGAAAGAGAAGGGTGGGACAGTGTAGAGGTTATAACCGACCGGTGAGTGGAGTGACTGGTGGTGAGGCTCAACGGAATGGATGGGCTAATGGCTATGCTTTTTTCTTTCCTTTTTTTCTAATAAAAAATAATTTTATATAAATATTAAAAAAATTAGTAACTGAAATGGACAGTTATAACTTCTAATTTCTTTTAAAAAAACTAACTTCTATAATATTTTTTTTAAAAGGATTTACTGTAAATAATGATTTGGGACATAAATTGGGTCAATAACATAAGCAAGATAAGGCCAGTGTGACTGCATGAACTTGGAAGAAGCATAAGGTGTGTTCTGTTTTCTGTCCATTTTCCTTGGACAATACAGAAACATAAATCACTTACACAACTTTCTACAATGACATGTTATTCTCCTATCTTCTCAGAATCCTCCTCCATCACTTGTACCATCCCCTCTTCCTCAAAGCTCAAGGACACAAATTCAGTACCAGTCTGATTAGGAGTTTAGGACACACTAAATAAGTGCATTAACTTGACAAAATGATACAACTTATTAGTATGAATTCCAAAATTGATCACTATTCACTCCTGCCGTTATGTTTTCTTTCAGACAACATTCTGGCCCAATCCTTCTACAACATTATTTCACGTTATAAAATTCTACCTGAGTGGTTGGATTTGCTGATATCATAAGGGACAGGTTCTTAATAAAATCTTCTCACTGATTTCAACTTCTTCTGCCTTCCATGTCAATACATCCCAACCACCCCTCTACTTTCTTTTCTCGTATAAAACCATCCTAATTGCAACATAATTTTTTAATAGTAGAAAATTCTGACAGTCAATTTGTGCACATCCATTCAATCTGGTGAGATTACTCTTACGTGAAACGGTTTATTTTGTAGCCCCAATAATTTTCCATAAAATACATTTATTAGAACAAGGAATCTATCAAATCACAGACAAAGACAACAGAATCAATATTTTTTTTATTAATTTTGAGATGCACCATAATCAATATTTATTTAATATAAAACGTAACCTTATCTTTTAATTGACACAGTATTATTATAATATTAATAGTTTAAAATGATCATCATATCGATATTTGATACGTATTTTATCAAATATTTTGATATTTTTTATTTATATATTTTTTAAATATTTTTTGAATTTTTTGTCATATTAAAATATTCGTGTCATGTCATATCTGTATCTCGTATTTGTATTTATTTTTTCTTGATATTATAGTGAAAATTAGAGATCATTTCATATCAAAAGTCACATAGTTTAAGTATTTTAGATCTATTATACAAAATCATAGAGAAAAAGAAAGAGATGTAAACCATATGATTCAAGTGAGGTAGATGAAATGTAGAAGTATTTCGGATGTTATTTGTGATGGAAATGTATCTCTCAAGTTTAAAGGAAAATTTTACCGCACAGCTATAAGACCAACGATACTTTTATAGTAATGAATGTTAAACGGTAAAGAGCCAACAAGAACCAACACTTGATTGGTTCAAGTGGTTCCACACTTGTTTCTCTTAAGTAAGATTTTGAGTTCGAGTCTTGTAAATAGAAAAAATCAACGTTGGGAGAGCTTTACACCTGTGTGGTTTAACTCGGCTCAACTTCAGATTAGTCTGGGCCAATGCGGCCTCTGGATACCGCAAAAAAGAGAGCTAACAAGAGTATAAGCTTAGTATTGTAGAGATGATAATGTTGTGTTAGATGAGTGAATATACAAGACAAAGTAAGATTAAGAATGAATGCATTAAAAAGAAAATAAGAGTAATATATATTGAGAAAAAAATGATAGAATCTAGTCTTATGTGGTTTAGTTATGTAAAGAGAAGACTATTAAAAGCTCTAGTAATAAGAGTAGATCGTATGGAGGACAACCCAATAGTTAAAGATAAAAGGAGATCAAGAAAAACTATACTAAAAACCATTAAAAAGGATTTAGAGGTAAATTATCTCTCTGAAGATATGGTTTTTAATAAAATACAATGACATTGTTTAATTCATATAACCGACATCACCTAATGAAAAAATATTTTAATTGTTGTTGTTTATTATAGTGTTACACGAGAAGAAGTAGTGTGGATTTGTCTAAGATACACCATTAGATTTGTGGTGCATCAATGCACTATTAATTTTAAGTCATTGATATATTAATAAAAAAAACCAAGGATGAAGATGGAAAACTGACAACCTATTCCGCAGGTCACTATCACCCAAAATATGAATCTGAGCCTCGAAACCACCTAGCCACGTCAGAACCACCACCACCACCCACAACTTTCAACCTTTAGTCGTTGTCTCATACCACTTAGCCACACCACCATAACCACCAGACCTCCGCCATCGCACGCACATCATGACCATCAACTCCCCGCTACGAGGCTGAGACATACTTGTCTCAAGATGGATCTGTGCCTAGGGATGGAAACAGCAGTAAGTCAGCCGACTTCACCCTAAACAGTAGGGCACTGTGTTATAAATATTTGGCACGATCCGACACATTACTCCGTCAAAGGCTTTTTTTTTTTGGCCGACCTGGCTGTTTAAGAAGCCCTGGTCTCCGACTCGTTTAGAAGCTTGATTTATATTAAGGCCTCTAAATAGAGCCAACAGCCAAATATAGCACCAAATAGGCCTAAGTTTTAAACAGCCTGAAAGGCCATTGAAAAAAAAAATTTTATAAATAAATATTGAGCTAATGGCTAACAATTTCTTGAGGTCGAGGTGGACACTACTAAATGAAACAGGCTTTTAAAAAGGCTTGAGTCTGACTCATTTTCTAAACAGGTCAGGCCTAAAACAGGTCAGGCCACAGGCCGGCTGGCCTATTTCCATCCCTATCTGTGCCCCTTCGTATGGATCCTCGTCAAAAACTTGGCCATCAAGTCTCCGACGTTGTCAAAATCGTCGCAGAATCACCACCAGGACTACGCGACTAACATTGAGCTATGGTTGTGAATCGTGCCACCGTCTCTGCTTGCTGCAACCTCCTTTCACCTAGATCTGTCTCAAAACGTTGTGCCAGACTCCGGTGTTAAGCCACAAGCAGCCACCATAGCCATTGTCCACTCACGTCACCGCTCCGGCAACCACCATGAAACTTGGATTGCTAAAACCCAAAAGCCCTAGCTACCCCGACCTTAAACCATCTCACCCGAGTTGCAGTGCTACTGTCTTCCTCCATTGCAACCGCAGTTGCCCAACTTCCCATGCCGCCGTCTATTCTACCAAGCTCACCCCACCAAACCCATAGCCCTTGCTCCTGCATTCTACAAACCACCGTGGCCGAAGAGAATTTTTGTGTCAAAGAAAAAGAAACCAGCCAACCGATTATCATAACTTAAAAATTTGGTACATCAATGCTTAGGAGTATACTATTTGTCAACCCCCCCAAAAAAAAGTAGTGCACTATTTCTTTTTTTTTTTTCATTGGAGGATATACATACCCTATACCCCTATAATATTTATCATCTCGCTCATTTTTAATTGAATTTCAAGAAGAATGAAGTCATCAAGCCGACAAAACTAAGATGGTAATGCACTAATGTTCAGGACGATTTTATTTCACAGATCATTACAATTGTAGTAATGGACAGATCAAATAATTCGCATCTCAGGCCCTTACTCAGAAGCACTTATTATGAGGAAAAAAATAAGGAAGAAAATAATAAAAGAAAACAGAACAGGCACAAATGTTGAACCAAAGTTCTACCCATCATCATCATCAGGCCTTGGGAGCAAAGCCTTTCTTCAAAGTTTGAATGGTGGCAACATCAGTCTTGAAGGCCAAAGCTAAGACAGTGTCATCAATGGAGGTATTGAACAGTGTATTGGGAAGTGATACTGTCCCAGCATTGGCACTACCAAAGGCTGATATAGCAAGAGCAGGGTTCTTGGCGTCAGCATTGTGTTGGAAGTGCACAAGTCCCTTTGGAAATATGAACATGTCCCCAGTTTGAAGATTCTGTGTGAAAAGCTTATTGGTTGTGTCCACAAACCCCACTTGAAGGGAACCCTGAGCAACAACGAGAAGCTCAGCAGAGCGAGGGTGGGTATGGGGTGGGTTGATGCTCCCAGCTGGGAATTGAAGGACAGCGTAAGACACACTTTGTCCATTGAGAGCAGGAAATTCTGCCAAGCTTGCCTTCAATACCTCAAAGGTTGAGGGTGGTGTGTTTTGACCAACAAGGACACGAAAGCCTGTAAAGGTGAAGAAGTTCCCATCAACTGAGCCATTTAGTGGGGCTATGAAGTCAGTGAGGATGTCTGGGTCACCAGCCCTTGTTATTTGCACAATGGCAAAAGCAGATATGATCAGTGAGAAAACTTTAAGGGTAGTGGAAGACATGGTTGATTAGAATACTTAGCTTGAAGCTAAGGAAAGTTAAGATAATTGTTGGAAGATGATGGTGTGCTTGAGATTTCAGGAATGATATATTTATAGGGGGGCACTTTGGTTGGAGATATTGAGAAGGGAAGAGGGGGTTTGTATCTATCTGCAGGCCATTCGGATGATACGGACAATGGAGATCACAAAGTAACCTAGCTTGGTTCTAGTTAGCAGCTGTTTGATTGTTTGCGACAATTATCTAGAAGACACCAAGAATGAGTTGAATGAGTCGGGCTGAAACAAGCTTGTAATTTAACAGCCTGTTATGTGCTTTTAATTTTGTAATATTTCATCAACCAATAAAAAGAAGTTATAAACTTGAATATGTCAACCAAAACTCGACAGAAATAAGTTATATTTTTCGAGTTACAACTTACAACTTAATCTTTGTTTTGGCATGCCTTTTGACTACGTTTTCAAGGACCATTATACGGGATATTATGCCTAAAATGAGAAAAGAATTTAAACTATATATGTTCCAAATATTCAAGAAACAAATTTTAAATAATAAAATTGTTAATGTATGAAGACCTAATAATCATCGATCTTCACTAATTAAAAAGATAAACAAAACCCACGAAGTTTACCTATGATCACGCCACACACTATTACTTAGCAGCATAGAAGCATATTCTACTTGGTTTTAGCTTTCTCTTTTCTTAATTTTGCTTGATAATTAGCCGAAACGATAACAAGAATGTGCTTTGTAAAAACATCATAGGTCCAGCTGCATAATGGGTTTCACATGTCAGCTCATTTGGGAAAGTGTCGGGCTGCTGTAAGTCATGTAAAATTATTACATAAATACGTATATAAGATATATATATTCACATGAAATGAGTTTTATATGTAAGATATATACATTTACATGAAGTGAATCTCATTAGAATGAGACTCACTCTATATGAATATATGTATCTTACATATGTATGTATGTAAGAATTTCTTTGTAAGTCGAGCGCTTTATTTGCTCCAACAACAAGACTGTTAAAGATTTTTATTAAAATTAGTGTTTTGCATTTGTGCAATATACAAGATAAATTAAAAAATATTATAATAAATAAAGAAAAATATACTTAACAAATATATGACATTCGAAAAGTTTAGATGAATTTGTTTAAGTTATAATTAATAGAATCTATAGTGTAATTAACTCAAAACTATTTTTTTTTTTGTTAAGCGGTTCTTCCTATACTATAATAACTAGGTTATGTAATTTATCTTAATAAACATTTTTTATATGATCTCCTAATAAATAATTAGTTTATATAATTTGGATAATTTTAATTTGTTATTCTATAGTTTTTTATTTTCATTTTAATTTTAATTTTTTTATTTATTTGGATATTTTATTAACTTAATTTTAAGAGTATACCAAAAAAATTTACTATATTTTCTTAGTTTAAAAAAATAGTTAATAAATTCTTAGTTTCTTCATAATAAATTATATTTAATTAATTTTACTATATTTTCATACAAAATTTTGACTCTTGTGTTATGTACATATTGAAGTTTTCTAAATTATATAGAATAATTATATATGAATAAATATAGTAATTTAAAAATATAATTGATTAATTTAGGATATGACCGACATATATATATATAGCAGAAATGATATCGATACATATGAAAATTTTAGGATTTTAAGACCAATAAAAATAATTAATAATATGGTCAACTAAAGATATGTAATTTTTTTTAAAATTTTTTGAATATGAATTGATATGCAAAGGTATATATGTCTAGGCAAATAATATATGATTATAAATTTTTATATTTGTATGTGTGAGCAATAAATTTAATTTAGACTTGATGACACATGTACACCTTCCTTTTAAATTATAACGTGGGATGCCACGTGACAGTTATTTAGGATCATGTATTTGCCACATGACATATTTTTAAACATGTTATTCCATGTCAGAATGACACATGTCAAAATATGAAGACATGTATCTTTTGTTTATATATTATTATATATATAATATGTAGACCATCCAGGCCCAATAAACTTGAGTAAGCTCAGTTGACCTTACCCTAATTGATTAGCCTACATAGGCCCAATAAACTCAGTGATCCCAATCGACACCTGAGACTCCTATTTAAGCACACCTAGGACTTAGCAACAAAAGCTAGACGTGTTCACTTTTCTCTACCTATACCTTAATCACTATCTTGACTTTAAGATTGATTGGTCATAGTATCTTTGCTAGTATTCCACCTTGCCTCCAGCCAATGAATTGTCAGACAACCGACCTGAGGCTATCCGATAACCACCCCTCAAGCAGAGGATGGAACATCTGGCGTCGTCTGTGGAAATTCGGTAAAACGATTCTCATTCTCTCACGTTGTAACAAAGACGAATTTGAAAAATTCTTCACCTCTATAACTCGTCATCGGAAATCAATCTCTACACTATCATGAAAAGAAGCAGCCATGTCTTCATGATGATAAAGTCCTCATAAAAAATGATTGGCTAAAACTACTTAATCACCTATATGTTTAGGATTATAGTCATGGCTTTAGTGTGGTACGGGAAGAAATTAGGATATGAAGCTTGGAAGGGGCTTTCTAGGGGTTTGTTACCTCTATTTGGTGGAGCACTTTGTGCATGCACATGACATTTCTTTTATAACTCTAACTAAGTCAAGGTAACAAGTCTTTTCTTCTTTCTTACAAAACGACTTCTATTATGTTCTTTTTTTAAGATAAATCTTAGGTGACATATGATTAATAATTGAATCTCAAATGAATCTTCTTGTATAAAACATTGCAACACTTTTTATCTATTGAAGATTTTAGGCCATAATGACATTTTCTTGACATTGATGAACATGTATTTAAGAACATGCAAGTGGTTCTTCTTGTATAAAATTGTACAACACTTTTTATCTACCTAAGATTTTTGGCCAGAATGACTTTTTCTCGACATTGTTGAACATGTATTTAAGAACATGTCATTTGACATTTTATTTGTGGCAGCAATGATCACTAAACTCTATAACCAAACTATAATTTTCTACAATTTCTATATTTTGCAATGCATCCCCATCAATTTCACTTCTAGCCTTATGGGACCAATTCATTGGTACTTTTAACTAGGGCTTTGGCGCTTAAGAGTTCGGAGTTGTATTATTAATACTTATCTTGCAATTGTTTGTTTTAAGAATATTTTAAAACTCAGCATCAACTTTGCACTATTCCTTGTGGAAATAGTCTTATTACTGATGCTTTGAGAATTACATACATTACATCACAGAGTTTTGTTGCTATTCAAATTTTATAGTATAAAAAATGCATAATTAATGTCCTTGAAAGCATTTTGTTGTGTAGGGATAACCAAAACATTAAATACTATGTTATTTGTTTTTTGGGATTGAATTTTGACAATGTCAGGGCTTGGGTACAGGTTGCCAACTCATTCTCTAACCCAGCCAACATTTGCCTGTTTTGTTTTCCTATCACAGTATTAATTATAGAATTAATTTTTATAAATTTATGTAATTTCCACCTATTTTAAAATGCATAGTTAATTGTTGGTTACACATTCAAATATTAATTCATAAGATAAGATGTATACTGTAGCCAAGACTTTCATTTTTTAATGTCTTATTCTCCATTTAATTTTATCACATTGATAGCTGTTATTTTATATATTATTGTTTTTTATTATTAATTATGGAACATATATGGCATGATAGTAAATAACATTGATATGCATTATTGTCATTTCATGATATCATGAAATTAATTAGCTATTGATTGATTGTTTGTCATGTTACTGGTGAAACATTGATTCAATTTTAATTGACATTTTAACAATAATATTCATTGGTTCAATTTTTTTCTTTTTTCCTCAATTTTGGCCTTGATTAGTTGCTATCATGTGAAATAGCTATTTGTTTCTTTTTATTTATTTATTTTTATTTTTATTTATATAAGCATTTCATGTCCAAAAGTATATTTTTGTTGTAAAATAAATTAACCTATTAACATTCTTTATGTGTAATAACATGTCAGTAAAAATAGTTAAATTATATGTAGTGGTGTCAATAATAAGTTAAATAATTCAATTGAAATAATGGACATTAAGGAATTTGTTGCAATCTGTGAGTTGATAATTTTTAATAAATAATCATTGATATTATTTGCAATAAAATAGATAATTAAATAATTTAATTATTAATTAATAAATTATTGTAATTGAAGCCAAAAATAAAAGTTGAAGTTGTTATGTGTTTTTTACTATTTTACATAAAGGAAAATTTTGATTAATCACACTTATTTGCTAAAAAATTATAATAGAATAAAATAGAAAAATATCAAGATATTGATTATTATTAGCGAAGCTTGTTTTAAAATATAAAGACTATTATTATATAAATATCATGAATCTACACAATTATTATTATTATTATTGTTGTTTACCTAAATATTATTTGTATAACATTATCCAAATTCAAATAATAAAATATGATAACTCAAAAAGAGTCAAATTGATGGTACTTAAAAAATATATCTACATGTGGCTTGTTAAAACATATTCTTAAATATAAATTCACGTTAAATTTTCTTCAATCGTCTTGACCATTTACTCATTTATTTACATCTAATGCCCATGGCAAATAACATCTTCTTGATTAATATCATATTCTTAAAATTTATTGCCACAAAATATTTTTCCCATGTTCTTATTGACATTAACGTAGAGATTTGATTAAACTATTTGATCATTATAAATTATAGCTTAATGCATAATATGATCATTTTTTGTTCCTCATTAGGCTATTTGCTTGCTCAATGTTAAAAATCGTGCAATGTAATAGTCATAAATTTAATCAATTACTATTGTTTATATTATTTGAAGATGGTAATAGCCATGGATTTAATGAAAAAGATACATATAGACTAACCTATTTGGTGACTCATTTAATTATTGCATATGACCATCATTTTAATTGTCATTAGAATCATTGCTAGTCATAAATTGACATTTTTTCTTTGCAATTAACATGTGATTTCTTAGTTATTTAATTAAAATTTATAGTCATATTTAATTTAACTCATTTCCTTTATCATTAATTAATTCATTAAAAATTCATTTACTAGCCATGTAATTCATTTACTAGACATGAATATTTTTCCTTCTCAAGATAAAGCAAAGACTTCTTTGTAATACTGCGTCCACCATTTATGTGACTTTCCTAACCATATTTAATTAGCACTCTTTTCCTTTGCTATAATTTACATTCAATAGCTATAATTTGACAATCTCATCATACCTTAACACAACCAACCTTACCGAGGTATGAAAATTTAATTATGTTTATTTCAATTGCATATTATTATCAAAATTACTTACATGATAAGATCAAGATAACTAAATAAAAGCCCTAGCATTTCAACATCAGGCACACAAATCCTAGGCGAAAGCCCCGAAAACTCGGGATGATAAAAACCCTGGAAAAGTACAGGCGAAGGTCTTGAAAACTTAAGATGATAAAAACCTTAGAAAAGTACAGGCAAAGGCCTCGAAAACTCGGGATGATAAAAACTCTAGAAAATTCCAGGCAAAGGCCCCGAAAACTCAGGATGATAAAAGGCCCAAGTTAAAAAAATCTGAAGTCATGGTCAATCCATGATGTCCACCATTATGATCAGCCCAGTTTGGAAAAATATGAGGTCATGATCAATTCATGATACCCATCGTATGATTGGCCTAGCTTGGAAAATTCCAAGGTCATGGTGTAACACCCTAATACTAGCACTAAGGACATGCTTAAGATCATGTCTCAGTAGTTAGCATTAGTGATGTCACTTTAAAACTAATAACAAATTTAAGAAAATAAATATAACTTATATAAAAATATGAGCCTGTTGCAGGTATTATAATATACATATATCGAAAGAAGCATTATACAAATACATCAATATATGCCTCCATGGCAATACCTATACAAGTTCTATACAAAACTTTTCTAGTATCTTCAGCCACACATTTTCTTTGCAACTCTAATCTTCTCTATTGTTCACTAATGCTTCTGATGTACCAGGAAATAATACGGAAATACCAAAGGTGTCAGTAGTTTCTATGAAAATGTGACATCATAGTATTTCCAGCTGTTTTGGGAAAAAACACATTATTTATTTAAAACCTATGTATAAATATATTTGTATAAGTTAGAGAGGTGGCAAACTGTCAAATTTGGTCCTCTCTCTTCCTGAAACAGAGGTTCAATTTTTAACCTTTATAAAATCTATGTACAATCAAATAGATCATGTTACATGTATATAACTAAATCAAGTTCTTTATCAACTCAAATCATTTACATAACCAAACCAAATACCATATCTAATCATATAAAATATTCATCCTACTAATAATTCTTCACAATAACACATAAAGTAACAAATCAAATTAGTTATTGTATTGATCCACAACTAAACTTAGTTTGTATTTCATATATTTTTATATCTTATCATTCTCGTATTTATATAATTCTTTATGCTTCAAGTTTCATATTCTAATGTGACACTCTTCATATATCTTACTTCATAAATTACACACTTTGTCTATAATCATATTTCATTCCTTCCGGATACTTTCAAGTCAAGCTTCCACCTTGGTCCTTATAATTTCATTTTAAGAAAACAAGACAATTGCCCATACAATTGTCAGTTTATGCAATGCATGGTGATGTATGATTATGCCTAATGAATGTCCTAAAGTATGCTCATGCAATGATTTTTAAAAGATTTTATCTTTGTAAACACATGTTATTTGAATATTTCCAAGAAACCCTTTTGTTCCTTGTATTGTTCTGGGTAGGCAGGAAGCCTTTTTGCTCCTTGCACTACCAAACATTTAATACTTTGGCACTTGGAGCCCTTTTGTCCAAGCCGCTTGAAGCCCTTTTGTCCAAGCCATAATTTATAATACATGGAAGCTTCAAATAACAAGTTTGAAAACAAAACATGCAAGAGTACTAAAAATCTTTCCTTCTTTCATGTTACATAATCATGTTCTCTTTGCATAATAGGAAAGCACAACCTTTTTAATCAAGCTTTTCATTCGTACTTATACATTGTAGAGAGGGAGTGACTTACTCAACCTCCATCTACCCTTATTCTTTCATTATTATGCTTCTTAACATTATTCATATTCAAGCTCATTTCAAAGCATAACAACTGTTATAATTCAACTATAAAAAGATCAGTACCTTCACCACATTTTCCATCACCATTCAAGCCACAATATAAACATTTAATCATTATAAATGAGCTTAAAAGCAACAGGGCAGCAGCTGTTTTAGCAATTCAAATCACCATTTACATGTTAAAAACAGCCACATTATAGTTATATACAGGACAACATTCTGCGCATATTTTGTATCTTTACTTAAAGCTCTATTTTAAGCACAAAATGAATCATAATTTAGCTACCAACAAGGCAGCATTCTATCTTAACATTTCCAACCATTGTAAGTCATTATTTTACATGTCAAAAGTGACCAAACTTTTGTCCAAATCTGAACAGCAATCTGACTTAAATGTTAGTCATCATACAAGTTACAAATACATAGAAAATTCAACCACAAATAGGACAATATGCTGCCTTCATTTTCCATCACAATTAAAACACAAATTCAATCTAATAATCATCACAAATGCTGTCCCAAAACAGGGCATTCAACCGTGTTCAACATCCAAGCAAAGTTTGGTCATGAACTTCACTAAATCAATTACAAAAACAACACAACAACTACTAGGAAATGAAACACAATTTTAAAGATACAAATTCTATTGTGGCCGTGAGTCACTTAATTAAAAACCCAACCAATTTCTCAAATCTTTTGTTCAATAATTCATCAAGAAAATAACTTGATACAAGCAAGAATTAAAACCAACATGTAAAAGAGAAACCCACTCCATTTTTCCCTGGTCTGGCTGCAGCCTCCATGGGTAACAAAATCAGAATTTCCATCTTAAAAACAGCAAGAAATAAAGAATAAATGAAAAGCATAGACCCCTACCTCACTCCTAGCTTTAACTCCTTGAATTTCCTCCCTTTATCTTCACTTTCTTTTCCTCATTTTCTTCTTTCTTTGGTCGTCTTCCAGCTTGTTCTGGACCATGGACCGGGATCCTACTCAGAAGGGTCAACCCGGCACGCGCCCCATCTTACTCCTCCATCAACACCTCGGATAAGTGCTGTAAGACCTTGGAATGCCTAATTCATGAAGGATCAGGGAATCAACGGATCTTCGTAACTGCCAATACGAATCTCCTTGATTCTATAACCTCTCCTCTCAATAAATGACTATAACGTCCACATTATAATAATACCTGCATTAAATGCTGACTCCAATCATGCTCCATAAAGATCAATCTAAGTAAACCTAAACAAAAAAATGTTTGATTGAGTAACAGACACCTTAGCATACCAGCTGACTTGAGCGTCAGAGTCTTTTTTGCAAGTACAACCCCCGCCGGACCTTGACGGTGGAACGCAGCTACAGAAGGGAGGAAACCACCAAATCATACCTTCCACAGGTATCCTTCTGAATCTGTTCAGAACATTTGGCGCCGTCTGTGGGAATTCTGATAAATTATTATTCCCACTTCCATCATGGTGAGTACGAGGCAAAATCAGCGGAGAGGAACTGCTGCAAATGCTGCCCCTGCTCACGGACAGGGCTCAGTGGTTCAGTGCGACCCTCCTTCCTTCACACCACCAGAAACCTCCGTCGTAAGGAGCAGACCTGTTCTGGTAGAGATGCTAAACGGGGGACATGAAACTTCGGCATCAGCTGAAAGTCCAGTCCCTTCGCGAAGGGTCTCTGTCCGGGATAGACTTGTCTACTGACAACTGTCGAGATTACCAAATTTAAATCAATTTATAACCGATTTACCAAAACTACTTGTAGCATAAGGTAACACCGGGTCGAGCCCGTAAATCATTCTAATTATGAAATCAGATTAAGAGGTTAATAAATAGGGGGGAAAAGTTTTACAAAATTAAACAACAAAGAGCAATTAAAAAGAGTAAACAAGATTAGGAAAACAACCAATCCAAGAGAATTAACCAATCTTGATTTTAATCCATCCTTGATCTTTATAGATCTGTTCAACTATCAACCAAATCCTTGATCTTAGATCACATCAAGACGCCTCTCAATGATCCATGGATCTTCTACTAGAAATGCTTCTAGAATTTAATTAATTAAAGTTAGACAAATTAAGCATCCATCCAAAACCCAAATTAACTTAAAAACTAAGATCCAACCAAGCTAAACATTCATCAAACACCTTTGATGCATTATTTAACCTCTGAATTCATCTCTTGGCACATGATAATTACGCAATTAACATATGCAAATCCCAATCAAATTAAGCATTAAATCAAAATTTAAACAAGAGAAGAAGAGAAAGAGAAACTTGATTAATAGATGAATGTATAGCAATTAGAACAAGATCTCAAGATTAATCATCAAGCTTGTCAATCTCTTGGATTGATTAAAGAAGTTTAGCTCTCCATAGCCATCACCATTGGAGAACCTTCAAGAACCATACAAAAATGAAAATAACAAAGAGAGAGGAGGAGAAGAAGAGAATTCTCCAAAATGAAAACACTAAAACTACAAGAACTAACTACAAAATCACACCCTGCGTAGAAGCTCTCCCCTCTTTCTTTTACAAATCTGATTACTCTCCTCTTAATCATTCACAAAGAATCAAAAGTACTTCACCCACTCTTGTTAATTATTCATCCATTATCAAAGTATGTCTCCCACCTTCCATTGAATTATTTTTTCATTATGAAAGTGTGTCTCCCACCTTCCAATGATTCCTCCACTTTTTCCACGTTGCTATCTTTTCAATTTCTGTCATAATCTCAAATTCAAATCAAGTCCATCAGATAGCCTTTGAAGTAAGCTTTCCAAAGAGTACTCATATGCTTAATTTGGGCTTGAAATGAGTGAGATATGCCCAAAATAGTGAAGGTGTGTCCAGAATTTGTAACAGTACCGCTGGTCCAACTTCAAGGCTATATTTGACCATGTAAACATCCGAATCTTCCAATTTGACATTTCACAAAACTTGTAGATCTTTTTCTCATCTTTCCTAGCATATAAAGAACATCAAAATCAGAGATCTACAACTCAAGTTATGGTTAAAATACTGAACCACTGTCAATATGCATTAAAATCTGAAAATTTTGCTTTAAAGCTCAATTCAACCCAATGATCTAAATGAGTACTAAGATCACTTAATTACAATCTGGACATCATTAATAAGGTAATTGTGTGGATAATTAATATGTTAAAAATCATAATTATCAAATACCCCCACACTTACTCTTTTGCACGTCCTCGGGCAAAACAGAAAAAAAAACTGACTCAAAAGTTAAACATTCTAAAAGACTCAATTTCTAATAATATTTAAGAATGAAGAGCAATTAATAATTCAAGTAATCAAAACATTCATGAGGTAACACATCTTCACATCTCAAATCAACAAGCAAGGATACTTCAATTGAAAAGCATGAGTAAAGAATGATAGATCCTCATAATTCACTCTCAATCTCTCAAGTATTTAAAAGGTAGGTATTTCACTCAATTCAACCATGAAAATTGCACTACCATAAGCTTGCTTATCTTCTACTTCTCCACTACTCAAAACAAATGCATACACAAATCATGAGGACTTTATTCAAGGTTGTAGTGAGGTCAAGGTAACAGAAGAGGGTAAAATGGATATGAGAGGATAAATACCAAAGAGAATAAAAGCAAATGAGAGTTGAGTTCAAATAACAAGTATAAAAGTTCATCCTAACTCTAATGTATATTCCTTTACATATTCATTTCTCAATCCTTTTCTTTTTGAACATAACTATATACATACATTTTTCCTCTTTTTTTTTTTTTAGGAACTCTTTCCTTTTTCAACAACCATTTTGTACACACACCCCCACACTTATTCAAAAACTCATCCATTAACCAAGCTAATGTTCTTTTATTCCCTAAGGTAAAGTAAGAACACGATTTTTCATTTAAGGCACATAATGAGCTAGAAACAAGGAATGGTCAAATAAGCTCAAAGGGGTTAAGTAAAGGAAAATATACAAGGTTGGCAAGAATCAGAAAATTTTCAAGAAGTCAAAAGAGTGCTTGATATCATATTGAAAACAAGGTTGGCTATTTGGTTAAACTAGCTAAGAAAGAGGGCCTCAATCATGTTCATGCATGCAAGTGAAATGTAACCTCAAAAAGAATCAAAGCAAGTTCTAGAGTGATCATTAACATGAGTGAAAATCACACAAGAAAGAAGAGAATGGCATAAATGTTGAATCCATCCATTAGGCTCAAAATCTCACAAGGTATGCATCCATCAAACTCAATTCATCAATTCAATCATCCATAACCAAGCATATCAGTTCAAGAAGGAGAAACGTTATTCAATCATGCAATGAACCTTTTTTTTTTTGAAATTAAGAATTTTTTTTTGAAAATGCTAAAATCTCTCCCCACACTTAATATAAGCATTGTCCTCAATGTGAAAGAGATATAGAAAAGAGCAACACAACCGATAAGAAGTGAATCAACGCCAAGCGAGAAAAGAAGCACTGCTTGTCAGATCGCATCGGACCACGAAAAGAAATCAAATCATAAAACTTTAGTACTTTTACAATTTAATACTAATTATTTACTACCTAAAAACACTCCTTACTTTGTCATTAATTAAGATGCGTCTCAAGAGTAAATAATTTACTCTTTACTCTGCCATCCCTAACTACTAAATTGATGACAAATACAACAAACATATTAACAAACACAATTTTTTTTTTTTTTTTTCTTTTTTTTACAACAACCATCCTTCCCCCAACCAGATCACAACATTGTCCTCAATGTCAAAACATAGATAGGTAAAGGATAGAATATATTACATTCCGTTGCGCAATTCTTGAAAAGAAAAATCTCACACAAATTTAAAACAGAAAGAAAAAAATACGATAAATAAAACTAAAGATAAAGAAAAGTTATAGATGAAGTGATAAATCACACTCTTGCTCTTCTTGCGCTCCTTACTTGTTGCCTCTCTTGCTGTCTTTTCTGTGACCAATCTATCCGAGTCATTCTTGGATCAGGTTTATAAACAAAAACTTCTAATTTATCAATCAACTCATCAACAAGTGGAAGCAAAAATAAGGAGTTGTCTTGCCGAAAGTGTGATGAATTTACGTTCCACAAAGATAGTCAAGAAAATATAACAAAAGATCAAAGAAATTATTAACATTTGACAAACCTATGGGTTTATGGTGGATGTTCAGTTGAGCCCAAGAGATAATTTGAAAAATTTCTTCCAAAGTACCAAAACCACTTGGTAAGGCTATGAATGCATCAGAATTTGCAAGCATTGTCTTCATTCGTTCATCCATAGATGATACTTGAAGCTCTTCTCCAACTGTTTTTCCAATGATATTCTGTTGAGCTAAAGGTCTAGGAATGATACCTAAAACCTGACTGCCTTTTAAATGAGCAGCAAGTGATACAGCCTTCATTAACCCAATGCTGCCTCCCCCATATACTAAACGAATTTTCCTTGCAGCAAGTGTTCGACCAAGAGTGATTGCTGCGTCTACATACTCTAAACCCTTCCCATAAGTTGACCCATAAAATACACAGATATTTAAACACTCCATTTTATTCACTTTCCTTCAACTTAAAATCATTCAAATGGAGTGTGAGTGTAAAATACACAGATATTTTCATTTTGTATAGTTGTTGAAGGAAAGTGAAGGAAATATAGTGTTTAAATAGGGAAGAGAATAGAAAAAGTAATGATAGCACCTATATGGGTAGGTTGGCTGTTGTCAGAAAAGTTTGAATTTTTTTTTTGTTTTTTTTAGAAAAATGTACAAGATAATATATACATGTTGTTGTGATTGTGGCTCACATCTTCCTCTGGTTTCACGTCCAGAAACGGCTTAAACGCCTTCTATGAGTTGAGGATAAGCTTCCCATCCAATTTTCTTATAAATTGGCAAACAGGGTCTTTTTGAGTCAGATTCCCAAGACTATAACGCTTTTGTTCGTCTTTGAAGAGATTTCACAAACTAAGAAGTTCACGCTGCACAACTCCACAAGAATGCGTCTCAAGAGTCAATAAGATATTATCTAATGACTCCTTACTCAGTCCATTCTTAATGAAGAATATTTTTTCTTCTCTGTTTACGGAAACCATCCCCAAAGAGTGACATCGTGTGTTACAATTCCATCGTGCACACTTGTAACAAACTTTCATTCTTTTTGCTCTTCTCCTTTTTGAAAATGAACTTTTACCAAGACCAGGCATGTATGGGACAAATGAATCTGAAGATTCACCAGCTAAACGAACCTTTGCTTCGATTATCCAGCGTATATCTTCTGGGATGCCCTTATACATTAACAATCTCAGTCTTTCACACCTAACTTCATAGACTTTTGTTAGAGCATTTAGAGGGAGAGAAGGAAAATGTTTTCTTAGATTTGAGAGAATGACATCCATTTTGAAAGGAGAAGAAATCAGTTATTATGGGAAACTGAAAAACAAACCGACTTGAGAGTCACGGAGTACCGTTATCCGCCATTTAACCGGGAACACAAAGAACTGAAGAACTTGGTTTTCCAGGAATGGTTGAGTCTTTAGCCATTAACTTTAAGCGCATTACCATTCCTAGGATCCTCAATATCTACGGCCCCACGTGTTTGACAACCAAAGAACCGCGCCAACTAGATCTCAATTTTCCAAGGAGTAGGTGCAGATGATAATCTCAAAGCAGAACTTTTGTTGACCAATTTTCGCACTTTTGTAAAAGGTGTAACAGACCTTGCATAAAGTAGGCCAATAAAATCCATATTGCAAGATTTTCGCAGTTGTTGTCATTGAAGAAGAAAAATGACCTCCACGTGCGTTCGAGTGACAAAAGTCAATGACACTACTTACCTCATTGTCAGGTACAAATCTCCAAAAGATTTGATCAGGACAATAATTGAACAAATATGGGTCATCACAATTTTTTTTTTACCTTAATCAAAAACTTTTTTTTTGTTTCTTTTTTTGTGTTTTTTTTATTTTATTTTATTTTTAACAATTAAGGCGGCATCTTATCAAGTGGGGTAGATGACTTCTTGTAAGTGGACCTCCTCTAAAATATCCTCTTGAGCTCCCTCATAAAAAGGTTTGAGGTGATGTCCATTGACTGTGAAAGCTTTTGTAGTAGTCTCACTTGTAATCTGCACAGCACCATAAGGAAAAATCTTAGTAACAACAAATGGACCAAGCCACCTAGATCTGAGCTTTCCAGGCATGAGCTTGAGGCGGGAGTTATAGAGAAACTCCCACCGGGGTCCCATTGCTTGAAGTATAATGTCCGAGATCAAGTTAAGCTTGAAACATGACTGGAAACATGACTTGAAACAGGAGAGCTTTCATCGGGGTCCCATTGGCCTTCCTTAATTCCTTTGGCTTCAGCACTAGAATGCAATATGTATACTTGATCATCTTGATTTTCCTTGTTTATGTTGGACCATGGCTCAAAAATAAAATCCACCACAAGTAGTGACCGCCATCCTAAGTGCTCTTCTTCCTTTCTCGAAAATTCTTCAATGGCTTTCAACTCAAGGGTAGGTGGTTCTTTGCTGAAGGTATCAAGCTAGTTGAAGAAATTAATTCTGCTGATTTAATTGCAGCATCACCTGTAATATGTGTACCATCTTCCAAAACAACATGATCATAACTCTTAGAATAAGGAAATTTCGAATATGTAGCAGTATCTCCCACAACAAGAAAATTTTGAACATATAGCACACAACTTATCACTATCACAAGAAGCACACAAATCACCATACACAAAGTCATCAAAATTAGCAATCTCAGGAAACTCCTCACACAAGTCAGCATATGAATTATCAACCAAATTATCAATTAAATCAACATGAAAAATAGAATGTTCTTCATGGAGCTCTTTATCCTTCTCAGCCTCATGTATCTTTTTGGTCTCAATGGCTCTCGTGGAAAGGAAAGAGCCACCGCAGTATTCTTCGCCGCTCATGGGCAACAACCGATTTCTTCGACCCCTCGATTCTTGGGTTGGTTCATCGAAAATGTTTCTTCTACTGGTTGATGCTTGCTGGCTAGTTGAGGCTCAGATGATGCTTCTACAGATTTTTCAGACCTCAAGATAATGGCACTCACATTCCCATTTGGATTAGGAATTGTTTGGGAAGGGAGTTGGCTAGAACCTTGGGCACATTCGACTCAATGAGGAGGCCGTTGTCCAATCTGGGTTTCTAAATTCGTGTGATTGCCTCGTCCTCTCGTTGGAATTGAATATTGTTAGTGGCCATCCGCTTTACCAAATCTTCCAATGATGGCTCGGGTTTCATGGCTACTGGACTTGGTTGTTGCATAAGTTTCTTGGTATGGTGGTTTACTAAGAAAGACACCTGTTGTAGCAACAGATTGATATAGAAAAATAGAACTACCATCTTGAAGTGTATGACATGCATATGTGGGATGAGATGAACAAGAACAAATGGCACACACAGTTGCAGCTATTTGCACAGGTAATTGTTGTCTCACTACTAACTGTCTTACCAAAGAAGTCAATTCCTCAAGTTTGTACTCCATTATGCAAAGTCATATCAATCTCAGAATCAATATCAAGTAATTGCCTAGCAAAAGACCTAGTCATGCATTATCCAAAGCACATAAAACACAAAAATAACAAACAAGCAGAATACACTAGACAACACTAAAAATCTACCAAAATAAATATAATTCACCTATCTAAACATTTTTAAAAATGATGGGACTTGTACAGCATAAAAACTATACAAAAATGAAACTAAAAAATACAATAAAAATATTAAAAAATTAAAAAACTGGTCTAAACGATGAATTTTGGAAAAACCAGGGGTGACCTTACAGTTTACTGTAAGTCTTGTTTATTAGGCTGTTTTCCTTCAACTGACCAAGTTACAGCTCATTCTGGGCATATTTTCTGTCAGTACGAAATTCTGCAAAATGACCTGTAATCACCCATTTTCTCCTAAAAATCACCAAAACACAAAGAACACAAAGGTTAGTGAGGGATTAGTAGTTAAATATACTCTTAATAAGATTGAACAAAATTAGAATGATCCCCGGCAACGGCGCCAAAAATTTGACAACTGTCGAGATTACCAAATTTAAATCAATTTATAATCGATTTACCAAAACTACTTGTAGCATAAGGTAACACCGGTCGAGACGTAGATCATTCTAATTATGAAATCAGATTAAGAGGTTAATAAATAGGGGGGAAAAGTTTTACAAAATTAAACAACAAAGAGTAATTAAAAAGAGTAAACAAGATTAGGAAAACAACCAATCCAAGAGAATTAACCAATCTTGATTTTAATCCATCCTTGATCTTTATAGATCCGTTCAACTATCAACCAAATCCTTGATCTTAGATCACATCAAGACGCCTCTCAATGATCCATGGATCTTCTACTAGAAATGCTTCTAGAATTTAATTAATTAAGGTTAGACAAATTAAGCATCCATCCAAAACCCAAATTAACTTAAAAACCAAGATCCAACCAAGCTAAACATTCATCAAACACCTTTGATGCATTATTTAACCTCTGAATTCATCTCTTGGCACATGATAATTACGCAATTAACATATGCAAATCCCAATCAAATTAAGCATTAAATCAGAATTTAAACAAGAGAAGAAGAGAAAGAGAAACTTGATTAATAGATGAATGTATAGCAATTAGAACAAGATCTCAAGATTAATCATCAAGCTTGTCAATCTCTTGGATTGATTAAAGAAGTTTAGCTCTCCATAGCCATCACCATTGGAGAACCTTCAAGAACCATACAAAAATGAAAATAACAAAGAGAGAGGAGGAGAAGAAGAGAAGAAGAGAATTCTCCAAAATGAAAACACTAAAACTACAAGAACCAACTACAAAATCACACCCTGCGTAGAAGCTCTCCCCTCTTTCTTTTACAAATCTGATTACTCTCCTCTTAATCATTCACAAAGAATCAAAAGTAGTTCACCCACTCTTGTTAATTATTCATCCATTATCAAAGTATGTCTCCCACCTTCCATTGAATTATTTTCTTATTATGAAAGTGTGTCTCCCACCTTCCATTGATTCCTCCACTTTTTCCACGTTGCTATCTTTTCAATTTCTATCATAATCTCAAATTCAAATCAAGTCCATCAGATAGCCTTTGAAGTAAGCTTTCCAAAGAGTACTCATATGCTTAATTTGGGCTTGAAATGAGTGAGATATGCCCAAAATAGTGAAGGTGTGTCCAGAATTTGTAACAGTACCGCTGGTCCAACTTCAAAGCTATATTTGACCAGGTAAACATCCGAATATTCTAATTTGACATTTCACAAAACTTGTAGATCTGTTTCTCATCTTTCCTAGCATATAAAGAACATCAAAATCAGAGATCTACAACTCAAGTTATGGTTAAAATACTGAACCACTATCAATATGCATTAAAATCTGAAAATTTTGCTTTAAAGCTCAATTCAACCCAATGATCTAAATGAGTGCTAAGATCACTTAATTACAATCTGGACATCATTAATAAGGTAATTGTGTGGATAATTAATGTGTTAAAAATCATAATTATCATCTACCCCCCAACCGGAGAGAACAACGCAAATCAAGGTGCAAGGGTCCCAGCGCATGCCCGCTTGGGAATCCCCAACTTAGATGCTGACCATTCACATTATGAGGACAACTCGCAATTTGAAATGGCGAGAAATGAACTTCGAGAATTACTGCGCCAACAGACCGCACTGATTGACAACCAACGGCATCAGTTGGAGGAACAACGCCACCGTTTGGATAATTTAGAAAGGTTTGCACAGGCTGGCAATGAGGGAGGTGAACGAGTCGTTGTTCAAAGGGAAACCCAACATGTCGGTGCCGCGGTCATAGAGAACAGTGACCCGGTCCCCGACCGTCAGCAGCAATTCTCCGATGCCTTAATGGCATACAGGGTCTCGAGAAACTTCAAGCCCCCGAGCAATTTAGAGCCCTACGACGGGACCACGGATCCACAAGAGCACTTGGACGCTTATACCCAGTCCATGCAGCTCTACGGGTATACCCCAGAACTGTTATACCGTGCTTTCCCACTCTTCCTGAAGAAGGATGCTCTTCGTTGGTTCGTGACCTTGCGGACAAAAATTACAGGATGGGGAGACCTCACGCAACGGTTCTTGTTACATTATACCACTGCCAAAGAACGACCGAAGTCAATTGATTCTCTCTAGGGAATTCGCCAAAAGAGTGATGAATCCCTGCGCGAGTACATCAAGAGATTCAGTCATGCTTGTGTGGGTATTGAAAACCTCGATGATAAGATAGCCCTCCATTACGCCAGAAATGGACTACGAACTGATTCAGACTTCTTCCGGTCACTGGCAAAAAAGAAGCCGGCCAGTTTAGATGAGTTCCACTTACGGGCAGATAAGTACGTGGAACTGGAAGAGATTACCAGGGCAAAAGAAAGCCTAGAGAAGGGTGAGCCAGTTCAGAAAAAGAATCACAATTCCGGCCAACCCCGGGATCCCTCCAAGAGTGAGCGGTATAGGCCTAAATATTCTGAGTATACTCCTTTGAACACCCCTCGAGAAACAATCTTTAAGGAGGTCCTTCAAACCAAGTTCCAGGATATCAAAAGGCCACCACCTGTTAAAAAATAGTCCCAGAGGGATCATTCGAAGCATTGCAGGTGGCACAACAGTTATGGAAATGAGACCGAAGATTGTTATCAGCTCCGAGATGTTATCGAGTCCCTGATCAAAGAGGGACGTCTGCAGAAGTACATTAGTGGTTTTCGTGGCAATCAAGACCACGGAAGGAGAAGGAATCAGAGACGAAGCCGAAGTCCACGGCGGAGTCCTAATCAACATCGACAAAGAATCCGTAGCCCGGTCGGAAGAAACCGAAGTCCCATCAGAAGATCTCGAACCCTGACGCGCCTAGATGGGGAGAACAGACAAGGGCCAAACCGGGATGCCCAAGAAGGTGGATACCAGAAGGATAGATTAATCCACACCATCGCTGGAGGGTTCGCTGGGGGAGGAGTGTCAAGTAATTCCTGAAAAAAGACACTTTGGACAGCGGTTTTAAGCGTGTCGAGTTCTTCACTAAGACCACCCGCCCGAAATAGTGGAGCACCTCCCATCTCTTTTTCCGAGGATGACTACGGCGATATCATCCGGGATCACGACGACCCATTAGTGATCTCCGGAGTAATATCCAACGCTGAAGTCCGTCGAATTTTTGTGGACCAAGGAAGTTCAGCAGATATCATGTTTATGGACGCCTTCGAAAGGTTGGAATTCCCTTTATCTGAATTGACACCATATGAAGGTGAGCTCACTGGTTTCTCTGGGGAGAAGGTCACCCTAGTTGGGTACTTTGATACTTTCCTGACCTTGGATGACGATAGTGCGTATAGAACCGTGAAGGTGAGATTCTTGGTTGTGGATTGTCCCTCGGCTTACAACATCATTTTGGGGCGTCCTACGTTGAACAGCATGGCCGCTGTAATCTCCACCGCCCACTAAGCCATGAAATTCCTTAACCGGGATAATAAAGTGGTCACGGTCAAGGGCGATTAGATTGCAGCCCGCAAATGCTACAACAAAAGTCTGAAAATCAGTAGGGCATCCAAGAACAAGAAGGCACGCACACCCATTCTAACCCACCAAGTAAATGTTTTGATGACCGAACTGGATGCACGAGAAGAAATTTGAGGTACTAGACCCCAGCCCGACGGAGACTTGATCCCGTTGTAACTTGGTGATGAACTTAGCCACACAACCAAAATTGGGGCGAACCTCGACGAGCAGGAGAAAGTTCAATTGGTAAAACTCTTGCAAGAAAATAAAGATCTTTTTGCCTGGACGTCTGCTGATATGCCTGGAATTGACCCCGCTTTCATCTGTCATCGTTTATCTATTAAACGAGATGCAAAACCGGTCTCTCAAAAGAAGAGGAAGGTTGGCCCAGAAAGGCAGTAAGTCATTAAAGGACAATTAAAAGAGCTCCTGAATGCCGGATTCATCAGGGAGATCGCATATACCACCTGGCTGTCCAACGTTGTCTTGGTTAAGAAATCCAACGGCAAGTGGAGGATGTGTGTGGACTACACCGACCTGAACAAGGCGTGCCCTAAGGATCTATACCCCTTCCCTAATATGGACAAGCTGGTTGATAGTTCCTCCGGTTTCCAACTACTGTCTTTCATGGACGCATACTCCGGGTACAATCAGATTCCGATGTACCCCGGGGATGAGGATAAAATCGCGTTCATCACCGAAAAGACAAGTTACTGCTACAAAGTAATGCCTTTTGGGTTGAAGAATGCCGGAGCTACATATCAGAGAATGATGAACAGGGTCTTTGAGAATCAGATAGGGAGAATGCTAGAAGTCTACATCGACGATATGATAGTCAAGACCTTGGTGTCAGGATCCCATACCTCGGATTTAGAATAAGTGTTCGAACAGTTTAGGAAGCACAATATGAGGCTTAACCCGGAGAAGTGTGCATTCGGGGTTCAGGCTGGAAAGTTTCTTGGTTTCATGTTGACACACCGGGGAATTGAGGCAAACTCCGACAAGTGTAAGGCCGTGCTTGACATGCACAGCCCCCGGAATGTGAAAGAAGTACAGCAGCTAAATGGACGGATCGCGGCTCTTACGCGTTTCTTGGTTGGAGCCGCTCACAAATTCCTCCCACTTTTCAAATTATTGAAAAAGGGGGACCGGGTTTGAATGGACTCAGGAGTGCGAGAACGCGTTCGTCTCCTTGAAGAATATCTTTTCATCCCCCTCAATTCTCACAAGACCTGAGCCAGGAGAAACGCTGTACATATATCTCTCCATTCATGAGGAAGCCGTTAGTGCAGTGCTCGTCAGAGAATCCGACGGTGTCTAGAAGCCGGTCTATTTTGTGAGCAAAGTATTGCAAGGCCCCGAGCTCCGGTATCAGAAGATTGAGAAGGTCACATTCGCACTCATCGTTGCGGCCAGAAGGCTGAGACAGTACTTCCAATGCCACCCGGTGGTGGTAAGAACAGACCAGCCTATCCGACAGATATTGCATAAACCGGACTTGGCAGGAAAGATGATTGCATGGTCCATTGAGCTTTCTGAGTTTGGAATCACCTACGAACCCAGAGTAGCAATCAAGGCGCAAGCACTTTCGGATTTTCTAGCAGAATTAACCTCGGAAACAAATAAAGCCGAAGAAAAATAATGGACCGTGTTTGTTGATGGGTCCTCAAACCCAAAAGGAAGTGGCGCCGGGGTGATAATTGAAAGTTCCGACAGGGTCACCATTGAAAATTCCCTTAGGTTTGAGTTTCCCACCTCGAACAATCAAGCCGAATATGAAGCATGCATTGCCGGACTAACGATGGCTAGGGACTTGGGAGCCACCAAACTTAAACTATGCAGTGACTCCCAACTCGTAACTTCACAGATCCGAGGTGATTATCAAGCAAAAGAGCCACTTTTACAGAGGTATTTGCTGAGAGTAAAGCAGTTTCTCTCAAGTTTTCAGTCGGTACAACTAGAACACATCCCGAGAGAGCAGAATTCAAGGGCCGATCTCTTGTCCAAATTGGCTAGTACTAAAAGCCCGGGCAATAACCGCTCTGTGATCCAGGAAGTCATCCAACAGCAATCAATCGCTGACATGGCAGTATTCCAGGTTGACGGGGAGGAACACGTTTGGACTACGCCGTCAGTGGAGTACTTATAGTCCGGCAGCCTCCCTGATGACCCAAAGGAAGCATCTAGGCTAAAAAGAACCGCGGTCAAGTACACTATCTATAATGGGCAGCTTTACCGACATGGATTTTCCTTACCCCTCCTTAAGTGCCTTACGCCGAAAGAAGCCAAATATGTTTTGGCCGAAGTCCATGAAGGGAGTTGTGGACACCATCTGGGAGGGAAAGCCTTAGCTTTAAAGGCTCTCAGGGTAGGTTACTACTGGCCGACGATGGAAGCAGATGCTCTTGCACATGTTCATGTGACAAGTGCCAGCGGCATTCGGATCACTATCACACCCCACCTGAAGAACTATCCACAATGTCCATACCTTGGCCCTTTTATCAGTGGGGAATGGACATCCTGAGTCTGTTCCCTCAGGCTCCTGGGCAGTTAAAATTCTTGATTGTTGCGGTGGATTACTTTACCAACTGGATTAAAGCTGAGCCCATAGTCACCATTACCTCGACTTGTGTTCAGAAATTTACTTAGCGTCACATTATTACCAGATTCGGTGTTCCGGAGTCAATTGTTACGGATAATGGGACGCAATTTAAAGACAAGGGGTTCGAAGAACTACTTTCTGGGCTGAAAATAAAACATCATTGTAGCGCAGTAGAGAATCCCAGGACAAACGGGCAGGCCGAAGCCACAAACCGGATCATAGTTCGAGGATTGAAGAGAAGGTTAGATGAAGCAAAAGGAAAATGGGCCGAGCAGTTGGACCACGTCCTTTGGGCCTACCGAATTACTCCTCACTCCTCCACGGGCGAAACTCCTTTCAAACTCACATTCGGATGTGAGGCTATGATCCTGGTGGAGATTGGAGAACTAAGCTGGCGTTCTCAGAACTTCTCGCAGGATGATAACCCCGGTTTAATCAGGGAAGACTTGGACATGTTGGAGGAAAGGAGACGCATTGCCCACATACGAGACGCCGCGATCAAGCAGAGGACAACATCCCGGTACAACCTGAAGGTCATTCCGTGAAGATTCCAGCCGGGCGACTTGGTACTCCGTAGAGTCGATGTCGGTGGAAGGAATGCCTCCCAAGGAAAACTAGCCCCTAACTGGGAGGGTCCCTACCGCGTAGTAATCAACACCGGCTAAAGAGCTTATACCCTAGAGACTTTGACAGGGAGGCCGGTTAAAAATTTTTGGAACGCAGACAAACTTAGAAAATACTACAGCTAAGTGCCTTGTCAGGTCTAGTCTCCTAGTTAAATTTTGTTTGATCTGCCCAGAATTGTTATGAAATGCACATTATGATATTTAATAAAGTAAGTGTTTTTTCTTCTATTGTGTCGTTTATTCAACTCAGTTTTTAAGTTTTCAATTACTTCATAGTACCAACCGATATATGTTACATAGTCCGTGCAATAGAAAAATCTTATATTGAAAAAATTCTAGCACCAAACTAAAAGCACGAAATGACCTCGGGAAGGACTAGTCTTAAAAAAAAAAAAACATTGTCATACGGTATCCTTAAAGGACCCCGAGCATTGTTTCTTACCTTCGGCACGGGTCTTAAATACCGGATTCTTTTGGACATCGGATCCTAAGCCAAGGTTTAAAGCAGTTATATAAAGAATAAAGAATATGACATCTCGGTCAGCAAGCATAACGATAATTGATAATGCCCAAAGTCTGGGTTGATGTTTACAAAAATCGGGGTACAGACAAACCAAGACCTCGCGCAGGAGGTTCAAAAAAAAAATCCTAGTTTGCAGCTGAGCCCGGTCCACCGATGTTAGAATCTTCGGCCAAGTCTGAAGAAGCCACACAAGGAACTACAAGAGATCCCCCCCGAACCACCTTTCCGGAGTCAAGTCCATCCAAAACCAATGCAACCCCGGGGTTAAAGTGTTGCACTTGGCTGACAGCTGATAATCACATATTTTATTCATTAAGAAACCCTTATGTTTACTCATTTACACTCTCCATATTCTTAATTGATTGAGTTTGGTATGATTTTGTGAGTTTGAGCTCAAATTGGTCCTAATTGAATATTTTTAGCATTATTAAGATTTGACACTATTTCTATATTTTGGCCATAACTTGAGTCCCTGATATCTGATAATCATGAATTTTAGCTTGTAGGAAAGCTAAGAGGAAGCTCTACAACTTTGATGAAGAGCTCGAAGTCCTAAACAGATGTCTAAGGGACCTAAGTTTACATGGAAGTCAGAATACGGGTTCTGTCACTAGAATCCGAACGGTGTGCACTCATAAAATCATATATCAAGCTATAATAATGGAGATAGGCAGAAAATTTGGATAGTTGATAGTTAAGATCCAAATAAACAACTTTCATGAAGAACACTTTTTGAAAAAATGAAGTCTAATGGGTCAGTTTGAGCTTGCAAGTTGGAACAGAGGTGCTAAAGTTGGGTTTGAGTAACCTGCGGTATTTGGGTCATATCTTGGGTTGTAAGAAGCCAAATTGGACGATCCATATATGCATGTTATAGCCAAGACAAAGATCTACAACTTTCATGAAGAGTACTTTTCATGGGTCTATAGTATAGTTAGTCGTTTTTGACTTCCAAGTCAGACAAGAAATTTTCGTCCTCACCAACCCTCTCAACTACTTCACTCACCAACCCTCTCAACTACTCTACTCACCAACCCACTCCTCTTTGTCATTTTGTTACCCCTAGACTTCTATAAAAGGCACCATTGGTTATCATGAAAGAACAATTTGTATTCTCCTTCATTTCTCTCATAGTTTCTTCTTGTTTCTTCATAGTTTCTCATAGATTTTGTATATTTTGATGCTCCCCTTCGTGGTAATGGAGGGTTAAGCTACTTTCGGTCAATTTAGAACTCTTGAAGAGATTGTGGTTTGGATTCTTGAGACCTTGGTTATATATTGTATTTGATTTGTAATTGAATTTCTCTTTTCTTCTTCTTCTTTTTTCTTCTTGATCTTGAATGCATGAATGGTGATTCTATTTATGTTGATCTGATTTGATCTTGGTTTAAGATTGAGATTTGTGATGAAACTTAGAACCTGATTGATCTAAACTAATCACATAAATGAAGATTGAGATTTGTGATGAAACTTAAAAGCTGATTGATCTAAATTAATCACGTAATTGAAAAGGTTAGGTTCTTGATTTGTGCCTAAGTTAATTGAATTTGGTACTTGAAATTAACATAGATCTTCATGAATGGTGTGATTGCGGATTGTGTTTATCACTTGTTAATTGAATTCTAGACGATCGTCTAGTATGAATTCTGGATTTGATGCAGAGATCTCGGTTAGATCCAAATTAACAATTCAATTGCGCTTCAAGTGTTCTATGAAGGATCTTTGATTGAATCCACCCAATCTTGGATAGGTTGCTAAATTGACTGCTCTTTAATTGTTATTTCTTCCTTTAATTTTGTTAAGTGCGATCTTAAATTATCAAACCCCCATTTGCTAACTTTCACTTGATTTGATTAAATTGCATCTACAATCCTTGTGGAGATGATCCGGTGTTGTCACTATGCTACAAGCTTAGGTAATAACTTCGGTTATAGTTTTGACTAAGTTCGGCGCTCGTCAAAATTTTGGCACCGTTGCCAGGGATTAGTAAATGTAATCTTTTTATTTTAAGTGTTTTTACTAACTTTTGCTTTTTATTAACTTTTCTAACATTTTTATCCATTGTCTAGTATATTTTGCTTATTTATTTATTTTTGTGTGATGCATGAGACATCCCTTAGAGGAGCATTCTTCTGTTTTCCATGTTGATGTGATTGATATGCTAGTTGACGATGCTTATGCTGATATTTATGCTGAATTTCCTGATATTACTGATTTTTTGGATTCTGTCACTTGTGATATATGTGTTAGCTGTGATACTGAATCATGTGTTGTATGTGCTGAGATTTATACAGTTATGAGTGATGATGCATGTGCTTATTTGACTGATGCAGTATATGAAAATATGAGTTAAAATTATGTCGAATTTAATGCTGCTGAGTTGCTTATTTCAAATAGCTTGCTGCCTTCTGTTATGCATCCCCCATCCTTAGAGTTAAAGACTTTGCCAGACCACCTTAAATATGCATATTTGGAAGATGGTGAGAAGCTGCCAGTGATTGTCGCTAAGAATCTACAACCTGAACAAGAAGAAAAATTGCTGCAGGTTTTGAGGCAGCATAAGCAAGCCATCGGATGGACACTTGCAGACATTCCTGGTATTAGTCCCTCCACATGTATGCATAGGATTTTATTGGAGGAAGGTACCAAGCCAGTGAGGCAACCCCAAAGGAGACTAAATCCCCTGATTCTGGATGTGGTGAAGAAGGAAGTGACCAAGTCGGCAATAAGCTGGCATTATTTATCCCATATCCGACAGTAAATGGGTGAGCCCAGTGCAAGTGGTTCCAAAGAAATCTGGAGTCACAGTAATTGCAAATCAGAATAATGAGCTCCTACCCACAAGAATCCAGAACAGTTGGCGGGTGTGCATTGATTATAGGCGGCTTAACCAGGCCACTAGGAAAGATCATTTTCCATTGCCTTTCATTGATCAGATGTTGGAGAGACTGGCTGGCAAGTCGCATTACTGTTTCTTGGATGGATATTCGGGCTATTTTCAGATTCATATAGCCCCAGAAGACCAAGAGAAGACCACTTTCACCTGTCCATTTAGAACATTTGCATACAGGAGAATGCCCTTTGGTCTGTGCAACGCTCCGGGAACCTTTCAAAGGTGTATGGTCAGTATCTTCTCTGAATTTTTAGAGAGTTGCATGGATGTGTTTATGGATGATTTTACTGTCTATAGCTCTTCCTTTGATGCATGTTTGGATAGTTTGGATCGGGTTTTGCATAAGTGCATTGAAACTAACCTTGTCCTGAATTTTGAAAAATGTCATTTCATGGTAGAACAGGGTATAGTTTTAGGGCATATAGTATCTAGCAAGGGTGTTGAGGTAGATCCTGTAAAAATAGATGTCATTTCATGCCTATCTTACCCCACATGCGTGTGGGAGATTCGTTCTTTCCTTGGTCATGCAGGTTTCTATCGGCGGTTCATAAAGGATTTTAGCAAAATTACCCTTCCACTGTCCAACTTGTTGCAAAAGGATGTAGAGTTTCACTTTGACCAGAGATGTAAGGATGCCTTCAATCACTTGAAGCAAGCATTGACCAGTACACCTATCATCCAGCCACCAGATTGGACACTCCCATTTGAACTCATGTGTGATGCATCTAATTATGCATTGGGAGCTGTCCTTGCACAGAGAGTCGGCAAAGTACCTCATGTCATTTCCTATGCTTCGAGGACTTTAGATGCTGCACAAGCCAACTACACTACAATCGAAAAGGAACTTTTAGAAATTGTTTTTGCTTTAGATAAATTTCGATCATATTTGCTTGGTTCTAGAGTGGTTGTATTCTCAGATCATGCAGCTTTGAAGTTTCTCCTGAAAAAACCCGATGCAAAGCCTAGGTTGATTAGGTGGATGTTGCTCTTACAGGAGTTTGATATTGATATCAGAGATAAGAGTGGAGCAGAGAACCTGGTGGCAGATCACTTGAGTCGGATTGAGAGAAAGACAGATTCTTCTCCTATCCATGATGTCTTCCCTGATGAGCAGCTTTTCAAGCTGCAAGGTAACACTCTTTGGTTTGCTGATTTGATAAATTTCTTAGTTGCTGGTGTTTTTTCTGCACATTTTATTAGGGCTCAGATTGATAAATTGAAGAGTGAGTCAAAATATTATGTATGGGATGACCCTTATCTGTGAAAATTTTGTAGTGACCAAGTCATTAGGAGATGTGTGCCTGATAATGAATTCCATTCTATTCTTAGCTTTTGTCATACACTTGCATGTGGCGGTCATTTTGGTCCCCAAAGGACTGCTAGGAAAGTTTTGGAATCTGGATTATATTGGCCCACTCTATTTCATGATGCATATGTATTTTGTAAATCTTGTGATTAATTCCAAAGAATAGGAAACACTTCTCGAAGGAATGAGATGCCCCAGAAATCCTTATTGTTCTGTGAGATTTTTGATGTATGGGGTATTGATTTTATGGGACCCTTTCCTGTTTCTTTTGGTTTTGTTTATATTTTGCTAGCTGTTGATTATGTATCCAAGTGGGTGGAGGCGAAAGCTACTCGGATTGATGATTCGAAAGTTGTTGTGGATTTTGTTAGATCACAGATTTTCTGCAGGTTTGGAGTTCCGAAGGCCATCATCAGTGATCAGTGTTCACATTTTTGTAATCGAAGCATGGAAGCTTTAATGAAAAAGTATGGGGTCTTACACAGAGTTTCTACACCTTACCATCCCCAAACTAATGGGCAAGCCGAGATTTCCAACAGGGAGATCAAGCAGATACTCCAGAAGACAGTTCAACCTAACAGAAAGGATTGGAGCAAGAGGCTTGAGGATGCTTTATGGGCTTACCGGACTGCTTATAAGACACCAATCGGGATGTCTCCGTATCGGATTGTTTTTGGAAAAGCCTGCCACCTGCCGGTGGAAATTGAGCATCGTGCATTCTGGGCGGTGAAAAGGTGCAACTTGGACCTAGATCAAGCAGGTATGGAGAGGAAGCTGCAGCTGCAGCAATTGGAGGAGATCCGCTTGGAGGCTTATGAAAGTTCCAAACTTTATAAGGAGAAGACCAAAGCCTTCCATGATAAGTTGATTATGAGGAAAACATTCGAGATTGGTCAAAAAGTTCTCCTCTATAACTCCCGCCTCCGACTCATGCCTGGCAAATTAAGGTCTAGATGGGATGGACCATTTATTGTTACTAAGGTTTTTCCTTCTGGTGCTGTTCAGATTAAAAGTGAGGTCACTGCCAAAGCTTTCATCGTAAATGAACACCGCCTCAAACAGTATCATGAACTTCCAGAAAATGCAAAAGTGGAGGTGATGAACCTTCTCCATCCGCATTATGAATAAATAAATAAAGAGGGAAAAGAAAAAAAAAAGAAAAAAAAATAGCTGTGTGCCTGACAATGAGGTAGGTAGTGCCATTAAATTTTGTCACTCGGAAGCATGTGGAGGTCATTTTTTCTTCAGCGACAACAACTGCGAAAATCTTGCAGTATGGATTTTATTGGCCTACTTTATTCAAGGTCTGTTACACTTTTTGCAAAAGCTGCGGAAATTGGTCAAAAAAGTTCTGCTTTGAGATTATCATCTGCACCTACTCCTTGGAAAATTGAGATCTAGGTAGCGCGGTTCTTTTGTTGTCAAACATGTGTATCCTCTGGGGCCGTAGATATTGAGGATCCTAGGAATGGTAATGCGCTTAAAGTTAATGGACAAAGATTCAACCATTCCTGGAAAACCAAGTTCTTGAGTTCTTTCATTCTAGGTTAAGTGGCGAATACGGTGACTCCGTGACTCTCAAGTCGGTTTATTTTTCAGTTTTCCAAAATAACTGAACCCTTCTTCTCCTTCAAAATGGATGTCATTCTTTCAAACCTGAGCAAACATTTTCCTTCTCTTCCTCAAAATGCTCTGAGAAAAATCTACAAAGTTCGATGTGAAAGATTGAGACTGTTAATGCTCAAAGGTATGCCAGAAGATGTACGCTGGATAATTGAAGCAAAGGTCCGATTAATAGGTGAGTCTTCAATTTCATTTGACTCATATATGCCCGGTCTTGGAAAAAGTTCATATTCTAAAAGGAGAAGAGCAAAAAGGTTACAAGTCTGTCACAAATGTGGATGATGGAACTGTAACAAGCGATGTCATACTCTGGGGATGGTTTCCGCAAATAGAGAAGATAAAATTTTCTTCATTAAGAATGGACTGAGTAAGGAGTCATTAGATGATATCTTATTGACTCTTGAGACGCATTCTTGTGGATTGGTGCATCGTGAAATTCTTAAATTGTGGAATCTCTTCAAGGATGAAGAAAAACGCTACGATCTTGGGAATCGACTCTAAAAGACCTGTTTGCCAATTTATAAGAAAATTGGATGGGAAGCTTGTCCTCGACTCATAGAAGACGTTTAAGTCATTATGGACGTTAAACCAGAGGGCGATGTGAGCCATATCCACAAACAATCAGACGTACGTATCATCCTCTTCTTCTTCTTCATGTCATCTTTCAAACAAAAAAAAAAAAAAAAAAAAAAAAAAAAAAAAAGAAAGAAAGAAAAGATTCTGTGTTTCTTAAATTCAACCTTTTCTGACAACCGTCAACCTACCCTTATAGGTGCAATTATTCCCCTTTCCATTCTTTTTCTTATTTAAACACTCCATTTTCTCCATTTTCCTTCAACTCAGAAAACACTCAAAGAGAGGAAGAGTATAGAATGGGGCCTTCTATTCGTAACCTCAAAAATGTCTATTTTTTGTGGGTCGAGTTATGGGAAGGGATTAGAGTTTGTAAACGCAGCCTAGCACTCTTGGTCGATCACTTACGCGAGGAATATTCATCTTATATATGGGGGAGGTTGTCGTGGGTTAATAGGGGGGTATCACTTTGTATCACTTTCTGCTTTTATAGGAGGCAGTCAGGTTTTAGGTGTTATTCCTAAACCTTTAGCTGAAAATAACATCACTGGAAAGACAGTTGGAGAAGAAATTCAGGTAACATCTATGCATGGACGAATGAAAACAATGGTTGACAATTCTGATGCATTTCTTTTCTTACCAGGTGGTTTTGGTACTTTGGAAGAAATTTTTCAAATTGTCTCTTGAACTGAACTGAACATCCACCATAAACCCATTGGTTTGTTGAATGTTAATAATTTCTTTGATCTTTTGTTATCTTTTCTTGACAAAGCTGTGGAACAGAAATTTATCACTCCTTCGACAAGACAACTTCTTATCTCTGCCTCCACTATTGATGAGCTCATTGCTAAATTAGAAGCTTTTGAGTATGTACCTGATAAGGTATTGACTCAGATAGATTGGTCAACAGGAAGCAGCGAAGGAAGTAACAAGAAAAGAAAGCCAGATCTGGAACTTCATCTTTAATGGGTTTGATTTTATTGTATTTTGTTTCTGTTTAAATTTGTGTCAGCTTTCTCCAACAGGTAATATCTTCTATCCTTTACTCATCTATATTTTAACATTGAGGACAATGTTGTGATCTAGTTGGGGGGGAAGGATAGTTGACCCAAAAAAAATAATTTGTTGTTGTTTTGTTTAGAAAGCATGATATGATTGACATGAACTTATTAAACCAATTAGTGATAGCAGAGTAAGGAGTAATTTTACTCTTGAGACGCATCTTAATTGGTGGCAAAGTAAGGAGTTTGTTTTTTAGGTAGTAATTAATTAGTATTTAATTGTGGAAGTACTAAAGTTTTATTATTTGATTTCTTTTCGTGGATCGATGCTAAGACCGACAAAGTGTGCTTCTTTTCTGCTTGGCGTTGATTCACTTCTTATCAGGTTATGTTGCTCTTTTCTATATCTCTCTTTCACATTGAGGGCAATGTTATATTAAGTGTGGGGGAGAGATTTTAGTATTTTTTTTTATTTTTGTTTTAAAAAAAAGTTCATTGCATGATTGAATAACTTTTCTCCCTTCTTGAACTAATATGCTTAGTGATGGATGCATACCTTGTGAGATTTTGAGCCTAATGGATGGATTCAACATTTATGTCATTCTCTTCTTTCTTGTGTGATTTTCACTCATGTTAATGGTCACTCTAGAACTTGCTTTGATTCTTTTTGAGGCTACATTTCATTTGCATGCATGAACATGATTGAGGCCCTCTTTCTTAATTAGCTAGTTTAACCAAATAGCCAACCTTGTTTTCAATATGATATCAAGCACTCTTTTGACTTCTTGAAAATTCTCTGATTCCTACCAACTTTGTATATTTTCCTTTACTTAACTCCTTTGAGCTTATTTGACCATTCCTTGTTTCTAGCCCATTATGTGCCTTAAATGAAAAATTGTGTTCTTACTTTACCTTAGGGAATAAAAGAACATTAGCTTGGTTAATGAATGAGTTTTTTTTTTTGAACAAGTGTGGGGGTGTGTGTACAAAATGGTTGTTGAAAAAGAAAAGAGTGCCAAAAAAAAATGTATGTATATAGTTATGTTCATATATATATATATATATATATATATATATATAAAAAAAAAAAAAAAAAAAAAAAAAAAAAAGGATTGGGAAATGAATATGTAAAGGGATATACATTAGAGTTGGGATGAACTTTTATACTTGATATTTGAACTCAGCTCTCATTTGCTTTTATTCCCTTTGGTATTTATATTCTCATATCCATTTTATCATCTTCTGTTACTTTGACCTCACTACAACCTTGAATAAAGTCCTCATGATTTGTGTGTGCATGTGTTTTGAGTAGTGGAGAAGTAGAAGATAAGCAAGTTTATGGTAGTGCAATTTTCATGGGTTGAATTGAGTGAAATACCTACTTTTTAAACACTTGAGAGAGATTGAGAGAGAATCTTGTCAAGATCTATCATTCTCGATTCATGTTGAAGATACCTTGCTTGTTGGTTTGAGATGTGGAGAATTGTTAACTCATGAATGTTTTGATCCCTTGAACCTTTGGTTGTTCTTCTTGATTGTAAAATTTTGGGCTCTTGAATGTCGTTGGAATTTAAATTTTTGTTAATCTCTTATGTCCTTGTTTTGGTCTTGAGTTTTGTCCAGAAGTGCAAAAAGTTAAGTGTGGGAGAATTTTATAATCACATATTTTATTCATTAAGAAACCCTTATGTTTAGTCATTTACACTCTCCATATTCTTAATTGATTGAGTTTGGTATGATTTTGTGAGTTTGAGCTCAAATTGGTCCTAATTGAATATTTTCAGCATTATTGAGATTTGACACTGTTTCTGTATTTTGGCCATAACTTGAGTTCCTGATATCTGATAATCATGAATTTTACCTTGTAGGAAAGATAAGAGGAAGCTCTACAACTTTGATGAAGAGCTCGAAGTCCTAAACAGATGTTTAAGGGACCTAAGTTTACATGGAAGTCAGAATACGGGTTCTATCACTAGAATCCGAACGGTGTGCACTCATAAAATCATATCTCAAGCTGTAATAATGGAGATGGGCTGAAATTTTGATAGTTGATAGTTAAGATCCAGATAAACAACTTTCATGAAGAACACTTTTTGAAAAAATGAAGTCTAATGGGTCAGTTTGAGCTTGCAAGTCGGAACAGAGGTGCTGAAGTTGGGTTTGAGTAACCTGCGGTATTTGGGTCATATCTTGGGCTGTAGGAAGCCAAATTAGACGATCCAGATATGCATGTTATAGCCAAGACAAAGATCTACAACTTTCATGAAGAGTACTTTTCATGGGTTTGTAGTATAGTTAGTCGTTTTTGGCTTCCAAGTCAGACAAGAAATTTTCGTCCTCACCAACCCTCTCAACTACTTCACTCACCAACCCTCTCAACTACTCTACTCACCAACCCACTTAACCACCCCACTCATCCACCTACTCCCCTTTGTCATTTTGTTACCCCTAGACTTTTATAAAAGGCACTATTGGTTATCATGAAAGAACAAGTTGTATTCTCCTTCATTTCTCTCATAGTTTCTTCTTGTTTCTTCATAGTTTCTCATAGATTTTGTATATTTTGATGCTCCCCTTCGTGGTAATGGAGGGCTAAGCTACTTTCGGTCAATTTAGAACTCTTGAAGAGATTGTGGTTTGGATTCTTGAGACCTTGGTTATGTATTGTATTTGATTTGTAATTGAATTTTTTTCTTCTTCTTTTTCTTCTTGATCTTGAATGCATGAATGGTGATTCTATTTATGTTGATCTGATTTGATCTTAGTTTAATATTGAGATTTGTGATGAAACTTAGAACTGATTGATCTAAACTAATCACATAAATGAAGATTGAGATTTATGATGAAACTTAGAACTGATTGATCTAAATTAATCACAGAATTGAAAAGGTTAGGTTACTGATTTGTGCCTAAGTTAATTGAATTCGGTACTTGAAATTAACATAGATCTTCATGAATGGTGTGATTGCGGATTGTGTTTATCACTTGTTAATTGAATTCTAAATGATCGTCTAGTATGAATTCTGGATTTGATGCAGAGATCTCGGTTAGATCCAAATTAACAATTCAATTGCGCTTCAAGTGTTCTATGAAGGATCTATGATTGAATCCACCCAATCTTGGATAGGTTGCTAAATTGACTGCTCTTTAATTGTTATTTCTTCCTTTAATTTTGTTAAGTACGATCTTAAATTGTCAAACCCCCATTTGCTAACTTTAACTTGATTTGATTAAATTACATCTACAATCCTTGTGGAGATGATCTGGTGTTGTCACTGTGCTACAAGCTTAGGTAATAACTTCAGTTATAATTTTGACTGAGTTCGGCGCTCGTCAACAGCGTTGCTGAATTGATATTCTTTTATCTTGGTGCACAACGATATCAGCTGGTCAACATCAGCCTGAAGAAAGGTAATTCTAGTCTCACACCACCGTGACTTGGCTGGAGAATTGTCACTTTCAGCCCGAAGTGCGACAATCTGCTTCTGCTGCTCGGTCAAGGTGGACTCCCTTGCTTTGCTGGCATTCTTCAAAGCAGCTACTTTGGTTTCTAACTCCTTCACTCGAAGTAAAGCTTCATCCTTGGCCTTTGAAGACTCCTCCAAATCCTTCAGAGCTTTGGTTTCGCCACTCTTGGCCAAAGCCAATTTCTCCGACATTTGTCGTTCACGATCCTCGAGGGCGAGCTCTAAGAACCGAGCTTCGGCAGCAATATGGATCCCCATGTTTTGGAAACCCAACAAAGCTTCTTTTGGATTGCGTCGGGCGAAGTGATCCACAACCTCTTCATCAAGGATATTGAAGTCAATAAATTCCCGGGGATCAGCTTCCTCCTGGAACAACTCTATTGGCCCAGAAATTTCTTCTGTCGCTATCCTCTTACTCCGGCCACTAGACTGCCCTTCTTCCAACGCCGCCCTCTTGCATCGCCGAGGTGATTCAGGAGAGTTGTCCACATTGATAAGTTCCACCACCTCAAAAGGAACCTCGAGCATTGTGCTCATCGGGGACGGCATAAACCCCACTGGAGGACTCATTCGAACGTCAGAATTCCTGGCCCTAAGTGCCTCCAGAATAGCCAAAGAATCACCACCCACCATCTCGGCTAAGCTCTCTGCAAAACATAGAAACAAAAGTCAGATGCATTAAAATATTGGACATTCAAATATACACCACGGCTGACCAACGTTACCTAGCACAGTCCAGAGTTCATCGTCATCCGGACTATCTAAAATATCTTTAGGTTAGATCTTGCCGACCTCTTCAACCCACATGTCGAAAAAGTTCACACATTCAACCTCTTCATCAGTGAGCTGGTTGATCTCCTTCTCAAACGATTGAGTAGGGATACTCTATGCCGCCAGATTCCAGTAAAGACTGAATACCGTCTCTTCACCATTACCCAGCCAAAAGGGACGACTACCAATCGTTTCCTTCAATTTGAAGAATTTTTCTTTGAAGTCCTTGTAACTCTCTAAGTATGGCAAGAATATAGCCTTTCCTTGACGGGATCGAACTGAGAGTCAAGACTGCTGTCGAGCACGGGCTCCAAAGGTTGAATACCGGGTATGAAAGTAAAAGAATGCCCCGTCAGAGTATCGCAACCCCACTACCCGACATATTCTTTCGAAGGCCAGGATGTTTGCCCAACCATTGGGGTGAATTTGACTAGGGGCAGCATGAAGAGTCCGGAGAATAGCAATATGAAAATCATTCAGGGGAAGCCGTAGTCCAAACCGCGTGAAAAAGTCCTCGTAGAGATACATGAAGTGCTCACCTTCTTCACGGGTCCAGCACACTCGTTCTCCCCCGGGGACAAAATCACGAACTCGTTGTCCTTTTTACCGCCCTCGGTTAGCTCTAGGTATTCCTTCAGCTTATCTAATTCAGCGCCGGACTCATAATGCGATATCCTGTCATAGGCATCGTCTGCAACCCACGTACAGGGCAACAAAGGACCTCGGCGAATCCTAATCTCCTGCTCCGCTTGTTGATCCGAGGTCGCGGCAGGAGCTTCACCTCTTGGCCATCTTCTTCTGGCTATTTAGTTCCCTGGAAGACACACAGAGGCCTAGGGTCAGAACCAAAGATGTTCAAAACATCCAAACATGGCAGTCGGCGAGCAGAAAACTAACACCCACGCACCGGCCTCTCGCACCCACTGAGACTTAAGCCTCGGAAAGACACCCCGGCCGCCGTACGCGGCGCAGTAGGGGAGGTGCATCATCGGGCAATGCCATTAGAAAGGGGGACGAAATAGCTATCCCCAAAGTTAACAGAAGAGAAAAGCCACCAGAAGGACGTTCGCGTATTTAAGTAATCGGTAAAAATGGTGTATAGAGGAAGAAAATACCTTGACAAATGTTGGTTGAAGTTGCTTTAAAACACAAGCACCACCGTTGACAGCCGTAAAAGCTTGTCGGATTTCCTCTCAGGCAACCAGTTTTTAAGCACAGTAAAAGGTGAAAAATGGAATGACGAAGCCCTATTTATAGCAGCTAAGGTTAGGGGACATTTTTGTCCATTCAGTCTGAATTTGGAAAGATGTTCATTATGGCGCGCAAAGCACTATGCACAACTCCTCAACCAGAGCAAGCCACGTGGCCCACGTCGCTGTCATGACTCATGGCAGTTGAGGAGACGGCCGCTCAGCAGAACTAACCAGCCCTAGTATCTACGTCTACAAAATAGTAAAGACTCCGACACATTCCATATCCCGGTAAATCCCTTCACGGTAACAAGTACCCCGGTTTAGTTGTTTAAGCTTTGCACTTTATCTGTCTCGGCAAAGTACAGAGCTGGGGGTATGTTATACAGGGCGAGCATTGGACTCACCCCGGTACAGTATAAATTCCACAAGTTAAAAAGAGTCAGAGAATCAATTTAATCATATTTTATTTCATTTCATACATCGTCATACATCAATACAAGGGAAAAGAAAAACAAGGGATATGAAAAGGCTAAACAGCACTGACGAGTCCGGAGGCCAACCTTTTTACTGTGAACTTTCACATCCAGATTCTCTAGAACGCACACCAGTCTCTTCCCTATTGAGGCTTCTTGAAAAAATGGATTGGCTTCAAAAAATTGAAGATAACCGGAACAGAACACTGCCGCGGACTAAGGAAATTTCAGCCATACCACTCATCGGTTTCACTTACAAGGATAAAAGAAGACCGACGTGCGTCCTCTTCTGTTGAACGGAGTTGGGCGTGGAATGAACTTCTTCATGATCATTCCGGGATGCTTGGAAGTAATTACTTCAATGGTCCCCCCGGCTTGTGTAGAAGGAGGACCAAGAAGGGCTCTATTTCTCCAATTACCTCCAGTCCAACACGACAGGGATCACAGAGCTTCCCAGAGAAGAAGTATGAATTAGACATTCCTTTGTATGCTGGGAAGGTAAAGTCCCCATCCTCATTACGCTGGGAAAGTAAAGTTCCTAATGAAACAAGGTTTTTAGTAGGAAAAGAGGTATCTTCAAATATTTTGGGAAAAGCAAAAAAATGGTGACCTTCACAGAAGGCAAAACTTCTCTAACTCCCTCTGAACGTAAGCACAGGCGTAAGAACAGCAAAACCATTCTGGAAGATTGCAGGATTATGAGGAAAAAGGAATGATCGTATCAGGCGTGAACCCTTTGTATTTATAGAACGGGAGGCTTTGACCGACCCTACAAATCAAATCAACGACATTAAATGCTCTCCCTTTCCTATTGGTTACGAGAGCAACGGATCTGGGAAACATTGAAACGGAGGATCAGTTTCAAGGATCCTTATCTCCCATTTAAGTCAGAAGCAACAGTTTCCAAATATAAGGATTCAGATTTCTACAAGTTTCAAGAAGCCTAGGAACAAAATCCAGATTCCGAGGAAGCAGCAAGATCCAGACTCCAAGACAAGGGATACAGATTTACCGATCTCCAACCCCGACGACATTTTTAATACAATGAAGCGTCGACCTCGGCACGAAACATCGCGAAACCTAGCTTTGAAGTCAGGACGTAGCTCGTCACGTTTTATGAAGCTGAATACCTTGGCACTTGACTACCCCGTCGAAGCACCAAGCTGAGGGCGACTGTTCTGGACCGTAGACCGGGATCCTACTCAGAAAGGTCAACCCAGCACGCGCCCCATCTTACTCCTCCATCAACACCCCGGATAAGTGCTGTAAGACCTCGGAATGCCTAATTCATGAAGGATCAGGGAATCAACGGATCTTCGTAACTGCCAATACGAATCTCCTTGATTCTATAACCTCTCCTCTCAATAAATGACTATAACGTCCACATTACAATAATACCTGTATTGAATACTGACTCCAATCATGCTCCATAAAGATCAATCTAAGTAAACCTAAACAAAAAAATGTTTGATTGAGTAACAGACACCTTAGCATACCAGCTGACTTGAGCGTCGAAGTCCTTTTTGCAGGTACAATCCCCGCCGGACCTTGACGGTGGAACGCAGCTGCAGAAGGGAGGAAACCACTAAATCATACCTTCCACAGGTATCATTCTGAATCATTTCAGAACACAGCTCTATTTTGAAGCTGTTTTTGAGACTATTATTCATAAGAAATAATAGAGGAAGAACAAGGATAAACAAGGTTAAAGATAGATAAAGATGAAAGATTGAAAATGAAAGATGAAAAATGAGAGAATGGTGGAGAAAAGAGCAAACCGTGCTCTGTTTTTTTTTCTTCACTGGTTTAGCATGAATAGAGGGAGAGAATGGGACGGAAAAGTGAGAAAGAAATGAGTGAGGAGTGAAGAAAAACCTGGAGAGAAAGGGTGGTGGTTGGTGAGGAAATAAATAAAAAGTTTCATACTGAAACTTAATTTTGGTATCTGTTACTAAAATATTCTTCATATTTTATTTATTATTTTTATAAAATTTTATAATTTTTTTAAGTTGCTTAACTATCTTAATTATTTCTCAACAGTATCCTTAAATATATTAGATTAACTTAGTTAATTTTCAAAAAAAATTTATAACTCTTATCAATTATTTATAATTATAAAATATATTTTTCATATTTATTTTCATTTTCATCATATAAATTGATTATGTAAATACTTTAATCATTCTCTCATACTCAGTATTATAGATTTATACTTAAATTAGTTCAAAAAATTATCTAAATTAACAAATAATCTCTTACCAGTATTACTGAGTTTCTATAACTCTGATCAAGATCATTAGTTAAGGGAGATTGTTACATATGGTCAATCCATGATGCCCACCTTATGATTTGTCAAAGCTCGATAATTTTGAGGTCATGGTAAAAATCCAAGGTCATGAAAATTTCATGATGCCCAATCATTGATTAGACAAAGCTCGATAATTTCAAGGTCATAGAAATTCAATGATGCCTAATACTTGATCGGCCTAGCTCAGAAAAATCCAATATCATAGTCAACCCATAATGCCCATATAATACTAGCCCGACTTGGAAGACCTCAAATTTTTTTTTAAAAAAATCAGATTGTAGGCAGATATAACCTCGGATTGAAAGGGAAAATCTCGCATTAGAGGGTAATAACCTAAGTGCTGAGAAACACAAGCATGAAAAATCTCAATTTCTTAGGAAAATTACCTAAGTTCGAGAAAAATACATACACAAAAGCCCTATGTTTTTGAGATAAATTGCCTAAGTCTTAGGAAGTACAGACATGAAGAATTCAAAAAATTTTGACGCTAAAACAATTCCTGCAAAAATTTAGGAAAGTGAAACTTGATATGATAAATCTTAGAAAAACTCGATAAAACTCGGTATTTTCTTATCTCGACATAGTCAATATTTTTTAGCAGTACTCTAAAAATATTTTTGAGCTATACTTCAAAACACCTTCAAACAAAAAATCAAATATTAACAAAAGAACAAATAGAATCTTGAAACACCAAGAGCAAAATCGAATCACCTCACCACTCACCTTAGGAAGTTACCTAGGGATGAAGCTAAAAAATTACAAAGAGCTTGGAAAAGCTCAGTTATTCACCTTGTGATTGCCCAAGCTAGGAGACTGTGAACCACCCAGACCCAATAAGTTCGCATAAATCTAAACATTACTAATAAAGGCACATGCTATCATCACTGGTTGCCAGAGCTGGGGGGATGTGGACCATTCAGACCTAATAAAACTTGGGTAAGCCTAGTTGACCTCACCCCAATTGATTAGCCTACATAGGCCCAATAAACTCTGTGAGTCCAATCGGCACCCAAGGCTATTATTTAACCTAGTAACAGAATTTATGCATGTGTACTTTTCTCTACTTATACATTCATCATTATCTTGACTCTAAGATTAATTGGTTAGAGTGCCTTCACTGATATTCCACCCCATCTCCAGCCAAGAACTGTCGAATGAGTGACTTGGGGCTCTTCAACGACCACCCCTCGGGTAGAGGATGGAACAATATATATTATATATATTATATATAATTTTTCGAGTTTAAAAAATACTTAATAAATTCTTAATTTCTTAATAATAAATTATATTTAATTAACTTTATTATATTTTCAAGCAAAATTTTTACTCTTTTGTGATATATTGAAGTTTTCTAAATAATATAGAATAATTATATATGAATAAATATAATAATTTCAAAATATAATTTATTAATTTAGGTGATAATACATATATAGTAGAGATGGTATCTCGATACTTACAAAAATTTTGAAATTTTAGGATCAATAAAAATAATTAATAATGTGGTCAACTAAAAAGAAGTGATAATTTTTTGAATTTTTTCAATATGAATTATATGCAAAAATATATATGTCAATGTAATTAATATGTGATTATAAATTTTTATATTTATATATGTGAATAATAAATTTAATTTAAACATAAAGATATATGTATATTTTTATTTTAAATTATAATATAAGATATCACATAATAATTATTAATATTTTATATTTATCACAATACAAATTTTTTAATATATTATTTTATATCAAAATAATACATATTAAAATATAAAGAGATATACTTTCTCTTTATATATTATATATTAAAATACGCATCTCAATACAAATTGAGTAATCCACATGCCACAAACGTCCAGACAAAAAAATTGGCCGCACAAAACAGAGGAACTGTAAAAAAAATCATGTTTTGTTCCCCTCGAGTTACTTTGGTAATTTTATTCAAACATGCCAACTTGTTTATCTTCTTCTGCAGTCCTGTCTCTGCCATTTGTTGGCTAGCTCAGGCAAGTGATCTAGATAAAACTCTACTTTAAGCTTATTGTTTATTATACCCAACATCTCTTTTATTTGAAAATATATATATTTATATCTCATATTTGATGTACTGTTATTACACACTCACGCCAAATTTTATTTAAAAAATTATACTTAAATTATTTATTTTATATACGATTTTTACACTATTTCTCTTTGTAAATAATAAAGTAAAGAAAGTAGAGGTAATTTCACAAACAAGAAAAATTTTGATTGTAATGTAATAAGCGCTAATCTTTAAGGAGATGGTGTAATTATCCCAAACTCTAATCGGCTTTATCTAATATTTTAAATATATTTTATCCCACACTTAAGTGTATTGATTTCGAGAATTTCACAATGTACTCTGAAATTAATCATTTAATATATTTAAAGGCTTAAATTTTATTACAAATATTATAAAATTAACCCGACAACATAAATTTATTTGTTATTCCACATGTTTTATTTTAATTAAATTAATGTAAATAACAAAGTTTAGCTTCAAACACCAAATGATATTATTATGGTTTTAACATAAAACTCAACATTAATTTTTTTTTCAAACTTAATGAATATATTATTTTAATGAATAAGGATGAGACAGTGATGAGAATACAACAACAACAACAATAACAATCAAGCATTTTCTCACTTGATGGAGTCGGTTACATGGATCAAACGACGTCATTGTGCCCTATCATAAACCAAGTTTTCAGATATGTTATTCAGATTTAAATCTTTTTTAATCGTTTCACCTATAGTCTTTCTTGGTCTTCCTCTACTTCTAGCTATTAGACTATTATCTACCTGATCTACTCTTCTTACAAGGGGCTTCTAAGGGTCTTCTCCTTACATGTCCAAACCACCTAAGGCGAGATTCTACCATCTTTTCCTGATAGGTGCTACCCCTACTTTCTCTCTAATGCATTCATTCCTAATCCTATCTTATCTTGTATGGCTACATATCCAGCGCAACATCCTCATCTCCGCAACATGATCTTATGCTCTTGTTGGCTTTTTACCGCCCAACATTCAGTACCATACAACATCGCAGGCCTTATAGCTGTGCGGTAAAATTTACCCTTAAGCTTGAGAGGCACTTTTCTATCACAAATAACTCCTGAAGCACTCCTCCATTTCATCAATCCAGCTTGAATCCTATAGTTTACATCTCCCTCTATCTCTCCATCATTTTGTATGATAGATCCAAGGTACCTAAATTGTGTGACTTGTGGTATTGTATGATCTCCAATTTTCACCGCTAAGCTAGCATTAACACGCCTCTTACTGAACTTACATTCCATATACTCTGTCTTACTCCTATTTAGACGAAGGCCATGTTCTTCCAAAGTTCATCTCCATAGCTCTAACTTCCCATTTGTTTCCTCTTTCGACTCTCCAACTAAGACTATATCATCTGCAAAAGCATGCATTGTGGCACCGGCTCTTGGATATGCTCAGTAAGCACATCCAAGACCAGGGAAAAAGATATGGACTCAAAGTGACCGACAGTGCAAATCCTATAGTTATAGGGAAATCTTCTGTGGCCTCACTCTGTGTTCTCACACTAGTTTTAGCCCCATCATACATATCTTGGATTGCTCGAATATAGGCGATACGAACTCCTTTAGTGATGAGAATATTTTTTTAAAAGGATATACTGTTATTACTGTAAATAATGATTTGGGACATAAATTGCGTCAATAAAATGAGCAAGATAAGGCCAGTGTGACTGCATAAACTTTGAAGAAGCATAAGGTGTGTTCTGTTTTCTGTCCATTTTCCCTGGACAATACAGAAACATGAAATACAAATCACTTCCGCAACTTTCTACAATGACATGTTATTCTGCTATCTTCTGAGAATCCTCCTCCATCACTTGTACCATCTATTACGAAAGGAAAGGCGAAGAGTTGCAGTATATTGAAAGGTTGTGTATTATTGATTGAGAGAAAAGTAATTACAAAGGAAGAGGCAAGTTCTTTATATAGAACTTGATACAAACAGATAGAAGACTAAGTCAATAGAAAATAACTAACATAACTAACTAAAAGCTTATCCAAATAGTAACCTATTCAATAACAGAATAACAGAAAGCTATCCAAAAGCTAAGACCTATTCAATACCCCTCCACAAGCTGGAGAACATATATCAAGAACTCCAAGCTTGGATAAAAGGTTTTTATAGGGAGCAGGATCAAGGGCTTTGGTGAAGAAATCAGCAAGTTGATTATGGGTAAAGATAGGTAGAAGCTGGAATAATTTGTCCTGAAGCTTTTGGCGAACTATATGGCAATCGAGTTCTATATGTTTAGTTCTCTCATGGAAGGAAGAATTGGCAGTAATATGGCGAGCTGATTGGCTATCACAGTATAGCAAGGCAGGTTGTATGGAAGGAAGTTTGAAATCATGAAGAAGGTAAGTCAGCCATTGCAATTCACACACAGTAGAGGCCAAAGCTCTATATTCAGCTTCTGATGAAGACTTGGAGACAGTAGGCTGCTTTTTAGACTTCCAGGAGATTAGAGAGTTGCCTAAGAAGATGCAGTATCCAGTTACAGATTTTCGGGTATCAACACAACTTCCCCAATCCGAATCACTAAAGGCCTTGAGCTGTAAAGAAGAATTAACTGGAAATAGGAGACCTTGGGCAGGAGAGGCTTTGATGTATTTGAGGATCCTAATAGCTGCATCATAGTGAATGGAGGTTGGGCTGCTCATGAATTGGCTGAGCTGTTGGACAGAGAAAGTGATATCAGGTCTGGTATTAGTGAGGTAGATTAATCGGCCAATCAATCTTCTGTAGCTGGTTGAGTCAATCAAAGGTTCTCCTCCTTGCTGAGAAAACTTAGTGCCTTTGATCATGGGGGTTGAAACTGGTTTAGAAGCCAACAAACCACAATCAGTTAATAAGTCCAAAGCATATTTCCTTTGGCTTAGGTGAATGCCAAGCTTTGATCTGGAAACTTCTAAGCCAAGGAAATATTTTAAATCACCTAAATCCTTAATCTTAAACTGAGAATTGAGAGAGGATTTGATAGAGTTGATAGTATGAAGGTTATTACCAGAGATTAAGAGATCATCTACATATACTAAAAGAGTTGTGAAAGTATTACCAGAGTGTTGAATGAAAAGGGAATGGTCAGAAGAGGATTGACTAAAGCCATTCAAAAGAAGGAAGGTTGAAAGTTTGGCAAACCATTGCCTGCTGGATTGTCTCAAGCCATAGATTGCTTGTTGTAGTTTGCATACTTGAGCTGGATTAGAAGATGGATAACCAGGAGGCAATGTCAAGTAGACTTCTTTAGTTAAATCACCATGAAGAAAGGCATTATGTACATCTAATTGGTGGATGTACCAATTCTGAGAAGATGCAATAGCCAATAGGAGCCGGATAGTTGTAAGTTTGGCCACAGGAGAGTAGGTTTCAAAAAAGTCAATTCCTTCTACTTGGGTGAAGCCTTTGGCCACTAGTCTTGCTTTGAATCTTTCAATGGTGCCATCAGAGTGGTATTTGGTCCTATAAACCCACCTACAACCAATAGCTGTTTTTCCAGGTGGAAGGTCTGTGATAGTCCAAGTAGAATTCTGTTCTAAGGCTTGAATCTCAGAATTCATGGCCTTGATCCAATTAGGATGTTGAATGGCCTGTTTGTATGAGGTAGGTTCAACCTGAGAGGAGATAGATAAAGCAAAATGTAAATGAGAAGGGGACAGTTTATTATAAGATAGAACAGAAGACAAAGGATATAAAGGAGAGGAAGAGGAAGATTCAGCAGCAGAAACAGAATTGTAATGGAAATCTTGTAAGTAAGAGGGATTTTTGATTTGCCCGGTTGATCTTCTGGGCTGAGAAAAGGCTGGTTCAGATGCTGCAGGCTGATTATGCAGGGCAGGGTTAAAGACGGCATCAGGGGTAGAAGTGCTATGAGGAGGAATAGCAATCTCAGAGCTTGAGAAACAGGTATTGATTCTCAAAGTGTTCGAGGGGAATGTTAATGGCAGCAGAAGAAGAATCCAGACCAATGTTAGCAGGAAAATCAAATAAAAAAGTACAGTCATGTGGCATAGAATTATCCTGAATATGAGAAGGAAATAGGGTAATGGTAGAGTGATAAGGAAAAATAGACTCAAAAAAGATAGCATTTCTAGAAATGAAGGTTTCTTTAGTATGCAAATCATAAAGTAAATATCCTTTAGTGCCATGCTTATATCCAAGAAATAGGCATTTCCTAGCTCGTGGGTCTAATTTAGTTCGATGTTGCAGTAAAGTAGAAGCATAAGAGAGACAACCAAAAACTTTAATGTCAAGGAAGATAGGAGGAATACCATGCAACATTTCATATGGAGTTTTATGATTTAAAACAGGTGTGGGACAGCCTATTAATGAGAAAAATAGAATGTGAGACAGCATAGGACCATAAAGGTTTGGGAAGGTTAGAGTGAAACATGAGGGCCCTAGTGACATTAAGCAAATGTCTATATTTTCGTTCAACAATAGAATTTTGTTGAGGTGTTTCAACACAACTAGTTTGATGAATGATGCCATGAGATGAAAAGAAAGAATGCATTTGAAATTCAGCACCATTGTCACTTCTAAGAATCTTAACCTTGGCATTAAATTGAGTATGAATGATGTTAAAAAAAGAAGTGATGCATTGTCTTGTTTCAGCTTTGGAGTGCATAAGGTAAAGCCATGTATGTCTAGTAAAGTCATCAATAATAGTTAAAAAATATTTATGACCTTGAACAGAAGTAATATGTAAGGGACCCCAAATATCCATATGTAAAAGGTCAAAAGGTTGAGTAGAATGAGTATGACTAGAGGGAAAAGGTAATTTAGATTGTTTAGCCATTTGACAAGAATCACAAACAAATCTTTTATTGCAACGAATATAAGGGAATTGCATACACAAGCTGTCTATAACAGAAGAAGAAGGGTGGCCCATCCTAAAATGCCACAAATCAAAAAACTTATTAAGACTAGTAGTAGTTTGAATTTTATTGACAGAGGAAACAGAAGTGTCATTAGAAGAATGAGAGGAGGGATCATACTGGAGTATGTACAGGTTGTGATGGACTTCAGCATGTCCAATCGTCTTCTTGGTAGACACATCCTGTATGAGACAAGAAACATGTGAGAAAAGAAAGGGAAATGGCTAATTGATTGACAGAGATCAAATTAAATTGAAAACCAGGAATGTGTAAAACATTATGCAAGACTAAAGAAGGAGTTATATATACTGTGCCTGAATGCTTGGAAATAGAAGTAGCACTATTAGGTAATTTAACAGTGATAGGTGAAATAGGATGATAAGAATGAAAACAGTGAAGAAAAGGGCATACATGATCAGATGCTCCAGTATCTAAAATCCAAGAAGAAAGGAAAGAGGGAGAATTACCCGGTTTGGTTACACTAGATACAATGCGAGAAGAATTGTCAGTAATAGGAATTTTTGTGTTTGGACTCACTGAGGCATTGCTGTCAAGCTTGTTAGATTGCAACAGGGAGACCAAGTATTTGAAGTCATCTCGGGTTAAAGGTAAGGCAGAGTCAGTAGGAGCAGAAGGAATGGAATTAAGGGAAGGTGCTCCTGAGACAGTTGAGACTTGCAAAGCAGAATTAGAGACTTGAGATTTAGGTTTGTAGCCCGGGGGAAAACCATGTTTGAAGTAGCAGTGGTCCACAGTATGGTTAGTCCTATTACAATGGCTACAAAGCATATTTGATCTGGTGGAACCTCTGCCTCGACCTCTACCCTGAGTGTTGGTGTTTCTGCCTTGAGTGTATGTTGCAGCAAAAGAGGTGGAGTCATTGCTAGAAGATGATTGGGGTTTTTCTTGTGGAACAACTAAGGAGTAAGCCATAGTAATAGAAGGAAAGGGATCCATAAGAAGGATTTGAGTTGTGACATATTCAAAAGAATCATTTAAGCCCTTCAAGAAACAGATAACAAGTTCCTTTTCTTTGTAATCTGTGACAGATTGGCTAAAGGTGCAAGTGCATTGTATAGTGCAAAAATAGGTTGGTGTTGGTCGAAGGAATTCAAGCTCATCCCAAACAATCTTCATGTCAGTGAAGAAGGTTGAGAGGGATCTATCACCTTGCTTCATGGAGTGTAGCTCTTGCAGCAAGTTTGACATTTTGAAGTGATTGCCTTTTGTGAATCTTACCTCAAGATTGAGCCAAAGATCCCTTCCATTATCAAAGCAGATGGAACTTTGAGAAATTTGAGGTGAGAGAGTGCGAGTAATCCAAGATACAACAATATTGTTGCATCTTTCCCAGGCATCAAAGAGAGGATCAGTAATGGAGGGTTTGGAAATAACACCATTAACAAATTTTAATTTGTTCTTTGAAGAAAGAGCGCGATGCATAGCTTTGCTGTATATTGCTCTGATACCATATTACGAAAGGAAAGGCGAAGAGTTGCAGTATATTGAAAGGTTATGTATTATTGATTGAGAGAAAAGTAATTACAAAGGAAGAGGCAAGTTCTTTATATAGAACTTGATACAAACAGATGGAAGACTAAGTCAATAGAAAATAACTAACATAACAAACTAAAAGCTTATCCAAATAGCAACCTATTCAATAACAGAATAACAGAATAACAGAAAGCTATCCAAAAGCTAAGACCTATTCAATACCATCCTCTCCCTCAAAGCTAAAGGACACAAATTCAGTACCAGTCTGATTAGGAATTTAGGACACTAAATAAGTGCATTAACTTGACAAAATGATACAACTTATTAGTATGAATTCCTAAAATTGATCACTATTCACTCTTGCCGTTATGTCTTCTTTCAGACAACATTCTGGCCCAATCCTTCTACAACATTATTTCACGTTATAAAATTCTACCGGCATGGTTGGATTTGCTGATATCATAACGGACAGGTTCTTAATAAAATCTTCTCACTGTTTTCATGTTGTTCTGCCTTCCATGTCAATACATCCCAACCAGCCCGCTACTATCTTTTCTCGTATAAAACCATCCTAATTGCAACATAATTCTTTAGTAGTAGAAAATTCTGACAGTCAACTTGTGCACATCCATAAAATCTGGTGAGATTACTTGCTCCCGTTTCATGGAAGCTTATGTGAAACTTTTTATTTTGTAGCCTCAATAATTTTCCATAAAACATTTATTAGAAAAAGGGATCTATCAAATCACAGACAAAGAGAACAGAATCAATATTTTTTATTAATTTTGAGATGCAACTTAATCAATATTTATTTAATATAAAACGTAACCCTATGTTTTAGTTGGCATATTATTATTGTAGTATGATACTTCAAAATAGTTGCTATATTGGTATTTGATACATATTGTATCAAATATTTTAATATTTTTAGATATTTTTTATCTGTATATCTTTCAATTATTTTTAAAATTATTTGTCATATTAAAATATTCGTGTCGTGTTGCATTCATGTCCCATATTTGTATCCATACTTCCTTGGTATTATAGAAAAAATTAGAGATCATTTTATACCATAAGTCATATAGTTTATGTATTTTATATTTATCATATAAAATCATAGAGAAAAAGTGGAAGATGTAAACTATAGGATTCAGATGGGGTGGATGAAATGCATAAATATTTTGGATGTTATTTGTGATCAAAAAGTGCCTCTTAAACTTGAAGACAAATTTTACTGCATGACTATAAGATCGGCGATGCTTTATAGTATTGAATGTTGGACAATAAAGAGCCAACAAGAACCAATGCTTGGTTAGTTCAAGTGGTTCAACACTTGCTTAAACAAGGTCTCGAGTTCGAGTATTGTGAATGGAAAAAAATTAACTCTAAGAAAGTTTTACACCTTTGTGGTCCAACTCGACTCGACTCTGGATTAATTTGGGTCCAATGCGACTTTCGGATACCGGGAGGTTTACACAAAAAATAAAAAAGCCAATAAGAGCATAAGCTCAATGTTGTAGAGATGATGATGTTGTGTTAGATGAGTGGATATACAAGACAAGATAAGATTAGGAATGAATGCATTAGAAAGAAAGTATGAGTAGTAGATATTGAGAAAAAGACGATAGAATCTCGTCTTAGGTGATTTGGTTATGTAAAGATAATGTCATTAGAAGCCCTAATAATAAGAGTAGATTGTATGGAGGATAACCCAATAGTTAAAGATAGAGTTAAAAAACTATAGTGAAAAACTATAGAGTTAAGAAAAACCTATATAGTAAAAATCAGTAAAAAAGATTTAGAGTTAAATTATCTCTCTGAAGATATGGTTTATAATAGAATATTATGACCTTGTTTAATTCATATAGCCTACCCTACTTAATGAGAAAATGTTTTTATTGTCGTTGTTCATTATAATGTTACATGAGAAGAAGTAGTGTGGATTTGTCTAAGATGCACCATTAGGCCTGTGGTGCATCAATGTACTATTAATTTTAAGTCATTGAAATATAAATTAAAAAGCCAACGATGAAGATGAAAAACCGACAACCTATTCTGTAGGTCACCACAACCCAAAATCTAAATGTGAGCCTTGGAACCACCCTGTTATTGCTAGAACCACTGCCTCCACCCACATTCTTCAACCTTCAGCCGTTGTCTCATACCACCTAGCCACACCAACATGACCATCGGACCTCCTCCATCGCACGCACATCATGACCATTAACGCTTCATCGTGAGGCTGAGATATACTTGTCTCAAGATGGATCTGTGCCCCTTCAGATGGATCCTCATAAAAAACTTGGCCATTAAGTCTTTGACATCGTCAGAACTATTACAGAATCACCACCAAGACCACGCCACCAACGTTGAGCTTTGGTCGTGAACCACCTGGACCCACGAATCGCGCCATCATCTTTACTCGCTACAACCTCCCTTCACCCAGATTTTCCACAAAATGTTGTGCTAGACTCCAATGTTAAGCCACGAGCAGCCATTATAGCCATCGTTCATTCACATTGCCACTCCGGCAACCATCGTGAAACCCAAATTGCCAGAACCGAAAAGCCCTAGCCACCACAACCTCAGACTATCTCACCTCAGTCGTCGTTTTACCATCTTCCTCCATTTCGACCGCAGTCACATAACCCCTCTTGCCGTCATCCGTTCTACTGAGATCGCCCCCACCAAACCCATAGCCCCTTCTTCTACGTCTACAAGCCTTCATGACTGAAGAGAATTTTTGTGTAAAAAAAAAAGAGGCCAATCGTTTATCATAACTAAAAAAATTGGTGCATCAATGCTTCGGAGTGTTAGATTCCAACTTAAAACCAATTGACATTAAGTGGAATGACCCAACAAATATATAAACTGCACTCGAAAGATTGAGGCAGGCGATATGAGACTCTTAACACCCCTCTTCTATAGATGTTTGGACAGAACAAGCGAGAGAAGCCTAGCGAAGTAGGTAGGGATGACAACGGGGTGGGGCGAAGACGGGTAGTAGCCCCCCACCTTTGTGGATGATATCCGCCCCTGCCCCAACCTCCATATCTATGCGGGTACCCGTTTATCATTCCTCCGCGGGTAAATAGGTACCCACGAATATCCACGGGTACCCAAAAAATTGTAAAAAAAATAACAAAATTAAAAAAATGAAATGAAAAAAATAAAAGTATAATACTATAATTTCTCAAAATTTGTCCAACACAACTTAATCCAAAAATAATACCAAACACCTAAAATACTTTTGATTTATATAACTCTACCATATTTTAATTTATATAATGAAGTTTTTTAGTAATTTTATATAAAATATTTGTATAATTTTTTTGAGGATACCCGCAGGTACGGGGGGAATCACCCCCGCTCCCTTTATTAAACGGGGATAACACAAAATGAGTATTTATACCCACGAAAAAAATTAGACTGGTATTATCAACCCCATCACGGGTATTATTATGCAAGGTAAAATTGCCATCCCTAGAAGTAGGTGAGAGAAGCCTAGCGAAGTAAACGACGGAGATGAAATCTTAGTTTTGATATTATGTTAGATTCCAACTGAAAATCAATTGACATTAAGTAGAGTGATCTAATATATATATAAATCACACTCGAAAAATTGAGACAGATGATATAAGACTTTTAACACGGATTATACTATTTGTCAACCCCAAAACAAAAGTAGTGCATTATTTTTCTTTTCTTTTCATTGGAGGATATACATACCCTATACCCTTAATTATAATATTTATCATCTCGCTTATTTTAAATGGAATTTAAAGAAGAATGAAGTCATCAAGCCAACCAAACTAAGATGGTAATGCATTAATGTTCGGGACGATTTTATTTCACAGAACTTACAATTGTAGTAATAGACAGATCAAATAATTCGCATCTCAGGCCCTTACTCAGAAGCACTTATTGAACAATAAAATGAGGGAAAAAAAAAGGAAAAGAAAAGGAAGAAAATAATAAAAGAAAACAGAAAAGAAAATCACACGAAACAGAACAGGCACAAATGTTGAACCAAAGTTCTACCCATCATCATCATCAGACCTTGGGAGCAAAGCCCTTCTTCAAAGTTTGAATGGTGGCAACATCAGTCTTGAAGGCCAAAGCCAAGACAGTGTCATCAATGGAGGTATTGAACAGTGTATTGGGAAGTGATACTGTCCCAGCATTGGCACTACCAAAGGCTGATATAGCAAGAGCAGGGTTCTTGGCGTCAGCATTGTATTGGAAGTGCACAAGTCCCTTTGGAAATATGAACATGTCCCCATTTTGAAGATTCTGTGTGAAAAGCTTATTGGTTGTGTCCACAAACCCCACTTGAAGGGAACCCTGAGTAACAAAGAGAAGCTCAGCAGAGCGAGGGTGGGTGTGGGGTGGGTTGATGCTCCCAGCTGGGAATTGAAGAACAGCATAAGACACACTTTGTCCATTGAGAGCAGGAAATTCTGCCAAGCTTGCCTTCAATACCTTAAAGGTTGAGGGTGGTGTGTTTTGACCAACAAGGACACGAAAGCCTGTAAAGGTGAAGAAGTTCCCATCAACTGGGCCGTTTATTGGGGCTATGAAGTCAGTGAGGATGTCTGGGTCACCAGCCCTTGTTATTTGCATAATGGCTAAGGCAGATATGATCAGTGAGAGAACTTTAAGGGTAGCAGAAGACATGGTTTATTAGAATACTTAGCTTGAAGCTAAGGAAAATTAAGATAATTGTTGGAAGAAGATGGTGTGCTTGAGATTTCAGGAATGATATATTTATAGGGGGGCACTTTGGTTGGAGATATTGAGAAGGGAAGAGGGGGTTTGTATCTATCTGCAGGCCATTCGGATGATACGGACAATGGAGATTACAAAGTAACCTAGCTTGGTTCTAGTTAGCAGCTGTTTGATTGTTTGTGACAATTATGTAGAAGACACCAAGAATGAGTTGAACGGGTCGAGCTGAAACATGCTTGTAATTTAACAGCCTGTTATGTGCTTTCAATTTTATAATCTTTCATCAACCAATAAAAAGAAGTTATAAACTTGAATATGTCAACCAACACTCGACCGAAATAAGTTATATTTTACGAGTTACAACTTAATCTTTGTTTTGACATGCCTGTTGACTACGTTATCAAAGACCATTATACGGGATATTATGCCTAAAATGAGAAAAGAATTTAAACTATGATCCAAATATTCAAGAAACTAATTTTAAATAATAAAATGTGTTACAGAATAAAATTGGTAATGTATGAAGACCTAATAATCTTCGATCTTCATTTATATCATTAAAAAGAAAAACTAAACCCACGAAGTTTACCTATGATCACACCACACACTATTACTTAGCAGCATATAAGCATATTCTACTTGGTTTTAACTTTCTCTGTTCTTAGTTTTGCTTGTTAATTAGCCGAAATGATAATAAGAATGTGCTTTGTAAACATCATAGGTCCAGCTGGATAATGGGTTTCACATGTCAGCTCATTTGGGCAAGGGTCAGGCAACTGTAAGTTGAGAAAATTCTTACATACATACGTATGTAAGATACGTACATTCACATGGGATAGACTTCACTCTATAATAGGACTCATGTGAGTGCATGTATCTTACATACGTATGTATGCAAGAATTTCTCTGTAAGTCGAGCACTTTATTTGCTCCAACAACAACACCGTTAAAGACCTTTATTAAAATTAGTGTTTTGTATTCGTGTAATGCACGAGATAAATTAAAAAATATTACAATAAATAAAAAAATATACTTAACAAAGATATGACATTTTAAAAAATTTAGATTAATTTGTTTAAGTTATAAATAGTAGAGTCTTCAGTGAAATCCACCCAAAACTATTTTTTTGTTTTTGTTAACCGGTTTTTTTCGTACTATAATAACTAAGTTATGTAGCTCATCTAATTAAATATTTTTTATATGACCTCTTAATAAATAATAATTAATTTATATAGTTTGAGATAATTTCAATTTTTGATTCTATAGTTTCTTTTCTTTTAATATTAATTTTTATTTGTTTATTTATTTGGATATTTTATCAACTTATTTTTAAGAGTATACCAAAAAAACTTAGTATATTTTCTTAGTTTTAAAAAATAGTTACTAAATTCTTAGTTTCCTCATAATAAATTACATTTAATTAATTTTATTATATTTGCATGCAAAATTTTTACTCTTGTGTGATGTACATATTGTTCTAAATTATATAGAATAATTATATATGAATAAATATAGTAATTTGAAAATATAATTGATTAATTTAGAGTAATGATACATATATATAGCAAAGATGATATCTGATACCTACAAAAATTTTAGGATGTTAAGACCAATAAAAACAATTAATAATGTGGTCAATTAAAGATAGGTGATTTTTTTTTGAATTTTTTTATATGAATTAATATGCAAATGTATATATGTCTAAGGAAATAGTATGTGATTATAAAATTCTATATTTGTATGTGTGAGCAATAAATTTAATTCAGACCTGACGACACATGTACACCTTCCTTTTAAATTACAACATGGGATGCTACATGACAGTTATTTAGGATCATGTATTTGGCACATGACAAATTTTTAAACATGTTATTCCATGTCAGAATGATACATGTTAGAATATGAAGACATATACCTTCTGTTTATATATATATATATATTATACGTGGACTATCCAGACCCAATAAACTTGAGTAAGCTCAGTTGACCTCGCCCTAATTGATTAGTCTACATAGGCCCAATAAACTCGGTGATCCCAATTGGCACCTGAGACTCCTATTTAAGTACACTTAGCAGCAGAAGCTAGACATGTTCACTTTTCTCTACCTATATTTTCATCACTATATTGACTCTAAGACTGATTGGTCGGAGTATTTTTGTGGGTATTCCACCCTGTCTCCGGCCAACGAATTGTCAGACAACTGACCTGGGGCTCTTCGATGACCACCCCTCAAGTAGAGGATGGAACATCTGGCGTCGTCTATAGAAATTTGGTAAAATGATTCTCATTCTCTCACGTTGTAACAAAGACAAATTTGAAAAATTCTTCACATCTATAACTCGTCATCGAGAAATCAATCTATACATTATCTTGAAAAGAAATAGCCATGTCTTCATGATGATAAAGTCCTCGTAAAAAATGATTGGCTAGAACTACTTAATCGCCTATATGTTCAAGATTATAGTCATGGCTTTAGTGTGGCAATACGGGAAGAAATCAGGATATGAAGCTTGGAAGGGGCTTTCTTGGGGTTTGTTACCTCTATTTGGTGGAGCACTTTGTGCATGCACATGGTATTTCTTTTATAACTCTAACTCCCTCGAGGTAACAAGCCTTTTCTTCCTTCTTACAAAACAACTTCTATTATGTTCTTTTTTAAAGATAAATCTTAGGTGAAATATGATTAATAATTGAAGCTCAAGTGGATCTTTTTGTATAAAACATTGCAACACTTTTTATCTATTGAAGATTTTAGGCCATAACGACATTTTCTCGACATTGTTGAACATGTATTTAAGAACACGCAAGTGGATCTTCTTGTATAAAATTGTGCAATACTTTTTATCTACCGAAGATTTTAGGCTAGAATGACTTTTTGTTGACATTGTTGAACATGTATTTAAGAACATGCCATTTGACATTTTATTTGTGGCAGCAATGATCACTAAACTCGATAACCAGACTATAATTTCTACAATTTCTATATTTTGCAATGCATCCCCATCAATTTCACTTCTAGCCTTATGGGACCAATTAATTGATACTTTTAACTAGGGCTTTGGCGGTTAAGAGTCTGGAGTTGTATTCTTAGTACTTATCTTACAATTGTTGTTTTAAGAACATTTTAAAACTTAACATCAACTTTGCATTATTCCTTGTGGAAATAGTCTTATTACTGATGCTTTTAGAATTATATACATTACATTACAGAGTTTGTTGCTATTCAAATTTTATATTATAAAAAAATGCATAATTAATGTCCTTGAAGCATTTTGTTGTGTAGGGATAACCAAAACATTAAATACTATGTTATTTGTTTTTTGGGATTGAATTTTGACAGTGTGAGGGCTTGGGTACAGGTTGCCAACTCATTCTCTAACCCAGCCAACATTTTCTTGTTTTGTTTTCCTATCACAGTATTAATTATCGACTTAATTTTCATAAATTTATGTAATTTCCACCTATTTTAAAATGCATAGTTAGTTGTTGGTTACACATTCAAATATTAATTTATAAGGTAAGATGTATACTGTAGCTAAGACTTTCATGTCAATGACTTATTCTCCATTTGATTTTATCACATTGATGGTCGTTTTATATATTGTTGTCTTTTATTACTAATTAAGGAACATATATGACATGATAGTAAATGACATTGATATGTTTTATTGTCATTTCATGATATCATGGAATTAATTAGCTATTGATTGATTGCTTGCCATGTTATTGGTAGAACATTGATTCAATTTTAATTGATATTTTAACAATAATATTCATTGGCTCAATTTTTTATTTTTTTCCTCAATTTTGGCCTTGATTGATTGCTATCATGTGAAATAGCTATTTGTTTTTTTTTTTTTTTTTATTTTTTATTTATATATGCATTTAATGTCCAAAAGTATATTTCTGTTTGTAAAATAAATTAACTTATTAACATTCTTTATGTGTGATAACATGTCAATAAAAATAGTTAAAATATATGTAGCGGTAATAAGTTAAATAATTCAATTGAAATAATGGACATTAAGGAATTTGTTGCAATCTGTGAGTTGATAACTTTTAATAAATAATCATTGATATTATTTGAAATAAAATAGAAAATTAAATAATTTAATTATTAATTAATAAATTATTGTAATTGAAGCCAAAAATAAAAAAGTTGAAGTTGTTTTGTGTTCTTTACTATTTTGCACAAAGGAAAATTTTGATTAATCACATTTATTTGCTAAAAAATTATAATAGAATAAAATAAAAAAATATCAAGATATTGATTATTATTAGCGAAGCTTGTTTTAAAATATAAATACTATAGTTATATAAATATCATAAATCTACACAATTATTATTGTTATTGTTGTTTACTTAAATATTATTCGTATAACATTATCCAAATTCAAATAATAAAATATGATAACTCAAAAAGAGTCCAATTGATGGTACTTAAAAAATATTTCTACATGTGCTTTGTTAAAACAGATTCTTAAATATTTAAATTCATGTTAAATTTTCTTCAATCTTCTTGACCATTTACTCATTTATTTACATCTAATGCCCATGACAAGTAACATCTTCTTGATTAATATCATATTCTCAAAATTTATTGCCACAAAATATTTTTTCCATGTTCTTATTGACATTAATGTAGAGATTTGATTAGACTTTTTGATCGTTATAAATTATGGCTTTATGCATAATATGATCATTTTTTCTTCTTCATTAGCCTATTTACTTGCTCAATGTTCAAAATCGTGCAATGTAATAGTCATGGATTTAATCAATTACTATTGTTTATATTATTTGAAGATGGTAATAGCCATGAATTTAATGAAAAAGATACCTCTAGACTAACCTTTTGGGTGACTCATTTAATTACTGCATATGACCATCATTTTAATTGTCATTAGACTCATTACTAGTCATAAATTGACATTTTTTCTTTGCATTTAACATGTGATTTCTTAGTTATTTAATTAAAATTTATAGGCATATTTAATTTAACTCATTTCTTTTATCATTAATTAATTGATTAAAAAATTATTTACTAACCATGTAATTCATTTACTAGACATGCATATTTTTCCTTCTCAAGATAAAGCAGAGACTTCTATGTAATATTGCGTCCACCATTTATTTGACTTTCCTAACCATATTTAATTAACATTCTTTTCCTTTACTATAATTTGCATTCAATATAAAGGCCCCAGCATTTCAACATCAGGCACACTAATCCCAGGTGAAGGCCCTGAAAACTCGGGATGATAAAAGGATTAGCTTGGAAAAATCCAAGGTCATGGTCAACCCATGATGCCCACTACATGATAGGCTCAGCTCGGAAAAATCTGAGGTCATGGTCAATCCGTGATACCTACCTTTATGATTATCCCAGTTTGGAAAAATATGAGGTCATGGTCAATCTATGATGTCTGTCATATGATTGGCCTAGCTTGGAAAAATCTGAGATCATGGTCAATCCATGATGCACACCTTATGATTAGTCAAAGCTTGGTAATTTCGAGGTCATGGTAAAAATCCAAGGTCATGGAAATTTCATGATGTCCAATCCTTTATCAGACAAAGCTCAGTAATTTCGAGGTCATGAAAATTCCATGATGCCTAATACTTGATCGGCCTAGCTCGGAAAAATCCAACGTCAACCCATAATGCCCATATAATATTGGCCCAGCTTGGAAGACCTTGAATTTTAAACCAAAAAAAAAACAGATTATAGGCCGATATAACCTTAGATTGGAAGGGAAAATCTTGGATTAGAGGGTAATAACATAAGTTCTGGGAAACACAAGCATGAAAAATCTCAATTTCTTAGGAAAATTACCTAAGTCCTAGAAAAATACATGCACAAAAGACCTTTATTTCTAAGATAAATTGCCTAAGTCTTAGGAAGTACAGGCATGAAGAATTCAAAAAATTTTGAGGCTTAAACAATTCCAGCAAAAATTTAGGAAAGTGGAACTTGATATGATGAATCTTAGAAAAACTCGATAAAACTCGGTATTTCCTTATTTCGACATAGTTGATATCTTTGAGTGATACTCTAAAAATATTTTTGAGCTATACTTCAAAACACCTTCAAACAAAAAATCAAATATTAACAAAAGAACGAATAGAATCTTGAAACACCAAGAGCAAAATCGAATCACCTCACCACTCACCTCGAGAGGTTACCCAAGGACGAAGCTAAAAATTTACCAAGAGCTTGGAAAAGCTCAGTCATTCACCTTGTGATTACCCAAGCTGAGAGACGGTGAATCGTCCAGAACCAATAAGCTCGAATAAGTCTAAACATTACTAATAAAAGCACAGGCTATCATCACTGATTGCCCGAGTTTGGAGGATGTGGACCGTCCAAACCCAATAAACTCGGGTAAGCCAGGTTGACCTCACCCCAATTGATTAGCCTACATAGGTCCAATAAACTCGGTGAGCCCAATCAGCACCCAAGGCTCTTATTTAAGCACACCTAGCAACAGAAGCTAGGCATATTTACTTTTCTCTACTTATACTTTCATCACTATCTTGATTTCAAGACTGATTGGTCGGAGTGTCTTTGCGGGTATTCCACCCCATCTCCAGCTAACGAACTATCGGACGACTGACTTGAAACTTTCCGGCGACCACCCGAACGGAACAATATGTATTATATATTATATATGATTTTCTTAGTTTAAAAAAACACTTAATAAATTCTTAGTTTCCTAATAATAAATTATATTTAATTAATTTTATAATATTTTCAAGCAAAATTTTTACTTATGCGATGCATATATTTAAGTTTTCTAAATAATATAGAATAAATATAGTAATTTGAAAATATAATTGATTAATTTAATGTGACAAGACATATATAGTAGAGATGATATCCGACACTTACGAAAATTATGAAATTTTAAGACCAATAAAAATAATTGATAATGTGATCAACTAAAGATATGTGATAATTTTTTAAATTTTTTTAATATGAATTAATATGCAAATATGTGATTATAATTTTTATATTTTTATGTGTAAACAATAAATTTAATTTAGACACGATAATATATGTACACATTTATTTTAAATTATAATATGAGATGTCAAATGATAGTTACTAAGATCATGTATTTATCACAAAATAAATTTTTAAACATATTATTCTATATCAAAATAACACATATTAAAATATAAAGACATATATTATCTCTTTATATATTATATATTAAAATACACATCTCCATACAAATTAAGTAATCCACAGGCCACAAACCTAAAGACAAAAAAACTGACCGCACAAAAAAGAGGAACTGTCAAAAAAATCATATTGTGTTCCCCCCGAGTTACTTTGGTAAATTTATTCGAACATGCTAACTTGTTTATCTTCTTCTGCTGTCCTGTCTATGCCATTTGTTGGCTAGCTCAAGCAAGTGATCTAGATAATATCATTCTATATGCAAACTAAAACTCTACTTTAAGCTTATTGTTTATTATACCCAACATCTCTTTTATTTGAAAAATTATATTTATATCTCATATTTGATGTACTGTTATTACACACTGACGCCAAATTTTATTTAAAAAATTATACTTAAATTATTTATTTTATATACGATTTTTACACTATTTCTCTTTGTAAATAATAAAGTAAAGAAAGTAGAGGTAATTTCACAAACAAGAAAATTTTTGAATGTTATGTAATAAGCACTAATCTCTAAGGAGATGGTGTAATTATCCCAAACTCTAATCGGCTTTATCTAATATTTTAAATATATTTTATCCCACACTTAAGTGTATTGATTTCGAGAATTTCACAATGTACTATAAAATTAATCATTTAATATATTTAAAGGCTTAAATTTTATTATAAATATTATAAAATTAACCCGACAACATAAATTTATTTGTTATTCCACATGTTTTATTTTAATTAAGTTAATGTATATAACAAAGTTTAACTTCAAACACCAAATGATATTATTATGGTTTTAACATAAAACTCAACATTAATTTTTTTTCCAAACTTAATGAATACATATTGTTTTAATAAATAAGGGTGAGACAGTAATGAGATTATTTTTTTAAAAGGATTTACTGTAAATAATGATTTGGGACATAAATTGGGTCAATAACATAAGCAAGATTAGGCCAGTGTGACTGCATAAACTTGGAAGAAGCATAAGGTGTGTTTGTTCTGTTTTCTGTCCATTATCCCTGGACAATACAGAAACATGAAATACAAATCAGTTTCACAACTTTCTACAATGACATGTTATTCTCCTATCTTCTCAAAATCCTCCTCCATCACTTGTACCATCCTCTCCCTCAAAGCTAAAGGACACAAATTCAGTACCAGTCTGATTAGGAGTTTAGGACACACTAAATAATTGCATTAACTTGACAAAATGATACAACTTATTAGTATGAATTCCTAAAATTGATCACTTTTCACTCTTGCCGTTATGTCTTCTTTCAGACTACATTCTGGCACAATCCTTCTACCAACATTATTTCCCGTTATAAAATTCTACCTGCATGGTTGGATTTGCTGATATCACAAGGGACAGGTTCTTAATAAAATCTTCTCACTGTTTTCATCTTCTTCTGCCTTCCATGTCAATACATCCCAACCTGCCCGCTACTATCTTTTCTCGTATAAAACCATCCTAATTGCAACATAATTTTTTAGTAGTCGAAAATTCTGACAGTCAATTTGTGCACATCCATTCAATCTGGTGAGATTACTTGCTCCCGTTTCATGGGAGCTTATGTGAAACGTTTTATTTTGTAGCCTCAATAATTTTCCATAAAACATTTATTAGAAAAAGGGATCTGTCAAATCACAGACAAAGACAACAGAATCAATCTTTTTTATTAATTTTGAGATGCAACATAATCAATATTTATTTAATATAAAACGTAACCCTATGTTTTAATTGGAATAGTATTATTATAGTATCAATACTTTAAAATGATTGTTATACCGCTATTTGATATGTATTATATGAATATTTTAATACTTTTAGATATTTTTTATCTATGTATCTTTCAAATATTTTTTGAAGTTTTTGTCATATTAAAGTATTCGTATTGTTTTGTATTTGTGTCCCGTATTTGTACTTCTTTGGTATTATAGTGAAAATTAGAGATCATTCAATATCATAAGTTACATAATTTAGGTATTTTAAATCTATCATATAAAATCATAGTGAAAAAGAAGAATATGTAAACTATAGGATTCAAGTGGAGTTGATGAAATGTAGAAGTATTTCATATGTTATTTGTGATTAAAATGTGCCTCTCAAACTTAAAGGAAAATTTTACCGCATGACTATAAGACTATAAGACCGGTGGTGCTTTTATAGTATTGAATGTTGGATGGTAAAGAACCAACAAGAACCGACACTTGGTTGGTTCAAGTGGTTCAATACTTGTTTAAGCAAGGTCTCGAGTTCTAGTCTTGTGAATGGAAAAAAACTAATGCTGTGAGAGCTTTACACCATTGTGGTCCGACCTGGCTCGACTCTAGATTAATCTGGGTCCAATGCGGCTTCCGGATACCGAGGGGTTTACAAAAAAATAAAAAAGCCAACAAGAGTATAAGCTCAATGTTGTAGAGATGATGATGTTGTGTTGAATGAGTGGACATACAAGACAAGATATGATTAAAAATAAATGCATTAAAGAGAAAATATGTGTAGTACTTATTGAGAAAAAAGATGATAGAATCTTGTCTTAGGTGGTTTGACTATGTAAAAGGAAGACTATTAGAAGCCCCAATAATAAGAGTATATCTTATAGAGGACAAATGTTATGAGGACTTTGGCAAGTATACCAAGTCATGCAAGTGATAAAGGGATGAGTGGGTTGTCGTTCCCAACGAGGATCGTGACAAACACTAGCACATAACACAACAATCACCATCTAAACGATGAGTTTGGAAAGAAGGGAGCTCAAACAATAATTGATGAAATCAGAAATTAAAAGAATAAAGTCTTTTTGTAATTTTCTCAAACACTTGGTGAGCACAAATGAAATTAAATTCGATTAAGATGAAATGCTGGGGTTAAACTCACTAATCTTTTTCCAAATGCAATGACATGATAAACAATATAATCTCTAACTTCAATTATGAAAATCAATCCACTATTTACTCAAATCCTAATTCCTTAGATGAAAAGAGCCTAAATCCCCTATTTAAGTCTTAATTCCTTAGGTGACTTAAGAAGTGAATTTGCATTAAGATTAAGGATGAAAAGATTACTAATAAATCAAGACCCATTCCTAGATTCAAGACCTATTAGGTGATTAATTTCAGATCTAGACCTAGAATCAACTTTCCAATTGTTTACCAAATCCAACATCAAGCCATGGATAATCAAGCCACAACAAGCATTAAGCATAGAAATTAAGCACTCATAAAGAAGTAAAGAAATATATTGAATGATCAAGTCAAATATATAAGAGATTCAGAAATAGATACATCTAACCCCAACAAGTGGATAATTAGCTAGACATGATCAAGGTGATAAAATAAAAAGAAATGGAGATGAGAGATGATGAACACTCCATTGATGCTCTGCCTTTTTCCCAGCTTTTCTCTTCGTTCCAGCCACCACCAAAAACCAACTTGAATCCCCTTTTCATTCGGCACAATATCTTAATTTTAGGATTGCTTCCAGACGCATTAGCGCTTAACGCAGCATTATTCATGCTGAGCGCGAATTAGTTGACTCTGCTGTTGCAACATAAGTAGTTGCGCTAAGCGCGAGATTACTTGCGCTAAGCGCGACATGTACTGAAATGCATCACGCATCAGTCAATCTTCTGGCTTCTTCAGGCTAAGCGCCACAACCTTGGGGCTAAGCGCTGGATTCCATATATGGACTTGAGTTTCAGCTTCCAATTGGGCTTCAATGGCTTCAATGGGCTTCAATGGCTTACACCCAAACTACATAAAACACATCAAAACATCATTAACTAATCTAAAAACATTAATTAAGAAAATATTCTTAAAGACTCAATAAAACACATAACATATGGACTAAAACGACCTCTCAAGTCTAAAGAGAAAGATAAATAACCTCAATGAACACCTATAAAGGTATGCATATTAGATATTTATCAAATTCCCCCAAACTTAAGACTTTGCTTGTCCCCAAGCAAAAGTAAACCCAAAAATAAAGAAAAACAATTCAACACACAAGTTAACTAACAAAAGAACAAAATTCAAAAGGAAATGAGATCCATCACAACTCAACAAACAAAGTAATACAAACTCCACTGATGAGAAACTTACAAAAAAGATTCCATCCATAGCGAACTTGCATCCAGAATTTGCTCACACAGAAAAAGTCATAGCAAAAATGTACAGTTATTTTCACTCTTGAAAGAGCAATAATCATGGCATCAGCAAAACAGTCAAAACAATGGAAACTCAGCTCCTCACAAGATGTAGCTATTTCCCTCAATCACTCTAGTGTATGGAATGTGTGTTCCTCTCAAAACCACACATTAAAACCCTACAACTTTATTTTTGCCTTTCATCTTAATTCTCCTTACACAATTCACATGCATGCACAATCACAAGGGTCTTTACTTGGGATGTAACTTGGTTAGGCAATAGGAAAAGTGATGAAGGATAAGCAGGCTAATCACCAAAGAGAATACGAGAATTTCTTCTTTGACATTCTATTTATTTACCCTTTTTTTTTTTACATCACTTTTTAAATCTGCATCATTTTTTTTATTCTCTTTTTTTTTTACTTTCACTTTTTTTTATTTCCCCAAACTTATGTTAAACCCAAATACAAGAAAATGCTCTCTTATCCAAAAAGGTGTAAGTAGAACATTGTTTTTCATTTTTTAGGCATATGGGTTATCCACAAAAATTAATCATTGTCTTTCAGTTCAAGGGGGTATCACAAAGGATAAAAAATTTAAGTTAAGCTTTTTAGTCAAAATGGCTAGTAGAAAAGAAGTGCCCTGATCATTTCTATGACATGCAAGTGAATTTTGAATTCAAATCAGATTCAAGCAAAATCAAGAGTATAAGTTCCAATGGTGCCACTCATAAAGAATTTATCATCAAAGGCCCAAAGAACTCACACAGGTAAAGCTGAATATTTCCATTGAATTTTTTCAATTTCCTTGCCATAGTCATTAGTCACAAGAGTTCAAACCATACATCAAAACTATTATATCCTTATGAAAACAAAATCACAGAAGCACAGCAACCACAAATGTCAACTTCAATGGAAGAGAAACAACATGGAAGAAATGTACTACAATGAAATTGTTAAGAGTGATAATCTCAAAACTTTTTTTTTAACACACCACATAAACACAAGACACTTTGACAAAAATAACAGAAAGAACATGGTAACATTTATTCATTCAAAATTAAATTCAAGCAAAGTAAAGAGAAATTTAGCTCAAGGGTTCCTAGAGGAACCCTCTCCAATCTTTTTCTTGCATCCCTTCACTTTCTTCCCCTTCTTTGTGTCTTCTTTTTCCTCTTTCTGCACTTGGGAAGTTTGCTTTTCTTCTTCCACCTATTGAGGAAGAAACACCCGCTCCTTCTCCTTTTTGCACAAGTCCATCAGTGGTTGCAAGAATTCTTTGTAATCATCATCAATTTCCCGACCCTCCAAAATCCAACTCTGATTTGGATTAGTTCTTGCAATTTCAAGACCTTCTTTCACCATGTCTTTGTTCATATAATGAACTGGATTCGGTGTGGTCCTCTTAGGTGGTATCTTATCAAAATCCATGAATGAAAATGAACTAATTAAAATCATACTCAAATATTAACATTTTTTTAACTCAACCAACACACTGAATTATTCTATCATAACTAAAACACCAAACAACACATAAAAATTCAATAAACACACACAAAAATTCAAAAGAACAAAGTTTTACCCATAATGATGTCCAAACATAGAATAACAAAATCTAAACAAAATAACCAGGTCTACACAATAAAATGATGACAAAGTCACAAAGTCTTCACAGCAAAACATTAACAATTATTCTTAAAATCAGATCAAGCAAAATCAAATCAAAATTCTTCAAGCTCTACTCCTCTTCATCCTCCTCATCTTCTAGCCCATCCCCCTCTTGAAAAGCATCCTGGTCCCCAGGATGTTCTGGCCACGCAACATAAGAATCCACTTCACTAGCAGATGGAAAGTGGAATGACCCCTCAGGTGGACTGGGCAAATGAGCAGATAAGTCTCGCATCATATTCCACATCATCATATCTGATATGTGAAGAGCATCTAGCTTGTGGTGAAGCAGGCTATGGGATGATTCCAAGGCATCTACACGTGTAGAGAGTGATTGGGGAGCAGGAGGAGTCGGTCTAGATGAAGCAGGTGCATCACTGCCCATACAATTTTTCTGGATGAACTTGGCAGTAATTGGGAGCCTGGGCTTAATCTTGGCACCCTGAGATACATCAACACCAGCAGCTCTACATAGTTCGAATCGAGAGATGGATGACCCGGTGCCAACCCCACGATATCGCTGGCCTTTCCGAATCTCAAAAGAAATTATCTCCCCCAAGTCCATGGTTAGATCAGCCATGATGGCATAGAGCATGAAAGATCTTCTTTCAATAATATCAGAAGTATGGGAGCATGGTGAAATGTTAGAATGCAAGAACGTCATCCAAATTTGGGCCAGCTGAGTTAAGTCACCTCGAAGGATTTTCTGCCTCTGCCCTGATCTACTAGTGACATAGTCAGCCCCAGGCTTACAAACAGTGTCTAAAACCTGTTGGTAGTCCTTGTTCCGATTCTTCCAATCAGTGTATCCACAATCCAATGGGGTCCAAGGAGTGGGAGTGCCCAAAAACTGATTTATTGCTTGGGCATCAAATGTAATGGCCTTGCCACGTACATAACTCTTGTGCTGTGGGAAACCTTCCTCCATAGTAATGGCATTAGCATAGAACTCCCGTACAATGGCCACATTAGCTGATTCAGGGTAAGTGGACAGCTTGATCCAACCGCGCCTCCGCAACTCAGTTTGAAATTCCTCATATTCACCAGCAGCAAGTACAACTTTTCGCTCAGTCAGAAGGTTCCTATTCTCAATGTCCTTATACCTTTATTAGTGCTCGAGATATAGAAACCTGTCAGCATCATAAGAGGAAGATCCTTTTCTTTTCTTAGAGGTAAGCTTTGAAGGCGGAGCCATGACTGAAACAATTAAATAACTATGCTCAGCACTGTACCACTTGGAAAATCTAGAACACATAACACCACAAAATCTCATATGCAAATGCTTCAAATATACAGAGGAACATGCAAGTCACCAATGCTTCAATCACAAATGCTAGAGTATAAGCATGCACAAATCCTTGCTCAAATGATCTAAGCAACCTATATAGCCAAATACATATATATATAAACAGTCAAAACCTAGCTCCCCATAGGCAGAATTTCCAAAAGCAACAGAGACATTTGCACAAATAAGCACAGAGAATAAATCAAATGTGATAAACAGTGCTTAAAATATACAGGGTCAATGCCAAAAACCTCAACTCAACCAGAGAAGTATCACAAATGCAGATAAAAGCCCTAAACCCACAAATCCAATGAAAGTGCCAAGTTCCAAACAATAGGTAGAGAACACCATACGGTTTGAATCAATTAACAAGAACAAAAAATAAAATAAAAGAAAAGAAAATGAAATAAAAGAAATAAAAAGGAATACGGACGCGTGAGTGATAACGCAGAGGAGGAGTGATGGAGGAAGTGGGTGAAAGTGGAAGTGAGTGTGGGTGGAAGTGAAGAAGAAGATATGGGTAGAAAGAGAGACGTGCAAAGGGGGAGAAATGGAGAATGGGAGGAGGAGGAGAGGGAGAGAGAAAGGAGGGGAGCGAGAGGGGGCGGTGGAAATGAGGTGGGGAAATGGGAAATGGGGAAATGGGAAGTGGGGAAATGAGGAAGTGGAGAAGTTGACGCCCCTCATGTACGAGGGACCGCGCTTAGCGCACGAAAAATTATGTTTAGCGCCGGTTAGTAGATTTTTTTATAATTTATTATTATTATTATTATTATTTTATATATATATTTTTTTATTATTATTAAATATATATATATATAATTTTTTTATTTTATTTTTTTATTTATTATTTTTTTTTGAAAGATATGTGGCGCTAAGCTCCACATTCTTGAGGCTAATCCTCAATGCCTCAGCCAAGCTACTGAGAAATGGCGCTAAGCGCCTTAAAATGGGGGCTAAGCCCCAGAGAATCAGATAAGGGCTTAATTTTGGTTCGCAAGTGGCGCTAAGCGCACTAAAATGGTGCTGAGTGCAAGTGCAATAGACAGAGCACTGAGAAATGGCGCTAAGCGCCTTCAAATGGGGCTATGCCCCAGAGAATCAGAGAGCTGACTGATTCCAGCTCGTGAGTGGCGCTGAGCGCCAGTTTAACAGAAAAAACACTGAGAAATAGGGCTAAGCGCAAGAAAATAGGGCTAAGCCCCAGTGCATCAGAGAGCTAGCTTATTCCAGCTCGTAGGTGGCGCTAAGCCCCCTATTCTGGCGTTGAGCACCACATGCAAAAACAGCAGTACTTCAGAAACATCAGAGTAAACCCCCCAGGACTCATACATTTCCATCAAACTCACCCAAAACCCCAAAATAACACTTTAACATGGTAATTCAATCATGAAAGCACTTAGAGAAAGCATGCAATACTAAAATAAAACAACCTATCTAAACAACCAAAATAACACAAAAAGGGATAGAAATCCTGGGTTGCCTCCCAGTAAGCGTTTCTTTAACGTTACTAGCTTGACGAATGGCCTTCAAGGATCACGGAGATGCACAATTGCAGTTGATCGCTCCAAGTTACCACCCAAATAGACTTTGAGCCGCTGACCATTGACCTTGAAACTCCTCTGGGAGGAAGGATCCTCTACTTCCACAACTCCATGGGGGAGAACCTCTTTAACAGTGAATGGTCCAAACCACTTAGACTTCAATTTATCGGGAAATAATCTCAGCCTTGAATTGAATAAAAGAACTTGTTGTCCTAGCTGGAAAGTTTTTTGGATAATGTGCTTATCATGGTAGGTCTTCACTCTCTGCTTGTAGATCACTGCATTTTCATACGCATTGTGGCGCATTTCTCCAATTCATGCAGCTGTTGGACTCTTTTTTCACTTGCCAAAGAGGCATCGAAATTTAAAAACTTCAATGCCCAAAAGGCTCTATGCTCCAACTCCACTGGTAAGTGGCAAGCTTTGCCATAAACCATTTTAAATGGAGACAACCCTAATGAGGTTTTAAAAGCAGTCCGGTAGGCCCACAACGCATCATCAAGCTTCTTAGCTTAATCTTTTCTTGAAGTAGCCACAGTTTTTTCTAAGATCCGCTTGATTTCTCTGTTGGAAACTCTGCTTGTCCATTGGTTTACGGGTGATATGGAGAGGCCACCTTATGTCTTACATCATACTTTGCCAAGACATTTTGGAGCTGTGAGTTGCAGAAATGGGAACCTCCATCACTTATAAGAACCCGTGGCACACCAAACCGAGTAAATATATTCTTCTTGGTGAACTTGACCACAGTCTGTGCATCATTCTTCTGAGTGGCAACAGCCTCCACCCATTTTGAAACATATTCCACAGCCAGCAATATGAATTGATTCGAAAAGGATGGTGGGAGTGGACCCATGAAATCAATACCCCAACAGTCAAACACTTCAACTTCCAAGATGTTTTGGAGGGGCATTTCATCTGTCTTAGTAATGTTTCTAGTCCTTTGGCACTTATCACAACTCTTCACATGATTGTGAGAGTCCTTGAAGATTGTGGGCCAAAAGAACCTAGATTGAAGAATTTTTGCAGCAGTTCTCTCTCCATTGTAATGGCCACCATAAGGGGAGTTATGACAATGCCACATGATGTCCTTAGCCTCCTCCTTCGTGACACATCTTCTTAACAATCCATCTGGTCCAAACTTGATGAGGAACGGGTCATCCCAAAGATAATGATTAGCATCCTTGAAGAACTTTTTCTTTTGTTGCCATGAAAAATGCTCTGGGATTATATTTGCTGCTTTAAAGTTGGCCATGTCAGCAAACCACGGTCTCTCTTGCACCATCAGTAGTGCTTCATCTGGAAATTCCTCCTTAAGCTCTTGTTCTTTGGCTGTGATTTCCTCATTCACTAGCCTTGAAAGATGGTCTGCCACCACATTTTCACTTCCCTTCTTGTCTTTAATTTCAAGATCAAATTCCTGCAACAATAAAATCCACCTAATCAGTCTAGGTTTTGATTCTCCCTTAGTTAACAAATATTTAATTGCTGCATGATTAGTGAACACAGTAATCTTAGATCGAATCAAATAGGAACGAAATTTCTCCAAGGTAAATACTATGGCAAGCAATTCCTTTTCAGTTGTAGCATAATGAATTTGATTCTCATTAAGGACCTTACTTGCATAATATATTGCATGAAAAATTTTATCCCTTCTTTGCCCTAATACAGCTCTTACTGCATAGTCATTTGCATCACACATGAGTTCAAAGGGTAACTCCCAATCAGGGGCTACAATAACAGGAGCAGAAATCAATTTGTCTTTCAAACAATTAAAAGCATGCAAACACTCATTATCAAAATCAAAAGAAGAACTCTTAATGAGAAGATTGCACAATGACTTTGCCATTTTTGAAAAATCTTTGATGAATCTTCTGTAGAAGCCAGCATGGCCTAGAAAACTTCTCACGCCCTTCACATTCAATGGTGGAGGTAGCTTTGCTATCACTTCAATCTTAGCCTGATCTACCTCCATACCGCTGGCTGAAATCTTGTGGTCAAGTACAATACCTTCCTGCACCATGAAGTGATATTTCTCCTAATTTAAGACTAAATTGGTTTCCATGCATCTTCTAAGAACATTAGCGAGGTTAGACAAACAATGACCAAATGAAGTACCAAAAACAGAGAAATTATCCATAAAGACCTCTATATATTTTTCAATCATATCAGCAAAGATAGAAAGCATACACCTTTGAAAAGTAGCGGGAGCATTGCAAAGACCGAAGGGCATCCGTCTGTATGTAAAAACTCTATAGGGACAGGTAAATGCTGTCTTCTCTTGGTCTTCAGGATTGACTGTAATTTGATTATAGCCGGAATAGCCATCAAGGAAGCAATAATAGGCTTGTCCGGATAATCTCTCAAGCATCTGGTCCATGAATGGAAGAGGAAAATGATCCTTCCGGGTAGCTTGGTTGAGCTTCCGGTAGTCGATGCACATACGCCAACCAGTGACTGTTCTAATGGGAATTAATTCATTCTTGTCATTCATCACCATAGTCATACCTCCCTTTTTAGGGACAACCTGAACCAGGCTCACCCAAGCACTATCTGAAATGGGATAAATAATTCTGACTTCAAGGAGTTTCAGCACCTCCTTTCTCACTACTTCTTTCATGGTGGGATTTAACCTTCTTTGTGGCTGCACCACTGGCTTGAATTCCTCCTCGAGTTTGATCTTATGCATACAAAAAGCTGGACTTATTCCTTTCAAATCAGACATAGTCCATCCAATTGCAGCTTGGTGCTCTCGGAGTACCCTTACAAGCTTTTCTTCTTCAAGTTTTGATAAAGAACTACTAATTATCACTGGATTTGCATCTTGATCGTCAAGGAAGGCATATTTCAAGTGAGATGGCAAGGGTTTCAACTCTAGTTTTGCTTTTTCCTCCATCTTGTCATTCCTCAGCTCTTCTTTCATCTTACTGATAGCACTCTTTGCTTGATTTGCTTCTAGATACTGCAAGCATTCCTCAATGATTTCATCATCTACCTCACCATGATTCTCAATAGCATTCACAATCACTCTTTCAAGAGGTGTAGGTGGAGTATTGTGCTGAATAGATTCTGTAACTGTAGTATCAATCAAATTTACCCGATAAGAAGTTTCCTTATCATCCGAGTGTTGCATTACTTCAAAAACATTAAATGTCACTTTTTCATCTTGCACTCTCAACATAAGCTGCCCTTGTTGCACATCAATTAAGGCCCGGCCAGTTGCTAAAAATGATCTCCCCAAGATAAGAGGTACTTCAACATCCTCTTCCATGTCTAATATCACAAAATCTGTCAGAAAAATGAACTTATCAACCTTCACAAGAACATCTTCCATGATGCCATAAGGTCGTTTGATTGATCTATCCACAAGTTGTAGTGCCATCCTTGTTGGTTTCACCTCACCACCACCAAGCTTGTTCAAGATTGAGAGTGGCATCAAATTGATACTTGTCCCTAAATCACATAAAGCCTTACCAATAGAAATGCTTCCAATTGTGCAAGGAATTGTAAAGCTTCCAGGGTCTTTAAGTTTTGGAGGCAGCTTCCTTTGAAGGATTGCACTTCATTCTTCCGTCAAGGCAACGGTCTCATCCTCTTTAAACCTTCTCTTCTTTGTGAGAAGTTCCTTCATGAACTTGGCATAGATTGGCATTTGCTCAAGGGCCTCAGCAAAAGGAATGTTGATTTGCAACCGCTTGAATATGTCAAGAAAGCGAGCAAATTGTTTTTCCTTCTCTTTTTTCTTGGTTGGGTGCGGTTATGACACTTTAACATATGATGGAATCTCTTGAGGTGCACCTCCATCTTTCAAAAGTTGACTTTAATTTGCTCTTCCTCAATATAGACTCCTTATCCACTAACTTTTCTCTCTTTTCATTTTCTTTTTCTTTTTCAGTTTCTTCCCTCTCAATCTCTTTGCCATTTTTCTCATTTGTCTTGCTTTTTGTTTTATCACTTGACTCATTTTTTTCAATATCTCTCTCTTTTTCAGTCAAAGGCTCACAACACACATTCTCAAGGGTTTTACCACTCCTCAATGTAATAGCTTTATAATGCTCTTTAGGATTGGTTTGAGTGTTACCTGAAAAACTCCCTCCTGATTATTCTGCCAATTGCTTTGCAATTTATCCAACTTGAATCTCCAAGTTCTTGATGGAAGCATCTGTGTTCTTCTGGTTGGACATAGACATTTGCATGAATTGATTGAGAGTGTTTTCCAAAGCAGAAGTTCGGTCCTGAGGTGGTTGTGTGGTTGGAGGTTTACTTGGTGACCCAACAACATCTTGTTTCCACCCAAAGTTCGGGTGATTCCTCCACCCTTGATTGTAGGTGTTGGAATATGGATAGTTTCCTTGCCTCCCATAGTTCCCCATATAATTGGCTTCCTCAAAAGAATTAGGGGTAGCCTCACAATTACCATTATCATGATCACCTCCACAAAAATCACATTTCATTACTTGTTGTTGCGGCATATTGGTGCTTTGCATGGCTTGAATTTGCTGTGGAAGCTGCATAAGTTGCTTGTTAATGGCCTCAAGTTGCTGAGTCAACAACTTATTTTGAGCCAAAATAGCATCTTTCGAATCTAACTCCAACATTCCCCTTTTTGAGTTAGTGCCTCGATCATAGTGCATCAAGTAATCATTAGATGTCATAGCTTCTATCAATCGCAATGCTTCCTCTGGTGTTTTGGTGTTCATAGAACCTCCAGCTGAGGCATCCAACATAAGCTTGGTTGACGGTCTCAATCCATTGCAAAATGTTTACATTTGGATAAGATCATCAAACCCATGATTTGGGCATCTTCTGAGTAATTCTTTAAACCTCTCCCATGTGTCATGAAGAGTCTCTCCCTCTTGTTGAACATAGCTTGTGATATCACCCCGTGTCTTCACAAATCTAGATGCAGGAAAGAATCTTGCTAGAAACTTGGTTTCTAAATCATCCCATGTAGCAATGCTCCCTCTTGGTTGAGATTGGAGCCAAGCTCTAGCTCTATCTCTAAGAGAGAAAGGGAACAACCGTAGGCGGATTGCATCCTCAGTAGCACCATTGATCTTCACCGTATCACATAATTTAATGAAATTGGAGATATGAGTGTTCGGATCTTCCTTTTCCATCCCTGCAAACTGATTTTGCTGCATAATGTTCAAGAGAGCAGGCTTGATCTCAAAATTGTTGGCAGTGACCGGAGGAGGTACTATGCTGGAGGTATGCCGATTTGCATTAGTGTTGGCATGATCCCCAAGTGTCCTCCGAGCTCTATCACCATTTCCAGCCATCTCTTCCTCCACTTGTTGAACCAAAATGGAAGATGGAGCTTCTTGTTATTGTTGTTGTGTAGTATTGGCTAACAACTTGTTCTTCATTGTCTGACCCCTATTCTTCCTAGCTGTTTTCTCTACTTCCGGATCGTAAAGAAGTTGATCGGCCAGAGTTTTACCTCGCATAAACAACACAAGCTAGAAAAATTGATTAGCACACAATGAGATTATCAAAAGCAAAAAGAATAGAACAGAAAAATAAATTTGTGTCTAGATTAGTAACTGAAATGGTTATGCTAATATTAAAACACCGCTATCGGGCAACGGCACCAAAAACTTATTAAGAGGACTTTGGCAAGTATACCAAGTCATGCAAGTAATAAAGGGATGAGTGGGTTGTCGTTCCCAACGAGGATCGTGACAAATACTAGCACATAACACAACAATCACTATCTAAACGATGAGTTTGGAAAGAATGGAGCTCAAACAATAATTGATGAAATCAGAAATTAAAAGAATAAAGTCTTTTTGTAATTTTCTTAAACACTTGGTGAGCACAAATGAAATTGAATTCGATTAAGATGAAATGCTGGGGTTAGACTCACTAATCTTTTCCCAAATGCAATGACATGACAAATAATATAATCTCTAACTTCAATTATGAAAATCAATTCACTATTTACTCAAATCCTAATTCCTTAGATGAAAAGAGGCTAAATCCCCTATTTAAGTCCTAATTCCTTAGGTGACTTAAGATGTGAATTTGTATTAAGATTAAGGATTAAAATATTACTAATAAATCAAGACTCATTTCTAGATTCAAGACCTATTAGGTGATTAATTTCAGATCTAGACCTAGAATCAACTTTCCAATTGTTTACCAAATTCAACATCAAGCCATGGATAATCAAGCCACAACAAGCATTAAGCATAGAAATTAAGCACTCATAAAGAAGTAGAGAAATATATTAAATGATCAAGTCAAATACATAAGAGATTCAGAAATAGATACATCTAACCCCAACAAGTGGATGATTAGCTAGACGTGATCAAGGTGATAAAATAAAAAGAAATAGAGATGAGAGATGATGAACACTCCATTGATGCTCTGCCTTTTTCCCAGCTTTTCTCTTCGTTCCAGCCACCACCAAAAACCAACTTGAATCCCCTTTTCATTCTGCGCAATATCCTAATTTTAGAATTGCTTCCAGACGCATTAGCGCTTAGCGCAGCATTATTCACGCTGAGCGTGAATTAGTTGACTCTGCTGTTACAACATAAGTAGTTGCGCTAAGCGCGAGATTACTGGCGCTAAGCGCGACATGTACTGAAATGCATCACGCATCAGTCAATTTTCTGGCTTCTTCAGGCTAAGCGCCACAACCTTGGGGCTAAGCGATGGATTCCATATATGGACTTGAGCTTCAACTTCCAATTGGGCTTCAATGGCTTCAATGGGCTTCAATGGCTTCCACCCAAACTACATAAAACACATCAAAACATCATTAACTAATCTAAAAATATTAATTAAGAAAATATTCTTAAAGACTCGATAAAACACATAACACATGGACTAAAACGACCTCTCAAGTCTAAAAAGAAAGATAAATAACCTCAATGAACACCTATAAAGGTATGCATATTAGATATTTATTAACAAACCAATAGTTAAAGATAGAGGGAGACCAAGAAAAATTATAATGAAAACCTTTAAAAAGGATTTAGAGTTAAATTATCTCTCTGAAGATATGGTTTATAATATAATATAATGACCTTGTTTTAATTCATATAACCGACCTCACCTAGTGAGAAAATATTTTTATTATCGTTTTTATTTTAGTATTACACGAGAAGAAGTAGTGTGGATTTATCTAAGATGCACCATTAGGCTTGTGGTGCATCAATGCACTATTAATTTTAAGCCATTGATATATTAATAAAAAAAACAAATGATGAAGATGAAAAACTGACAACCTATTCCACAGGTTACCACCACCAAAAATATGAATTTGAGACTTGGAACCACCCCGCCACAGCCAAAACCATCACCACCACCCACAACCTTTAACTTTCAGACGTTGTCTCATACCACCTAGCCACACCACCAAGACCACCAGACCTCCTCCATCGCACGCACATCATGACCATCAATGCTCCGCCGTGAGGCTGAGACATATTTGTCTCAAGTTGGATTTGCGCCCCTTCGGACAAATCCTCATCGAAAAATTGGCCATCAAGTCTCCGACGTTGTCAAAACCATCGCAGAATCACCACCAAGACCATGCTGCCAACGTTGAGCTTTGGTTGTGAACCAGTCAGACCCACGAATCGCATCATCGTCTCTGCTCATTGCAACCTCCCTTCACCTAGATCAGCCACAAAATGTTGTGCTAGATGTGACACCCGGGGCCGACAAGGGCGGGGAGTGGTCGCTAGTGCAAAAAGATGAAGCATGGACAAGGAGTGGCTCCTGCCAGGCTTCTAGGCAGAGGGACACATGAATGAACTGAATACACACCGGAATGAGAGGGATCCAGAAAATGTACAGGTATGAGACTGCATAGTTGAGGATGGCTTAAAGGAATTGATTAGCACCACTCATATCAACAAGATGCATCTTCTTTTCGGGAACCAAGAACATAAGTACTCCATAGTTAAGCGTGCTTAACTTGGAGCACTTGTGGGATGTGTGACCTCTTGGGAAGTTTCCTAGGATGCGTGTGAGTAAGGATAAAGCATGCTGAAAAGACTCGTGTTGGTTTATGGGGACATTCATCGATCCTACAAGCAGTCTCGGGATGTTACACTAGACTCCAGTGTCAACCCACGAGCAACCACTATAGCCATCGTCCACTCACGTTGCCACTCCGGTAACCACCATGAGACCCAGATTGCCAAAACCCAAAAGCCTTAGCCACCACGACCTCAGACCATCTCACCTCAATCGTCTTGCTACCATCTTCCTCCATTGTGATCACAGTCACACAACCCTTCTTGCGGCCATCCAATCTACCGAGCTCACCCCCACCAAACCCATAGCTCCTTCTCCTGCGTCTACAAGTCTCCATAACCGAAGAGAATTTTTGTGTCAAAAAATAAATAAATCGGCCAACTGTTTATCATAACTAAAAAAATTGGTGCATCAATGCTTCAGAGTGTTAGATTCCAACCTAAAACTAATTGACATTGAGTAGAGTGATCCAACAGATATATAAACCGTACTAGAAAAGATTGAGACAGACGATGTGAAAATCTTAATATTCCCTTCACAAATGCTTGGACGGAACAGGCAAGCCTAGCGAAGTAGGCGGGAGAAACCTAGCAAAGTAGGCGGAAGAAGCCTAGCGAAGTAGGCGATGAAGATGAGATCTTAGCTCTGATACCATGTTAGATTCCAAACTAAAATTAATTGGCATTAAGTGAAGTGACCCGACAGATATATAAATCGCACCTAAAAAATTGAGACAAACAATATAGGACTCTTAACACGGATTATAGTATTTGTCAACCCCCAAAACAAAAGTAGTGCACTATTTCTTTTTTCTTTTCTTTTCATTGGAAGATATACATACCCTATACCCCTATAATATTTATCATCTCGCTCATTTTTAATGGAATTTCAAGAAGAATGAAGTCATCAAGCCAACAAAACTAAGATGGTAATGCACTAACGTTCGGGACGATTTTATTTCACAGATCATTACAATTGTAGTAATAGACAGATCAAATAATTTGCATCTCAGGCCCTTACTCAGAAGCACTTATTATGAGGAAAAAAATAAGGAAGAAAATAATAAAAGAAAATAGAACAGGCACAAATGTTGAACCAAAGTTCTACCCATCATCATCATCAGGCGTAGGGAATAAAGCCTCTCTTCAAAGTTTGAATGGTGGCAACATCAGTCTTGAAGGCCAAAGCCAAGACAGTGTCATCAATGGAGGTATTGAACAGTGTATTGGGAAGTGATACTGTCCCAGCATTGGCACTACCTAAGGCTGATATAGCAAGAAGTATTGTGTTGGAAGTGCACGAGTCCCTTTGGAAATATGAAATGTCCCCTAGTTTGAAGATTCGTGTGAAAAGCTTATTGGTTGTGTCCACAAACCCCACTTGAAGGCGAGCAACAACGAGAAGCTCAGCGGAGCGAGGGTGGGTATGGGGTGGGTTGATGCTCCCAGCTGGGAATTGAAGAACAGCATAAGACACACTTTGTCCATTTATAGCAGGAAATTCTGCCAAGCTTGCCTTCAATACTAGAGCTATCAATATGGGCTATAGCCCACAGTACAACACACTAAACCCTTGTTATTAACCCATTTTTTTAAGCCCATTATTTGATGGGGATTAAACCCACTAATTTAGTGGGTTAAGATGGGACTGATCCACAAAGCCCCCTGACCCATATCTCATTCAATCAAATCCTTAATCCCAAATAAAAAAAACCCTAATCCTAAATTCGAAAATTCAATCCACCTTTAATCTCCATACTTTTTGAGACAAACGAGAAAATTGTTGTCGTCGTCTCCAGGAAGAGACCCACCGGTGAGACACCATGCCGCCAACCCGCGCCGTCGCCAACAACGAGGGAAAGTTCCGTGGCGTAAGGCGAGACCTTGGGGTAAATGGGTTTGCCGAGATTCGAGATCCCGCGAGAAGGGTGAGGCTCGGTTGGGTACCTATAATAAGAGGAATTTGCTATGGTTTACGATAATGCCGCAATTAAGCTTTCGCTTCCCCATATGGTAAATTCTTTTTAATCTTTTCTTGATTTTCTTATATGAAACTTAAACCATAATTGATGTATTTGAATATTTTTCTCGCTTTTTGATACCCGATTAGGTAATATATCAAAGTGTGTTGGTTATTTCTTTTTTTTTTCTTTTTATTTGTTGCATGCTACCTATTTGATGAAATAACTATTTGATCCTTTCTTGAGCTACAATGTGCTTTAGTCATCAATCTTTGGTGTTATTTTTTCGCATATACTACTAGCTTGCTTTATTGCTTAATAGGTGACACCAAAGGTTTTGCTCTCAAGCTTCTTTGAATATTGCTATGTCTAAAAAATTTTATAATTGACAGAACCTGTGAAAAGCATCATGTCATTTTCAGTGGCATCCTTATTGAATGGATGATCTTATAATTGAATGCAAGCTTTACCTCTTACTATTTTATATTGTGTTCTACTCTTTTACTATAGAATGGACGTATGTCTTTTTTGTTATGTGGTGAGTAACTCACAGATCATTATACAAGCTTGCTTATAGTGCAATCACACAAGCTTTATCAAATAATTTGCATGCTTCTTTTTCTCCCGAGAGAGGAGCATTAGTTGGCCTTTTTCTTTGTTTGATACTCAGATGTAGCATTCTTGAATTTAATTGGTTAAATCCTTGATGAATATGTAGTTGGAATCTACATGGACCAATTTTTTAAGGTTAAAGAAAATAACAAAATAAAAGAAAACTGTTCTTAGTCATTTTCATGGAGCATGGGCTAAACATTTTTAGTATGTTGAAAGCTCCATCTAATATACAAGTAGTTATGTTGTTTCATTCGATTGCAAAAGCTCGTAAGCCTAACGAATAAATCTTATAGCATATATAATAAGCACTGTAATGTTTGGGATGGGTGCATCCAAGGACTCCATACATTCAAATAATCTTCTCATCCAGGTTTCGGTGCCTTTATGTTGGGAATAAAACACCTCTTCAAAGTTTCAAATCAATTATCAACCCAAGGTTAGCAAACAATCGAAAATCACATCTCTTCAAAATTTGAAATGGGTTCTTGCCTGTTGTGTTCAAGACAGACCAACCCATTGTCTCTATTCTTGTATTGGTGATCATCAATGGAAGGTACTTTGAACATCCAGTGTATTGGAAAAAGGAAAAATGCATCCAATAGAAAATACTTCCAGTTAATTTGAGACTACCAAAGTTAGGCGCGCCATTGCTTATTCTCCATTTGATGAATAGATGTGCTTTACTCCTTTGCAAGTCCTTCATGATTGCATGTGTTACGATTCTTAGTTTAGATTTCTTTGTAAATTAGTCTGTCTTTTCTTTTTGGATTTTATCTCTATATGAAATTTTACATGTCGAGACATATGCCATTTTGGTTGTAGTCATGGATAGGCATCATTCTATTTGGTTGTTGCATTGGGGATCTATATGATTGAACTAATAGTTTGGGCATGTTTTGTGTGAATTTGGGACTTACATTGTGGGTTAGATTTTCAGAAAGGGTTTTGTTGTCCCAAATTTGACCTTTTTGAAGGGAACGTGTCCCTTGTATGAGAAACAAGTAACATTAATTGCTTACTTGCTTTGTTTAAAAGCTTTATCACTTGCTCTCTAGACTAGGTAAACAAACTTGAGGGGACACCATTTCGAGTCTATTGTGATATGTTTAATAACATGAACTAAGTTATCATGTTCATTTTTATTGTCTAAAGGGTTTATGGTGTTGGATCTTTTGAATTTTTGCAATAATATATATTTTAAATCCATATCAGCTGTGAATTGAAGACAACTGAAAGTTCATTTGAAAGCTTGATTTTCTATATCACATTTGTTTGCAATTGAAAACTTCCAATAAAAAGAAAATATTGTTTCAATAGAGCATGATGAACACTATCTCATAATCAAGTACTAACCATTAGAGTGGGCCGACTCATTAAATAACTAGGCCAAATTAAAAAAAAAATTATTATTATTGTGGGTCAGCCCATGGGTTAGCCCTAGCCCACTTGGTCCTATGGGCTTTTGGCCTTATGGGCTTTTTTACCTTGTGGGCTTTTTGGTCCTGTGGGTGTGGGTTAGGGCTTGATGGGTTGGGCTGGACCTTTTTGACAGCTCTATTCAATACCTTAAAGGTTGAGGGTGGTGTGTTTTGACCAACAAGGACACAAAAGCCTGTAAAGGTGAAGAAGTTCCCATCAACTGAGCCATTTAGTGGGGCTATGAAGTCAGTGAGGATGTCTGGGTCACCAGCCCTTGTTATTTGTACAATGGCAAAAGCAGATATGATCAGTGAGAGAACTTTAAGGGTACTGGAAGACATGGTTTATTAGAATACTTAGCTTGAAGCCAAGGAAAATTAAGATAATTGTTGGAAGATGATGGTATGCTTGAGATTTCAGGAATGATATATTTGTAGGGGGGCACTTTGGTTGGAGATTTTGAGAAGGGAAGAGGGGGGTTGTATCTATCTGCAGGCCATTCGGATGATACGGACAATGGAGATTACAAAGTAACCTAGCTTGGTTCTAGTTAGCAGCTTTTTGATTGTTTGTGACAATTATTTAGAAGACACCAAGAATATGAGTTGAATGAGTCGAGCTGAAACATGCTTGTAATTTAACAGCCTGTTATGTGCTTTCAATTTTATAATCTTTCATCAACCAATAAAAAGAAGTTATAAACTTGAATATGTCAACCAAAACTCGATAGAAATAAGTTATATTTTACGAGTTACAACTTAATCTTTGTTTTGACATGCCTTTTGACTACGTTATCAAGGACCATTATACGGGATATTAATATATTATGCCTAAAATGAGAAAAGAATTTAAACTATATATGTTCCAAATATTCAAGAAACTAATTTTAACTAATAAAATTGGTAATGTATGAAGACCTAATAATGTCTATGTATACTGTCAATTTTTAACTATTTTTCCTACGTTTCCTTCGATCTTCACTTATATCATTAAAAAGAAAAACAAAACCCACGAAGTTTACCTATGATCACACCACACACCATTACTTAGCAGCATATGAGCATATTCTACTTGGTTTTAGCTTTCTCTGTTATTAATTTTGCGTGTTAGCCGAAATGATAACAAGAATGTGCTTTGTAAACATCATAGTTCCAGCACGTAATCCACTGGCCACTGTTAGATTCAATTTAAAACCAATTGGTTTGATTTTATTAAAATTAAAATACACGTAATCCAATGGCCACTGTTAGATTCAATTTAAAACTAATTGGTTTGACGAACTCTTGCGGTACTTTCCTAGATGTTTTGAGAATAAGTAACACAACGAGAATAAAGCGACATGAAGATGAGATTTTAACTACGATCTGTGTTAGATTCAACTTAAAACCAATTGACATTAAAAGGAGTGACCCAACAGATATATAAAGCTGGCAGAAAGATTGAAAGATTGAGAGAAGGCGAATGACTCTTAATGAAATACAAACTTCCGGACAAAAAGAAATTAACCGCACAAAAAAGAGGAACTGTCAAAAATATCATATTGTGTTCCCCTCGAGTTATTTTGGTACGTAGATTTATTCAAACATGCTTACTTGTTTATCTTCTTCTGCTCTCCTGCCATTTGTTGGCTAGCTCAAGCAAGTGATCTAGATAATATCATTCTATATGCAAACTAAAACTCTATTTTAAACTTATTGTTTATTACACCCAATATCTCTTTTATTTGAAAATTATATTCATATCCCATATTTGATGTACTATTATTATACACTGACGCCAAATTTTATTTAAAAAATTATACTTAAATTATTATTTTATCAACTCTGATTTTTTTATAACTTTTTTCCCTTACATTATTTTTTATACTATTTCTCATATCATTAATAATGTATATTTTTTATCATTTTTTTCACTTAATCATAACACTTAAAAAGAGTGTAAATAATATTACACTTCAAAAAAAAAAAAGTATAAGACTAATATTTTTCTTATTTTCTATATGATTTTTACATTATTTTTCTTTGTAAATAATAAAGTAAAGAAAGTAGAGGTAATTTCACAAAAAAAAATTAAATGTAATATAATAAGCACTATTCTTTAAGGAGATAATGTAATTATCCCAAACTCTAATCGGCTTTATCTAATATTTTAAAGATATTTAATCCCACACTTAAGTTTATTGATTTCGAGAATTTCACAATATACTCTGAAATTAATCATTTAATATATTTAAAGGCTTAAATTTTATTTAAAATTTTATAAAATTAACCCGACAACATAAATTTATTTTTTATTCCATGTTGTATTTTATTTAAATTAATGTATATAACAAAGTTTAACTTCAAACACCAAATGATATTATTATGGTTTTAACATAAAACTCAACATTAATTTTTTTTTCAAACTTAATGAATATATTATTTTAATGAATAAGGATGAGACAGTGATGAGAATATTCTAAGGTCATATGTATATGGTTTGATGGAATGACCTTTTATGGAAGGGAATAAAAGTGGGAATGGAATGTTCATTCCCATATTTTATTTGGTATAGATAGGAATGAAACACTTCACTCTATTTTTTAAGTTTGATTTGTTATAATCGATAGAAAAAAATAAAAATTATTTATAATTTTTAATTAAATAGTCTTGGGTTACGGCCAATTAAAACTTTTGGGCCAGGTTGGATCTCAAGCAGCTTGAGATAATTTGTTTTGTTTAAAAAATACAACTTCGCCCAAAACTATTTTTGGGCTAAATAGGTGAGCAGGATGGGCTACGTAATTTTTTACACCTATATTTTCGTAAAATGGAATGACCAAGGGATGCCTATTGCCACAATTATAGATGGATAGAGCTTGGTTCCAATATTAATTGTATAGAATTTTTTCAACTTTTATTTAATTTGTTATTACGTATTTATTATTCATTTAATTTATTACTATATATTATTTCAAATTTTATTTAACTAATACATAATAATAGATTAAATAAATAATGTACACGTAACAATAAATTATTAAATAAGAATTAGAGGGACTCCCCTAATCAAGATTAGAATAAGTTCTGTCCATTGTAAAAATGCTTATTTCTTGAAAATGTTTATTCTTATTCCAATTACCTAATCAAACGTGCTTAACAGTTTTTTTTTAACAATTCTGATAGCAACACTGGAGTTAGCATGGGCCAAGACCTGATAAACTATGTGGGCCGTCCAAAGAGAACCATTCAGCAATCCATCCGTTTGAAGGACTTTGTTTGTGAGACCAAAGGAGCCAAGACTTAAGATTCCTTGCCTGAATTGTTATTTGCTTCATTGTTATTTTCCTATTTTCGTTGTTATTTTCTGTTACATGAGTCATAGTACAAGTTGGTTATACTAAATGTGCTAGGAATAAATTCTGTTATAAATTCTTTTTCCTAAAAGTGCGGTAAGCCACTGATTGGCATTGGTGATTGTAATATTTAAAGCAAGTGAATGAATGCAAAAGGGTACCGATTCAGTATATTTCTCTTAATAGATAATAATAAGAGGTTTTCCTTGTCCTCTACAAGAAGACCCGTATCAATTGGTGCTTTCATTGAGATATATCAAATGTGCTGGAATAAATTCTATTATAGATTCTTTTTCCTAGAAGTGCGGTAAGTCACTGATTGACATTGGTGATTGTAATATTTAAGGCAAGTAAATGAATGTAAAATGATAGCGTATCAAATTCACACAAAAGTTTAACCACTTTGCACATGAAGTGTATTTTTCTTTCTCCTAAAAAAATATCTTTTTATATTTTCCGTTTTCAAAAGAAAATTCAGGAAAAAGGAGGGATTTTAGTTTTTAAAAGAGTATTAAAAATTAAAATTACGTTGCTTCAATTAAAAGAAAAGGATTATCAATCCAACATTTTACATGCTCCCCAAAGTATATATAAAAGGAAGCTAGTGTCAGGTTCGAGATGACCCCCCTTGAATTAAAGAAAGAGCGCATGTAATGGAATACATCAGGAAGCATGTATTGTTATTCTACGTTGTGCTGTTGTTTCATCATCATCTTCTTCCGGTCAATTCAGAACTCCAGAGAAACTCCTCACATACAGGTACTACTCACTTTAATCACTATAATTGAGATTTTCTAAACTACAGCAAGTACTGCTCATTTCATTCACTATAAAAGTTTGAGGGGAAATATTTTGTGTCTAATTTTTATATTTATATTATATTTATATAGTGTATTAATATAAAAAAGATATTAAATTATTTTGTATGTGATTATAATATTTTTATGAAATATAAAATAAATTTAAAAAAATTGAATATATAAAAATTAGACAAAGAATGGAACTGATTGTGAATATTCTAACCACCAGATGATATTGGTCAAATCATGCATAATTGACGAATTAGAACTCATGTCAACCACAAGCGAATGGAAAGAGAGACCAAATTCTTTTCTTTTTTTAAAAAAAATGAGGTTTTATAGTTTACAACTTCACTTTTCTGTCAATTTGGTTTCAGTTTCCATGGATGCCTGTTGAGTGTGAGTGCTGAAGGTAACCTAAACTGGCAGTCGTGGCCAGAAGGAAAAGAAACTCAACTTTTTTTATTATTAAATACTATTTACTAATTTGCTAGTACATGATTTTATTGTTTGATAGAAACAAAGAAAAAGAAAACCTGAAAGAGTTCTGCATATATTCACTGCCATACGCATTTAATGTGCAAGCAACCTAAATATTCTTAACTTAAAAGCAAAGCAATCATTTTTTGTGTTTTGTATAAAGAGAGATTCTACCGTACAAGGAATATTGTATTGTTGATGGCATATGCTCATTTGCTAGCTATTTTCAGGGTTGGCTTCTTTTTTTCTTCTTCTTATTATTATAGGATAGGATGGGGAACTAGCCAATCCGCAAGTTTCAAAATTGAAAATTTTTAATTTCTTTCGGTTATTAACTATATTAGTTTAATATTTGTATTTTTTTTATTGAATAATAAAGATAAAAGAAAAAAATTAATTTAAAACTAATTTATCCTTATTTAATTTTACAAAAATGTAAAAAAATTAAATGTGATTTAATTTTACTATACATCATAAATCTTATTAAAATTTGTTTTAAATATTTTTTTTATTTTTTTATTTACTTAATAAATAAATTTAAAATTCTTCAAACGAAATTTAACATTTTTTAGGCCTTTGTGCATTTTTGTGTTCGCTCCTTAAATTTTTCATTCTAATTTATTCCCCGTTGGATTAAATGAATGCATAATTTAATAACTAAGCATAGAATCTATCATTGAGTTTATAAAAAAAGAAGAAGAAGAATCTATGCATTGAGGCAACTTGGCATTCACCTACTATATATCTCAATAAAAAATTGTTTATACTATGATTTAATTATGAAATATTTTATTATTAAAAGTGTATGACTTTATATAATACAATAATAACTAAGTTTTTTTCTATTAAATGAGATCGACGCTATTGTATTTTATCATAAACTAAGTCCTTAAAAAAATAATTTAAATTTAAATCTTTTTTTAACCAATATATGTTAACACATTGTTATATAAATTTATTTTTTTAATAATTGTTATTATATATATATAATAACAATTATTAAAAAAATAAATTTATATAATAATGTGTTAACATATATTTAACTGATCATGTTAAAAAAATAAATAAAAAATACTAACAATGAACGAAAAATAAACTCAATATCATAATTAATTTATTGCAGATGGAACAAGGACAATGGTATCAAAAAGTTCAACAATAGTTAGAGTATCAGTGAATAGGCGTGGTGGTGGTGGTGGTCATGGAGGTGGCCATTCAGGTGGCCACGCAAGCAGCATGGGAATGCATGGCAGTGGCAATGGTGACCACAACAATTCGCCACACACACTAGCTAGTGGCGCAATTCCTTTATACAGCGCTGCAGGCGTGCTTCATCACAACAACTACAATCAACACCACGGTACAAGTAATAATGGCATATCGAACTACGTTTGCTTTGATCATTACCTTATTTTGTTCATTTCGATTGCTATTGGAATTTCCCTGTAAGGGCTTGTTTGAAAAAATTGAAAATTATAGATTATGCTGATAATCGATTATTGTTATAATCAATTATAAACGATTCATTTTTATGTTTGGATACATTAGCTGTAAAGCGATTTTAAGTTAATATGATTCGTTTGGATGATATTAAAAAGAATTACTTTTATGCATTAAATTACTAAAATGAGTATAGAATGACTAAAAAAAGTATTTGATTGAGGACAAAATAGTATTTACATATCAAAGTGTAAGAAATAATCTATAAGCTAAAATCATAAGTTTCAATCTTTAGCTTATGATTATTAGCTGAAAAAAAATTTTATTTTGCATTGAATTTTGTGTAAAAACTTTTTTTGAAAATAATCTTTTTACCCAAACATAATAATTATTTCACAAAACAGCTTAATTCTCTAAAAATAACTGTTTAGGAAAGAATTATTCTTTTCCAAACATGCTCTAAGTAGAGTAGCACTATACTGATTATGCAGTTACCCAACTTGACCCGACTTTTATATAATTTGTATATATTGTTGTATGATACATGAAAGTATACACTTTTTCATACTATGAGTTAATTTGGTACACCTTAAAAGAAAGGGTAAAAAACTCGCACTCATTTTTAAGGTTGTACCAATTAATTAATTAAACTGACCCTATATAAGCAATGTTTTGGTTGAAACAAGACATGTATACTTATCGTAATACTCATTCACATATTACTTTAAAAATAAATATAAAAATTTCTCCAAAAACTATACCTGTTCTCACAAATGAAAGGTGTGATTAACATAATTAATATGGTTGTTCATGACTGAGTTAAATCAAATTTGACTTGATCCTATTTCAATTTAATATTTTGATTATATTATTTTTTTAGACATAATCTTGACTAATCGTGACTTGATTAATGATATTGTTGAGATTAGAACAACTTGATAATTAAGTAAAATATATAAATTTAGATATTATATATAATTAAGTTATAAAATTTTAAAAAAAAAAAAAACTAAGAATGTTTTATATTTTTTTAAATAAATTAGATTAATATAAAAATGTTATCATGTCATGTGTAAAGCATTAATTTAAGTTTAAAAAATTATAATATATTTTTAATTTATAAACAATTATAAATGTTAAAATGTTGTAACGGATCAAACCAATCGCAAGTTTAAGACTAAAATATCAGCAGGTGCCTAATCTTTTAAACCGCAAGTGGACCCAATTAGATTGGGGCGAGATATTGGGTGAGGGTGTATGTTTGTGGATGAACGGTGCTAGTAAACGGGTATGGGTATGGGTAGGGATGGAAACAAGTCAGGTCAGGTCAGGTTTCACCCTAAATAGGTCAGGCTTGTATTATAAATATTTGGCCTGAACCCGGCCTGTTACCTGTCAAAGGCATTTTTTTGGGTTTGGTCTGGCCTGTTTAAGAAGTCTGACCTGACCTGAAGCCTATTTAGAAGCCTGGTTTATATTAAGACCTCTAAATAGGCCAACAGGCCAAGGCCTTCATATAGGTCTCAAATAGGCCTAAGCCTTTAAACAGGCCTTGAAAGGCCATTGAAAAAAAAATAGAATATAATTTTATAAATAAATATAAACAGGCCGGCCTAATAGGCCTAACAGACTTTACTGAGAGGTCAGGCCTGACCTACTAAATGAAACAGACTTTTAAAAAAGTCTGAGTTTGAATCATTTTCTAAACAGTCAGCCAGTCAGCCTAAAACAGTGAGCCACAGGGCCTGACAGCCAGTATGGCTAGCCTATTTTCATCCCTAGGTATGGGTATGGGTATGGGTATGGGCAACGGGAAGTGAAGTCCCAACTTTTCAACTTCATGGGAAAATTACTAGATTAAGAATAGGATAAAATTTAGCTTTATTTTTTTATGTTTATTATATCAATTTTATCAATTAAATTATAATATATATTTATTAAAATTCTCTCTTTTACTATTTTTAAAATATATATATACACATATTATAATTTAATTAATAAAAATATATATATAATAAACATAAAAAAATAAAGCTAAATTTTGTCCCAAATTAAAAAGTCAGAGAAATGATAGATGACTCTGTTACCGTGCTCCCCTTAGCTTCTATTTATGGTTCTGCTATGTTATTTAATTTAGCTCCTTTGACTTTTAAGTTTTAACTACATTAGTGAAATTATCTACTTTGAATCCAACTTGCTCTGTGAAACTGTCTAAAATTTTTGAACATTTTGCAATTGCATTCTACTCCTTAAGCAATAAATCTTTAAAAGAGTAGTTTAAAACTAACAAAAGATAACCAAACTCACTAAAATATTCTCTGGCAACAAGTTCAACATCAACAACATGTTATTTTCTAGCAACTCATTCTTGATTATGTATTGAAAGCATTCTCAAATATTGAAAGCATATAATAGTTGAAGCATTCGTTGATTACTCCCTAGAAAATGTTTTAGCCCCCCAAAAGAAAATGATTCACAATAATTTTTTCCTGTCATAAAAAGAAACTAAATTGCTACTTGCTAGAAACAATTATCAATCTGAAGTTAGTATCATTTAAATGCATCAACAGCAACACAGATGAACTTCCAAAAGTTGACAAAAGCATACGTTCAAAAGACAAATACCTTCAAATGGTGTTCGGTGATGAACAGGAATATGCAAGCAACGAACTTCAAAAGCCCTGTATTACAGAAAGCAAAGGAGAAAAGAGAAAACAAAATAAAATTGCATGAAAGTACTTAGAATAATTTTTCTGAACAATACAAGAAACTTATCAATTTTGATTTGTACACAACTATGAGCAGCATAATAATAGATTAAAAGAAGACTTTTCTCTTAAAGAAACTTAAATATTGCCATTAACCTTCAGTATAATATGTATTCACAACAAATACAAAGGTGGGTCTAATCCCATAATAATCAAGTTCGTATGACAACAATCCATTTACCCAGACATGATTCAAGTTCATATTGGATCAGCTAGAAAAAATAGAGAGGAAGTTAATGGAACAAAACTAGAGAAAATAGAAGGAGTGACGTACCTTGAAGGCAGAGGAGGGGAGAAGTTAATGGCTTGCTTAGAGCTCGTCGGCAATGAGAAGAGGGGAGAGGGTGGTAGTGAGAAGACAGAGGAGAGTATCGGGGTTCACTGTGTTGGAAGGGGAAAAGTTTTACATGAGCTTATACATCAAATCCTAATCAGGCCTAATCTTACCCCTTGAGACCTGATTAAATTATACATCATTTTAATGTATAAGAAAAATTTGTTGGATAAGTTTATACAATACTATGGTTCTACCAAATAACTGATAAAGTCATAATGTATTGTATAAGCTTATTCTATCATGCCTAATCCACTATGCCAAACGCGCCCTTAGATCTTTCTTGTGTTTTGTCGCCTAATGTATCGCTGCTGTGCGCTTGGTTTGGGCTTTTGGGCCTCTGTATGCTTCTACTTTTTTGTCGCAATGAACTTTGGAGGCTAGCCTAGTACGACCAAAAAAAAAAAACTTCAAGGGAAAATTAAATTTAAATCACGTGGGTCTTCTTAGTTCTTACGACTGAAGGGCGTTATCGTAAAATCATTTTTCTTCCGGCCCTTTCTTCTCTCACCTTCCCCAGCCAGTCAATAATATAACCCACCTACATCATCTTCACTCTCCCAACTCGAAACACCGTTCGTTCATTCAGAGTCAGAAGGTAATCACATCATTGATCATGGGCAAAAAGGTAAAATGGAGCTGGAGCTCTGCCTTTATTGGAGCAGCATCAGCGGTGGCAGCGACGGCGCTGCTATCGGCTCGGCCCAAGGACCCAACTTTCCACCTCATATCCATCAACTTCACCTCCCTCAAGCTCAACCTCCCCCTCCTCGACGCCGAGCTCCTCCTCACCGTCCACGTCACTAACCCCAACATCGCCCCCGTCCACTACTCCTCCGCCACTATGTCCATCTTCTACCAGGGTTCCCTCCTCGGCTCCGCTCAGGTCCAAGCCGGCTCCCAGCCACCGCGCTCCTGCCAGCTTCTCCGCCTCCCGGCTCGGCTCAAAGCCCTCGAGCTGGCTCACCATGCTGCCAGCGTTGCGGCAGATGTGGCTAAGCGGGAGATGGTGCTTGACGCCGCCGTGGATATTGGCGGCACCGCCAAGGTTCTCTGGTGGGACCATCGCTTCAAGGTCCACGTGGATAGCCGCGTCACCGTTGATCCCGTGTTCCTTGATGTCATTGATCAGGAGAATACCTCCGAACTTCAAGTCTTTACTGCATAGCCATTATTAGCCAATTAGGCAAATCAGTAATGAATGAGTTGTAAATGTAAGCACTGGGAATTGTTAACAATGTTTGGAATTGGAATTCGGCCTAACGTAACGTTTGAAATTGAATGCTTTTATTTCTACCAAACATTTTCAGTTCCATTAGTTGACAATTGTTTTGTTTTATCTTTATGCTTCTCAAATTCCCAAATTCCAAAAATAACTGAAAACAATAATTCAAATATATGCTCTTTCAAGTTTCAAATAATATACTATATAATAATCGAAAATTAAGCATTTTGAGTTATATATGCTAATTGAAACACCCATTTTACTTCTTTTATGTTTTTGTTTAATGAATATCAAAATGGCACCAAAAATTCAACAAACAAAGCCTCCTTTTTGACTCAGATTATGCACGTAAAGCAAAATATTCATTAGCTAATTTTTTATTAGTTAAAAATAAGGAAATGGAGTTATGGTGATGATAATACAAATTGGTCACTAAGATTTGCTTCTTAGGAGTGAAATAGAAAGACAATGGATGGCGCACACAGAGAGACAGGAGTTAGAGAGACAGAGACGTTTGACTTAGAGTCGCACCTCGCATCGCAGGGGTTGTCTGAGTAGGTGTGTTTGGAATCCAGAATAGCTATATTCTAATCTCAATCCAAAGGTCAGCCATGGTGTTTGCCTGTTTGGGTTCAGCTGGCATTAGAAAAACATTTTCTAGTTCAGGCCTGACTCCTTCGACCTGACTCAGCAACGGAATAACGGCCCAAATTTTAGAGCTAGCCTAAGCTCACTATCTGCAACAATATTAGAAAACTAACCCAAAAATAAATTAAATCAAGTCATTATTATTTTTTATTTTGTTAACTTTTTTTTTTAATTTCAAAAAAGTCCAAGACTTGGTGCGATGAAGGGAAGAATAAGGTAAAGTTGAAGCAAAAGTAACCTCTATATCCCAAGACTTGGTTTTTGGTTTAGCAGTAAATTAATATGTGATGTGTAGATTAAGTTGTAAAAAATATTTTTATAAATCTTTTAATTTTGATATAGATACACCTTTAAATAAATAAATTAATTAATTAATTGAAATATATACAAGTGATTAAATAGTTTCTAAAAATATTTAATGTCAATTGAATTAAGATTCTTAAACATTTTATTAACCATTTACTGTTAATTAAATAATTTTCTCTTTGGTTGGTTCTTTTGAATTTTGGCTGGAAATAAGTTGGACAATGCATACCGACTTAAAAGTTCTGAAACCTTCGACGGCTTTTTTGTCACCTTCGGGTCCTAGACTGATAAAAAAAAAAGGAAAAATTTTTTCTTCACCGTTTTAAAAAAATAAATATAAGACTTCTTGTTTAAAATAAATAAATTAAAAAAAATTAAAAATAATTTTATTTTATATTTAAATTTTAATATTAATTTTTTTTTTTAAATTAATTTTTATTATAATAAATAAAAGATTAATCTTTTAAATCAATGATCAGATATTTAAATAATGAAAAAAAAAAGGATCACCATAAGACTTCTTGTTTAGAATCAATTAAAATTAAAAATAATTTTATTTTATTTTATTAACTTAAATATTTTTTAAATTAATTTTTATTTGAAATTTTAAATTTTAAAACTAAATTATTTTTATTAAAAATTTTGAATTCAAAACTAAATATTTTATTCACTTGGACTAACACAAGTTAGTAGAAATCAAATTTATGTGTAGTACTTATTAAAAATATTGAATTTAAATTATTTAAAAATCAAATTTTTGTATTAGACATTCATTAAAATAAAAATTGATTTATTTTATTTTATTTTATTATTTTATATTTTTTAAAAAAAAAAATAAATTTTATAAAAAAATCTATAAAATTTAGAAAGTTAATTAATTTCCTATTTTTAAATATTCTAAATATAAAATTTAATAAAATTTAATTTATAAATTAAATTATTTTCCAAATTTTTACATTCCAAATATTCTCTTTACTTGTTTTCAATTTAGTTTATAAGAATAAAAAAATTTCAATCTAATCTTTAAAATAAAAAAGGTGTTTCATATTTCTGTGAATCCGCCGATTAATCATTTACCGGAACCATCTATATTAACAACATCATAATACACACAAAATAGTTTTTTTTTTTTAACTTAAAACAGCACTGTTTGAACCATAAATCTCAAAAATATTATATTACTTTATATTTTATACGAAAAAATTATATTGTTATGTGCTATATGATAAAAATAAAAGTTTAATGAAATATGTAATTCATGAAACTCTTCCATCCAATTTATAGGAAAGATATTAAGATTTAACTGAAAATAAAATAAAAAAATATTTTTATTTTTTTTTTAAAAAAGAGGCCTTCCGATGGAATCCAAACATTTCTTGAATGGAACGGCGGAATATCTTGGTCCTCAAGAGTAGCTTCAAACGGTGCCGTATTTAAACCCTCATGGCTGAAGCGCCTCTACTCCTGTATTGTACAAGAAGAATAAGAACAACTAGAAGTCACGCATTGCTTCTGCTTCGTATCATTCCTCTCTCCACTGGTGATTATTCTTTTTTCCATTTTGTCGAATTTTGGAGTACTTGCGAATCTGTGTCTAAGCAGTTTTCTGACAAAATGCAATGCTTAACCTCGGTTCACTTTTTCATATCATTCATTAATTGAATCAATCAACGTTTTGATTCTGTTAAGTAGTTCATTTTCTATGAGAGTTTCGCCTTTGTTCAATCGTTGTTTGCATTACAATTATATGATGATGCACCACTTCTCCTCAGAGTACCCTTTTTTCTTTTTTTCTTTTTCCCTTTCCTTCACTGCAAATTTTAGCAGGTTATTAGTGCTAATTCATCGTTGAAGTATCTTCCAACAACAACAAAAAGTGATATAAGTGAGAAAAAGTATAGAATTAATTGAGTCCGTTTTGCTAGAAAACTTGACGAGATCTGTGTAGCACTTTTTTGGCCTTCTTGTTGTTTTGTATATAATCTGAGACTGCTGAGATTTTGCCCTCTTGAACTTCGTTATGATTGTCAATTTATCATTTTAATAAACCCTTTCACAATTTTGCCCTTCTTCTTGTTGAAATGTTCCACAATATGTGAGATAGAGCTCTGATATCTTGACTCTGAGAAGTGCTGTTATTCTTCTATTTTTTTAAAAAAATGTGGTCTCTGTGAATTACCGGTGGCTGGATTCCTTGTAGATTCTGATGATATAACAAGTAAATTTACCATTCATTATCTTATTTACAGAAGAGAAGAAAATAAAAGAAAACTAACTGCAATGGCAACACGGGTGGCTGCAAGATATGCATCTAGGAGGCTATTTAGCAGCGGTACTGGCAAAATACTCAGTGAGGAGGAAAAAGCTGCAGAAAATGCTTATTTTAAGGTAGCCTCAAAAGCTGCTATACTGTACTCTTGCTTCAGGTTGTTTCGTCTTATCCTGCTATAAGTTGATGTAAATTGTTTGAGGGATGCCGTTATCAATGTGAGAAAATTGGAAATTTTGGTGCAGTGTAGTGCCTTTACTGCAAATTTGTGTATTCAGAAGTTTTTCCTTGATAATTTCCTTGGCATCTATCTTTCATATGGTGCGGTAGTATTGTGCTTATTACATTTTAGGTGTCTCTTTGTATTTAGGGACATGAATATCATTGTATAATTAGGATTTGCTTTGGCATGATGAATTTTTAATGCAAACATAATATTTCAAATGCTTCTAAAACGTGCTTAGAATCTATCTATTAACCAATGCTTGTGAAACTTTCCTGCTAGCATGCATTGGTAATAAAGAAATGTGATGGTCAGTTATGTTAGCATAGGCCACTCTTTGCATCCTCTGCCGATGTTGATGAACATTATAGTAGTATTTTCTTTGTAAGTGCATTCAAATTTTTAATTTGCTTTAAATGATTTCATTTTGCCATTGACTAATCTATTGAAATTGTATAGATAATTTTATCCAGTGTTGGAGCCATACATGTTGCCTTAGGTTCTAACAGAAGGAAACAAATTATTTGTTCACTTTGTGCTCTGTTAATCTTCAGTTTTAGTTTACCACTTGCCTAGAAGCTAGAAAATAGATTAGTGTTTAAGATCTTCATGTACATGTTGGTATCCACTCATATACTGTAGAGAAACATGCTATCTTTCATCTGTAGAGTTTGTCTACATCAGTAGAGGTTTATGCTTGTCAATAGCATATGTGTTGTGTGTTTACTTATTTTTCATATTGCAGAAAGCTGAGCAAGAGAAGTTGGAGAAGCTTGCTCGCAAGGTATGTCCTCAAATTTCACCCTCTTATTGTTTTTAATGTTTTATGATTTATGTACAGTACGTGATGAACATCTTGAAAGTTCTTAGCTGTTAACTGAATTTTTATTGATATTGCCTTTGTTGGGTCATCAACTCATTATTCTGCACTTATTTTTCTGATTGAGGGCTTTTACCAGTTTTATGGATGGGTCGGATGCATTATGGGTCTGGTTTGTTAAAATAGTCTAGGAATTACCCATTCATTTAATATCCATTTTTTTAGAACAAAAAAAAAACTCTAAAATGCTAAAGGCAGTCGCCTTATTTGCCCAACCTATTTATTATTTAATTTTTTAAATAAAAAATGTTACTATGTTATGTAAAATCAAGAAATTAAATTAAACTATGAGGAAACTTGTAAATGGGCTTTTAACACAATTTATCCAATTATATATATATATATATATATATATATATATATATATCACCACCCCTTTACTTGAAATATTTAATTGGGCCTATATCATATTCAGCTTAAATTGTTACATCTTAGGCATGAAGTGTATACACAAACAATGGATGTCGTCAGCTGCCAATTAAACAACACCCATAAAAGAAATACAGACCAACATATTGAGTCAATTAGTTCATTAGAATGACTGGATTCCTTGTAGGGTCTGATGATATAACAAGTAGATTTACCATTCATCACATTTTTACACGATGGACCAGTTCCAAAAGATAAGAGTCATAATATGAATGTTGGTTGACTAACTTGCAACATTTTGATTTTGGAACCAAATCCTTAATTAATCTACTGTCCCTATCATCAGAACTGCATGCTTACGAAGTTGTAACCCATAGTGCTATGTTATGGAACTTGATTAATTTTTGCGGGTGCCGAAGTATGATTTTGTCATGTGTGGAGATTGTGTATGTTATTAGATAATTTAGATTGCTGTACTTAGTGAGTTCCCTTGTTAGTTAGCTTCATTTTTGTCCCTAGATGATGCTTGGTGACATGGAGTGATTAATGAGAGGAATGAAATGTGATTCTAGGTGACATGAGGAGAAAGGAATGATATATTTATCAGCAATTGGTGTTAAAATGGAAACTTGAAAAAATGGACTGACAAATAATTCTTGTATTATTTCCTCTTAAGTACTACTATCATTATACTTATTAATTTGCATAACCGTTCTGCTTTGACTATTGAATTTTGCAATTCCACTTCCCTTCTCTTTTTCAACTAACCTTTGGGGTAAATACTTTTAAAGGTTAAACTTGAAATGAAAGTTGATTCCATTTTAATCCTACTCTCGTACTCTGTCTAACTATAGGACAAAATAAAATCTACAATGTTGATTTTTCTTGATATTCTGCCACTTCCTGTTCGTACTGAATGCAACAGACTTCTAGGTTTTTTGTTCTGAAGAGTCACTTCTTGTGTGTGACTTTCTGCTTTAGTAACTTGTTTGCAAGAAATTGTTCTCCCTATGTGTAAATTTGTCTTTAAATGTTATGCTTTGAACTTATTGGTAAATATTATTCTAATTTAGGGCCCTCAACCAGAAGCAAAGCCAGCCACAGGCTCGGGGGGTTCAGTAACTGATGCCAAACCAAGTGGCTCGGGATATACAGACACATCAGCTGACAAAGTTTCAACTGACAAGTACCGGAATTATGCAGTTGTAGCTGGTACTATAACAATTCTTGGTGCCTTGGGGTGGTACCTTAAAGGCACTGCGAAGAAGCCAGAAGTGCAGGATTGAAGATTTCAATGGTGCATGTTCTCTTTTCGACTTCGGTTGCAGCAATTGCACAAAAATAAATAACCACACACCAACTCTGTTTTTATTGCATCATACTAATTACTTCTTTTATGTTTCTAATGTTTTACGTATGACCTATATATATTCTTGATGCTACTAGCATGACGAGCATCAAAATTTATTTTCACTAGTTCAAATGCCATGTGATTGATCGTTTGCATTGGCCCTTCATTGGCATGTTGAGATAGTGATGAATAAAGTTTGAGATATTGGTATATATTGCCAACTTCTAGTGAGTTGCTCTCTGGCGTGAGGGGAGGGAGCCGGAATTACTGGATGATAGTGACACAATATGATATCAAGCAGGCGGATTTGGTTCCTCCAAAGAGAGGTATTTACTTTAGGAAAAAAATAGGGATATCAACCATTGATGAGCTAAATCCCAAGCGAGAAGATATTTTGAATAGACCACATCATCTCCGTGTCTCCGTCATTGGTTGTCTCGTTTCAGTTTTTTAAGTGAACTACATGCTGTTTGGATAGCATTAAGGATAAAAAGCTATAAGCAGGGATGCCCCTTTTTTAGGTGTGTTTGCGTGTCGGATATGTATTTATATCAGATATATGAGGACACTCGTAGGACACGTGTTTTGCATTTCAAAATGTGTTTGATTAAAAAATGATTTTTTTTCAATTTAGATACGTTTCGGATATGTTTCAACACGTTTGAGATAACGTTTAAACGCCCCGCAAATGTTTGAAATGTTGAGCAGAAGTTGCATTTTTGAATAGACGATAAAATATATTTTTTTTAAATTAGTTTCCATGATTAACGTTTAATTAGTAAGTCTATAACTCATTTAAACTCAATCACATAACTAACGTCTCAAGTCACTATTTTTATATATCAGTATTTTAAGTTTTATTTTTTCACACATCACTATTAAATTAGTTTGGATAAGGAATTGGAATTGAAATATTAATTTTAATTTCAATTCCAATTCTTTAAATTAAATTAGTCAGAATCTTAAATTAATGTCAAAAATTAAGATAAGAAATTGTAATTTAAACAATTATAATTTTATTGTTTAAAGATATGATCTAAAATATTAAAAAATTATTTACAAAAATAAAATTAATAAAAATATTCATTAATATTTTTATAATATAATAATCATTTTTTTCATAAAGAAAATTTTCATGAATTTTTTTATAAAAAATAAATAGCTATTATAATAATTTTTATATAAAAATATAAATAATTTTTTATATAAATATAAAATCTCAATAAATATGATTATTCATAAATAAATGTGAGAGAGAAGAGAGAGAGTTTAATTTTTAAACTATAGAATTGATAATTAATGGTGTTAAGAATTGGAAATTAACTTAGTTATTTTTCAATTTGGAAAGTTTAGGAATTACAATTCCAATTTAAATGGTATTCCAAACATAAAAATTAGAATTAAGAGGTCAATTCAATCTAAACTCTAATTCCATGCTCAATTCCAGAAACCAAACGGACACTTAGACTTTTAAGTTTTATCTTTTTACATACCATTATTTTCATTTGTTCTTTCTACCTTTGTTTGTACCAAATCGTCCACTTCGTCATCACCAAAACTTGCTTAACACCAATATTCATTCTAGTTATTTTTTTTATGCACATGTATTCGTATATGGTTAGTTCTATTAGGAGAAGTTGGTTTAAGAGATTTTTTAGACTATATCAATGATGATGCTTCACATTTTTTAGGAAGGGCTTACTAGGTAGTAAATATTGACACATGTGACAATATATTAAGATATTATAAATCTTCAAGTTTATAAAAATTATATTAATGAATTATGAATTTTTTTACTTAAATTTTGTAATTATATATATATATATATATACCAAGTTCGTATCCTATAATTTTTGAATTTAGTGTGTCTCCGTGTCTATGTTAGTATCGTGTCTCGTGTCCGTGTCCGTGCTTCATAGATAAAAAGTTAATTTTTCTTATGTTTTGCCTTAGAAACTTGAGCATAAGTGAAACTCAAAAGGGTTGAAGTAATGGCGGGTGCTATTATACACCCTGTTAGCTTTGGGTGTATAAGGGTTGAAGCAGGTTTTTCCTTTTTTTTTAGGTTAACATTTTTTTTTTCAAGTTAGTTTTTTTTTTCAGGTTAATTTTTTTTTTTTAGGTTAGTTTTTTTTCAGGTTAATTTTTTTTTTATTTTTTTTACACATCATCGCCATCATCGCTTTTGCCGACCAATAATTGTTGCATCATTTACAGCCCCAAATCTGTCGACCACCACCTTTTTCAAGCTATATTGTTTATTTTTTAAGTTGTATAGCGTGTAAATAATATAAGTAAAATAATATCAGTTAAAATTATACTAGTCCTATATTTTTTCATAAATAACTGTGCATACTGAAAACTCTATAAATTTTAACTGATAATATTTACACACAATAAAATCTGTAGAGTTTTTAATATGCATAATTATTTATGAAAAAATATAAAGACTACTGTAGTTTTAACTGGTATTATTTTAATGATAATTTTTTACATAATTATGCAACTTAAAAATAAAATAGTAATTGCGTGAACAGTAACTCCGGCTATGAATAGTATAATTTTTCGGCGATGAACAATATTTTTTCCGGCAAGAACAGTGTGGATTCTAGCGATGAGCAGTATTTTTTTCCACATGAATAATGTTTTTTTCAGCTTGAACAGTGTTTTTTTCGGTGTGAACAGTTTTTTTCGGTGTGAACAATTTGATGGTGAAACAAGATCTAACGGGTTCATGGTCATTGATCATAGTCATTGATTTTTTTTAACACAATCAACGGTTGAAATATATCAAGTGTACCATACACCCTGCATAGCAGGGTGTATATTAGAAATGACCTGAAGTAATGATTCTTCTCCACTATTATACACCATCTTAAGTTTGAGTGTATGATATACTATTTAAAATGACATGCAAATTTTATTTTATTTTTTTAGGTTATACTGTTCATTTTTCTTTTCAAATTAAAATAATCTAATTAAAATTTATAGGATTTTTAATAATATATATATATATATATTAAAAAATTCCTTACATATCCACACGGAAAAAAACCGTCCTTATATTTTTTTTATAAATAATTATACATATTGAAAATTTTATATTTAATTAGTAATAACATAATAATATTTTTTTTAAAAAACTCCTTATAGTTTTTTCATGTAAGTGTGTGAGGGTTTTTAAAAAATATATTTTTTAACTAGTAATATTACTATAACTGGTAAAAAAATTATCGATTTTAACTAGTAATATTTACACATGATAATATTTTAAAAAATATATTATTTTTTTCATAAATAATTGTGCATGTTGAAAATTTTATAGATTTTAACGATAATATTTACACAATTAATGCATTCTAAAAAAATCAAATCATGAGATTATAAGTTATTCATCATGTATTGTTAATATATTTTCAACACAATCAATGTAAGAACTGATCACGCGGTATAACATTTTTATGCACAAACAGTAAGTCATATGACATTCTTCAAATAAATTACAAATTTATAATATTTTATAAAAAAAATTGGTTTAACATTTTTATGAAAAACATATAACATTTACTTCTTTCATAAAAAAATAAGCTTAAAATTTATTAACTTTTACAATTTACAATCAAACCTTCATTATTTTAAAAAATAAAACTTTAATTTAAAATTTAGAAATAAAAAAAGATTTTTCTAAAGAGTGTTCTAAAATACTTGTTAAGGATCAAAAAAAATTTTCATAAAAAATAAAATATTCAATATATTAAAAATTAAAAAGGTTTACTTTTCATGCAAAAAAAAAAATTATTTTGAATTCTTTAACAAGTGTCATAAGCCACTTCTTTAAAAAACTCAAAAAAAAAAAATAGTCTACTGCATGCCATTATTTAGATTGTGTGCTTCTAAATCACTCCTCAATTGGAGATTACCGAGTAGCATAATTGTGTTGTTGCTGATTGCACTCAAACTAATGTTGTCGCTAAAACCCCAAGGAATTGGATTAGCGATAAAGAAGGAATTAGCACTAAGCGAGCATATGATGCATAAATAGACATACAATCATATATCTAAATTTTAGTTACGTTAATTTCTTGAGATCAGGTTATAAGAAATGTATTGCAAATTTTTTAATTCCAACGTTAGATGACGACTACTCTTTGACTAAACTAAAAAAATAGATTAGTTGATATGGTCTATAATATAAATATAAATTTTCAGTATATAAATATAATATGTTATTTTTATAAATATTTTTAAAAAATTAAAAAAAAATATAATTTTTTAATTGAAGTTTATTAAAACATTTTTTTTTTTTAATAATTTTTTGCGTCTTTTAGGTAAAAACACTATATTTATGTGTATACAAAAATATCTCTAATATAAAAATGAAAAAACCAATGTTATCGCCGCCGAACCACTCATATTTCTGTAATTTTTTTCTTTATTAGTGACGCTTTTCCCCCTTCTTCTTTGGTATAGTTGTTTTTTTTTTTTAATGAGTGGGGCAGTCACGGACATGCAGTGAGTCCCACTTCAAGATCCCAATTCTTTTTGGCCCAGAAGCATGACTCTCTTCTCACAAGGTTCATGCAAATATCGAACAAAGGTCTTGAGAGACGGCTCACTTCCACTGCACCATCGGCTTGCTTGCGATGGGTAGTGACGCTCTTTGTTTTGAATGGAAACTAATGTTTTGAGATATATGTACGCAAACAAACTGAACCTGAGTCGTTTACGTGGATGAGGATAGAGTACATGGGAGTTGCACGACATAGATAAAAGATTCCAATTTTCTCTTCAGTCCACCAATATTGGAGGACACAAACTTTTCAGAGGTAAAATTAAAGCATAGAGAAAATGGTAGAAAGTGATATCACTATATCAATTTTTTTTTCTTGTTTTTGTAAATCCTAAGAAAGAAAAAGACACCAACATATAAATTTCCCACCTTATTTTCATCAAGTGGCTTAGGCATCAATCTCTCTCTCTTCATTTACTTGATCTGTTACAATGTCATCGTTTTCTTTTCCCTCCTCTATACTTTCTACATCATCATCATCATATTCTTCTTCTTCTAGAAACTCTTCATCAGGTTCAACAAAGTGTAGCTTCAGCCTTCCATCTTCTCTATGAGCATGCAGAAGTTCCTGGGTTGGTATCCTTATTTGTCTAAGGACAAACCTCCCATTGTTCCTGTAAGACCTGAAGCTAACCCAAGGCTTCCCAGTCCTCCCTATGCATGAAATGGGTGGAGGGTACTCACCCCCATTAACCCTTGACCTAATCTTGCATTCCCCATTAGAATCTTCAAAAGCTTTTAGCTTTTTGATACTCTTTTTCTCTTTCTGAGTTTGCCAGCATTCATTCATCCCAGTCTTCAAGTCTTCAACATCATCTGAGCTTTCAAAACCAAGACCCTCAGTGCACAGCTGCAAACTTTCAGAACTCAAGGATGAAAAGCTGTCACTGCTTTTGTGACTATTGGTGTGGTTTGTTGTTGGGGTGCTTGAAACATAGGCTGAATATGGGGTTTGGTTAATGTCAGAAACTTTACCCTGGCTGAGCTTTGCATGGTCTATCTCTGTGAATGATGAAGAACAAACGTGGGGAGATGAAGATGAACATGAAGGTGATGGTTCAGGACTCTCCTTGAAATGGAGTTCACCAAATATCTCAGTGAAGGAGGAGGATGAGGAGGAGTGCTCTAAGGATTTTAATGGTTTGTTTTGGTTCCATGAGAGGGATTCAAGCAGTGTGGGGTTTTCTGGCAATGGATTTTCGAAGATGTGCTGCAGGCTTCCACAGGCTGACATGGCTTTGCTATCCCACTATTCTGTGTAGGTTGGTGTTTTCTAGAGAAAACAGCACAGAAAGAAAAGAAACGAAGGATGTTCAAGTTCAACTTTTGGTGGTTGGGAACGAGAGAGAAAAGGGGAAAAGAGGCACGAAAATTGCATGAGCTGAAAAAATCAAGAGGAAGATGCTATCATGTAGGAGGCTATGATTTTTGGTATCTTTTTATCCGGTGATGTGGGGGATATGAATGGGTGGTTACGCATTGGCGAGGGTTTGGTGACCATAAACTTTAGTAGTAACTAGTATGGTGAGATTTTTTATTTATCTTCCTATGCCTTATATATAGACTATATGAGTTGGATTCTCTATCTCTTAAAGGTAGTTTCCCATACTCAAAATTTGATCAGAAGTGATCAACATAAAGTTATATAAATTTAAGTTATTATGTAATGAAATGGATCCCCTGGAGTTCTAAAAAGAACTGCACCAGTTGCAGTTTATAATCAAAGGGTGGAAATTTAATAACTTCATTTTATCTTTAATATTTTATTATAAAAGAATTTGTTTTCAAGGTTAGGATCTCATGCAGTATAAAAATAATTACAGGGAATCCAAATCCTATTATATAACTAGTTCTAATTTATTTTTAATTTAGTTAAAATTTGTATTGAACTAAAGTTTTAAAATCATAATCAAATTTAAAATTTAAATATTGAGATAAAAACAAATATATGAGAGAAAGAGAGAATAAAAAGAATGAAAGAGAGCCTAAAAAAATTTGGAACTTTGAAATAGAATTTTTTAAAAATAAGATTTATCTTAAATTCAATTTAGATATAAACCAATTTTTTAAAATTTAAGCTATAATCAAACAACTTTAATCTGAAAATCAGCCCGTTATACTTAAATATTTGATTTTTAAATGTTAGCAAACTCCCCAAAATTTAAACTTGTCCTGGCCCCTCTTTCAGGAAAAAAAAAATAGAAAAGTCTAGCTCCCCTCACTCAATATTTCTCTTTTGGAAAGGCATCCAACCTGAAAATTACCTTTAATCCACAATCATGGTAATGACTTGATGGCTTGGTATTTTCTAAAACAAAGACCCAGTTTTGGGTGTAGTACAAAAATTGCATCAGACAGAAAAAAAAAATGTAAACCATGAGGCTGCCTATATATGCATACAGAGATAAGACTCAAACAAAGGACAGGACCACAACGTTTTTTAGTATGTGATGGGAAAATTTTGAGCAATGTTCCTATCGTGTCATGGTGCCGTCCAGAGTACACTGATGTGAACGGCAAGACTAGTTAGCCACATCCTTTCAGCTTTACTCCACGTTATCAATTTATCACACATATAACCACTTGTTAGCTGCCCAAGTGGCTTTACATGATTCAATATTGCTGGCAACGTGGCATGCTTCTGTGCACTGTCATGTGACACGTAATGATTCAGCAGTTCCTACAGTATCAGGTTTAAAAAGATTAGGAGAGATTCTTGTTACACATAATTGTACCACATTATTTTTACACACATTCACAAAAAAATGAAGAGAGAGATAAAATGAGACCTTTTAAACTCACTTATCATAAAAAATCATATTATCTCTTTAAATTTTTATAAATATGTATAAAAATAATATGACTAAGAATTTTTCAAAGATTAGACCACCAAAATCTTGGTTCGTTCAGATGGTGCTATCTTTCTCACAGTAATACAGAAGCTGTCCTTAAGATAAATTCATAAATCTATTCTGCACTCCCTTATAAGCAATATATGATTTCTGAGTAATAATTGATGCATTGGTTCACTTTTTACTCTATAAAAGCCCTTCTCATGCAGGTTAAATTTAGAATCGCCTTTGCTACTAAATACCAATTGGAATTGGTTAGCCTCTACTAACCCATGCTGCTTTCTGCAATAGGATAAGTCTACAGAATAGAATAGCCCCGACCACTGCCACTTGTAATTTATCATTGCTGGAAAGAGCATGAGGAATATTCGGTTTGTTCCTTTACACTTGCCCCCTCGAAAATGGTTGATTCTCACTTAGCCCTTGCTTTCACTGCCTTGCCCTTAAATATATTTAATAACTAGCAATGCTTTCTTTGAAGTTTGAAGTTTGAAGTTTCTTAGCGTGTGGTTTTCTTTCCTCGTGATATTTGCCAATAAATTCTTTGGTACATTATTATTTCAAACTACTTAATTATCGGTTGACTCAATAGTCTGAATTTATTGTGTAATGAACTTTACATGAAATTTATTGACTCTTACTACATAACTATATCTAAATCAATCAAGTAGACTAGAATTGCAGGAAATTTACCACCTCACATGGAAGTTTCAAATTTGTGCATATTTTGTGGAATTGACAAACATACAATTTTTATATTTTCATTAAAGTTGATATTAAGGTCCTTCTAGTATTACACACACACAAAAAATCTACATCGACCTGCGAGTTTAGATATTAATTAGCTTATAATTAATATTATCACCTTAGCAATTAAGGAAAGATTATGGCAAACCTATTGTAGCAGCCATCCACTGGCAAGAGACCTAATTGGTAGAGTAAAGGTCCAGAAGTAATTAAACAGATGAATGATCATTCAGGAATAATTATGAGAATACAAGTAAACACACATGTGAAACGAGATTTCATTACAATGTTAGTGTGATCGTAGTGCCATTCTTGAAATTAGACAAGTTAAACAAACTGTAGAAAAAAAAAAACTGAACCACTTCACAAGCTTGTCCTTGCAAGTTGCAACTTCAGACCCAAACAAACTTACAATTACAATGCCACAAATAATGTCAGAATCAATTTACACTCCAGCACAGTGGTGCTTCTTTCACCGCCAGGCTTCTATCCGCTCTGATCTTGAATCTATGCGGCTCAGATTGCTAATACCCTTTTTCTCAACAGCCGCTGTTCCATGGATCACAGGTTGCTGGCCTCTGACTTTTTGGGACCCCTTTTTAGTACTTGAATTACTTGGTTGGTCAGTCTTACTTTTCCCAACGTTTCCTTTGGGTAGAAACTCACAATACAAATCCTCATTACAAACTAGATTCTCAGAAAAGCTTATCAAACTGCCACATTCTCCTTCAGTTGAATTTATGTTCTGGAGGGATTCAGGGGAAGATTCTAATACAGTTTTCTCAGAAACAAAGGCTTCCCCAGCCTCTTCATTTTCTGTGGCTGCATCTTGCTGGCTGGACTCCAAAAGGCTAAGGCTATGGTCCCCATTATTGTCATCAGAAGGCTCTAAATAAAATTCAGGAGATGGTTCTACCACAGAATCCTTTCTTTCCTGCAGTGTCCTTAAGATAAGTGTCTTCAAGAAGTTCATCACTTGAACTGCATACATCAATGCAGTCAAAGGGTCTGCCATCTGCAATCAGAAAGACTAAATTCTGTGACTAAAACCTACCATTTGATAGATCAGCTATACCACATTGGTGTCTTTACCACTCTCTGGACAAAAATGACACAGTAAGGTCTTCACTAGAGGTAAAAGTATTGTCACAATAACCATATAATTTGTCAACATAAAAGGAAGCACTAAAGCCTTTACTTTACAACTTGACCTATATACACGACCTATTTCAAACAAGTAGTGCAAAAAATACTTCCTTATAGAACAAAAATTGGATTTCCAACATGTCCAAATGCAATTTATAATAAAGTAGAGAAAGAAAATATATAATAGGACTAATATAGTATGTGTATGTATTTTCTTCCCCGCAAATCCTTGAGAATTAAAAAATTATTGGAACTAACCTGAGTCATGTTTGGTGCGAAAACCATGGCAATATTGTGTGCATTCATCTTATTCAGATGTTCCAGTTGAACAACATCAGCCATCAGATTGATAGCCCAGTCCAAGAGGGCAGCTTCAGTATGAGGTAGTTGACTCGCTAGTTCAGCACAATCCTCTTCAGTCTGGCATTGCATTACCTGCTCTGGCGATAAAGAATCCAGAACTCCTGTAGGCAGTTCTCTAAACCAAGCCTTGAAAAGTACAAGAATATCAAATCAAATTATCATATATAGTGTAAAATGAGTATGAGTATGTAGTTACAGCTCTCCTCTCACCAAGACAAAATCACAAACAAAAATAGATAGTAAACAGTAGCCACAAATAGTATTTCCTAGCATGTACCATGTATCCTTTCATTGTTATACCTTAATTAGTCCTGCCAAACAATGTACATCAATGCCTTCTGGGACCAATCCCCTATTTAATTGGTCCCTAACAGATTCCTCTTGACTGTTGTCTGCATTAATTCTGAAAATCCCCTCTGCCTGCATGTATAAATTCAACTGTTTAACCAAGCAGGAACATACAAATAGCCATTTGTAAAATAAGTAACGACCAAGTCCCTATTGAGTAGTGAATTATAAAGCACTAAAGCAGGACTTTCTTTTCTTTGGCTTGTTTCAAATTGTGTCCAGTAGTTAAAGTCAATGCCATGAGAAATTGAGACAAGGAGAAGAGAAGCTGAGAAAGATCTAGGTGACAAACCTGCAACCCTCCTTGAGCATACAGGCGCCTTTGCATTAGTAACAGAATTGTTGGCACACTGTTCCCGCTTGTGTCATATGATAACTGCATGGATTCTGTTGAAACTCCAAAAACAGTTGCACTACATGTGAAAATCAAAACAAAAAGAATACACCAAAAGTCACACATCAGATTAGTGAAAAGGGTTTTGGATGAACTAAACAAGAAATGGCCATCATGATAAAGGTTTAGGCAACTAACATGTTCAATCATGATAAATACAACTAATTACAAATATTGTACAAGGTTGATAGATGACAGAGCTTTCAAAATTTGAAAAAAAAAATCTTACATATACAGTGACAAAAATATATTCATATAACATTTTCAAGTAATATAACTTGGTAAAAGTCATCAAAATCCTTTACATATGTCCATGATTGTAGTGCCATCCTGAAGCACATAATAACTAACTGGAAATCAATGATGAGTTCTCGACCAACTAAGATCCTTTTACCTTTCCATTTTCCAAAAGAAGGAACAATTTACAGATTTAAACCAGTTAAACATATCCCAGGCGCCAAGGCATCATAAAAACAAATAAAGGGCCTCGTATGAAGAATTGACAAAAACAGACAATCTACAAAAGGCTTTTAATGTGACTCAAAATCATTATTAAACAGGCTCATAATGAGCTTACAAAAATTGTGTAGCTAGCTCACTTCAAGCTTTAACGGTTTGCTAGAAACTAAACAGGTCAAAGGGAGGACATAGCAGCATTTGTTAAGCTAGAGATCTTACAGATACGGAGTATAAGCAACAAGACCAAGACAGTAAAAATGTTCAGAAACGTCAACTAATCTCTGCTCTAACGGAGATTGAAGAACCATTTAATATTTAAACCTCTGCACTGCAGCACACAACCATTTTCAAAGCAGAATTTAAATCCAGCCGTGACTCAGATGCATTTTCCCCCATTTTCTTTTTCATCTCAGAGGTCCCAGGGAAGAAAATGCAACTGTAGTCTGAGTTAACCAAATTCCAGAAAGAGAAAATCACCATGCAACCCCATCATGCAAATGGCCTGATGAAGGCCTAAAGTTTATATTTGCAGCAGAAGTTATGGAACTAGGAAGAAAATTAACTGCAATTTGTTTGAAACTCCATAATCTATCCCATTCCCACCCAGTAATTAATCCAAGGAATGGTATCTACTATCTAGTGATAACAACAAACAAATAAATGAATAAAGTTCCACATACTCAAATCCATAACCATGTTAATATCAAGGAACAAAAGGATTAAATTGCTAATTAGTAATTATACACACCACCAACTCCCATTAACACACAAACCTGTGGTAAGAAAATTTACACGCTATATCTAAAGAAACTTAGTAATGACTTAATATTATGAGTTATGACATATGAATATGATATAAATGATGAAAAAAACAATCAACAATGTGATGAGTTGGCAACAAGTACAACAGAATAACATAAGATTAACAAAGCACCTACCTAGCACTGGGAGGCCTTCTGGGGACTTCAGGTTCGAACTCAACAGGCAAACCCAAGAAACCATTGAACCTGTCGAAGGTGACATGCGCAACATGGCGCACGTTAGTAGGCCAGCCGATCTCCATGGCACAGAGCTCCCTTCTGTCGACACTCTTACAAGCAACCAAGGATTTCCTGAAAAGGGTCACAAGAATGGCCAAAAGGGACAGCTCCTGCTCTGTCCTCTTGTGCTCCTTGTCCCTGTTAGTGACCTCCCGTGTGTCACAGTCAGTGGCCGTAGAAAAACCTTCAACCTCCACGACAGCTACAGAGGAAGGAGGAGAAGAGGGTGAGAGTGAGGGTGGTTCTTCTTGGTCGGTGCTGAGAAGGAGAATGCCATCGGTGCACGAGAGGGAAGAAGAGGTTGTGGTTGGCGATGAAGAAGAAGAAGAAGAAAAATGGGATAGTGGGGAGTGGAGCACTTCAGTCATGGCTGCCAATGAAAAAGAAAAGGCCTTTTCTTGGAATATTTAAAAAAAAAACACGTTTTTTATTTAAGAAATACGATAAAGATTTGATTTTTGCTCAGCAATTGGTTGTTTTTACAGTGAGAGAAAGAGGTGGAGTTGGATCCAAGAAAAGGGTCCCAAGAATGTGGAACGTGAGAATCATTAACTGCATCTTTTTATGTGTTGTTGCGTGTTTTGGAGCTTTGAACAAGTTTGTGTGTGTGTGTGTGTCTCTGAAGAAGAAGAAGAAGAAGTAGAGGAGGGAAGGAAAGATATATAGAGAAAGTGGTGGGAAAGAAATGAATTGAAGAGGTGAATATTTACAACAATAATTTATACTGCAAGTACAGTAGTTAAGAGCAATAATACGGTTTGGTACAGCTTCTGTAATTTATTCGACTCCCAACATCACAATCACAAGGATCCAAAGCCCTCCCACCTCAGTTCAAAGTTCAAAGCATTGTTATAAAATAGTCTAATAAAGATACTTAAGTATAATTTTTACTGCTATCATCTTATATTTATATAACTTTTATTATTTAATTATAATTAATTTTATCTAAATTTTTATACACCCATTTTAATTTTGTCACATCTATAAAAATATGATTAATATGCATTTAAATATGTGTAATTAACATTTTTCAAAACAACTGTGATTCACCTTTGGCTCATAATAACAAGTTAACAACACACCAATTTTCACTGAGCTATAAACTCTCATTGTGATTAATAATTTATTTTGACTCCTTAAAGTTTCTTTAATAAAAAAGGCATAGTTATAAAATCTGGTCTACAATTTATTTTACATTATAAATAGGTTTAATTATATTCATACTAAACTCATCTACGTTTTAATTTGATCTGCTTAAATTAGATTAAAGTTTTTCCTCCTCATATGTTGGTGATGTGCACTCTCAGGTGATGAGCTAACACTCTTTAGGTTTGACCCTCACTTCAGCGGTGAACTAGTGCCACGTTGTGCCCTATCAAAATGACAGGGACCTTATCTGTCCTCATCTTGCACACTAAATAAATTCTTTTTTTATTTTGGGTTTAGATTTTGTATAGTATTTTCGTATGTACAAAATAATGCATAATACAGCTAGGATAGATAGGTACTGTATATAATATATATTAAGTTTATACTTGTCTTTGTTGCTTTTCGGTTTGTTCTTTTAAAAAAGCTTTCATGATACTTCCTATATATGTTAATTTTGTATTTTCAACCATGGAATTTTATATTGAGATTCACAAAATAATAATATGACAGTTATGTATCATACATCATAGATGCCATGCCATTCTCCTTTTTTTCCTTAAATTGAATATAAGCTCTTTCATTGTCAAAACATTAAGTGGACCTCCTTATTTTTTAATTTGTTAAGTTTTTATCTAAGTAATTTTTTTTTTTATAAATATATTATCACACACCTCTTATAATTTTTGTACGATAAAATATAAATTAATTCAATCAAAAGCCTAGGCACATAAAAATTTCAGTAAAAATAATAAATCTATTAAGAATAAGAAAATACATATAAACTTCACTTAAAACTAATTCATGATCTGTAACTTTATTCTTGATCCGTATATTATTATCAATGATGATACATCTTTCACACTATAGAAACTGACACATAATATGTTATCATATGAAAAAATTATTACATCACTTATCTCAATAAATTTAAAGTCTTACTATTACGTAAGGATAAAATATAAGATTGACTTGAGAAAACTAAAATTAAAAATTTCAGTTCTATTATAATATGAAATAGATATGAAAAATTTAAAATGAAATTTTTCATATCTTTCTCAAAAGGTTATAGATTTGAAAGATCTGAATAGTTTTATTAGATAAACACTAAAAGATAAAATAAACAAAGTAGGAAAGAAAACGAAGAGAACTATCACCAAAGGATTGGAGCAGTCTCCATCAAATAAACACTCAAATGAGGAGACCAAAGCACCACAAAAGGGAGAAAAAATAACACAGGAAAGAGAAATTAGGGTCCCTTATAATCTTATTAATGAGCCACTAAATAATAATTAAACTTATTAAGAGAAATGTAAACAACACACTCTTTTGAATACTTTTTTTAATATTTATTTTATTATTAATGTAAAAGTAAATATTACTAATATTTATCTCTTAATAATTTATTCAAGTAGATGAGATTAATAAATAATAAAATAAGTGTTAAAAGAAATGTCTAAAATATATATTATTAACATTTCTCACTTATTAACTTGAATCTTATTTAAAGATTGGTATTTCACAAAATCTCTTTATATCATTGATTAAAAATCATTTTTCTTTTTTTGGTCAAGAATCATTTTTTAATTTTTTTTAATAATTCCTTGATCTTTAATGCAAACTTGTTTCTTTAAAACCTACTGAAGAACAAAATTATATTTATGAGAAAATATATTTATTGGTGGGAGGCAATCTATTCAATTGTTGTTGTTAGTGGAGTCGGTTTGTCAACGATACCATGTTTTGTTTAGACATTTTTAGATACTCCTAATTTAAGCATTTATAAGATTATGATTTTTTTCTACTTGATTGATGTTTTACACCAACGAGCTAACTACTCGACTTTTTTTTTTTATTTTCCCCTGCAATACTCTGATTTCGTTATTGAATGAAACGTCTGGACTCTATACCATAGAAACAGTGAAAGGGAAAGTCCATTCGTCCTTCTGTCCTTCATAATTGCTTTGAAAGTCAAAACTTGTCCAAAGTTTGCAGAGATGGTGGTGGTGGACCTAAAAGAGATTAGAGCTTGGTCTGTTTAAAAAAGTAAAAATATAGATTTTTTCTTCCAAGCAAAGCTAACAAATTACAAAGGGAAAAATCATTTTACAAAATAAATAATATTAAAAGTACTAAATCACATTGAATTATTATGGCCAAAAGATGCAGTTATGAATAAAATATTTTTATCATAAATAGTATATATTTTTTTTTCATATTTCATCTAATATTATTTTTTTTTATTTTTTTATTTTTTTTTCAATCACATATTTTTAAAAAATGTGTATAATATTTACACATCTAAAAAAATGTAAGATCATCTTTATCCGTTGTGGATTTATCAAGGATTGGCAAAACCGACTCACCTATAACATCTCATTTTAAGAAATTTATTATTATTTATGATAGTTATATGACATTTTTATTTTTATATTTAAACCTTTGTTTTCATATAATATTTAAGTAAGTAAATTTATTATTTAAAAAGTTAAAATTTTTATAATATTTTTTAAGTTATAACTTACGTAATAATTAAATGTTAAAATTATTCACATATATATATATATAAATAAAAAATATTTAATAATATTAATAATAAAAAAGTATTTATAGAGTGAAAAGAATAATACAAATTAATATTTTTTATTTTTTATTATTTTTTATTTAATTTTTTATATTTATATATTATTTTTATCCCCATTATTTAAATTTTCTCGATCTGTCACTAAGGATTGTGCTGCTCATCGTCTAGAACTTGGTCTGTACACTTCTATTTTTCTAGCCAGCTTTGGTCTGAACTTTGCTTAAGGATGACTGTTTCTGGTGTAATGCTTCTTCCTTTTGTAAGCTTTGATTCTTAGAGCTATTAGGCTTTGAGTACAAACTAAAAAAAGTACTACAAAATGGCATTTTATTATGTGGCACAAAAGCATGTTAGGCATCCAAATCATTGAATGCTTGACGCGTGGTATGAAAACTTTGTCATTGTTACTTCATAACAATGATTATGCCTCGAGTTCGATAGTGCTATACTTTGGATCTTTTATTTTTGTGCGTTTGACTCTTTCATTACTTTTATTTCGGAGAAAACACTATAGTAGCAATGATGCTAACTTATAATCATTGCTACTAACTTATAATCACTTGTAAACTATTCAATTCTCTCTCCACTAATTTAATCATGAGTATGACTCTTTTTTTACTTTGATGCCAAAATTGATATTTTATCTATTAATTATTGATTTTATGATATAATAATAAAAATGGGTTTGCCATACAGTTTACCGCCCAATGATTGACAGGTCAGAAATAGGGATCATTCTAAAGAAATTTTCAACAAAAGTATAATTTCTTTGCTAATACATAGTGGGTTACTCCTTCAAAATGAAATAAATAAAAATAGAGTTTAAATTTTATCTATTGGTAGTGGAATTTTTACATTATTAACAAATTTTTAAAATAAATAAACTTTACATATAATGATTGTGATAGTTAATTTTTTTAGAATTATTTGATAATATATAATTAAATAATAATGTTCAGATGTTTTACACTAATAATGAATTACAAATAAACCTATAAAAATATCAATATTTATTTATTTATTTTTCTAAGATATTCCCACACTCTTTTAGTTTAGTTTATATAGATGCATTAACAACTTGAATTTAATAAATTTAATTAATGATTATTTAAGTAATCAATATATACATACATGTAGACTTGAATTCAATAAATGTTATTGATGATCCTTTAATAGTGTTTTTATATTATTTAAGTAAGCACCAAAAAAAATTCTTATCACTTATCTCTTGAATCACATCTTTGTATAAATCAAAGATAAAGTTGAAAACAGTAAAAAAATGTATTAAGTGACTAAAGGGTAAGACTATTGACACTCTTTTTACTTATTCACACTCTTCTTAATTACTTTAAAAGTTTGAATATCAAAAGTGTAACATCTTATTTTTCATAAAATATTATTATGAATAATAAAATTTTAATTTCTTTAACTTGAATATTTTATTTTGCAATAGTTATTACTAAACAAAAAGGAATTAGATAAAAATTTATACGAATTCAAATCATAGAGATTAACTTTCTAGATAAATTGGTAATAGTAAATAATAGAACAAAAAAATTATGAAATTAAAAATAAGAATTTATTAAAATAAAATTATTCAAGTTAAAGAAATTAAAATTTTATTCTTCACAAGAATATTTTATGAAAAATAAGATGTTACAAAATGTGACCTTCATAAACTTATCTATTTAATAATTCAAATTTTATATTACTTATACTTGACTATTTACAATTTAAGTCTAACATATATTTATTTTATAAGTTACAATTTTTTATGCAAAAATATTTTAATTCAAACATCTTACTATTTATGTTTTTACTTTATATTTACACTTTATAAATTTAATATATATATACACACATATACATATTTGACTATTTTAGTTTTTTATGTTAATATTAATTAGAATATATTTCATATAAAAGGTAACAAGTGCTTCTAAAAAGAATCTCTAAGATAAATATAAAATTAAAAATCATCCACCAAAAAAAATATAAAATATAAAATTATTAAATATATCAGATTATCAATCATAGAAATGAAAAATTATTCAAATATGTCTATCTACTTGAAAGAGTTAATATTAGTATATTTTCAAGTGTAATAACAATTTGTTTTAAGGTTGTGAATTATATTAATTTTTTTATGATTGTTACTTAAATCCTTGAACAATACTTTTTTTATATTGTATGGTGTTCTAAAAAACGATCACTTATTGCTTTTGGATTACCCTCTTCTTAAGTTGGGCCGTTGCTGCTACTATATTGTATTTAGTACATGGCCAAAATAAAAAATACCTTAGGTTTTAGTTGTCTCTTTTTATTCTATGTAGCAACAAAAGAATCATTTTTCATATATAAAAGTGTTAAATGTAATTTTGAAAACAAAATTGAAAATAAATTATATGAGAAATATTTGTTTTTATATAATGATTAAAATATAAAACTATTGAATGTAATGTTAAGACATTTTGAGTTCAAGCAAAGTTTTAAAGTATTGCTGAAGTTATATTCTAATGATAATAATTAAAAATAAAAAAATAAGTATATTTTAAATATGTAAAGTGTAATATATAACTAAATATATATAAAAATAATAAGAAGTTGGAGTTAAGATATTTTTTAATAATAAAACTTTAATTAAAAAAATTAATAAAATTTTCAATTTAAATGTATAAATAATAAAGTATAAATAGTAAAAACTATGAATTATTAAATACATAAAATAATAAAGGTCATTTTAGGCAATTAAAGTTAAAAGTAATTAAGAGAGTGTGTGAATAGATAATTAGGAGTGTCAATAACCCCACTTGCTCCTAAAATGCCTGGTCACTATGTCTATTTTGATAAGATGTGATGATAAAATATAAGGAAAATGATAAAAAAAATGAATATTCTCTTTATTTAAGAGTTTAAAAATTTATGCAAAAACAAGAGTTCAAGATATAATAATAGAAAGATAATGTGAATAAAACCATATCCTTTTAATGTGATATGAAATTATAACAATTTTTGTTGAGATTAATACATTTTGATTGAACATTAACATAAATTTAAAGCACATAGTATGACTCACTTATTTTGTGAAAGTAGACAAATGTATTTTATTTTATTATTTGTATAGGTCTAAGGTTTTTTTTATTTGAACATATATTCATATCATTTTTTGTCATAAATAATTTAAACTTGAGAAACTCGACAATTTTCATCTAATAAGTGATTTTTTACATACACACACACAAAGGAGGAAATGGTGAAGGTAGAATTTGATCGTAAGTCTTTGCATTCACCTACAAATGATTTTACCAGTTAAGCTAACTGACACCTTTCATTTTAATATTTATTGATGGTATTAGCATGGTAAAAGAAAAATATAAACGTGTTATCTATTACAAACTCATGCATTGCGTATAGGGGTAGAAATAGGTCAGACGGTCCGTCAGGAGCCTATGACCTGACTTGTTTAAAACTTGACTTGACTTAATCCGTTTAATAAAAAGTCAACTCAAGATTTTTTAAAAAACTTATTTAATTAAATGGGCTAGACTTTATGCCTTTGAAAATGTTTTTTAAGCTTAGCGAGTCGGCCTATTTAATTATATATACTATTATTTTAAATTATTATGACATTTTAAAATTTATATAATATATTTATTAATTTTATAAATAATATAATATATTTAAAAAACCTAAGTTCATTTGCTTATATAAAGGTCTGGCTCGTTGGCCTATTTAAAAGTAAGCATTTAAATAAAGTTTTTAGACAAAGTTAGGCTTAAAAAAATAGCTTATATCAAGTAAATAAACTAAGCTCAAGTGTTATATTTGAAAAATAGATCAAATCTATTTAAGGTAAGATTTAAACTGACTTAACTTATTTTTACCCCTGTTTGGATAGGTATCAAAGCTAGTTATTGTAATATCATTGGCTTATTGTGGTCACTCTTCCTAATGCTACTTCCTACTTGCTAATTAGCTATTGCAATGATTCTGTCCTGGTGTGGACCATTGAGTGCAAGCAATAAAAGTCATCAACAATATGGTTTAGCCTTTTTTTTATGTGGGCCAAATAAAATGGCAAGCGTGGATCATTTATAGATAAATTATAAACTTATGGCGTTGGGTCGTTTCCATACGTTGGGTTAACGGGTTGACTTGCCCAACGCAAGTCTTGTCTAGCCAGCTTATAATTGAACAGAGTTAGCATTGAAAAAAAGTTGAGTTATTCTGAGTAAAAAAAAATGTTTACACATATTTTTTTAGGAGGATTTTATAATGGACCTAATAAAGTAAGGTTCATCTATGGTCCTAAAAATATAGCAGGTAAATAGATTTTTTAACTTTTTTTATTACTATTACTTTTTTAAGTTTCGTCGTTTTAAAATATTTGTAGTTTAGTCCTTCCATTATTAACTCTGAAGCTCCACCACCAACTCCGATGACCCATCCATGACCATCGTCCCCACTCCCTCAGTGCCCGTCAATGTTTCTTACCATCTGGAAACCAACATGTTGCCACGTCACCATCCTCGTTGATTCTGGAGGAGGTTTTGTCAGTGGAGATGTGGCAAGAGGTGGGGTGGAGTTGAGTTCAAGGAATATCCAACACCCAAGAATCAAAATGGGGTTCTAGCAATGGTGGTGGTCCGGTGGTGGCTGGAAAAATTGTCCGAAGCATTTGAAATCTTCATAATTCATTTATTGAGATATTTAAAATTGGAAAATAAACAAAAGATCAAAACTTGTTGCCACCAGAATTGAACAAATCCATTCCATCCCAATAACAATAGAGACAAACGCCTTTTTTTTTTTATCAAACTGAAAGAAAAAGACAACAGAAAAGAGAAACAAAAGCTATCTAAGCCTAGCAAACCCCATAGCATTAGCTAGCATCAAAGAATCCAGTGGAGGAGGGCAGGCTTCCCATGTAGAAAGAACACTATCCAAATTAGCTCCTAACTTAGCGAGCCAATTCGCGCAAAAATTCTCTTCTCGAAGAGTATGCTGCAAACGAAGACTCCAAGGACAGGACATGAGCCTTCTGATCTAGTTAATTAAAGTCGCTTGAGGATGAAAGTGATGCGTGCCATCCATGATTAACGATAGTGCAGTGCTAGAGTCAGATTCACAGATAATACTATGATAGCTTGCTTCCCAAGCTAAAGACAATCCATGATAGATGGCCAATAACTCAGCATTAATATTAGTTGTGATGCCATAAGATCCAGCAAAACCAATAATCCACTCACCATGCATATTTCTAATTAATCCACCGAAGCCAGATTTCCCAGGATTCCCTAAGTTGCTACCATCCACATTTAACTTGAGAACATTCTCAGGTGGAACAAACCAACGAACCTCCTTCATGACTGAAGTCTTGTCTATAGGGCCAAAACTGATAAAAATAGAATGTTGAAGGGACCTACTTTGACTGAGAGTGTACCATTGGGACCAAGTATTGTCATTAAAAACTGCATCACACCTAGCTTTCCACATTATCCAACAGATAGTCGCAAACAAAGAGCCATTGGAACCAGTAATATTAGACTTCATCCAATCATTGCTAGCTTCAATTAAAAAATTCTCCCTATGACTGAAGTTAAGCCAAATTCTTTTAGAGTGAAAATAGTCTCTCAAAGAATGGAGGATTGTTTCAGATGTTGCTCCACACTGAAGACAAGAAGGATCTGCTGAGGCATGGTGCCTATACCGGAAGGAATTAGTAGGGAGGCTCTCATGCATGACAGTCCAAATAAAATGCTTGACATTCTCTGGAAGTTTAAGCTTCCAAATCCAGTTCCAACAAGGAACTTGCATGCTGTTAGCTGGGGTAGTGTTGCTATGAGTTAGCCACTGATAAGCATGTCTTGCTATATAGTCTCCAGAATTTGAACTATCCCATATGATCACATCCTCAAATGAGCCATCAACAAAATGACTCTGCATAGCCATTTTAACATTAGGAGGGAAAATGGTAGCAATATGCCCAAAGTGCCACTGGCTATTATAGCAGATATCACTAACTTTCACATTAGTATCTTGAATATTAACATAAGGGACTAAGTGACATATTTGATCCTCCTCCAACCACCTATCATACCACAAAGAAACCTCACCTTTCCCAGCCTAAATCTGAAACCATTTTGTAACATAGCAGCAGATTTCAGGATTGAGTTCCAAATGTAGGAAGCACCACTTGTAGGCTCGGCATTGAGAGTGTTCTGGCCCTGCAAATACTTAGCAGACATCATTCTAACCCACAACTTGTCTTGGTTATGAATAAGGTTCCAAGTATGCTTGCCTAGTAAAGAGATGTTAGTCTCCCTCGCCCTGTGAAGACCAAGACCACCCTTACTTTTAGGTAGAGCTGGCAAAATGGGTCAACCCGCCCTGACCCGCCTCAACCAGCTAAAATGCGGGGCGGGGTGGGTTGGCCCGTTTTAAGAAATGGGTTGGAAGAGCCAACCCACCCCGCTTTAAGGCGGGTTGGCGGGTTGACCTGCATAAAAGATAAAATAAGAAAAAGTAGATGAGTTGGCGGGTCAACCGGTTTAACACGCCTAAAAAACAAAAAAAATTATATAAAAAATCAATAAATACTATAAAAAATAATAAATAATAATGGTAAAAAATTACAAACCACATATCTAAAAATTAATTTTTAAAATAATCTAATTAAATATTCAAACATAAATTATATAACATCAAAGAGTTTTTTATTTATAATATTACTTATCTTTTTTTTTTTAAGAAAAGAGTCAACCCGTCGGGTCAATCCGCCTTCGCCCCGCTTAACCCGGGGGTTAAGCGGGTCAGGTTATGCAGGTTAAAAAAAGAATATCAATTTAATCTTTGAACTCAACCCGCAAAAAAATAATAGATTAACCCAACGGGTTGAACCCGTTTTGCCAGCTCTACTTTTAAGTTGAGAAACCACATCCCAGTTCACCCAATGGCACGACTTTGATCCCCAGATAAAGCTGCGAATATGAGAATCAATGCTATCACAAATACCCTCCAGGAGCCGAATTCTGCATAGTATAAATGAGAATAGAAGAGATGACAGACTTAGCTAAAGTGACTCTGCTCACTCTGTTTAAAAAGCTTACCTTTCCAACCAGCTAATCTACCATTAATTTTGTTAACAATATAAGTACAATCTGACTTTTTAACTCTTCCAGACAGTAGAGGAAAACCCAAGTAACCAAATTTGTACGTGTGTCTAAAACTGGAAATAGATTCAAACTTTGCTACCTTGGATCTAGGGACAATTTGTTGTAAATAATTTTAAATTTTATAGGGATTAAGTTTGTAATTTAAAAAGCTATTCATCACATTTTCAACAAGTTATAGCTCATTAATCTTAGTCTTTTATATTCTTAATTAATATATTAACAGTGTACAAACTTTTTCCATTGATGGTTCAAATATTTTTAAGATCATAGAAGACAAAGTCATTTTTTTAGTCCAATTTATACTTTTTTATAAAATTATTTATATCGGTATTTATTATCAACTTATTTTGACACTTCTACTTATAAATATTTAATCAAGTTTTATTGAGTTAATGAACATAAAACTCAATTACAAAGACTATCAAACAATTAATAAGAGTTTGTGTGGTAAGAGAGTTATTTTTTACGGAAAGTGTCAAAATTCAAATTCTAGTGAAAGTAATTATTGAAAATGTTTTTTCTATCAAATTTAGGAAGATTTTAGGCTACTTCTAGCACATTATTATTATTATTATTATTATTATTATTATTATTATTATTATTATTATTATTAACACACTTCTAGCTTAGTATTTTTTTTTATCTTAAGGAGTTAGTTTTGTGATATATGAATATGTAATGTATGGATAGACACATGAATATATGTTTGAATCACAATTATATCAATTTTTAGAATAAAAATATAAAAAATATTCTTTTGAATCTCTTAATCTTGACGTGAATGACTTGCTTTTAATCAAAATAAAAAAAATGATTTAGTTAAAGTGCGTTCAAGTTGGTCTTAACACCACCTAATCGCAATACTCAATATATATAATATTAAAAGCCAATAATGATTGATACAATTGATAGTAACAGCTCACATTAAGTAAGTTAATTGGGTTCAAATCCTATCAAAATATGTTATTTGTTAATTATCTATAAATACTCTTATAGACACTTGTTGAATATATTTTCTAATTCAAAGTGAATCTGACTATTTGTAACAAAATTTTTTATATTATTATTTTACTATACAAAATTGATGCAAGGATTAAGATATTAAAATGATTCTTAGATGTTAATGAAAGAAGAATTTCGCAAGCATCTCCACCCTTAAATATTAGTGGACCTTATAATATAACTCGTATATTAAGTATTATCTAATGGTGAGAATTATCATATAAAAAGAAAAATTATTTCTCCATTAGCATATATAAGATTTTTTTCAAGATCTTGTGGGTAGAAAATAATGTAATTGATTGAGTTATCAAGTGTTTTTGAATTTTTTTTTGCATATTTTTAAAGCATTGTATGAGATTGTATTTATATCATTTATATCTTAATATTTTAGTATTATGATAGAGTTTATTATTAATTTAAATATTTATTATTTTAATTTTAATTTTAAAAAATAAAAAGTAAATAAATCAATGATAAATTTTATTATTAATAAATAATAAAATATTAAAATATGAATGATATGAACAAAATCTTATCTTACACTAAAAAAGTATGTAATAATTTCTCGCATATTTGGCTCGATGACTCGATCCATGTCGGCTTAATGCTTTATGACGTGGCACAACGTGTTAATTGCACTGGTTCAACTTATGTGGAGTTTTCCACCTGGTCACCCTGTTTGTTTCGCGAGAAACCGAGGCACAGCACAACACGAGAAAATAAGAGAAAGTAACAGAAAACAAAAGTAACACACTCCGCCTCTCTTTCTTGCTCTGTGGTCTGTGGAGTGGAAGGAAACCATCGACCATGGCGGTGAGGGCCACAGTGTCGCGCTTCCCGATCGACACGGACGCACGCGAGGGCTCGGGCCTGCTCTGGGGAGTCACCGTCACGCCCTTCGCCGCCGCCGACGAGAACGGCCAACCTCCGGCGTATGGATCCGGCGGCGACCTCCTCCCCCGCTGCGAGAACTGCTGGGCTTACTTCAACACCTTCTGCGAGCTCGAACAGTGGTCGTGGTCTTGCTCCCTGTGCGGCAACCTCAACGGCCTTTCCTCCAACGCCATCGAACGCTACTCTCACCCTCAATCCTGCGCCGAGATGATGTCCTCCTTCGTAGATCTGGAATTGCCCCAAGGTAATTAATTCTCAATGTTACGATTACGAGTTTTGGTTCTTCGAATCGATGCAGTAACTCTTCATTTGCAGTTGTGTAGGGTTTCAAATTTTAGCTATTTTTTTCCGACTTCGAATTTGAATTTTTGCAGAAGAATCATCGGAGAGACGATCAATGCAAGCCTGTCCTGTCTATGTTGCTGCTGTTGACTTGTCCTGTAAGATTTCTTTGTTTGAACAATTTTTTTAAAAAAAATTTTCTTCCGTTTTGCTTCACATCAGAGCTTATTGATATGCTAATTGCAATACTTTGTGAGTGACTGTGTTTTCGTGCTTGGATTTTTACAATGGGATGGTTCAGTAAGGTTAATTGGTTAGGATTTCGAGGTTTTGTTTGGTTTTGACTGCATTTTTTGCGTTTCTTTAGTTGGTTCATTGATTTTGACATGTGTGTAAGATCACTAGTCAGTGTGATATTTTACTTGTACTTCAGCAGGTTATCAGTGTGATATTTTACTTGTACTTCAGCAGGTTATGTTGCTTATGGTGATTTGAAATTTTATGTACAACAAATGAATCCGAATGATTATATGGCACATTTGCCATTTGGTTCTGATATCAACTTTTCCTGCTTTAAGAGTTGAGACTGGAGGGTGAGACCATGGTTCAAAACACATGATGTCTTATGACTGTGGATGTAAATAATGAAAGACAGAAAATGCACGGCAAAGATTATGTGCTATGCCTCTGTATTTGTACGAGCCATAATTGCTACTAGTTTGACTGATATAGCATTTGAAACTGTGATCAAGGAGGTGTTGTTTGTTGGCCTTAATTTTGTAGAATGAGAAGGCCATGATTGCAAAAATAGCTATGATTTTTATCTTTTTCACCTATTGAACCTCTCCCTCTTTTTTTTTTTTTGTGTATTCCCGGTCATTTTGAATCTGTATAGAAGGATGCAATGATCAAGGTGAAGAAAACCATCCTTAGTTTACTATATTTGTTATTCAATTCTAGAATTTTCTTTTCCTTGTACTTGTTTGTCTCCTTTGTGGCCTTGATTCATTTCCTAAATATGCAAGTGTATCTTTTTGTAGTTGTTATTTTGTAACTTAGAAAAAAATATTGGGTTCTACTGCAGCTTCAGAGGAGTTTCTGGAACTCACTAAAAGTGCATTGCTTGCAGCTTTGGAAGGTAGTATGTTGATCAAATCAAACTATATATTTCTCTCCTGCGTAAGGTAGATCTTTTGAAGATTGCTCTTATTTATTTATTTATTTATTTATTTTTTATATTGCAGCTCTGGCTCCTGGATCACTTTTTGGGCTTGCTACCTTCAGCCACAAACTAGGATTGTATGATGTTCAAGGTCCTATACCTGTTGTAAAAAATGTTTTCATCCCTCCTGATGCAGAGGGAACCTTACCAATTGAGCTTGAAGATGTCATGCCTTTGTTACAGTTTCTAGCTCCTGTATGTTAATCATATGTGATGTTTTTAATTTTTAGGAAATGTGTTCTCATATTGAAGCACAAATATCACAATATATGGAAAAATGTGTCAGATCTAAAATCTGTATTTTTATTGCAGGTGGAAACTTGTAAGGACCGTATTGCATCTGCACTTGAAACACTTAGACCAACAACTTCATGGGAGAGAACCACAGCAGCAGGTCAAGGACTGGATGGTGTTCTGTTAGGTGGGCGTGGTTTTGGGATGGCAATGGAAGCCCTTTGCAATTATCTTGGATCTGAATATGGAAACACCTTTGCTTTAGGTTTGAATGATTAAATACAAAGCTCACCGTTTATGATTTTGTTAGCATGTTTCTTTAATGTTCAATCTTGCATGCTCAAAAGCTTCAAGCGGATATTATTTCTATTGAGTACTGCAGCTAGAATCTTTGCCTTCTTGTCTGGTCCCCCTGATTATGGTGCTGGACAATTGGATACAAGGCGGTATGGTGAGCAATATGCAAGCAAAGGAGAGGATGCAGATCGTGCTTTACTTCCAGAGCAGACTCCATTTTATAAAGATCTGGTATTTAACTTCTGTTATTAGTACTTTTATCTTCCATATCTTAGAAATGGAAGAGTTGACATGTGTATTACAGGCTGCTGTTGCTGTTCAAGCAGGTGTCTGTGTGGACATATTTGCTGTAACAAATGAGTACACAGATTTGGCATCCCTAAAATTTCTGAGTATTGAAAGTGGGGGTTCCTTATTTTTGTATACAAGCACTGAGGATTCAACTTTGCCTCAGGACATGTAAGTCTCATCCGTTAATTTAATATCTCTTACCCTAGACATGCTTTACTGGTAAAGTTATTGTAATTGCTTGATATAGATAAGTAGGAGATATTTGTTCAGTGTTTACTGATTGGCTGTGTCTAGATTACAATCTCAACTTGAGGTGGTATTATACTACCTTTCTCCTTAATCACATTTGATTTAAATTAACCAAATCTAGTTTTATGTTAACTACATTAAAATAAATGCTTATTATTTTAGTTAACTATTTATTATTTACAATAACCAAGTCCAATTAAATTGACCACTTATTGTTTTTATTAATCACTTACCTTAAGTGACAAATGTGAACTCAAATTTGGTAATTAAACTCAAATGTAATTGAAGCCAGAAGTGTTGCTAATGCCACCTAAAGTATCAATGATATTTATACACACACCTTCACATATATCACGTAGGGTGACTACATTGTGATCTGTTCTCCTTGTAGGTATCGAATGCTGAGTCGGCCATATGCTTTTGGTTGTGTCCTCCGATTGAGAACCTCAACCGAATTTAAACCTGGCAATTCTGTAAGTGTGTTGTATGGGATGGATTTGTAATTCACAATTTTCGCATCTGCTTATAGAATAACTTAATATTGTATTGCAGTATGGTCACTTCTTCCCAGATCCACAGTATGAGAATGTTCAACACATCATATGTTGTGATTCTTATGCTACATATGCTTACGACTTTGTGTTTGAGAACAATGTTGGATTTTCAAGGTATAAATTATTACTGGTTACAACCATGTCTTAGACTTACTGGCTTGAATGCTTATACATTTTTTAATGTGTTATTATTTTAGAGAGTGCATCAAGAAGTTGGGAATGTCATGTTAAGCCTTGTACTTTTGTGTTATTTAGACTTTAGACTTTTTATCACGATGCAATCCACATAGCTTAACTCCAAATTCGTTTGTTTCTCTATGACTCTATCAATGTTTTGTTTGTGGTTTCACTTAATGTAAACATGGTAACTTTTCATAGTTTGTGCATCTAAAGCTTTAACTAACTTTATTTTTTGGGTCTCTTTGTTTTTCTTCAACTGAATTCTGGAGAAGTAAAATAACTTGTAACTTTGTAAACCAAGACAACATGATCTAAGCAGTTGAAATCATCTTTATACAAACACACGCTGCTTTTGCTAGACTATAATATGATTTTCATTGTTTCTGAATCAGTTTAAACAATATGTCTGTTGGGAAATGCTTAATTAATCCAATGCTGTTTCACAGTTATTCTTTATGTATGGAACTGCTGAACTTGAATTACATATTTCTTACTGAAAGAAATTAAACTACCCTTTGCACTCTATCAAACACAGATGTTACAATTATCTCAGAAATCAGAATGTGACAAAACTGTTAATGAGATGCTTGACTTTAGATTTCTCTTGAATAAGGAAATCCTAGAGTTTGCTGGGCATGCAAGAACCAGAAATCCAGGAGGGGAAAAAAAGATTAGACATGCAGGTTGTTTGCCCGGAGTCATGGTGAATTTCCACAAATATTAAGAGAATGCTTTCTCTTTGATTGCATGGGTTTAGACAATATAAATAAAATACTCTTGTTGGCATGTGAATTGAAAGCAAGAGAAAATTTTTTGAACTAAGAGTAGCTGTAGTTCTTGCCTGATACATTTCCTGTTCTGATTAAGGTTTTCTGTTACTTTTTGACAGAACTAAGTCAGATGTTCCTACAATTCAGATTGCATTTCAGTATGCAGTTGTAGTTCCTCCTCAGGAGCTTTCCGATTCAGGAGGGGTTTCTACAAGTAGGTATGGTTATCCGGCAGAGAACAGATATTAGATTGTTTATATGCATCTTATCCTGTTGTAGATGTATGAATATTTTCCATATTATCCATGATAGATGCAGTCCAATTAGATTTCATGGCCAAGTTCGTTCATTTTAACAAATTAATTATTCTATTATTATTAACTACTTTGTATTTGCAATCAATGGGCATAAACTATGACTTTTACGAAGTTTGTAGCCTGTTCCTTGACCCAGGCTTCTCTTGTCCAACTAAAGCTTTTGTATATCCGCTGATTTCAAGTTCCAAGACTATATCCCTGCTGATCTTGAATATCTACCAAGATATTATCACGGGCAAGATGTAGCCTGTGGTCTAGCTAACCAAATACGTGATGGATATTTTGTCAATTTTGCTGTCATCTTTTAGGAATAGCATTATCTGTTAGTTGAAGATGGCATGTCTTACCAGTCATGAAACCTTCTTTTGTGTGTTTAATCTCCACAAAACTATAAATCAAAAGGTGAACATAAGCAAGAGTTTGACAATTTTTGGAATCAAAGACTCTGCTTTTTGAACATTTTGAAACAAGTTGTAATGAATACTTCAGCATATTTCCTAGGGAATATCTTGTTAGTTTTCTCTTCCTAGGATTCCCAATTCTGGATGGAGAAGATGGTTCTTGTTATTTATGTGAAATTGCCTACATATTTTCTGAAGAATAATGTTTGGAATAGTTGTATCTATAGATGAACTTTGTTTCTTTCCTTCTGACTGCTACTCTTTGCTTTGGGCTTTCTCCATAGTGTATCTTTAGCTATAGCTTTTTATTAATTCTTGTTGACACTATCAACTATGTGATATCTTGAGAAGTTGTGTTGGCACTTAAGGAAATCTATGATTCAAGTTAAGAGTATCATTGTTACACATTCCAAGAAATTTGTTACTGTTAACTTGAGCATGATATGCAATCATGCATTTAATTGCTAATGCTCAATTCTGTATTTATTAATATTTACAATTGTTAATTTTTACATTCAAGATTTTGATATGGGTTAGCTTTGTTCTGTAACAACTACTTTTCAGAATGCTCATTCCATTTTCTTTGTTAATATTTTTTTTTGGTCATATCCTGAGTCCCTCCATTTGCTGATAATTATGTTTAAATTTCTCATTTTTCTTCCAACATCCAAAAGTTACTTAAAGATGGATAAGGCTTTTTGGACTCAGCTTGTTGTGCTGATTATTGATACAGAACCAAGCATTCCCTTAAACGTCGGCTAAGGATCCGAACATTGCAGTTTGGTGTTGCGCAGAACATTCATGAACTTTATGACAGCTGTGATCCTGAAGTCATGCTATCTTTCCTTGTTCACAAGGTGAAATATATAATCAACCTTACTTCTATTCCCTTTGGATTGATGTTTGTTTTTCTGCCCCACTCTTCAAAGTTAATTCTGTATATGGTATGCTTTCCTAACTTGTTTTTTAAATCTGCCAGCTGTTGTTACTAATATAGAATTACCACAATAATATTGTTCTCTTGTCTTTTTCTTTTTCATTTTAGTTTCTGAGTTCTCTAGTTGTCTTTCTTCAACTTAATTTTCTGGTTAATTTATTTATATTGTATTTTGCAGGTTATATTAGCTTCTTTGGAGGAAGGAGTTCGGGAGGGTAGGATTTTGCTTCAAGAGTGGCTAGTGATCCTCACAGCTCAGTACAACGATGCTTATAAACTTGTTCAGTATAGTAGTGGGAGTTCCATAAGATCTCAGATTGATGTTGTGTTCTCTCAATGTCCTCAACTGCAGCCCTTACCACGACTAATTTTTGCTCTCCTTCGAAATCCTCTTCTCCGCTTTCATGAAGAAGGTGTTCACCCTGATTATCGCATCTATCTTCAATGCCTTTTCAGGTAATTGGTGCTCTCAGATTTTTTTGATCGACAAAGTTTGCATAATCGTGCCATAAATGTCTAAGTGAAGGAGTTAAAACAGACTAGCATAAAGATGAATGAGCTTGAGTCCAGGACGCTTACTTGCAAAAATAATGGCCAATATATTTAATAGTATGTTTGTGTGTGTGCGCGTGGTGTAACACATATTAATATTCATTAAATATTACATGTTTACATATTTATTATATTAAAATTGTTTTCAATTTGGTTATCTGATAAAGAAAAGTACTATGACATATTTTACCCAATATAACTCTTAGTTTGGTGACAATTTATTTCAAGAAAGCACATTTGACTTTCAATGTATAACAAATCATTAATTCATTATACTTCATGGAAAATGAAAAGAGAATTGTATTCCTAGGTCTGGAGGTACAGCTAATGACCTCAAAATCTTAGCACGTACTGTTCTTTTTTATAACAATGATGGCCTGTGAGATCATGAATTTAGAACCCAGTGTGTGTACATTCAATTTAGAAATAAAAATTTATTTTAGGACATTATTTCCCGTTTGTAATGTATCAAGCCCAATCGATATATAGGTATAAAATTTGTTTCCTTTGTCTTGGTTAAGATGAATAAAATTAGAATATTTTTCAGAAGAATTGAGGAAAAATGAGTGTCCTTAATGAAAGATAAGGTATGGGAGGTTGGTTGGGTAACTAAATAATAAAAGTGCAAAGTTTCAGCCGCATGATTTGTAGTTTTGTATTCTAGTTTTGAATTTCTATAATCAAGAATTGATTATGCAATTCAATTTCATTTGTATTGTAGTGTGCTGGAACCCAGTTCCCTTCATCGTGCTGTGTACCCAGTGTTGACATCATATGCTACTCCCGATAAACAAGCATATCCTCGCCATTCATTGAGTCGTGCTGCACTGATTACCAGTGGCAGTCCGATATTTTTCCTTGATGCATTCACAATTCTGATTGTGTTTTATTCTTCGACTGCAGACCCAGCACTTCCTTTTCCTCCACCTCATGATTGTAAGCCTTCTCTATTTTTTCTTCTGTCCTCTCTGAATTACTTGGTACAAATATAACATATATGTTCTGCCTAAACTTTATGGAAAATACCTTGTCAGGTTTGTTAAGGACTACAATCAACAAATTGAAGCAAGAGAGATGCATCACTCCAAAACTCATTTTTATTCGAGGAGGGCAGGATGATGCCTCAATTTTTGAGAACTTTCTGATAGAGGAGCAGGATGTTGATGGAAGTGGTCTTACGAGTGTGATGGGTTTTGTTTCCTTCCTTGAAGATATTACTCAGAAAGTTTTAGAATTCATGAAATAGAGATCCTACTGGGATACAGTGTCTGATTACAGATACAGGAAATATATACATTAAGGGTGCTTCCATTTTGTAAGAATGGGGTAAAGTTCGGTAAAAATCAACCTATGGAGTCAAGCTGGTGGTGGTTGCCTTTGTTGTACTTGCTTTATGTTATCTGTGACCCTTTTGAAGATACTTAGAGCTGTCAGTCAATGTACATTACGATATTATCTTTTTTTTCCCCCTTTGTAAAACCCTTTTTTTTTTTTCTGTATGGAGTTAGCAATGCTAAGTGCTAACTGTTGGGAGAGGGTGTCCCTAACGTTTGTTGGGGACGCGAGCTGTCACTTTAATTGTAGCTCAAGCGGCTGTAAAACCCAATTTTTTAGCATACAATTTTTTTTTTCATTTAAGAAATGTACTTGATCTCTTGTAAGGGTTTAGAAAAAGAATCGCTCTTGTCCTTTTATCAACTACTTTTGGTTTTGAATAATTCTATATATACACATTTATGTACATATTGTGTTATATTTACATAATTTTTATTATTTTACATATTTACATTTTAATTCCATTACCTAATTCCTATGAGATATGAGCATTGGTGATGTGCAACTAATTTTTTCTTCTGTTTTTCTTGCTAATTTCTCGTTATACGATATCTAGCTTATCTCACTATAATGAAGCATTCTAGAAACTGGTTGGTAATTGCGAGTGGAGAATCAAACAAATGGATAAGCCAACCCAACTCAGCATTTGTTTTTTATGAATTGAATTACTCAACTTCAGTCTTTTTTATTTGAGTTGGTTTGAGTTAAGAAAGCCAACAAAAAAAAAAAAATAGTTATGTTTAAGTTGAGTCTCAACTCAAACCAACTCAGCTATGATAAAAAAAACAACTCAGCTTATGTAAGTTCTTAATTTTAATGTCACCAAAATAAAAAATGGAAAACTGATATTGCGGGTTTATTTAGTTCAAACCGCTGTTAAAAGTCTAGAACTGAGAAGGATGGGTTTGTTTAAAACAATTTGATTAAGAAAGAATATCATTTTTTTTTAAAAGTATTTAGAGGTTATGCTAGTTTGCATTTCGATTCAGTTCTGATTGAACTAAAAACATAAAATCCGTTAGTGTAAAAAAAAAAAACTTAAAATCCGTTTAAACTTGTAAAACCGAACAAATCCCAAATTTATTTACAGGTAGATTTGGGTCAAAACTACTAGCTCATATCATAATTAAGTAATTAGCACTACTAGAACTAATCAGGCTGGCTAAGTTTGACTCAATTTTTTTTCTATTCACACATACTTTTTTTATTGCAAGATGTTACATTCTATTTTATACTATTGATTTATAAATTTGTATAAAATAATTAAAATCCTTTAACATAAAATTGTATATAAATTCAGATAAAAAATTGTATATAAATAAATTGTTATGCACAAAGCCACACAGCACAAACCCACACTTTCATATAGAAAATTCATATTATATGTTCTTTTTTTTCACATTATTATAAGATGAAAAAATTAGAATATAAGTTTACAAAAAATAAAATGAGTATAATTATAATTAAATAATAAAAATTACACAAAAATAATATATGTATAAGTATGTATATATAACATAGTTGTTATCATATTTAGAGTTATCTCTTTTTTATTTTTGGTAAAGAGTTATCCTATTCCTTATCGTTATGGTGATTAACTCGGATATTGGGTTATTTATTTATTCAGTTTTTGAAATTGACATTGGGTTTTTTTTGTTTTTGTTTTATGATCATCACTTGCACGACACATGTTTTGAGTCATTGAGACATGATTTTGATGTGTGGATTTTCAATTTTCATTCATTTTACATGTCCTTGAAAAATCTAATGTTCCCATTTACCACAATACCCTCATACACAGACGTGTTTCTTTCGATACCTTAGCTGGGAAACAAGAAACGGCTTGTCGCATACCGTAATTTCGAAACAAACAAAAATCTAAAACTCTTAAATTTACGGCGGCACCAAGGTGTGCGTTTGTGAGAACCAGTGAGACAGGATTCTAGGGTTCGTTAACATTTTGGTTACTTGTATTCAAAGCTCTCCCAGCTTGGTTTGCCACAAATTTCGTTATCCATTTTTTCAATCCATATTGATAGTGTTGTGCTCTCGTTTTGCCTTCCTTTCTGTTCTTCGCTATTTGCATCATTCCCCCATTAAGGTACTCTCTCTGTTTCTCTCTTTCTTTTAAATTCTGCATAAAAGAAAGGATTTGGCTCTTATCTGAGTGGTATTATATGAATGAACCACAGTTTTCTCCTCTTTCTTGTGTGTTTTTCAGGTATTTTTATTTGACAAATTTTATTTTATCATTTTTTTTTGTGGGGGACGGGGGTTATTCTGAAATTTGATGTTGTGGTTAAGGTTGGCTTAGTGAATAGCTAGTAGAAGTGTATAAGTATAACCAACCCTATCTCAGTACGTATCTGTAAATTTGTGGCAGGAAGGGTGCACAGATTGGTACGTTTTGTTTGGAAACTGCTAGTGCTATTGTTTTTGTGAGATTGGAATTGGACCACTTGTGTGGCTTCATGATTCTCCTTTTTTTGTTCTGCCATCTCATTCCCTTTAATCTCTAATTTACTCTTTAATATAATCATCTTGGGCTCTTGGTTACTTGTAACTTTGTTTGTTCACCTTGCATTTGAGTGGAAATTTTTTATCTCCTCATATTAGTTCTGGTTTCATGTTGCAATTCTGGATTTTCTTGAGGGGCATTGCCCCATTTAACTTTTTGTTATATATGGGCTTGTGCTCACCATACATGCCTTTTGAACTCGGGTCCCTTCGGGTTCTAACAGATTCAATTCTTTCACCACCTTCATTGTCTCGTTTTGCGAATCTTTTTTTGACTTGCCTATCGATGCTGCTAATTATGTTATCATTCTCCCTTTAGTATAAGTCTTTCGCATTGCAACCCTTTAAGTCTTATCTCATTGCACGGAGTTCCGCTGAGATTCATTCGCTGCAACTCCTTTTTTGGCCTTTCTTTTTTGTTTCCTCCTTTCGATATGTGTATACTTCTTCCCAGGAAATCATCTGGCCTCTGTGCCTTCTTCACAGTTGCCTCACAAGCTTGTTTACATAGTTTCATAAGATGCCACGGGGAAAGGCAAATTCTTCATCAGTTGCTAAGCCACCCGAGCCTGAAAAGCCGGTTGAATCTGATGAGAAGGTCGATTTTGATGATGCAAATGATCCTGAGGAAGCAATGGAAGAAGAAATTGAATATGAAGAAGTAGAAGAAGAAGAGGAAGTGGAAGAAATAGAAGAGGAGGTAGAAGAGGTGGAAGAAGAGGAGGAGGACCCGGAGGAAATAGAGGAAGAGGAAGAGGAGGAGGAGGAGGAGGAGGAGGAGGAGGAGGAAGAAGAAGAGGTCGAAGAAGTCGAAGAAGATGATGCCATGCAAAACCATAGCAGTGATGAGGCGAAGGTGGAAGACGAGGATGATAAGAAAAAGCATGCTGAACTTCTTTCTCTTCCTCCTCACGGGTCTGAAGTGTACATTGGTGGCATTCCTCTTGATGCCTCCACTGAGGATTTGAAGGATTTCTGTGAGACTATTGGGGAAGTTACAGAGGTAAATCCTGTGCCATTTTATTGTCCTGTGCTTTTATTTATGTACAATATCACCCTTTAACATGAAGTGTGATGAAAACAGGTTCGAGTAATGAAAGGAAAGGATTCTTCCGAGAATAAGGGCTTCGGTTTTGTGACTTTTAGAAGTGTGGATTTGGCTTCTAAAGCCATTGAGGAGCTGAATAATAAAGAATTTAAGGTAATATGTTAGTCATTATGTTTTTATAGCTGATTCTCCTTGTAAGTTTCTGGCTTTAGTGCATCTCTAATATTACAAACATTGCAGACGCTTAATTCAGAAAAGTATATTCTTTCTTAAGGCAATTTGGTATCTGTTCAATGCCTGACTATATCAACAATCAACTGTCTCAGGGTAAAAAAATAAAATGTTCAACATCTCAAGCAAAACACCGCCTTTTTATTGGCAATGTTCCTAGAAGCTGGGGCGATGAGGATCTGAGGAAGGTTGTAACTGAGATTGGACCTGGCATTACTGCTTTAGAACTAGTCAAGGTATTTATTATGCTGTTATGCTTTTATTTTTTTTTTCCACTTTTAATTAAAAATATCTAGGTATTATTTGTTACAGACTACAGTCATGCCTAAATCATCATAAATTTGTTTATTACAATCGTTCCTAAATTGCATTTGCATCATGCACAACTGCAGGCACTTAGAGCCAGTATTTTGGTTTTCTTATTTAACTGCACTTGTATATTATTTTGTTCAATTCTTCATTTCAGGATATGAAGAACATAAAAAATAACCGTGGCTTTGCTTTTATCGACTATTATAATCATGCATGTGCTGAATATTCAAGGCAAAAGATGATGAGCCCAACATTTAAGCTAGGTGACAATGCTCCAACAGTGAGCTGGGCTGACCCTAAAAATGCTGATTCCTCTGCTGCATCTCAGGTTTGGACTCTTATATCTTCCTTTTTTAAGGCTCAGTTGATAATTGATAGTTATGGTTAATGTGACAGGAAATTTGGTATTATAATAAGTTTGCAGCTATGATGGAGCCATCAATACTCTACATGACTGTCCAGATGTGCAAGTGCTGCATGTTAGATTTTAAAAGCATTGTTTATAATGAAAATTCTGCATAATCATTAAACAAAATGGAATTGATTGGTTTGTTTCTGTGAAATATGACCTTTTGGGCACTGCTTGCTTTTGGAAAATAACTCCTTTTGCATTTTCTTTTCACATTTTTCAATCTTTAATGTTTTAATGTCTTCATGATGAAATGTGTTATGAGGTAATGGAAGAGAATGAGCTGAAGCCATGAGACATAAAATCTGCCCAGGCACCCGTATATATATATTTACATAGAGGAGACAATACAAGAGTGATTGAGGTAAATTACATCAAATAAGGAAACAAAATATTCTATCTTAATAACTAAATATTGTCCTAATTAACACCAAGATATTATCCGTAACACTCTCCCTCAAGATGGAGCATAGATGTCGAGCATGCCCATCTTGTTACAAATCTGAATGACCTTATTCCCAGGCAGAGCTTTGATGAACACATCAGCTAGTTGTTCTTCAATTCGAACATGCCTTAACGAGATTAACTTTTGCTGAAGTTTTTCTCGATCAAAGTGACAATTAACCTCTATATGTTTAGTGCGCTTATGGAAGACTGAGTTATTAGCAATGTGTATTGTTGCTTGATTATCACACCATAGCTGCATAAGGCACGGGCTAGTCATGCCAATTTCTCCTAGAAGATGATAAACCCATGTAAGTTCACATGTAACTTGTGCCATTGCTCTGTACTCAGACTCAGCACTAGATCGAGCTACTACACCTTATTTCTTACTTTTCCATGCAATCAGATTTCCCCTAACAAAGACACAGTACCCAGTAGTAGATTTCCTATCATCTGGAGAGCCTGCCCAATCAGCATCTAAAAAAGCTTCCACCCTACAATGCCCATGATTTCGGTACCGAATGCCACGCCCAGGTGAACCCTTGAGATACTTCAGGAGGTGAATAACAGCATCCCAATGAGCACTTCTGGGTGAAGACATAAACTGGCTAATAATACTGACAGCGAATGCAATATCTAGCCTTGTCACTGTAAGATAATTGAGTTTCCCAACAATTCTCCTATATCTCTTAGGCTCTGTTAATAATTCTCCATCATCTGCAGTTAACTTTATGTTTGGCATTAGTGGAGTGTCACACGACTTTGCTGCCAACAACATAGTTTTTTGTAACAAGTCAAGAACATATTTTCTCTGAGATAGAAAGATCCCCTTGTTACTTCTCAGGACTTCAATCCCAAGGAAGTACTTAAGAGCACCCAAGTCTTTTGTTTGGAATTGATTCTGAAGGAAGTTCTTGAGTGTAGTAATTCCCACATCATCATTACTAGTAATGACAATGTCGTCAACATAGACTACTAGAAGGATGCATCCAGAATTAGCTTGTCTGAAAAATACAGAATGATCATATGCACTCCTTTGTAACCCAAATTTGATGACCACTTCACTAAATCTCTCAAACCAAGCTCTCGGGGATTGTTTCAGCCCATACAAGGATTTACGCAGTCTACACACCGTACCTGACTCCCCCTGAGCATCAAACCTAGGTGGTTGCTCCATATACACCTCCTCTTGAAGATCACCATGCAAGAACACATTCTTAACATCAAGTTGATGAAGATGTCAACCATTAGAAGCAGCCAAAGAAATAAACAACCGTGCGGATGCAAGTTTAGCAATAGGAGAGAAGGTTTCTGAGTAATCCATACCATAGAATTGGGCTAGCCCTTAGCAACCAATCGTGCTTTTAATCGAGCAATGGAACCATCTATGCATTTTGACAGCAAACACCACTTACAATCAATGACTTTCTTTCCCGGAGGCAAGGAAACCAAGTCCCATGTGTGATTATGCTCAAGAGCACTCATCTCCTCTTCCATGGCAGCACGCCAACCAGAATGAGAGCACGCTTCATCAACAGTTTTAGGCATAGCAACACTGTCTAAAGAGGCAACAAAGCATTTGGAAGAAGGGGACAAGGCATTATACTAGACAAAAGAAGATATGGGGTAATGACAAGACTGTTTACTTTTTCGTAGAGCAATGGGAAGATCAAGGTCAGACAAGGAAGGTGCTGGATCTTGAGCTGAAGAACCCATAGGTAGAGGTGGCAAATCAGGGGCAACGGGAGCAACCAAGACATGAGGTTGTGGTCGCCTAGTAAACACCTTTGTGATGGGTGGCCAGGCATGCACCTGTGGGATGGCAGAAGTAACAGTATAGACAAGAAAATCTGATAGCAACTGCTATCAGTGAATATATTTGATATGAATTAATGAAGAAGTAAAGGAAATACAGTAAGAGGTAAAGCTCCCAGAGCAAATGCTCCCAAGCGTAGAGAAGATTCTCTAGCTCCAACCAATTCATTTTACAATTCGCATACCCCTTTCCCCCCCCCTTCGGCCCCTATATAACAAACTACTTTTATTCTCTCACTATAACTAACTTCCCACCCTTCCCACCCTTCCCACATTCCTTGCCTGCTTGTACATGTGTTATGGACCTTGGTGATTCTTCTTGGGCCTACGAGAGTAGACCTTAAAGGGTTTAGGGACCTTGAGGGTTGAGTTCTTATCAATACCACCCTCTAAAGAATCTACCTTTTCCTCAAGGCAGAAGGAGGAAAACTTCTCTTGGATCATACTAGCTTCTTCCCAAGTAGCCTCTTCCACAGGTTGGCCTTTCCAGAGGATAAGCCATTCATCTACTGTCTTTCCACTGCGTTTACCTTCTCTCGGCAGCTAGAATAGCCTCGGGCATTGGTGGATCCATATCCTCAACTTCCATTTCGGAAGGGAACACTGCATCACTGGCCTGGCCTTGGAGAGCACGCTTGAGCCGAGAAACATGAAACACAAGGTGAATCCTGGTCGTTTCGGGCACCGTAGCTTGTACGCTACATCTCCTACGCGGGCAATTTGGAAAGGGCCAAAATAGCGCGTGCGCACAACTTTGGGGCAGATTCTCTTACCAACAAGTGGTCCGCCTATGTGGTCTCAATTTAACATAAACCCAACCACCAACAGAGAAAACTACATGTCCGCGACGGGAGTCCGCATATTTCTTCATAGTTTTCGAGCTCGTGAAGATGATACTTCACCCGGCGCAAGGCTTCATCTCTCTGTCAATCAACACTCTTGCCACCGACTCCACTGAAGTTTCTCCATTTAAATATCTTGTAATAGTGGGTGGGAGTCTGCTATACACGCTTTCAAAAGGGGTTCTTCCCTGCTGTATGATAGGAGGTATTATACCAAAACTCTGCCCATGATAACCAAGAATACCACTGTTTTGGCTGTTCAGAGGTGAAGCACCGCAAATACGCTTCGAGACATCTATTTACCACCTCCGTTTGGCCATCCGTTTGGGGATGGTAGGAGGTGCTCATGCGTAGCAGCGTGCCTTGAAGGCGGAAAAGCTCCTTCCAAAATCTGCTCAGGAAAATTGGTCGCGATCACTAATTACAGAATTAGGGAATCCATGTAATCGGACCACTTTGCGAGCAAAACCCTCTGCAACCACCTTGGGCCTAGGGATGGCACCCGCGCAGGGCGGGGGCGGGGAGTACCTCCCTGCACCCCAACTCTCTCCCCGTCCCCGGCCCCGTTCCCCGCCGCTGGGAAAATTTTCCCCCTATCCCTAGTTTCTCGTATCTCAGGATCCCCGCTATAAGAAAAAATTAAAAAAATAAGAAAAAATAAGAAAAAGATGAAATAAATTATTTTAATATTTTTAATTTTAAATAAATATAAAAATTAATATAATATACAATTATTAAAATATATTTATTTATTTATGTAATATATATATATTATAAAAAAAATTAGGAATTTAACGGGGACGGGGACCCCGCTGGGTGGGGAGTATGGTCCCCGTCCTCGTCCCGGTCCCCGAATATGCTATGGGGAAATTTTTCTCCCCATCCCCATCCTCGCGGGGAAAAAAACCCCGCATTCGGGGCCCCATTCGGGGCGGTCCCCGCGGGGATCCTTGTCTGGCGGGGAGTTTTGCCATCCCTAAGTCCTTAGCAGTAAATGGGTGTTTGAGAGGAATGAAGTGGGCATACTTGGACAAATGATCCACTATCACCATTATAACATCATGCCCATGGGATTTCGGGAGTCCGGTGATAAAATCCATAGAAATCTCCTCCCAAATTTGCTCCGGAATCGGAATTGGCTGCAGCAGCCCTGCTGGGGACAGCGTTTGATATTTATGACGCTGACATACATCGCACCCCCGAATGAACTCCATAATTTGTCTCTTCATTCCTTTCCAATAGAAGCTTCCAGCTAGCCTCTTATATGTCTTTGTGAACCCGGAATGCCCCCCCATGGGAGTTGAGTGGAATTCTTGTAGTAAAATAGGAATCAATGAGGAACTTCTAGACAACAGCAATCGCCCCTCAAAGAAAAGTAGCCCCTCTCTCAAGCAATACCCGGGTTTGCTAACAGGATCAGTTAACAATGCATCTTGCAGCTGGGTCAACCCTGAATCTTCCTGAATTTCCTCTTTAATCTTGGTAAAGTCCAGCCAACACGGTTTCATGCATATGGTGCTCAATTCAGCATCAACTTCCCTCCTTGACAGGGCATCCGTGGCTTTGTTTTCAGGTCCAGGCTTATAGACAACCTCAAATTGATACCCCATTAACTTGGATAGCCAACATTGTTGGTCCACAGTAGTGATTTTCTGTTGAAGAAGATGCTTCAAGGTTCTATGATCAGTGTACACTTGAAACCTTCGCCCCTGGAGGTAATGGCGCCAATGTTGGACAGCTAACACAAGTGCCATGAGTTCCTTCTCATATACAGACTTGGATAAGGCCCTTGATGAGAGGGCCTTGCTGAAGTATGCTATAGGTTGCTGATTTTGCATAAGGACTGCTCCAATTCCATAACCCGAAGCATCACATTCGATCACAAATTCTTGGGTAAAATCTGGTAGTGCTAACACCAGAAATGATGCTAAATAGCCCTTAAGATGATCAAAAGCCTTTTGAGCTTCTTCATCCCAGCTGAACACATCTTTTTTTGTCAAAGCTGTGAGAGGGCGAGCTATCTTCCCATAGTCTTTGATGAACTTCCTATAGTATCTTGTAAGCCCAAGAAATCCCCTTACTCCCTTAACATCTCGGGGAATTGGCCAATCTTGGACACTTTGGACCTTTGAAGGATCCATTTCCACACCTTGAGCTGAAATGATGTGGCCAAGGTATTCCACTGTTGGCTGACCAAAGGAGCATTTGGCCTTATTGGCCACAAACTGATGCTGAATTAAAAGTGTTAGGACCTCATCCAAATGATGAAGGTGTGACTGCCAAGTGGGACTGTAAACCAAAATATCGTCGAAGAAAACCAACACATGCTTCCTCAATAAAGGTCTAAAAACTGAATTCATGGTAGATTGGAAGGTAGAAGGTGCATTCATGAGTCCAAAAGGCATGACAAGGTACTCATAGTGCCCTTCATGTGTACGAAAAGTAGTTTTATGAATATCCTCATCTCTAACCCTTATTTGATGAAAACCGGATTTTAGATCAATCTTAGAGAAAAAATGAGACCCATGCAATTCATCTAATAATTCATTTATAGTGGGAATAGGATACTTATCAGGTATAGTTACCTTATTTAGTGCTCTGAAATCTACGCACATCCTCCAAGTTCCATCCTTCTTCTTAACCAATATAACCGGACTAGAGAATGGACTAGTGCTGTCCTGAATCACTCCTTCAGATAACAATTCACCCACTTGTTTCTCAATCTCATCTTTATGGTGATAGGCATAACGATAGGGTCGTACACTCACTGGCTTACTATTAGGCTGTAGGATTATTGCATGATCATGGTTCCTATGGGGTGGCAATCCCTTCCTTTTCAGGAAAACGGAAGGATGCCTATTTTGGAGATGTTCTAAAGCCTCCCCACCGAAGGAAGAATTAGAAACACCCTGCTGCACTGCCTTTGGTGAAACATCCTCACCATCAGTAACCATGTCCTGTATAAGCCCTTGCAAGGCTACTGTTTGGTTGCAGCCTTGAACCCGATACCCTTTGAGTGTGACCATGCGACCATCACTCTCAAAACTCATAGTCTTCCTTCTCCAATCCGTGGTAGTCTTGCCCAGTGTTTCCAACCACTCAACCCCTAGAATGATATCCACTCCTCCCAAATCCAGCACATAAGCATCCACAACCACATCATGTTTCCCAATCTTCACCTTGATAGCTGGACAAACTCCTTTGGATTCACACCTACTTCCGTTTCCCAAGCTCACACCATATGGCTTAGTATCTGCTACCCTTAGTCCTAGAGAGGCCACCAATTCCTTCGCTATGAAGTTGTGGCTGGCTCCGCTATCCACCAAGAGTAAAATGGGATAGCCCTCCAATAACCCCTCAAACCTGATGGTCCTCGAGTGAGATATTTCCTGAGGATCAAGCCCTCTGTAATCTAGGACTTGACACAGCATCTCCGGCTCCTCTTCATTCTCCTTAACCTCGACTGGTATCAATGGCTCTTCGGGTTGTTCTTCTACTTCCCAAATCAAGAGACGTAAGTGCTTATCTGGGCATTGTGGGTAGGGCCCCAGTGCTGCCCACATCTAAAACACAGTCCCTTGCTTCTCCTGTCCATCAACTCTTGATAAGACAAGTTCCTCGTCCCACCTTGAAAATTAGAGGCAGAATTCTGAGTCTGCCCACTCTTCGTCCCCTTATCGTTGGACCCAGAGGACCCTGATAAGAGTGATTCGACTGCCCCCCATGAGTCCTTGAACCACTCGCAACTGAATTGCCCATTGACGTTGCTCCCCTGTTCTGCTGCGTTCCTCGCTACTCGCCGGCAACGTTCCGAGGCGGATAACGATTCAGCCTCCACTCTATCAACCGCAAAACAGAGATCATCTTATGGCGATTAGGCGGTTCGAAGGCCACGATTTCCATCCGTATCTCCTCCTTCAATCCCCCAAGGAAAAAACCCATATATTGCTCTTCCGACATCGGCGACACCTGAGCCATAAGCACCTCGAAAGCTTCTACGTATTCATCAATGGTTCCATTTTGTTGAAGCAATTTGAGTTGCGAGAAAGGATTACCAGAATCGTGATCCCCGTATCGATCCATGAGGGAACGTTTGAGCTTTTCCCAATCGAGCTGGGGGTCAGAGTCACGCAAAATCTTGAACCAGTGCCACGTCATTCCCTCCATACAAATCTGCGCTAGCTGGATCTGCATTTCCGGTGGCGTTCCCTGCACTACAAAGTAGGTCTCGACTTTAGCAACCTAGCCGACAAGGTCGTCTCTGTTGAACGCGGGTAATTCGACCTTCTTTGCCGCGAGCCGAAACTCGTCTGACGCCGTCATGGTGTTCGACGTCCCTCCCGTTGAATCCGTCGAGGTTTCTATGGAATTTTGTTGCCGAAGGAATCCGTCTCGCATCTCGGTGTGCATTGCTTGAAGGGCCTTAGTGAGCTCACCGACATTAGTCATCAAGGAACCCAGCTGAGCTGAGTGTTCCTTCAATGTCGTATCGTGAGATCGCCCCAATGCTACCTGATTTCTGAGACTGGACTCAACCTCGGCCATCCTTGCTTCTAGAACATCTAATCGCTGTGAAGTCATCCTTGTGCACATACAAATCTCTCAATGAAAGCACCAATTGATAGCAACTGCTATCAGTGAATATATTCGATATCAATTAATGAAGAAGTAAAGGAAATACAGTAAGAGCTAAAGCTCCCAGAGCAAATGCTCCCAAGCGTAGAGAAGATTCTTTAGCTCCAACCAATTCGTTTTACAATTCGCATACCCCTTTTTCCCCCCCTTCGGCCCCTATATAACAAACTACTTCTATTCTCTCACTATAACTAACTTCCCACCCTTCCCACATTCCCTACCTGCGTGTACATGTGTTATGGACCTTGGTGATTCTTCTTGGGCCTACGAGAGTAGACCTTAAAAGGTTTAGGGACCTTGAGGGTTGGGTTCTTATCAAAATCATCATCAGAATCAATGACAGAGGGAACCGAAAAGGTAGCGAATGAAGTTGTAGAAGGACCAGTACTAAAGAAAGGCGTGGATTCAAAGAAAGTAACATCAGCAGACACTAACTATTGTCCGAGGTCAGGAGAGAAGCAACGATATCCCTTTTGGGATCGAATGTAACCAAGAAAGATGCATTTCAGGGATTAGGGATTTAGGATCAAGTTTAGAGATCTGAGGACGAATATCCTGAACAAAACAAGTGAAACCAAATATGCGAGGGGCTAAAGGGAATAATGAACAAGAAGGTAATAAGGTGGAGTAAGGGATCTTACCATGCAAAATAGCTGAGGGCATACGATTAATTAGATGACACGCCGTAGCAACGACATCTGCCCAAAATACCTTAGGAACCTGCATATGGAATAAAAGTGCTCTAGCTGTTTCTAAGAGATGTCTATTTTTTCGTTCTGCATCCCCATTCTGTTGAGGGGTGGAAACACAAGATGATTGGTGAATGATGCCATGTTGGGACAAGAAGGCAGTGAAAGGAGCAGAGAAGTATTCTTTAGCATTATCGCTTCTTAAAACACGAATGACAGAATTAAATTGTGTTTTAATTTCAGCACAAAAACCAGGAAAAATTGAAAACAACTCAGATCGATGTTTCATGAAAAATAACCAAGTAACTCTTGAAAAGTCATTAACAAAAGTCACAAAATAACTAAAATCAGATTTGGAAATAATTGGACAAGGACCCCAGATATCTGAGTGAACAATATCAAATGGGGACACAACCCGCTTATTTTCTCTAGGGAAATAAGAGGTCCTACGATGCTTAGCTAATTGACAAGACTCATGATCTAAGGTAGACATAGACTTCAAACTGGGACAAAGAATCTTCAAATCCGGAAGGGAAGGATGACCAAAGCGACAATGAAGTTGATGAAGAGACGAAGCAACCCCACTAGTGCATGCAATAGGATGTGGCACATCATCAATAGAAATATCTAGCACGTTCAAGCCACCGGATTCACAACCACTACCCATAATCTTCTTCGTACCAAGATCCTGAAAAACACAATGACCAGGAAAGAAATAAACACCACAATTAAGAGATTTCGTAATTTGACTAACAGAAAGAAGATTAAATGGAAATTTAGGCAGACAAAGAACTGAAGTAAGAGGCAAAAAATTAGTGGGCTGGGCAGTACCACGGCCTGTAATATGGGATGTGGAACCATCGGCTAGAGTAACATGAGAAAAAGTGGAGGGAATGAAGGCGGATAAGATACCTATGTTACTGGTCACATGATCTGTGGCCCTAGAGTTAGTGACCCAGCCACAAGGGGCAATGGAAAGGCAAGCGGTGGGGTTACTTGTTTGGACTAAGGTGGCTGTGGAAGGCTTAGCTGGCTGTTGTGAGGCATAAAACTGATGGAGGCATGCATACTCATCAACTAGGACAGCGATAGTGATTGGGGCTTCTGGTGGAGGCGGTGCAAGGGTAGGCAGCAATCCTTCATGAGTGGCAGTATTAGCAAACATAGGAGGAGGAAAGGAGGATGGCTTGCCATGGAGTTTCCAGCAAGTTCTTTGTATATGACCAGATTCCCCACAATGATGACAAGTGCGGGAACTAGGTCTGCCCTCTTCACGTCCTCCACCCCTACCACCTCTAGTACCATTTCGTCCACCACAAGTATTTTTGTGTCGTGAGGTGGAGCTAACTAGGGCAGTAAGTTCCCCTACAGGAGCCTCCTTTCCAGCATCTTTACAAACTCGTTGGAACCGAGAAAAGACTTAAGATAGCTTGCTTGGAAGTTCGGAGCCCGTGAGGAGCTGGGTGCGAGCTACCTCGTACTCAGAATCTAAGCCAACCAAAAAACAGTGGACAATGATTTCTTCTCGCTGTGCTTGCATCTGTTTGATGTCAACCGTCAGTCAATGGATACAGAGTTTTCATTTCTTCAAACATTCGGGTGACATCAGAGTAGTATTGGAGCAACGGTCTCCCTTTTTGTGCTGCCCGATATAACCCTGTTAGCAGCTCATGAACATGGAATAGGTTATGTTTACTAGCATATAAAGATTCAATATAGGACCACAACTCTTTTACTGTACTACAGTGCCCAACCAAATCCTGGATATGGTATTCCATGGAGTTCAGAATCTGATTCAGGAGTCTGTCATCATCCTTCATCCACTTGTCTTTAGCACCAGCCTCCTGTGGCGGGTCAGCAGTGAGGTGACTGCCCAGGTCATTACATGAGAGGTGTCGTTGAACAAAGTCCTTTCATAAGACATAGTTGGTGTCATTGAGTTTCCGGTCAGTAATTCTGGAGTTAGTGGAGATGACCTCAGTGACAACCTTTTTTTCATCTGCCATCTTGTGACGTAATCAACCAAAGAACTAGCGCTGCACCACCATGCCCAAAACAGAGGAGGAAACAGAACGGAGAAAACAGCAATGGGAAGACGCGGCACCCAGAGGCCAAAAATAGCACTACTGTGTCCAAAACAGAAGAGCAACAACAAAAACGAAAATAGCACCTAGAGACCAATTTTGACACGGAGATAGCATCTGGGTGGCGTAGCGCTTTGCAACGGCGAGACGCCTAGGCTCGCTCATACACCAGCAGTGATCTCGCCTGGATCACCTGGACATCAACCCACAGCCAAACAGCAAGGCTGCGCACCGGAGAGGAAGAAGAAAGAGGGAAAGGGTGGGAAAAAAAATTAGCCGATCAGTGGATCGGAAAAAATATGAGGGAGAAGAGAGAGAATAAAAAAACGAGAGGGAGGGGACAAAAAAAAAACGGGTTTAAGGATCCTTCAGAAACCCAAGCTCTTTGATACCATGTTATGAGGTAATGGAAGAGAATGAGCTGAAGCTATGAGACATAATCTGCCCAGGCACCCGTATATATATATTTACATAGAGGAGACAATACAAGAGTGATTGAGGTAAATTACATCAAATAAGGAAACAAAATATTTTATCTTAGTAACTAATTATTCTGTCCTAATTAACACCAAGATATTATCCGTAACAAAATGGAAAACAAAGCCCTTCCAGGTGAAGAAGGACTTATATCAAACATACTGAAGCCACAGAATTATAAGTTATAACCCACTTGCAGTTGTCACCATGACCTACTACCCATTGCCTACGAGTGTAGCTAGTATTCATTGATTGGCTGGCGTGTTTTATAAAAGAAATAAAAAATTAATATTAGTAAAAGAAAATAGTACAGTGGAAGAGGAGACTAAAATATCCTGATTAGCAGAGGCACAAAAGAGGAACAGAAAAGACAGATGAAAAAGTCAATAAAGCTCTCCAATCCATTTACATCTGTTAGGGAGATGCCCTTAAAAAGACCTAAATAAGCAAAGGGCCACCAAAAGGAACACCCAAATAAGGCGGCCACCAAAATAACTAAAAAGCAGTTGATCCTTTACATTAATGCCCGCAAGGCCACACTTATCCAAATTAACCTTAAACCAGAAACCTTCTCAAGCAGCTGAAGATTGAAAGGAACATTTTGGAAGCTGGTAAACTGTGGTGGAGGAGTGGCTGAAACCAGAAACTGAGGCCGGTGAGTGGCCAGAAAACTTGAAGCGAGGCAATTTGTGGTGGTCACTTGCGAAGGGGATATCTGACTTGCCTTTACGTGCCAGCATGTGGCTAGGATTTCTTTCGTGATACTTCAGGCCCTGACAGACAAGCACCCCCTGATTCCAATGGTGGGGTCAGTTTGTTGATTGGAGACCGGGAAGGAGGAGAACCGGAGATTGCAGCTGCAGCAGAGAAGAAAAACACACCAGGACATGCTGGAGATTGCAGCTGCGGGTAGGTCAACAAATTATGGTTTTGGTGGCCGGAGTCAATGCACAGCCAACGGGAAGAGAGTCATTGGATATAGACACCGTAGGAGAGGAGTTCCAGACTTTGGGAACTTGGCAGCGGAGTAATGATAGGATTAGGTTACGAAGGATGGTACTGCTGTGATACTATGTCGGAAGAGTGTTTAAGAAATTGTGTGTGTGGGAGAATTTGTGTTTTGCATACACACAGTCCATGTTATTTATACTATGAGTGCATTAAGTAGTAAGTATAAGAGCTAATCAAGGACTGGTTATAGAACTAATTAACAGCTATTAACTACAATCATAACCGTAGTTGACTAATATCCTCAGTCCTAACATGTACTAAATAGCTAATGCATGCTGAAACAGAGTGTTTAGCTACCCGCAATATATCTAATTTATAGTATGAGTGCATTAAGTACAAGAGCTAATCAAAGGCTAAGTATAAAGCTAATTAACAGCTATTAACTATACTACTGCAATCATAATTATAGATGACTAATATTCTAACATGTGCTAAATATGCTAATCAATCTAGACTACTATGCAATTTAATCCAGACTAGTATTCTAACAGTTTTTATCCTAGATGCATTACTCCGTACACATTGAATATAGTGAATTCTTAAGCATGTATGAACAGGTGAAAGCAGTATATGTGAAGAACTTGCCTAAGAATGTAACTCAAGAGCAGTTGAAGAAGCTTTTTGAACACCATGGAAAGATCATAAAGGTGGTTCTTCCGCTAGCAGAGTCTGGACAGGAAAAGAACAGAATCAATTTTGTACATTTTGCAGAGAGGTCAAGTGCTATGAAAGCACTTAAAAACACTGAAAGATACGAATTAGAAGGTAGCATTTGAATCATTATTAATTTTCCCCATTTTCATAGTTATGTATGTAAAATTTGGTCAATATTGATTAGGTTATTTTAAATTTCAGGTCAAACATTAGAATGCTCTCTAGCAAAGCCACAGGCTGATCAAAAATCTGGAGGATCAAATCCACAGAAGCCGGGATTGCTTCCAAGCTATCCACCACAAGTTGGTTATGGTTTGGTTGGGGGTGCCTATGGTGCACTTGGCGCTGGATATGGTGCTCCAGGTCTTCCACAGGTGACGCATGCATTTCTGTTTTCATTTGATATTCTTTACCTTGTTTTCCAGACTGGAAGTTACTCTTAAATAGTCTTCATTTTGTGTTAACATACACCATTAACATTGATGCTAGATAGCGACATTATAGAGCTCTGCTAATTTTGATAGAATCTAAAGCTTTATTGCATTGCGTACATCTTTTACATGTTCATTATATTTTAAATTTCAATAGAAATCATGTATATTAGACTTACCAGTATATGCTTTATGAAGTGTATTTACATGCAAGGTGATCAATGTATTATATGCTGTTGTTTTATTCTCACACTCATAATCTATTAATCTGATGGCTGGAGTTGTATCTTTTACAGCCCATGGTATATGGAAGGGGTCCAACTCCCACTGGAATGGCCATGATGCCTATGCTTCTGGCTGATGGGCGGATTGGATATGTCTTGTAAGTAGAACTGCAAATTGTTGCTCGATATGTTTTATTATCTATATGGCATGTTATATCATGACAGAACATTTGTTACATTGGTAGATAGATGTTCTATGTAAAGAATTAATAAGTTCTAATGGCTTTATGTGACACCCTAATTGTCTGAATCCAGAGCCTGAGAATTTCTTGTCTTCTGCAGGCAACAACCAGGAGTGCAGCCACAAACCCCACCCTCACATCAGAGAGGTGGCAGGAATGGTGGTGGTGGGAGTGGCAGCAGGAATGCCGGCAGTTCAAGTAAGGGAAGGCATAACAATGATGGTGGCCAAGGGCGCAGATACCGCCCATATTAGCTGGTCTTGATATAGATGGGAAGTTTATCGTGGCACCCCCTCTTAAATGTCTAGATTTTTTTCTGCCTTAACAATGACGTTTAATTTATTGAAGTGTGCTACAGAATTGTTTTTCATTAAATATTTTTCTGTAGATTCAGTCTTGATTACATATATGATGTCAGGGCGTTTGATGTGAGTTGAATTCTTCCTATGTTGATAATTAATCCCCTAGTTCCATGCTTGAAACTTCTGTTTAACCTGGAGAAAACCTCAAGCAGACCTTTGTCTATATTATAAGACTGCGTTTGGTGTGCTTGATAGTATAAAGTATGATAGTATAAGACAATAGGATAAGGTTTGATAGTATAAACAACAATCAAGTCTTTTTTCACTAGGTGAGTTTGATAGTATAAACAAGCAGATAAATTCTTGTACTATCAAATATTTGATACACATAATATAAACAATTTGATAGTATATATAATTATTTATTATGATCATACCATCCTTCAGCTTTCTCACCCTCTGACATAGCAGCTTGTATTGACTTCATTAATTCATCCCTTTGCATTACATTTGCAACAAACGTCACTTTACCACCTCCTCCGCTCCCTCCGTCGTTCCTCCACCTTTGCAAACCTCGTGCACCACCCCAAGATCCTCACCCTCACCCTCTTCGCCTTTCCCAAAATTGTTCTTTTGCGTTTTCCTCCGTCGAAGAAGTCGTAGCTGAGTGTCGTTGCCACAAGTGCAGGCTGTGCATCGAGCCTCCACTAAACGTGATTCGGCCTCCAGCGCACCAGCCTCCGTCATTGATGATGACAGCGAGCGACGCGAGTTCTGATCTGTTCGAGATCAAGAGCTTCTCCACTACCACATCGAGATCTGTTCATGTCGCCGTCGATAAGGGAGTGCTATTAGCCAATCGAGGCCAACATCGAGTGGAGCGTGACCCTCGCAGAAGGGTGCTACGACAACCTTTTCTCTCTCCTCAAAATGCACGCATATGGATACTATTCACCGCCCTCTTCATCCAGATCACCCTCCTCTGCAACCTCCGTAGTTTCCCCACCTCAATTTCTCTCCCCCATCGACAACTGCGGCAACCTCAACCCCTAGAGCTCTCGCTGCAAAGTCCTCTCGCAACTTTGATGGCAGTGGTGGTCTGAGAATGTTGGTCTGGTGGTGGTGATTTGGCAAGGTGGTCCAGTGGTGGGTTGTGGGTTTAGCAGAGAAGGAGAAACTTGATGTTGAGGGGTAGAGAAGGAGAAACTTGATGTTGAGGGGTAGAGTGAGAATAGATATCCTATTAGGTCTAATCAATGAGTGAGGGGAGGATAGAATAATCAAGTCAGAATAAGATAAAAATATTTGACCTGATTTCATTATATTAGAAGGTTAACTCACCAAATACTTGATAAAGTCTGATAGTATAAGTTAATACTATCAGGTCTTCTTTATCATGTCCACGAAACGCAGCCTAAAGGTGACTTTAAAGGAAACTCTCCATGTGGTATATATATATATATATTACTGCCACCAGCCCAACTCATCTCATTTTCCATGGATTTATAATTTTAACTGTACACTTATATGGACGTGGGAGATTTAAAATAGAAAATTAAAACAATTAAAAAGATGCACACAGCCTAGTGATTAGTCTAACCTATAAGATTTTTAGGTTTAGTATACCAAAGCATGGCATCTATAATGAGTGTAATAATCTCTTGAAGCTTAACGAGGTTGCAAGTAATAAGAAAATAAAGTCGTATAATCACTATTAACTTGAACTTTTGTTCTAGTGGCAAGTGTTTAATCTTACATCTAGTTCATAAATGACCGAAGAGCTATTGGAGACTTGGGCTGTGTTATGTTATGCATGCAACTATACAAGATGGTGTGAAGGATGCAAGCTGACGCACCAGCTGTTGCCAGAATTTAGTGGTAGCTGACAAGAACTCTAGAATTCATATCTATTAGGTGAACACTGCCAAGGGAATCACGGTCAAAATCAAAATGAACAAATTGGTTGACGCCTGGCATATTAGAATTTAGAGATTAAAACCGAGTTTGAAACAAGGTGGGCTGCACGCGAACTATTTTGCTAAGCATGGTTTGGTACCAGATTCTTACATGTTTAGAGTGGGGTAAGTGTCTTCGGTAGTGTTTAGTTATCTAGAGAAAATTTGAGGAGCGCTAGAAGTGTCGAGAGTACCACCAGTCATCCATCTATCACTAGGAACAGACGAACAGCACTCGTACTTTAGTGATTTCCTCTCGAAGTACAAATAAATTATCTGGTTCTTCGAATTAGTTCATCTACATTCCACATATTTGACACGAGAATACATGATAAAGGAATTTAATGCATAGCTAAGTGTCAAAACCTCATCTGAAGGTAGAAGGTTGGGAAAATGGGCAATCAATCACTCTAATCTTAAGCTCATTTGCCGCATTAACTTGATAGCTTAAAATTGGTTACAGTAGCTCATACAATACAGGCATTGATAACCAAATGCAATAAAGCGGCTTTTTTCCAGCTCATGATTTTCACACATTTAACCAAAAAGGTAAGTTTGTGTATACAATTTTCTCTGTTCAACATCTTCATTTACCCCCTACATCCATCTCCATCGTGAAAGAATGCAATTCTTTGAGATTTAGGATGGAATTAATATCTTTTCTTTCCTATAAGGGTGTGTTTGGGAGTGAGGATTAGAAGGGAAAGGGAAAGAAGGGAGGGGTTTGGAGTGGAAAAGCCTTTGTTTGGGAATTTTAGAAATAAGAGGAAAGGGAAAAAGGGGATTTTGGAAGCCCTCGTCTGCCCCCCATTTTCAATTCCCCCGAATTGGGAGGTTTGGGTCTAAAATTACCCACATCTCCCCTGTGCTCGTCTGCCCTCGATTCCTCTTCTCTGCACTCATCTCTACGCTCGTCTCTATGCTCGTCTTTGCACTCATCGCTGAAGCCACCCATCACCGCCTGCCGACCCATGCACCTCCTCCATCGCTGAACCCCACCTCCAAGACCCCTCTATTCAAGGGTGTTCATCCAAACCCATTGTTGGATTGTTGGTTAAAATGCTATCAATTTTATGAAGATTGTTTGTGATTCTTGTGGTTTTTTATTTGGATTTGAGGTTTTGGTTTCAATTTTGGGTAAAAATTATTACTTTTTACGTGTTCCAATTTTGAATTGGGTTTAGATTTGTCGTGTATTCTGAATTTTGCACATTTGAATCTTCAGATTTGTCGTGCCGACTATTGGAGAAAGTTCATCGTTTTTTTAAATGAGTTAAAGTTGTGATATTGCTCTTCTCCACTTCATCTTTTGATAGATTTCATTAGGTGTTTGAGAAAGTGGCAAAAAAAGGTTATAGAATTGGGACATAGTAGTTGCTCCGACGTAGAAGAGACGAAGACGGTGACAAAGAAGAGAGGGTGGTTGCAGAAGATAGAGGGTGAAGAGAAAGATCAAAATTAATTAAGGATTAAACTGAAAAAATTAATAATTATAAGACTTAATAATAAATAAATTAATGGACTATTTTATAAATAAATAAAATTTAGTATCACAATTTTTTATAAATATTAATTATATTAATTTTTTTAAATAAAGGATAAAATGATAAAAATATATCTTAAACCCTCCATTTCCTTTCTTTCGTATATTCCACACTCCAAAACAAGGAAGAAGATAAACTTCTCATTTTCCTTCCCTTCCTTTCTCTTTAAACCCTTTCCCTTCCTTTCCCTCCAAACTTCCAAACACACCCTAAGGGTTTTCCCCCCCCCCCCCCCAAACCTTGCACCAGGGGGGATGGGGGATGCATTTTACTGACAAACAATCATGACTTGGCTGAAAGCTATATTTGTGACATTAATAGAGTGGAGAGCAGTATGCAGCATTCAAATAACAAGAAGTCATGAATATTATCCAAATAACAACATGAAATATAACGCCCTGGCTCAGTCATGAGTCATGACAAATGCAACTGCCTTCATCCCTTTCATCTCATTGGCTGTCACCACCCTCGCCTTTATCAGATGTCACACCTTCCAATTTTCTTTTCTTTTTCGTCTCATTTCCCTTTCCCTTTGACACTGTCGCTTTCTTCCCAGCATTCTTCCTCCTAAACTCTGTTAGGTAATGAAGAAAAAGTGTTAAGGTCGGCTAAGAACTGCAGTGAATGAATTCTTCCAAAACAAACAATTACATATATCTTCTCTCTTTTTTTCCTATCTACATAAAAAATCATACATATTTTCTTAAACGGATTACTAATTACTTATGAAAAACATATACAAGGTTGTGTCTTGTCTTGTGTGTTTCAATAATGTACTCCCTCTCCTACTAACATCCAATCATTAGTACCTCAATTTGAATAAAATAACAGATCCTCCCATTCCTCTTTATAGCTTTGAACCAAATTTCACTCACTAGCTGATCATGCTAGTTTAGCATAACAGTGAAGAACAAAATAATTAACAAGACAAGATAGTCTCATGCTTAGAGTAGCAGTACACTACACACATAAAACAAGTTCAGGTTTGGCTGAAGAACTTGACAAGAACTCCCTAGGAAAGAACAAAACCATCCAAAAAACCTTGGTAGAAGATTTTGAACAAGTTATATAAATATTGGCAAATCTGAAAAAAGGTTCCCTCATCTTTGCCCTCAACATTGTAAGGAACTGACCTTCAAGCGAAGCTTTTAGAGGGCGGATAAACTCAGGGAACTCAGTTTCTTCAAGTGCTTTGAAAATATCCTCAGCGTTGATAATTTGCCTCTTTGACTCCTTACATATATCATTAGCCCTGCACAGTGCACATCATTTCAAATCACCATTCATTGCTTCTTCTATCTCAAATCTTTGAATTATTCAAAAAGTTTCCATTTTTAATTCTTCTGCCGTTTAAGTTTATCTATCAATCATCGAATCCACAGCAAGATTTTCCAATTTCCCTCTGAAGTCTGAATCCTACTCTTTGTAATTACCGAAACGTAAGAAAAGGGGTTAATTCAAATTCAACATGTTTAGTGCAATCAAAGAAGATAATTGTTTGGATTAACTTATTTTGTATTCACAATAGCTTATGATCAAGATCTTAGTAAGAGAGATTTTTAGAAAAAAAACGATTTTTCCCTAAAAATTAAGCAAATCCAAGCATGCAATTAATTTCAGCCCCAATTAGGGTTGGGAATTAATAGTATAGTGATTACGTTGCGGAGAGGTAGTGGATGAAGATCCTAGCACTTTCGGAGAATGCGAGAAGAGCGTCTTTGTGGACGGAAATGTCTCCGTCGTCGGAGCAACGCGAGAGCTTATCCTTCACCACACGGCGCACGATAGTCCTGGGCAGCTCCTCCGCCTCCGGCACCGCCTTCTTCGCCGTCTCTGCCATTCTCTTCTCTCTCTCTCTCTCTCTTTGCAACGCCAAGTGGAACTATTCTTCGATTTTGGATGTGGAATCAGGGTTAGGGTTAGGGTAAGGTCTCTCTGTATCTAAATTCTATTTCTAGGTTTCTTTCCCGCCATTATCATCACTGCAGTTCTTTCTTTCGCGCTTACTTTTTCTTATGAGAGAGCAGAGCACACTGTCACTTTCATAATATTGGGCTTCAATATTGTTCCCTTCTATCAGAGGCAGAGGCCCAATTTTTTTCCTTGGATTGGAAGACATTGTCCACAAATAAATTTCCCGAGACATGAAAATAAGACTTCAAAGTTTTGATGGATGTAAAATTTGTTTACATTCTTGTCAACGTTATTACATTATTATTAAAAATATGATAATAACAAGTCTGGTAAAAAAAATATGATGATAACAACTAATTATTATATACAAAAGTGTTATCATTACATTATGTTTAATTTCTTTTGTTATATGTTGTATTCTTATTATTGATATTAATACCGTATGAATAAATAAAATAGATTTTAATTAGTTTTTAATAATTGCATAAATAAAATTTATATTAATCACCCTGTGCAAAATAATAATAATTAATTATTCAGTGTATTGTACTAATATCATACCCTAGTTTTATTATAAAATTTGACATATAAGATCTTTATAATTATTAGTTATGTTTTAACTATATATAATATTATTCACAAACACTTACACATATATTATTATAAATTATAGCTTATTAACAATTAGCATACTTATTTAATCAAAAATTTATAGAATAAGGTGAAGATCCTCTCCTGTTGATTAAAATAGGAGAGGATCCTGTTTTGCCAAAATAAGAAAAAATGGTTAAATTTTTCTCTTTTCCTTCCATCCTTTAACTTCCGTTTTTTCTTATTTTGGTAAAACAAGATCCTCTCCTATTTTGGCCAACAGGAGAGTATTCTCATCCAAATTTATGTGTACCTAACTAGTAATTTACTATGGAACTCTAATACTTGTGTTGATTCTCTTGCTAAAAGTGTTTCTTTTCTTTGTTTTTTTAGTGAAACAAAGGGGTCAAAGACCCAAGGCAAAACTAGGTGGGAACCAACCTACAAACACGAGAACCTATAGAATATGCAAGATATGACATAAGCCACTTTTCAAAAGGTTCTCCTTCCATATCTGAATAAGATGAATATCTTCTCGAGTTGACCAAAACAAGAAAGGATCTGTTTTGTCAAAATAAAAAAAAATGAAGGTTAAAGGGTGGGGTGGGAGAGGAAAAAACTAACCATTTTTTTTTGGCAAAACAATATCCTCTCTTGTTTTGGCCAACAGGAGAGGATCCTCATCCATTTATATATACCTCGCTTTTATTTCACGTCAATGGAAGCATATTCTCCCAATTGTACGTGGTACGAACCATCAACCTCACCTTGAAGAACCAAGCTACTAGGAATGTTTCGTATATGATTATTGGAGTTTCTTTGTGTGCTGCTAGATTCACATAATGCAAACCTATATATTTGTTGGATTGAGGACTAAACCAATTAATACTTAATACCTCATCTTCATGGCATACTAAGTGGCGTTATTTATTTTTTTTCAATCAAAAGTTTAGGAAAATAGAATGTTGTCACGATCCAGATATACCACAAAGTTTTAGCCTATATGTGTGGGAGGATGGTAATAGAGGGATTGACATGGAATGGAATGTAAAATTTAATAAAAGTGTATTTAGAAGTTATTTTAAAGGATGAAGTGAAATGAGAAGGGAGGGTGAAGTCTCTCCTTTGTCACTAAGAACCTCCAATCTCAATGAAGGAATGACATGAATATTCATTATCCCCCTTCATCAAACTCATTAAACATACAAACAATAAAGTGATATGTTTTATTTCATATCATTCATTGTCTTTCCATTTATTCTATTATGAGTCATTTTCTTTCCATCTCTTTAAACTCCTAAACATAGCTTTAAAAAACAATACTTATCCATTGACACAAATAATCTACAAAAATTACTATCAATTATATTATTTGCACATAAAAAATTATACATTATTGTTATATTAATTAATGATGTATTTAAAATTAATTAATGTATATTAATTAGTTAATGAGATTTTAATAGATCTATAATTTTATATGTATAACAAAAAATTATTGGTCTATACTATATATATGTGTGTGTGTGTGAATCTGGATCCTCAATAATACAGTTTTTGTGCAATAGAAAAGAGAAAGAGATATATAGTCAATTGAGAAAGTTCTAATACCATTGGGAATTGGAAGGTTCTGATCAAACCTATGCCAGCATGACCAAGCTTCATGACCAAAATTTCCACATAGTTGACACTTGGGGTGATTAGCACCAAAATGGTTGTGACCACCACCTCCAAAAGTGCCATAAGGCTGTCTGCCACCATGTCCATTGCCTCGACCACCACGGCCACGACCTCGATAGAACCCCCTTCTCTTCCTCTGCTGAATTGAGAAGGGGCTTGTGCAACATTGGCTTGTAAGATGCCAAAACTTCGACTGAAAAACTCTGTGTTTCTCCTATGCTTCTCAAATTGTTCCTCTTGAGCCATTAGCAGTACTTCAATTTCTACCACTGTGTATGGTTCACTTCTGGACAGAATTGAAGTTACAAAGCCATCATATTCTTTTGAAAGGCCATCAAATATTGCATCAAAATGATCAGCAGTGTCAATCGGAGCTCCATCTGCTGCTAGAACATCCACAATTTTCTTGATTTGTAGTCAGAGATTGAAGAATCTCCCTTTTGCACATTCCTCAATTGAACTTTAAGCTGCTTCATCTTGGCTCTAGTTTGAGCTGCAAAGAAAGTCTCAAGTTGCTGCCAAATCTAATAGGAGTGTTCACATCCCACCATGCGTGTGGTGAGGGATTCAGACATAGAAGCAAGTAGCCAAGACATGAGAATATGATCTTGTTGTTCCCAATTGAGGAATTCCTCACTCCAAACACCATTTCGAGCTGCATCTTTAGAATCAAATTCAGGCGGAATTGTCTTTGTACCTTGAATAAATTTCTGAAGTTTAAATCCGTTGTCAAAATTTGTTGCTTTCATGGAAGAAAATTATTCTCATCTAATTTGAGAGAGACAATATTCGAGAAAGTGTGTAAGGACAAATCTTGATGAAGAAACTTGGAAAGAAGCGTGGGAAGGATCTGAATCCTTGATTGGACCTTGAGCTCTGATACCATAAAGGTCTCGGCACTCAGGTGGAAGGAATGAAGAACAAAGAAAAGAGAAATATGAGATTGAAGAGAAAAATGAATTTGTGACTTTATGTGATTTCACTGATTAACAGTTTTTTATATAGGAATCACTAACACTCTAACAGACTCTGCCATATAAGCATAACAACCTAACTAACTAACTGATATTGTAACTAACTACAGATCTGATCATTTATCCTTTACAGAAAGACTTGACAACTTTTAAATATAAGGCCGCTTGCTTTGTTTTACTCTTTATTTCTTTCTCTCTTACTGCATTGAAACTAGAAAAACTAGAGACCCCAGTAAGGTGAGTGCGGTTGGGTACCAGAACTCTATGAATTGTCACTAATTCACTATTAGACATGAAAGTTTTACTTAACTGTTTGCATGTAACAAACACGAAAACACCCAATTTCTAATTTGTAAAAATAAACCACATGTTCAAAAGGTTACCATACAAAAAGGTTACTTTTATGATTGAAGATTAATGAATATAGATGCAGATTGACACAATCTTCCCTCTCACAACCAATATTTGCACTGATTCTCTTGAAGTTTATAGATAACATATCAAATAGTAGTCATTCTTTAATTAAATAATATATAATACAGTATTCAGTCATGTAAACCAATACGCGTATTTAGTCCTTGATGATTGCCATATGTTGAAGCGGTATGTTCGTGTTGATTTAAGAATCCTCCCAAAAGTTAAATTCCTTAGTTATATGCATTTTTCTTGTGTGCAGTGTGCACTGACCTAAAATACATCAAAGCTCCCAGAAAGCTTTTCTAAAATATCAACAGCAATGTAAAATAAGAATGCTAACTGGTAATAGAAGCAAAGTGTTAAAAACTAAATAATTATGAGAACTTGAGAGAGAATTTTGGAGCACTTGACTTGAGAAAAATTTAAATATAAATTATATTGAAAGAAAAGTTATCATGAAAACATTCTTATAAAGCTTAGTTATAGGTCTCTTTTTTTTAATCTAAATTTAAAATTGTCTTTCCACTAACTTGGGAATGGACAGGTGATTCTCATCCCACTGAATTGTTACACATAACATAGAAGCTAACAGGTTTTATATTTAACTATTCTATATAAGAAAGAAAAAGAAGGTAGTCTACACCATAATATGGCTTAAAACATGACTCTCAGATTGATTATATGTTGTTTGTTTGAAATAATTGGGGTGTAATCGTCAACATTTATCCTTATGTAATTTGATGCGTGTTGTCTTTCGTTCCATGTCATATTATTGGAAAAAGAAGTTACTTGGAGTGAGGAATAACTTATTTGTCCTTCGTTACTTAATCAGTTACTATCTGGGGAATTCTCTTGATGCCTTCATCAAATTTTGATTCTTTCGTAGAATTAATGCTTATTTTACTAAGGTTGGAAAATGAAATAACAAACAACATGGGGATGGTCAAATTATTATAGGTTCTCACCTCAGAAATTATTTTCTCTTCCATGACAGGAGATACATTTTCTTGAGCATTTGCACTCACCATTCTGAACCATCTGTAAGTTCATATATCAAATAAATAAATTGAAGATAGGGATGAAAGTAGATTGCAAGTCCATTATGAAACCACATTCGAATTTTTTATGCATGAAGATAGGGATGGAAGTAGATTGACTAGAGAATTCGGTGAAGGAAATTGGGTAGAGTGGAAGATATTTGGGGCTGTCCAGGGGATGGTAACGCTAGTCGGAGCTCTTTTGCTTGAAGAGCTTAGATGGTGACAGTGGCAGTTGGTGCTAGCTTAACTGATGGTGGTGGTGGAGTTAGAGTTTTGGTATCTTTGGGATTTTTCTCCACAATGGACCTTCTTTTAGGGACATGATTGTGTTTCTCTGGATAAAAATGAAAAGCCACAAGTGGAAAGCAACCAAATTAAAGAGATTGGTGAAGGAGATTAAGAGGAAGATTAATAACATGACTTTTAGTGTGGCAGCATATTTTTAAGAAGCAATCCTTCGAGAATACGCAAGAGTCTAAAGGAAGAGGCGAATGGAGTTGAGAGCTGATTTTTGGCTAGGTAATGAAATGTAGGATAGCTAAAATATGAAAAGTCACTCCAACTGGAGATGAGAATGATCAAATATTACTAATGTGGCTGATTGAAGAGAGTGTCAAGAAATTGGCTCGTGTATCTTGGATAGAATTGGTTTTATTTATATTTATTCTTAGGAAGTTTGAAAGTTAAGGAAGCTTCAAGATCAATGATGTCTATTTGGAGACTAAGGAATTTTTGCTATAAATAGAATCAATCTCCTAGGTATATAATGAGACAATGAGATAACAAGTAGTAGAGGGGTTTTTTGAGTTACAAGATATGATGTATTACAATAGACGTTGGTTGTAGGCTATATTTTTAACTCATAATAATTCTTGTATTATTTTTTCTCTTAAAGTTATTGGGAGTGTCAAAATGGACACGTTAGACAAAAAAAAATTGATATAAAAATAAATTTTGACTTGATTGAATAATTTTTATAATATGTAAAACTTTTTATTCTTATTTTTTTAATATAAATTAATATTTATGTTACAAAAATAAAAAAAATAATAATTTAGGCTAATGCACTAGCCCAACCAACCCACGACTTGCATAGGACAAGATTGTTTGGCTTGATAATCAGACTCAAAATTTAACTTAACTTGCGTAAGTAAACCTATTTTAATACCTCTACTCATAATAATGATTTTGGGTCAAGAAGAAATAGACAAAATAATGACTATAGAAGTGGAGAAAAAAATGGACTTAATGCCTTAAAATTCTATGTTAAAATGTGATGATAAGTTCACTTATGTTAAAATGTGATTTTTTGCTTAATTTGTTAAATGTAAATCTCCTTAATATTTTGAACTCATTTGTCTTTAATTGAAAATTTATAATTACTGATGTGGCGATTATATAACTCATGCTCCAGCTTTTATATATTTTAATAGATAAATAGATTATAAATGCTCCTAATTCTCCTAGAGTAAATAAATAGATAAATTATTGCATGCTCAAGAAGATCCCTACCTTCAAATTTAGACATATCTACATAATTTTCAGATAAACTAACGTAAAATCAATAATGGAAATTTTCGTAAAGCATGCGCTAATCGACGCTAGCATGCTCGAATTTTTCTATGAACTATTCTCGGATGGTCCTCATTTATGTGATACTTATTCACGCACTTTCAGCCTTAATAATTATATTGTTTTAATTAATTACCAGAAAAAGGAAACATTGATATTGAAGTAATGCTATTTCCACATAATAGCATATTACCATGATTTTTTTTTAAATACTTTTGATATGGCAGATTAGCAATAGCATGGTCTGGATTACACATTTTGCCTTATATATATATGACATGAATTTGCAGCACTGCATTGCGTTGCGTTGTGTTGCCTACATTAATCATTTACCCACCAACTTCTTCTTTCTACAACTTGAACCTGAACCATTCCATTTCCATGTCTTCCTACGACAGATACCATTCTCATTCTCAATCCTATGCTTATGCTCCTTCTGCGCCACCATTGCCCGAGGAACCCCCACATACAACTAGTGCTGGTGCTGCTGACACTTCACATTACTACCATGAGAGTGCTTATGGACAAGTTTCATCAATTCCATCTTCTTCTGGGTATTCTGCATTTCCACCAGGGACACACCCACATGTAATTAGCACCTTTCAGATGGTGGATAACGATGGAAGCGGCTTTATTGGCGAGAATGAATTGCAGCACGCTCTTTCTTGTGCCTTCCACAACTTCAACCTTGGCACCATTCGTTTGCTTATGTTTCTCTTCAAGAATCCAAACCACCCACTCAGAATTGGTAAATTTTATTTTTTTTCTTCCCTTTTGTCGCTTGGATTTGATTCCAAATTAGGGGTTCCAGTTATTCAATAAAGTTTTAGTTTTGGGACTTTCTAGCTTTTCTCGTGTTGTGTGTAATCATCGACTTAGTGCATGTTGTAAAACTTATATATATATATATATATGGTGAGAGGAGTTTTTATTGTGAGAGGATAATAGGAGTAAATCTTGACCATATAATCAATATGGATGGTCAAGATTAAAAGTTACCTGAAGGTTATGTGACTACTTAAAAAAATCACATGCATTTATATTCTAATTTTAACCATTCATGTAAGATCTAATGATCAAGATTCACTCCTCTTACCTCTCACAACAATTACTCCTCTCACCTGATATACATCCTATATATATAGCTTTTCTCGTGTTGTGTGTAATCATCGACTTAGTGCATGTTGTGAAGGGTGAGGAGTGTGTTTATTATAAGAGGCGAGATGAATGAATATTAACAATGAGATCTTACATAAATAGCTAATATTAGAACATAAATGTATGTGACATTTTTAAATAGTCACATGACCTTTAATAACTTTTAATTTTGACCATCAATGTATGATTGTATTGTCAAAATTTATTCTTTTCATTCTCTCATAATAAAAATTCTTTCTCATTATATATATATATATATATATATATATATATGACATATCTAGTAAGAGGAGTTTTTATTGTGAGAGGGTGAGAAGAGTAAATCTTGATCATACAACCATACATGGATGGTCAAGATTAAAAGTTACTTGAAAGTCATAAAAAAGTCACATGCATTTATATTCTAATCTTAACCATTCATGAAAGATCAAATGGTTAATATTCACTTCTATCACCTCTCACAATAAACACTCTTCTCACCTAAGTAAGATCACATATATATATATATATATATATATATATATATATATATATATATATATATATATATATATATATATATATATATATATATATATATATGAGACATATATAGAGAGAGAAACTTTTATTGTAAAAAGATGAGATGAGTAAATTTTGACCATACAATCATATATAGATAGTCAAAATTAAAAGTTACTTAAAAATCATGTGACCACTTAATAAAATTATATGTATTTATGTTTTAATATTAATCATTTATATAAGATTTAAGATCAAAATTTACTCTTTTTATCTTTTACAATAAATATTTTTTTACCAGAAAACTATATATATATATATATATATATTCAAAAGCTATTTTGATTATAAGAATTAAAATTTTGATTATAAGTTATTTTCAACGCAAAATAGCTAATTCATACTGTTTACGGGCTGCATGCTACATGCTGCATGCTGCTTAACTTTAGTTGTAATCTTTGAATTATTTTATTGGAGTAATTCAATTTTTTTTTATATAATTGCCAACTGCTTTTGCTGTCACAGGGCCCCAGGAATTTGCAGCACTTTGGAGTTGCCTTGGTCACTTGCGAGTGAGTCTATTTTTCATACTACTTTCATGTATTTTGTACAGATAAACCATATATTGGCATCTTCTTGTGGGGTACAATTAAACCTTGTGATTCTATTTAGTACCATAACAATAATTATCTCGCACAGAAGCCAGAAAGGTAGACATTAGTGAGATGCTAAAAGATAACTTGGTAATTTTCTTGTCATGTGTTCTTGTACACTTTTCCTCCTTCTTTGGTATAGACACTAGAGTAAATTGTTCCATGGTCATTCAGAGATTCTCAAAGATTAAAAAAAATATGCTGCCAACATTCTTCCTTATGCTCATGTAGACATGTACTGTACTTACCATGGCTAGCTTCCATCTACAAACACCCAAGCATGTTTTATGTTATCTTCTTTGCTCTTTGAGTTGTGTCAAATTTTGTTAAGAGGTAATCAATTAATGTGCTAATTTTGGAAAACGTTTTAAATGTTTTTAAAAAGTTGAAGAGCATGGATGTTCCTAAAGTGATACCATTAATTTATACATTTTAATAATTAATAGCTCATATTATAGACTAATAACTTGCATAATAGGTTGACTTTATCAAAATTTCTCTCTCCTTTCTTTCTCCTTCTCCTTCTCCTTCTCCGTCTTCATCTTCTTCACCTTCTCTCTCAATCTCATCTCCTGGAGATCTGAGGCAGAGCAACAGATTTACTCCTCCAAGCTCGTCGAAGCTTTTCGTCAGAATCCTCCTTCCCAGCAGCAGCCAAGTCCAGTGCCACTCGTCCAGTTTGCGACACCGCCGATCGAGTACTTGCCATTGCAGCGAAGGGCAGAACGCGGTGGAGCCGGGAATTCTGGCGGTACCGCTCGAGCGATTCCGCCGCAAAGGTTCTCATCTCCGACGACGACAAAGAGGTCGCAATCGGCGGGGAGGAAGAATGTGGTTGTGGCGGCGGAGAGAGACCCTTTTGCCAGAGGCTGGAAAAGGGAAGAGACCAGGCATCTTCGGTGTCATCCAAGTGCGTGGCTCTGGGCTTGGTTTAGGTCATCGGGACGTTCCAAACGGACGGTGATGGGAGGAGTTTTGAAGATTGACATGTTGTTCATTAAATCTGAGTGATATCATGATTAATACACATGAATTAATGCACATATTATTCATTAAATCTGAGTCATCACAACTAATTTGATTAAGCCACCCCAATGTCTCCACATTTATTTTACACAAAATTTACACTTTAAAAAGAAACATATATTGAGTCAATGGTTTTTACCTGGTAAAATCAATTGAGCATCAATGCTCAAAAACATTTAAGGTGCATTGTAAACCTTTCCCTAATTTTGAGCTTCATAATTACACAAACTCTTCCATCTTAGGGATGAAGCTTGAGTGGTCCTGTAACACGGACTTCCGGGCTTGATGCTATATCATTACCATAGCTAGTGGTAACGGTTTTCATTTGATTACACAATGATAAGTATTCTCTATCCACTTGAAGTACATACCGACTATATTCCTATCCCATCTGTGTTGTGTAGAAGGTCACCGACTCATATTTTCTTGATAGTGCTAAGTGACACGATGCTCTCCACATCTTTTGCTTTGGTGAATTTTGACGGAGTTCAAATTGTGTTATAATTGAACTTCATAGTATAATTGTCTCTGAATTTGGATTACTGCACTTGTAGGGCATATTCGAGAGATATGATAAAGATAGGAGTGGGAAAATTGGACCATTACAACTAAGAGATGCTCTGTATGGTATTGGCTATGCAGTACCAGCATCGGTTCTAGAACTTCTTATTTCCAAGTATGGTGATGGAAGCGGTAGGAGGGTTGAACTTTGTTTTGACAGTTTTGTCCAGTAAGGCATTCTATCTGGACTTTTCATGTGCTTTTTCATAGACTAAACATACAATTTGATCCCTGCATTATACATGATATGGGTATATGTGGTCACTAATTTGGTCCTTCATTAATTTAAAAGCGTAACTAGTTAGTCCATCAGCACACATATTTGGTTCACTGGATTATACATGCTAGGGACTAATAAGATGTGCTTTTAACTTATTGAAGGACCAAATTAATCACTCACATATATCCAAAAACTAAATCCACTCTGCATGTATAATCTAGGGACTAAAATTGTATGTTTAATATTTTTTATATTCTTACTATTTCTTTGAAAATGTCATTTTATATCTCATGTTCTGTTCTTGGATATATGCAGGTGCGGGATGATTATCAAGGTAAAACTTGCCGAGCTTTTGACGTTCTGAATATTCTTTGCATTTCTTCATTTGTGTTTCTTGTTCTGCCCTCCTTTGATACAGGGCAATTTTGCTTCTGATTTGTTTTGGGATGTGGTTGGAATTTACTTGGGCCTTTTGGCTTGGCCAACAATTTAGGACCTGTTAGTTGGGCATTGTCCAAAAGCTAAAACAAACAGGCCTTTAGTAGTTGAAATTTAACACTCACCTCCGTAAAAAAAAAATTAATTGCTCCATGTTTTTACATGATATCTGCAGTTCATGACATAGATGCCTATTCTGTCACATTCATGGACATTGAGTTGATTATGTGATAGGAAAAACACATTAAGTTTAACTAATGTTTTGGGAGTTGGGAGGGGAAAGGAAGGGAAGGAATCAAAGAAAATGAACGGGAAGGGAAGGGAAGAGTATGAGAGGTTAAGTAATAAGTTTCCTTCCCCTTGTTTGGATGTTTAAAATCCTCTAAAGTCTTCCAAATTGGGGGAACTTAAAAATGTTCATAAAAATTAAGAAGTGAAAAGTTTTGGTGGATTACATGATAATCTCTCATTTTTAAAAACTCTCAAACAAGGATGAGGTTTATGTAAAACCTTTCCCTACCCTTCCTTTCCCTTCGTTCTCCTCCATCCAGACATACAAAAGGCTAAGCATTGTAGAGCATCACGTGTTCTGTACATATTAGCATTGTTACAGAATTCAGACTTAGAACCAAGTGTTTTTCTTTGTACATTAACGTGTTTGTAAGTTGTAACCATGCTAACTTGTTGCACGTCCAGGGTCTGACCGAAAAATTCAAGGAGAAGGATCCACATTATACCGGTTCAGCTACACTTCAATATGACACTTTCATGTCTATGGTTATTCCTTTCCTTGAATCATATGATTGAGCAGCTGTGGCAATGCTCATAGTGAAGATTTGTTTGGCGCTACATACATTCAATTGATTGTTTTCTAAGGTGGAACAATTTGCTACATTCATTTCTGTTCTAATGTTAAGGTTATGTATGACGAGCAGAGAGATGCAAGTACCAATATTTATGTTTCAGCACTGATGCCAAGCCTACCTAGTGGCATTCCTTTCTATTATGTTATACTGCCTGCTAATTTGAGTCTCAGTTTCAATTTTCAAATCAGGTATTTGAGATTGGAATTCTTGAAAACTGAGTCAGCTAGTTACAAAATTAAATATCTTGAAGAAATATATAAATACAAAGGAGCATAAAGGACATTTTGAGTTATGTTGTCCATTAATTATTTAATTTATTCATGAAAAAAATCTGACCATACATGGTATTTCCACGTCATCGAAACGATTTGAGTTCTTTTTACTGATGAAATCTTGTTCTTCGTTCAATTAAGAGAAATAAAATCTCCTTTCATGATGGAAATTGTTACGTCATACCTTTTTTTTTTGGGTGTACAGGAAAAAAAAAACCAACTTCTAACAAAACTGACACCTACACTATCAACCAATAAATTAATAAATTGAAGTAGAATTCAAGGGGAGAACACTCCCAAAAGATTCAGTATTTTTAATATAAGATCAATTAGATAGAACAACTCTAAATTGTTGAATCTGCAAAACAAATATAAACTAACTAGTACAAATATTTCTCTTTATGATTGTGATCCTTGTAAAGGCAGAAATATTGCAAGGTGTATCGAAAATATTTTTATTGTATTTTTTTTTCATGGGTGGAAAACAGAGAATTATACTTCGTCAAGTTTTTATGTACTTTGTTTGTAAGACGTAAGAGGAGCATAGTTATTTACATGTCATTTGGGAGGCGTTCCTCGGAGCTTTCCTCATCTTTTTTTTTTTCTTGTCATTTCATTTTTCTTTATTGATGTACTTATTGTTGATGATGTTTTCCGAAACTATTGTAGGTCCATGATATGTACAACGCTTCACAGCAGGTGAATCTCAAACTAGTAAATCTATGATTTCTTTCGTCAAATTAAAGTAACTTATTGAGTTGTTAATTACCTTTTTGCAATCGAAACATGCAACCAAAAAGAGGGGTTGGGGGAATGTACCTCCTCACAATCTGAACTTCTGCGGTTCTAGATGTCTTCAGCCAGAATAAGACAGATAGAAAAGGCTCATTTTCTGAATCTGCAATTGTCCTTTTTTGACCAATCTGATAGCTAAATAAATTAAAGGTTGGTCCAAAGAGTACCTGTCCTGGATAACGGTTGCTTTCACTACTAGTCTTTTCTTCAATTATCTCAATTATTTTGTTAATATGTACATTTATAAATTATAAAAAACTAAATGACATAAACAAAAGAATTGTATTTATGCGTGATCCGAAATATCATTTTAATTGCTTTTTCTTTAGTGCAAAAACTGTTGGCAGAGGATAGATAAAAGAAAATGGCTGCATCAAAATCCAATATTTTCTTATACCGATCCAATTTTATGGGAACTTCTAAATTCTTGTATATATACAACATTATTCTTATAATTTCTTAAAAGAAAAAAAAGCCTAGTTTTATATGATACCAACTTTCTGTCTTAAAAAAATCACTGTACTTCTTATTACATCTCCAATTTCTGGGCTCTATATTTGATTATTGCTAAAATTATGAAATCAGTAAGTTTATGAATGATTTTAACTATGATAGATATCACTTTCAGTTATATGAACCAAACCGCCGACCTATTGCCGCCACGGCTTTTATTTAACGCAAAGTGCAGGATTTGCCTTGGACAAATGAGAAGAAAGCTGTGTTGCTTTTGTCTCCCTCTCCCTGCAAGGATACATCAATATAAAGTCAATAATAACACGCACACCAATTAAGTAGTTGATTTAGACCCACACCGCCTTTCTCAGTCATGCCCTCCCTAGATAAGGAAGCAGTGTCTTAAAAATCTCTCAAGGGAAATTCCATTACACCCCCATCAATTTAGGGATGGAGATCTCCTGTGCCCTTCCCTGAGTGTAAAATGAATTAAGTGAGAATGAGACATGTAATTAAGTTTAAAATATTTATTAAAATTTAAGTGAGAGACAGAAAAAGATCATCCTCAATTTAGATAGCTTCTTAAATTACGTTCAATAACTTAGATTTAAATTTAACTATATCGCTACATGCCACCCTTTGTATGGTTGAAATATATTAGGATTTCCCAAACAAAACCTTACCATACACGTATTAAATTAATGGCTATGGATTTCAGCATTCCAGGTGCACGAATTTGTATTAAATATTTCACTTAACTACATTCTATGTTTCTTTTGATGAGAGATCATGAAGCTACTGATCTTTGCCACGTTTTAAGCAAAATAAAACCAACTAATATTAAAATGTTTTGACAATTGCTAACTTCAAAGGAACACTTGAACAAGTTATTATGAGGTTATATAAGTTGCATATGATATGCAAGTACATAATCTAACACGTGGTTATTTGACATAGGAACAGTTCACACAAGGGAATTCTTACTCCATGACCATGAGCATGACTATGACTCGCTGGTAGAGATATATAAAAGAAATTCTTGTACTCTTAAATAACCAGTTAAATAAACATCTAATGTAAACAATTATACCACAATCCACACTATATTAAAATGATTCTGATCTGAACATTGGACATGAATCAAGATGTAATCTGAAAAGAAATGCGTGGCAGCGTGGCAAAACTCCCAACTCCCAAGTATGATCCATAAAAACCTCATCTGGGAATAGAAGGGGGAAATTATTGGAAGAAGAGAGAGCCATAACTGGGATAAGGTTCACAACCATTAACAAAACTTGTGGGGTTTGAATTTATGGCAGGAGGATCCTGAAGGCTTTTTTTTCTCCCTCTGATGCAACCCATATTTTACTTTCGTATAGCTGAAGACAAGAATCTTTTCCAAAGATAGATTCACACGCTTGATTACAAGTAGGAGATAAGGAAGATGGAGACCCATTACCATATTTTAATAAATTAAAGAGTAAAGGAAGGTTTTCTGAAAATGGTTATAGCGGCACAAGAGTCCACTTGGTGCATGCACGAATTGGACAGCATTTGACAGGCTCTGCTTTAATTGATAGTTAGGCAGAACCTTTTCACAGTATGGTTCCAAGACTTTCCCATCAAATGATTTTCAGACTGTTCTATTTTGTACAGTACTATTAGAAAGTCAAGAATAAAATGGTGGCATAAAAAACGCTTTCCTTTTTTGAGCCTCGGACTGAACTTTCTCACAGAAGCATGATCATTTCTAATTTGCTATGATGTGGTAGAATGGATACATAAAATGTTTAGAGCTAAGATTAATTAGCATGTGACCATAGACTTAAAAAAAAATGCTACATAACTGACAGAAAGTTAGAATTTGCCAAGTTCAAGAGTTAAGGCAACAACGCCAAAAAGTTCTGATCATTTATCATTTTCCTATCATTTTAACTCCATTGTTGTTTCAGTATTTATATGATCCACTTGGTATCCAACAAATACTGAAATAGTAACGGAGAAAACATCAATTACCTTGCAAATGAAAATACAAGGAAACTTACAACAGAAAAAATAAAATAAAATACAGGGACAATTTAAATTTTTGTCCTCACCTTGAATAACTTTCTATTGCAAAAGAATGATGTATAGGAATCCTCTGTTTCCCTTGAGCCCTCCCTTCTTCTGATCACGATCTTGATTGCTCCCAGGCAAACATCAAGCATGTAATTATACAGACATGAAAATTGACAGACAAAGCCTGCAGATTAAGAACAATGGAAGCATTAGATGCATTAAAAACTACTTAATCAGAATAGAATTCTAATCTCCTAGCCAAGTATTAAAAACAAAAGGTAACGAGAATTTTCACAGGTAAGTAAGTTAGTGAAATTTCATCATGTGTCTACTTACGTTGGATTTGGATGCCATAGGCATCTCTGGGAGAAAACCCTGTAATCCAATGTTATAAACTGGGGTGCCATCAGGATAGTAAAGGCCATAGTTTCTCTCTGATGTTGGACCAGGCTTCAAATCCTCATTAAACAGTGCAAAGACATATATATCAATTGGAACCATTGGCTTGGCAGGAGTGCCTTGCTTCTGCTCTATCCTGTTGAGCAAATTACCATTATACATTGCTGCATTCTCTGGTGTAGCTCCAACCTCATCAGGGTCACCCTTAGAAGGCCAACCTGTCTCGGAAATCCTGACTTCAATATCGGTATGCCCCAACGCTTTGATGGCAGCATAGACAGCATCAATTTGAGCATACAACATATTATCATAATGCAAATTTGTATTTGGATCAACCAACCCAGGATTTGGCTGAAACAGTACATAATTCAAAGAAACCTCATTTGGGTTGTCCTTGTATGCAAAAAAAGGGTACGGATTGATGAGGAAGGGTGAGTTGATTTGAGCATGAAAGTTAAGAAGGGGTTGAATATATTGTATGAGACCTTGGCTAAAAGCCCCAGATGAAGGAGGGTAGGAATTGACCAATATGTTGAAAGAATGTGCGGTTGTGACAGTAACTTGTTGGTCTAGTCCAAGATTAACAAGGGCACCATGCACAGTTTGCATTGCAGGGAGGAGGTTCAACATTAGCTGAGTATCATTGCTATTGAAGACCTCATTTCCTACGGTAATGCAAGTGATCTTGGTCTGTGAAAGGTAAGGTTGAACACGCTTCTGAATCCATGTCTGAGCTTTAGCAAGGTTTGTCATGTTCTGGAGATACTCATTCCCAATTGCTATAACGAATTCGACATTGGAATTGGAGAAGGCAAGTAGAACATTTGGATCCGCATCATAGAGTTTGATCCTACTTACGTTCATAGATTTTATAAGACTAGCCACTCGAGAAGGAGAAGGTAGATTGTTGGCTATCTGACCGTAGTTGATTCCAAAACCAAGGCCATGGATTTGCACAAACGAATCTGAAAACATGAGTTAGAAATATTAGAATGTTTAACAGAAATATCTGTTTACAAAATGGTTAATGCAGTTTACTCTCAAGAGGAATTTCAACAAACCCATGATTTCATTTGTAGAGAAGCTCATTACTTACCACAATCAAGATGATAAGATATTGGACAAACACAAAAGGCATATCATAAGGAGAATAGATACTAGACCAAACTGATTGAATAAGAAAGATAAAATATTGGTTGATTCCTCTAAGCACACATAGCCTTTCATTCTGTGAAGCTAAGGCGAATAGTATTCTGATCAAAATTCAACAAGGCTAGAAATAGAATGTTCTTTTCTTATGTTCCATTTCCAAGCAAGTGTGAATAGAATAAGACTACTTAGATAACATATAAGCTGTTTCTTTTCTTTTCTTTTCTTTTCTAATTTCATCCACTTTCCTTGGAATAAAAGGGAATCATGACAAAGTAGATAACGAACCCGAAATGGTGAGAAGAAGCAATAGCACTCTGAAGAAGAAGAAGAAGGAGGAGGAACAGCTTGTCATTACTGATCTGATATTGGCCGCAATCGCCAACCAAGACCACCTCGCTTCCAGGCACAGAAACTGAGATTCTCACAATGTGTAAGTGTATATATACACACACACTTGAATGAGGAACAGAGCAACTCTGTTTTCATGTACCTGCTTCCCGGTTTTCTGTGAAAACAGGGCTCCGATATAGTAAGAAAATATTAATCAATAATAGCTAATTATTATTTTAGTGATCAATTAAGTTTATAAACAATTAATTGACGCTATTTCAGCATCTTTAAATCCTTGAGCTCAGATTCGATTTTGAAATGAAATAGACTCTTCAAAATATTTAGCACTCCTTGAGTTACATCTCTTAACTAATTACAAAAAATATATTCAAAATCTTAATAATTAACTAACTACCCCGCTTAGTTAGGTATTCTTAATTTTTTTTCCTTGGGGTTAGACAAAAAAACAAACTCATATAATATTTTTTTCGATCTACAAAATAAATTTTTATTTTGGTAAACCGAAATAATTTTTATTATATATAACAACCTTAATACTCAATACTGTAATATCCATTTTTTTAAGATTCAATGGAAACACGTAAGCCTAGAATTTTTCTTTTTTGTTTATTACTAAATGACATGAACTGACGTCAATAAGAGTTGACTTACTTAATTTGCGTTTCAATTATAACAAATTGTATGATTTAAATTTAAATTCAGGAATTTTCTATTAATAAACATAAATTTACTATAAAATTTTATTATGATCAATGATTTACACTAATCGTAAAAAAAAAAGTATTCCTTTACTCAAATATATATATAATATATTTAGTTAAAAGAGTTTTTATTGTAAGAAAGTAGGATATGTAAATATTAACTATACATTTATATATAAATAATTAAAATTAAAAATTATTTAAAAATTATATAATTTTTAAAAAAATTATATATATTTATATTTTAATCCTAACAATTTAATAATCAAGATTCAACTATTTTACATAGATATTTCTCTCATCATATAAACAAAAACTTGAGAAGAGAGTAGAGTCAAAAAAATTTAAATGCTAACAACCGCCACTGCCCACTAGTAAACGGTCAGAACTCAGAAATAAATTAGTTAATATGATGAATCATTGTCATGAAGGAGATATTTTTGTGTGACATAATATAATACATTATTTTTATATATAAGAGATAAAAATTTAAAAAAATATTTTACTAAATTTATTTATTACAAAAAATTAACTTTTTCATTAAGTTGATATTTTATAAATATATATAAAAATAATATATTACATTTACATACAATAAAAAAAATTTCATTATGAAGTGCTTACGCGAATCTCAGTGAGGCCCACGTGTGGAGCACCGCCTCCACGAAAGCCGGCTGATGCCTCAGCGATGGCACCTGTTTGGTGTTTTCCGAAGACGAGTTTACCATCTACGTAATCACCTTATTGTAATACTCGTTCTTTAATTAGAATAGAAACCCAAAACTATAACAATAAATTATTTTCTTTTAATCTTTTTATCCATCAATAAATCCTTTTTAATACCACATTTATGCTAATGTTGACAACCTAGAAGTAGAAAACTAATTGCTGAAGTCGAATCACATCATCTGTCAGGATGCACGCCGGGTTAACTTATGAAAGTCTCAACAAATCAGCCAACTCTCTAGGCGGATTTTGAATAGCTTTGAATCCAAACTCATGAGTCATTTCTTATTATTTTAAACAATAAAGATCATCTTATACTTTTTTTGTAGAGTGTAAGATTATTAACACATTTTTTAAGAGTGTTAATTAAGTAAAAAATATAAATAAATAAATATAATAAACGATATTAAAAAATATATAAAAAAATATATATGTATTATTAATGATAAAAATATTTAGAATTGTATTTTAAAATCATTTAAATATTTTTCAATCTAGTTAATTCTGTTTTAATGAAAATTTTTATTTGTAAAATAAAAATAACTTTAACCCTTCAAAATTATACTCATTTTTATTTTAGTTGGTATTTATAGTTGATACTTCCCAAAAGAGTCTCTATATATTTTTTTTCTTGGTAACAAAAACTGAATGATTTCGAGTTCATACCAAGCATTGTCTCCGTACTCAGCAGTACGTGGGAAGTTGGCGAGTCGTTCAGGCATCATTAGTGCTCTATATATGGGTTTAACCCACTTTACTTGCAAATTAATAGGGGTTGAATATAATTATATATAATTGTTTTGAATAAAATGAAGCAATCAAAAGGGACAATTTTACCATACTTTTTTTTAGATATAAAACTCAACAAACACTTAATTGATTATTAGTTATTTTTAATAAAAGTTTAAATATTTATTATAAAATTAATATTCAATTAATACTTCACAATTTATTTTAAGTACCGTACTTATCAAAATACAATTGGAATTCCCCATTAAAAGAAAGGAATATGATCAGCTATGATTCCCTCTTTTTATTATAAAGTTTAATGAATATCGAATTCACAAAATAAAGACAAATTTGATTGAAACCTGGCTTCCTCATAAAGCAACCCTCAACCCCACTTTCGAGTTAAGTGACATCATTGTCAAACCATACATAATAAGTAACACACCCAAATGAACAAATCAATCATCCAATTATGCATATATTGACAAAAAGTTCTAATAAAGAATTATTAGAAGGAAAACAAGAGTGGAAATCTGTTGGGTCTGCTTAGATTTTGAATAGGTTTAGGTGTCTGTTTAGTTTCCTATTTGTTGCGCGAAACACACATTTGCCAATGTCAAATGGTGTATAAATTTGTTTGGATTTATTTTGATTTGTACTGTTTCAACTGAGTTTTAGTTTCTAATCCATGTTTTTCCAAAAGCAAGATTTATAATTTTGTCTATTGAATATTTTTATCTCTAATATTCATTTTATTAAATTCATCTTTAAGATAAAAAGTTTTCAAACATTAATCACATTAATGTAAATTTATTTTTAACTAAATTTAAGTTTGTAAAATTAAGTTGACTCAAACTTAAGTTTACAAACTCTAATTCAAACATATATTGGGTCTGTTTTGTAAAATGTTAGTCTGAATTTGGCTTGTTATTAGTTATAGGTTTTATTTTTTGTTGGCTCGGTCTGTAAGAATGAAAACAGGTCAAGTCAGGTCAGACTTTTGTCTTAAACAGACTTGATTGCATTCTAATTATAAGATCCGAACCTAGCATATGAGCCTGTAATAGGTCAATTTTTAATATCTGACATGTCCTTTTTAAAAGTTTGACATGATCTGAAAACTTATTTAAATACTTACTTTGCAATAAAACTTTTAAATAGACTAATATGCTTACCTTTAAATAGGTCAACAAACCTTTATATAGGCTAACAGACCTATCTTTAAATATGTCAATATGTCTTACATAAGTTAACAGACTTACATTTAAATAAGTTAATATGTTTTTACATAGGCTAACAGACTTAAACCATGAAATAAGTCAACGAGCATACTCAAAGTCAATAGGCCTTTGTTATAATTTAACATTTACTTTCTAATTTTATAGATGCTCACAACTTTTTTACTGTAGTCTTTCAAGTCTCACATCAACCAAAGATTAGAGTAAAAAAGTAGTAAGCATCTATAAAAATAGGGAGTGAGTGTTAACTTATTATTTTCATTCTAATAAATATTTAACTTATTATTTTCATTCTAATAAATATATTATATTAAATATATTAATAAATATGTTATTTTTATTTTAACTTACTTGACTTAAGTTTTAATTACTAACTTTTATTAAAATTTAATTAAAAATATATATTAATATATTATAATAAATTAATAATTATAATTATAATTTATAATTATTATAATAATATATATTATATTATATATAATTAATTACATCAGGTCGGCCTACCAAACTTAAAAAATTTATTAGATAGTCTAAAACTTGACTTTTTTAATTAATCAGACTTTTAAAAAAGTCTTAACCTAACTTGTTTAATAAACAAACTAGGTTAAGTCAAATCCCATATACAAAATAAACTAGATCAACTTCTGATGGATCACCTAGTCTATTTTCACCTTACATACGACTATATACAGAAATATATTTCTAATTTTCTGTTTTCAATATTCTCTCCCTCTTTTTTATTTTATTTTACTATCAACAGAACTCAGATGATCTTCCCATGTGACTGGAACTTCTGTTTAATGTTGCAAATGGGAAGAACTCAATCATATTATCATAATAAAGTACCATAATAAAGTACTGTTGAAGTTGTCAGATTTAGACCATTTAAGAATGGAACGTAAAGCTATATTATCATATATTTGGAAGAGCAAGATTTTTCTGCAATTTACACATTAGAATTGAGGAAGAAAGAAAATGGAATCTTTCATAATAAGTTTATCCATAATGCATATATCTGTGTGTGTGTGGGTGGGTGGGTGGTGAGGTGTTTAGAACCTACAATGCATACATTTTCAAAATATGGTCTTTTTTTTTATATCGCTTAGGAAGGAAAAAGAAAAAGGTGATTTGGACTGCTTTCAACGTGCGCTCGATTTGTTTGCTTCTGAAAAGTTAGATAATAACACAATAATCCACTTCAGGTAGCACTTTGATTTGGCAAATGGCAATCATGAATAGGATAAAAGATTCTCTTCCTCTTCATGACTATGTGAAATCTTACACATTTTCTCTCTGGTTGCTACCAACCCTTATATTTAAATCCTTCTTTTGCTTAGGAAGGTTTGGTGGGTAGCAACTAGCAACCACCATCACCGTGCAGCCTTCCGGGTCTCATTTAAGAAGAAGCTGTGTGGAAAACCCCACCAAAAACTTTCAAGTTCAACTTCTGTTATGTAAACAAACAGCTGTTAAAAATCTCACCTTGGGTCTCACCTAACCAGACCACAAAATAATAATAATAATAATAATATAACAGAAACCAGCCTAAAATAATGTTTGCAGATAATATCCTAACACCTAAGTTCTTAAAAGAGATGGTTTCATTGTACCCTCAAAAATAGAAAAAAAGAAAAAAGAGATGGTCTCAATTGTTTGGGGGAAGAGGGATATATACATGATTTAGCCAATATTGGAATATTTGTAAACCAATTGAGTCGAGTCAAGTTGAATACTTAAAATTTATGTATTGACTTGTGAAAGAAAGATTATTTAAATTTGATTTCTTTATTTAAATGAGTTAAATTTAAAATTTAAGCTTGAATAGTTTAAAAAATATAAAAGCTTAGATTTGATTTATTTAAATTATTTATAGTTTGATTATATTTTTTTCTTTTTATTAGATCTCTTTTTGAAATATTTAATTTTATTAATTTAATATTTAGTAAACATCTTCATGTTAAAAAATAAAATAAAAAACTAAAATTAGAAATAGAATGTTTTTTTACTCACAATCCATTGCATAAAAAATTCATAACCTTCTTATAGAAACTTTTAGTTATTAGTAATAACAACAAATAAATTATTATTATTATTATTATCTATACTTTTACTTATCAATTACAATTTTTTGTGATTTAATTTTTATTATCTATATAGAATAAATAAATAATATATATACACACATATACGAGTTATTCACAAATTTTTAATGTCAAACTTATAAAGTTTAAGTTTGACTTATTTATATAATCGAACTTAAATTTAAATTTGAATTTATTTGTTTAGTTAAACAAATGAGATTGATCAAATATTTAATAAAGATTGAATAGTTTACAAATAACTTAACTTATTTATATCCCTAATCTATATTTAATTATTTATAGTTCTTCTCTCTCTCTCTCTCTATATATATATATATATATATATATTCCATTTGGATCAGCACCGAGCAATGGTATTAAGGTTTACTGGTTTAGTCCTTTGGTTCAGTCCATTATAGTTGGCCTCCACCTAGCTTAGCTAACGCTATGATACAGTCAAGACCCAAAAAATAAAGTGTTATGATACAGTGAACGAATAGGACTGGGCTTTGTGAGCCCATTTACAGTCAGGTGAATGAATCACTTCCCTGGGAAACACATGGATCCATTATTTAACACTGCAGCAATTGAATTTCTCGTTATGCATTTATGCAAAAACTGGTATACTATTTCATCTCAGCATTAGTTAACTAACATTTCACAAAGTTTTCATAGACTAGCGATAAGCATATGAAATTCGTCATTTGTGTGTAAAATTAATGAGCTAAAATAGTTTTAAATAGTGAAATTTGCAGAGATTTTTTTTTCTCTATAAGTTCATAGAACATGACACGATACTGCCTTCGAGTGTTTGATCAGGGACGAAAATCCCTTTTTGTTAAGGTGAACAAAATAAAAAATTGTAATAGAATTATGTAAATACGCCATATATTTATCGAAGTTGAGTTTTACGTAAGCGCATTAAGTTATTCACGAATTCTCATTTTTATACATTTAATCAAGTGATTGCAAGATATTTATATTCTAAATTTTTTTTAACAATAAATTATAATTTCCCTCTCTTAATTTTGATTTAAAAACGTATTTGATCAAATTAAATGATTGATACAAAAAAGGATCACATGCTAAGTTCATAGATTAGGTCGTGTTGGTAACTTGGTGAGTTTTTCCCATGTTTGAAAAATACCATCCATACGGCACAAGTCATTAAAGGGACATCACTTATCAAATTTAAATACCAAACGAATGTGCATATCATCTTAATATCACAGTGCTTCCATGCACAAACAAAAATTCATTATCCCAAATCATTAATAATCCCAAAAGAAAGGCTGATTCTAAAGCAGAACAAGCAAATTGGCTGCAAAGTCTACCTACAATTCCCAGTCTCCTCCAGCATTGGCTTAACTTTGAGGCCAGCATTTCTCAGTAGAGTTCTCCTTCCTTGTGAGTTTCAATTACACAGTCTGAAGTTGGATAGGAGACGCATGTAAGCAGATAACCGTCCTTCAGTTGATTGTCATCGAGGAATGAGCCGTCAGACTGATCCACTGAACCTGAAACAATCTTCCCAGCACAGGTAGAGCACGCTCCAGCACGGCACGAATAAGGAAGTTCAATTCCAGCATTCTCTGCTGCATCTAAGATGTAAGTATCATCAGGGGCCTCAAACTCGTTCTCTTTTCCATCTGGGCCGATCAGCTTAACCTTGTAAGCAGCCATGGCAGTCACTCTAAATGAAGAGGATGACTTCAAGCCAAAAGATCTGGAAACACTCTTCACAGACCCAAGAGAGGAAGGGCACTTAACTATGGTCGCATTGGTGGATCGATTTTGGCTAGCAGTTTGAAACATGCAATACGGGGAAACCATCACAGTTGACATGGTTGCCATGATCACCCTAAAAAAAAAATCCATATTACAAAATTAATCTTTTCCAGAATTAACTAGTTGCAGTATTTCAATGCGCAGCAGGAGTTAAAATAGGTTTTATATACTAATGAATAAAAAATTGTGACTGTAAACCCAATTGGATTCAGTTAAAGTTCTACGAGATTGACATTGCTTGGCAAATACATTCATTAAATAACAATACCCTTCTGAAGAAACTAAAAGAATAAAATTACCTTGATTATAATTGTATGTAGGTTGGCCAAAGATTATACATGGATGATATTTCACCTAGAGTATAACTGCCATATGTAATATTTGTTGTCATTGCTAATTAAAACAAAGTATAAAATTATGAGGCAGGAGTCAAAAAACAAATGTGCAATTAACAATCCTTGATATCCACAAATAATCTTTACAGTAGGAAACAAGGATTGTGTCTTCTAGGTTCCACTTATAATACTCACAGCCAAAATATTGCAACACACGGCATTTTGTATAAACATAGAATAAGTTATTCATATGATTTCAAGCCATCCAATTACAATGTAGTAGCACACACATTCAACGAGCTCAAAGATTGAATGAATAATAACTTTGATGCTTCTCTTTTCTGAGTTGTTCTCATGATCTCATCCTGTTGAGTCTTATTATTAAGATCCCCTTACTAGTGAACCTTCAACCATAATCTTCTTGGACAGGGCTACTGCTTGTAGATGAGAATGGTAGAGTTGTTGATTTCAAACATTGTGAAATCAGAGAAGGGATTATATCACAACCGTGACTAAATTAAAGGTAAGTAAAATGAGTTTAATCTTAAAGCAAATTGTGAATTGACTTCATACCATGATATTGCATGAATTTATGCCATCAAAACTTACAAAAGAATGTGAACCAATTCCATTCCTGTTCTATAAAAAGGCTATTGATTTATGGAGCAGTATGAGAAGAAGCAAGTTGGTGGCTCACTGCTCTTCACTCGAGGCTCCAAATTTACAACCAAAACAACATAACAAAGTGGGATCACTCTTCTTGCGCATAAAACATGAACTCTTAGATAAATAATCTAAAGACAGACCCTGCAACTCTAGCAGTAGCACTCAATTGCATCAACAAGAAATAAAGACGGCACAGAACATAAAGTCTGTTTCTTTGCATGAAAAAACCCTCCTAATGAGATGAAAATCATAGCTACAGGAAGAAAAAAAAAAGGTGAAACCATAAGCAAACATGTATACTCATCCACCCAAATACGTTCCATCCAGACCAGCTGTCATATCAACCCCCAACACCAAGTCAAAGGGTGAAAAAAAAAAAAACAAACTTTATAAATACATTTATGTGTAACGAATAACACCCAAGTTCCCTAAGGATATGATGAATGGTTGAAGAAGGTGTTTAGTACAAAAATGATCTGATGTTTGCAGTTGGTAAAGGAAAAGATAAAAGGGTTTGGTGAAGAGGCATAACTAACTAACTAACTAACTAGCTAGCTAGCTCAAATAGAATGCACATCTAATCTAATCTAAGCATCCATATACAAAGCTAATGATTAAAAAGAGAAAGAGATAGAGATTTGAAGAAGGGCTTACAGAGACAGAGACTGATGAAGAAACTGCTGTTGTTGTTGGTGTGGTATCAGCTGGGAGCGGAGCGGAGAATACGAAGTAATTGACCAGAGAGATAGAGAGATGGTTATTTATTTATTTATTTATAGAAAAACGAAGGATCCAGAAGGCGATGCCTTTATTGGCTTCTTGTTGCTTGGGTATCTGCTGAATGGCCAGTGCATTTGCCACTCCGAAGGTCCCCTATTCGCCTCTCCGACCCGACCCACCAACTCTTCTCTACCCTTTTTTTTGGTATTTTTCTTTTCCCACTTATTAAATTATATTTTCAATTTTGTTATGTAATTCAGATTTTAACATATATAGTCTATCTACATGCCAATCATCCATATAAAAAGTGAGAAAATATTGTTGTATTCGTTTTAAAATATCTATCATTTAAAGTAATTTATAAAAATTAAAAAATTTATTAAATAGTCTTAATTTTAATTATAAAAATTATAATTATGTATCGAAAAAATATAATTATAATTGATTAAACTATATTTTATTAAAATAATTAAAATATTATCACTCTATTAATATTATTTCTTATTTTATTTTATAAATATATTATAAATGTAAGAATATAAAATCAAGTAGAGGATAACTCAAATAGTTAGAGATAGATAGATTAACCCTTTGTTTGGTTGAAGAGAAAATCAGAGGAAAGAAAATAGGAAGGAAAGAAAAAAATATATGGAACCCACCAAAAAGTTTTCTTTCCACTTATGGAGAGAAAAAGAGCAAAAAAAGGTTGATGTTGTAAATTTACAACTTTGCCCATCATCTTCTTCACCCGCATAAACACACTCACAACAATTAAATCATACAATTAAACCAACAACACATCAATTAAGTTTAAAAAAACACATCAATTATTCGGTTTAGAAAACAATACAATTGGCCACCATCTAAAACCCTATAATTTTTAAAATAGTCAACTCAAGAATCGCCACCATCTAACCGCCTCACCGAATCGAATAGTTCGCGCCAAAGCCAAGATGCATCGCGCACCCCGCCCGCCGGATCTTTTATAACCATCACCACCCACGCAAAAGCCAACACCGTGAAAACCCGTCATTTATTTGCACGCACACCTAATATCGTTGTGCCTCCACCTGGATGCAGCCAACACGAGCACGGAGTTGCTGGTTGACGGTGGCTCATAGTGGAGGTTGTATGGTAGAGGGAGAGGGAGTGAAGTTTAAGGAGTGACGCAGATCTGGGCTGGTTACGGTGGCGCACGGTGGATCTGGCTCACGGATCCAGTGGCGAGGTAGCAAAGGCAGAGGACAGTGGCATGGCAAAGCAAGCCTTGGTGAAGGTTAATGGTGGGTGGAGATAGAAGATGCGTGTGTGGAGGCAGAGAATGTGTATGTTGAGGCAAAAGATGTGTATTTTGGGATGAGGTTTGGTTCAGGAGAATGGGTGTAGATGATGGTGAAAGTTGGAGATGAAGGCTGTTGGATTGGTGGTGGCTGCGCGTGAAGGGGGGATAAGTTTGGGGTGGGGTGGTGGGGAAAACGAGTGGGTTGGGAGTTCAAGTGGGGTTAACGAAGATGGATGGGGATGAGAGATTAAGAATGATATATTTAAAATATTATAAAATTATATATCATTAATGGTTTATAAAAAATATCTATCATTCTAGTAAAAGAAAATCATTAATGATAATTCTTTTTATTAACAAGTATTCTTAACCTCGGATAAAAAAATAAATATTCTTAAATTATTTTCTACTTTAAATATTAATATGAGAATTTTATTTATTCATAAAAAGTTCTTCTTCTTATTTTCGGTTTACTAAAAAATTGTAACATAACCGAAAAAATGGTAGTCAAAGTAATAAGATTAAACGAATATATGAGTTCAAATTCAAAAAATAACTCTTATAAAAAGATACGTAACTTTTGTGTTTTTATAATCAAACAAAAATTAGTCTCATGAGTATATAAATAGTCCATGATCTCACAAAAAGAATTATATATATATATATATATAAAATAAGAAAAAGGACATATATGTCATGTTACATAATTATGTATTATATTCTTTTATTTTTTTACTCAACTCTCATTTTCTTTCTCTCATTTTTCTCTTCATCCAAACAATAAGAAAGAAAATGTTCTTTTCTTCTTATTTTCTCTTCTCTCCATTTTCTCTCCTTCTATTTTCTCTCTTCCCATTTTCTCCCCACATCCAAACAAAGGGTTAAGAAAGATTATAAATGAAATAATTAAAAAAAATTTAAATTTGAATGATATTTCTAAAGACTTGATTTATGATAAGGTACAATGACATCGTTTGATCTATGTAGCTTATCTCACTTAGTAAAAAAAGACTTATCTATTGTTGTTGTTGGTATTATTGATTTTCTAGAATAAAAAATGAAACAAAATCCATTATATAAAATAAAATGTATTTTAAAAGGGAAATAATGTGGAATAGCTAACTCCTTGTTTGAATATTTTTTCAATGGAGCGGAGCAAACTAAAATAAGTGGAGATGAACCAAAAAAAAAAGAGAAATAATAGAATATAATTATCATTTTTTTTATATAGAAGTTTCATTAACGAAATTTCATTACCCATGTGTTCTTCTCATTCCACCTCAAATTTAAGGAGAATAAAAGTTGAGTATTAGAAGAGAAGAAAGGAGAAATGGTTCCTCATGTGTTCTGTTTCTTTTTCATATATTTTAAAACTCTTAAATAAAAAAAATTATTATTATTTTATTATTTTTTTTTCTTCTTATTATCTATCATCCAAATATAATATAGGAAACAAAATATTCCTTCTAAATATTAATTAGGATAAGATACAGGTTAGCAATGTGAAGCTTTTGAATTGATTTCTCCATCAAAAGTGCTGTTTCAGGTGCATATCCTCAACAATGCCTACAATTTCTCAAACCACTTGTTCCTACTGGAGTTTGACACTGTCCAATCCAGGACTTCGCGGTGGAGTTTGACACTGTCTAAGACTTCATGCATTCATGTTCAACGTCGTCGTATTTTTATTGACAAGGTTACGTGTATTTCGGGCAGCCAAGATGTAAATGTTGAGGGCCTGTCCCTTTCACTTTTCGGTGGACGCCAGGGTAGGTGGTTTGGCCACGCTACAAAAATGGAGTTTTTGGAGAAAAAGATTACATGATTGATTGATCCAATCAGAATAAAAGTTTTTATTAGATGACTAATTGATCCAAAGTTAACACTAAGTTGTACATTTTCGAAGATTTGCTTTCCCTCCGCACTAACATTGCCCACATGCACAGTAACTTCTTAAGTTGAAATTCTACCTTTGTCCCATTCACGTATTTTAAGCTATAAGCCTATTATTCTACTTAAAAGGCTAATTAAATATAAATTTTAATAGAATTAGTTTTAACAGAATTGATATTAAAAATAATTGATTTATGTTTGGGAATAATATTTTAAAAGTTAATTTAAAAGAATTGATTTTGTTTAGATTGTAAAATAGATTTTTTTTTAAAAATGTAATCATATATCTATTTTTGAAAATTTTGCTGAGTCTTATACCTAGAATGAATTCTATTCAACCAAAAAAGCAAGAAATTTTTACTTCTCTCATAATTCATTATACAACTCAAAATTAATTTTTCTTACCATGATTTGGTGCAACCAAACACATTATCTTTTGATGAAAGTCGGGCTCAAGGAAAAAAGATGGCCAAAACGTTTGGATTACAAACCAAACAAGCTCAAGTATTTTGACTTATTTAAAAGACTTTAGGTTAAGTTAAATTTTTCAAAAGATTAAGTCAAGAAAAAAAAAATACCTATGCCAATTCAAGTAATAATTTAAGTTCAAATTTTATATTTAAAAAATAAGTTTGACTTGCTTAAAATAAAATTTACTCTAACTTGACTCGTTTTTAAATTTAAATATCTTTTACACATAATAAGATTAACACTGCTCTTAGTATCATTTTTATTTTTAAGAGAGATTTTTATGTATTTTAAACAGTTAGATACAATAAGTCAATCAACAATTGATACACCATCACTTTAAACAAAAAATTTATGTAGCATAAAGATTTATATAATTATTTACTGTTGATTGACTTGCACACAACTTATGTTTACTAGGTGTATACAAGAATTTTTCTTATTTTTAGTTAGAGTTGAAGTTGGAGCACAAAACAAGGATAATGCATGTTCTTACATTACATATTTGATATGTGTTAAATATATGAGGCTAGCATGTGAGCATGTCTTAAGCTTTGACTGAATAAGCTTAGAATAAAACGATATATCGTTGGAGCATTCTCCATTATAATGATTGCTTACAAATTGATCATTGATCATTGTTAGTTGCAGCTTACTTCTACTAAACTAACTCATATCTGGCCAGTGGCCACTTGAGCTGAAAGAAAGAGTAGGTGATAGATATTGTAATAATACACTGTTCCTGCCATCCTCCGCTTATGGCAGAATCAGAAATTGGAGTAGCCTTGTTTTTTGTATTTGCCTTGTCCATTCTCTACTCGGAGTCTTATCCTCTCAGCTCCAACTGAATCCATTCAAATCCAGTTGTTTACAACTCGTTGCAGCCTCATTATCTTCACGTGTGTTTAGGTCCAGTCTTGGTGCTGCAAAGTAAGAAGACAATCTATAATCTTGAGAAACTTTCTCAGCCACTGGTTTCATTGATTCTGTCCTAATGGTGTTTCGCTGTTGGAATTCACCATCTGACTGACTCCCCATGATTATTCTCTCAGGATACATGCCGCTGCCATTCTCTGTCTCTCCTTCAAGTCCAATGCTCATAGACAAGTTGCTGGGACTTCTTTCCACAACATAACTTCTTCGTTCTGCATTCTTGCTCAATGGGGTAAGAAAGGTGTTCTTTTTCATTTGATCACACCACTTGAATTCAGAGTTACGTAGGTTGGGAGCTTCTATGACTTCCTTTCTTTCCATAAATGTATGTGCATTGAAGGGTCTTAAGCTCATCCCCCCATTTTGTATCTCTTGCTCCTTTTGTGATCCCTCACAGGATGTGAGGCAACTGTCCATGGAGCAGTCAGGTGGCTGGTTGGTTTGTGTTTGCTGCGGGCTAAATCCTTGTAATTCCTTCAGCTCTGAAAATGCTGAATTCAGGCACTGAGAGGATACTTTGGACACCAGTTCTGAAAGTTGAACTTTAGCAGTTTCAAGTCCTACTATTCCCAAATTCTGTCTACCAAGTGTTTCCTGTGCTTTCTCCAGCACACCCTGCAGGTATTTTCCTTGGGCCTCTATCCGGAGCTGCAAGTGTCTTTGTACCTGGACGGGTTCATAACTGTTTGTCAGCATAAAAGAAAACTTTGGAGTTGTCATAAAGGAAGAAACATGGAATCGATAAACGGAAAGCTTTATGTCAATTATTTGCATCAGTGGTTTAATTGAAGGGATGAAAAATGCATGCATGGTAAGTTGGTATCACACACCTCAAGTTGTTCATTTAGCCTTCTCTGCACCTCTATCTGCATCTGCAGTGCCTCACTTATGTGTAAATCTCTGGCACAAGGGCAATGAATGTTAGTATAAAAACCTTAAGTGATAGAATTTTGATACTACAAGAAGCATGTGAAAAGTTTCTTACTTGTTAGACTGAGGCCCAAGGTTTAAATTGTTCATATGAGTTCCATTGTTTTCGGAGAGTATTTCTCCCGTTGCTGAACCTGGATTTGTGGCTAGTAAGATAAGTTGGTTGTTCATAAACAATGATATGTGGTTCATAAGTAGATTCATGATGAAAGAGATTGTTCTCCTTACTGATTTTGTGTGTCACGTTGTTACTTTGTCCATGCAAATTCTTGCTCAATCTGTACTTCTGGGGCAAAAAGGAAAGGGTCAGAAATTGCACCATACAAGTCATGGTGAAAAAGTACTTATACTTGGTTTATGAAAATTTGTTTCTTTCATAACAATTTAGAAGCTCTATATGATGCATCAGATAAGAAAATTTAGCAGCTATATGATATATAATTTAGCAAAAGCATATATGATATTTCACATGCAAAGGCCTGGAAACCTGGAGCCTAGTGATCTCATAATTAAAAAATGGAAAAGGATCTTCTCATGTAACATAATGGTCATGTTAGAGAGAGATAGACACAACTTCTATCATGCATGGACTCACCGTGATTGGTTAAAAGGCCCACTAGTTATATGGAAAATAAATTGTATCTTTATCTCTCTAACATGACCCTCTCATGTTATTCAAGAGCATGAGAGAATCCTGATCCATAACATCTATACAATTTATGAATATATACTATTATTTATTTGCATAAAATAGTGTGAGAACATTTACACCAACTCCAAAACTCCGATTAGCAAAAGAGGAAAAAAAGATAGTGCAACCTTTTAATGTGAAACACCCTTCTGAGTCATGTTTTAAAGTCTTAGAATGAAGCATTTACAATATCATTGAAACAAAAATTCAGGCATCCTATTCGTAGAGATTTTGATTTGCAAAAACTAGATTTGTTTAGTTGAGAGTACAACCCTCTCTGCTTGAGAGGGATGATAATAGTGAAATTCAATTGGCTTGCAAGGACTGGTGAAATAATGCACGGACTGGAAATAGAAGACATATAATGACAGGAATCTTGTATAATTAAAGGGTTATTATATAAGATCACTAATGATATTTACCTGCAGATGACTCTTAAGATGATATAAGGTAAGCCCTGGAATCCCCATGAGTTTCATCACCGTTTTTGGAGTTGCCTCTGCAGTAGAAAAATTGTACTTTGCATTAGTGAATTCAAAATTCTATCTTCCTCAAGATGTGATGATCCACAAGTGGATGTGTATATTGTATACTCACTATCAGGTCCACCTAACTGATGGACTGCTTCTATAAACCTGGCATGAAGATCTGGCGTCCATTTCAATCTAGGCTTAGCATCAGTTGAGAGTACAAGTCCAGAATCACCAGACCCATTTCCGGTTTGAAGGAACATATGCCTCTCAGAAGGGATAGGAATTCTGGAAGAAGAATGGATGTTCTTTCCTTGATGTTGGTGATGATGGTACATTTCACCTGCAAAATCCACGTATAAGCATCATACATTTAAAAACTAATAACTTAATCCCTTGTGCTGAAGACCAGTTGTGCCTTTACCTGATAGCTTCTATTCTCTGGATCACTTTGCTACCTCTGAAAGGTGCAACTCAATAATGCTCTATTTTCAAGTTTTATTACCAACCCTGATAGTAATAAATAAGCGAACTTCTGACAACTTTCTCGTGCTTGTCTTGTTTCTCCACTACACATCACTCTTCAGCACACAAAGCGTGCTCAAACAGGTATTTATATCTGAGAGTTGGAGGGGAACTAGTAACGCATGGAATCTTTGATAGAACCAATAGAAAACCGAACTTAATCCTTTATGTGCGGTGACCTGAAAAATAGATAGTGCTTGTCTTCCTTCCTACTTTTGCTTACTTGTGTTGTGCTTGTGGACCCCCTTTGCTAGTTCCACTTTCCTTTCTAAGGCAGTGCTAAACATTCCATTTGAATTCCTTTGCAATACAACTTCCTTTTTAAAAAAAAATTAAATTAAATAAAGTTTATTTGTACACTTTTTTTCTCTTCCAACTGTCCTGAAATTTGACCAATCTCTGTATATAATTTAAAATGTAAAATAAAAAAAAAATTGGGGTACAAATATCAAGTTCCTAACTGCATTAGGTTCCAGAATTGATCCTATAAATTTTAACCAAAAGTGGGAATCATATTCCCAAATTTGAAAGAGGATTTTTTATTTTTTTTTTCCTGACTTGGTTCTGGGGAATCTCATATTCCTCTCGACTTGGAACTGCCAAAGCTCATCCTTTATTTTTGTTCTAATGGAAGATTCTACGAAGTTAGAAGACTAAATATCTTTGTTCCTCAGTTTGATTTTGTGATCATTTTATCAGTCCTCAACGTACATAGTTCTTTAGTAGCATAATAGATGGTTTGGTTGAATATAATGTATGTTAAAATATGCAGACAGAGACACCAAGGAACATCTTAATTGGTTGTGCATGAAGAACTTACACAAAAGATTCTATTGACTAGAGCACCTTGAAATACAAGACAAGGTAGAAAAAAATTTGTGGGAAGATGCTTCCATGGGACTGTTTGGAGGTAAGGAATAGAATAAGAATACGTTCTTTTTTGTCTCCTTCAATAAGTTAGGAACTTATTCAGCCCCCACCGTTTAAAATAGAGTAAGGTGGACCCGGAAATTTTCATTCTTTCTTTGGCACAAAAATGCATGTTCCATCCTCTAGAATCCTAAGCAGGCGGGACCTGATAAAAAGGGAAGGCAAGAATTGTACTTGCTTCTATACTTGCACTTGGTTAAATTAATACAGTACTACATCATAGGACCACTTGCCTTTGCCCTTGACTTATACCTTGGTTAATCTAGCAGATTCTCGTGTATGAATGAATAGGTACACTGTACACGTTTTTCATTATGTAACCAGCTCTTTAATTTTCTGTATAGTTGTTCTTATCCATGTAGAACTTGCACTTATTCAATGTATGAGTGCTCAAAAAAATGGAACCATGTATGTAGACCTAAATGTCATACTATCAAACTGCTGAAACAAAAAATGATTGATTGTCGGCCAATGAAGGAATTAGCTAGTATGTATTAGTAGATTAGGCCATACAGGAGCTCTAACTGCATGGCATATACCAGGCTAAACCACTACCAAAAAAATTAAAGAATGTATTAGAATCTGATTCAGTTTTAATTAAAACCATGCATTCCACAGACAATGCATGTGTCAACTGCATTATTCAATTGGAAGTATCATATATGTAGTTGTACAATAAGAGTGAGTGGTTTAGTACAACTAGGTGATTACATTCGATAATATTTCAAAGATCAAAAGCTAATGCGGAATAAATATTATATATGTCATAAACGACCAAACCACTTGTCAATTTGATATCAGACACAAATAGAAGTAGAGGATTATTTATAAACCGTATCTGATATGCTGATACCCATTCATTAGGTGCTAAATTAGGCAAACATTTTATAGACAACTTATAGAAACCATAAAAATAAATAGACCAAAGATTCCTTGAACAGTATCTTCACATCACTTCTCCTTGTTCTTGTTCTTGATTCTGATTTTTGAGAATATTTAATGCGGCCAGGAGAATCTCTGAGAGACTTTGGATAAAGTTAAAGCTGAGTTTCTAAGTAGTTTTCTAGCATGTGGATTGGAATAATTTGGGCTAGAGGATTGATTTGATACTTTTTCATTTTGATATCGAATTTGCTCCCTTAGATGGACTTAATATCACCACCTGGCAAATTCTCCAAATCATAATATGAGAAACTTATCATCACAGCTAAAAGAATTGATTTTATGACACTTGATTGCATTAAAAAAAAATCCATTCTAGTCTTCTGATGTCTAGTAAGAGTTTGGCAATGCAAAACATGTGAACTATATTTTGAATTAATTTAACGGTGGCATGTTGAGACAATAGAGTAAATTACAAAATGAACTCACTTATTTTTAATTTTCATCAGACTAATACCTCCGCTATTTAAATTTTTCTCCAAGCACATATAGCCCCAAATTCTTTTATAAACACCTATATCTCTGAAAAATTAATATCAAGGGAGGTTTCAGTGTAAATGAAACTAAAGAGGGTAAAAATTAAAAAAAAAACACTTTTATATCTTTGCATGTAAAATCAAGAGGTCTAATTTTTTTCTGTATATAATATATTATCTTTTACTAAAATACACGAGTTAGGAGGTCTTTAAGATTTTGCTCCCAAATGACAATGGAAAAGAAAAAACAGAAGATGCGATTCGAAGAGTATAAAGAGAATTAACCTTTTATGTTTACTTTTAGTCTTTTATTATTGCTTCTACAGTTCTACCAGTTGGTGAAGTTCTTTTTTGGCATTGCCTGTTTAGTTTTATATCATTGTTGACCGCGCAAATTCGAGGTTCTGTTTGGCGGTGTCAATAAAGACTGAATGTTTTTAATGCAATCGAAATTGACCATACATATATCCAGTGGGTTGGCTTTGTCGTGGATGGGTGTGTAAAGTATAGTTTATGTTCAAGGTCATATGAGTTTAACGGAAGCGTTTTAAATGTTCTTCAAAAGTTGAGGAGCATAGATGCTCTTAAAATGATGATTAATAATTTATATATTTTAATTATTAATGACTCAAATTAAAGATTAATAACTTGTATAATAGGTTGACTTTATCATAATTTCTCTCTCCTTTCTTTCTTTTTCATTCTCCGTCTTCGTCTTCTTCTCCTTCACCATCAATCTCTTCCCTTGGAGATCCGAGATAGAGTAGCAAATCTACTCCTCCAAGCTCATCGAAACTCTCTGTCGGAATCCTCCTTCCCCTGCGTCGCTCTTCAAGTTCGCAACACTACCAATCGAGTACTAGCTGCTACAATAAAGGGCAGAACGTGGTGGAGCCGAGTGATTTTGACAGTGTTGCTCGATCGATTTCACCGCAGAGGTTCTTGTTGTTTGACAACGGTGAAAAGGTTGCAGTCGGTGGGGAGGAAGAACGTGACTACGGTGGTGGAGAGAGACCCTTCATCGACGGTTGGAAAAGGGAAGAGATCGGCATCTCTAGTGTTGTCCAAGTGCACGGTTCCAAGCTTGGTTTCGATCATCAGGGCGCTTTGAACGGAAGGTGATGGGAGGGGTTACGAGGATTGACATGTTTTTCATTGAATCTGATAGATATGAAGATTAATGCATATGAATTAATGAATAAGAATTAATGCACATGTTGTTCATTGAATTTGAGTGATATGAGGATTGATGCACAAGAATTAATTCACATATTATTCATTGAATTTGAGTCATCACAACCAATCTGATTAATTCACCTTAATGTCTCCACATTTTTTTTTGGTTTATGGTTAAATTTATATCAGTTTTGATATTCTTACCATTAATAGTGTATATATTTTTTTCACATTCTTCTCAATATCATTCATCATACTTACTTTTTTCTATCATTTTCTCTCAGTAAATCTGACACCCTTAAAAAAGGTATCAACAGTACTTTAGGAGTGTATGATGATCTTTTTCTGATTTATATCTACACAAAATTTACATTAAAAAAAATATTGAGTCAATAATTTTTATCTATCACAATAAATAAAATTAATAGAACACCAATGCTCAAAAATATTTAAAGTGCATTATAAATATCTCCAAGAATTAATGCACAAAAATTAATGCACATATTGTTCATTAAAATTGAGTCATCACAAGTAATCTGATTAAGTCACCTCAATGTCTCCACATTTTTTTTGTTTATGGTCAAATTTATATCAGTTCTGATATTTTTATCATTAGCAGTGTATACACATTTTTTCACATTCTTCTCAATACCATTCATCATACTTATTTTTTTCTATTACTTTCTCTTATTAAATTTGACACCCTTAAAAAGGGTGTAACAATGCATACACTCTAAAAAATGTGTATGATAATCTTTTTTTAATTTATATTTACACAATTTACATTAAAAAATATTGAGTCAATAATTTTTATCTATCACAATAAGTAAAATTAATAGAACATCAATACTCAAAATATTTAAAGTGCATTATAAATATCTCCAAATTTAAATTTTAATTATATCACTTGCTTGAAATTACTTTATAAAAAATATTTTTATGAATCTTTTAAGTCTAAATATAGATGACAAGTTGGGATGCTGATACGCTGTAAATACGTCATAACCAAAACCATATATAGAATAATTTTATTCTCAAGCTTTCATATCATTATCATGCTCAATTGCTCATAAAGAACCGTATTTCCCATACTGGAAGTCATCTTTAATTGATGCTGCTAAACTGTCCTTACTACTTATCTACTTTATTATTATTTTTGTTCAGAACAGTAGATTAATTATCTTTTGTTAGGAGTATCCACTTACCTTTACCCTCCAATATGGTGGATGTCCCACCTGTGACACGGGACATAGATTTTTGTTCTTCGTTGTACTTACATTTCCCTTTTTTTTACAGATGTAATATTAACATAGAATGATAGTCATCCACTTTGCAAAATGTTACTCTTACACTTTAAAAAATGATATAAATACTGTTGATATTCCTTTTAAGAAGTATGATTAAGTAAAAAATAATAAAAAATATATATATATAATTAATAATATTAAATAAAATATAAAAAAAAATATACACTATTTAATATAAAAATATAAGAATTGATCCATTTTTGAGTGCAAGAAGAAACTTTAAATGGGAGCAAAGGACACGTGAATCAACTTATAGACTAGGGGTCAATCATAAGCAAAAACCATTTATTAAGATGGTTACTAGCTAGTTGTGATTTGGTTGAGCAAACATGATGGATGGCGTTGGTTGAAATGCAAAGCGAGAAATGACCACGGAATGTTATTCCTCACGGGGAAAAGTAAAAGAAGAAAAGTAGGGAAAACGAAAGTTTCAAAGATTCTTTGGAATGAGAATATGAGAATCTTAACTCAGACTAAAGCCCCCATAAATCATATTCTCAAGTAAAGAATTTGGTTATTCTTCTTCTTGGAAAGCCACAAAAAATGGATTCTCACTTCCCCACCTATCCTTTTACTTTTAATGTAATAAGATGCCTTTCAGCATTCATTATGACTATCATGTCCTTATTAGTATTGCTATCATTTCTGGGATTTGCTATGTTTAGTTCTTGTTTATGTTTTAATTAGATATAAGGTTCTCTTCAACTTTTCTCCCATCATTCTTCTTGGAAGTGACCTGGTTGACATTAGCACTGGTCTCCTAACTGATTGGTGTTTAGTTGTCCCCTCACCTGGATAACTCCAGTACCTTTTCCACTTGTTTTTTTTTTCTGTTCCCATTTTATTTTTCTAATGCAACTAAGTCTTCACTACTGAAAATCTGCTTTATACGTATTTATATTTAGCTTGATAATCTAATTCCATTTTTATATTTGAAACTTGCTATTATTTTATCATAATATAAGACTATGTTAGATTGATTGGATAATTAATTTAAGAGACACTGGTTGAAATGTGATGAATGCAAATATACCCTACAGGCAAGAATATAATTCCATATAAAAGGATGGATTATAGTCCCAGCAAGTGGTAGTCCTAGACTAAGCTAGGTTGCTACTTCCCCTTCACTGCCAGAAGAAAAAAATAATAATAATCAAGTTTATGGGTAACAAACAATATTAAAATGACAATAGGGGGTAGTTGAGATAGTGTAAAAAATATTTTGCAGGTCACCAGGGGAATGCACAATTGGTTGGATTTGAAAACTTGAATTTGGACGTTGCAGATTAAATTTTAATTAGGAACGGAATTATTGATGCCTAAAGGAGATGTTAAAAAAGAGGGAGAGACAGAAAGGAGAACATCTTGCGAGACAGTACTGTATATGAAGATGTTATATATAGCTTTTTGGTCATACCCATAATGATATGGCCACTATTCACAAGGTTCGCTTGTACTGTAATTTATTTATTTATTGGGTAGGAGCTAGCACTGTAATTTACATGTATATTTGCTGAGATTGCATAATTAGCAAGCCTTAAAATATTTTTTCCTTCACAAAAAAAAAAAAAAAAATATATATATATATATATATATATATATATATATATATATATATATATATATATATATATATTGAGGGCTTGCTAATTATGTGGTTATGCCTAAAAGGAAATGATTCAAATTAACCTATAGAAAACAAAACAGAGGGGAAAAAAAACCACAAGAGTTGTGACTTGTGATATTACCATGTCTGATTACTTATTCCTAGTGCTTCTCGCCATTTTCTCATATTAAACAAAGTTGCATCTATATTCAGTTTTGTATTCCTTTATTATTATTATTATTATTATTATTACTATTATTATTATTATTATTATTATACACGTTCCTAGAACCGAGGATATGATACCCTTATATGTGTAAGATATGATACCCTTATATATCCCCGTATACTCTAAACACTGCTTAAAATGCTTTTTTACTGATTTTGACAATGAGCCCTTTACAAAGGAGGAGGAGGAGGAGGGGGAGAGGGGGAGGAGGGTGGCGGGCATGTCTCCCCTGTGAATCATCAAATTTAACTAAAAATGTTTATGATCAATGGGTGGTAAAGACGAGAAAAAATTATTTTCAAATTGGTTAAATAATTTTATATTACAACCTTTTTTATATATAAATTACGTTTTTTAAATTTTTAAATTTTATTTTTTGGTTTTTCAAAATCAGATACCTAAATAAAAATTCTTCAAAATGGTGTTATTTCCATATTCAAAATTTGAATTTGAATTTTAGTAAGGAAATAACTCCTTTACCACCACTCAATTTTTTATTTCAATCTCTAAATCATATAAAATATTTTGGATGGCATATATTAATAGGCACTATATTGTATCCTAATTCTACGGGGTCAGTGTTTTCTCCTAAGCGATGTGATCTTAAACACTGAAGTGTTCAGCTGGAGTATTTTACACTTTTTATAGCTTAACCATATATTTAGATATTTTTTATTAATGAAATGGAACAAAATAAATAGGAATAAATCAGAAAAGAAATAGAAAAATTAAAATATAGTTAACATTATCTTTATTTAGAATATTAATAAGAGAACAGAATAAAATTTCATTAATCTTATTTGAGAGTTATATTGTAAAAAAACGAAATAGAAAGATTATAATGTTTAACTTTACAAATAATCATTGCTTATGTCATAGATTAGGATTTACAAATCATTTTCTCTTAAAACTATATTCTGCATTTTCATAACTTCTCTAAACTCATACAATACTAACAAAATGTACCTGTTTGTAACAAAAAAAATTTGTATCCAAAAAAACTATATATGTACTTGTGGCGTACACTCATATAAGACATATCGAATTATTATTTTATTTTGTTAACAGTTGAAAATTATTAAATACTTTTAAAGTTATGATAAGTTAAGAGCGATTTAGTAAATGCTTAGTTTTGTTAAATTAATTTTTAGAACATTATTTTTTTAAATGAATTAAGTTTTTTAATCTAAATCTCAACATGTTTGGATAAATAGTTTAAAAGCTTTTGACGATATATTTGTGATGCAAAGAAAGAGAGATGAGCAGAAACAATAATAGTGAAAGAAAGAGAGAGATGAGCAGCGATAGATGAGTAGTGTGGGTACTCGTGAGAGAAAAGAAAGAGAGAGGGAGAAACATTGTGGATAAAAATTGAAAGAGAGAGGAAGAAATAATGGGGATAAAAATGTTAATTATTTATTTTTAATTTAAAAAAATTTAGTTTTCTCTATCAGGGATGAATCCAGAAAATATTTAGTGAAGGGAGCCAAAAATTATGAATCACATTATTAAATTATATCATAGTATTTACTAATAAAATTTATATTATAGTACAAAAAATAATATATAATACCTTCATCGAAGTCGAGCACGACGTTCCTTCATATCGTAAAATTCATCAATGATAGATTCTGTATCAAACTTCTCAGCAATCCTCCTCTCAATATAAGTGATTAGACAATCGGCCAGAAAGTTATCTTCCATCTTATTTCTGAGTCTATTCTTCACAATATTCATAGCTGAAAAAGATCTCTCAGTAGTAGCAGTTGAAACAGGAAGAGTCAACACCAAACGAATCAAACGATCAATCAAAGGATATGATAAAGACTTTCCTGTTTTCATCAACCCTTGGCATAACTCAGAAATTGTTGACAAGCTACTTAATTCAGAATGATTAGGAACATCAATTTTATAATGTTGAGCTTGTATTCTAATGTGCAGTTTTTCCTGCTCAGTGAAATCACCAAGATAAAATCTTATTGCTAATTCACAAATTTTATCAACATCTAGAAATTTGTAGTTATCTCTAGGATCTAAAGTCGAACTTAAAGTAAGCAACTCCACCATATTATCATTGAATCTGCTATTAAGCTCTTGCAATTGAGTATCTATAATAGCATGAAACAAGTTAACACGATAATGATGCTCCACTGAAATTTGATCAACAATTTTATGAGTTCGACCTTTTCTTGGAATATACAATGCATTCATATCAGGAACATCAACTTCATGTTTCTCACAAAATGATATGATTTCTTTGAAAAAAAATTCCCAACCAGATTCTCTCATATTTTGAATCAAAATCTTGGTAGTAGACAAGAAAGCCATTGCATTCAATATATCTTGATTTTTCTGTTGCAATGCTTGACAAAGATCATGATTAATTCCCAGTATGTCTCTCATCAAATGTAAAAGAAAGACAAATTCAAAAGATGTAACAGCATCATAAGCAGCAGTAGCCTCACCACGAATAGAGTAATTACATTCTTCTATGTTTTTTTCAAGTACTTCACAAGTGGCAAACATGCATAATAAGCTGCGTATAGAATTCAAGTGAGAACCCCATCTAGTATCTCCAGCTCGTTGCAAAGTACCTACCTGATTAAGTCCACTACCTGTCTCAATCTCATCATTAGCTATCAAATTTGCAATATTTGTTGCTTGAGCAACCCTTAATTGATCATGACGTTTAGGAGAAGCAGTCACAACATTCACAATCAATGCAAGTTTTGAGAAAAATTGATGAACATAACTAACTTCCTTAGCTGCTGCTACAAGTGCTAATTGCAATCGGTGAGCAAGACAATGGATATAATATGCATAAGGACAATCTTTCAAAAACAATGCTTGTAATCCATTCCATTCACCACGCATATTACTAGCTCCATCATACCCCTGACCTCTAAGATTATGAATATCAAGATTATGACGAGAAAGAACTGATGAAATTTCTTTTTTCAATGTCAAAGAAGAAGTATCATAAACATGAACAAGATCAAAGAATCTTTCTTGAACATAACCATGTTTATCCACAAATCTCAAGACCATAGCCATTTGTTCTCGTTTAGACTCATCTCTAGCTTCATCAATAATTAGGCAAAATTTAGAATCACCAATTTCCTCTCGGATTGCTGCACGCACTTTTCTACCAAAAATATGCAAAATATCTTTTTGAACACTAGGAGATATATACTGAGCATTTCCTGGAGCATTTCCAAGGACAACATTGGCAACATTTTGATTATAAGAAGCTAAAAGCTCAACCAACTCAATAAAATTTCCCCTATTCAAGGATTGAAGACTTTCATCATTGCCTCTAAATGCACATGCTTGAAATGTAAGCCATCGAATTGCATCAATGGAAGTCTTTAACCGTAAACGATTATTTGCAATAAGTTCAGCACTTTGCTTATGGAAAACTTTATCTATATGATGAGATTGAGCCATTAAATCATCACAACATTTCACACTTATATTATGTGGAGAATTAGGACCAGCACCTTCATGACATAGAAATGCACAATTTTTCCCATCATTTACTTTCTTCCAATTTCTAAATCCTAACTCTGTAAATGCATTCTTTCCATCATTGCGATCACCATAATTTTTATTAAACAAGTAACATGGCAAGCAATATGCAGCATCTTTTTCTGGTGAATATTCTAACCAACTTGGAAACTTTTTAAACCAAGAAGATTGAAAATGCCGACGATGATTGTCTTTACCAGAAGCTGGATATTTAATATTTGTTGGTTGATATGGTCCAACTTTTATGTAAGCTCTACGAACCTTATCACGTTGATCAACATGATATTTCCAAATTGGACATCGCTTTCCTGGATCTTTTTCTAGTAAAGAGATATCAATTTCATATTTTTCAATTCTTGGTACTTTATATTTTTGTTGTTTATCATTGATCAACTGTGCATTTGAAGCAGGAATAGAGGATTCACTGACTTGAACTTCAAGATTATGTGTAGCTTTCCTCTTAAAAAGTGCATCTATTTTAGATTGCTTTCTCATTATTAAAGTTTCTTATTTTTTCTTATTTTCCTGTATTATCATATATGATAATATAAAATTAATATTAACAATTTAAATATGCATAGAAGAACAAATGAACAAAAAATTAAATTAACTAAAATTAAATAAATTAACATAATATTAAAGAAATAAAAAAAAAATAAAAAGGCACAATGAAAAGAGGTCTTGCCTTCTTTTTGGTTACACGGCCAATTGCCACAAATCTCAGTCGGTGACGATAACTTGGTGAGATAAATAATCAATTGAAAGATTGAAACAAAACCCACTTTAAGTTGCTGCCTTGGTGGGTCATACTCACAGCCAATTAGCCAAATGATTTTGCCTTTTTTTGGTTACACACTTTACACTTGCACGGTCAAAACTTTTTCATGCTGCAAAAAGCAAAACTCAAAAAGACAATAATGTCAAGTCATGTTATATATATATATCACAAAAAACATTATATGGCTTGAAGAGGGCTACGGGGGCAGACCTGCTCTTTCACTTTGCCATATACCCGCCGTAACGAGTGAGTGAGTTACTGAGTTGTAAGAATAGAGTTAGCGTCAGTTTCAGAGAGTTACAAAGAGTCAATTAGAGAGATAAATTGAAAATTGAAAAGTCTTTTTTTTTAGTTTTTAATTTTTTTTTTAGTTATAAGACTTTAATTACTTATTATTAATAAGAATCTATTTGTCAAAGCCTACATAAAAATAAGATTGATGGGCCTCACTTATTTTTTTAAAGCTTTTTAACAAAATAAATTTTTAATATTAATACTGTTATCAAATAAATTTTATTATTCACATTATAAATATCTAACAATTTTTTTTATTTTTTATAAAAATTATAGAGTTCTATTTTTTTTTTTTTTTCTCGGGGGGTCATGGCCCATGCACGCCCCTTCCATCCGTCCCTGGTTAAGTAATCATTAATGTTTAATGTGATATTTAAATTATGAGGCTTTCTCTTTTAATATATTAATTTATATATATTTTTAATAATATTTATATATCAAAAATTTTAATCATTTTTGTATTAGTTTTTAGATAATAAAACAAGTAAATTGTACATTTTAATACACTACTTCTTTACTCTCTTTTTTTTGCCTAAACAAGTAAAGTATAAAAATAAATAAAAAATTTTATATACAAATATCAATTTTCAACTTCTTTTTATGAATACGTACTTTTATTGTGGGACGACATAAAATGAAATGTTGTCCCATATTGAACAAACATAGAGGCTCAATGTAGTAATTAAGTGAGTGATAACATACAATAATACTTGATAGTTGGTTGTTATCTACCAAAAGAATTATTTAATTTGACAGTTGCCTCAATTTTTCATCTAAGATGTCTGAAGCCTACAATTTTCTTTTGATAGAATTCTATTATTATTATTATTTTTATATTTGATGATCGTGATTGCAATTGCTTTCCTATTGTTTTTATGGATGAAATGGTCTTTTTTCTTATTTTTTGAGTTTTAGAAATATTTGTATATTATGGTGTTGGCAAGTAGTGATGTAAATAAGTCAAGTAATTCATCGAAGACCTATGATTTGATCTATTTAAAACTTAACTTGACTTAACTTATTTAATAAAAAATTCAAGCAAATGTTTTTAAAAAAATATACTTAGTTAAACTGGTCAGATTTTAGATATTTGAAAAATTCTTTTAAACTTAGCGAGTCGATTTACTTAATTATATATTATTATTATATATATATTATAACATTTTAATGTTGATATAATATAATTGATTTTATAAATAATATAACATTTTTTAAAGTTTAAGTCCCTTAATATATCTTATTTGTCTATTTAAAGACAAATTTATTAATCTATTTAAAAGTCTAATTATAAAATAAACTTTTAAGAAGATCATAACAGACCTTAAAATATGGCCTACCTTAGATAAATAAAATAGGTTCATAATTTGCATTTTGAAAAATAGACTAAAAGTACAACTTGAACCATATCAAAATATCATATTAGAATCAAACCATACTAAATTGGACCAAATCTGATTATGAACACCTTATCATGGGTGCAACTATAGTTGTTAAAATAGCTTGGGTCAACTCATTCGAACAAGTCAACTCTGATCAGGTCATTTTTGAGTTGAATCAAATTAAATTATGTGAATTTTAAACTGATATTTTGTATTTTTATTACTTTAATTCGCCTCTACGTAATGTTAACAGGTCAGCTCAGATTAATTTATTGTTGGTTAACTCATTTGAATTAAGCTAAGTTAATCTATTTTTAATTTTATATTTATTTTTATTAATTCAATCTGTTCATTTTGTTGGACTATGAGCTTAGTCCATTTTGATAGTTTTAGGTGAAACTTATAACATGATTCAGATTGAAATTTGTGATCTTTATTTTCCTTGATTGTAGTTTCCTCGAGTGCAGATCTATGCTATGTTTTTGGTGGATGGCCTTTTAAAATTTAAAACCTTACCTTTTTTTGTTTGGAGAAACCTTACTCTTAAAACTTTATTCTTGTTCTTATGAAATATTTGTAATTTTTTAAAAAAGAATAAGCATTATATATTTTTCACAAAAATTATAAGAACTATTCATAAAATACTTTTATAATTTGTTTGATAATTTATTATTATTATAATATTTAAATTTTCTAAGAAAAGAAAATGGGGGCTTAAACAGACACACAAAATGCTTAAAAAAAAAGAAAATTACATGCAAACTAGGGATGCATTGCAAATTTCCTTTTTTTTTTTTTGCCTCGTAAGAGAAAAAATTTATTAAAAAATTGATCGCAGCAACACTTATCTTTAATATTATAAAACACATTTAATGGTAAGGGTTAAGAAAATGGAAAAGTAAACAAAGTTTTTTAAAATAGTGTATTTCTAATCCTAAATTTAATTTGAGACCTAATTTTAATTAGAAAACTTGAAACAAAGACACAACCTTTCTGGTTTACACGGAGGCAGAGCACACATGAACAAGTACAACATGGGAGGCCCCAACCTCAACCTCAGTAGCAGCGGTTCTAGTTCCAATGGAAGTAACAGTAAAAACAGCATTCGATGCAATCACTGCGCAGGACCCCTTTCAAAGGACATGGTATTTTCCAATTCCCAGCTTCAACCCTTTCTCTCAATTTCCAGTTACTTTCCCTTTCATTTTCAATTTCTTACTTCCAATTCCAATTCCAATTTTCTGCAGGAAACCAGTAACTGGACCGTTCCCCCCCTCGTCAGGGATAGCTTTTCTATGGTCAAATTTCTTCCCACCCCCACTTCTTTTTTTTTTCCCCTCAAAATTCAAACTTTTTTTCCATTTTGATATTTCATTGTTGAGAATTGGATCTAATCTTGCCATGAACAATGGAATTTTTTTTATATGGGTTTTTTGAGCTTTTGACCATTATTCGAGGGGTTTTAATTTTATGCAGATTGGTTCTGCTGTTGGTGGCACTGCAAGTGCATTTTATGGATTCAACCATGGTATGTAATTTTTTATTTATTTATTTATGCATTTATATTTGCATATGATATATCATCTCGATATAAAGGGTAATTCGTGTTTGGAAAATGGAAAAACACGCATGTATAATGCACAAAATTTTGTGATCATTGATTTGTTTCACACCCTCCTGGGGCCGTGCCAAAAAACACAAAAGAATACATTGAGAGCCTTGTTTTTATGCTCCACCCTCATGACTCAATTAATATTAGTTAGTAGAGTGTTAACTTAGCTCATTGCTTTTGTCTATTAAAAAACTTAAAATACTGTCTTTAAAACAACTTAGATGCACTGCATTCAGTTTCAAACTTGAGTTTGGGAATTTATGGCATTTAGTAATAAGATGAACAAGACTATGTAAGTTTGATTGATTTGTCCATTGTAATTGCAAAAAGAGTTCATGTTCCAAACTGAAAGAATGAAGCTTTAATGTTAATATTAACAACCATGACTATTATTCAAAGGCATTTTTTTCCCATTTGTAATGCAGTTATGCCAGTTGTCCGGAGATGGGTAAAAGGACCCATGTGGTTGCATTTTCTTGTTGGTGTGAGTTTCTTGTGCCTTTTGTTCCACTTATTTTTTATTTTTTCATTCATTCAATTTATTAGTTTCTACAGTCATCCCGCTTGATATATCCTTTTTACTGTTGTCTTTTTGCTCATATATACTTCTTGCTTATGTTTAATGTTTTTGGAGGTGCATATCTTTGACTAGTTTTATACTCTTAGATTAAGCATCCTAAACAGCTCATAGTATTCTGTTTTAACAATAACTCTTTATGATATATGAGATTTACCTTCTTTTTTTAATAAAAAATCATGGAGATATTTTTAAGTGCCTGGACTTCTTATTTTCCTCCAAATCAATGACAAAAATTGATGCAATTTTTGTTGGCAAATTAAGTGTAAATCTTTGAGTGTGCAAAAGAAAACCATTTGTCCACTAAAATATTTATTATCAGGTATTGAAACCATTTTTGCATGTCTATGACATCCTTAGACAGTTAACAGGTACCCTGTAACCATTCCTATGGTGTCAAGAGAACAGCCCCTGAGACCTAGACACCCTTGCTTCCTCCATTTATGTATAAAGTTATTTTGTCGCTTTAACCCATGCATAGAAGTAAGCTGACTTATATCTCATTCTAGAATTTGTAAGAGAATCATGACACTATAATAGAACTTAAAATAAAAGAACTTCTTGTGAGTATCTGTTCATTCCCTCCATGATTGCTACATAGATACTTTCTTGATGACTATATCTTGTATAGTCATAGATTTTTTTTTTTCATTTTCACTAGCCAAATGGGGACATATCTTTTTTTTTTTTTGGGGGGGGGGGAGTTGGCCTTTGTCACATTCTTGAAGCAATTTTTCTATCAGTTGCGTTATACCACCAGCTTTGAAATTTTTTCTTTGAGGAAATTTTAGTCACATTTTTTAAAACACTAAAGATGCTCTCTCCACCATCTTGGACCATCATAGTTGTTTCCATTTGGATCAGTGCTGTTTTGATGCATAAATCATTGGTTAACTTCCCAGTGAAATATTCATACTTTTCTATTACCTGTGAATTAATGCTGTCCGTAAATTTATCCTTCTGCTGGACCCACTTCTTCTTGGTTTAATTGTGTAATTTGTACCATTGAGATTGCAGTCACTCTTCTGTACTCTTTTTTTCCCCCTAAAATATGGCCTTGTTCATATTGGTTATATGGGAATCTTTTGCATATTGGAGTATCTGAAATTGAGTTCATAGGTATTCAAGCATTATAGAGTTTTTACTCATATTATGCAGCAGAAATACTCCTAGGGCTATACTTTTTGTGATGGCATCGGGCCTGCTGTACATAGAGTTTATGTTAGAAGACATAAGCCCAAATCCAATAAGACCTAACTAACTTCTGGTTAGTTAGTTAGAGTTAACTAGTACTCGGTTAGGAGTTGGGGGAAGGGGAATAAGGATATAAATAAGGGAAACTGTAGGAGGGAGGGTATCTCATCATTTTAGGTAAAGAAAGGGAAGCCACATTGGCATAGAGGGATGTTACACAGACCTCGAATCTGTGTTGGAAGAGATTTTTGGTACTTGTATACAGTTCTTGGGATTTCTATCCCAATTCTTGAAATAATATCAATATTTTACCAGTTCCATCAACTGGTATCAAAGCTTTCGTATCTTGGGAAGAAGAGACGCATGGTAAGCACGCGAACGGAGACAAGAACTGAGGCTTTGGAACGCAGGTGTGAGGATTTCATAGAATGGAGGCAAATGAGTGATGTTCGTATGAGTTCCATGGAGAACAACATCCAAGAGATCTTGCACAAACTGGATTCAGCGATTCACGGGAATGGAGGGCCTAGGGTGGAGGCCCATTGCGATTCCGAAGGTGAGAACAATGTCGGAGATGCGCGAATCCATGGGGGCGAGGAACGTTGGCGCAAGATAGAGCTTCCCATGTTCGAAGGGGAATAAACAGAGGAAGATGCATGTAATTGGGTGCATAAACTGGAAAGGTTCTTTGAAATTAGAGGGATTCTTGGGGGAGAAAAGCTTAAGGTGGCTTCTATGGCATTAGAAGGGCAGGCACTGTCGTGGTTTCATTGGTGGGAAGGAGGGGATGAGGAGGTTTCTTGGCCCTGTTTCAGAGAGGCCATTATTCGAAGGTTTCATCTTTCTGCTGCATAGAATCCGTATGAATTGCTAATGGCATTGAAGCAAGGGGATGGATCAGTGAGGGGGTACAGAAAGCAGTTTGAAATCTATGCTAGGTCCTTGAGAATTTCAGACCACCAATTCTTGAGGAGCATTTTCTTGAATGGGTTGAGGGAAGGGATAAGGAGAGAACTACGAGTACACAAGGTGAATTCTTTGAGGGATATGATGGAGTTGACTCAGGTTATTGATGAGAAAAATGAAGAAATCATCAAGGAGCTGATGGAAAGAGGGTGGAAGAACGTTTACCAAAGCACTGTTGTGTCATATAATAGTGGAGGCTGGAAGGGGTCAAATACTGGCTGCAATTTTGGTTGGAAAGGGGCAAATTCTGGGAGCATGGTGGGGTTTTCTTCAACAGGGGCAAATGATAAACCCCTAACCAAAAGCCAAGAGTCAGCAAATGTAAGTAAGAGAGGGAGGAATTTTAGAGAGTTGCCTGATGCAGAGTATTATGACAGGATGAAGAAAGGATTGTGTTTTAGATGTGCTGAGAAGTATTCAATTGGCCATGTATGTAAAAATAAACAGCTGCGACTGTTATTGGTGGAAGATGAAAATGAGGAGGAAAGCACAGAGGGTGAAATTGCAGTAGAAGAGGAGGTTAGATGGGAGGACAGGGGAATTGTGTTGGGATATAATAGTTTGATGGGGTTGAAAGGAGGGAGGTCTTTCAAATTAACGGGGAGGGTGCAGGGGGTTGAGGTAATAGTGCTAATTGATTTTGGAGCTTCTCACAGTTTCATTGCTCAGAATTTAGTGGGGAAGGTGGGTTTGAAGATCACGTCCACTCCCTTTTTTATGGTGGAAGTGGGAGATGGATATAAGGTGAAAAGTGAAGGTGGTTGTAAAAAAGTAAAAGTACAGTTACAGAATTTAGATGTGCAGCACGATTTTTATGTGTTTGGGTTGAAAGGACCTGAGCTAGTTTTGGGTTTGGACTGGTTGGCTAGTTTGGGCAATATCACTGCCAATTTCAGAGAATTGTCATTGAAGATCAAGAAGGAAGGAAGGCTACATATCATAAAAGGAGACCCTTCATTGTGCAAGGCTGCAGCTTAACTAAAGTCACTAGTGAAGTCATTCAGGGATGAAGATGAGGGATTCTTGGTGGATGTTAGAAGAATTTCAAAGGAGCAGCCACACGGGCAGCAGGCTCTGAGTAGTGAGCTTTCTGAATAGATTCAAGCTTTAATTCAGGAATTTGGGGAGCTTTTCCAACAACGCACAGGGCTGCCACCTTCAAGGAGATGTGACCATGCCATACTTCTGAAAACAGGAGCCAATATACCTAATATTCGTCCTTACAGGTATCCCCACTATCAAAAATCTGAGATTGAGAAGTTTGTTAAGGAAATGTTAGAGACTGGTATGATTAGGCCAAGCACTAGCCCTTATGCTAGCCCTATGATTTTAGTGAAGAAGAAAGATGGAAGTTGGAGGTTTTGTGTGGATTATCGAGCTTTGAATAAGGTGACAATTCCGGATAAATTTCCTATTCCAATTATAGATGAATTGTTAGATGAATTGGCAAGGGCAACAATATTTTCTAAATTGGACTTAAAATCGGGATATCATCAAATTCGCATGAGAGAAGAGGATATTGAGAAAACGGCATTTAAGACTCATGAAGGGCATTATGAGTATGTGGTAATGCCATTTGGTCTCACTAATGCTCCTTCTACTTTCCAAGGGTTGATGAATGAAGTGTTGGGACCTTGCTTGAGAAAGTTTGCTTTGGTTTTTTTTTTTATGATATTTTGATATATAGTAAAGATGCAGCCACTCATTTGAGCCATTTAAGAAAGGTTTTCTAGCTCTTGTTATTCAATAAGCTGGTGGTGAACAAGAAGAAATGTTGCTTTGGAGGCCAATATGTGAGTATTTGGGTCATATAGTCTCAGCTGAGGGGGTTGTAGCTGATCCAAAGAAGATTGCAGCCATGTTGCAGTGACCCATGCCTAAAGATGTAAAAGGTCTGAGGGGCTTTTTGGGGTTAACAAGTTATTGCAGGTTTGTCCAAAATTATGGCAGAATAGCCAAGCCTTTGACTGAGATGTTGAAGAAAGAAAGTTTTCAGTGGTCTGTAGAGGCTCAGAAAGCTTTTGAAACATTGAGAAAGGCCATGACAACATTACCCGTTCTAGCTGTTCCAGACTTCACCAAGGAATTTGTGGTAGAAATCGATGCTTCTAGCAGGGGAATAGGTGCTGTACTGCTGCAACAAGACAGACTAGTGGCTTATCTCAGTCAAGCATTGACTGAAAGGGAGCAAAAGAGGTCTGTGTATGAGAGGGAATTGATGGCAATTGTTTTTGTTGTGCAGAAATGGCGTCATTACCTCCTTAGAAGACATTTTATCATTAGAACTGACCAACGATCCTTGAAATTTTTGACTGATCAGAGGATTTTAGGAGAGGAGCAGTTTAGATGGCTTTCCAAGCTAACGGGGTTTGATTTTGATATCCAATACAGACCAGGGAAAGACAATACTGCTACTGATGCTTTATCTCACCAAATGATGTATGCAGCTGTTTCTATAGCTGTTCAGGAGGATTGGGGGGAATTATGTGAGGAGATTCAGCAAGATCCCAAGCTGAAGAAGATTGTACAAGAGTGGTTGGCCAACCTCAAGCTTGGCCTGCTTATTCTTTGCAAAATGGCCAATTGTTTTATAAAGGGAGATTGGTCCTCCCTCGTTCTTCACCTAGGATTCCAGATTTACTTCATGATTTTCATGCATCATCTTTTGGAGGTCACTCCGGATTTTTGCGAACATGTAAAAGGTTGGCTGGAATTTTTTTTTTGGGAAGGCATGAAAAAGGATATTGTGGATCTTATTGCTAGTTGTGACGTATGTCAAAGGAATAAGGCACAGACTCTATCACCAGCGGGATTATTACAGCCCTTACCTACTCCAACTCAGGTTTGGAGTGAAGTCACTATGGACTTTATTACTGGTTTGCCTAGATCCAAAGGGAAAGACACTATCATGGTGGTTGTGGATCGTTTCACCAAATTTGCCCACTTCATGGCCCTTTCCTATCCTTTCACAGCACAAGAGGTAGCTCAAATATTCGTTGATGAGGTGGTAAGGCTGCATGGGTTTCCCACATCCATTATTTCTGACAGAGACCAACTGTTTTTGAGTAAATTCTGGTCTGCCCTTTTCAAATCAGCGGGTACAAGGCTCAAATTTAGTATTGCATATCACCCTCAAATGGATGGGCAAACGGAGGTTGCGAATAGATGTCTAGAGACCTATTTGAGGTGCTTTGCTGGGGACAAATCGAGCTCTTGGTCTTATTGGTTGAGTTGGGCTGAATAGGTTTAACACCAATTACGACCGATCCATTAGGATGACACCTTTCAAAGCTCTTTATGGACGTAACCCACCTTTGTTGTTTAAAGGGACAGCTTTCCCTTCCAAGGTGGAGGCTGTATCATAGTTAAATCTGGACAGAGACATGCTGCTGGAGGAATTACGGCGCAATTTAGATATGGCTCAACGACAAATGAAAGTGTTGGCAGACAAGAAATGCAGAGATGTGGTCTTCAATATAGGAGATTGGGTTTATTTAAAAGCTCAACCTTATAGACTGAAATCCATGGCTAAGAGGAGAAATGAAAAACTGAGTCCTCGTTATTATGGGCCATTTCAGGTGATGGACAAAGTGGGGGCAGTGGCTTACAAATTACAGCTTCCTCCCTATAGCAAAATCCATCCAGTTTTTCATATGAGCAGGTTGAAGACAACACTTCCTAAGGACCAGCAGTCCCATCCTCTACCTCCTGAACTATCTGCAGATTGGATCTTGGAAACACAACCAGCAGAAGCTATTGATCTGAGATATAATGAAACAGGTGCTGCAGAGCTCCTCATCCAGTGGCAGGGAGCTCCTCCATGTGATAACTCCTGGGAGTCTGTGTCCTCTCTGAAGCCTCATTTTCCTTCTTTTCACCTTGAGGACAAGGTGAAAGCTTTGGAGGGGAGTATTGATGGCATCGGGCCTACTGTAAATAGAGTTTATGTCAGAAGACATAAGCCCAAACCCAATAAGACCTAACTAACTTCTGGTTAGTTAGTTAGAGTTAGTTGGTACTCGTTTAGGAGTTGGGGGAAGGGGAATAAGGATATAAATAAGGGAAACTGAAGGAGGGAGGGTATCTCATCATTTTAGGTAAAGAAAGGGAAGCCACATTGGCTTAGAGGGAGGTTACACAGACCTCAAATCTGTGTTAGAAGAGATTTCTGGTACTTGTATACAGTTCTTGGGAATTCAGTCCCAATTCTTGAAATAATATCAGTATTTTACCAGTTCCATCATTTTGCCTTCTTAGTTCAGTGAAAACTTGTTACCATCATACTGACTGGAAATATCTGTGTGATTTCAGGCACCACCTGTGATAGTATTCTCTTCAGCCTGTGCAGGACTGGCAGGTGAATTTCTGAATGTGTTATTTTGCTTGGCTTATATGGTATATGGTCTTTAGTTTTCAGTTTACGCTTGAGCTATGCCTAACTTTGTAGGGTAAGTTCCATAGATTAGATACACACACAAAGTACCAAACTTTTTAAAAAATTCTCGTGTTTACAAGAATTTATGTTGAAAAGTGAATAGTTTTTGTGGTCAAGTTATCCGGATGATGTTTTCTGTGTTTGAGAAGTGCCAACCTTTCCATTGGTGCTCGAGTGGTCTTATGATGTTATCCTTGTGATGTAGATTTTCTATGTTGCTGAGTTGATAACAATGTCATTGGAATAACTGCAGGTGGGGCTGTTCCTGCTTTAGCACAACTTGTTTCCTCGTCTTACCATGCAGCACTATCATCACCTCCTTCAGAGGATGATAAGATTCGGAAGTCAAGAACTTCCTCTACTCTCTAATACATATACACATACATATAATGGCTTTCTTCCTCTTTAATCATGCATTCATGCTGCGTGTGCTGAGAGTTTTGTTTTTCCTGTGTAAATGCTGCTCCAGCTTTAGTGCTCCACTATGTAATTTCAGCTCCCGTGAACTGGTTCTTGAGTTTCAGAGAGATGCATCATCTGTGATTGATAGGTTTCTATTTTTTTATTTATTTTTTTCCTTGCGTGATTGATAGTTTAGTTTACTATGTTGTGAGTTCGGTAATCAATAAGATTCGTTTTGCTAGTTAGGTTCCCTGTGCCATCTCCTCATGATTTTTATTTATTTATGTATTTATTTATTTATTATTATTATTATTGTTATTATTTTGCATGCACTGCATCCTGGGTTATTTAACTCATTACGAGTGTACGACATACTTGGATTTTACTTTTACTTTTTTTTTTTTAAAGTAGTGATGCCCTTCCCCTTACCTAAGTGAAAACGACCTTTATAATTTATATTCTTTCCCCTAGTTTATGTTACATTTAAGTAACTATTACTAGTACAGTAGTACTACTTTTTAATAGTTGATAATTTGATAGAATAAAATTTAATATTAAAGAAAGCCTCTCCGAATTTTATAACATCAACTTTAATCTTGATGTATTTTTAATTTTTTGATTGTTGTGCTGACGAAACTTGATCTGGTCATTAATTATTGGATTTTGGCTCAATCATGCATTTAAATTCATTGCACTTGCTTTTATACGGCAATACCAATTCATATATCCATTTGGGATCCTCAACCAGAACAAGCCTACAGAAGACTCAACTGGTTTCTGGATAATTTCATCAACATAGTCACACTGCCTGTGCCATTACAACCGGATAACCAGACATGATAGTGTATAAAGATCTAACTCGGGAAGTACAATTTGGTTTCAAACTTTGAGGTTCTTTTGTTTTTTGTTCTTCTTTCCAAGATACGCTGTGTTAAATATGTGTCTTAACGGCTTAAACACGGAGGAAAAGAAAACCTGCCTTAAAATAAACAAACTCTCCCTCAAGCTTACGGGATAAATTATTGGTGTTAAACTATTAGCTAAGTAGGGCGTATTGACATGTAATATTAAGTATGATAGAATAAATTACCATAATACATTATGATTTTATCAATTATTTAATACAAATATTATATTACATATAACTTATTTATCAAATCTCTTTTATACATTAAAACAATAAATAACTTCAATCAAATCTTAAAAATAAAATTAAATCTAATTATATTTTAATGTATAATTTCCTATAAATTTTGTTTTTATTATAACTTTAAACATTCTGATATCCTCAGTCTTTACTTATTAAATCTTATATTATTAAGTCATCTTATATTATCAAATTTAATATTATCAAGTATTATCCGATCATTAGTACCAAACAGACCCGTAGACTAAGTAGTGTGTATGCTATTGTGTTGCTGTCCTTATGTGAAATATTATTGTGGACTCCTGCAACACAATAAATGCATGCTCCGAGATAAATGTTTATCCTACCGGTGAAGGGTTTCATGCATTGCGCACCACCACCCCAATAGACGTAGTATATATATTAATGCCAATTCCTCATTAACAAAGTTCCGCAAGAACGTAACACCCAAAATTAAAAAGTTCCTCATAAAACAACACGGGGACTTTATCCAACTTAGAAATTCATACCTGCCTTTTAACAACCTATCCTCCATCATTCCATTGGTCTCTTCCCCCAGGCCAAAATGTGCCACGAGGAAGCCTCTTAAAATGCGCAGTCATGGATTCAGTCTTGATGGAAAAGAAAATAAAGGATACAATTTCTGCACAAATGTCCTTGTTAAAGAATTCAAGGAAGGAATACCCTTACACCATGATGTGTAGACTTCACTTTCTGAAGGGCAGAGTTCACCGATGATGTAATCAATATAGCTTTGTGCTTCCGAGATAGGTGACTCGTAGAGGGTATGAACATGAAATGCACTCTCTTTTAATACCGTGGTATATATGGCGAATAAATAGTAATGAAACTCGGAAACTGATGGCACCAAATATTAGGAAGAAAGCATAGCATACGCATGCATTGTAGCCAATAAAGAAGGTTAGCTGCAAGATTCCGCTCATATTTGATCTCACATAGAAGTAGATACAATACCCGAACATGAAAATGGCTGTTGAGCCACCACACAGCACAGATCTGCACCCACCAAAAATAGCATTAGTGATTAAGCCTCATACTCAACGGTGCCTAATGTTTATAGATTTTACTCTCTTCTTTTCCCAATTCTTATGAAAACATAAAACAACATATCAAAATTTACTTTTTATTTCCACAATTTTAATATAAATCAAACCATTTTTTTCAATAGAAGAAAAGAAGTATTATTAAATAGGAGAGAAGAAAGTATAGTAGGGGTGAGGATAAGGTACCCTTAAGACTTGCAAGAAAAAACTAAATCAAAACAGAAATAAATAAGAGAACTAGGAATGCAACAAGGCAGCCCAATCCCTTTTATTTTAAAGCCTTTGAAGCAATTAAATGTATTTGAATTGATCATAACATGAACACTTCCTAATGATCTTTTCCCAGTAGTAATGGCTATCTAATCTTACCCTTGCATCTAATCATGTCACCCCCTCTGCGAGCTTTGATATTAAATTTTTTTATTGCCATATATCCCTAACTTTGTTCTTGTAAGATGGGTAAAAGTTATGATATCAGAGTGGATCTTAAACAAGGAGGATCAATTATATGCATTATTTATTAGTTTTATTGAGAGATACCTTACTACAGGTTTTATTAATTTATTACATCTAAACTCAATCATCACCACATTGATTTCAGTTAGGATGTTTTCATGGCTATCAAGGATCAAAATTGCCCCAGACACAAGAATAAAAGAGAGAGGAGGGCGTAGGGGAGAGAAAAAACATTAAACGGAAGCAAGCAGCAAACACTGATGTCTGAAACACAACATACCTCCACCACCATTCATGGTCTTCTACAGATAGTTGAATGTATGTCAAGCCAATATTGACAAGTGCAATGATCACGATGACAGTGATGAATGTCACAAACAAAATGCTAGGAAGAGTGTATATTTTGTAGCCCCACATACTAGCATACACCTGGTGCAATTGCAGGACAATTGCACTAAAAGGCACAAGACCCCCAATAAACATTTGAAATGGTGTTCTCCTGTACCAAGCAAACTGTTGAACCTCTCTAGGATATCTCTTTGTAGCAGATGGGCCTTGAAATTCAGATCTAAAACGGTAGCCAATCACTCCACCAAATGCAAGCAATGGGATGGCAAGAAATGTAAATAAAACAAGAATCACAACAATGGAGCCCAATGGGAGTGCAGTTGTGGCCCTGTAAGATATTGCAAAACTGTTGAGGATAGAGGCTGCAACAAACACTGGTCCAATGTAAAGAACCCCTGCTAGACTAACACTTCTTTCCTGGAATTATAGTCAAGTCATAGAATAGTTAAAGGTAGTTAAAAATAAAATGAAAAAAATAATAATTAAGCATCTCTTTTTTTCCCCTTGTGAAATTACATATAGAATTACCCATCCATTCTCAGCAAATTGGCCATGGAAGGATGCTGCTGAGTACCCGGCAAAAACAGATGAAACAGCATATAGCAGGACAAGCCAATTTAACAGTCCTCCACGATTGTAGGGATAGAGGGTGCCAATAAATGCTAGAAACAATAAGACACAAAGCCTGAAGGAAAAGGGCACATTACTTCATATCAAAAAGAGGAACAAAGTTAAAAGTTAACAAGTTTGGTTGTAATTTTTTTCCTCACATTACATAAATGAACAATAATAATGGTGAGAATAGAACAGATACAGCCTTCCACAAGACTGTTAGATAAATAGGTTTTTACCTTTGGTCTTTTTACTTTTTTATCCCTTTGTACTAGCTATTATTTTACACACATATAATAGAATCAGACTCATGACCAAGAGGGTCACAACCTTCCTCTCAATGGTTTTCTCTATTCTCTCCTTTCTCTTTCCTCTAAGTTTACATGGTATCTACAGCTAGGGAGGAGAAAGCCATTGCCTTTACCCACTTGCCCACTGCAAGTGGTGATCATTAAACCCATACCCACCATTCTCACGAAGTGGTGGTGACTGTTGTGACCCAACATTCCTGTTTGGGTGATTTTTTGGGTGACTTCCATGGCTGTCTTCTCCAACTACTCGAGCTCTTCATCGTTTCGAGTGGGTTCGACCTCAGGGAGACACTCAGAAGGCTCTGATCGGCCAGAACCCAAGAGCCCATCACCATTCGCCGTTGGACGCGCCTCCACTCGCCGCCTCTTTCTCTATGAGTGGCCGTCATGCGCCGCCCCAACTTGAGCGCGTGAGCAAAACACGCCACTTTGTTCTTGTTTCTGCCTTTTCCGAAGCTCTTCTCGGTGGTTTTCCGGCCTGTTCCAGCCACCTCCGGTCAGATCGAAGCACCTTCATTTCTCCCTAAATTGCTCTCTTGTTTGTCTCTCTCTCACAATCATGGCTGAACCTCAAAGTGAGTTGGATGTCAAAAATGACACTTCTAAGAGTGAGACTCCTATTTTCACTAGCTATGTCTCTTCTGGAATCACCACTGATAAACTAGATGGAACCAACTATGATACATGGGCTTCAGACATTAAGCTATGGCTCTTAGGTCAGGGATATACTGCTCATTTGACAAAGAAAGCTGAGGATATCCCAACAATTGAAAGGCCTAAATGGGAGAAGATTGATGCTCAATTATGTAGCTTGATGAAGCAAACCATTCACTCGTCATTGAAACAAATCTTCCGCCCTTACATCTCATATTATACAGTATGGAGGCAAGCAAAGGAACTTTATACCAATGACATACAATGTATGTATGCTGTAAGTTCTGATCTTATGTCTCTTATAGCTCCCCACAAACTTGAAGGACGTATGTCAACCTATCTGGGAAGAATTCAAACTGCTCTTTCAAACTTCAACGAGTTGTTACCTCCAGCAAATTCTCCAGAAAAAGAGTATGAACAAAGAAGCACCTTCTTCATGCTCCTAGCACTTTATGGTTTGCCATCAGAATACTCTTCAACCCGGGATCATATTTTAGGAAACACTGTTGTTCTTACTCTCTCACAAGCTTTTTCTAGCCTTCTCAAGGTTGTGGGACCCTCCACATCACAGCCTTCTATTGAAGTTTCGTCTCCTCCAATTTCTAAAACTTCGGCTCTTGTCTCCCAAGTGGATAATCGGGGACGCGGTGGTAGAAATTGAGGAGGAGGACGTATAGGCAATCGCACTCGTCCAAAGTGTGATCATTGCAAGCGAATTGGTCACACTATGGACCGTTGTTGGATCTTGCATGGGAGACCACCTCTAATTGCTAATGCTGCTTAGATCGTCATTTCTGATACTTCCGAAGGTTCAAGTCACCGGTCAACCACTCGACCATCCCAACCTAATTATGAAGATTTTTTGAAGTGGTTTGAAGCTAGACAGCCCTCTACATCTGTGACCTCGATTGCCCACACTGGTAACTCCATTGCTTGCATCTCCCAATCACAATCCCTTGGACCTTGGGTACTAGATTCTGGTGTCTCAGATCATATCTCTGGTAACAAACATTTGCTTTCTGCCATTTCTTATCCAACACACCTTCCCACTATTACCTTAGCCGATGGCTCTCAAACTCGAGCTACAGCAATTGGGAAGGCTAATCTTTTGCCTTCATTATCTGTTGACAATGTTCTTTATGTTCCTGGTTGTCCTTATAATTTGATTTCAATTAGCCGTCTAACTCACACTCTTGATTGTTTAATCACCTTCACTAAAGACTCTGTTCTTGTGCAAGACTGGAGCTCAAGGAAGATGATTGGCGCAGGGCGTGAGTCACAGGGCCTCTACCGTCTCTTGACAACCTCCAATGTTTTTGCAGCCACAGAGTCTCCCAATGTTATTCATGCTCGTCTTGGACACCCTAGTATCTCAAAACTTCATATGATGGTTCCTAATTTGTCAAAGTTGTCCTTTTTGGAGTGTGAATCTTGTCAATTGGGCAAATACACTCGTAGTTCCTTTCCTAGTCGAGTCTGTAACCGAGCTAAATCTCTTTTTGTTATAATTCACACTGATGTTTGGGGACCTTATCGTGTTAACTCAACATTAGGACATCAATACTTTGTAACTTTTGTGGATGACTATTCAAGGTGTACTTGGTTATACTTAATGAAAAATAGATCAGAATTATTCTCCATTTTCCAGAGTTTTTGTTATGAAATCTAAACTCAATTTGGAGTTACCATTTGCACCTTAAGAAGTGACAATGCCCGTGAGTATTTTTCTACACAGTTCCAATCTTTTGTGGCTTCTCAGGGAATTGTTCACCAATCCTCTTGTGCACACACCCCTCAACAAAATGGGATTGCTGAAAGGAAAAATAGACACCGAATTGAGACAGCCCGTACACTCCTTATTCATGCTAAAACTCCATCTCGTTTTGGGGTGATGTAGTTCTCACTGCATGCTACCTCATCAACCGGATGTCATCATCGGTTCTCCAAAACAAAATTCCTCACTCCATTGTTTTTCCTACACAACCTCTTTATCCATTACCTCTTCGAGTCTTCGGGTCTACATGTTTTGTTCATGACCTCACACCAGGCAAAGATAAACTCTCTCCTTGATCACTCAAGTGTGTCTTCCTTGGATATCCTCGATTACAAAAGGAGTATAGATGCTTTTCTCCTGACCTCAAGAGATATGTAATTTCTGCTGATGTTACTTTATTTGAGTCAACCCTCTTTTTCCACTCAATCTCCTCCGAAGAACCATCTATTTCTGAGGTACTCCCTATTCCTACTCTCATTACCCCTCTTGAGCCTGAAGTTGATCCAAATTACCATATAGACCCGACACCTCCTTCACCACCACCATTATTGACTTACCGTCGCCGTCCACGACAGCTTCAACCTTCTGGTCAAACCACTACTCATGCTCCTAAGACGGTTGAAGCCACAACTGATGACTCACATCCTACTCCAACATTATCTCCCATTGCTCCGGACCTTCCAAGTGAGTCTGATCTTCCTATTGCTATGCGTAAAGGTATTCGTTCTTCTCGTAACCCTTTTCCTATTTATGCTGGCTTGAGTTACCATCGTTTATCTTCACCCCATTATGCCTAGGGATGGCAACGGGGCGGGGCGGGGACGGGTAGTAACCCCTAGTCCCCCCCCCGTCGAAAAAAATCCGCCCCCCCCCTCCATATCCGTGCGGTATCCGTGCGGGTGCCGTTTATCTTTCCTCCGCGGTAAAGCAGTATCCACGGTACCCAATGAATTGTAAAAAAATTCAAAAAATTAAAAAAAAAAAAAAAAAAAAAAAATGAAAAAAAAAGTATAATACTATAATTTTTTAAAATTTGTCCAACATAACTTAATCTAAAAATAATGTCAAACACCTAAAATACTTTTAATTTATATAACTTTACAATATTTTAATTTATATAATTAAGTTTTTTAATAATTTTATATAAAATATTTATATAAATTTTTTTATGGTACACGCGTGCAGTGCGGGGAACCACCCCCGCCCCGTTTATTAAACGGGGATAACACTAAACGGGTATTTATATCCGCGGGAGAAATTTAACGGGTATTACCCGCCCCCGTCACGGGTATTACCCGCGGGGGCGGGTAAAATTGCCATCCCTAATTATGCCTTTGTATCCTTCATGGATTCTATGCCTCTCCCTAAGACTATAGGTGAAGCTTTTTCTCATCCAGGATGGAGACAAACTATGATTAAGGAGATGTCGGCTCTTCATACCAGTGGAACTTGGGATTTGGTCCCCCTTCCAGAAGGCAAATCTGCTGTTGGATGTAGGTGGATTTACACTGTTAAAATAGGTCCAAATGGTCACATTGATCGCCTTAAAACATGATAGGTTGCTAAAGGCTATACTCAGATTTTTCGTCTTGACTATGGTGATACATTCTCTCCTGTTACCAAAGTAGCATCTGTTCGTCTCTTTTTATCCATGGCTGCCATCCGTCATTGGCCTCTTCACCAACTAGATATTAAAAATGCCTTTCTTCATTGTGAGCTACAGGAAGAAGTCTATATGGAGCAACCACTAGGCTTTGTTGCTCAGGGGGAGTGTTCTGAACATGTGTGTCATTTACGAAGATCTCTCTGTGGCAACAATCTCCTCGAGCCTGGTTTGGTCGCTTCAGTAATGTGGTGCAACAATTGGGTATGGCTCGCAGTAAAGCAGATCATTCAATGTTCTACCACCATTCTTCTCAAGGATGTATTTATCTAGTTGTATATGTTGATGACATTGTTATCACAGGCAGTGATCATCATGGCATTCAACAGCTTAAACAATTCTTCTTCAATCATTTTCAGACAAAAGACTTAGGCAAACTTCGGTATTTCCTAGGAATTGAAGTTGCTCAGTCTAAGGATGGTATTTCTATCTCACAGAGAAAGTATACTTTGGACATACTTGAGGAAACTGACATGCTAAATGCTAAGCCTATTGATATCTCGATGGATCCTAATGTCAAACTCCTATCAAATCGGGGGGAGCCCTTAACTGATCCAGGTATATATCGAAGACTTGTTGGGAAACTGAATTATCTCACAGTGACTCAACCTGATATCTCTTTTCCTATGAGTGTTGTTAGTCAGTTTTTTAACTCTCCATGTGACAGCCATTGGGATATTGTGATTCAGATTTTAAGATATATTAAAGGAGCACCAGGAAAAGGACTCCTCTATGAGGATAAGGGACACACTCAAGTGGTTGGTTATTCTGATGCTGACTGGGCAGGTTCACCTTCTGATAGACGTTCCACTTCAGGCTATTATGTACTTATTGGAGGTAACTTGATTTCTTGGAAAAGTAAGAAGTAGAGTGTGATTACTAGATCTAGTGCTGAAGTTGAGTATAGAGCTATGGCTGCGGCAACATGTGAGTATGTCTGGTTAAAACAGTTACTCAAAGAACTTCAGTTTGGAGATGTTGGAGAGATGACCCATGTCTGTGATAACCAGGCCGCTTTACATATTGCCTCTAACCCAGTCTTTCATAAAGGAACTAAACATATTGAGATTGATTGTCATTTTATAAGAGAGAAGGTTCTTTCGGGTGATATTGCCAAAACCTTTGTCAACTCAAGTGGTCAGCTTGAAGACCTTCTCACAAAATCTCTTAGAGGACCCCGAATTAGTTATATATGTAACAAACTTGGATCATATGATATATATACTCCAGCTTGAGGGGGAGTGTTAGATAAATAAGTTTTCACCTTTGGTCTTTTTACTTTTTTATCCCTTTGTACTAGCTATTCTTTTACACACATATAATAGAATCAGACTCATGACCAAGAGGGTCACAACCTTCCTCTCAATGGTTTTCTCTATTCTCTCCTTTCTCTTTCCTCTAAGTTTACAAAGACAATTAAGGTTCATGTTAGAAAAATGATTTTGATAGTGTTGGGTTTTATTATATAGATGTAGATTTAATTGTATAGATTTATTCTTTTATTATGACAAATTTATTTACTGTAATTTAACTCTATTTTTGACAAGTAATTAGTGTCATTAGCCTATATAATGTGGATCAGCCTGTACAGTTTGAATTAAGCAATAATATTCAGAAATATTGTTTTTCTTTCAAGTTGGTATCAGAGCTCCCGATCTGGGAGCCTCTGTTGTTTCCGCTGCAATTAGCCTTCATTGCTGATCGGACCAGCCTTCATTGCTGATCGGACCAGCTTTCATTGATGGGTTTAGAACCAGCCTTCATTGTTGTGATTCTAACAGCCTTCATTGCTTCGTTCAATCAGAACCAAACCAGATCAGATCGTCCTCACTGAGCAGCGTCGTCATGCCACCATCACAGACCCGTAGCAGTGCCGTCGCGCCACCATCACAAACTCGTAGCAGCACCGTTGCGCTACCGTCACAGACCTGTAGCAGCACTGTCGCGCCACCATCACAGACCTTGTTCCACCGTCAAACAGTTCCTCTGCTGCGGCATCGTCATCGTTGTCGTCTTCGTCCAACTCGTGGCGTCTTCGTTCAAACCAAGCAGCTGTCCTCGCCAACAGAGCCACCGTCCTCACCCAAGCCCCTCTTCAGCAGCGCACCGTGACACCCATCTCCGGTAGAGCTCAGCGGGTTGTGCCACCCATCATATAGGCCGCGACGTCATCGCCTAGGCCCTGTCCAACAGCGCGCCACATCATTGTTCGTTGTCTTTGAGCAGCACCTGTTTCGTTGTTTTTTCTCCTGTTTCGTTTGATCACTATTGTATTCTAACAAAAAAAAAAAACAGGTTAAAAAAAAAACAATAGGTTGAAAATTGAATCATGAGTATGTCAGACGACCAGATTGGTAAGAATTTTTGTTTTCAATTCTTTAATGCTTCTGGTACTGAGAATTTATGATTTATGGACTTTAGTGCAACTGACCATATGACATTTTATTCACCATCTCTGTTATCTTATCAACCCTCTTCTAGTAAGCATCATATAACCATAGCTGATGGTTCTCACATCTCAGCTGTGGGTTCTGGTACCACTAAACTCCAGCCTTCTCTACACTTATACAATGCGCTCTATGTTATTTCCATTCATAAGCTTACTAAAGACAATAATTGTGTCATAACATTTTTTCATTCTCATTGTGTCTTTTAGGATCTTGTCACGGGGAGGACATTGGAGTTGCTAAGGAATAGGGAGGGTTGTACTATTTCCTTAATATGCCAGCTAATGGTGGTCCTGATCAAAAGTTGCTATCTTCCTGTCATTAGTCCAGTTCTGAGTCTCTCTCTTCTGAAATTTGGTTATAGCACAAGCATATGGGACATCCTCTTTTTTCTTTGCTTAAGTCTATGTCTCCGTCCTTATTTTTAAAAGAATCTATTGAGTCTTTTCATTGCGATGTTTGTGAGTTTGCCAAACACCATCGTGTAACTTTTTCACCTATTTCTAATAAAAGTGTTGAGCCTTTTGCACTTATCCACTCTTATTTTTGGGGTCCTGCGTCTATTTCCAACATTTTTGGTGCTAAATGATTTGTTTCCTTCATTGATGATTGTACTCAAGGAACTTGGCTTTTTCTAATGAAAGACAAATCAGATGTGTTTCAATTATTTATTCAGTTTTACCGCATGGTTCAAACCTAATTTGTAAAGTCCATTAAACGTTTACGTTCTGATAATGATAAAGAGTATGTCAACCAAAATTTCTCTACATTTATTAAAGAGCATGGTATTGTGCATGAACTCACATGTGTTGATACTCCTTAGCAAAATGGTGTTGCAAAAAGGAAAAATCGTCATTTGCTTGAAATCACTAGAGCTTTACTATTCCAAATGTCTGTTCCTAGTTCATACTGCGAGGAAGCTATTTTAATTGTTGCATATTTAATCAATCGGTTACCATCTCGTGTCCTGGGGAATATAAGCCATGTCCAACTCATGACCTCTCACTTTCCATCTGTTCCTATTAGGCAGAGTCTACAGTCTCATGTCTTTGGTTGTGTGACATTTGTCTATGTACACTGCAAACATCGCAGCAAACTTGATCCCCGTGCTATCAAATGTGTTTTTCTGAGTTATGCTCCTGACAAGAAGGGGTACAAATGCTATCACCCTTTAAGTCGTCGTTTTTTGATCTCCATGGATATCACTTTTCATGAACATGAGTCCTTTCCTCGCTCTCAGCTTCAGGGGGAGAACACTTTGGAAGCTGAGGCTGAGTCCTTCTCTCCTAAGTCCTTCCTTCCTTTACCATCTTACTCTACACAGGAATTGACATCTTCTTCTGGCACCCCACCTGAACTAGCTAAAGTCAAGGCCAAGGCTAGCACACCAAAATTGGTTTATCAGAGGAGAAGGAAACCCAAACTGGCCCAACAGCAACTTCAAGCGTCTGAACCAACGGTAAGTACTTAAGATACAAGTTCTCCTGTCTCTGAACCTCTTGTTTTTGAACCTGACCTAGCTAATATTGTTTTTGAACCTGATAACATGTCTTTGAATAATTGTGAACCTAACCTAGATGACTTACCCATTACATTGATGAAAGGAAAAATGTATTGTCCCAATTCAAAGTACCTTATTTCTCAATTTGTCTCTTCTAAACATCTTTCCCTGTAGCACTAGAGTTTCACTTTAGCTATAGATTCTATCAAAATCCCAACATCAGTACAAGAAGCATTGAAGGATAAGAACTGGATTTAAGCCATGAATGAGGAGATGAGTGCATTGGAAAAGAATGGAACATGGGAGATTGTTGAGAGGTCAAGTGACAAAAGGCTAGTTGGGTGCAGATGGATATATACTTTGAAATATCGGTCTGATGGTACACTAGACCGGCATAAAGTAAGGTTGATGGCAAAAGGATACACTCAGACTTATGGAATTGATTATGAGGAGACATTTGCGTCAGTAGCCAAAATGAATACTGTAAGGATCTTACTCTCCCTTGCTGCCCACTTTGAGTGGGAATTACACCAGTTTGATGTTAAAAATGTCTTTCTCCATGGAGACTTATAGGAGGAAGTTTATATGGAAATTCCCCCTGGATATGATTCCACTAATGGAAGGAACAAGGTGTGTAGGTTAAAGAAGGCGCTATACGGGTTGAAGCAGTCTCCCCGTGCTTGGTTTGGAAGATTCACAAAAACAATGGTATTCCTGAATTACAGACAAAATCAAGGCGATCATACCCTCTTTTTTAAACATTCACAAGAAGGTAAACTCACAGTTTTGTTTGTGTACGTTGATGACATTATTATATCAGGTGATGACCTAGCTGAGAAGCAACTCCTAAAAAAGAAATTAGCTGCTAATTTTGAAATGAAAGATCTTGGAAGGCTAAAGTACTTCCTTGGGATTGAAGTTGCCTACTCCAAACAAGATATCTTCATTTCTCAAAGGAAATATGTCCTAGATATTCTCAAAGAGACTGGAAAGCTCGGGTGTAAGCCAATTGGTGTACCAATTGAGCAGAATCACAAAAATGAGAAGTGATGAAGAGAGCCCCAATGTAGATAGATCTCAATATCAGAGGCTAGTTGGGAAACTGATATACCTGGCACATACCAGACCAGATCTAGCGTATGTTGTCAGTATTGTTAACCAATTCATGCATGATCTGAGGGAGAGACACATGTTGGCCATGGATCGAATTCTACAGTATCTTAAAATCACGCCTGGAAGAGGACTACTATTTAAAAAGGGAAGAAACTTATCCATGGAAGTGTACACGAATGTTGACTAAGCAGGTTCGATTACTGACAGGAGGTCAACATCAGGTTATTGTATGTTTCTGAGTGGAAATATAGTAACATGGAGAAGTAAGAAACAGAATATAGTGGCACGGTCGAGTGCAGAAGCTGAGTTTCGAGCTATGGCACAAGGAGTTTGTGAGTGACTATGGATGAAGATCATACTAGATGACTTGAGAATAAAGTATGAAGCACCTATGAAGTTGTTTTGTGACAACAAATCAATCATTAACATTGCGCATAATCCGGTTCAACATGATACGACAAAGCACATTGAGATAGACCGACACTTTATCAAGGAGAAATTGGATAGTAGGCTCATAGCCATAGCATACATTCCTTCGAGACATCAGTTGACAGATGTATTAACTAAAAGACTAACCACAGAGCACTTTCAAGATCTTACTAACAAACTGGGAATGATAGATATCCATTCACCAGCTTGAGGGGGAGTGTTGGGTTTTATTGTACAGATTTTAGATTTAATTGTACAGATTTATTCTTTTATTAGGACAGATTTATTTCTTATAATTTAACTCTATTTTAGGCAAATAATTAGTGTCATTAGCCTATATAATGTGTGTTAGCCTGTATAGTTTAAATTAAGTAATAATATTCAGAAATATTATTTCTCTTTCAAGCGATAGAATCATGATGCACAATTATTAAAAGAAACCATGGCAAGGATGTATTCAGCTAGTCCATAAGTTCCAAGAATTAGGGTAGAAAACTATCTATGAAATGTTGCATAAAGAAAGCTCCATGGTAACCTCCACAGGTGAATTTATTGACTTTATAACAAGATAAGTAAACAAAGTCTACCATCACTTAGTTTAAAAATTTATACAAAGAATCAGAAGACAGTATGAGCCACACCATCCACATAACCATACATGAGATCAGACCAGGAAAAGCAGAAATCAAGTGAAAGGAGAATGCTTTTGGCTTTTGCTATCACTTGGTAGTCTAGGTTCAGATTGCTAAAGGATTTGATTAAAAATCTAGGTTGGTTGATGCAGAGATGAAACTGTACATCCCACACCTTCATATAATGTAGCCATGACAATGCCATGTAAAGACTAGAGGCTGAATGTGTGGCTTTTGGGAAGAGGCTTGAGGAATATGCATTTCAAACACTAAAGTAGCTTACAAGATTAGCAATTGGGTACCCGTTCCCACAACAGCAAAAAGTAAGGACGAGTTTGGAGGATGTCTGAATACATCACCGTGGATGGACTTCCAACCAACCTCCTTATCTTCTTCATTCACATTAGAATACCTAAATTGTAAATGAAAAATGTTAGGCTAACAAATAAAAATAACCTGCTTAAAATTCTGCTCTTATAGAATTATTAATAAACAAGGAAGTTACTTTTTCAAATCACTCTTCAGATGCCGCGTATAAAGCAGGGCAAGCAAACCCATCAAAAGTAAAATGATGACAATTGAGTTGATGAATGAGAACCAATGAACTTGACAATAGACAGGCAGCAACGAAGCCCTTGAGTATCTGTCCATCCTGTTCTCAAAATGCAGTGCAGTACTATTCCAGATAACTGAATAAGTGAACTTAACATCAATATCAACATCTTTTGTTATATCTACGGCACGATTTGGATCACCAAATGCATTTACTTGTATGACTCGGTTTCCATTATAAAGAACATCAAATTGAACATGTGTAAAAAGGTAATAGTTTGTCCCTCCCCCACCAGGATTCCAGCTTTCCTCTTCAAGTTTCCCAATGAACCCCCAGAATGGAAGATCATCCGAGTAAAACTGGAAGTAAAAGTCACGGTTTATAGCTTGCTTAAAGTTTGCAACTTCATCAATTGTAAGCTTCTTTTGGCACAAGGTCTCACCAATTTTGTCCTCCCTGAACTTGAACTCATACAAAGCATTGCTCAAACGATCACCATTGAGAACTTCACCAAGGGACTCTTTCTTTCTGATAATTGGGTCTGTGAAAAACACATGCTTTTTACAATCTAAGTGGTTCCAATAACTAATTGATTTCATTTTCAACATCACGAGACAAAACCTACCTGGGTGGCAGAATGGTAAATCATAGTATTCGTATGTCTCACTGCAATAGAGCAATTATTATGTATAAACCATTGAACAGAAGCTGGATGAACAAGAGCAAAAGCAATGAGGAAATGGATTGGATTGAAGGAAGGAACCTGGGATTGTTGAAGGGTCCTACTTTGTTGACAAACAATGGGACTACATCTCCAACGTTGTAGCGGTGATCCGAGGGCAACGCTGCAACGGAAGGAGAAGAAGATTGCAGAGTGGCGCAGAGTAGAAGAAGAAGAATGAGGTCGTAGGTTTTAGCCATAGATGCAGATGCTGAAACTGAAGCTGAAGCTGAAGCCAGATGCAGTGCTTTTTCAAGTCACTGGAGTCAATTGCATACAGACACAGAAACAACCTTTCATCCAAGTTACAGGTTACCACTACAACACAGTACATTGGTGTAACTTATCATGTGCCTAAAACAAGTATTTGAGATAATAAAAAAAAAATCAATGAAACTACATGAAATTGGTTCAACTTAAGAATTAGTTTTAGACGATAAGAAAAATTAATATTTTTATATTCTCGAATATGAATATTTTAAAAGAATAAGTAAGAAAAGAATAATGTTACATATATATCTAGAAAAAATTGTTTCATTACATATTTATATATATATTATTTCATATTTAAACAATTTTTATAATTTGATTACATTAGTTCTTACCTCATTTTATATACATCTATTTTCTTATTCTGTCATGTCGGTAAATGTAAAAAGATGTATATGATAAGAAATGTGTAACCATTATTTTTTTCAAAAAAAAAAAAAGAGCCTAAAAAGGGAAGATTATAATCAATTAATTAATCCAATTACCTTTTTTAATAAACACAAAATGAAAAGATTTAACACATTGAGAACTTAAAAAATATTTATTATGCTTATTTATTAAGTAATTAAAATTATTAAATACTCTTTAATCAATACATTTACATCATTAGGAATATTTTTTAAAAACTTTTAGCTTGAAATAAGTTTCTAAGCTTTTCTTTTTTTTATATTCAAAGAAAGTAAAATTACTTAATTTATACTATTAGAATTAAAAAGAGATATCTCTTAATTTTTGATCACATTAAAGAAATTTTTATATTAACAATGCATAAAAATTAATTAATCATTTTTTTCATAAAAAAAATTTTATGAATTTGCAACAAATAAATATAAGTAAGTTAAATATAATTTAACATTAAAAGTTAAAAACTACATAATGAATATCAAGTGTCTTAATTATTTTTCAATTAATTAGTTTTGATGACCACCACACAAAATATAAATAGTCAATTCCAATTCTAAAAATCATCGATTAAAAAATAATATATGAAAGTAAAATTAAGCTTAACATTATACTATTAGAAAAGAGATTCTCTTAAAAATTAAAGAAATTTTATATTAACAATTTTAATTAATCTTATTTTATTGCAACAAATAAATATAAGTAGTTTACAAAAATTAAAAGTTTACATAATGAATATCAAGTGTCAAAATTAGTTTTGACCACGACACAAAATATAAATAGAAAAATCATAGGTATAACAAAAATATTTAATTTTAATTACTATTAGTGTAAAAATATTTACATTGTCATTATAATGTAATTATTCATAAGTCTCATATATAAAAACATATATATAACAACATATGAGTAGTTGATGGTGTAAAACGATGAATCAAAATTAAAACTCTAATAAAAATATAAGTGGTAAAGTAGCACCAAAATACTAAAAAAAAGTATCAGTAAATGAAATGAAATAAGCTAAAATCAGTTAGAGACTATAATTGTTTTTTATATGAAAAGAACTTCATTCAACTAGACCCATTTATTATTATCAGGAAAAAAAAAAGCCGCATTTATATAACCAAATTTGAAACAATAAAAAACGGTAGATATTCAAGCCAAACCTTAAAATCACATGATCTAAAGAAGTTACATACTATAATCGATCTTGATGATTAAAGAAGACTAGAGTCATATTTTTAAAATGCATCAGAATTCAGAAGTAAACAAGACGTAAAAGCTAGATTGTTAGGAAGTGGGAACCAAGGTGTCATATGATGTGGTATTTACGCTGAATTCAAATAATAATAATAGTAAGTCTTTGATTCGGTTTGGTTTCACACACAAATCACAATTGACAGAAGTGATTGTCTTGTTTTCACTTGAAGTTGAAACACTCATCCTACTCCTAGTACTAGTCCTTCCTAGGTGACGGATTTCTCTCCTTCCGTTACGCTCTCCTTTCTTCTCTTCTCTAGACTTCCTCTTTCTATAACCAACAATCTCAGTCTCAAACTTCCTTATTTCAGGTAACCAACCACTCCTATCTCAATCTCATACTTACAATTTTCCATTATTTCCCAAAAAAAAAAAATCATTTTTTTATTTGTTTTAAATTAATTAATCTCAATTCTGATTCTAATTCACCAATTCCCACTTTTACCTGCTTAAATCTTAATTACTTTTCTTATTTTTCGTGTGATTTCTCTTGGAAATTCATCTAGTGAGAACAGAAATTGATGAATGTTGAATATTTGAATTCCTTAGTTGACAATTCCCATGTGTTTATTATTTACTTTTGTGACATTCATTCATTCAATTCAAGCTTCTGGTATGGTTTTGAATCTTCAAATTCACTCTTGAATGGAAGGACTTAAAAAAACTGTTTTTTTCTTCTTCTTCTTGGTTGTCAACACAACACACAGCACAGTTGATATATTGTTTGTGAGAGGGCTTGCAAGTTGCAACATTGGTTATGAATTATGGAGCAGCTTCCTGTTGAAGTCATTGGGAACATACTGTCTCACCTCAGGGCTGCCCGTGATGTAGTCATCGCCTCTGCAACCTGCAGGAAATGGAGACAAGCATGCTGCAAACATCTCCTCACCCTCTCCTTCAGCTCCAACGATTGGCCTATTTACCGCGATTTGACAACGACCCGCCTTGAGATTTTGATCACACAAACCATTTTTCAGACATCAGGATTGCAGGCCCTCTCCATTTTGATGGAAGATGTGGATGAATTCTCTGCTTCCACTGTTATTGCTTGGCTCATGTACACCAGGGAAACTCTCAGGCAATTGTTTTATAATGTAAAGACTATGCCTAATGTTAACATTCTTGAAATATGTGGCAGACACAAGCTGGAAATACTGGATCTGGCTCATAATTCCATTGCTGGGGTTGAGCCTAATTATCAGAGATTCCCTTGTTTGAAATCTCTTTCCTTGAGTTATGTCAGCATATCGGCATTGGATCTGCATCTTTTGGTATCCGCGTGTCCAAAGATTGAAGCTTTGGAACTTGTCAATCCAGAGATTGCAATGTCTGATGCACAGGTGACTGTTGAACTGAGTAGTTCAACATTGAAGAATGTATACGTAGAGGCAATCAGTTTGGACAAGTTTATATTGGAGGCTGATGGTATTGAGTGCTTGCATTTGAAAGATTGTGCACTTGAGGTTTTTGAACTGATTGGCAAGGGGACCTTGAAGCATTTTAAGATTGATGATGTTAGTGTTATACATCTTGATATTGGCGAGACAGTTGAGAATCTTGAGATTGTAGATATCAGCAACTTCACAATTATATGGCCAAAATTCTACCAGATGATTTCGAGATCGTCAAATTTAAAGAGGCTTCGGCTTTGGGACGTGATGTTTGATGATGAGGATGAGGTTGTAGATTTAGAAACAATTGCCATTTGCTTTCCGCACCTGAGCCATTTATCTTTGAGTTATGATGTGAGAGATGGAGTGCTTCACTATGGTTTACAAGGCTCTTCCTGTCTGGAGAATGTGGTTGTCTTGGAGCTTGGCTGGAATGTGATCAATGAGCTTTTCTCCCACTGGGTTGAGGGGCTGCTTAAGCGATGTCCCAATCTCGAGAAGTTGGTCATTCACGGGGTTGTTTCAGAGGCTAAGTCTGATGAAGAATGCCAGATGTTAGCCAATTTCACCACATCAATGGTTGAGCTGATGAGGAGATACACACATGTAGATCCATATTTTAAGTATGAATAGGACTCTGCTAAATGCCTTGTTATAGCGCAAGTTTTCTTTTAAGTCTAGTTGTGTAGGCACATTTGCAGGTAACTTGCCGAATTCAAGAGTTTATGCACCACTTTTAACTTATTGGTTGGAATCTTTATTTAGAAATTGTGTGACTGACTAACAATGATGGAAGACATTAAGGACTTTGATCATTTCTTAGCAAAGGAAATAGCCATTAACTAATCTGGAAATTTTACACTGTCAGATGTGTTCTGGGAATCTTAATCTTAAAAAGTTTACCATTGCAATGGAATCATTTTTGAGGGAGGAGAGTTGTTATGCTGAGTGGTGACATTCAAGAGGCCTTGAAAGGTATACCATTGGCGATATGTTGTTTAGGAGTTTTATATTTGTCTATTTTTGTTCTATTTAAATCTATTTTAATATGTGAGTTGATCAAACTGTGCATGTTTTGGCACTTCGATATAGCTTGGCCCTGTTCATCTCACATTTTACTGTTCTCTCTCTCTCTCTCTGGGAAAGAAAGAGGGGGGGGGGGGGAACCTGATTGAGGTTCATGACTCTTGAGGAGTGCAGGTTTACCCTTTTTTTCGTTGGACATTTTATGGCTGTCTTTCCTTCTCTTGTGTGCTTTGTGCTTTTCTGGGCAGCCTCATGGACAGTTATGTGTTTGTATCTACCTTACTGCCATGATTTCAGCTTCTAAGTACGTGGAGAAGGCCAGTATAGCAAAGCCTCTGATATGGTCATAATTTTTTGTGATGCAACTGAACTTTAGATTGCTGGTCAGTTGTTCAAAGAATAGAGTATTGATTGTGAAGTTGATATTTTAGCGTATTTTTCTGTAGTGTGATGTATGTCACATATGAAAAGCATTGTCTTTCTCTCAGATATATATGCTGCAATTGGGGAACAGGTAGATTACTGTGATGCTTTTTTATTTTCTATACTCTTGTTCTTCCATTTTGTGGCTGTTGGTTTGTTTATTGGAACTTGTCTGCAATTTTTGAGATAACTATAATAATTCATACCCTGAAAAACATGCTAGAGTGGGTGTTTGGCATGGCATGATTTACACTGAATGGTGAGATGGGTAATTCTTGACTGGGATGAATTATGGCTGGTTAATGTGAAAAGATCCTTTCAATTTACGAGGCCAGCAGCTACGGTGGCAACTAGATGATGAGCTGCTGCTCAACCAACTTTTCAATAGAGTTGAAGCAGTAATAACATTGATAAATGACTTAGTTCTGAAACTATAAAAACTTGTTTCAGTATGCTACTCAGCTGCTATGTAAAGGAACACAAAAACATGTTTTTGTTTATATTTTCAGAGTAAGTAGCATTACTTCTTTTCAAATACGGGAGCGTTAGATGAACCTTTTAATTATAACTGTTAGATGAATAGAAAAATAAATGGACAGTTGTGATCAATTACCAGTAACATGTTGAATAGGTAAGTAAAAGAAATTTAATATTATAAACTAGTACATCAAAAGTGTTAATTTGTAAAACAAATAATTGCAAAAAAGTTCCAATCATTTTTCATTTTTTTCCCTTGCCGGAGTCACCAACCACCAACCACAGAATTTCAACCTTTCCCCATCAAAATCAAAAAACCACCACCCACCACCTACCACCATCCTTAAGCAACCTGCAACCACCATACACAACAACTCAGATCGTCGGTGACCCATCTTTCGCCAGAGTTGCTACTGGAGATGGTGCTGCGTCGCACTCGTCGGAGCTGCTGCTGCATCGCCGGAGATGGTGAGGCACGACAGGTTTGAGAAGGGGAGATTTGGGCAAAGGCGCGATGTAGATTTGGCGGAGGCGCGATGGGGTGGTCTTGGGTGCGACGTCGTGCGTGGCGCGGTGGCTTGGACGGCGGAAGACGATGGCTCTAGAGCGGATCTGGTTTGTAGAGGGAGCGGAGCTGCGCGACTCACTGTGGAGATGGCTTGGCTGGCGACGAGGTTCGCGGTGGAGGTTCACTGTGTTCAAACTTCAAACATGTAATTTTCCTCAAAGACCTTTGAATCTGGCCACCATCATCCAAAGCTCTCCATCAAGATCTACTATATTTCTGTAAACAGCAAGGCCTGGATCTGCAAAGCCCAGATCTACAGCGCCCACTTCCATCTAGATCGACAACACTCAATGTCGTCGAAATCCATCATTCGCCAGCGACCACAGTTGAAAAATTTACAGAGGGAATTGAAGGAAGAAGACAAAAGGTAAAAGTGAAAATAATAATAAATGAAACAAGATTTAATATGGAAATACATAGAATTTAAGGATTTAAGAATAATATATAATTTTTCCTTTATTGTAAATTTTATAAACCTATTATCATAGGTAAAGTCAAAGGTCCATCACTGGACCTTTGACCAGAGGGTTCAGCATAAAACGACCCTTCAAATACTGCCTGGATTAAAATATCAAAAAGCTGCCATTATTAATTACACAGCACAGTTTAATAAAAGGGGAGCATATATGATGGGATAAATATTTATTGTAAGAGGTGAGAGAAGTGAATTTAGACCATTAGATTTTACATAAATGATTAATATTAAAATATAAATATATATAAATTTTTTAAATAGTTATATTATCTTTAAATAACTTTTAATTTTAATCATTAATGTATAGTTGTATGGTTAAAATTTATTTTTCTTATTCCCTCACAATAAAAATTTTTCTCACTAAATATATCCCTTAACAAAACTAACAACTTAAATCCAAAGGTAATATAGCTTCCGAAAAATAAGGATATGGAAGAGTTACATTTTTTGGTTTTTTGTATGGGAAAGATATTTTCAAGTTAGCTTTTGTGTTAATGGAGATTAAATGAGACGATGTTAAGAGTATGTTTGGGACAGATTAAATCTATTCTCAACATATGTTAAATGTCAAAAAGAGTTGTTGCTTTGCAACAGAAACATGTTTGAACAAAAATTTATTAAGTTGTACATCAATAGCTTTTATTTAAGAGCAAAAAATTGGGATGTTTTATAAAAAAATGTTGAGATTATTCTCATAAAGTGAGATATAAATATTATTTTATATTTAATTAAATAATTTTTTAATTATTTTATACTTATTTTAGTAATTTGATATATAAAAGTAATTTTTTTAATATCATTCAAATGAAATAAATTAACTTAAAATCACTTTTTAACTAATATATTCAAACATAAATTTTTTCTTATAATCAATTATAATAAAAATTATACAATAATATAATTAATTATTAAAATAATCTAATTTTTATAATTATTACAAACATATACTAAGTGTGTATTATCCATATCGACTTGGTGCATATAAAAGAATTGAGCTGGCCCAAAGATCGAACTAGAGTTGCCAAGTAAAAGTATATAGTACGGGCTTGTTTGGGAAAGTTAAAAATTATAGATTATGCTGATAATCGATTATTGTTATAATCGATTATAATCGATTCATTTTTATGTTTGGATGCATTAGTTGTAAAGTGATTTTAAGCTAATATGATTCGTTTGTATGATATATATTTTTATTAAAAAAGAATTACTTTTATGTATTAAATTACTAAAATAAGTATAGAATGATTAAAAAAATTATTTGATTGAGGACAAAAGAGTATTTACATATTAAAGTCTAAGAAATAATTTATAAGTTAAAATCATAAACTTCAATCTTTAGCTTATGATTATTAAGCTGAAAAAAATTTTTATTTTACATTGAATTTCGTGTAATTTTTTTTAAATTTTTTTTATCCAAACATAATAATTATTTCATAAAACAGCTTAATCCTTCAAAAACAGCTATTTAGAAAAGATAAATCTTTCCTAAACATACTCTACATCTCCATAATTATTAAGTCAATCCCTGAGATTGAAGAGTTACAGAGTATCAATGTACACATACTTAACAATTATTATTTTTAACAAAAGAGCAACATCTCCTTTACAATTTTTTTTAAATTACTTGGAAACTTTTGCAATACTCTTAAATAAATTGAGAGCATCAATACTCCATTGAATTTACTTCTTATTACCTGTTGTTTGGCTTTTTTTGTTAGGTTTAAATATTTATATTAGAAATTCTTCTTTTATTTATTTATTTTCTTATCTCATTTATTTTACATTTTGGTCCTTCAAACAAAATCTGCTAGCCCGTTCTCACCACCGTGTGCACCACGTCGCCCAGCCAGTCACGCCATAGTCTATGCCCTTCTCCACGCCAGAACCCAGCGTCGCGAACCACCATCAACCCAAGCATCCCTACCTTTGCCATAAGCCTCAAACCATCACAACAACACCTTCCTTCTACCGCCATCAAAGCCCAACACAGAACTGAGCTTCCACCACATCTCGTTATCGTCCCATCTCCCTGGTGCACCATCACCCAGTGGTATCACCTTCACACAAACCCGCGACCAAACCCACCGTCATCCTCACCAGAATAGGTGACTCGCGAACAGAACCAGATGACCCATGTCGACCGGAGCCACCACAAGCCGTCCTTTGCCTCGATCCACATGAACTCAGATCTGGTCGCAACACACCTCACGAACCACCTTAAGCCGCCGAGCCACACGCGACCTCCACCCAGATCCGTCGCGCGCGCACCTCGAACTGCCACCACGTGACCCAGATTGTGACGCTACCAGGACTTCTGTCGCTTTGCACTCCACCACCGAGCTCGCAATTTCCCCTCCCCTGTGAGTGTCCATCGTGCCTCTGTCAAAGCCAAAAACGTGACCCCAAATGGCGCTTTTTCTATAAATAATTATACACAATTTTTATATTTTTAAGGGACTAACTTTATAATTTACAATTGTTTCTAATTACCAATTATATAGGTTACCTTTCTTTTATTCTTAGTTATTGATGTAAAATTTTCTCAAATCAATGGCTTTATAGCATTGAACATCAATGTTCAAAACTTTATTACGAGCATTGTAAATGCTTCTAAACTACTCAGACCATTCACCACTACCCAAACATCATCTTCATAATTGTATGATATGCTCCTCAAATTGTAGTCCCATGCATAAGTTAGACTGTGCCAGTAACTGAAGCTCTCATAAGGCTACGTGTAAAGCTGGCAAAACGGGCCAACTCACCCCGACTTGCCTCAATCCACTAAAATGCGAGGCGGGGTGGGTTGGCCTATTTTAAGAAATGAGTTAGAATGACCAACTCACTTCGCTTTAAGGTGGGTTAGTGGGTTGGTCCGCATAAAAGATAAAATAGAAAAAAGTAGACGAGTTGGCGAGTTAACTCGCTTAACCCGCCTAAAAAATAAAAAAAATTATATAAAAAATAAAAAAATACTATAATTTTTTTAAAAATTAATAAATAATAATGATAAAAAATTATAAACCACATATTAAAAAATAATTTTTAAAATAGTTTAATTAAATATTCAAATATAAATTATATAACATCAAAGAACTTTTTATTTATAGTATTATTTATTTTTTTTAAAGAAAAGAGTTAACTTGACGGACTAATCCGTCCCTACCCCACTTAACCCATAGGTTAAGCGGGGTGAATTATGTGGGTTAAAAAAAATATGAATTCATTATCCTTAAATCTAACTCATAAAAAATGACAAGTTAACAGATTAACTCAATAAGTTAAACTCAATAAGTTAAACTCGTTTTGAGGCAGTTATATGGAGTAAATATGAATAACTAGGCCTTTTTGTTTGGTCTATGCATAACTCATCTAATTGTAAAGCAAAATAAATTTCTATGACGCACACACTTCTTTATATATTTGCTCCTTGAGGTTTTCTCTCGTACGTTTCCTTGAAGGAATGACTAAAATATAAATAACCAAGGGTTTTTCTCTCTCTCCTATTTATAACTCATCTTATATCCGTTACTTTCTTTGATTTTAATTATTTGATAAAAGTGATCTAGATAGATCTTGAAATAAAAAAATGAAAGAAAAATGATCGGGTCAACCTGCTTGGGATGCCCACCAAACAAGAATGAAAAATAATAATAATGAGAGTTGCATAAATATAGAATTTGAGTTGTTCAGATGAAGTTTAAGTGAAATCCAATAAGCAATAGGTTTTATGTTGATTTTGTAGACATGCAAAAAAGATTGGATGGTTCATGCCTTTATCATGTTGATAAGTGTATTATTTTGTATTTAAAACAACTTATAATTAAAAGTTTTCTAAAAGATTTTTTTAAAAAAAAAAATATTTTTTAAAATTTAAACATTACTAAACATGCTTGTTGTATTTATGTTGTGTAGTTTTATTTATAAGGAATGAATAAGCCCCAACTTTTGTTGACTTCGAGCACATGAGCTAATTAAACGCAAGTGGCTTTCTTGTTTATGTATTGTTAAAGGTGAATGTCTTCTCATCTTCAATTTAACATTTGTATCTTGAGCATGCCCTATAGTATGGATATGTCATACTCACCTCTTAAATCGTAATATAATAATGAAAAATGTTATTAACACATTTTTTAAATTTTTTTAATATTTATTTTAATATTAATCTAAAAATAAATGTTATTAGTATTTTTTTTTAAAATTTTTTTTTAAGAGTATGAGGTGAATTAATAAAAAAATAAATGTTAAAAGAAGTATTTAAAAAAGTGTGTTGATAATATTCTTCTATGATAAATTTAACTTTCTTTAGTAGAGATCTACTCCAACTTGTCAATATAATTTATAAATTCATCTATATGACCAAATTATACGTAGTTTTTAGTGAATGATTTTGCAGATTTCCGGTATGTGTTGGGGTCAATCCAAAGTTCTCATTGCCTTCCGGGGTCCATTGCCAATCATTGGCTGCCATGAGTTTTCTCAATATATATGGATTGTTAGAACCAAGCATGGTCCATTTGAAGACTGTCAATTCCCACACATGGCATCTCTGCTTGAATCTGGCAAATGGCTATTCACCTATGAAGAATGAAAGGCAAAGGTCACACAAACTGATCAACGTCAGTATCTATCCAAAATGTTCTAACCAGGGCAAAAAAATATTATAAACAAACAATATACTTTCAGTTACTTGCTTAGATGATAAGTAATAACTTAAACATAATATAGTTGAATATAATCAACAAAGGAATAATTAATTCTAGAATTAATTTGATCCAGACCAATTACCTCTCTGCAGACAGGGAAACAGTGGAGCTCAAAGAATTACGGCTCAAGGTAATGCCAGATTCGTGGAGCAATCTGTGGAATAAAACTTTCACAAAAACATTTCCATGTGAAGAACATATGTTGTAAGGTATATTTGGAACAAAGGTATATTACTTAAAATACATATTGACCTAATCCGTGAGAGCGTTTATATTTTGATCCAAACCACTCTTTTTAAGACCAATCATTGGGCATCATAAAGGAATAATTGGTAGGAGGAATATTACCTATAAAAAGTATAAGATGAGCACAAGATTATAATATTTGATTTTACCTCTTTATGAGTTAGATCGGGTACATTGCTTAAAAGTCTCCCTCATGTCTCTTTTTTTCTGTGTCTCTTCTTTATCAGCATATATATTAATATATTTATTCCTCAATAATGTTGGTCCTGCACTTATATGTAAAATTAAAAAACTGAAGTTGTGGAAATATAATGCTTAAACTCTGCTTCTCTTCTGCCTTACCATGAACCCTTTTATTTTGTATCTGCTGTCTATTTAACACTTCTATCTCTGTGTAGTTTGAAAGATTACCTGTTAAGCTTAATCTTACAACACAATGTTTGAGAGTTAAGCCAAAAGTTAAACCACATCTAATGATGGATTTATGATACTAATTAACAACTTAAATGAAATTAAGTTTCAAGTAAATCATGATTACCCTGTGTACCATATTGCACTGCAAACATATGTCTATAAGTGGAAAAGAATCTTAACATGGCATGGTTTTAGGTGATGACAGGGAATGGATGTTGACCTATCAACAAAGGGGATAACACCAAACAAATCCATCTCAGAGCTGGGATTAAATACACAAAGTGGGTATGCTTGTGGAATATTATTCTAATGTTTTGGTTGAAATGGTATGAGCACAAGTTTTTGATGTAATGTGTAAAATATCTCACTTTGTTACATCTCTTAGTTGTAAAAAGTGAAATCCATCACCTATTGGCTATAAAAGGATCAAGAACAAATCACCTTTAGAGCCTTCTCTTTTGGTCCCTTTTTGCCATCTTTAATGAGAAAGAAAAAAAAAAGAAAAACTTCTCTCATCGTGATCTCGTACTGAATTTATTGTGTTCCTACATAAATAAATATATGACTTTTTCCTATTAAGTACATGCAGCCCAGAAGAAGCCCCCATATGGGAGAACCAATAAGAAAACACAGGCGGTTAGAGGAGAGAGAGAGTGGAGTAGGAGTCAGTGATTCTAGTGGTTTCCTGCAGAGGACCCCACCCCTCTTATTTTATTAATTTGTTTAGTTTTTATTCAATTTTTAATTTAATTCCAGGACCCTTTCAAACCCCACAAGCTCAGATAGCCTGAGGCAAGTTTGCTAATTGCTAGGACAATATTTGGGTACCACACTACCACATAATGAAATAGTTACAACTAGGGACAGTGATAAAGCAAGCCAAACAGACTTATCAATCAGGTTTCTTCCTAGAGAAGGAGAAAAGAATGAGATAGAGACACCCCATGAAAGATAAAAAGTTGCAAAGAGGAACATATATGAGAAAAAGACCGGACCCTCTTGTTGTAGCAACTTATATATTACTTTGACAAGAAAGCTTTGATCTTTCGCTTCTGTGTGAACTTGTTCCATATAGGATTCTATTTATTCCTTAGGATTCCAAAGAAAATAGAGGTACACAGATATGACTTCCTGATTTTCATACACATAGAATTCCATGTCTATGTATATATATAGACACAAAAGCACACACATCAGTTTTGATCATATTTTTCAGCTCTGGTAATCAAGTTTTGTTCTTGTGAATTGAGTTTCTACCAAATGAGAACCTTTCAGTTTCAGCTTCACGGAAGATGAGAATGGTCTGAATAGCCTTGCATGGCGAGCCAAAGAATAGGAGAAACGGGGTTGTCTGAGTCAGGGCCTTCAAGTCACCATGTCCCTTATGGAGTTCTTCATGGGATTAATACCCCAGCATCAAGCTTAATGTAATCTTCAATAATTTCTCCTTCTCAATGCTATTTAATGCTTAAATTTTTTTTTCTCTCAGACAAAACTGAATTCCTAAGGAGGAACTGTTTTATGGTGTTTTTTTATTTTTACAAATTTGCTTTGTTTTAATTTCCATTCCATGTTATATATACCTATTACCTGACTTGGGTTATGATGGTTCTTTTTTTGTTTCTTAGTAATCAAGGGTCTGCTTTTGATTTTGGAGAGCTGGAAGAGGCAATTGTTCTGCAAGGATTTAAGGCTAGAAATGATGAAGCCAAAGCACGTATGTTTCCCTTTCCATGGTTTATCCATTTTCTGACGCTAGATAAGCATAACCAACTCTTTCCAAAAGCATAGAGAGAAAAAGGTGGTGGGAGGAAGGAGGTTTGAATTTGTCTAAAGAGTGTTGAGTGGGGGGAGTTACTATTTCCGATACCATAATGATTCTGAGGCATTACACTTGGATGGCGTGGGGTTACAATCTTAGAAACCTGACTTCCCTTGCATGATTTTCTTTCTGACTCTCCCTAACTGTTGAAAAGGAGGGATTAGGTTCCTCCACCTTTTGATATAATTGAAAAATCCTGAAGCCTTTATTTTTGGTGATCCTCAGAGTTTTTGCTTTTGTGGATTCTTGCAGCTTTATTCACAGGCAGGCCTGCAGCTACACTGGAAATGTTCCCTTCATGGCCAATGAGATTCCAGCAAACCCCAAGAGTAGTAGTCTCTCACTTCTCCATCTTTGACCAATCCATACTTAAAGATGCTTATAACTCACAAGTTCAAGAAAATCACAATCTTTTTTTAAAATTTTTTGTTTTCATTTTGAGAAGTATATGGTTCAAGTCCTCATTTTCAAAAGTTCAATATTCTTTCAAAATTGGCTTTGATAACCTGTGAGATGAGTTTGACTACCCACTTGCAAAAATGAATTACTGTTGGTCTTTGGCATCTCAATCAAAACTTTTGGTGGATTTCCAAATACAGGGAAGTTCCAAGTCAGGAGGGGAAAGCAGTGATTCAGGATCAGGTGTGAACACCCTTTCTTCAAGCAAAACTGAGCCCCAGTTTGAAACAGAATCTCCTATAAGTAAAAAGCCATCTTCTTCAGATCATCAGGCTTTTGATCAGCAGCATCTGCAGCTTCAACAGCAGCAGCGACAACACCAACTTCAACAGGAGATGGCAAGTGATGCCTCAAAAACAGGCTCTTCACAGAATCAATCAGCAGCCAAATCAGCTCAGGAAAAGGTTCTTAATCAACAACTATTGTTTCCACCACTGTTTATCTCTCAGTTCTCTCTTTCCATGTCTACGAAACACACAGAAAGTTGGCCTCTTTAATGTAACTATTAGTACTGTTTTGGTCTTTCTCTCTCTTTTCCTTCTGTGCATATCTTCACAAAAGAACAGCACAGATCCCAACAGCTCTCAGAAAATCAAAAGAACACACAGTTTTCCTGATTCCTGAACGATTTTCTGATGATTGTCTGACATGAAATATGAGAAGAGAGAGAGTGAAAGAGAAACGTGACAAACAAAAAAACAAAGTGAGAATATCTTTTCAGTACTGTATCAATGTTTCTCATTAATATAATAGTGACCCACACCCACTTCACTGAAGAACACTTCTGCGTTCTCCCAAGTCAATTTTGGAGTTGGAAATCTAAACCATAATATACACCAAAACAATGGCAGATGATGATGCTTTTTGCTACCCATATCATATTGATGATTGCATGCCTCCTCAAGAGAAATGGCCTAATAAGGGGCCTCTGCATTCAGAAATGCTTCCCAGAAATTCTGTGAGCACTCTAATTAATATTCATTTTATGTTGCATTCTTGGTTCAAAGCATAGCATTTCTGTAAGCTTTTGCTTTTGGCAACCTCAAAGCTAGGATGAAGTTGAGTAATGTTGAACAAATTTCTTCATTTCCCTCCTTGATTTGTTTTAGCAGCTAAAAAGCTACTGCTATATGGCTACATTTTTCTGGTTTTCTAGTCCCATATTCTACACTGAGCTGAGTAATTTAACATTTGTGTTTACCTCTCTATTTTCTAGCCTTTCCCCTCTGAAATAATCTCTTTCTTTTTTAAAATAATAAATTAAATTATGGGTTCTTTCTATTGTAGAGGAAGGGAACTGGTTCAACATCAGAGAAGCCACAAGATGCAAAGGTTTTGAATATGACAAACACAAACTTACACATATGTTCATTTATAATATATATTATATTCCAAAGTATTTTTATTCTGTGGTTTTACATAGGAGAAGCTAAGTCAAGATTTTCATGTTTGGTTTGGTTTCAGACACTGAGACGTTTAGCACAGAACAGAGAGGCTGCAAGGAAAAGCCGTCTCAGGAAAAAGGTGTGTCCCATCACATATTCAGCCGTACAACTACAAATACATTGATTTAGTTGATTAGAAATAGCAGATATTATAATTATAATGAAAAAGTGGAACCTCAAATAAACTGTGTAAATGTGCTTGCTGCTGCCATTTTCCTTCTCTATATTGGAAACAGGCTTATGTGCAGCAGCTAGAGTCAAGTAGATTAAAGCTTAGCCAGCTCGAACAAGATCTTCAAAGAGCTCGCTCTCAGGTTCACTCTCTCTCTTTTCTTTTTCTTTTTCTTTTTTTTCATTTGAAGTTCTAATGATTATGATTATTATTTGTGCTGTTTAATTTAATAGGGACTGTTCTTGGGTTGTGGCGGTGCTGGTGGCAATATAAGCTCAGGTGAGTTTAGTTGTTCTTTAATTATGTTGATTTTGAAATGCAGCTTCGTTTTATAATTCCTCAAACTCGAAAAGATAAAAGAGGGTCATGCCATAATTTTCTGACAAACATATTATAAAATGATTATGAAGCATGGAAAAACTTGGGATAATTAATGAATACCTGAAAGATTTTGTCTTGGTAGTCTTTTGACTCCTTTTATTAAACTTTAGAAAATGGAACATGAAACAAAGACATATATAAGATAGTCGTAGTGAGTATTTGCTGTTATTTACACGTAACAACTTCTTTTTATCAAGTGTGAATCCATCTTTTAAAACCAAAAATAAAAGTCAGATTTCGATTTTGAAAGCTTATTTCAAAATCTAGAATCAGCTGGAGAAGTCTCTGAATTTGACCAAAATCTGTGGCCTAATTCGCGTTTGAACCCACGTAATAAAATAGGCTAGATAAAAAAAAATAAAAAAACGGTGCTAGGTCTGTTTCATTCCGGACCATATTTGCACTGGTTACCAAATCAACCAACATTTTAATTTTAATACTAAAAATATCATATCATATATTCACCCAAGAAAGTAATAATATCATATCATATAATGGCAAATATTACTATTAATAATTAGCAACTATAGTAACAAGTGGAGCATTTTGTTGTTTCATAGGAGCTGCAATGTTTGACATGGAGTATGCAAGATGGTTAGAAGATGACCACCAGCACATGGCGGAGCTCCGGACTGGGCTGCAGGCGCCGCTATCGGACAGTGATCATGACCTGAGAGTCATTGTGGACGGATATCTGTCTCATTACGATGAGGTTTTCCGGCTGAAGGGGGTGGCTGCTAAATCAGATGTGTTTCACCTTATTAATGGCCTGTGGACTTCCCCAGCTGAGCGATGCTTCCTCTGGATAGGTGGTTTTAAGCCCTCAGAGATCATCACAGTATGTATTATATATCTTTGCTATTTTTTTTTAAAAAAAAAATTTGCCTCCTAAAAGTACTTTTGATCTAGGACAATCATGCAATAATGTAGTAAAACAAAATATAATAATAATGTTGTTCTTTTTTTTCCATTATTTAATTTGAAAAAGAATAGTTAGTTTAGTTTTAAAAGTAATACTATAAAGTAAAAAAAAAAAAAAGGAGCTAAAATTTTGATAAAATATAATAGTAATTGTTGAATGAAATAAATTGGTAAGGAGTATTCACTCATATAAGAGTCGATAAAATAAAATAATTCCAAAAAAATATTATGATTCATTAACGTTTTTCTAGTTTTAAAGATGCTACTTAATATGGCAAATGAATTCGAGGGAATATATATATATATATATATATGGCAAATGAACCTTACCTTACCTTGGCTTGAAAAAAGAAAAAGAGGGGGTCATTTTCTTGGATAGTGAGATATCAAACTTTGTTGGTAAGAGCATTTTATAACTTTTTTCTTAATACGTACTTATACTTTGTTATCTGTTAGTGATTGGGGCAGTGAATAACGGTTCCTCCTATGTTGTAGGGAAATCCTGGCAGTAATTAACGTTAAGATAAACATTTTTAAAGTATTTAATGAATTTATATATTGTTGTTTTGGTCAGATGTTGATACAACAGTTGGAGCCACTAGCGGAGCAGCAAATAATGGGGATGTATGGGCTCCGGCATTCGTTACAGCAAGCGGAGGAAGCTCTCTCTCAAGGCCTTGAACAGCTGCAGCAGTCTCTAGTTGACACCATCGCCGGTGGGCCAGTCGTTGACGGTGTGCAACAGATGGTCGTCGCCATGGGCAAGCTTGCCAACCTCGAAGGATTTATCCGTCAGGTAAAAAATAGCTAAATCTATGCACAAATATATATATTGTAACATTTTTTTAATTAAAATAATAATATGCACTTACATTTACTAATATTTTATATTTTATTTATTAAGAGAGATAATAATAAATATTAATTTATCAAAATAATATTAATAATGTCAGTGTAAAATTTTTAACAATGCATATTCATTAAACTCTTTATTTTTTTAAGAAAAATGTCATATTATTGAATTGATTGATCACATTATAATATTTTTCTTATGTCTTAGTGCTAAAGTAATACTTTTTTTGGGCACACAATTTGGTGGGGAGGTTGACGTAAAGCCTCAGGTGACATCTGTGTCAAAGATATTTGTAATACAATTTCGTTTGACTAATGATAGAAGAGAGAGCCTCTTCGTATGTATATATCAAAATTAGATTTGAATTCATACATGACTTATCAATCCCTCAGTTTAGTTTTCAAATACCAATTGGTTTAAGAAACTTTATGGTTGAAAATAGATTGGTAACCATTCAATTAGGCTTAGAACTATGATTCTTTTCTTTGGACTTGAAACTTTTTTAATGATCATCACATTAACATGGTTAACTTGGCTCTACATGAATGACAAATTGATTCATAAAAACACAGATAATTATATGACACATATTTAGTAATAGCTGAAATGTTACTTTCTAGTCCATTCTGTTTCTTTTGCTCATTCATTGCCTCTATGCATGTTTTGCGCCGCAATTCTGCCTTATCTTATACCAGAAAATAGAGTATCCTTTGCTAACACTTCCAGATCACCTCAGTTTGATTAAGAATAATTTACTTCTTCTTTTTTTATCATAGATGGCTAAAATATACAAAAAAGCCAAAGCTTATATTATACTTTTTTATGAGTAATCCTTACACACTTTGCCCACTGATAAATATCTGCCAGATTCTGCCTTTAGTTCTTTGATAAGCATCATGGCCTGGTAGACTGGATCTGTCTCTATTCCTTCAAGCTATCAATTTCTTTCAATATATATAAAATGACTGGCTTAATAATTTCTTGTAAATAGTTGACTTAGATAACCTACTACTTGTTTGACACGTCTTTATAAGAATATACCATTATATTGTTTCTGGGTACTTTAGTTTATTACTTGGTGAATTTTTTATTTATTATTACTTGGTGATTTTGCTACTAAGGTGCATGCATGTTCATCAAAATGTTGAGTGCTAGACGTCTGATGTAGTTTTTCCATCTTAAAATGTTTCAATCAGAAGTTGGTTTTGACAGTGATGGCTGGATGTTTAATCATAAACCCTAGGTAGACTTATAATCGTCAATATTTTAAAAACCATGTTCACAAATGATTTCTAATTAATTAAATCCCAGAATTATAATATAAAAAAGAATATATTATTTTAGTATATTAGAAATAGTCCAAGTTCATAGATAAGACAAGCTCATCAGTTTCAACCCCTTTGAAAGCATGGTGCTCTTGTCCATGTACTCCTGGATTATGGACCCATATCAATTCTTATATGGTAGTTGGGGTTTGATTCTACTTTATACATATATATATCTATATACTTAAAATTAATGAATTAAATATCATTCACTTCTATGACTAATTTGTTTTGTTAACTTGGCTTCTTGCTTAGCCTATTATCTCACTCAATCATTCATGTTTCTGAATTGAAGGCTGATAATTTGAGGCAACAGACCCTTCACCAATTATGTCCATTACTGACAGTTCGTCAAGCAGCACGGTGTTTTCTTGTGATTGGAGAGTATTATGGCCGTCTTCGAGCCCTAAGTTCTCTTTGGGCATCAAGACCACGAGAGTAAGATCTAATTATTAATTAACATCATCTACTACATATATAAAAAAGAAGGGTTAAAATAAATAATTAGTCACTATCATTTTATTATATGTGTATTTTGGTTCCTTTTTTTTAATACGGATTCTTATATTTTTTTTTAATTTTAGTCTTTCCTGTTAAGATATTAATTTTTATATATTCTATTTATTTCAATTTTAGTCTCTAAAATTTTTAATCATTAAAGTATTAAATAATTAGTCTTTATAATTTCATTATATATGTGTTTTGCTTCTTAATTTTTATTTTTTTAATACTGATTCTTATAGGGTTTTTTTTATTTTATTTTGATCCTATTTAAGTATCGATTTTTATATATTCTATTTATTTGAATTTTAGTCTTTGTAATTTTTATTCATTAAGCTATGGATTCTTATTTTTTATAAAGGATTATTTTTTGTAATTTCAAATTATTAATATATTCATCCCCAAAGGATTAAAATTTAAATAAGTAAAATTATAAGGACCGACATCTAAAAAAATTAACTATAAGGATTAAAATATAAATTGGGTTAAACTAAATTAACTAAATATTTAGTTTAACATAAAAACATAAATTATTTTAATTTCAAGATGTTCCTTTAAAATCTATAACACTTGAATTAGTCAAAAGGAACTTAATTGTATGTTTTGATTTCTTTTGCCATGTGCTTTCAAGTTTCAACAACAAAACTTATATATCTGTAACTTCTAAATCAGCTCCACACACCAATAACTCAATATTGAAAATAGAAAAGAAAAATGAAAAAAAAGTGATGCCCATTTCCTTTGGTATATCCAAACAGGACCTTTATCAGCGAGGATAACTCATGCCAAACAACCACGGACTTGCAAATGATTCAACCTTCTCAGAATCATTTCTCGAATTTCTGATATATATGTAATTGAAACCAATTATTAGCCTGAAAGCTGCTGCTGCAAGTAGATTTCTATGGGATGCTTTAGAAGGAAAGGGTGTCAGCGTCATCAAGAAGAATATGTATATTTATTTATTTTTTTCCTGTTTTTTTTTTCTTTTCAATCTTCTGCCCCCTTATGTCTCTATGTTTTACTGTAAATGGAATTCGAGTTTTATGTGCATGATGAGGAAGCTTCAACTTTAGCTACAAAAATATTAGAGGAATGAAAAAGGTGCATGTGTGACATGTGAGATGTGGATAAGCATACATAAAATTGATGCTATCTCCTAGTTAGCTGATTCCTTTTCTTTTATATATATATATATAGTTTTGTTAGACAATTATTAAGGATTTAAAAATAAAAAATATTAAATGAAAAATATTTTTTTTTTTTAAGTTTTTGATGTATTGAATGTTTTATTTTTTAATGTTTTTTATTCTTCAATTTTTTAGTAAGTGTTTTTTAAGATACTTCTTTTATATATATATATATATGAACAAAATTTAATTTCAACCCTTTCTTTCAAATTGGTCTCTCTAACATTATTAATCATCTTTTATTTATTACTTTCAACTTCATTTAATTGAATTAATGAACATATAAAAAATGATTAAAGAAATTGTAAGAAAAGGTTAGAGTCAAGATTTGTTTTATATATAAATGCTTTTAGAAGTATACAGAAGGGTGGCACAAATTGAGGGGAGAGAGAGAGGGGAAAGGGAGGTTGTTGCATTGCATTTATACGTAGTGGATGTGGTTGCAAGTGGAGTATTCTATAATGCAGAGGAGACAAATTAATAGAAAGAAGAGGATACGAATTAAGAACATTGTCTGGTTATGGTGGTTAATGCACAATTTGCGTAGCGCAGAAGCTAAAAAGAAGAGGTTGTGTCGCTCCATTATATGAAGTGGTTGCAAATAGGATTTAATTTATTCAAAAAGAAGACGAGGGAATTGCGCGCGGTTACGTTATGTCTTTGCGTGCATGTGCCTATATTTGTGAGTGTTGAAAATGAGAATTATGGTCCGTTTTTGTTTGCTTTTGTTGAATATTGGAGACAACGGAAAGACATTGGTTTCTATTTGTGACAAGTGCATGTATTTCTCGGTCTCAGAATTGCAAGTAATTGACACACCAATCAATGAGTTCCACCTCAATATTAATTAATCACATATACTGACCGCTTCCCTAGCATTAATTGTTTTTTTTCTTTCTCAAGTTTCATTCTTCTTCTTTTATATTTTCTTTTCTGGTGTACATAATAATGCCTTAGATAGTTACCAATTAAAAGTATGTTTCATTCATACATTAAGAAGGAGACCCATAACTCCCAGAATTTTATACCGAAATACAGATGACAGCTTTTGAACAAGAGACACAGCACAAGGGTGAAAAGGTGATATATATATATATATATATAATGTAACAGTGCTACATCATTCGGTTTAGCGTCTTCCAATGAAGAAAGGCATTAGCCCTGGTGTCAGGGCTGAGTGATATAGTTATGGATGTGGAACCCTACAACTTTAAAAATAATTTCAGGGAGTGCAATTTCACATCTCACTGTTCTAAATTACTTAACTACATTTTTTTTTATCAACATTTTACTAAACTTAAAATGATTTTTAAGGATTGAGATCATTGCAGTTTAAAAACAAACTGCAGAAGATCCTAATTCAATAGTTATTGTAGAAAAGCATATTTGTATATATGTTAATTTATTTATTTTAAGGAAACCATTTAATTAACTAAACGTCAATAGCTAGTTGAGCACAGAATTTTCTATAATATCTCTATAAATTTGAAGTTTAAATTTTGTCTATAGTGTGTGGGACAGTTTATGAGAGGGAGATTGATAAGAGTTATATAAAAGAAGGTGCTCTCTTTTAATGCTGACAGATATGGCACCTTCGTACATGCCTGCATTGTTGAATCTACACTATATGTTGTGTTGTAGGCATAGCCTATTAGCCTGTCTCTCTTGTTCCCTCTCTTTGAGTCTGAAAAAAAATTAGTAGCTTCGAATTAAATACTTTCACTATTCTTCCTGCATGTTCCCACATTGGTTTTGGACTTTTTAGTCCTCATGGAGATAGAGTGTTGGTGTACGTGTGTGTGGATAGTGACTATACATAACACAAATTAATTACATGCATGTTATGTGCTTGAAGCACTACAGCAGGTGCACATGCATGTGAAAACAAATTACGTTCAGAGTGAAATTCATGTGTATAGTGACCTGAACTCATGATCATGGATTACTTGTCAACTTAGTAAAACAAACATTCACGCGTAAGATATCAGCTACGTGCAGCTTCGAGATACAAGAATGCACTTAATTTGTATCATTAACCAATTTAGTTTATTAATTATAAGTTGAAAGGTTTATATGTTATTTGCACATGCCACATTGTTACACCATCTTTTACACGTTTCTAGTTTAAGGGGAAAAAAAAGAAGATAAAGATAAAGAGAATGTTAGAAACTTAGAATGTGTATTTTTTTCTTTTATTATAAAATAAAAAATTAATGTGCAAAAATCATTATTGAAGTTGAAAAACGAAAGCATCAGCTACAAACATTTAACCCTAATTTAACGTATATACTGCAACCATTGATCAAAACCCATAGAATGCGTTATTTCGGCTAGGATTATATTATTTATAAACCATATGTCGTATTTAATTAACATTTAGCAGGAGCCTCATATTCGATCATTAAGAATTTCCAGCAACCTCCAATTGGGTGTAGGAATGGAAATTGGTTGACATGCTCTACAAGTACTTGGAAATGCTGGATCCATCATGATAATTTATTTGTTTTTATTGTTCTATATATTAGTTTGGACCTGGAGCTTTGTCTACTACTTTTGAATCAATTATGAGCAATAGGAATTAATTTATTAGGAAGGATGGCAATATGGGTCATTATCGGCGTGCTTCATATATTAACCCTCCAATCTTGATGAGATTGTAGGGTACAACTTTCTTTTTTCTTCTATTTAGTTTAATGCATACGTCCCTTTAGGTTAGGTATTAATTTATAGCAGAGTAATGCTGCCTTTGTCATTACTTATAGTGCATGAGATTGAGAGTGGGGACTGCATTGAGCTATTGAACTCATTACTCATGGTTTCAAATAGCTAATTAAGGACCTTCTATTCGATAATAAAATGAAAGGAAGATTTTCGTGTCTTGATTCCTAAAATGGCCTTGCTTTCTGTGAGTCGGTTTTCTGATGCTTGTTGCAGTGAGAGCTACAAAAGATAATTAAATTAAATGAGTCCTAAAACCCTCAAAGACATGATATTCGTATAATGAACTTGGCGTAGTTATGTAGCCAACTGGGGGATATCAGTTTGGTTGACCATAGTTTTGTCAAATGCTAAAAATCTTCAGTCAATAAATATGTATTGGAATTGACGAATTGGTAAAGAGTTTATTTCATTTTTAATAGATGTAGCGGTGGAAAAAATTCAGCATTTGATAATTTTTTCGTTTAACATGATATTTTTAATAATTTTTTATTTATGTAAGATGTATCAAATGTATTTGTGTATCTACATTGATTAAGCTAATATATTTGGCGTATTCAAATTAATTACACTAACATGTTTGGCGTAATCAACATAAATGCGTCAAATATGTTGGTATAATCATATAGATTATGTCAAATGTGTTGACGTAATTAATGTGAATATGTTAATATGTTTTACGTATTTTAAAATTTATTAAAAAATATCATATTAAAATAAAAAATGATAATTTGTTATATAATTTTAAAAAATAAAATTTTAATAAATAATTTTAAAAATAATTTTTTAATAAATAATTTTTTTACTAATAACAATTTGCTAAAAAAGTCTATAAGCCAGTCTGGCATTGACTAGTCTAATAATGACTACTTAAGCTTAGCTGCCATCTTCAGGAGCAGATTTGGCATGAGAGCCAATCAAAGAGGACCAAATCTATGATGGTACTATTCTTGAGTGGTACTGATTTATTCATTATTTGTTTAGTAATATTGTACCTGATGCAGTCAACTTTTAGTTAATATAAATCGGTAACAAAAAATATTGTCCTAGTATTATGCCATTTTGTCGTGAGGAGCTTTCCGGAGTGTGTATATTATAAATATGAAATAATTTCATGCCAGATTTCATGCCAGCTTTTCACGGTTAAGCACTCCTTGTGTACCTATATCCTAAGAAAAGGTATATTATCCGAGAAAACAAATGGGAGAAGCTGAAAAGGAACCCCCCACCCCACCCCCCACAAAAACCAACAAAATAATATTTTTATATAATATGACTACTACAAGCATTTAACAAAGGACTATATGATAAATTGAGTAAAGGTGACTCATTCTCCCTGAATTAATTGTTTACAAGATAATTGGAATTATAAAATAATCCTCCCCTTTGCTTACTCAACGAGTGATTGAATGCCTCCAGCAAATGGGAAGGAAAGAAACAGGTGACTGATGGGTAGACCCAAGAAGTACAGACAGGGCATTGAAGAGTCTTCTCACGCCATCATCTGTGGGAAACATTTTTCTGTTCATAGTTTTATATATATATATATATAGAGAGAGAGAGAGAGAGAGAGAGAGAGAGAGAATCTGTTGTCATTGACGAGTCCTCCTGGCTACAGGCGTCTGCTGAGCAATTTACTGGGAATGATAAATTTATGGATGACACCATCATCAAGCTTGTCATACATGGTAAAATAAATATCATTATCCGATTCTTGTTTCCCCCAAATGATGATAGATGGGATTAATCACCAAGTTCAAAGCCAGAAAATTTAATTAAAATCTCATACTCCAATCGTTCAGGAGAAAATAATCACCATTGTGCAAGTTACAGTCGACAAAAACAATATTACATTATATATTGCATGGTAACTGAAGTCACAACTTGGGAAAGGAAACCATCCTTCGACTCCCTTGATTAAATAAATGACATAGCTTCAATCTCGAGAATTAAGTTACATCTCCATAAAAAGCCATTTCAAGACCAGGACTTGAGCATTTTCATGTCAGCAATACCAGCTAGATTTCCATTGCTAAGTACAATCAATCAACTAAACGCTTGCTAAACTGGAAGCTGTAAGATTATCTGGAACTGTAGTCAGCACATTAACAACCTAGATTTTCTTTGGATAATGAAAAAGAAAATGTTGCAGGACACATGCACATCTTTTAACATGGAGAGAAGAAAGAAGGGATCTGGAAGCAATTTCATAAAATGATGAAATGCATGAATGTAGCAAACCTTTTGAATTACTTTCTCTGTACAACTTCCAACAAAAAGATCAAATTGCAATTACAAGTCTCTCTTCACCTCCCCTCACTTAGTTTACCCTATAATTGGTTCAAAATTCTTGTCCCAACCACCAAAATTTCTCCCTCCGGAGAAACCCTAGTAACATCGAGAACTTGATGCCCACCAGGTTCACTGAATACATACAAATTCTACTTCAGATAATAGACGTAATTGGCAGAGTCTATAAGTTGCACCCCCTTCACATAGGTATATTTAACTCTGACAGGTCATCCATTGGTATTTCAAGGCCAATAGAATCATGGTCTTGCAAACCATCTTCATCAAAGTTCAACCAAGAACTAAGATCTTGAGGCCCACCAAGTTCACCAGATACACCAAATTCTTCTATTGAACTTAAATCATGCAGCTGCAAATTCCCAAAGTCAACGGATTCCTTTACTTTAGAAGTGTCCTGGTTACCAGATAATATTGCCCCATCTTTGCTACCATTATTGCTTGCATCAGCCACAGATTCCTTTGCTTCCATAAACCTATCTTGATGTCCACTAGAAGTACTCTTTTGCTTGGGCTTAGCTTTTGTTTTGTTCTCATTTTGGCTACTGTCCAAAGACAGGCGTCCAGCTCCGGAAATAGAATTTTGTCTGGTCTGATTCCTATCTCTCTCACTTCTCTTTCCCTTTACTCCACCATGAACAGCACCATCAAGATTTGATGCTCTTGAGGAAGAACCACTGACGCCACCATTGACCAACATTTCCCTCTTCTTCTCCTTGATAAACACGGACCCATTCTTGGACGATGCTTGTTCTGACAAGTGAATTGAACCTTGAAAAGAATCAAGCAGTCCCCTGTCTAAATAATCTCTCTGGCAATCATATTTCTCAGAAGCACTAGAAACTGCACCTGTAACAGCAGACACAAGACAAAAATTAAAAAGAAAAAAAAATCAAGTGAACCAACCAACACTGACAAATCACTAAAATGTCAGCAAAGATACAGCCAATGAAACAGTACTTGCACAAGTAAGGAAGAGAGAGGGTGATTACTTAGCAAGGATTTCTAAGACCCAATAAGTTAAAAGAGTAACAACACATCCACTGACATCATTACAAAAGTATGCCAAGGCATAATTTTGAATACCTGATTTTCTGGCTTCCACTTGATGGGAAGCTTTGTTACATGTATTACTGGCTGTCCCAGAGACAATGCAGTCCGTAGGTTGTGCATCATTCTCACATGAAGGGGGAGAGAACATGATATTTAGTAGGGCAGGTTCATTAAAGCAGCTAATACCAGCTTCTTCATATCTTTTACACCTTCCAAGAGTACGCTTGAGAAAAGCCAGAGCAAATTGTTTTGACACCTTGTGAACTGCACCTTTTGAATTTTTGCTTCCACGGCATGCCTGCCAAAATTTAATTTGATAGAAAACTCACGGATATGACTTATGAAATGCCTTAACTCATTCAATAATATATATATATATATATATATTATCTTTTACCAGTGACCTTAGAATTGTAAACTTCACCAACTACCCACAATTCAACTAAATTGGTTATCCAGAAAAGGCTAAATTAAATTTAGAGAAATTGTTTATCTGTGAGCACTTGTCACACATAGAAGATAGTGAATACAATCATGTCATCTTCAATATCAGAAAACTAGTAAGCAATTACTGGGAAACAAGGAACCAATGAAACAGGAAAAGGGGGAGGGCGTGGATGTGTGAAGTATTTCCAAATTAACCTTGAAAAGAAGGGAAAGAAAAAAATTTCAAACAACTACACAAGTTGTTTCCAAATATGTGGACTACTCATATGTATGACTCAGACACCCCCCCCCCCAAAAAATAAAAAAAACACACACACACACACAACAACAACAACATCAACACATACTGGATAAGGAAGGCTAAGAGGCAGAAACCTAAGTTCCCAACAGAACAGCCAAGAAAATCGCATGGTTCAGTACCATGTAACTAAACACAAAATTCAATCACCAAAAAAAAGGGCAGGGTTATGCCCGAAGTTCACAGTATTTTACTCACTGATCAAATAAATTGACTCATACTGCCGAGTTATATATCACAGCCGAAAAAAAAAAGAGACAGTGACAGCTAAAACCATCTGAATTGCAATCTCACTAAATCTACCATAAGTTCTAAATAAGTTGCATCTGGTAATAGTACTTCAGCCCTTTACTTTTTGACTTAGTAGTGGGTTGCTAAGAAAAAAACGTGTATATGACTAAGGCAGTAAATTAAGCCCAATAAAAACTTGTTTGGTCTTTAAGCACGTACGTTTTTTGCAGCCAATCCTAGCACCCTATGGTTAGAATGTGGCAGTCAACAGTATCTGCAGTGCAACCAGTAATGTTGCTCTGCATGAGACCATGTACAAGCTCCAAACAATGCAATCAAGCATAAAAACACGAGAGATTTTATAACTAGAAAAATGGGAAGGAAGTTTGTAGACCTTAATAAAATACAATAAAAGGTTGGTAAAGGTATCAGTTTATTACCAATCTCTTTCTGTAAGCCATTTCAATAAGTTGGTCAAATGCAACTTGCTCAATCTTCCTGTACAGTAAGCATATTAATCTTAATAAGAATCAATAATATCCAAAGCACACACACAAGAAATGGAAAGTCGTGACTCATTAATGCTGGCAAGAAAACAAGGCAATTAGGACATGATCTATAACATAAATTAAATAGAAGATTACAAAGAGGGATCAGAAGCAAAAATGCAAAGCATCATTAGAACATACCTCCTTTCCATGTCCCTCCCTTTTTGCATAGCTCTATCAATTCTGTCCAAGTTTTTCTTCTTCCTCCCATTCTATTAGTCAATCAAAATAAGGGACAATGATGTAAGAATGGACAAAATTCAAGGCCAATAAGATAAATTTAATGCAATTCATCATGGAATCATGCTCTAACATTAGCTTAAATAAATCTATCAAGGAAATTTTTTGCAGTGCAAACCTGTTCGTACAGCTCTTTCTCAAGTTTCACAATATCTTGATTTATAGCTTCATCTTCCTCAGCTAAATCAGGCTGTACCAAGTGAAAGAAGTTTAAGGATCACAACCATGAATCTGGTAAGCTTCAAGTAACTGACATTAATAATTCCATATATGAAATAAAAACCTACCAATATTTCTGGATATATACCAATGCTCTGCAGCTCAAGCAGCAGCCTGTCATCCAGAGACATCAGCTGGTATTGGCCATCAGGAGAAGGAAAGCCAGGAACACTTAATTCAGTATGCTGCAGTTGATCAAGATCATTTGAACATATTTCACTGGTGTGTGTGATATCAGAAAGGGAAAATTCTTCATCTCCCTGCCAAACTCCAGTGCTTTGTAAAGAACTGGATGTGTTTGGGTACCTAAATGTGTTGGATGCAGTACTCTTATCACAAGATAGTCTGTCCAACATGCAATTCTTCTGAACTTGAAGATCCACCTTTGACTCAACTTCAGAATCCATTCTATCCCGATCTTTGGGTTCAAAATCAATTTGATTACAAGAACCACAATGAGAATCATCACTTGCACACTGTCGAGATATATTCTTTGCTTCACTTTGGTGATATGATTCCTCACTTTCATCTTCTTCAATTAGAGCACAAAGAAGTCTTTGGAATAAAGGGGTAACCTTGTCCAGTCTTTCCATCTCACTCTTTCCACCTAAAGCATCAAACTTAGTTGATTCTTCATCACAGCGGCTTGTCTTTCTTTCGTCCGAACCTTGAGTAGTTTTGTTACTTACAACAACACCCTGAGGAAATAAAAATTTACTAGTTACCAACATTCCTCAAAGGTTTAGCTCATTTTTAAGTTGTTCCATTTCCCGTTTAGAAATAGTTTTTTTTTCCCAGATAAACAATTTGGTGGCAGTTGTGAAGGTCTCAAAATTAACAGATGGAGATCTAAACAGAAGTTCTTCATTATTGACAAGTGAGATGAAAGATATAGACTTATTTATGTATAATGCTAAACACTTACCAACATATCATGATCAATGCCAAACATATGAGATAAACTTTTATCAAATTCCTCAGCAAAATTGAGCTGATTCAGAAACCAAAAAAAAAAAAAAATCAGTAAGTTATTCAACATATTGAGAATCAAATGAAAACTTCACATTTCAAGCATGACATGTTCACCAGCCAGTTGCTACCTGTTGCTTCAAGTATGATGCATCGTCCAAGCTAATAGAAGCAAAAATAGACTCCATTTTATTCCAGAATTGACCCGAACAGGCAAGATCTATGTAAAATATGCCAGCGAACTAGTGAGATACAAAACTGAATATGAAAAGGAATACAATTTGGAGATATACAGAAATTTTGAAAGAAGGCATAATGGTTAAGATGCATACTGCTAGCATTACAAGCAGCATTTGCAGCTTTATATAATTCTTCGTGATCATCATCAGATTCACCTGGACAGTCATATTTCAATATACAGTGTATGAACACATAATGAAAAGCAGTCATAGAATAGAATATTAACAGAATATATACTAACCTGAAAACAAAAATATACCAGAAATTAAAAAAAAATTAATGATAGATCATGAGTTATATGTAGAATAATAATAAAAAAATTTATTGAAACATTATTTGATATGCTAGCCTCTAAATGCCTGAACAATACAAAGTGCTATGACATAATAACTTATGAAAATATGCCAGCTGGGGAAAAACCTAACACTAATATCACTAAGATATATTAGGGATGTGAAGGAATTTAAAGGAATTTAACTGCCTCTGCCATAGTGAAAACTAAAGTTCTCAAACAAACCAAGTCTAGTTTTGAAAAATCAACACTACCTCCAAAATCAGAAGAACCCATGTTCAGTTGCTTCCCTACACGAGTCAAAACTTTGCGATCTTTCTGCTTTTTTGAAGGAGGGCGCCCATATTTGCTGCATTCAACAAAAGGGTATGATGACCATTTTGGCAAATGGAAGGAGAAAGGATGAACTAGATGTAAAAATGAAATCAACGTACGTTTTACTCTTATCATTAGGCCTCATGTCCTGTACTGGCTTCATAATTGGTAGATTTTCTGACTTCTCCCTCCCTGAAGGAAGGCCCGGCCTGATTAATGATAAATTCCTTCCAGTTCTTCCTTGTCTCTGCACATAATCTCCAGATTCATCTGTTGGTATTTTATTCTTCCTCATTTGTAACATAGAAGCCCCAGCCTTTTCTGCTGCCATAACAACGTCATTGCTATTCACTCCTTTCTCTTTTATTTTGTTTTCCCCAGCTCCAGATTCTTCACTTTCAGATAATCCAAATGGAGATGAAATATCATCAGGTGGTCTTTTATATTTTGGGGTACTGTTTTCTACACTGCTTGCCAGTTGAAATCCATTGTTGCCAGCAGAAGCTTTAACGCTGAAATCAGAAGTTAGACAGCCTTCAGATGAGACCTGAACTTCAAGATTGCGTGAGACAGGAGAGACTACTTTCACTCTTCTTGAGCGTGAATTTTTAGGTGGCCTCTGACCAACCCACTGGGTCATTGGATGTATAGAAGAACCTGGAGAAGAAAGCTTTAATTGTTTGTGATACCAACCACTGAGACTTAACAATTTACATTAGAATTTGAAGGCTGTTACCAACCTGGAAAAGTTCCAGATGAAGGTTGAATGTTAGACAAGTCTAGTGCACTAACTGAACCCGTTCGTGGTGCCCGAGAAACTTTGTTTTTAATTAGTGTGTTAGGGCTGCTTGCTGGGCAATCCTCCTGAGTGTTTGCCCTAATTATAGAACAATCAACAATTAATAAATTTGTAAACAAATATCAATGCATATAAATGTCAACAAGAGCCACTCTAAAATTTTGTTGTCTTAAATCTTACTCTAGGATCTCACAAAACTGACTGGTAAAGCAATTACACAGGTATATTTATTGACTTGTTCAGCAACTAGGCTGTAGAAATATATTATGACCATGGCAATGTCAAGATATATTAAAACCTGTTGTTTCCTTTTGCCACAACTCTCTGCTCAGCTATGTGGTCCCTGTGAAGAGACACACCTTCTTGCTCAGTCGCAAGCATTGTACGCACACCTGTATTAGTAGGCTCTGAAGAGCCCTCAGACTTATTGATTCCACTAGATCCAGGAAGTGACTTCAATCTGCACCACAAAAAGCCTATTAATGTAAGAGATTTAGTTTTACGTTTCTGTTCTTCTCCAACAATTAAATCATGTAGAACCATTTGACTATGATGTGACTACCTAAGATTTGAAGAGTTACCCAAGTGCAGTAAACAACAAAACGTCCAAAGAGGAGAATAAATTACTGAAGGAAAAGATAAACAGGAGAAAAAGAACAAGCAATATAATGCAAAAGAGCTTCTATCTAATGCTGGTTGCAATAGGCTAGTAAATTGCGGAGTACAAGCAAAGATGTAATTCAAACCCAAAAAAATGAAATTTTCCAGCTGAGTCAACTCGATAGCAGTGAAGCTAATTCAATATCATTAACCTTGATGCATTCACTTTTAATATACACAAAGAGGCATACAATCATTCATATGACATTATCTATGATTAACAAGCTCTCTCTTGGATGCATTCCTGCAATCCATTTATTCAATTATTTCACTCCATAACACAAATAGAAAGCAAGACATTTAGTCTTCCAGGAACTCTAAGGCTTAAAGTAACTTTACCACAAGTAATTTTCATTGTACGGCAAAGGTTAGAAGATGTACTTTTTGAACCAATTCTGAATAGAAAAGGTGATTATCAAAAGTGTCTGCATTAAAAATCAATCACTTCTTCAAATACATCAAATTGCCCCATGGTAAAACTTAAAAGTGACACATTCAAGGGACTTCATAAGCTATTCTTTTTAGCTTTTCAGAAAAGCACTAGACCTGCATTTTTGTACTTTTTTTTAAAGCTTATCCAAATATCTTAATCTCTTTTAGATATATAATTTAAATAAAAAAAGTGCTCTTTTCTTTAAATAAAAAAAAAAAACGGGCCCTAATTACACGTAGGAAGAAGTTCACTTTCACCAATCACCAAATAGGAGAAAAGTGAACAGAAAGAAAGGTTGTGCATCAGGGCTTTATTGAGACCCCCTAAATAAAAGCTCAGATTTTTACCAAACAAAAGAAAAAAATGCCCACAAACTCTGCTTCTGTTTAATTGCCAGTTAAGAAAAGAATGCAAGTTAGAAAACTTTTTTTTTTTTAAACAATAGTAATGCTTTGAAAAAGGAGCAAGAGCAGCAGAATATAAAATGAAACACGTAAGTAAACAGATGATATTAACACTACTAGTATTGATATTGTGACACATATAATGGGTGCCTTTGGAATGCTGCAAAGGCATCACCCTTAATCGCAGAGAGAGTGAAATAATCTTCACATATATGATCTGCAAAATGACCTAAAATGCCTCCAACACACACATCCGCCACAATTAACATAACACTTGAAAAATATATCCTGCAATTTAAAAGAAAGACAAAAAAAAAACCAAAAAAACAAAAACAAACAAACAAACTACCTGAAACCCTGAGCATCATAAAACCGCATCTTCACATCAGCATTTGCCTTTGGAAGAGTAGCTCGTTTTACATCCCTTTCACCAGTTATAACTCTGTTTCCTACAGTTCCAACAGACCTCTTCTTCTTTATTTTTTGATCCAACCCTTCACCTACAGCAAGTAATCTACGAGTTTTCTCTTCATTACGAACAGAACCCCCACCAAATGTCTGAATCAGATTTCCATCCTTCTCTGTGACCATCTGCTGCCTTCCAATAGCAGCAGACCTACTTTCCTCCTGGGAGCATTATAGAATGAACAAAATCATGAAGAATGAAAGTAGACATAAACAGATTATTATCAGAAATTAATCAATCTAAGACTATATGTTTTGAGGTTGTAGAGGAAAACATAGTATAAAAAGTATATGTCCAATTTAAAACCTGACATTAGTGTTATTAATACTTAACTTGGAGATTGAGATGATAAGGGACTCAAATTATTTCATCGTAAAAAGTTTGAACTAGGGTCAAGACAACTTGAAACCTTTCTTTTGGGATAAAAAGAAGCTTGAAAATTTAAATGTGAGAACCAATGTGCATATAGTGCATTACTGCTAGGTCATTAACAAAATTGAAACTCCATTCTTAACCACAAAAGGAATGTAAAAGGGCTTTAACAATATATAGGACAAAACTCTGCAATAAAGCTGTTTAATATATAACATCTTGCATTATACAGATAAAGAATAAAACCAAAGAAGTAACAATAGTGTAACACATACGCACCCGCACATCTGCCACCGATGTACGAATTCGCTTGTTCAGCATTGAATTTGAGGTCTTGGAGTCTGATCTCTGAGTCAGATTATCATTAGGGGTTTTGTGAATCTGGCTACCCATCTTTGTTAAGTTTACTCCACCTCCCCTGTCACTTGATAAATCAGTCCTTTGTCGCTTCTTTGAGTTTAATGCCTCCCTGTACCTATCCAATTTAGATATAGATTCCCGAAACATTTTTGCTCTATCCCTGATCAACATATTACACTTCTATTAGGACACCAAAATGAATATACTGTGTCATAAAATAATACGTAAACAATCTGCATCTGAAACTAACACTTCTACAGCAGACGGAAACATTAATCACAAGTATCTTATTGGTCTTAAGGTTGTACAGACTGAAAAGGAGACCAAGCATAAAAAAAATAAAAAATAAAAAAAGGTTTACAACAAGACAGGACCACAAGAAAACGAAGGGCAGTGGCAGAAAGAAACCAAGAAATTATTCCATCACATATTTTCATTAAAAGATTCTAACATCATTGAAACTTGAAAGTCATTTATCTTCATATAGACCGTCACATAATTTTGCCTGCATCATGATTGATATTGTGACCACTCCCCCCCTCGTGTAAAAGATTATACCAACTGTAAGAGAATTAGACCATTCATTTCACAATTGACCTAGCCATCCTCAATTTTGTTGTCATTCAGCCTTACAGACAGATTTTTTCAGATCTAAGAATATGTTAGAGGAAATTGGGTTAGAATAACAATTATATACCTTGCCTTTCTGGAGGCATCTTGTACACTTTCTTTGAAGTGCTTTAGCTCCCCTGAGGCTACTGGAGCCATGGGTTTAGGATGTGGAACTCCAAAAGAATGGTCTTCTGACGTGTTTCCCACAGAAACACCGAGAACCCTCCTTAACTCTCCTGAACCTGTATATTTTTTATTGCCTAATGTAATTGGATCAAGTGTCAAACACTGGGGCAAGGGTGGCATATCTGATGAAGTTATCCCACTGCTGCTGCCGCTGTTTAAGTTATTCCCAGAACTCAACATTAAGCTGTGGACCTTACTAAAGCTCAGAACGCAGGTCAAAAGAAAGTCTCTTTCTTTTGTACCCAAGATCAAATTGGGTTTCTGAATTCCTGCCCGTAATTTAATAAATCAGAACAGAGGTAAGCACCCTGTCATGAATTTACTAAATGCAACATCATATTAGCAACATCATATTAAGAATAGGCGATAAGTAACAGCTGCAACAGCTAGATAAAGTACATAATGCTACAAAGAAAACTATACCCAGCACATATAATGCCCCGGATAGTCGATATACAACAGGATCATACAGAGAAGGTATGAAACTAATTACTTATGAAAACTACTGAATGAAGCTCAAGGACAGAAATGCAGTAATTTCCAGTTATGTTGAGCAAGCAATGCTTCTCAAGCTTCTAGCATTAGTTAAACACAATCTTAAATTTAGAATCTTATCTTGTCCTCCTAAGGATGACACTCCCCCAATGTACATTACTAATTCCATGAAATTTCAAATGCCAAATTTGACGCAACAAATAAAACTAAATGCAAAACACCCGATTGCTCAGAAAAAAAAACAAGTAGAACATGCAGGAATTGAGTAAAATTTTCCATTAAATACCGAAAACAAAAAACAACAAACAAAAAAAAAACTTCGTAAATGCAGGAATCATCTATGGACAATTTGGGAAGCATCGAAATTGAGGAAAAGAGAGAGAATCAAGTGCTTCAAAGAACAAAACGTTCCAAAAACCCTAGGTGAGGATGTGGGAATTTGGGGATTTTTTTAAGATAAATTGAGATGATTGAGGGTTGATTTGATGAAAATGGAGAAGTAAGAGAGGAAGAGTACCTGGAATTGAAGTAAGTCAAGGACGGATCAAAGTCGCTCGCAGAGTTAGGGGCTCCGAGACCCAAAAGTAGAGATACAACATACGAGAGAGAGAGAGAGAGAGAGGAACGAAAATAAACGCGGGAGGGTACAATACAACACCTTGGGTTTTCGTCTCTTACATACATACATATATTGTACGCCGCCTGTACCATATACGTATATTCTTACCTATCTATGTAACTTTTGTTTTTTTATATAAACCACCAATCTATGTAACTTTACTAACTTAATCTGACCCATCTATTTAAATGAGTATAAATACTAAATAGTTTAAGCTATATATATTAATCGATCTATACTTATAACTATTATAAAGGTTCTCACATTCATGTTCAATTTTTGTTTTCCTAAAATTATTTATTTATTACTTATTTAATTATTAATCATTATAAAAATAAAAAATAAATTGTAAATAAATTTTATTAATCATTTAAAGATTTACAGATAAATATAAAAAAAATTATAAATATATTTTAAACAAAAAGGTACTTTAGTCTCTTAATTTATTTTATATTCTTAATTTGGTTTAATAACTTTTTTTCTTTCATTTTAACCCCTTAATTTGTGAATGGTTAAACAAAGTTATTTCGTTTAATAATGATTCCAATAGAAAAACTAACAAATTTCTCGTACGTGACTTTAACAACACAATTGTAACTGTTAAGGGATAAAATTGAAAACAGAAAATAAATTAAAGGATCAAAGTACTTTTAAAAAAATAGGAATTTTGTCTAAATATTCATTAAAATAAGATTTAATTTGATTTGATTTAATTTTATTATTTTACATTTTAATATTAGCTTTAATTATAAAAGATAATCCTAAATTGATATTTTAACATTTTAAATCATAATGATTTCAAATCAAATCAATTATTGATTTCAAACACACTCAAAATAAATTAAAGGATCAAAGTACAATTTTTGTCTAAATAGCATAGCTTTAATTATAAGATAATCCTAAATTGATATACGAGCGTAAATCATAATGATTCTACCAAATGAAATTAAACCTAAGTCAATAAATTCAATACTTAGAAGCCATAAGGGTTATTCCAAATTTCATTAAATCCAAAATGAAAACAAGTACTAATTTATAATTCATAAAGCTACTATCAATATACAAAAGTAGAAAGAGATTAAACATAAAGTATGGATGAATAACCTAACAGCACAATTAAAATGAGTAGAAACCAGAAAGAGCTTCAATATAAAGTGTAACAAATGTGTTAAATCACAACACAACAAGTTAACATGCAATGGTGCACCTTCTAGGTATTCGCAACCATCCCAACATGCATCTTAGTCCACTTAACCATTTCAACCTGCACCTCAATCCTCTCAACCATTTAAGAGGCCAACTTCATTAAATCAACTTGCACATCCGCTAGCTCAATCCTCACAAATGCAGACCTAATGAGCCAATATGTTCCAATACTAGACAAAAAATTAAGGTTGGTATTCAATTATATTTTGTCACAATTTTGTACATCAATGATTTTTAAGCCCCTTTTTTATTTCTATCTTAGATGCTTCCAATAAGAGAACAGAGTTGAGAAAACGCATCACAGCAACCATCTAAAGAAGTAACAAAAAGAAAGAAACAACCACTTAAAGCAACAGTCAAAAGTGGTCAAGGGAAACACTCGACCTCATGACACTCAAACCTCCAAAAATGCAATAGAAGATAATGACTTGGTTTTTGTCAATTTTGACTTGTTGGAATTATATATGTTGGAGATAATAATGTCATTCTAGACTTAATGGATGCAGTAAAGTCCTTTTGTATATGTTGAAGATAATAGTGTCATATCTAGTTAAGTTTTTGTCATTTTAAAATTGTTAGACAACTTGTATATTGACAATAGCCTTATGACTTGGTGCTTGTTGTCATTTGAATTTAAATTTGATATTACCCTTACTGTTTCTAAGTGTTAAATTTATTTACTTAGATTTAATTTCATTTTACAACACTCTTATGACATGTACTTATTGTATATCAATTTTGCATTACCTTTCAAAACAATGTTATATAAGCAAAAATGTTACTTTAGTCTCTTATTTTTTTTATTTTTAATTTGGTTCCTTAACAGCTACATTAGCACTGTTTAAGCCATTTAACGCTCAAGGAGATGAAATGTTTTCTAATTCTAAGGTTAGGGCATTATTATTGTGGTACTTACCGACTATATTCCATGCAACATGTTTGATTAAAAACCACTGTGATAAAGATTATAAAGAGATAACTGAAAATGAAGGATGGTTGACCCTCAAGAATTTGGTTGGCAGCATCTTGCTTCTTCGTCCTTCTTAGGTACTCACTGAACATGCTCTGCTTTTGTAACATTGGAAATTTTGATGGGTCAATTGTAGAGTCATTTTCCTAGGACTGTCCCAAATATAAGCTTTTGTAACATTCTGGGGAGCTTACCCGACTTGGACCCTATTTGGTTTTGCATAGGTCCTGACGTTTAGGAAGAAATTGGTGAAGTTTGATATGATTTTGACTCTATTAATAAAGTTCTCAGATGACATGATGAGAAACATATGTACACTGAATATTTGACCAATTCTTCTACTGAAATTGTACTAGTGTAGTAACTTACCAAGGGAAAGGAATGAATTTGGGTTGATGCAATTTCTAAAGACTCCACCTCTTTTTCATCAGTCCATGATGCTGTAGATTAGGAGGGAAAGGCAGGTGATTTCCCCAATTTATGTGAGACCTACTAAACATTGTTTATGATGTTATTAGTTATGAAGGGTAATAAAATAATTTGACATATATTTGCATGCATTTTTATTATTTTTCTTAATAAAATTAAACAAATAAAAGAAGAAAAACATCCCTTTATTTTCATTGGATAATACCAAACAAACAAATAATAACTTTTTCACTTTTTTCTTCTTTTTCTTTCTTTTCTTTACTGTTATTTTCCTTATTTTCATTTTCTTTCTATGTTACCAATCAGACCCTTAGTTCATGCCAACCACCAATTGTGCTAATCTTCCTTCATTCCTTTATTCTGTTTCTTTTATGACGCTAATATATGTACAACAACAACTAAATCTTTTTTCACTAGGTAGAATCGACTACATAGATCAAACGATGTCATTGTACCTTATCATAAACCAAGTCTTTTGAAATAACATTCAAATCCAAATCTTTTTTAATCGTTTCACCCATATTCTTTCTTAATCTCCCTCTGCCTCTAACTATTGTACTATCCTACACCTAATCTACTCTCCTTACATGGATTTATAAAAATCTTCTCCTTACATGTCCAAACCATCTAAATCATTCCAATATCTATACAAAAGTCAAAAACTTTTTATGAGATTGAATCATTCCAAGTGTTTAATCATTGTTCAAATTTTGTCCTTTAGCTTGATCATTCCTTATTCCATTTCTTAACAGAGATACTGGTGAAATCCTGAAATACATATAAACTTCAACAAGGTTCTGCTTTGCTGTTAACTGAAATAAGGTGGAAGTTATTTCAAAATTTGCATTTCAAATTAAAAAAAGTAATAATAAAAAAACAACTATCTCCATCTTTGTGACTAGTTGCAGTGGACTACATTTCATGAACAAATACACATGGTAGTTAAACTTTTATGTGAGAAGAAACACTATTTGGGGAAAGGAGATCCCAAGCTGATTGTCAAAATAGAAATCTGTGTTAGGATTAACAACAACAACAACAACAACTACCAAGCCAAGCATTTTCCCATTGTGTTAGGATTAACAGTTCAAGTAAAAATTGATGTATGATGCCCAGAACTGATAATTGTGTTCCCTTCAAGCTTTCAACAAACAAAAAAGAAATGTAATTTACACATATGACATTTTCCTCCTTTCAACCAACGAATGTGATTTACCTATTTGACGTTCTCCTAAAAAACAAACCACCAATAAACATATTGGACTATGAGATGAGATCATGGCAAATTAAGATACAAATATTGCTGGTCTAGGTCTATATGAAAGATTTTCTTCTCCAAGTATAAGTGCCTTCAAAATGGCCTCGCATAAGCCACTATAGTGTACAATTAAATGGCCACCGTCTGGAACTTCATGGTAATGTATCCAGGGCATCTTCCCTGAAACAAATCTCTGGATTTGAGAGGGCACTACCTTATCTTCATAGCCCTGCCAAATGTGAAGTGAACTTCTATTCTGAGGGAATGGATTACTTAGCTTTATTGGGTCAAATTCCCAGTTGCCAAAGGCCACCATCCAGTCACCCCGAAGAGTGTCAAAAACAACCTGTTCCCGTAATTTGTCCTGTAAATGGGAACATACCATCATCACAATTGCCTTCATAGAAGAGTTATTTCATTATTTGCATTTGATAGAGCCAAGGATAACAATCTATCTTAGGATTTAGTTTTATTTTATCTCATGTTATCTTTTAATTTATCATCTTATTTGTTATCCTTGTAACTACTACTTTTATATAATAAACTTTCTAGCCTGACTCATACTTGAGTTCATGTGGCCTTTATTCCAAAGGTCTTCAGTATTCACATAAAACAAGTGAAACAAACATGTAATTTACCTTGGTAAGCATTGGGAACCCGGGAATTGTCTTTAAAATATCTATATCTCTTCTGTTGAAGAATGCTGGGTTTTTTTCTATGACAGAATTTGAAGGGAGCCACTTTTGAGTCACCCACCAGTGCAACAGTCTAGGAAAATAGTTTGCAAACCACAGAGACCACTGGATAACTTTCCTCCTGTAGTCCTCCCTTATCAGACTCTCAGGAAGTGAAGGCCACTGGTAATTGATGACTGGGGCTATCATAGCCATACCTGCTAGCCTGCACAAATGTTAACCTTGTGGTGAAACTAGGATTAAGATTTTAACATCAGAAGGGAAAAACTTAGAAATGCATATTTTGAGGCTTGCAATTTGCCTGTTGGGGATGTAGTTCAGACAACTCCAGGTGGCATATGATCCCATTGAGACTCCAATCACATAAAATTTTGATCCTATCTGTAACTGATCAGCAAGTTCTTCAATATCAAGTGCTTCACTTTTCAGTGAGCGTTTGGGGTTTGGATCACTTTCTCCATATCCAGCCCGATCATATTGCAGAATATATATACCCAGTTCATCTATTAGTTCCTGTAGATTCAATGTCAATGTTATCTTATATAGCAAATTTGAATGGTACACTGCAACTTCTATGCTTGTCCAAGTGTCATGTATTGAAAAGATGCTTCAAAACTCAGAATCCATTACAATTTACAATTTACTCGAAAAACAGAAAAAAAAAGACAATAAAATCAGGCTCAAAAGGAAGACTACTAGACACTTCTTGTTTGAGTTCAAGTATCTGATCAGAACGGGAATGTCTACTGATTTGTGCATAATAACCTCAGCATTTTGAATCTATTCCACTCGTTTCCCTTAACAAATTTTTACACTCAAATATGTAGTTTTGCACTGTTCATTGCTTACCTCATACAATTACTGTTTCTTAGCTACTGTACTAATTAGATCTAAATCCAACATAAACATAGCATGTCCACTATTTTTCAGATCAACATAAGGAAGTTTTAAAAAAGAGAGAGATTGAGGTTTGTACTTGGGGTGCTAGAAAGTTCATGTCTTTGGAGCTTCCAAAGCCGTGGACAACGATGATCCTGTGTTTTGCTTTGTCCTTGGGGACACCCCTTTCTCTGTAAGCCAGGTACCTTCCATCGCTGAGTCTGATTCTTAGTGAAACCACAGGAAGATCATCATCAAGTGAATCATTAAGCTTTGGAGGGGGAAGTTGAGTGGCCTGATAAACCATTCCCAGAAGACCCATGAGTAACAGTATTGCTGCTCTTGAAACCATCCCTGAAGGAATAAAGGATAGATCCAGCATACATTTTTTTCAGTACAATGATCACATAGATAGATGTGCAGGTATAAGAAAACAGTAATACTGAACTGCTTACCTGTCTGCAGATGTTGTGTGTCAGAGGTTGAGGGATTTCAATCAATGGTTGAAACTCTAAAGATGTTTGCTTTTGACTAATAGATCTTAGGTAGCCCTTTATACATCAATGGGGATGTGGCTGAATTTGACCGCGTGAAGATGAAGCCTTGTGTGTTTTGACTTTCTGAGTTCATTTAACTCAGGTGAATATCCTCTTAAAGGTTCCATTACACAGCATCTTTGTTGCCCTTCTGTTGCTAACTAGCTACTGTGGTTGGAACATTTCATGTTGTTTCACAGACTGGACCGCAGGGGTCTAATTGCCTTTACAATGAAACCTTTGTCAGGTGGTTCTGCAAAAGGTATTTTTCTCTCACATAATAAATTCTGTTTTTTCTCCCCTCTCCTTTTTACTTTTTCTTCTTCAAAGAAATTATTTTAAGTCAGAATCATATATTAATCTCTTCATTTTTGGAAAGATGTAATTAGAATTTAAAATTTTGTATGTTTGAATAATTTTCCGCATATATTAGCAGCTACCTACCATGATCCTATAGAAATAAATCAAGGTGTGTTTATATTAACTTTAAAAAAAATAATTTTAAGGTAATAAAAACAATTTTTTCTTTCTTTTTTATTTGTTTTAGAAGCAGTTCATTTTAATTTTTTAAAAATACTAAATAAATTAATTTATTTTTAAATTATGTTTATTTTAAGAATCTTATTCAAACAATTAAAAGTATTTTTAAAAATTTATTTAAAAAATATTTTTCTTGTAAAAAAGCAGAAACAAATGTATCCTCAATTATTTGATTAAATAATTAGTTTTTTTATATTTGTTAATTATTACTGGAATGCTTACCTTATCTCTTTCTCACTTTTAAAAGTGTCAGAGAGCCAGAGTTTTTGGCAAAATAAATCAAGGTGCGTTTAGATTAATTTAAAAAAATTAAGGTAGTAAAAAAATTATCTTTATTTTTATTTTTAAAAAAATTATTTTATTCTAAATTTTAAAAAAATTAAAAAATATTTTTAAATTCAACTTATTTTAAAATTTTTATTCAAACAGTTAAAAGTATTTAAAAAATTTATTAAAAAATATTTTTCTTGTCAAAAAAAGCACAAACAAATGTATCATCAATTATTTGATTAAATAATTACTATTTATATTTATTAATTATTATTGGAATGCTTTCCTTCTCTTTTTCTCACTTTCATAAGTAGTAGTGTCAGAGTTTTTAGAAAAAAAATTTGTTAGAATGATGTGACAATTTGTTAACTCTTTAATGGATAAGTAATTTCAACCATTCAACAACTATTCATATTCATCCAACAACCATTCATATATCCGTAAAAAATTCTAGCTATTTACTTCTAAGAGTTTTTCTTTTTGTCCTGTAATGTTTCTCTGTTATAACTAAGAAAGCTGACTCCTAAAATTGCTCAAATTTTGGCTTGAGATTACAAGTAGTTAGGTCGGAAAATATTTGTTTAAAGTGAACTTATTTGTAAAATAAGGAATTAATAATTTATTTATTTTTAAATCATTTATTAAATTAAAATAATGATATATTTTAAATTAAATTAAGTGTAGGTGTATTTTTACTTATTTATTTTATAGACAATTTTATTATAAAAAAACTTTTTTAGTCAAGTATACATAATGAACATTATTAAATACACACTTACATATTAATTTCTACAATCTACTTATAATTGGTTTCACAATTTTTGCATAATCATACTCTGATTTTACCGCCTCATACAAATGTGAGATTATGTGATTATGTAAAATGTGTATGAACAGTTTCATTTAGTGGCTGGGAATCCCATATTGTTGTACTAACTAGTGAACTTGCTCACACCTATAGAATTGAAAAATGTTATTATTACACATATTGACGGACATCTTCTCACATCTCTGTATAGATGATTGAATAAGAATGTAAGTGTGCAAAAATTTAGGTAAGACTTAGGTATAATTGTATAATTTGAACTAGAGATTGATCCATTTAAAAAATTAGGTCATTAGGTCAATGAACTGATCATTAGTCAAACAATCGAATCAAAATTCAAATAAAGAAAGAAATATTTTTAAAAATATATATATGAAAAGTTATTTGATATAAAAAAATATTATATTAAAAATTAATAAACAAAAAAATTATATAAAAAATACTTTCAAACAAGTGGTGATAATAATATAAATTAAGAAATTAAAAATAATACTAAATAAAAGTGTATAGTCTAGTGATAAAATATACTTCATGACAATATTTTTTAGGTTCAATATTCAAATTTAAAAGTTACATTCTTTAAGTTTCAATTCTTTAAAAAAAAAAAACTTAAAATACTAAGTCAACTCACTAGTCAAGTCATCAGGTTAACTAAGTTTGACCAAATTGTTAAAAAAAGTAATTCAATTAGTTGACCAAATTAACTAGGAGTTCGAATTACGAGTTTTTCAGACGAATTGGCCAAATTAATTTAGTCCATACAACTATGGACTTACGACAATTAAATAATAAATTTTATAAAAAATGATATAATATGTGTTTAAATTTTTAATGTGCATGAATACCTATACTCTATTAATTTAGGCAATTAGAACAAGACACTCATTTAATCAATTCATCATGCATGTATGGTTCCAAAACCTTTTCCTTCTAAAAGATTAATAGATACTTTGTTTGGTAGGGCCGTATAAGAAGATCAGGAATGTATCTGTGCCTATCGTTGCTCCCACAATGACATAACGGTTTCTTGGTTTATGTATAGATATTAAGAATATTTCTTTCAAGCTTTTTGATGGAAATCACAAGCAATTTCACAAGAACATCTTTGTTTGCGTGTGCTCTATACATCTATTGTTTTAGTTCTTTTTGATTCAATAGTGGTAATGAGATTTAAATCTATAATTTCAGATAAATTACTCAAGTCATTCACCAATAAACCAATCTCAGTGACCTATTGTTGTGACTCTTTGTAGTTGTTGTAGGCCACTCTTTCTTTGAATTGCACATCCTTCCAACCCCCTTCAGCCAAGCGTGTCCAACCTCTAAAACTTTAAACTCACTATTTTGCAACACATGCTTATTTTGGAGAGTTATTTCATATTATTAGATTACAACCGCATCTACTCCTTCAAAAAGTTTAGCTCTAACCTGCTGTTAGAGGTTGATATAATCCCATGGTCAAGTCAACCTAGTTTCATATGATATAGCACCCTCAAAATCAATATTCTTAGGTACGAACAACAACAATTCTCTCTCTAAAATTTATGGTCATGACCCAATTTTTTTTATTTAATTCTCTAAAATTTTTAGTCATGAACAATTTTTTTTTTTACTTGGACCAGTCCAAATGTACATCCATCGTTGACTCAATATTATTAGACCTTGCCAGGATAAAATATCGATCCACCTAATCAACACTCTCTACCCCAATATGCAAACAATGAGGAAATTGAACTCTGTTAAGAAACCCCAAAAAATTGTAGGCCTTACTCTCAAATGGAGACTAGTTGATAACAGATTGATATAAGCATTAGTATTTTTTTTCATTATTGCTTTTGCTTCTATTAGCGCTTTTTTGGTTCAGATTTTGAACCTAACATGATTATTATGATGTTTTAAAAATTAGATTGAAATGATCAATTGAACTAATTCGATCATGAATCGACCATAATTTAGTTCGAATAATATCTGGCTCAACTATAAAATTAGTCAATTGAACTAATCAAACCATTACTTAAAAGTTTTGTTAATTTAATCTCTAATTTGTTTTTTAAAACATTAGTTTGAACTTTAAATATATCTCACAAATAATGTGAACATGTTTGGTATCATTTGAGCACGATCATTACATTTTTGACATAATAATTTTATTTAAACAATATTTAAATTCTCAATCCACTATATGTGTTCTAATACTTAATAATTTTAAAAAACTTCCTATAATTATATTGTTCAAGTTACGAATACACATTAAGAGAAAAAAATATATTAAAATAGATACATACTTAAATAACTTGACTTGACTTGTATTTATAAAACGAATTTACTTATAAGATAAGTAGTATACCAAGATATATTGTTTAAATATTATTATGATTGGTAATTATTAAAAGATAAGATTCCAAAACTTCTTCATTTAAAAGAGATTTAATTAGGAAAACATGTTAAGCTTAATGAGCAAGTAACTACCTGCAAAGGCCATGCTAGCAAGGGACCGCGATTGGACTAGTCAAGTAAGGCTGCTCATTTGAAAACTCAAACAAATTTAAACTTGTAAAATAAATTTTTTTAGTATCAATTCTTTTATGATCTAACCCAAACGTCTTCCATCAGTTCTTACTAATTTTCAGACCCGTTCTGCAACCCTGAGTTGTTAAAGAGTGCCACAGGACAGAAATTTTTTTTAAAAAAATACTCGGGTTTGTATGAACTTATACTGCCTGTTCAAATACTTCTATAGACAAAATTTTCACAAAATAATGTGGATATAGAAAATTCTTTTATGAGTTAGGGAATCAAATATAGAACATTCTGTTTTTAGAGGAGAGATGTAGTTATGAACATTAAAAGCCCATCTTACGTATGTGCGAACGCAAAGTGATAAATTTCCTCTCTTTCTTTTTAGGGGTTACAACTTACAAGGATAAGGGCTTGTTTGAAAAAATTAAAAATTATAGATTATGTTATTGATTATTATTATAATTGATTATAATTAATTTATTTTTATGTTTTTGTAAACAATTTTAAACTAATATTATTTGTTTAGATGATATAAAAAAGAATTATTTTTATATATTAAATTATTAAAATAAGATATAAAATTATTAAAAAATTATTTAATTGAAAACAAAATGATATTTATATATCAAAGTGTAATAAATAATTTATAAATTAAAATCATAAGTTTCAATTTTTAACTTATGATTATTAATTATAAAAAAAATTTTACATTAAATTTTGTGTAAATTTTTTTTTAAAAAATAATTTTTTACTCAAACATAATAATTATTTTACAAAATAACTTAATTCTTTAAAAATAATTGAATAGAAAATAATTTATCTTTCTTAAACATGCTCTGAGATTACGAACAAGTTAGAAAGCATAACACCCTAAAGCCTACATTTAGCTACTTTTGGTACAAGGAATCTCAATAAGGCCGTAGTAGGAATAAAAAAAAAAAATAAACCTGATGTGCCAAGTTGGATGTTTGTGTAGCAGCATCTGGACATCATAAATCAGTGCTTGTATTGCAACTTCACTGGAACCGTACCTTGCCCCTTAATCAGACAGGCATACTTGCTCTCTGGAATCAAAATTATGCAGGGGTTCTTGTGTACTAGATGAATTTATTAGGAAGTGTTCTTTTGTACAGAAAGCACTTCTCAAGTATTGTATAAGCTTTTGCAATGCATTACTTAGCAGAATAAAAAAACAACCTATGCAGATCCACATGGGATGGCATAGACTGCATCTCTTAAAAATAATAAAAAAGAGTTGAGATTTTGGATTTGACCGTGAAGGGTCATATGCTGTTAATTTTTAGTGTTTTGTTTTGGGTCTTGTGTACTTTTGGAAACATGCAGAGCAAGATGGGCCAATCTCTACTTCAGGTCCAGCTTTACCCAAAAACCAACCAAGTGAAACAAGCAAAGCACAGTTTGTAATGTGAAACCAGGCCTGGTAATACGTGTCGTGCAAAGAAAAGCACTTTAGAAAGAAAGAACTCGAGAAACAAACAAATAGAAAATAATTTAAATTCACACTCAAATTGTTTTTACGTGTGTAACTGTGAATGTATAATATTAAAAATGTGGAACGAGGAATTTCTATTGTACCCTAATAAGTATAGTATTTAAGGTGAATTGTAAAATATTTATTGAATGTTGATTTTATAATAAATATTTAAAAATAATCAATAAATAATAAAATATTTCACAACTTACTTTAAGTATTGTACCTGAAGTTAATTAGTACAATTTGTGAGTTTGAACATTAGTTGGTAAATGACTCAGTGGTATAACAGAGCTGAGACCATTAAAGTTGGACATTTTTGATTTGTTGATTACAAGCTTACATTACAGTCCTGCGTGTGTGACCTTATCTACCTCCAAATGACCTTATGGTTACCCGGTTCAGCTCCCCATTAATCAAAGGAAAAAAAAAGAACTTAATCCAAACAAACTTTATAATTTGGACGTTTCACCAGAACTCACAAGTTACTTGCACCTAAAACAAAAAAAAAAAATTAAGCTACATGAAACTCCTTTGCAGTAATTTGACATAAAATTACAAAAATTACAAGTTTTTTTTTTCTTTTCCTTCTAAAAATTCCACAAACCTCCATTATTTAAAATTATCATAAGAAAATTTCTTCATTCTTTGTTTTCTCTTTTTTTTTTTGGTCTGGCTTTATTCTTTGTTTCATAAATCAGACAAATATTTCTATTTAAATTTTAACATAACTTTCAGCTTAGCCCACAGCCCCACACAGAGAGGTAGCCCCTTTGATTACTGCTGCTGATTTGGTTGGGGTTTCTATGCCCCGTACTGTTTCGTAGTTGTCCTTTTGTCCTTGGGCTTTGGCCCCGTTGTAAACCCAAAAAAATATAAAAATTCATAACTATAGTTCCCCTTTCCCTCTCTCCCCTCTTGTTAAGTTGAGCTAATGTTACTTTTGCATGACCAAAGATAAAATAAAATGCTAATGTTACCTTTTGAATGTATTATTATTGTATTCCTATTCCCCCAGAGTTCCCCTAGAATGAGAGGAAGAGCCCCACATTTTAAAGACTCCCTAGGATGCTCCTAATACAAGTTTGTAATAAGCAGCCCAAGGTTTCATTTTGGAAAGAATATCGTAATTTTTAGTTTCAATAACCAAAAGGATTAAACTTTACAAATTTCCATCCAAGTCTATTGGTCAAGCTATTGGAGGGTTTGGTCACATGCCATTTGAAATTTAAATCAAGACAATATACAAGCTACCCCATTTTTTTTTTACCGTTAACAAGTAGTTTTTTTTTCTCTTTGGGTCCAAACCGTTGACAAGTAGATCGATTATATGAAAATTAGAAAAATATACGGGAAAAAAATCTGTGTTTGAAAACGTTGTTCACTAGTTCCAGGATACGTGCTATCCGCATATCAAAAGTTTTATTTTTATTTTTTCAAAAAAATTGCATTTATTTGATTTCTGCACACAAAAGAGATTTCCTTTATATCCAATTGAGAAAGTAGACTAGTTAAGTATATGTAAATTGATTTAGATAGCATGTCACCATAATACTAATTTTAAAATTAGGTAAATTACATTGACGTCTTTGAAGTTTATCAAAATTATACTTGTACCTTCTTTGATTTAGAAATTACATTGATTTTTCTTGATGTTATATTGTCATTACATTAATTTTTTTTATTATCATTATATTTTATCTCTCGTGTTTGTCTATTTTAAAAGAAATCAGTGTAGGGATATAAATAAAAAAAAATACGAATATAATTTCACTAGACTTAAGGGGGAGTTTTGTGTAATTTATATTTAAAAAAATTTCTGTCCGAAAAAAAGATCAATGAGCATAGTATCCCTTGCATTTTGCTTTTTTTTTTTCTAAAATAAAAAAGATTGTGAAATGAAAAACAGAATTATTGCGTCTTTTTCTAGATTTCAATATTGAAAAAAAAAGGGTAGTAAATCTGGAGGAAGACTTATATTGGATAACTTGGAACATTAACGCGTAAACACAAGGAATTGGGTTGGTGACGCAGTTCAAGACAGTTCCCATTTCACACTAATTGAAGTATAATCAGTTCTCTTTTCTTTTCTCTTTTTTTTTTTTATTTTTTTCCCAAGTTGGTAGTTACTTGAGAGGTTCATAGTAATGATGAAGATTTGGAAGTCATGACGTTTTGTAATTTGGAAATAGACCGAAATGTGAAATATTATATGGAGTACCAATAGAGGACAAGACACTAGGACCCAATTAAGCCCTTCAATTTCTAAAGCTTTTGGGTCTCCCCCATTGAAAATATTCATTCTCTGGTTGGTATTCTCCCATTAACTATCCCAACGGCTCAAAACTGCCACATATTGAGTTTATAAGGACAGGTCAAGGTCAATTGGGCAGCCACACTAACGGAGAAACTGCTTCCATTAAGTGAACAATTAAGTTCAACATTCTGATCAGAATGTAATTTTGGAAGAAATTTACTATATTCTCCTAATACATTTTTTTAATAATTTTTTTACTATCTAATAAAGAAAATATTAAATAAAAAATTAAATACAATCAATATCTTAAAAACATAACAAGTATTTAATATTTTTTCTTTAAATAATTAAGAAGATTATTCAGAAGATGATTTAAAAATATTAATCATTTTTCATTTTAGAATGTGTTAGAAGTATGCCACTAAATAATTTAAGTCCCTGACCTACCGCACCATGATGTAAGGTTATGATGTCAACTTCCACTACCTTCCAACATTTGAACTTTTGGCATTAATAATGCTAAACTGAAATAGTTCACTTTACCTTTGAGAGTGAGTACATAGAGAAGAGTTATTTATTTTGACAAGAGAAAAAAAAGTTCATTTAATTGAGCTTAATTGGAATAATTATATATGAGGATTTGGAATAAAGTTACGAAACTATACGTTTTTTTCAATGTACTAGAAACCCAACAAAAATAAGAATAGATGTTATATGAAACATATTAGAGTTTTCCTACCAAAGGAACTGAAAGTAACTTATTTTTAGTCTATTCTCCATGCTTCACTTCCTCATGCCCACAAAAATATTGTCAGTCTACTTAAAGCCATGCATCCAAGTTCTATAAAATTTATTGATGAGAAATCTAATAAAAAAGAGAGTAATGTTATATTTTCTTACAAATTTCTCTTAATAATTCTCTTAATATTAAATAAAAGAAGTATTAAATAAAAAAATGTATTTATTATTTTGAGAACATAAAAATATTCACTACTTATTTCATTTAATAATTAAGATGATTATTAGTAAGAAGATTGAGTAGAAAGATAAAATATTTTTAAAAAAAAAAACTTAAGCATTTGTTGGCTCACCAAACTTAATTAAAGCAAACACATAGTAGTTTAATTGATATATAGATATATGTGCACCTTTGAAGTCAGGGAGATTTTCATAATCGAGACTCAAATATTGGTGTCTGTAGGACTTGTTTCTTAATTAATGCATCTGTAAATCATCTTGGTATGAACTTTTTCATTAAAGATGTAACTATATATACAAATTTGTGACAGACAAACTCCTACTTAATTGCAAGAAAAACAAATCTCATAAAAATATGAAATTTGGAGGAACACTAAAATGTTTTTTCCTCCAACTCCCAATTAAGAAATTAAAGAGAAGAGAGAAGAAAGGAAATCACTCAAATGCAAATTCAACACGGGATATGTAATTATGGGTATGACTTTAGAGTAAGCTTTAATTAGCTAGCTATCACAATTCCCAACCAAGATAATTTTAATTTTACAAATTTGTGTAATCACATTCATTCTGGACTTGGTGAACTATATTGAAAAATCTTCACAAACTTAATCATGATGTACAAGAAGAAGCTATAGCTCATCTATGTTCGTTTTCAATTAACATTTATTAATATTATTATGAGTTTTTTTATTAAAAAATACGTTTAAGACACTCTTTAAAAAAACTCTATTATTATATATGTGACCCCTTAATCTTTCAACCGTTCTAGTCCGGGCAACACACTAATTAATTGGTCTCTTCTTTTCCTCCATCAGCTCCACCAAGACCCATCCTTGATCCTTCAATTGCGGACTACTTTTTTGAATCAACCAAGAATAGGTTACACCTTAACACTTTCAAGAGAAGTTTAACAAGAAAGAAACAGTGCTTCTTTGGGGAAGCTTCATTCTTGGATTTCTAGAAATATATATGCACATTTCAAATATTTGGAATTCAATATTTTCGGCTTAACTAGCTGGACCAAGAGATTCATGTATACGATGTTAATCATGACCTTGGTGACCGATGCAGGATAACCGGAGAAGAAAACATCAGAGATAATTATGCGTGTGGACTTGTTTACATTTCAATGGAGGGTGATATAAGTGGTGCATGTGAGATGCATAATCTAGGGAGATTTTTTTTCAAAAAAGATATTAGTCCTTTTACGATAATATAATTTTTTTAAATTATATTAGGCTGGTATGTGCAAAAGAAATTAATTCTTTTAAAAATTAAAGAAAAAATACCAAGCCTATAAAAATAGATTAATAACTTGAAAGTTGTCTCAGCCAGTTTGAATACACTTAATTTTTAAAATAACTAAATAATTTTAAAATTAATTATTTATAAATATTTTTAAATGTGTTTGGATGAAATTTTTAAAAAAAAAAAGAAGAGAAGGTAAAAAAGAAAAAAGGTGGAAGGAATGAAAGACAAATAAAAGACACTTTGGATATAGGCATATAGGGTGTTGCTTAACTTCCACGGCAGTTAATTCTCATGGGGTGAATGTAAACTTGGATATGTTATGTTATCCTTACAGTGGGATAAGTTGATGGGGCATGGCTTAATATGATAACCTTTCTTATTATATCAATTTATGCAATAAATATTTTGATGATAAATTTTTTTGACAAAATGAATTCCCTTCATTCTTTATATGTATGTGTGCATAAAAGTAAAGATCCTTTCTGGAGCATTTACAATAATTTCTCAAAGGAGAGGTAGATAGCTAGTGATGGAATTAAAAATTAAGAAAAAATGAAGAAAGTTGAGAAAGAAATTTAGGTATAATTATAATTATTAATATTTTATCATGTAATTTTTTTGTTTACATTTATAAATTTTTTAATTACTTTATATATGTTGGTAAACATATGAATAAAATAATAATTTTTAAAATATTATGGACAAGAAATGGAAATAAAAAATTGATTCTCTAATCTCTTTATTATTATAGTAGAGATTAGGTAATTAAATTTTTATTTTGCTTTAATGGAAGGGTTAGGTAATTGAGGTTGAAATGACTGTGCTGCAGTTCATCCATATCTACTTTAGCAGTCTCACTTGCTAATCAAACCTCCTTTTATCATTCTTAGCTTGTGCAAGAATTTAAAAGTGGCAAAATTTCAAATTCTCAAGTGCACAACCTCACTGGCTTGATAGGACTATATGAGGTTATCTTGAAAGAATGTTGTCTTCAGAGAAAAAGGAAAGGTGCATGAGCTTCAATATCAAAGTTTCTAAGTTGCTAAATAATCATCCACACATCAAAGGATGATAGGAAGAAAATAAAGAAAACAAAAGCTTCATTTAGTTATATCATAATCTGCAAAATTTTGTCCTCCACTATCACTACCCTTCAAATAAACTAAATTTCCAAAAGGCGACAAATGATTCAAAAGGTGTTGTCACGGGAGGGTGTCTCTGACTCCCTGGAACGTGGCCAAAACACAAAAAAGAAAAGTGGTCTCAAGGTAACCTACTTCCTTGCCTAGTATATATGCGTATAGATCGAACGCTATCTTGTCAAAATCTTCAACAGTAACAACTGGTTAAGGGAATACTTAGTCCCCTTGTACATATAACTCCAATTTTCTAACGTTATTTTTATATTAATTAATAAAAATAAATTCATAATTAATTATATATATAAATAAATTAATAAGTATATGTTAACTAATCAATATACTTAATTCTTGTTAACTAACTAATATACGTAATTAATTACTTAATTTATACTTCATTAATCAATGTCAAAAATGATGTAAAAAAAATTGTGAAATGATTATTTTTATTTACATGGATAGATAAATATTAGTATAATGAGAAAAATATAACATAAATCACGTATAAAATTTAATATAATTTGACTAAATATGCTCTCATTTACGGATGAGAAGAGTCTATTGATTATAAGATAATGTTTATAAACACTCTTAATCTCCTCTATTCTACAATTCCTCGCTATTATCTTTACATATTTATTAAGTCTCTCAATTTTTGCATCTCTTCTCGTAACTTTACAAATTCTTCAATATAAGTATTATAGAACATAATAATTTATATGGTGATCAACCACTCCCACATTTTATTTTTATCAAGATAAAATTTTTATAATTTTTTTATTTAAAAACAAATATATCTTTATTATATCTTAACATTAATTACAATTCAAAATTCAAATATCTTAATAAATAAAAACTATTAATAATTATCATATAAGGAATTTGAGTTAATCCTGCATAACTTAAAATTTATTTCATCAGAGGACAATTATATACGACCATATATCAATTTGGTTTATGCATGCCCGTTATTTAGTAGCTAGCAACATTGTCAATTAATAAAGCTAGCTTCTGTGTTAAAAAAAAAAAAGCTTGAGCAAATGATATAGATTTTATGCCTATCAATCTCATATTTCATGGAACAAGAACTGCAGGCACGCAAGCATGCATACATGCTTATCTAGAAGACAATTAACAGGTGATATTTTGATTGACGAGAATTAATATTGTTTATGACTGATGACACAATATTGAGGATTACTCAGTGAGTGATCCAAATTAAAAGAAAATAAAAAGAAAGAGGGTGAAATGGCACAATTAATTAAGACCTATAATTAACTGACAATCTTCTACACTAAATAGAATTTTCAATATACCTGTTCGGTTTGACACAAACTCTATTAAAGATTATTATTGTTAGTTTCTTATTTTGTGAAGATATAAAAGATTTGTGAAGATTTGTGAAAATATGAAAGATATGTCAAGATATGTTAAACATTTATTAAAAAATTTAAAAAATATGTTAGAGATTTGTGAGATATGAATAAGATTTGTGAGATGACAAAGATATGTCAAAGATTTGTTAGAAGATTTGAAAAATATATTAGACATTTGTGAGAGATTTGTTTATAATAGAAAACTAGGAAATATGAGTTATAAATACTTGTATTTGAGAATTGGTAGGGTTATGAGAGTGAGAATGAGAGTCTGAGAGAGATTGTCTTGTAATGCTTGCAGATTAGATTTGTTTTGATAGTAGATTTGACTCTTCTCATCTGTGAATGTAGACATATTAGTCAAATCACGTTAAATCTTGTGCGTAATTTGTGTGATATTTTTTTCAATTACTAATATTTATTATATGTTTATGTAGAAAGAAATGTGATATTTCTTAAATAGATTGATGGAAATGTGATATTTTCTAATAATATTGATGAGATGTGGTATTTTTAAAAGATTGAAAGAGAAAAGTGAAATTTCCCAACAATACCATGGTAATTATTTTCTTAATTCCTTAATTATGAACAAATTTTACTTTTTATACGTATATGTATTTCACGATAAACTTAGAATATATATATATATATATATATATATATATATATATATTTGGGTACAAAATTTAGAACTTTATTGAGACAGTGTACATCTCACAATTTTAAAGTGTGAAAAAAGTTCCAGAGTTGAAAACAGTGGAGAAAAGGGAGGTGGCCATATTGATAGAAAATCACATTCTGACGATATGCTTCCATCATAAACAAAAGGAAGGAGTTAGAAAAGAGCTAAGCATGCATGTGTGAGCATTTGTCTAACAAAGATCACCACACAAATCTTGTCGGTAAGTGCCAATTAATTAGCTCCACTGACCAAACTGGTCAGTTCTGCTTAACTCCAAAATACACAATACTGCATAATTTGGCAGCCAGTGACGTGGCCTCACTTTTGTACGCTTCTTGATAGCTATAGATTTGAATTTTGTAGAAAGGAATATATACCTAGTTTCTTCACACACAAAGACATACGGAACTCATGGTCATGGGCATGTGTGTCACATATCACCTAGAGGTCAAACTTTATAATAAGTATGAAAACATTAAATTAATGTTATCATCGTTAATGTTCATATATATAAGATGTATATCAAGTGAGAGGAGTATTTATTATGAGAGGTGAGAAGAGCGAGTCTTGACTATTAGATTTTACATGAATAATCAATATTAGAATATAGATACATGTGATTTTTTTAAGTGATCATATGATTTTTAAATAATTTTTAATTTTAACTATTTATGTATGATTGTATGGTCAAGATTTACCATTTTCACTCTCTCACAATAAAAACTCATCTCACTAGATATGTCCTCAATATATATATATATTATTCACTAATAAGGGTTGCGAGAATGAAGTGCGTGTCAAGCGCTTGTTAGTCTCATGTATGTAGTTTTATTTTGAATGAAAAAAATATACACATTCATTCCAAGATTCAAAGGTTGGATTGAGTTAAGCAATTAAGAGGTTTATGTAATATTAGAAATTTGAATCCATGAAAACATATTATTAGAAGGGACAATTTCAATACCTTGAATCTCGATTGTGATTAGTCTCACACTTTAAAAATATAGAAATACCTGTTAAAAACTCTAAAAAAAAAGGTTAAATCTTATTTATTTTTTCAGAATAGGGGTGTTATTTTTAAAAATAATCGTTTCTCTTGAATAATATAAAATCGAAAAGAAGCTTCTCGATGATTTGTTTTTTAAAGTAGTTGTTATTGAAAAATTTTCTTCATTAAAAGAATTAAGAATGAAAAGGAATTTTTTTTATATTCCACGAGAATTAAATTTTGACATTGTAGGTAAAGCTCATATCTATAGTTTTTAACTTGCTGACCACTTAGCCATACCTTTGTGAGTATGAAAACGAAAATGTAATAATAAATTATTTGGAAATATTTTCCTATAAGTGATTTACATTGAAGTGCACTTTTTTTTTCTTTTTTGTTTTTTCGGTGGATTGAAATACACATAAGTTGCGTCAGCCATCATCAACCAAAAATTAGGCGTCATTTCTTCCCTTAAATTATTGACTTATGGAAGTTAAACAACATGGTGTACATATTATAAGCACTAGATAACACTCTGTATAGGTCCTTGTTACCTTTTGTTCGTCATTTATAATATTTTTCTCCGTTTAGGTATTGACCAAATTAGTGCTGTCTTTGGCATCCTCCTATTTGAGATCACTTGCTTAAGGTCAATGTTTGAGAAACTGTGTGCATACGGGTCACAATCCATTATATATTTAGAATGAAAAGAAAAAAAAAGATTAACACATTTACGCTTCACATTATACGTACCAATCAGTGTTATCAAACTCAATTAAATTGGTTAAATGGACTACTGATTCACTAATAAATCACTCTCTTGGCCAGTCCGAATAACCTGTTAATTAGATTAGCCATGTTATCAAATCACCACAAATCAAATTGAATCAGCCAGTTTTATGTGTGACTCCATTAACTTGTACTATTTGAGCATATTTGGTTGTTGCCAGTAGCTTCTTAGAATTGTTTTAGTTATGAATATGAATAAAGCTAGAATTCCGCTTTACACAAACTAAATCATTTGAAAATAAATGTATTGTAGAAATTAATTATGTTTTTTATTTATTAAATTATATTAAATTTTATATGATATCCGATTAATAACTTATCGGGTGAGCTAATTAATGATCCAATATCTCTCATAAATTGATGACCAGTGCAAATCTGTCCTGAATTGATACCCTGAGAGTTCTATAATATCATACCAAAGACAAAGTTTAACTATATTGGATGGTGCAGTGAAAAAGTTATGTCTCTTAAGAGGAAATATTTATTTAATTCCCAAATAAATTTTGTAAAGGAAGAGTCATTACCATACTTAAAGAGAATTAAAATTTTGAAGTAGACCATACTCATTCATGATATGAGCTAGTAACCACTCCAACTTCTTTTGAGTGGTACATTTATCAATTCCAAGGACAAAGTCTTGGATTAGGATTCAGAGTTCAGACTTATATTATAGGATTCTTTCTAATAAATTGGTGAGTCCTGTTTTGCATGTCATTTTCTATCTCCACCAATTAGTCTCTCTTTCTCTCTCCAAAAGAAACAAACAAAGGCCAACAGGGAAAAAAAAGAAAAGTAAGGGTGAAAAAGAGAAAAAAGAAAAGAAAAAGAAAAGCTCCCCAACAAAGACAAAGAAAGCCTCTTTTCATTAATCAACCATATAAGTGCAGGCTTTCTCTCATAAAGTCTGGATATAGAGCCCTTTCTGAGGCGAGAATTTCACTAATCCAGGGACTCTCTCTCTGAAGGATATGGGTTTGAGGGAGTGCAATGTAGAGGACAAGAATCTGTACCTTCATGCCCCAACTTTCATTGAGTGGCTCAAACCGTCTTCCTCTCCTTCATATCTAGCTTCCACAATATCATCATCTTCTCCTTCTTCTTCTGTGACTCAAAACGAGCTAGTCCATGAGACTATCCAATTTTTGCCCATTTTAAGTGGAAAGCCCTCAAAAGAGGATGACCATGGATCACAAATGGAGGGCTTTGAGGTAAAAGAAGAGAAAGTGGAACAAGTGACTGTGGCTTTGCACATTGGATTGCCTAACACTACTACAGGTGATCCTGAGGCTGATGAGAAGAAGGTTTTCCATGTTAAGGAAGAAGAACCCTTGAAGGAAGCCTTCAATGGCTGCTCTTTTAACCCGGAGAGAAGGTTTTGGATACCAACTCCTGCACAGATCCTTGTTGGGCCGATGCAGTTTGCTTGCTCTATATGCAGCAAGACTTTCAATAGGTATAACAACATGCAGGTTAGTTGGTTCTCAACTTCTTATTTAATAAAAACTCTAGATTTTCTATTAAACTTTTTATGCTCATGACAAATTAACTTATTTATAATTAAAACTATAAATAAGAAAAGAGTCACAGGATCAAGCTTTAGAAAAAAGGAGAGAGTTGCAACTGTGAATTAAACTTCTATTTTCTATACAACATCAACAAAACTTCTTTTTATTAGGGGTGTGGTCAATTACATGAATAAAAAAACGCATAAGATTTAGTTGAATCGAAGATCATAACCAATAGGTTAATTACATTTCAGTTGATATATAGACATGGTTAAGTTCCATTAACAAATAGAACAGATCACCACTGTAAGTGAAGGTAGCTATAATTGATTCAATTAAAACTCAAGATACACATTAGTTTAGAAATGAGGTGTAAGATTTGGTATGAGAAGTAGGAATTTTAGCCAAAGTATTATATGAAGTGGTCCTTCAAAGAATTTGGCACCTACGCCATGAGATAGTTTATCGGGATTTGACCTTAAAAAAGTGATTTCAGTTTCATTTCAGATAATAATAATAATAATTTCACAAAACTATTAAATTTTTAAGTTCTTTAGAATGTCCTAAAAGTTGAGTTAAAAAAATTAATACAGTTATTTGCATAAAAAATGTTATTAATACATTACTTCTACTCACCTCTCTCTCTCTCGTATATGTTAATGTGACATAATTATAGTGTACATGTTTAAAAAATTATGTGAGCTAGCCCAATTATAAAAAAAATTATAAAAATATAAAATGATGTGTGAGTTACATTGTTGATCTACTTAGGGTGTATTTAGATTATCGTTTGCAACTTCAAAATTACGTTTGTATTCTTTAAATATGTCTTGAACATTGTGCTAATATGTTTAATAATTTTTCTCCATAATTAAGTTTGAGTTTAAACTTAAGTTTAGTCTCTCAAACAAAAATGCAACATTTTGTTACTTTTATGTTGAGAGAAAATGTGTTTGTGTGGGTAGACAAATATACCATTATAATTTGATATTAAATACTATTTCAATAATATTTAATACTAATTTGTACTTTGTATGACACTAAACTTAATTTTCATATTTTCTTGACTTAGTTTGAATTTTAAAATTCTAATTTAATTATATTTTTTATGTGTATTTAAATTTAATTATATTTTTTATAAGCATAATTTATGCATTTTGTTGTTATTTTTTATTTATATTAGCTATATATATGTTTAATTATATTAAAAAATAATGAAATAAAATAAAATAATAATATTAATTTTTCAATATAATTATACCTTTTAAGTAATTATATATTTAAAAGTGATTTTGATTAATATTATCTTAACAATATTTCTTTTATCAAAATTATATTTAAGAAAAAAAAATTAAATATAGATCACGTTATTATAATTTTTTTAATCAAAATTAAGTTTACAAATTAAGTTAGCTCAAACTCAAATTTATAAACTTAAATTTAAACACACAATTAGGAGGTAATTATCGTCCCCGAGTAGCATTTCAATTTTAATCACAATCAATCAAATCACTGCATTGGACATCTAGCGAGCTAGCTAGCTGCGGGCTAGGTGTTAAGGAAGAATTTTTTTTTTTCTATGATTAAGGAGTTCTATCCTATAATTCATGCAACTATTATGCTATTTTAATTCATTTTGGTTGGGTAAGCACTTGAATTTTTCTTAACTTCACGATATTGGCACTTCAAATTTTTATTTCTTACCAGATATGCATCAAACCAAAATTATAAACCTATATATATATATATATGCGTGTGTGATGTCTTATTTTTTCTTAGCGGATCCTTTTGCTTACTTAATATAATCTCTTTGATAATTTAACCCTGCAATATCTTTTGTACTTGATGATGAATTTGACCTGTTAGACCCCATCAGTAAAGATTAACAATTATTTGTGACAATGGCTACAGTGCTAGGCCATATAAAGGACGATATTCTATTGTTTGGTCAAATAAAGCAGGCTTGAAGATTAATTTTGATGGCCTAATTTCATGCAAGTTTTTAATCAATTAGAAATGAGCATATGTACTCTAACTCAAACTAGTACTAACTTAATTTTTCCATTTTGTAGATGCATATGTGGGGGCATGGATCCGAATTTAGGAAAGGACCAGACTCGCTTAGAGGAGCACAACCAGCTGCAATGCTAAGGCTACCATGTTATTGTTGTGCCCAGGGTTGCAAGAACAACATCAATCACCCAAGAGCAAAGCCCTTGAAGGACTTCAGAACGCTCCAAACCCACTACAAAAGAAAGCATGGGACAAAACCATTTATGTGCAGAAAATGTGGGAAAACATTTGCAGTCAAAGGAGATTGGAGGACTCATGAGAAGAACTGTGGCAAGTTATGGTATTGCACTTGTGGTTCAGACTTTAAGCACAAAAGATCTCTTAAAGATCATATTAGATCCTTTGGAAAGGGTCATAACCCACATCCTTCTCTTGGAGCTTTCGAGGATGAGAAGGAATGCATTACTGGATCTGATGAAGATGAAGTTGCTCATACATGATCTAACTTTATTCTATAGCTTTCCTTTATTATAAAGAGTAGTAACTATAGTAGAGCTTGGTCAGTGGTCACTACGCTTGTGCTCAGTAACAAAAAATTCTCAACAATTTGCTGAGGCATGAACAAAGGGAGCGGTTTGCTACCGAGCACATGCAGGGTGGTGATGCATGAGCTATCAGGATATAGAGGTTTGGACGAGTTTGCTTTGTGTTTAATTAATAAGACGGTTGCCTCAAGTGATGAAGTAGATGAATTTTCTTATAGCAAAAGAAAGTAGGTGTCATATCATGTTCAATTTTTTGTAACCTCTTCATTGGAGAAAATTTATCCGCTTCATTACTAAATGGTAAACCTCATTTAAGGACTTCAATACTTCACTGTTGTTAAAATCTTCGTGACACTTTTGATATTAATTTGCTGCTATGGATAGTAATTGTCTGCTAGACTACTATATGTAGTTTTATAATAATCTTCCTCTATTATGCAATCACCTTGAAGCTGTGCAAAATGTGAAACCAAATTAAGACGGCTGAGTATATGCGGCGTTATATATTACAGATCTTTATTGAGTTTTGTACCTGTTATCAGTTGAATTTATTGCAGTGACGTTATAGTTCTATTTGAGAAATTCTTAAGTGTTTTAAGAGTGAGAGATTTATCTTATTTTATATTATTAAATATGTGTTATATAAATTTTATAGGTTATTATTATTTTTTTAACAATTTTTAATGTTATATTTAATGTGACATAAATTTAATAGTATAGATTAAAAAATTTCTCTTATTTTAAATATATCTAAATTTTATGATTTTATTTATTGTATGTCCACATTAACCAAGTCAAAATTCATTAATTGTAAAAAGATGTTAGAGAAAAAGAATCATTCAATTATTAAGCAAAAGGTCACGTCGTCCTAATCTTGTTAAAGTTTTTCACAATGTTTGCAACTTTCCTAGGAGTGTGATTATTAACTGGCACTCATTTAAGGGACAATCAAAAGTGCTCAGCTACAATATACCATCCCCTTTTCCCATAACAATCACTCCTTTTTACCCCAAATAATTTATGAGAGGGAAAAAAATCCTAAAAGGCTTATAAATTTTAGAGTGGGTGACATATAGGATTATGTATACGGACTTCTTCTACTTCTACGAGATAAGGGATTGGTTCAAAGAATGCGGTTAATTAGCAAGGTTTATTTAAAATAAGTTTATTTTTAAAATAAATAAATAAATAAATATATTTACTCTTAATTTAATAAAATTTATTATGATCTTAATTTATTAAAATAATTTTAAAATAAATATACTCTTATTTTCTCATTTTAAAAATAAATTTATTTTAAATAAATTTTTTTCACCAATAAATTCATTAAATGTGAAAGTGGTGCTGAGATATAACTAGGAGGTGTATATTTAAAAAGAAAAAAAAAACCTGCCCTACGTTACTTTCATTGAGAGTCCATTTTGGAGGGCTTTGCCCACCAAATCATCCACCGATACGAAGTAGCTAGAGATTAATTGCCCAATATAATAAAATCAGAACTAGCTATATAATTAACGTGATTCTTGCTCTCGTAGATTATTATCTGCTAAGAAAAACTCCAAAAATGGTGATTATGCATGAGTTTTTGACAAAGAGATCATTAGCTACAAGGACCTCCTTTTCTTTTAAGGGAAAAAAATTGTGGTAATCCTTAATACACGTGAGGAAGAGAGAGAAAGGGAGAGTAAAACAGTTTGAAAATTGGTTTCTTTTGTGGCAAGCTTGACCAAAGCAAAAAGTAGTAGAAAAAAAATGGAGAGGGTGTGTATTTGGTTCTTGATGATAAGGGACCTCCACCATGCTTTGTCGGGTAAGAAAACGTTGGAGAGGGGAAAGATCATAACCACCATCTTCAGCTACACTATTTTGCTAGCTAGCTTTATGCTTTCATATTTAAAAGTAACAGTCCTTGTGGGTACCCCTCTCTTTTAGCCACTCTTGCTAGTTAGGTTACCTTAATTCACCTGAATCTGGTCAATAATAGCAATATCCCGCGCAATCAAAGTATCCATCCCATCCCATCCAATGTCGTCTCAGTCATAAACCCAATATCAAGAGCAGGTTTAGAATTTGATCCCTTGATTATATATTTCACTTGTTGTTAATAATATTTTTTATTTACTATAAATTCGTAGGTACATTCTTATATTGTCTTTGACTAATTATTTATGTAATTTTAAATTAGAGGAAGTGATTTGGTAAAATTATTCTCAAAATAGCGATTTCACAATTCAAAACTATAACATTACATTCGTAGGTATATTCTGTGTTTGGAAAAAAGACAATTTTAGTTAGGTAGTTGAAAAAATAAAAAATGCTATATCCTATGAAAATTATTTTTTGTAAAACAACTCATGAATGTTAAATTTTAGGACTGCACGTGAGTCGGGTTGGTTCGGGTTTGAGAGAAAAAAAATCTAAATCAATTAGTTAAAGTCAGATTGAGTTGGGTTGGGTTTGAATTTTTTTTTCCAGCTAACCCAAACCGAACCAACCTATTACAATCGGGTTGATTCGGGTCAGACAGCCGTGTTGTTCAAATTTGCAAATAGAGAGGGGAAGGGGACAAGATTTTATTTCCAAAACCTGTGAAATGAAACTCAAGCATCTCTATAATGATTAATTGACCAGAATCATAACTAAAAATCAAACTAATGTATCCACAACATACAAATCATTTTCATCACTCACAAATCAACATGATTCATGTTTCCAGTTAGCAACAAAGAAAGATTGTTTGTATCATAGAGATTCAAGAATTAAACAAGAAAAACTATAGCAGAAATTGATCTAATTTGGCTTTAAACAAGGAAAGTTTTTTTTTTACCATATTTCAAACCCAAATAAATTAACTTAAGCTATCAGCAAACTAAAATCATAACTAATAAAAATAAAAATGGTAAAACAAAATAAAATGGAAAAAAGGAAACAGAGGGGTTCTGCAGATCCTACAATGCGGTGCAGAGGCTGCGGTTGGAGGGGTGGTCGCACGGTGCCACAGCGCGGTGGCTGTGCAGAGGAAGACGACGATGGTGACGTACGGCGGCTCAAGTGACTAAGTGGTTTGGTTGCAGATCTGGTCATGGTGCTCTAGTACGGCAGCACAGCAGCCAGATCTGGGTTAGTTGGCTCATGGATCTGGTGGTTGGGTTGCGAATCAGGGTGAAAGAAGTGGCGGATGTAGGCAGTGGCGTAACTTGACTTAAAGCTCGCAGTGGTTGGGTCGCAGCTATGTGTGGTGGTTCGTATATAGAGGCATCGGCGTGGATATGACTTGTGGCAGAAAGGGGTTGGTCCAACGGTAGTGGAGGTCTGATGGGTTGGTGGGTTGCGATTAGGGGTGTAAGTGGGTGGTTTGGTTTGATTTTTGAGGAAAAATAAATCCGAACCAATCAAAATCAATTGGTTTGGTTTGGTCATTTTTGTGTTTTTTTATGTATTTTTTATAGTGGACAAAAAATAAACCGAATTGAACACTTAATTATCTATGGATTAGTTTTAATAAGGATTCGGGTGAAAGGTTGACTATTTTTTTAATACCAAAATTAACTAAATAATTAGTTTTTCATAAAAAAATACAAAATAAACTAATGAAAAAATTTCTAGAAATAGAATCAAATTTATTAATTTGAACACTAATAATTATTTCATATTTTAGAATGTGTATTAAAAAGTTCATAAAGAGGGAACAAAGAAACATATTGATATTTGTATTAAGAAATTATATTTGAATAAGTTAAAAAAATTCAAGAGAGATTTAACTTGACAAGTTGTATACTACTACTATTCAATTAAGAGAAAGTTTGATGCTACTAATCCTCATATAATAAGAGGTATATATGTAACCAATTATTTTTTGTACATATTGTTCCATCAATGACTAGATGGTTTTAGAAGCTAATGAAACTTAATTAGTTGTCACTTTGAATTCAAGTTATAAGAACCTAATGCGAATCCAAAGTCTCTAACCAGAAAATTGATCATGTCATATTTTCATCCAAGACAAATGTTGTTTAAGGCTTCAAATCACAATGCACTTAAAATAATAGGAACTTCACTATCATAACATGTGCGGGCGGTAATCCAATGCACACAAGTAGCATCAATATCTATATTCATATCTCCATAAGGTTCAACTCATTTTCACGGGTTTGATAATTCTCTTCAATTCCCTTAATCTAATCTTCCAAGCTCCCATTACTTAAATACTCATAAACTAGAACCAAAGAAACCGAAATTCATTTTTTTAAAGTCAATACTAGAGCATTTAAAGTCAATTCATCGTTTCCAAGCTTCCAAGTTTAGATGATATTAATATTTAAATATACACACAAAGATGTGAGATTATTTTCAGATTTTCATCATTTCTTTATGTATAGTAGCAAGCAAATTGTTAGACATAAATATAGCAGAACACCATTACTAGATATTGTGGCTATGATGATGTAATGTACTCCATGGAGCTAATTACTCAAGTTGGAGAAATATGATCTTCATTGGTATTTCATGGCCATTAGGCTTATAATTATATGCAAAATACAAGCAAAGTTTTTTATTACCTTCTAAATGGACATCATGTAAGCTTTTGAAAAACTCTACCATTAGGAATGGTTCCTTCTAAATCATTACAAGAGAGGTTCAAAAGTTGAATGACATGTAAATTTTGAAGTTCAATAGGAATGGATCAATGCATGTGTAAGAGAGTTAGTTGAAGGAAAGATCCAAAGTTTTCAAGTCTCTCATCTCTCCAAGCAAAGTTTTTAGAATAGCACACTGGATAGCATATGCAACCTTATAATTACGCTCATTCATAAAATAGCATTTTTATGGTAACCGAACATTTTGGCAGAGGAGTTTTCTAACCTTCTATGTTGAATGCGTAAAAAATGACGTTTTAGGAGTTAAAATTTCGATCTTGAGAAAGTATTACAAAAAATTAAAAAAAACAAGTAAAGTAGCGTAAAATATTTCTTAACTTTAAAAAATGTTGTAGCATAACTTTTTTTTTTAAAAATAAAATATATAAATATATGGTTTGAAACATTTTTGTTGAGTTAGTTCGGTTTGAAATTTCAAATCCAAAAACCGAACCAATTAAACTTTAATTGGTTTGGACGTTTTCTTTTATCCGAACCAATCAATATATCCAAACCAAATCGAACTAATTTAATTGGTTGAAAATTTCACTTGACAACACTTGGATTAATCGGATTGGTTGATTATTCGAACCAATTTTTTTTTTTTTTCTAAATTATCTAGTTAAAAATGGTGGCATTGGAACCAGGAAGGATTTTTCTTATAAGGTGGTGACGTAATATCAACATCGCGTGGCATGGTGGCGCAAAATCCTTTTGTTGGTGTTTTACTTCTCAAATCGCGAATCTAGAACGTGGACAAACAAAAGTGACAATGAGGGGGGCAAGGGTTCGGGAAAGTGGAAAAAGAATTGGGAAATCAGAAATGAAAGTAAAGTTTGAAGTTTCTATGTAAAATGTAAATGGCACAAAACGACATTGTTTAACTTCGGGTCATCGAGTAGTCGAGTCGGGTTCATGAGTTACATTTATGAACCCATCACTCGAACCAACTAGAAATACAAAGTTCAAGAAAAGGTTGAATCGAGTTGAGGTTGATGGATCAAACATGGTTTAGAACATGAAAAAGAAAAGAATGAAAGAAATTTCCTTCTATTAAATTTGATGTAATCATTTTTGTGTTTTGTCCAACAGTTTTTTTATGCTTACTTCTCTCTTCATTTGTGATTGGTCATTTTGTTTTGTATGTGATTTCGTGGAAAATATGTGGTGTAAAATAATAGTTCTCTTGAAAAATTTACTTAATTGAACACTTAATTATGCGAATAATGATTGTTATAAGTAATAAGGATGGATCAGATCAACTAAGTTGGTAGGAATTCAACTCCTGTTAAAGTTTGTTACTCCTATAAGTGCTTGTTGAGCTTGGATGCTTGCCTAATCCTGGAATAAGGTTAGCCACTATAATCCTAAATTTTTATTTAATTACTAAAAAATCCAAAATAATAGACATTATTGATTTCTATTTCCCTTGCTTTTCTTGACTATGTGTTTTCTTGTTACTTAGAGAACATTAGATACAGAATAAACATGAAAAAATGATGTTAAACTTTGTATCATGATAATGTTTATTTATTTACATTGATTCTTCCCCACAAGGATTAGGTATAATAGCAAGTAAATTGCGTCATTTAAGGAGGACAAAAGTTCGAATTTTAAAAATGTTACTTATGAAGAAGGCCAATCATATAGTTTTGTAAAAAAAAAAATATTAGTCTCACATTCAAAAAATTAATAATATTATGAGAAATAAAAAAAATTACATCTGGTTACCAAAAAAAATATTACATCGACTCATATAATAAGAAAAAATACTTACAAAATCATGTCAAGTTTTCAACTAATCAACAGCCACGCATTATTTTTGTGTACATATTAAAACGTTCCATCAACCTCCTAGATGGTTTTAGAAACGAGTAAACCTCATTTTAGATTTTGTAATCCAAATATTTTTGAACTTCGAAAGATTATTACATTAACAATTACTATTTACTAAGAGTAAATCATGTCATGTCGTGTAAGGCTAATTTAATGTCGTTAACCTTCACAAAATTTGTTATGAAAATATTTCAAGGATCAAATTAAGAATTTACTATTTTAGAAACTATTAATAGCAAAATTGATAATAAAAAAACTATTAACAACAAAATTAATGATTGAATTGAATTTTTTATACTTTAAATATCATTAATTATATAAATTATCAAATTTTATATCAATTTATTCTCATTTTTTATGCATGAAGTGTTGGGAAAGAAAAAGGGATTGTGCACAGCGGAAGTAACAACACACAAATATGTAATAAAATCTTTTCCACTTGAGAGAACCTGTGAGGAGCAAAATATACAGCCAACTAAAAATATCTACCAATTGATATATCCAAGAATGCACAAAAATTAAATAAGCAAAGAGAACACCGACAATTTTAACGTGAAAAACTCTCTCAATGTGAGAGATAAAAACCACGGGACCTAGTTCAGAAAAATCTCCACTATAACAGATCAATGAGTACAGCAAAGTTTCTCCCAATAAACAAGGATATCACAACAGCTCCTACTCACCACTAACAAAGTGGAAATTAACAAAACAACAAAGTTCAAAACCCACAAAAGGGTAAAAACAGCCCAATAAATAGAGATGGAGAAATAAAATTCTGACCGTACAAGTAGAAGTTCACGATGCAAGTAACAACATACTGAAAAATCATCAAGATCGGATCACAAATGATTACCCGATCTGAGCACGCAAGATCAGATCTGAAAAATTCTCCTCATTCTCATCTCGGCTGCGCTCTCTGTTTTTCAGAAATGAAAACAGTAACGAAACTTATGAAGGAAGAAACTTGCTTCCTCTTTTAAAAACAATCTTTCATTCATATTTTTTTATTATTATTAATATAATGGTATGGGCCCCACTTGGGTTGACCCATCCATCAAACTCCCCCGTCAACTCAAGTGGAGGCAAATGCCAAACCGGCAACAAAACGGCAATCTTCAAACTTTCCCCTCAGTAGAGTCTTTGTCAGTATGTCTGAACCATTATCATCAGTATGGATCTTCTCAAGTTCCAACAACTTAGAGTCCAGAACATCACGTATCCAATGATACCTCACATCAATATGCTTAGATCTACCATGGAACATAGGATTCTTGCCAAGATGAATAACACTCTGACTATCACAAAACAAAACATACCTCTTCTGAGTAAAACCAAGTTCATGCACAAAATTCTTCATCCAAAGCAACTCCTTACAAGCCTCGGTAATAGCAATAAACTCAGTCTCAGTAGTAGACAAAGCAACACACTTTTGTAACCTAGATTGCCAAGCCACAGCTCCCCCTGCAAAAGTAATCAAATAGCCAGAAGTAAACTTTCTAGAATCAACATCTCCTGCCAAGTCTGAATCTGTATAACCACAGAGAACAGGTTTCCCAATTCCAAAACAGAGTTTCAAATTAGAAGTGTCCCGGAGATATCTCAATATCCACTTCACAGTTTTCCAATGCTCTCTACGAGGATTGGAAAGAAAACAACTAACCACACCAACTGCATGAGCTATATCAGGCTTTGTGCAAACCATTGCATACATCAAACTTCCTACTGCAGATGCAAAAGGAACACGTTGCATGTCTTGTTTCTCTTCATCACTAGAAGAAGCTTGTCTAGTGCTAAGCTTAAAGTGTAAAGCAAGATGTATACTTACAACTTTAGCTTTATCTAAGTGAAACCGTTAAAACACTTTCTCAATGTACTTCTCCTGTGATAACCACAACTTCTTGGCCACTCTATCACGAGTAATCTATATGCCAAGAATATGCCTTGCTGGTCCTAAGTCTTTCATTGCAAAAGACTTGTTAAGCTCATTTTTCAACCTGTCAATTTTAGAAGAATTATGACCAACAATCAACATATCATCAACATAGAGCAATAAAATGATGAAATCATTATCAGAAAATTTCTGCACAAACACACAATGATCATAAGTAGTCTTCTTGAATCCCTGCTAAATCATAACAGACTCAAACTTCTTATACCATTGTCTCGGGGCTTGTTTCAAGCCATACAAACTTTTCTTCAACTTGCAGACATAATTTTATTTACCCTTCATCACAAAACCCTCAGGTTGCTCCATGTAAATCTCCTCCTCCAAATCACCATGAAGGAAAACAGTTTTAACATCCATATGCTCAACCTCTAAATCAAGACTTGCTGCCAAACCAAGAACAACACGGATGGATGACATTTTAACAACCGGCGAGAAGATTTCCTCAAAATCAATCCCCTTTTTCTTACGGTAGCCTTTGACAACTAATCTAACTTTGTATCTTGGAGTGGAAGAATTCTCATCATTCTTCAACCTGTAAATTCATCGATTTTGCAAAGCTTTCTTGTCCTTAGGCAACTTGACCAGCTCGAAAGTATGGTTGTCAAGCAAAGATTTCATCTCATCATTCATTGCTGCAACCCATTCTGTCTTCTGCTCACTCTCCATAGCCTCTTCGTAGCACTCAGGTTCTCTTCCGTCAGTGAGGAGCACATATTCATCAGATGAATAACGGGTAGAGGGAATAAGATGTCTGGAAGACCTCCTAAGTGAAACAACAGGTTCATCAACAACCTCACGAGCAGGAGCATCTACCTCATCAGCAACATTATCAACAACATCCTCAACCTGATCACCCTGAATATGATTATGCACATCATCATGATTGCCAAAGTTAGCTACATCAAGCATATGAGACTCAGGAACTGGATCAATATCAACCAAACCATCAGTATTCGGAGACTCTGACTTCTTTGCCTTGTCAATATCTTCAATGGTCTGATCCTCCATGAAAATAACATCACGGCTTCTAACAAGGCAATGGGCGTGGGGGCCTGGAAAGAAAAGGCAATGGGCGCGGGGGCCCAGAAACTGAAGGACGATGGGTGCAGGGACCTGGAAACTAAAAGACAATGGGTGCAGGGGCCCGGAAACTAAAAGACGATGGTGCGGGGACCCGAAAACTGAAAGACGATGGTGCGGGGACACAAAAACTGAAAGACAACAGGTGAAGGGACCCGAAAACTGAAAGACCATGGGTGCGGGGACCTGGAAACTAAAAGACAATGGATGCGGGGACCCAGAAATTGAAAGACAATGAGTGTTGACTTTGTAAATGCATGTGATGTTTGAGGTGATGCATGATGCGATGTATGCATGGTGATGCAATGGATGTGATGCTTAAGGGCAATGCATGTAATGCCAGAGATAGTGCATGATGCAATGGATACAATGAGTGTGATACCAGAGGACAACGTATGTGATGCCTAAGGTGATGCATGAAATGCCTTAAGGACAACGCATATGATTCCAAAGGTGATGCATGATGCAAAGGATGCATGATCATGCAATGGATGTGATGATTGAGGAGAATGCATATAATGCCTGAGATGATGCATGATGCAATGGATGCCCTACTATAGACATTCTCATGAACAAATTGAGTAAGCAAATATTTTCTTTTTTTTGTATATCAGGGCTTTAATTGAGTCACTCTTGGTTCCACAACCCTTAAGGACTTTTCCCCACAGCAGGATCGAGATTGAACAGTAATAGAATTCGTTGATTGGCCCTATGATTTGTCTGGTTGTTCCTTTTTCTCTAACCAATACTCTTAATGAGCCTAGAGTCAGAAAACTTTATGCAATTTGCCTTGAACCAGAAAAACTTATGCAGTGAGCCTTGAGCCAAAAAACTCATGCAGTGGGCCTTGAGCCTAAGAACTTTGTTCAATGAGTCATGAGCCAAAGAAGCGAATGTACTTGAGAAAAACATCTTTTAGCAAAGTTTTGAACCAAACTCTTCTTTGACCAACCAAACTCATATTCAAAGGGGATCATTGTCAGTCTCATCTTGTACAAATTTCTCTTCATTAGATATGACTTGTGTAGAAGCTTGTGACTTTCTTTCCTCAAAGGTTCCTATTTCCACCGAACACACTTCAATTTGAATTATCCATTGAGAATGTCATTCCCTTTATCAACTGAAACTCTAGAATTCCTTTGGGTTGAGTTGTTCAACAAGAGGCTACCATTAGATGGTTAAATTGTACTATTGTGCTCATATTCACCTAACCTGAAGCATCATGTACCAGATATGCATGGATTCAAAAATACAACAGGAAAGAGATTTACTACCCGAGTGACCTTTTTGACTGATTTTAGGAGTATGATTGCATAAAAGACATTTACAAAGAATAAAGACACAAGAAGTAGAATAGCAAGAAAGCCAAGAGGTTTTTTTTTTTGCCTCAGTGTAAGACCAAATAAAACTAGAAAAATTGCCCCAGTTTAGAGCTGAATTGAATAGGGTAGAGACTTCCCCAATGTAGAGCCAGATTGAACCAAAAGATTTGCTCCAGTGCAGGCCAAATCGAGCTAAAGAACTGCCCCAGTGTAGGGCCAGCTTGAACAGGGTAAAAAACTTGTCCTAATGTATGTCTCTATTTTTTGTCTTATCTTTTTTTTAAGACCACCCTTGCGGGTTTTCAGCCTAACGGATTTTTTTTAGAAGCAAGGAATTGCAAATTCAGTAAGGTATGAACCTTTTGTCTCAAAATTAAAGTCAATGAAAATGAAAACAACCATTCATTAATCAGAATAGACTTTTTAAGGCTTGTAATGTGGCCAAGGTTAAGAGTTATGAAAGGAAAGATATAAGGCTCAAACAAGTGTTTAAAGGGTTAAGTAGGACTAAGGATCTTTGTTCAAACTTAAACTTTGTCAATTGCTTTTGCGCTTTCAAGCACACTTTTCTCTTATTGTTTTCCATTTTTTTCCTTGTTCAAACTTAAACTTTGTCAAAAAAATTTTTGCTTTTACTTTTTGCCCCTTTCACCTTTTCTTCTTTTTTCCTTTTTATGCTTCAAAATAGTCACCATGACAATCAACATTTGTTTTGTGTTTTCCCCTATTGTAAGAGTGATCCTTGTCCAGGGTTTATTGAAGAAAACTTTCAAGCTCAAACTAGGACAATGAGAGATAATGAAAAGCTGAATTCTTATGTAGGATAGAGAAAGATGGTCATTCTTCATTTCAAATCCTGATTGCTCATTTTCAAAAATTTTAATTTAGAGACAAAAGCATGATACACACCGAGTGATTATTTATTTGTTCTTTTTTTTTTATTTTTATTTTGCAAAGAACACCTACACACATGGGCCCATGACCACAAAAATTTCCAGAATGAAAGTCCTATGGGATCAGAGCCAAAAGAAAGCAAGTAAAGGGAAGAAAAGAATGACAAGAAAGATCTGACAAGAACATGAGTGCCAAGAACATAGGAAAAAGAAAACAAGGTATGCTGAGATCCACACAAATCCATCATATTAATGCTTCAAGAAAGTTTATATAAGTTCAAAATCCAAACGATTTTAATGATTGAACAAGCATGGGGGTCAATACAAATAAACCATCGTCTTATGGTAACAACTTGATAAACAAATCAGAACACTAGTCGCCTAAAATTTCCCAGTGCTAGCGGACTCTAGGGTACAGTTCATTCTTGACGGTTAGAAAAATGAATCACCACTTTGTCAAACTTTCTAAGGTTGCCCCTGATCAACCATTGTAGGCATTCGTTCCTATTGCAGATAGGCACGTGTATAAACCTCTGACAATGCTTGGTGATTTACTATTTAGGTAACCGTTATCATCCATGAGTTTTTCTGAAGCCCCATTTAACTTATTCGACTTGAAGTCCACCCTCAGTCGATTCAACATTTTCCATACTCACCTGTCCGTCATTCATTTGGTGTAGTCTTCCCTTTTTCATTGCCCTTTCAATCATTTCACCAATTACCACGATATCTGAAAAGTTCGACGACACACTCCCAATCATATGATTATAGAATGGCGTGTGCAGTGTATCAGTGAACATAACAACCATCTTTTTTTCTGACAAAGGGGGTTCTACTTGTGCAGCTATTTCCCTCCACCTCTGAACATATTTCTTGAAAGTCTCAACATCTTTCTTAGACATGCTTCGTAATTGCATTCTATCTGGTGCCATGTTCATGTTGTACTTATACTGCTTTACAAAGGCATCAGCTAAATCCTTGAAACTCCTTATATGGGCACGCTCAAGATGTGTGTACCAATTCAAAGCTGCCCCAGTTAGACTGTCTTGGAAGAAATGGATTAATAACTTGTTGTCGTGAGCTTGTGAAGCCATCTTGCGAATGTACATTATCAAGTGATTCTTTGGGAAAGTAGTCCCCTTATATTTATCAAAATCTGGGACCTTAAACTTTGGGGGAATGACAACATCAAGGACAAGACAAAGCTCAATAGCATCCTTGAGGCCATAACAAACAGCTCTTTCAATGACCCGTAATCTTTCTTCCAAAGTTTCCCATCTCTCTTTGAACTGAGGATTTTTAACAAAAGAACTCAATGGGTATTGAGACATGAAAGTGGTGACAAAATGTTGCACTAGTGGGGTTCCACTAGTACCTGGGTAATGGGCATATGGTTGGGTTGTGCTCAATGAGTTTGAAGCAGACATGCCACTGTCAAGGGAATTGGCAACCCATGGTGGTACAAAGCTGGAAGGGAAGCCATATGATGGGATAAAAGGGAGAAATGGGTGTTGTATTGGCGGGGTTTCATTGACATTCAGCCGGGTGACTTGAGTTTGGGTATTGTTCAGCAGATTTGAATTTGGTGTCACTACTGGCATACTATTACCAGGGGGATTGGTGGTTAATGATGGTACATTGTTACCAAGTGGCTTCCAATACTCAAGAGGGGGGTGAATTGAGTATAAAAACTTTTTCGCAAAACCTCTTTTTAAATAAGACAAAAAATAAAAGCTTAATAAATAAATACACAGAAGGAACGAGAAGAAGAAAAGAAACAATAAAGAGCAGCGAAAAATAAATGTGCAGTAAAATAAATTGCATAAAATAAAGATATTAGTGGAAAAGAGAACCAGGCACAAGATTTATCCCTGGTTCGACCACTAACCCACTTGTGGTCTACGTCCATTCTCGAAAGCCGAGATTTTTCACTAAATATACAAGCTTCAATAGGTGCTTGCTACCGTTACAAAATAGAGTACTTTTCACACACAGGACACTCTACCCTTGTGCTAAAGTCTCAAATGGTAATGCAAAATGATGTGAGGATACCTCACCCTTATACAAACCTTGAGGATACCTCACCTCGATACAAAATATCGAAAATAGATGAAGAAAAACTCTCACTCGAGTAAGTAATACAAATTGAGTACTATAGAGCTCTCTAACAATATCTCGTAAATTTACCAAAAGAGCCAGAGAGAAAGAGAGAATTGAGTAAGCGGCGTTTTTATGACCAAAAAATAATTTCAAGGATTGGTGTTTTTCCAAGTGAGGAAAGTCTCTATTTATAGAGCCTTTGATCAAAAAATTTTTTTGGGAAATTGAATGCATAATAAATGCAAAATCCGCTTATGTATCAAATTCAAAAAAATGTGAAACTCGTGGGTTATTCGAATACTTTATTGTGGTATTCGAATACCATGATATCAATATATAAAAAGCAGTTTAAGCTTAGTTATTCGAATACCATTATTAGGTATTCGAATACCTCTGATATCAAAGCATAAAAAAAAAAGATGGAGGACATTATTCGAATACCATACCAAGGTATTCGAATGCCACTGTTTGAAATACGTTTGTAAAAGCCTTTTTAAGAGGGTTGTATTTGAATGCCTCCAATGGTATTCGAATACCTCTGTTAAAAACACGTTTGTAGAAGTATTTTCAAAATGGTTGTATTCGAATGACCTTAGAGGTATTCGAATGCCTCTGTTAAAAACATGAAAAAATGCTTCTATGAGCAAGATTATGTAAGATTAGAAAAATCACAATCTCTTTGATTATCAAAGGCTTATTAAAACTTTAATTTGGTTTGTAGAAAAACAAGTTCTTAGATCTTTTGAGTTAAACACTGAGATATCCTATGAGAGCTCTGTACAAGAGAGATCCTAAGTCCTAAAGCTAAACTTAAACAACTTGGACTTGATCTTCTCATCATCTCCATATTTGTTATCATCAAAACTCATCATAAATGTTGCATGGTAATCACATTCTCCCTCTTTTTGATGATGACAAACTAACATTGAGAAAAGCATTAGTTCATATAAAATGGAATTTCAAAAAGAATAGGAGACTTATTCTCATAGGTAATTAAATAACAAAACAAGTATATTTATTCTCCCCCTTTCTTTTGGAATCCAAGCGTCAGTGTTAATCCTTTCTTTTCTCAAATAAGATTGATTATTGTTTTCTCCCCCTTTTAATGGTATTCGAATACTCATGAAGTATTCGAATACTCCAGAGACAAACTGATGGTATTCGAATATTCCAGAGACAGAGGAGAAGGCCAGGGGAGCAAGTATTCGAATACGACATAATGATATTCGAATACTGAGAGAGAAATCAAAACAGAAGCATCTGGGTATTCGAATAACCCTGATGGTATTCGAGTGCTCCAGAGACCTGTGAGAGGGACAGAGACAAAAGGCCTCTAGGTATTCGAATAATCCTTAAAGGTATTCGAATGCCTTAAAAAAAAAATCGTAGGTTTTCTCGTATATGAAGACAGGTATTCGAATACCATATGGAGGTATTCGAATAACTAAACAAGAAAAGCACTTATAAATGTCCAAAAATGTAATTTTGAAAGACAAACGCATACTTGTTGATGAAGTACTGCAAAAAAAGATTTGGGATAACTCGACGCTCAAGTCGTAATAGTTTAAGAAGGATTAAACATAAATTTAAGCAAATAACAAGCATTTAAATGTTGGATTGATCAATTATGCCCAATTCTCCTCTTATATAAAAGAATGCTTTTTTGCTAGGGGTTTAGTGAAGATATCTGTAAGTTGCTTAGATGTTTCAACAAATTCAAGAATGCAATCCCTTTTTGTACGTGATCTCGATAAAGTGGTGTCTTATCTCTATATGCTTTGTTCTAGAATGCGGTATGGGATTCTTAGAGATATTTATTGCACTAGTGTTATCACATCTTATAGGGATGTGATCAAGTCGAAAAATCAGTAATCTAACAGCTTGTTGCTTCATCCATAGGATTTGAACACAACAACTCCCCATCGCAACATATTCAAACCTCACGGTAGACAAAGCCACACTATTTTGTTTCTTGCTATGCCAAGAAACTAAAGAACTACCAAGCAAGTGGCATGTCCCACTAGTACTCTTTCTGTCTAATTTGCACCCAGCAAAATCAGAGTCATAATAGCCTATTAGGCTACAAGAGGTACCCTTAGGGTACCATAAGCCCATTTGTGAAGTGCCTACTAGATATTTCATTATTCGTTTAACAGCACTTAAATGAGATTCCTTAGGGTTTGCCTGATATCTAGCACACATGCATACACTAAACATTATATCTGGCCTACTAGCAGTAAGATAAAGGAGAGAACTAACCATACCACTATATTTCGTTATTTCTACTGATTTACCTCATTCATTTTTGTCCAAGTAGCAAGACGTGCCCATCGGAGTGGCCAAATGTTTAGCGTTTTCCATTTCGAATCTCTTGAGCAATTCCTTGCAGTATTTTGTTTGACTTATGAAAGTCCATTCGTTTGTTTGTTTGATTTGAAGTCCGAGGAAGAAATTCAATTCTCCCATCATTGACATTTCAAATTTATTCTGCATTGACTTAGCAAATTCTTTGCAGAGGGATTCATTACTAGCACCGAAGATAATATCATCCACATGTACTTGCACAAGAAGAATGTCATGCTTTTTATTTTTAATAAAGAGGGTAGTATCGACTTTTCCTCTTGAAAAATCATTTTCTAAAAGGAACTTACTCAACCTTTCATACCAAGCTCTAGGGGCTTGCTTTAAACCGTATAAAGCCTTTTTGAGTTTAAAAAATGGTCAGGCGTTCATGATTTTCAAAACTTGGAGGTTGTTCAACGTATACCTCCTCTTGAATAAAACCATTTAGAAAAGCACTTTTGACATCCATTTGATATAATTTGAAATCCATGATGCAAGCATAAGTAAGTAACATTCTAATAGCTTCTAGTCTAGCTACAGGTGCATAGGTTTCTTCATAATCTATACCTTCTTCTTGATTATACCATTTAGCAACCAATCTAGCTTTGTTTCTAGTTATTAACCCATTTTCATCAAGTTTGTTTCTAAAAACCCACTTAGTGCCAATTATGGGGTGATTATTAGGTCTAGCAACTAATTCCCAAACTTGATTTCTTTCAAACTGATTTAATTCCTCATGCATAGCTAAGATCCAATGTTCATCATCAAAAGCTTCAATTAAATCCTTAGGTTCAATTTGAGAAACAAATGCTAAATGATTACGAGTATTTCTAAGAGAGTTACGAGTATTTACACCTTTAGATACATCACCGATAATCTAATCAAGGGAGTGATATTTTGAAGTTCGCCATTCTTTGAGAAGTTCCAAAGCTTGCGAATCTTCTTGTCTTTGTTTATTCTCTTGCTCCTTGATTTCTTTTTCTTTATTATCTAAATGTGTTTCTGCCAAGACCTCTTCAACATCATCAATAACAAGATCCTTTCGCGATCTATTTGGGTCAGTTTCATCAAATGCAACATGTATAGATTCTTCAATAGTCATAGTTCTTTTATTATATATGCGAAAAGCTTTACTATGATTTGAATAGCCAAGAAATATACCTTCATCAGACTTAGCATCAAACTTGCCTAAGTTATCTTTTTCATTATTTAAAACAATACATTTGCAACTAAAAACATGAAAGTGTGAGACATTTGGCTTTCTTCCCTTATACAGCTCATATGGGGTTTTCTTTAAAATAGGCATTATAAGGGCACGGTTCATTACATAACAAGCTGTACTTACAGCATCCGCCCAAAAGTATTTAGGAAGAGCAGCCTCATTAAGCATAGTTCTCGCCATTTCTTCCAAAGAACGGTTTTTCCTTTCCACAACTCCGTTTTGTTGCGGAATTTTAGGGGCAGAGAAATTATGATTAATGCCATGTTTATCACAGTAATTTTCAAAAATATTGTTTTCAAATTCGCCACCATGATCACTTCTTATAGAAAAGATTTGAAAATCTTTTTCATTTTGAATAACTTTGGCAAGTCTTTTAAAAGCTAGAAATGCATCATTTTTATTTGCAAGAAATAAAATCCATGTAAACCTAGAAAAATCATCCACAATCACTAAAGCATAGTAATTCCCACCAAAGCTCATAGTTCTAGAAGGTCCAAACAGATCCATGTGCAAAAGTAGTAAAGGTCTAATAGTTGAAACTATATTTTTTGCTTTAAAAGAGACCTTTATTTGTTTACCCTTTTGACATGCATCACATAACTTATATTTTATAAAATTAAGCTTGGGTAGTCCAATTACTAACTCTTTAGAGACCAACTTCTTTAAGTGTCCATGTGAATATGTGTAATTCTCCTATGCCATAGCCATGAATCATCATTCTTACTTAAAAGGCATTTCGCATCATTTGAAGATATATCATCAAGACTAATCATATAAATGTTGTTTACTCTATGACCAATGAATTTAACATGCTTGTCATTTTTATCTTCAATTATGCAACAGTTTGAATCAAATATAATTTTATTTCTTTTATCACATAATTGGCTAATACTAAACAAGTTATGTTTCAAACCTTCAACAAGCAGCACATTTTCAATAGAGGAGTTAGGGTTCTTACCGACTTTTGCCGATTCCAAGGATTTTTCCTTTATTGTTATCACCATAAGTGACGTGTCCATGATTCTTTGGAATAAGCATGGTGAATTTTGAGTCGACCCCTTTGGTCATGTGCTTGGACAAATGTACATTGTCAAGATACCAATTTGAACTCCTGGTTTTCAAGCACACCTACAACACAAGTTCAGTTTTTAACTTTTGGTACCCAAACTTTCTTGGGTCCTTGTGTGTCAGTTTTGGGTATAATACCCTTGGGAACCCAAACCATTTTTATTCTAACTTTTGTATTTATGTTTTTCCTTGCATTACATGTTGAAGCACTATGTCCTTTTCTTCCACAATAAAAACATTTAATAAAAGGACTACTTAAAACACTAGAATGCACAAAGAAATTTTTATAGAGTTTTTGTTGATTTTTCGGGTTATAACCTATCCCGGCCTTTTGAAAAACCACACTTTTTATCTTCCTAATAAAATATTTAAGTTATCTCTTCCAAAGGTGAATTTAGAAAGAGTGTTTTTTAAGTCTTCGATTTCTTTTTCAAGTATATGACATGAAGAATAAGATGAAAAAGTAGAAGCGTGTGAAGAATGATTTGTGCATGCATCAATGATTCCTAAAGTTTCGTTTTCAATTTTCAATTCTTCTATTTCTTTATTTAAAACAAGAATTTGTTTTTCTAAAGAAGAAATTGTTTTCTTAGAAGAAGAAATAATTTTTGTGAATTTTAAAGATTCTTCATGTAGTTCCTCAAAAGCATCTTGTAACTCATCGTAAGAGGGCAATAAAGTAGTATTAGAACTTACCTCGTTTTCGCTTTCTTCTTCATCTCCTTTTTCCATGAGACACAATTGAGCTTCTTCGCTATCTGAGCTGTCAGTTGAGTCCATGTCGTTTTCATCCCACGCTATGTAGGCCTTTCTTCATTTTCTTTCCTTGAAGGGCTTCTTTTCAAATTTCTCCTTCTTCTTTTGATAAACTGGGCATTCTATTTTCATGTGACCAGGTTTGCCACATTCATAGCAAGTTGGAGTCGATGAAGCTCCTTCGCCTTTGAAGTGTGTCTTTTTAGGAGGGAAGGGAGATCTTCTTTGCGTTCCCTTTTTCTTGAGAAATTTACCAAACTTTTTAACTAGCAAACTTAGATTTTCTTCACTTACCTTGATGTTCTCTGAACTTTCTTCATTTTCTTCATCATCATTGTCGAATGTTGATGAAGTGACTTTGAGCGCTATTCCCTTTTTCTTTTTATCGTTCTCTTCGCTTTAGCTTAGTCTGCTTAGTTCCAATTTGTGTTCATGAAGTTTTTCAAAGAGGATAGCTAAAGTCATTGTGGACAAATCTCTTGATTCTGATATTGCTGTCACTTTGGGTTGCCAAATCCTGCTAAGACATCTCAAAACTTTGTTAATCAAATCTTCGTTAGAAAAACTTTTGCCTAAGGATGCAAGATGATTAACTATGTGGGTGAACCTCTTTTGCATTTCCTGAATGCTTTCTCCTTGGTTCATTGAATAATTCATATTCACGAAGTTAGAGAATTTATTCTCGACCTCTTAACTTCACTAGTACCCTCATGGGTAACTTGCAAAGTATCCCACATTTTTTAGCGCTTTACAATTTGAAATTCTAAAAAACTCATCATATCCCAAAGCAGTAGTAATAATATTTTTGGCTTTTAAATTAAATTGAACTTTTCTTTTGTCTTCATCAGACCATTTATTTCGTGGTGTTTCGGTCCTTACACTATCGACCTCATGTGTGGGTATAAAAGTGTCATTTTCAACAGCATCCCATACATCTAGATCAATAGCTTCGATGAAGATTTTCATTCTTTCCTTCCAATATGCATAACCATCCCCATTGAAAAAGGGTGATCGGTATATGGAAGATCCTTCTGAAAAATCATTTGAAGAAGCCATGTTCTCTTGAAGCTACTAAGCTCTTTATACAAAAGTCTAGCTCTGATACCACTTGTTACCAAGTGGCTTCCAGTACTCAAGAGGGGGGTGAATTGAGTATAAATTTTTTTTCGCAAAACCTCTTTTTAAATAAGACAAAAAATAAAAGCTTAATAAATAAATACACAGAAGGAACGAGAAGAAGAAAAGAAACAATAAAGAGCGCGAAAAATAAATGTGCAAGTAAAATAAATTGCATAAAATAAAGAGATTAGGAAAAGAGAAGCAGCACAGTATTTATCCTGGTTCGACCACTAACCCACTTGTGGTCTACGTCCAGTCCTCGAAAGCCGAGATTTTTCACTAAGTATACAAGCTTCAATCGGTGTTTGCTACCGTTACAAAATAGAGTACTTTTCACACACAGGAACACTCTACCCTTGTGCTAAAGTCTCAAATTTATGCAGGATACCTCACCCTTATACAAACCTTGAGGGATACCTCACCCTCGATACAAAATATCAGAAAATAGATGAAGAGAAACTTTCACTCAGAGTAAATAATACAAATTGAAGTACTATAGAGCTCTCTAACAATATCTCAGAAATTTACCAAAACAGCACAGAGAGAAAGAGAGAATTGAGTAAGCAGCGTTTTAGCACAGCCAAAAAATAATTTCAAGGATTGGTGTTTTTCAGCTGTGAGGGAAGGTCTCTATTTATAGAGCCTTTGATCAGAAAATTTCGCTAGGGAAATTGAATGCATAATAAATGCAAAATCCGCTTATGCTTTGTATCAAATTCAAAACCGACAAGACAAATTTGAAACTCGTGGGTTATTCGAATAGTTTATTGTGGTATTCGAATACCACCGATATCAATATATAAAAACAATTTAAGTTGGGTCATTCGAATACCATTATGAGGTATTCGAATATCTCTGATATCAGCATATAAAAAAAATCAGACCCACGTTATTCGAATACCATACCAAGGTATTCGAATGCCACTGTTTGAAATACGTTTGTAAAAGCCTTTTTAATAGGGTTGTATTCGAATGCCTTCAATGGTATTCGAATACCTCTGTTAAAAACACGTTTATAGAAGCATTTTCAGAATGGTTGTATTCGAATGACCTTAGAGGTATTCGAATGCCTCTGTTAAAAACATGAAAAATGCTTCTATGAGCAAGATTATGTAAGATTAGAAAAACCACAATCTCTTTGATTATCAAAGGCTTATTAAAACTTTAATTTGGTTTGTAGAAAAACAAGTTCTTAGATCTTTTGAGTTAAACACTGAGATATCCTATGAGAGCTCTGTACAAGAGAGATCCTAAGTCCTAAAGCTAAACTTGAACAACTTGGACTTGATCTTCTCATTATCTCTATATTTGTTATCATCAAAACTCATCATAAATGTTGCATGGTAATCACATACATAGCTGGGATGAAAGCCATAAGGAGGGAATGGTGGCACTTGGATTTCTTGAGAACTGGTGACTGAGGGTTGAGTAGTGATTGGCATCACAACTCCTTGAGGATTGAAGCCTTGGTATTGCAGAAGGGTTGCAGAGAAACCAAACAGGTGAGGAGGTGTGGTCAGATGTCCCTCATTTGCCACTGAGGGATTCCCATTTGTGCTCCTTCTATTTTCTATGGACTGTAACATCTCCATCATCTTAGACACTTGTTCTCTGAGTTGATTCACCACATCCTTCAGCTTTTGAGTTCGTTCTATTTTGTCCATGATCCTTGCCTGAGAACGAGTCTTGTAAGGGTGTCGCGGAAGCAATTTTTTCGTTATAGTGCCCACTTTTTCGCTTGATGAAACATGATGTGAATATGCAATTATCAACATTGACTGAACAAAATTGGTAACATGCATGCATGCAAAGTATTATGCAAATGAAATTTTTTATTTTTTTTTATTTTTAAAAAGAATGCTATGAATGTCATGGTAATGCAAAATGATGTATCTTTTTCTTTCTTTTCCTTTTTTAGAGTTAGGAATGCGATGAAAATGCAAGATGATATTTTTTATGGGGATGTAATGCAAATGCAAGATAATGTATCTCTTTTTTTTTTTATGCTAAGAATGTTATGAAAATGCAAGATAATGTATATTTTTCTTTTGTTTTTGAATGCTAAGAATGCTATGAAAATACAGGATGATGTTTTTTTTGTTAGGAATGTTATGAAAATGTAAAATGATTTTTTTTTTTTACTTTTTTGATGCTAGGATTGTCATGAAAATATAAAATGATATTTTTTTTCTTTTTTATGAATGCTAAGAATGTAATGAAAATGCAAAATAATATATCTTTTTTTTTAAAAAAGCAAGAATAAATGACATGAGAGATAGATGAATAATGAAAAAAAAATGCTAGGAATGAAAATGCTATATGATGTATCATTTTTTTGTTGAATTTTTTTTTTTTGCCAAAAAGAATGCAAAGATGGAGGACATGAGGAATAGACAGATAAAGAAAAAGAACGCTCCCTTTGTGTCCTAATCAGATGCAATCTAAGAAGCTGGATGACTCTAACTTTCGAGGTCATTATGTTCAACCTATCAGTGCAAGATTTTTCAGGACAGATCTGAACTTCTAAAAAAGTCATGGTCCCCAGATTGCCCCCATCTCGAAAGATAAGGATCCAATTCATGAATTAATCACAAGTAGGGATAAACCCTCTCAATATGACTAGTCCATGATATTGGTAACAATCTGAGTGGTATCTCGACAAATGTCAAGTAAGCATAAAGCTCCTCAATAACAAAAGTCGAGACCCCTCCTACTCCTCGAGTTCGCACAGATTCGGGTATAGAGCCCAAAAAGTGTGTGAGGTAAGTGATAATGACGTGTGTGAAGGAGCATACAAACCTGTACAAAAACTTAAAAGACAAAACTACTCCAACCTGCAAAACATATATACAACAACCAACCAACAATCGCCTACCCTAAGGTTTCAACAATTAAGCACAAAATACATATACAAGTAAGTCATATCAAAATAAACACAAAAAACTATATAAAATATATCTACAAGCAAATAATAATAAAAAAAAAAAAAAAAGGTAAAATAAATAAATAGGAATCATTAATGATTTGCACAACTAACAACAACAGGCCTGACTCTCCAAATTTCCCTAGTGGAGTCGCCAGCTGTCGCAACCGGGATCGCGACGGGATGACCAAAAATATTCGATTTTGAAAATCAATGGAGTCGCCACCAATGTTTATTTAAATTGGGAAAACATCAGAAAAACCCTTTAATCAGGCAAACTGGTCTTTTGAAAATGAGTTTGGATTCGAGTCAGTCAATTGTGTAGGGAAGGTGTTAACACCCTACACTGCCCATTCCAGGAACGGTACCTTATGTTAGTTGTGCAAAAATTTAATAATCTCAAAAATATTTATTTTTACCCCTTTAGAAAAAGATTGTAACTATTTACTAAAGAAACAACTAAATGATGAAAATTTAATTTTGACTTGACAGAAATGAATTTCTACTCCTACGTATCCCCTGGTGCAATGAAAAACTCAAAGTCACGTAGTTCTTTAGAAAATGATTGTGGGTTAGTTGATTTTAATTAAGAAATAGATTTTTGAAAAAAAGGGATTTTGTTTGAAAACAAATCCATTCTTGCACGAGGTTCAAGTTAGCACCAGGCTACTCAATAAACCCTTATGATTCAAATGACATTGAAGATAGCATCCGCTATTCAATCACCATCATTGATCATTGCATGGATTAAAAGATTTTTATTTCATTTGTTTTATTTTAAGGCGTGCACAAGGACAATCAAGTAACTATACAAATAACACATTGTCATATCACGAGCTAGATAAATATAATAAAAATAACATACAAACCAAATTAAACACAACAATGCAAAACAAATTTTTTTGTTATTATTATTTTTTTTATCTGTTAACATTATTTTATTTTTCATTTTCTATTTTATTTTTAAATTTTTTTCTATTTTTTATATATTTTTAAATTTTTTTCTTAAGAGGCCTAATTACAAATTTCAAAACTCTCTTTTTTTCTTTAAAAAAAAGTAAATATCTCAAGCCCAAGCAAGCAAAAAAAAGGCCCAAATTTATTTTTTACTTAAACCCAGATGAAAGATAAAAATAAAATTAAAAAGGTAAAAATAAATAAATAAAATAAAAATAAAAAATACAAACAAACCAAAAAAAATGAAAAAAGAAAGAAAGAGAGAGCAAGCCTACCTCCAAGGCGTATAAAAATGCTATGCTCAAAGAATTCTGCACAGAGCCTCACGCGTTCTCTTCAAATCGAACCTTGAAAAGCAACCCACTTGCATGGAGGAAATTTTTTTTTTACTAAAATCTCGGGCTCTTATACTTAGTATTAAGCCTAAGTAAAAAAAAATACTAAAGTTCTCGGGCTCTATACTTAGTATTAAGTTTAAGTGTGAAAATTTTTGGATGTGTCCAAAACAAATGAGAACCACTCCTATATATAGGAGGATGGGAGGGAGAATAAGCATGACTTCTCCAATGTGGGACTTAGACATTTTAGTTTTTCAACTTTCTTCATTTTTTTCATTTTTTCATTTTATTTTTTTTAGATTTTCATTCATTTTTTCAAGGTTTAGAAATAAACTTTATGGATAAAATTGAGTGTTAATACCTTGATTAAGTAAGAAAAATAAAAAAAAATATGGAGAAAATTGGGTATCAACAAATATTATGAGAAAAAAATTACATATGGTTACCAAAAAAAATATTACATCGACTCATATAATAAGAAAAAACACTTACAAAATCATGTCAAGTTTTCAACTAATCAACAGCCACGCATTATTTTTGTGTACATATTAAAACGTTCCATCAACCTCCTAGATGGTTTTAGAAACGAGTAAACTTCATTTTAGATTTTGTAATCCTAATATTTTTGAACTTCGAAAGATTATTACATTAATGATTACTATTTACTGAGAGTAAATCATGTCATGTCGTGTAAGGCTAATTTAATGTCGTTAACCTTCGCAAAATTTGTTATGAAAATATTTCAAGGATCAAATTAAGAATTTACTATTTTAGAAACTATTAATAGCAAAATTGATAAAAAAAAAACTATTAACAACAAAATTAACGATTGAATTGAATTTTTTATACTTTAAATATCATTAATTATATAAATTATTAAATTTTATATCAATTTATTCTCATTTTTTATGCATGAAGTGTTGGGAAAGAAAAAGGGGTTGTGCATAGCAGAAGTAACAACACACAAATATGTAATAAAATCTTTCCCACTTGAGAGAACCTGTGAGAAGCAAAATATATAGCCAACCAAAAATATCTACCAATTGATATATCCAAGAATGCACAAAAATTAAATAAGCAAAGAGAACACCGACAATTTTAACGTGGAAAACTTCCTCAATGTGAGAGATAAAAACCACGGGACCTAGTCTAGAAAAATCTCCACTATAACAGATCAATGAGTACAGCAAAGTTTCTCTCAATAAACAAGGATATCACAACAGCTCCTACTCACCACTAACAAAGTGAAAATTAACAAAGCAACAAAGTTCAAAACCCACAAAAGGGTAAAAACAGCCCAATAAATAGAGATGGAGAAATAAAATTCTGACCGTACAAGTAGAAGTTCACGATGCAAGGAACAACATACTGAGAAATCATCAAGATTGGACCACAAATGATTACCCGATCTAAGCACGCAAGATCAGATCTGAAAAATTCTCCTCCTTCTCCTCTCGGCTGCGCTCTCTGTTTTTTAGAAATGAAAACAAGAATTTAAAACTTATGAAGGAAGGCTTGCTTCCTCTTTGCACATTTGAAGCAGATGAATGACCCCTTACATGGTAAAAACAATCATTTATTCATCTTTTTTTTATTATTAATATAATGGTATGGGCCCCACTTGGGTTGACCCATCCATCAAACTCCCCCGTCAACTCAAGTGGAGGCAAATACCAAACTGGCAACAAAACGGCAATCTTCAAATTTTTCCCTCAGTAGAGTCTTTATCAGCATGTCTGAACCATTATCATCAGTATGGATCTTCTCAAGTTCCAACAACTTAGAGTCCAGAACATCACGTATCCAATGATACCTCACATCAATATGCTTAGATCTACCATGGAACATAGGATTCTTACCAAGATGAATAACACTCTGACTATCACAAAACAAAACATACCTCTCCTGAGTAAAACCAAGTTCATGCACAAAATTCTTTATCCAAAGCAACTCCTTACAAGCCTCGATAATAGCAATAAACTCAGTCTCAGTAGTAGACAAAACAACACACTTTTGCAACCTAGATTGCCAAGCCACAGCTCCCCCTGCAAAAGTAATCAAATAGCCAGAAGTAGACTTTCTAGAATCAATATCTCCTGCCAAGTCTGAATCTGTATAACCACAAAGAACAGGTTTCCCAATTCCAAAACAGAGTTTCAAATTAGAAGTGCCCCGGAGATATCTCAATATCCACTTCACAGCTTTCCAATGCTCTCTACCAGGATTGGAAAGAAAACGACTAACCACACCAACTGCATGAGCTATATCAGGCCTTGTGCAAACCATTGCATACATCAAACTTCCTACTGCAGATGCAAAAGGAACATGTTGCATGTCTTGTTTCTCTTCATCACTAGAAGGAGGTTGTCTAGTGCTAATCTTAAAGTGTAAAGCAAGAAGTGTACTTACAACTTTAGCTTTATCTAAGTGAAACCATTGAAGCACTTTCTCAATGTACTTCTCCTGTGATAACCACAACTTCTTGGCCACTCTATCACGAGTAATCTGCATGCCAAGAATATGTCTTGCTGGTCCTAAGTCTTTCATTGCAAAAGACTTGTTAAGCTCCTTTTTCAACCTGTCAATTCTAGAAGAATTATGACCAACAATCAACATATCATCAACGTAGAGCAATAAAATGATGAAATCATTATCAGAAAATTTCTGCACAAACACACAATGATCAGAAGTAGTCTTCTTGAATCCCTGCTGAATTATAACAGACTCAAACTTCTTATACCATTGTCTCAAGACTTGTTTCAAGCCATACAAACTTTTCTTCAACTTGCAGACATAATTTTCTTTACCCTTCATCACAAAACCCTCAGGTTGCTCCATGTAAATCTCCTCCTCCAAATCACCATGAAAGAAAGCAGTTTTCACATCCATCTGCTTAACTTCTAAATCAAGACTTGCTGCCAAACCAAGAACAACTCGGATGGATGACATTTTAACAACCGGCAAGAAGATTTCCTCAAAATCAATCCCCTTTTTCTGATGGTAGCCTTTGACAACTAATCTAGCTTTGTATCTTGGAGTGGAAGAATTCTTATCATTCTTCAACCTGTAAATCCACCAATTTTGTAAAGCTTTCCTGTCCTTAGGCAACTTGACCAGCTTGAAAGTATGGTTGTCAAGCAAAGATTTCATCTCATCATTCATTGCTGCAACCCATTCTGTCTTCTGCTCACTCTCCATAGCCTCTTCGTAGCACTCAGGTTCTCCCCCGTCAGTGAGGAGCACATATTCATCAGATGAATAACGGGTAGAGGGAATAAGATGTCTGGAAGACCTCCTAAGTGAAACAACAGGTTCATCAACAACCTCACGAGCAGGAGCATCTACCTCATCAGCAACATTATCAACAACATCCTCAACCTGATCACCCTGAATATGATTATGCACATCATCATGATTGCCAAAGTTAGCTACATCAAGCATATGAGACTCAGGAACTGGATCAATATCAACCAAACCATCAGTATTCGGAGACTCTGACTTCTTTGTCTTGTCAATATCTTCAATGGTCTGATCCTCCATAAAAATAAAATCACGGCTTCTAACAAGTTTCTTCTCAACTAGATCATACAACCTATAGCCAAACTCATCATGACCATAGCCAATGAAGATGCACTGCCTAGTCTTGACATCCAACTTAGACCTCTCATCTTTGGGTACATGTACAAATGCTCTACACCCAAAGACACGTAAGTAGTCATAGGAAACATCTTTTCCATACCACACTCTGTCAGGAACATCAGCCTGTAAAGCAACAGTAGGAGATAAATTAATAACATGTACAGCAGTATACAAAGCCTCACCCCAAAAAGATCCAGGTAACTTTGCTTCAGAAAGTAAACATCTAACTCTCTCCATCAATGTCCTGTTCATCCTTTCTGTCAAGCCATTAAGCTGAGGAGTCTTAGGAGACGTCTTCTGGTGTCTAATACCCTGCTGCCTGCAGTACTCATCAAATGGTCCACAATATTCACCACTATTATCATTGCGAACACATTTCAGTTTCTTCCCTGTTTCTCTCTCAACAGAAGCCTGAAACTGCTTAAAGACACTGAGCACCTGGTCCTTAGTCTTCAAGGCATAAACCCAAAGTTTCCTTGAATGATCATCAATAAAAGTCACAAAATAAAGTGCACCACCAAATGTTTTAGTCCTCATTGGACCACAAAGATCTGAATGTACCAACTCAAGTACCTCTGATTTTCTAGAAGGAGGATAACTTTTGAAAGAGACTCTATTCAGCTTCCCAGCCAAACAATGAGTACACTTTTCTAAACTTGCATCCTTCAAACCTAAAAGTAGATTCTTTTTGGCCAAAGTATCAAGTCCCTTCTCACTAATGTGGCTAAGTCTCTTGTGCCACACTTAGCTATATTAACAGCATCAATAGAAACTGAAGCATTGGTCCAGTACAAACCTGAACACTTCTTTCCATGTGCCACAATCAAAGAACCCTTGGAGAGTTTCCACTGTCCACCACCAAAGGTACTAAAATAGCCATCATCATCAAGAACACTAGCAGAAATCAGATGCAAATGGATGTCTGGTGCGTGTCTGACATTATTCAAAATCAACTTTGTTCCATTGCTGGTTACCAAACAAACATTGCCAATGCCAATCACCTTTGACATACCATCATTACCCATATTCAAAACCCCATAATCACCAGGAGTATAAGATGTGAAGAAATCCTTCCTAGATGTCACATGAAAACAGGCACCACTGTCAACAACCCAGCTGGTCTTATCACAAGCAACATTAATCAAATTCTCATTGCAGATAATCACAAGATCTCGTCCAGTAGTGGTGGCAACACGATCATCATTATCATTATCCTTCTTTTGTTGTTTACCTTTGTTACCCTTGTTTTTCTTTTCCATCGGTAGCAGAACCTTTGGACATGCCCCTTTTTACCACAATAGTCACACTCAAGATTTTTATATTTAGACCTTGATTTGCTTCTACTCTTGCTTTTGCCTCTATTGCCTTATCCCTGATCCCTCTCAATGCTTCTCCCCCTGTTTTCAGTAACCACAACCTCTGACTGTGAAGAGGACGTCTGCTGAGTCCGTCGTCTGACTTCTTCATTTAAAAAAGTAGTCTTTACATAATTCATAGTCATAACACCTCTAGGAGCAGAACTAGTCAAAGTGACTCTGAGATTTTCTCAAGAATCAGGTAGAGTATTAAGTAACCAAAGTCCTAAAATTTCATCTTCAAATTTCACACTCATGCCGGATAACTGGTCAAAGCACCCTTGAAAATCACTCAAATGATCATAAATAGAACTACTATCCTTGTAACTCAAGTTCATAGCCTGTTTCAACAAAAACAATTTATTGTTCCCAGACTTAGAAGCATACAAGGTCTCAAGCTTCTCCCACAAAGTTCTAGCATGTGAGTCATTAACAATATGATTCAAAACATTATCATCTACCCATTGTCGAATAAAGCCACAAATCATCTCATGTTCAAAAACCCAATCTTCATCAGATTTAGCTTCAGGCTTTTCACTAGCAAACACCGGTAAATGTAATTTTTTCACAAATAATAAATCTTTCATCTTTCCTTTTCACTTGTGGTAATTTGTGTCATTCAAACTAATCATTCTACTGTAATTTGGCTCCATCATTCAATCAAGTAAACAAACCAATAAATTTCTCTAATGCCAACTATTGGGAAAGAAAAAGGGGTTGTGCACAGCGGAAGTAACAACATACAAATATGTAATAAAATCTTTCCCACTTAAGAGAACCAGTGAGAAGCAAAATATACAGCCAACCAAAAATATCCACCAATTGATATATCCAAGAATGCACAAAAATTAAATAAGCAAAGAGAACACCGACAATTTTAACGTGGAAAACTCCCTCAATGTGAGAGATAAAAACCACGGGACTTAATCTAGAAAAATCTCCACTATAACAGATCAATGAGTACAGCAAAGTTTCTCCCAATAAACAAGGATATCACAACAGCTTCTACTCACCACTAACAAAGTGGAAATTAACAAAGCAACAAAGTTCAAAACTCACAAAGGGGTAAAAACAGTCAAATAAATAGAGATGGAGAAATAAAATTCTGACCGTACAAATAGAAGTTCACGATGCAAGGAACAATATACTGAGAAATCATCAAGATCGGACCACAAATGATTACCCGATCTGAGCACACAAGATCAAATCTGAAAAATTCTCCTCCTTCTCCTCTCGGCTGCGCTCTCTGTTTTTCAAAAATGAAAATAGTAACGAAACTTATGAAGGAAGCGACTTGCTTCCTCTTTTAAAAACAATCATTCATTCATTTTTTTATTTATTAATATAATAGTATGAGCCCCACTTGGGTTGACCCATCCGTCATGAAGAGAAGAGAAAAGAAAACGATACATTAAGGCCTAAAAGAGTAAAATGTTATAGAGCAACATTAATACAGTTAGAGAACAATATTTCTCTCTCTTTTTAGTTGATCAGGCATCATTATAGACATAATTGTAAGACTAACCTTTTAGTTAGAGACAATTAAATATGCTCTTTCCTAAAATAATGACTTTAGAATTTAAACTTTTGATATTACAAATAAAATTCGTTTACAATCGTAATTCCCTTCTATACTGTTAGATAGAACAGAATTACTCTGCTCCAAAGCTTTCAGACAAATACTTAAAAAAGATTAATGATTTGCTTTCAATAAACAAAAGAAATAGTTTGTTGCAATCGTAGTACACCCAACATTAAAGAATACTACTTTGTTGTGATTCTTTGGCGGTATATGATAAATAGCCTACCGACATATTCTTCTTTACTTATCTTTTGTTGAGAAAATACGATTGGAAGTAAATATTCACACACAAATCCAATCCTAAATTAAGTAGTTAATTATAAATCATACTGACATTACTTATAAAAATTAATTAACTAAAGTTTTTGTTCTTGTGTAATGATACAAGGGTACATACATTCACAAATCCAAAATGATAGAGCAACAACATCTCTCGATTTTCAGAGTATTTTGAAGAGACAGGAAACAATTACTCCCAAAAGGGAAAGGTAAGAGCATGAAGAGAACAAGAAACAGAGAATAGGGAAGATGAAATTTCATAAGGAAGCAAGAGGGAAATCATTACATGGAAACCACATGCTTTATAGGCTAAGTAAAATTAAATGTTGATGGATCGTACTAGAAAACCAGAGTAATGCTGAAGCAGCTGGTTTATATAGAGATCAAGATGGCAATTGTCTCGCAGGATTATTCATGGAACATATTGGTGAAAAACTACGTACTTTTTGAGTAGAATTGTAGCTCTGAGAAAGGGACTTATTAAATGGCTATCAAGCTAAATACCTCAATGCCTTTCTATGTGAGTATGTGAAACTTGTATATTAAATATATTTAAAATAGCTTCGAAGATCAAATTTAGAAATACAACTAAAATGGTTGAAAACACAAGGTCAATTTTTTTTTAGATGTTATTGCATGTGACTAACACCAACATATTTGTCATTCAGCCTTTAACTGATGTTCCTTTAGCACTTACAACTTCAGATTTGCTAAAAGACACACAATGCCGAATATCTATGCCGACAGGTTTCTATTCATTCATTCGAAAATCTAAGTTCAGATGTGTGGTTGACTTTTTTTTCAAAGCATACATATTTAATAAGTGAAAGATTAATCTTTTAAGATATATTTGAATGTTTAACTGAAAATTCTTTTAAAAAATATTATTTCTATACATATAAATTCTAAAATCGAATCTAAGATTATAAGAATCTAAACTCCTTCTGCTCAGATCAAACACGTTAGTTTTTGACTTATTTTTTTCTACACGTAAACTTATCTTATTAAATCGTGAAACTTTTAAAATTAAACATCAAAATGTTTATCCTTTAGGAAAAAAAAAATTTGTTTATCTTGTTGATTAGATTACACCGTTCATGACTCCAACCCAACCGAATGATGCATGCAACGGTGAACACAAAAAAAGGATGGGAACAAAAGGATAATTGATGAAAGGGTGTTTTGAGGTTGAACAACAAACACAGTGGTATGCTATTCCCACCCCACCTGTCAGCATTGTAGGGGGCGAAATATACCCAGTTGGCCACGTGTCGATAACTTGCAGACGTTAGCAGACGTGGCATGTTGTGGTGGCGACAGGAAAAACTTGGTTTCTTCTTGTGACTTGTGACAACTCCATGTACGTGGCAGTTCGGGGCTGTTGTTGTCTCAGCTCCAACCTATGATCATGTGAAGTTGTTCAGAGAATCATAGCTTATTTAGTGCACGCCATATCCTAGTCCTAAGCCTCTAAACCACGTGCTTGGCTTTTGCACATTGTAGTTGTAGTTGTAGAAAGCACTTTCATTCAGTAGGAATAAGCACCAAGATGAAGGTTTGTTTGTTCATCTTCATTCCCATTACATTTTCCTCAAATGGGGTTCTTTCTTTTCCATTCCAAGTTGTTGTTTTGTTAGTACAGTACTTTGTTTAATTAACTAGCTAGTTGAAGTGTTTTTGGAAACTTTGAAGGTTCATGAAACGAGGTCGCATGTTCATGCACCTGGGGAAGAAGAGAAGGTGATGACCAGGAAGCAGAAGGCGGAGTCCAAGGCACAAGAAGTAGAGCATTCTCCTAAGAAGGCTAAGGTAGAAAATGAGGATGGCCACACCAATGGAAAATCTGCTGTTGATGTTACAGTAGAATATGATGAGTTCTGTAAAGCCATAAACGAGCACCTAGCCGTTGACCAAATGAGAGAAATTCTGGAAGCTAATGGCCTTGATTCCTCTGGCTCTGATCATGAAATCACACGAAGATGGTTGGTTAAGATTAGACCATATTAAAAAAACTGATTATTTTCCATGACCAAAATGTTCCAAACTGGATTCTTTTATGTTAGTGATTCAATTTACCACCTTTGTGGACAGCCAAGACTTGCTGTTTCACGGTGCAATAGAAAAATGCCCGGTTTGCAATGGCAGTTTGGAGTTCGATGGCAGACGTTATTCTTGCAGAGGGTTCTACAGTGAGTGGGCTAGTTGCACTTTCAGAACCAGAGACCCTCCAAGGAAAGAGGAACCCATTAAGCTACCAGATTTTGTTCAGAATTCTCTGGTTTCAGATGTGACCTTCTCTCTCTCTCTCTCCTATTCTACTTCTTCTTCTTCGTTTATAGCAATGTAGTCACCCAAGAATTTTTAAATTTTTTTTTTTTTCTTGGCTTGTTTCCTGCGTGTGTGCTGTAGTTGCTAAAGAAATATCAGGACCCGAGTCGCAGGCCTCACAGGGATTTAGGTTCAGTAGACAAGCCTTTTACTGGGATGATGATATCTCTGATGGGTCGTCTTACTCGGACACATGTATGCACCACTGTCGTTGACTTGTTGCTACTGCATTAATATCTAAGGAAAATGATTGGTGATCACCAATTTTGCTATACCATTTTTATACCGATTAATGATGTACAATTTTTTTTTTGCCAACAGTTAATGATGTACATATTTCTGGTTGTTAACCAAAAATTTGCATATCTAATGTAAAAATGGTATAGGAAATTTGGTGTGTGCATATCAGTGTTGTGTCTTTTAGCATGTGCTCAATTTAATTGATTGGATTTTGTTTTGGCAACTTAGCATTATTGGAAAACTACTATTGAAAAGCATGGAGGGAAGGTGGCTAACTCTATAATTGGTATGTACCAGTTGCACTTCAAATGTGATAAAGGTTGCTTTTGCCATCATTTTGTTGCTGGGAGTTGCTATAACCAGATTGATTTGTTAAACTTCTCAGGGGCAACTTGTTTGGTGGGTTCACCTGCTGAGCGAGAACGTGGCGGCTCATCCAAACTTGCAGAAGCCATGTGAGTGCAGTAAAAGCTTTTTAGGCTACATTATTGCTTTGTATTAATAGTTGTGGATGATAAGGTAGCTATCTATGTTTTGTTGGGCTCCATGTCATGAACATTGTGAATTTATGTGCATGAACACCCTCAGATTAACATTTTTTTTTTTTAAAAAAGGAACATGATCACGTAAATAAAATGCATCTATGAACACTCTTGGCTTTTAATCCATAAAAAAAAAAAAACACTCTTGGCTTTTAATTTTATTTTTATTTCAGAAAATGGGTATTGTGAATGGCATCACCACATTTATTATTGACACAATAAACATGCCTAATTATTAAGGTATCTTACTGTAGGGAGAGGGGTATACCAGTGGTTAGGGAGACTTGGTTGACTGACAGCATTGAAAAGCAAGAACCACAACCTTTGGAAGCTTATGACATTGTCTCTGATCTTTCTGTAGAGGGCAAGGGAATCCCGTGGGACAAACAAGATCCTGGAGAGGAGGCTATTGAATCACTCTCAGCAGAGGTACATAATTTACTCTTTCATACTGATTTTTTCTGAAAAAGAAAAACATATGCAGCTCCCTTTTATTTGTGTTTGATTAAATTTGCTACGTGGTAACAGCTCAAGCTTTATGGGAAGAGAGGGGTCTATAAAGATACCAAATTGCAGGAACAAGGTGGAAAGATATTTGAAAAAGATGGGATATTGTACAACTGTGCCTTCTCTCTTTGTGACCAAGGGCGAGGACTGAATGAGTAATATTATGAAGACCAATTGCAATTTTAGTCCACATTGACATTTATATGACAATTATACCTAATTAGTGTTGTTAATTTGGAGCAGCTACTGTGTCATGCAACTGATTGTGGTCCCAGAGAATCGTTTGCATCTGTACTTTAAAAAAGGGAGAGTTGGTGATGATCCAAATGCAGAGGAGAGATTAGAAGAGTGGGACAATGTGGACAATGCTCTGAAAGAGTTTGTGAGGCTCTTTGAGGAAATAACAGGAAATGAGTTTGAATTTTGGGAAAGAGAGAAGAAGTTCCAGAAGAAGCCATTGAAGTTCTACCCCATTGACGTGGTACATATCTATTCCCTACCATAAATGATTAATGATTAATTAATGGAACCTTTTTTAGGTAACAAACACAGTGCTATGGCATTGCATAGGATGATGGAGTTGAAGTTAGACATGGGGCACTAGGTCTTCGGCAGCTGGGAATAGCAGTAACTCACTGTAAACTTGAGCCTCTGGTTGCAAATTTTATGAAGGTTATGTGCAGCCAGGAGATATATAAGTAAGTGAACACACTACCTTGTATGACTAATATGTGAAGATTTGAAATAACCTACATTGTATTCAGGTATGCATTGATGGAGATGGGTTATGACTCTCCGGATCTTCCAATAGGAATGGTTACAAATCTTCACCTTAAAAGATGTATGGGAACCACAACCACTTTCTTTTTCCTATTTCTCTAATGTCTTCCAGAAAAACTGACAATGGAACCCCGTCAGGTGAGGAAGTTCTCTTAGAATTTATAGAGAAGGTGAAATCATTGAAAGAGACTGGGCCAAAGGCTGAGGCTGTTTGGACTGATTTTAGCCAAAGATGGTTCACTCTGATGCACTCCACAAGACCTTTCATTTTTAGAGATTATCAGGAGATTGCAGATCATGTAAATCAGCACCTTTATTAGTTCAACAACCACTTATTTTTTCAAAGACTGAGTCTTGTCCTAATTTTCCTAGGCTGCTGCTGCCCTGGAGAGTGTTAGGGACATAACCCTGGCTTCTCACCTCATAGGAGATATGAGTGGCTCAACCATTGATGACCCCTTATCAGACACATACAACAAATTGGGTTGCTCAATTTCTCCCTTGGACAAAAATTCAAATGATTACGATATGATTGTGAAATACCTGGAGAAAACTTATGAACCAGTCAAAGTTGGTGACAATGTAAGATTATAATTCTATATTTTATGTACAATTGGAACGTACATATCTTCCTGAGCGTTTACTTTCTTTTCTTTGAATTTCAGGAATATGGGGTGTCTGTTGAAAACATTTTGGTTGTGGAACCGAGTGCTTGCCCTCCCTATGAAGACATTGTAAAGCTGCCAAACAAGGTTCTTCTATGGTGTGGTAAGAGACGCTAGAATATTGTTTATCTTAATATGATTATCTTGGTTCTTCTCAATGACTATACAAATTCTATGATAATATTATGTAAGGATCACGAAGCTCAAATCTTTTGAGGCACTTGCACAAGGGGTTCTTGCCAGCGATATGTTCGCTACCGGTTCCTGGTTATATGGTATTAAGAAATACAAATGTTTGTTTATTCAATTCTAATGATAATCAGCATTTTCTCATCACTTATGTGTTTTTGGCAACAGTTTGGCAAAGCTATTGTCTGTTCCGATGCTGCAGCAGAAGCTGCAAGATATGGTTTTACTGCTGTGGACAGGCCAGAAGGGTTCTTGGTTTTGGCCATTGCATCTCTAGGAAATGAGATTACCGAGTTGAAAAGCCCACCTGAGGTAGTCACATACATATTTCTTGATTCTAAAGATTTTTTGCTTTCACTCAAAGAATTATCATTGATATGGTTTTAAAAATGATTGAGACAGGACACAACATCTTTGGAAGAAAAGAAGGTTGGAGTGAAAGGGCTGGGGAAGAAGAAAACAGATGAATCAGAGCACTTTGTTTGGAAAGATGACATAAAAGTTCCTTGCGGTCGAATAGTTGTCTCAGAGCATCAAGATAGCCCCCTGGAATACAATGAGTATGCTGTCTACGATCCTAAGCAGGTATAACTCGTCTTTGTTAAGTATAAGCCAGATTTTCAATCTAGAAAAGCACTTCTGAATATGCTGTTCTGCGCTCTTCTGTTTACAGGTACGCATAAGCTACTTGGTGGGAGTGAAGTATGAAGAGAAGGGTGTGGTGATGGACACAGCAGAGTGAAAGGACCAAAAAATGATGAAGGGAAAGATAGGACGTCAAGCTTTTTGTAATGGAGAAAATGGAGAAAATGGAGAACATGAACTATACGTGACCCAAAACTGTTTCAAGTTTCAACAAGAGGTTTCTGTAGGTAGTAGAAGATCGTTATCATTTTGATGTATATTATATCTGTGACACAATAGATAGTTTTGGAATGCTGTGGTGTCAGGTTTTGATGTATGTATAGATCAACGGACACCAACTTAGAGTAAGTAAATGTTTTGTCCTACTCTTGTATGACAGCAACAGAGTATGACAGCAACAGAGCGCAACTACATAGACTTGACCCCATGTTGATGTTATGTTTTAGTTATGTGCTGTTCAGTATGAATGAAAAGACAAGTGGAAGAAATGGTACAATGATGTCTTTCTTTTTAAGCCTCTCATGGGTAAGCTACCACTAAAACCTATTCATTTTCTATAACGTATATTCAACCTGCATTTGCCCTGTTTAACCAGAAAGCTATTACTGCACTGTAAGTTAACTAGGGACAAGTCTCCTGAACTTGTTTGAGATATCTACTGGTAGATTATTTATTTAAGTGGTTAAGATAACAATGTACGTTGATATATCTTTATTTCCTCATTTTTTAGGAGTTTTTTTGGTTACTATCATCACTTTTATCAATAACAATTCTGATCAAGAAAAAGGTCTTAAGCTGTAACAAGAGTCATAAAAAATACCTCAGGGAAATCCTTTCTAATTTGAGCTAAGTCCTAAGCGACTAGGAAATTTATCTTCGGTGGAATGCACCCCAAGATGGCAAGACGCCTGCATAATTTAAATGGAAGCACAACTTGCAAAATGACGAGCAAAAAATAAAAATTGCAAAGTGACAACAGCAACAAAATAAAAATAATGATATTAAAAAAAATAACGCACGCCACACTTCAAGCCTCGAAACGGGCGTTTTAACTATAAATTCTTCAGTTTCTGTGTCGCCAGGTTTGTTTGAATGTCGCAATCCAGTATAGTACGTGCTTCCTTTTTCGCTTCTGACAGCCAGATTAAAACGCAACTGTTTAGAACAACCTTCGGTCAAAGGACGTGGCAAGCACTTAGAGACTCTCTTATCACTGTATGTCAAGGATAAAACGGGCAGACTCTCTTGTCACCGTGTATGTCAACGACAAAACGGGCAGATGATGTTTATCGGCATCTTCTAGCAAATCATTTGGTTTAATTTGAAGACATGGATAATAGATTATGCTTAGGAAGTTATCATACTCAATGAAACAAAATCACCCCATTAAAGAGAATCCGAGGAAAGAATCTTGAGTACATATACATGGCATGCGCAATCATTCGAGGGTCAAAGCGTGTATTGATCTAACCAAAATTTACACTTACTGGTTGCCTGAGGCTACTACATTGGGGACAGTACAAAGTTGAGAATACAAAAATGAATCTTGAATCAGTATTTGCTTTTTCCACTATCTGTGCATTTCACAAGTGCTACAATAAGAGAACAATTCAGACATTATATGATGGAACAAAATTTGACCATTCCACCACTCAAGTTGGCGGCAGCAGTTAAAATGTCATTGATACATGACAACAGGAGGAATCTTGAACTTGTCCGAGAGAAATGGTATTGGCTTATGTCCATCCACAAGGTCACGGTAAAACGCATATTCTGCCTCATAATCATGCAAATGAAGCTCAGCCTTCTGGTTAGTATGATAATGATGCTTAGCAGAAGCTGATTTGCCAAACCCAAAAATGCTAACTTTATCACAGATTCCCAAAGCCAGCATCACCGCCTGCATTCCAGAAGAATAATGGAACAGTGCCCCATCATGGGCAGAACCCCATTCTTCTAACCCCTTCCCTGTCTCCTCCACAAACCTCTTCAAAGAGTAATACTTCACAATCCTAGCACACAACACATCAAACCTAGGATCAGTGACCAAAAGGGGCGCCTTGTGAGACGAATTGCACACAGTGTAATCCAAGAAATGCACGGCCTGACAAATGTACATAACAATTGGAACATCAGCACCATAAGGGTGACAAAAACACCCTGCTCTTCTTGCACAAAGATGCAAAATGTTGCTATTCACAAAGGAAATGCTAGTTTTCTTCCCAACCTTGTTCTCAAAGTTGGCAACTCTTGCATTGTTCAACCTAATAACAAAATGGTGGCTATCAATCAAAGTTCCATAATCCCTATTGAGCAAAATCCCACTGTTCCCAACAACAGCACATGAAGGGTACCTCTTGTCACCAGAACCAGCCACCACTATCCCATTGTGCCGATCGATTGGAACCTTCACCGAGCGAGTCAACTCGGACATGATACCGGGTTGGAACCTCCTCTTCCGCGCCCAATCGTTCAGAACCTTCCGGAAATCCAACCAGTACCGATAGAACAATGGCGAACGCAGCGTCGCGGGGAGGTTCAGGTTCCTCGAGGACTTGTCAACGTCGTGGTGGATGAACCGCCGCCACGACACGAAGGTCCGGTGCCGCGCTTGGCTTCCGAAATTGCCGTCCAGAAGGTTCTGGATCTCCTGCTTCGTTTTCTCCTCGCCGATTTCAATCGCCGCGTGTTTCAGCAGCGTAGCGTTCAGCGACGGCGGTGGCGGCGGCGGATCTTGGATCAGGACCAGGGTTTCAAGCTCAATGGAGATTAAGCCTCTGAGAACCAATGCTCGGGAGGTGACCGTGGCGACGAAGACGATGAGGAGGAGAAGCCCGAAGAGAGGGCGAACGGTGCGTTTCATTGGGCAGAGGTTCTTGAGGGAGCAATTGGTGGTGGGTGTTGCTAAATGTGGAAAGGAATCAATGATGGTGGTGAAGATTTTGGGGTTGGGTGTTTCGGCTTCGGATCCATCTTTGTCTTCGGGAACCCTAAGCATAGATGAAGCAGAAAATGTGGTGAGATTTTTGGGAGGAAATTTTGAGGGTGAATGCTGTGTATTGCATAGGGGACATGAAGTTTGAATCTGGGTTTTGGTCAAAAAGTGATTTTTTTCATCATTGGAGAAGAATGGAACAGAACCCTAAAAATAGAAATTGAAAGTGAGATGAACAGAATAATCAGTGAAATAATAGGTCAGAAGGGTGCGTAAGAAAAGGATGAAGATTTCACTGTAGTTGCAGAAACTGAACATTGATGAGTGCGTGGCCTTGCAGAAGTGGTATCTGAATGTGGGTTCAGCTTGGAACATGAAATTTTGGTTACAGTTTCAGACCCAGATAACCAAAAAGGAATCTTGGGAGTTTGGCTGCAACTGGGTATAGTATGGTTTCCAAGGCATGGATGGAGCTTGGAGAAACAAAACCCTAAGGAATCTAGATTCCCAGGGAATAAAATGAGTGTGTGAGGTTAGTGTGCTTTTTGTGAGTGGGGAAGGGAACTCAATGGGAGAAGACAAGGCATGTTGTTAGTGTTAGAGCACATTAAAAAGGCATGCATTGTGAGTTATGAACTTATGACTAGTGGAAGCGACGCTGGGTGTTTGGTGTAAGGCCATTACGGTGTGTCAGTGGGGAGTGGGGAGTGGGGAGTGGGAGATGGGAATGATAGTGTGCTTTGCAAGGCAGTGAGAATATAATGCAGAACAAGGGGTTTGGAGTGGGTCCATGTGCTCAGCTTAGAGTTAGAGAGATCATAGATCCACCCTTTGTTTTTTTTTTGGGCCATACAGATCCACCCTCTTTGTTATGCATAACACTGGTCTGCAGATGAATGTCACAGTTTAAAACATTATATATTAGATTTAGGAGAGAGATCATTAATCTTTATTTGTAATTTTGCATATCTTGGCATCTTGTTTTCATATAATCGCCCATGATGTCACCTCTATGCCAAATTGGGAATGCGCGTGAGGTCAACTTTTTCAGCACAACAAAAAAACAAGGGGGGGGGGGGGGGGGAGAGGAAAGGTTAACGTTATTGCTACGCTTATTGGAATTCGAAAAGTACCTAACAGAAAAGGAAAATGATTATAACACATCATTTTTTTATCATATTATTATTTATATTTTTTAATAATTATAATTAAGTAAAAAAATAATAAAAATATATATAATTAATTATATAAAAAATAATATAAAAAGTGATGTGTAAGAAAAATAATATAAAAAAATTATAGTTAAACATGGAATAAAGAAATGACTGATTGAGAATGGAAACACAAAACTCAACTTAAACAACTATTCTAATTTATTGAGTTTACATTTCATAAAAATAGAAAAAAAAAGTGTGATATTGGCAATTTTGAAAGACAAAATTTATACATAATAATTTTTATATATACTGTACAGTAATATTCTTTAAAATAAAATAAATAATAAATAATTGTTCATATTCTTAACAAATAATTTTAAATTGTAATAAATAATATTTTTTTGGGTAGACATAATAAATAATATTATGCAATATGTGTTTTTAAAAATTTATTTTACCCTTTTTCTTTCATTGATTGATTTGCATAAAACTCGTGTTTTTCAAGAAAAAAAAGTACAATTATAATTGCTAGGGATTTTATTGGAAGGTTTTAAGAAGATTCTTAACCCCACTTTCTCTTTCTTATTATCATTCCAAAGTGACTTCGAATGTTTTCTCCTCATATCATAATAATATGAAAATATTTTATATACATTAAAAATATATATATTATATTTATATCGTATATTAATATATAAAAATATTAAATTATTTTGTATATAATTGTAATATTTTTATAATATATAAAATAATTTTATGAATAAATTAAATAAAATTAAACATATTTTAATTGAACAAATAACGAAATTAAAATAAGATTACAATATTTAATCCATTTCAAAAAATATTAAGATATTTAATCCAGTAAAAAAAAGACAGATTACGATATTTAATAAATCATTTAATTCATCCGTATTGTCACCATTAATAGCGCAACTTTGGTATATTTTAAGATGATAAGTAATTGGGTAATTCTATATCTTTTTATAAGTTTTTTTAATAATTATTCTAATATTAAATAAAAAAATAAATATATTTAATATCTTAAGAATATAAAAAATATTTAATATTTACTTTATTTAATAATTAGAAGAATTAATAAAAAAAATTTGATAAGAGGATAAAACATTTCACTAAATAATTTACTAGTCAATATAGATCCAATCCTTTCATTGAAAGCGATAATTGTCCAATTGTCAATTGGGAGCAACTTGCAACTTGCAACTTGCAATTTTTATTTTACACTACCTTGTCTCCATCTTGTATATTGCACAAAAAACATGAGCAGATAAAGAGTGGGCCTGGAAATTAGATATGGGACAAGCTTTGTTTGTGGACTGAATATTACAAGAGAAGAGGGAGTTATTCTTTATTGTCAACAATAATTTCAATTTAAATAATGGGAAGAAAGTAAATGGTTAGACATAAGGGTGTATGATTCGTGGGTGGGTTTAGTGACATTTTTAAACTTTCGGTCATTAAATTAATATGTTGGATTAGGTTGAGTTAAAAAAAAAATTTGAAACCTAACTTATTTAAGAGTGGGTACTGTTGTGACTGACATATATTAGAAATAAAAAATTTCTCTTGTTAAAATAATTTTCAAAATATGAAATTAAAATTTCCTTACATGTAATATATCTTAATTAAAAATTATATATGTTCTAAACAAACTAAAAAATTATATAACTAATATTACATAAATATAATAAGTTACAAACATAATAAATTTTAAATAAGACAAATAAATATAACAAATTTTTAAGTTAACATAAGTTTGAAATAAATTAAAATAATTTAATTAAGTCTCAAAATTTATAAACAACGAATCACATTAGTCGATTAAAATTAATGTCATCACATATAATATATGAATCAACATAGTCATTTATTTTATTCTAAATTTTTTTAATATATTCTTTGTCATTCAAAGAATCATTAAAATTTCATCATAACTGTTCATTAAATGTTATTTTCTCATTAATATTTTCTTACTCACACTTTTAATATAACTACAATATTTATACCTAAACTTAGTTGACATTATAAAAAAAGTTAAAAGGAAAATAATTTAAAATGTCACAATGATTAAATAACTTTAAATTTTTTTATTTAAATGAATTAAATTTGTATATGTTGATACTTTATAAATCTGTTACTCGATCAATATCTTATAAGTTGGAGTGTTTTTAACTTGGCCTAAGACCAAATCTAACTTATATTTTGTATATTGAATTAGATTAAAACTCATAAGTTCATGGATTGGTTCAATTCACTTAATAAAAGGGAGGGGGGGCGGGGGGGTTACGTAAGACGTCTAAATCCTCAATTCAAACGCATGTTGGAGTCAAAACATCATTATCTGCATATTTGGGTATCATCTGGACAAGAATGTTAGGAGGGTGTAATTTATAATAACACACAATCTTATCCAGTGAATAGAATAGAATAATTTAATTGCGTCTTTTTCTTGCACGGTTGCACAGGTTGATTCTCTCCAAAGACATAATTGCTTTGTTTGAGGATGAATTGAGAGACAGACAGGAAAATGTGATAATGAAAATAGAAGGAATGAAGGTGAGAAGAGAAAATATATATTATTTAATTGATAGTTTCTGTATTGTTTGAGAACAATAGTAAAACTAGAAGTAAAATTATTAACTAATTGTAAGTCTTTAGATGGATGTCATTATTTATAGAGACAGATGCATAAAATAAGAAAAATTGCATGTATTTAGTTAATTTATTTATAAAGTAGTGAATGATTAATGTACCATTCTACTAAAAAAAAATATTTCTCTCCATTATTATGTCAAACAGTAAAATCAGTTTTTTTTTTTCTTTCTTTTCTTCCTTAATAGTAAAGTCATAATTTTTCAAGAAAAAAATAATATTAATGTATTAAAAACCGAATAAAATATCAACTAGCAAGACCTTTTAAAGTCATTATATATTTCATTTTAATTAAATTTATGATTCAACTGTTTTTTAATTGAATATTGTTTGAATATGAGAGATAACTAATAGATAAAACTTAAATTTATTTTTTATATATATTATATTTATTTTATTAATTAAATTATGACATGTATATATTTAAAAAAATAAAAAAATATATTAATAAACACGTAACATAACTTAATTAATGAAATAAATATAAAAAAATAAACATAAATTTATCCGTAACTAATTTAAGATTAATGATGGGCAACAAGACAAGCAATACAATAATAAGTAACGGTAAGTAACGTCCATAACTGAAAATGAAGGGTAATTTACGACAATGCCACCGCTTTCTCAGTTCCTTCTTCATTCTTTCCTTTCCATTCTCGTTCCCAGTTATAACCGCCACTCCCTCTCTTTCTCTCTCTCTGCAACTTCTTTCCTCTTTCGCTCACTGCACCAAACAAAGAAGCTTCCATTTTTGGTCTCCATTCCAATGGCGCGAGTGGACTTGGACGGAAACCCGATCCCGCCGATGTCCATCTGCATGATCGGCGGCGGCGGGTTCATCGGGTCCCATCTCTGTGAGAAGCTGATGGCCGAAACCGACCACAAGGCCGTCGTGGTCGACGTCTCCTCCGATAAGATCAACCACCTCCTCGACAAGTCCCTCCCATGGTCTCACCGCATTGAGTTCCACCACTTCAACATCAAGAACGATTCCCGCCTCGAAACCCTCGTCAAAGCTTCCGATCTCGTAAAAAATCTTCGATTCTCTTAATGTTCTTGTTTTTTTTTTTTTTTGGTTTTGGATTAGGTTTTTCAACTTTGGTCGTTAATTCGTTGTTCCTTGTTTTGTTGCAGACGATCAATCTTGCTGCGATTTGCACGCCCGCGGATTACAACACGCGCCCGTTGGATACCATCTACAGCAATTTCATTGATGCGATTCCGGTGGTGGGTTTTCGATGTTGAGTCGTTTCTTGAATTGGGTACTCTTCAATTTCGTTTTTTTTTTTTTTAATGTGTATATATATGATTGTTCATGTAATGGCAATGCAGATTAAGTATTGCACTGAGAACAATAAGCGTTTGATCCATTTTTCTACGTGTGAGGTCTTTGGGAAGACTATAGGTAGCTTTCTCCCAGAGGAATATCGACAGGTACCTCTTTTTTGTTTGTGCCCCTTATTAGTTTATATAAATTCATGTCAAATATCTTTTCTTGATGAAAATGAAAATCAGTGGCAGAGCTGAGGTTAGGGGGAGCTAAAACAACAAAAAGAATGTAAAAGAACAACAATAACTAGAATAGAAGCAGCAAAGGTATACAAATAAAACAACTAAAGATACCAACCCCACAAAAAAGATGTGGCGGGACAACCAAATAATTTAAAGAGAAAATATGCTATTTAAATTGGAGAAAAGTTAATAGAAAAACAAATAAAAAGAATAATAATTGTACGGTAAATCACAAACTCTTCCATTCTCTTTAAAGTAAAAATAGAAGTTTTACGCCTAATAAATTTTAATATCTTAGAGTGAGAGTGATAAAAAGTAATGAGTACCTATGCTTTAGATTAAAAAAATCTTACCAATGTATTAGATTTAAATAGCAGGCTAAAAGTGATAATATGATCTCAGGTACTAAAATCTTTTAATTTTATTTAATATTAATGCCTTGTATTTTTTTATTTAAATTTCAGGGGGAGCTCAGTTGAATGTGGCTCTGCCACTTATGAAAATCGATATGTAAAATCTAAATAGCTAGTAATTTTTTGCCACGTAAACTATTGGATAGACAACTAATTCCTACAACTCTGACTTATCAAACAATAATTCTTGAATTTAGGCAAATTCTAGCTTAATTCTATCGAATTTTTATGACTATGTTGCATTGCTCTTTCATTTAACACGATTTTGCATGGTGCAGGACCCCAAATATTACATGCTCAAAGAAGATGTCAGTCCCTGTATTTTTGGTCCTGTTGAGAAACAGAGATGGTCTTATGCCTGTGCAAAGCAAATGACTGACAGGCTAATATATGGTAAACGAGCTGAATTTTTCTTTTGTTTATGATAGTTGTGATTAGATTTTCTTTTCCTTCTTAACTTACTCTTCAGTACTAACCCAGCTGAGCATGCGGAGAATGGCCTCAAGTTCACCATTGTGAGACCTTATAACTGGATTGGCCCAAGAATGGACTTCATTCCTGGTGTGGATGGCCCAAGTGATGGTGTCCCCAGAGTTTTAGCTTGCTTCAGCAATGTAACATCAGCTAGCTGGCTTTGTTTCCTGTTTCTTAATACACAACTGTTTTTCTCAAAGCTTCTTTTTCCAGAATCTCCTCCGTGGTGAGCCGCTCAAACTTGTCGATGGTGGACAATCACAGAGAACCTTTCTCTACATCAACGATGCAATCGAGGCTGTTTTGTTAATGATTGTAAGCTCAGATGTAAACTTCCATGTTTCTATATGAGCTTCCATGAGCTTGGGCTAATGTATATGCCAACATGTCACAGGATAACCCTGAGAGAGCAAATGGGCAGATCTTTAATGTGGGAAACCCAGACAATGAAGTATCTGTGAAGGAACTAGCTGAGCTTATGATACAGGTAGCCCGTAGCCCTATGCTTCGATATTGATTATCAAAGAAAAATAAAACAGCTTTGGCTCATTTTGTCTTTTCCATTAAGGTTTATGCAAAGGTGTCTGGTGTACCTGCCTCTAGTCTATCAACTTTGAATGTAAGTTCAGATGATTTCTACGGTAAAGGCTATGATGACAGTGATAGGCGCATCCCTGACATGACAATTATCACCAGGCAGCTTGGTATTCAATCATTAATTCTTTTGAATCTATGGTATTGTTCTGCAGAATTTCAACATTCTTCTTAATGTGTGTTCTTTTGGGGTTCAGGTTGGAAGCCAAGGACACCTCTTGATGAACTATTGGATGCAACCCTCCAATATCAACACCAGACATATTCTCATGCCATCAAGAAAGAACTTTCAGAACCGTCAAATTGACTGCAAGTTTTCTCCTTCGAGATTCAGTTTTTTTGTTTTTTTATGTAAACACGTCACTGCTATGAGAGGCAATCTGACAAGTGTACATGCTGCACTAATTGTGAGATATTATAGACCACAAGTCAAGTGTATATCTTTAGTCGTATCATCTGTTAATTCTTCTTGTAACTTTAGCTTTTTGAATGCAAAACCTTCCCCCTTTTTTCATTTTTCCTTTACTTTTCTGGGCTATGGCACTTGCTGGTTTTTTGAAATTTTGCTAATGTATACTAAGTATACAAGGTAGAGTAAGAAGATGTACCATTGACAATTATTTCAACATGTTTATTGGAATATATAAGACTTCTATCCTCATTATTCTACCTTACTACATACATACTAATATATAGCTAAACATAGTTTTCGTGTTCAGTGTTTTCTCACGATTGATGAAATTTCATACTACGTATTAAACCAACAAGAAAGTACCTGAAGGTAAGAGATCTATTAATTGATGAAATTTCACACTAAGCTTGAGATGGATGTACCATTTATTTTTTATTTTTTTGTTATGCTTCATAATCTCAAGCTAAATCCGATTCAGAACTAACATCAAAGAAAGAAAAGCAAGTTTCAAGCAATGAAAATGATTACAAGCGATGCTTGTCTAGTTATGATACGTACTTGTAACAAGAACTGGAATGGTTTTATTAATTTTCTGCTTAGGTTACATAATGTCAATCCTGCACTGTAAATACTACTGACTAACGAGTAGTCCTAGATAAATACTACTACTAATGATAAACAATTCAAAGGTATCCTGATAAGGTAAGGTACTAACAAAAGATAATAACCTATCCTAAGTAAATACAAATAAGATAATGATAAGGATGTATCAAGTTATGACAAAATTAATGCAACAGAAATTAAGCACACTTTCTAAGATGAAGCTATGCAACACCAACTATGTAAGCATTCCAAGAATCTTGTTGCTGAAAACTTGTTGCCTCTTCATATTTAATATCCTTTCCCACACCAAATCCTTCTGTTCTTATAATTTCTGTGCTGTCTGGCATCTCTCGAACCCAAAAGTGAACAGACTGAAATCCAGCCTCTTCTAAGCAATCCCTGATCTCAGGCAATGTCCACCTGAAGCACACCTCTAATGATGTTAGAAACTACCAGAAATTGAAGGTTAAAAAAAAAAAAAAAGGAAGAAGAACCAAATAATACAACAACTTACAGCCTCCAGCTGTATAAGAATGCATGGCGAAGTTTTCTCTGTTGCTTCTTCATATGAAAATGGAGGCTAATCCTTGTTTTCCGTTGAATAATATCGAATTCAGCTTGCTCCCATACATACTGCAGATTTTGATCACAAAGTCCACATTATAAAACATTATCCAGAAGAATATTCACAGCATTCCCCTATTGGTTATTAACTTTTAATATTTGATAGTCAAAGAATAAATTCAGTAAGAATATACTTGTTTTCATGCACTAAATACATATATGATGTCATTCTATTGGAAAAAGATAATATCCCTGTCCCACAGGTTAAAAGGTTATAGCTCCTCAAATTTGGTGTCATGTAAATGTAATGTATGTTAATAAGAACACAAAAAGGGGGGGGGGGGGGGGAGAAGCTACAAACAGTGGAAGAAGAGGTGAAAAAAAAACTATAAGAGAACTGGAATTGGAAAATTAACAGTGAAACTCTGATATACCTGTAAATGCAATAGGTCAATCATAAAAGATTTATAAAGAGTGAACAAACCATCAAGGAAAGGGAACGATTTGGGAAAATTGTGAGCCATGGGGGAAAAAGTTTTACTTGAGGGTAGAATGGTTTTACTAACTTGCAGTGACTTCAGCAAAGAACGTTAGAGTGCTTATAGTTTACATATCAATCATCTGTCCCCCCCATGAAGGTATGTTCAAAATTTCTTTCAGGTGTATCCAAGTGGATTCACACCCACATTATCCCTGAATGGCAATTCCACATAGATTGTAGCTACATCTTCTAGCTAGTGTAATGAATTGGTACAAATTTATATCATGAATATTATACCGTAAAATTAGGAAATCTTCTCTGAAGCCTTAGCTTGTGCTCTGAAGATGTACCACCATATAAATCCATCACAAAAATTCCACCTTTAGTTGACAAGGCTTCACGAGTGTGCTTGAAATACAAAACCAGATCTGCTCGTTTATGGAGACAACAGCAGCTGTAGTTAAAAGCACACACAATATCTCTTCCAGGCAGTGGAAAGTTAAAAAACTTATCATCTTGAGCAGCAGACCCTGTTTGAATGTTAGATTCCAGCACACCAGTCTGCAGATTCTCTCTCTTCTCTGTCAGTGAAATGTTCCTTATCATCCCCTGGGGATCCATTTTCACGAGTTTAGACTGAAGAGGTTGTAGGACATTCCCATGAAAGAGGGATATTCTAGAAAACCCATCAGCCCCAACTTTAGGAATGTTGTTTTCCACGCACCAATTAAGTGCCTCAAGATCCAAATCTAATCCTACTGCTGTCCTTCTTGGATCACTTCGGAGCCATTCTGTACTGTCAAACATAAATCAGTGCCAGGTAAGTAGACTGGGGCCGACATAAAATATCAAGAGATAACAGAAAGACAAAAGGATCAAGTAAATTAGAACCCCACTTTGAAATAGAGTTTACTAATCTGGCATATTGAGCCATAACCGAATCAGCAGTTAGTTTAGAACTGAAACAGCCTGAGGAATGAGATGCCATCCAGGATGCAAAGCAACCACATTTTTTAAAACCAAACTAGATTTTATATGCAGATAAATTATGAAAGAGCATATTACACACATGCCTAATCATGGAAATATATGGCAAGTGGCCATAACCCATACGATTTGCCCATAATAATGAATAAAATCTTTCTTTAAACATGTTAGTATTTGCAAGACAACTTCAAGTCTTCAACCTATCGAAAGAAATATCAATTTCAGGATATCAAAAAGAGGGATGAGCAAACTTCTAAATGGAATACTAATCAATTTAAAGAGGCTTTAACGATAAACAATTACAAGAGAGACGGCGTACCTAAGAAATGCAGTGCCACAGAAATCTTCTTGAAGATGGAGGGGCATCCTTCCACCAACGTACATGAGGAAGAACTTTTGCATATAACTTATGTCTCCTTTGGGAGACTGCATCAGAAAAAAAAAAAAAAAAAACATGATTCACTAAGCCAAATACATTATGAAGCAGAAATCACAATAACCCATGTATTTAGATGCTAGGAAACTTCAAAATACTAAGAAACACACACTAAACAAGTTATAATCTTGTGCATTCCATCTTTCATTTCAATAACCAAGCTAGCCCCATTGACAAAGATACCTTTTATTTTTATTTTTTAAAGATAGGAGCACAAACCTGCACAGATTGTTGGTAAAGGAGGAACTTGGAAGGCGTGTGATCTGATGGGTCTTCTTCTCCACCATTGTTGTCATCATCAACGTCTTCGTCTTCTTCTTCTTCATCTGAGTGAGAAAGTCTGGAAGAAGAAGAGAAGGGAGCACTGTCATCAATATCATTATCTTCCTCTTGAAGATAGCTGAAGGATCCTCTCCCTCGCTGACTTCTCTGATGCTTCTGCTTCTGCTTCTGCTTCTCTCGTTTTCCCATTCTGCCGCTGCAAACTAAAACTAAAACCCCAAGTCTCTTCACTCTATTCTACACCCAAAAAGTTCAATAAATTTGCAAAAATAATCATCTCATTATTTTTTAAAAATTACTTATACTGATTAATGGAATACAAAGTTACAATTAATTATATATATATATATTATTTAATTAATAAAAATTATGTATATTTATTAATTAATAGAATACTTATTAATTATACATAATTAATTACAAATTTATATTTCATTAACTGATATAAAAAAATTAGGATACATAAATGTGATATATAAAGTCTTAGTCTATTTCCGTTATTATCAAATCAAATAATAATATATTAATTGCCATTTTCTTTTTTGAATTACCATTTTTATTTTTTTGGTTGTAAAATGTTTAAGAAGGACGAAGGGCAGGTTGCCCATTGCAAAATGGGATTATACCAGCCTTAACAAGGATTCAATATGCACAGATGACCTATTCAACCTAGGAGCATAATTCTCATATTAACAATAACATTACGTTTACTAGACACAAATAATAATTTCATGAAATAAAAATATGAAATTAAATTGATCAAAATAAAATGACCAGTTTGGTCGGGAATTTGTTAACATCTAGGAATGAAATAATTTGTTAAACTTTTTTTTTTACGGGGAAATAATTTGTTAAACTTGAGGTAAAAGTTAGTGTAAAAAAATCATTATTGTACAATTAAGAAATAATAATAGTAAATGTTCTGTCCAAGGTAACGCAAATAATAATTTCATGAAATGAAAATATGAAATTAAATTGGTCGAAATATTCAACAGTTTATTAACCTTTAGGAATGAAATAATCTGTTATACTTAAGGTGTAAAAGTTATTGTAAAAATATTATTATTGTACAATTAAAAAATAACAATAACAAATGTTCAGCCAAAGGTTCAAAGGTTAAAGAATACCTTATAATAAGCTTCAATATAATCATGTTATATTTGTATCTCCTATTGATATTCATGTTTTTTAACAAAATAGACTATAATGTAATGTCATTTCTTTTTTATATTGATTTTACATTATATTTGAATTTAAATATTCAATATAATTATTTTAAATACAATCATCTTCTCATATATGTCTAAATCAATTAAGGTATATAACTTTTTTAAGTTCTTGTTTTTTTTTAAGTGTTTAATTATTTTTAAGTTGTAATTAAAATTTAAAACTAACTATAATAAACTTATCTTCAATTCAAATTTTAATATGAAATTACAAAACAAAATGATCAAAAAAAATTATTCTATTTTATTATTTTGCATTATTTTTAATTTTAATATTATATCGTGCATTCTTGTGAGTAAAAGGCTAATGTATTATAATTATAGTGAAACAATTTTTTGACTTTGATTTTCTATGTTTTAACATAATTTATTTTCTATTTTTTTGAGAATTATTTTCCTAAATTCTATACCTATTTAATATTGATGCAATGTATAGTTGAAAGATAGTATCTTATAAAATATTATTTAATGTTTACTCGTCTCTTTAAACTTCTACATGAAAAATCAGTCATTATTTCCGACAAATCACTCATTCTATTCGTTTGAACACAACTTTTTTCAGAGATTCTACTCAAAGACATTCATGCATGTTCAACTTACTAACATTTTCACTCCTGTCTCAAAAAGAGTTAGAATTCCGAAACAGGTCTTACTCACCCATTGCATGAATCCATCATCGCACCAACTCCTTTGTGGTCATAAATAAAATGTACAAAAACTTACTAGCATTTCTTATCGAGAGTAAGCTTTATGTTATGTATGCGTTCTTTTAGAAAAATGAAATGAAATAATTTATAATGGACTGAAAAATTTGAATGAAATTGTTTCCAAAGGGATGAAATAGAAAAGGATGAAATGAAATTATTATTTTTTGTTTAGAGGAGTAATGAAAGAAAGACGGAAATGATACAAATATGAGATTTTGGTGTAACTTTTATATCGGATTACTAATATATATGTATAAAATTTATTTAACATGTATTTATAACATCATTTAATTCAACCTTGTCCATGGATTTAACTGGTTGAGTCATGAAGAATGAACCAACCATTCTCTTCTCCGATATTGAACCGGTTTTTATTTTTTCCATAAAAACGGATTAGTCACAAGCTACGATATGATGAGGGGAACTCATGATCTTTTGCAGGATAGTTCTGGATCTACGCCAAACGATGACCATCTAATGACAAAATTTCGTGTTCGAAACTGAATAAATAAATTTTCAACCTTATTTATTCACTACAAAATTTAAGAATTCCAAATCCCATCAGCAAGACGAAGGGGCTCTACTCTGCAGCTGCTCATAATGCGAGAGCCAGAAACTAGTAGTGCAAGCATGCATTGACTAATGACTAGATCATCTTGCGAGTATAGAACCATTCATTGACATGTAGCAAAGCAAACATTCTCGTCATATATCAAAATGAAGAAACTCCATCCATTATCTATACTTTCACTAATGTGAGTATATGTAGAATAAGCAAGTCGACACTGAACAATTACTTCAACAAAGTGAGAATATCAAAAGATCGATGAACCATACTGCAAAGAATATAATTCCCCTTTAATGACTTCCTATACTCATGATTTCATCAACCTGGTTTATAGCTTGGCCTCACAGCAATGCCCCCAGCAAAGTGACTCCAAGCACTACTTCCTGGCAGAGACTCCGTGCACTACTCCCTGGTAGAAAACAAATGAAAAAGATTAGGAATAAGTGAGAATAACAAGAAAGAAAAAGGAAAACAACAGCGAAGTTTTCAGCAAGCCAAATTATACTTTCACAGACAGTTTGTAAACAATTCAAACATGAAGGTAGTGCACTCACATCCTAATCATTTCAACTTTTTTTTTTCCATTTTCTTCCCCAGTAGCAGAGGGGGTTAAGTTTCGCACAACACCTTGCCCAACTCTCATTATTTATTAATGCTGGAAAAGATAAAAGCTGTGTGATAAATCCATTGATTCAAGCATCCAGTAAAAAATGCAACTATTATTATGCCAAGGATGAGAAGTTTATGACAGCAAGGAAAAGATTATAAACATCATTTTAATGCTCAAGCACCAGCAGAGCTCAGATATAAAAACTCTGGTATCATCATAAGATTATAGAACAACACCACTTTACATAATGAACATGTATTCAAGGAAGGTCAGCACATCATTATCCGAAGTAAAGTAAAATTGAGTATGATAACTCTTTTATGCATCAATTCACTCAGAGAACACTCAAACACACAATAGCTATGCAACAACTATTAGTTTGAAAATTCAATACTCGCAAATTCATCAAGAAATGAAAACAGATGACAATGAATGCAAGACCAAGCAATCATGTCAAACTAATTGAGATGCATCAACTTAGGTAACAAGTATTGCAAACTAAAATCCTTGCTTAGAAGGAACACTTTACATGATTTCATTACTTAAATTAAATAACAACTAATTATTTGCTCAATAACACGAGCAGGGGGAGAGAGAGAGAGTCATTGATTCTTTCAAACTCTTAGGGTAACAAAAGGAGTTTTTAGAACAAACCAGATCTGGGAGAGATTAAATGTTTTTGGTAAGAAAAGTATAACTGTGTTCTTTCATACTTTCCAAATTATGAGGCATGGAGCCCTTACATTCATAACTAGGATATTCATCCAAAAGTGAACACAAATGATAAAATACAAGACAAAGCAATCATGTCTGACTAATTGACATGTATCAACTTAGGTAACAAAAACATTGGTGAAAGAATCCCCAGCTAGGAAAAACATATTACAATATTACATTACATAAATTAACCCATAACTAATTATTTGTTTAAATAACATGATACTGGTTCGTGCACTAAAACTTGAAACTTCCATTAATGATAAAGCACAAACATAAAAAGTCTCATGTTCTACCAACTGTTCAGTCCATAATTCTAGATTGCTGCTCTGGGCTGCAAACAGAAATATTGCTTTTCTTTCAGTTAAAATCACATCAATACTGACGTGTGGCTACAAGTAGGGATTCCAAACTTATAAACTTAATCTAGTTTCAATATAATAGCTCCAAAAATTCTAAATTTCTAGTTCCTGGGACTACACTGTTGCCTGAAATGGCTAGTGATCATAAGTCTTAGGGGACTACACCATTTTCTAGTTCCTGAGACACAATATGGACTACGATAGACTACACCCAATTGTTCACGTTTCTGGGATAGATCTAGAAATATATTATTTTTTTGCAAGGACAGAAGATTTACACTATATTTGGATGATAGGTAATGAGGAGAAGGAAAAGGGAATGAGGAGAAAAGAAATAATTTTTCTTGTTTGAGAGTTTTAAAATATATGAGAATGGAACAAAATACATAGAGAATCATTTCTCCTCTTTTCCCTCTCAAATGCTCAACTTTTGTTCTTCCCAAAATTGAGGTGAAATGAGAGGAATACATAAGTAATGAAATTTCGTTCAGTTCCGTTAATGAAGCTTCCAAACAAAGACAATAGTAACTATGTTCCATTCCTTCCCTTTCCTTTTCGGTCCATTCCCACCTATTTCGTTTCGTTTCATTAATGAAAAAACATTCAAATACAGGGTGAAGTTTTAAATATTGTTTATTTGATTATTGAGAAAACTTTCCATTAGAATTCTCCTTTGGTGATTTCGTTCTTCTTTAAGATAATGATTTCATCTTAATCTACAATATCTAATATCCACAGTCCCAACAACCTCCTACTACAACAACATCAATACATTGGAGAAAGCTCAACATAAAATTAAATTAGAGGCCAACACATTTACATTTACATTGAAGTAACAAAAGAAAACCCCACATACCACTTAATAAGCGAACCAAAAAGAAAATGCTGCATGATAGGAACCTTCTCCAAGACTTCAACCTTATACATCTTGAGCAACCCACTATTGACCTTGCTCCAATTGGGCACCCCACTGATATCATCCAACATAGGGGAGTGCTCAGCAAAAAGACCCTTCTTCACCTTCTTCACAAAAGCAATGCAGGCAAGGTAAAGGTACTCATTTGAGAAATTATCCAGTATATCCTGGTTATGAATCGATTTCGGCTTCATATACTTGTGATCGATCAACTGCGAAGACCCGAATATAAACGGCAGAAAATGGTAATCATCAAGCCCCCAAACTCCATGGGACCCTGCAGGTTCCAAGCAATACACCAACTGCAACTTCCTCATCAGTTCCAGGTACTTTACAAAAACCCTAGCCACCACAGAATGGTAGTCCTCCTCCATGATCAGCCCCAACCTGGCGAGGCAGTACAGCCACACCACGAAATTGGTCTCGTGGCCAGTGCCATAGTCGATCCGGCTCGAGTTCCCGAAGCTATCGGCGAAATACGGCACGATCTCAACCGTCGCCGATTTCAGATCCTCCGGGAGGAACCGCAGCATCAGGGAATCGCCATTTTCGAGCATTCGTTCGTGCCAGGTGCGGTAGGCGAAGTTGCCGTAGCGCGCGGCTTGCTGAATTGGGGGAATTTCGTCGATCCATAGGGTTAGGGTTTCGAGAATTGAGACGATGGCGGTGACGGTTTGGGATTGATGGCAGGGATCGGAGATTTTGCGGCCGCGGATGGATTCGGATAGGGCGACGACGAAGCCGAGGAAGTTATTGCCGGAATCGGAGTCGTGGAAGCGGCGGATGTCGTCAGGGGTGTGGATGCGCTTGGTTGGGGTTTGGAAATGGTGGGGTTGGGGTGCGACTGGAACCTTCTGGGCTCGGGGGACGGGTGCGAGGATGATGGCGCGCTGGGAGTGGGGGTCGGGGGATCGCCGGAGCTCGGATGGGGCGGTAGGTGGGTGGCGGGGAGATTTCGGAGAAGGAGGGGAGGCCGGCGGGGAGCGAAGGTGGTGGGGCCGCCGCACTTGCAGCATGTGCCGGTGATGGGTAGGGGTGGGGATGGGGTTTGAGGGGATTTTGGGGTGTGTTGTTGGTCTTGGTCTTGGTGGTGATGGTGACAGTCTTCCATGTTTGCAATGATGGTGGTTATGGTGAAGAAGAAGAAGAAGAATGCAGTGAAGTGGAGCAGGAAAACTAGAATTGGAAGTTGTGGGCTAGTTGCCTAAACGGAAAGGAATTTGGTTCCAGCCCATTTATTTTCCCATTGGGCTTGCTTATTACAAAAAATAGGCCTGTGTTGTTTTGTGGAGTAAAGAGAAAATATGTTGGTTTCGGATTTAAGCATTTAACATTGTCTATTTACTAATTTATGGGCATACTTTTTCCCATGGATTATGCTTCTATGTCCCGAAACAATGATATCAGAGGAGGTCGGAGTATATTCTCGGATTGAATTCTCTTGAGACGAGCAGTGTTTTTCTTTTTCCAATTGCTCTTTCCTTCAAGCCTCACTCAGCACCAACCCTTTATAGGTTTGTAAAAATGGATTAGTAGGAACACGAAGATAAGTATTCGAACATGGTGTGGGATTGAGCATAGGATATCTATTATAATATGAGTTTTTGAGTATCCATGGATACCCGGTATTGCAAGCCATGACCAATTACCATGTTGGCTTAGTTTCACGTGTTTTCATCCTCACACCCACCTATTAGCCTATAGGATGTTTTCTTGATTATTTCATTCAAATGTAACCAGAATGGTACTAAAGATTCTTAATAAGATGGATCAATTAATGAAGTATGAAATATATGGTAGGATTATTTTTTTTTTTTTGAGGTGAACGAAATATATGGTAAGAATTTGTTATGATTACACATGTTAAAGTTAATCAAACCTCGTCTTACCAAAACTTATATGGACGATAAATTATTGACCAAATCCATTTGGAAGTTACGAATTTTCAATAACACAAAGATTTTATGGTGGTAATTGTTTTGTACTAGAGTTCAGGCTATGGCATGCTTAAGCCGAACAGATGAGGGTTGGAGGTGATACTCTTAATGTTTGGTAGAATTTGAGATAGAGAGTGGAGATATAATTGTAAAAGACACATCTATATTCAAATTAGAAAATATTAATATGAAGGTTTCACATCTTTATATAGTGTGTGAGTACTTAATAAGAAAGCAACTATAAAAAGATATTAACTTTTAATATTTAGATATTAATAAAGATTTTGTCCTATTTAATATGAAGAAATTTGATATCATTTTATCAGTATCTATAAGATTTGAGTATTAATATAATTGAAATTGATGCTTATTAGATTTGCGGGCTAATTATGGTGAATCCGGACCCAAAATCCTCAAAGGAAACAATAATCATTGAACAATAAAATCAGAGTGAGCAAGAATATAGAACAACAAGCGAGACATGTTAAATTTTCTTTTCCTTAATGCAAACCTGTTCGGTATCCTTTCAAAACTATTCTCACTTTTTTTTTTCTCTTAATAATCTAAGCAAAAGAGTTTAATGTATGTTTGAGAGTGTTTATTGACATTATAATGTTTTCTCAGTTAAATAAGAAGAAAGAAAAATAAGCCATAATCTAATTGATGATGCAATGATTATAGCTTTGCAAAACGAGCTCTACACAAAAAAGTTTTATTATATTTTTATAAAATATTTTATAATAATTATCGTAATGCTTAATATAAAAAAAATTAAATACAAGGTAAAAATATTTAATATATTAAGAAAAATAAAAAATAATTTAATACTTTCATTATTTAGTAATTAAAATTAAAAAATTATTAATAAAAATAATTGGAAAGATTTAAAATTATTATCTTTAAAAACAAATTAACCTTTATGAAAGGATAAAAATAGCCAAATTCCATACGCAAAGCGTTACGCATCCCTGACCTGAGAAGGAAAGTTCCAGTCTTGGTCAGGTTCCGCAGGCAGAAGAAGAGCCTTCTCTGACTTCATCTTCATCCAAACTCCTTTCTTCTCTTTCCAGTTCTTCTTCCTTTTCCCCCATCAGATCCTTCATCCTTACCTTTAAAAAAAAAACAAACAAACAATATCTTAGGGTTTCCAATTCCCAAATAAAAAATCGATCGCAATTTTTCCCCAAAATTAATCCTATTGCAGCTCTAGGGTTTCAGTTCACCTCACAATTCTCAACATCTGTTCGGGTTCCAATTCTTCTATGCTATTGTTCGTAGGAGGCAGAACCAGAAGAATAAGAAGAAGAAGAAGAAGAATATGTATAGCAATTTCAAGGAGCAAGCAATAGAGTACGTGAAGCAAGCCGTGCAGGAAGACAATGCCGGCAACTACGCGAAGGCCTTCCCTCTTTACATGAACGCCTTGGAGTACTTCAAAACCCACCTCAAGTACGAGAAGAACCCTAAGATCAAGGAAGCCATCACCCAGAAATTCACCGAGTATCTGCGCCGAGCTGAGGAGATCCGGGCCGTCCTTGATGACGGTGGACCCGGCCCCGCCTCCAACGGGGACGCTGCGGTTGCAACGAGGCCCAAGACGAAGCCCAAGGATGGCCAGGGAGGGGACGGTGAGGATCCGGAGCAGGCTAAGCTCAGGGCCGGCCTCAACTCCGCGATCATAAGGGAGAAGCCCAATATCAAGTGGAATGATGTTGCCGGGTTGGAGAGTGCCAAGCAGGCGTTGCAGGAGGCGGTTATCTTGCCTGTGAAGTTTCCTCAGTTCTTCACTGGTGAGTTTTATTTGATTTGTGAATGCGTTTTGGATCAATGACACTGATAGTTGCATTGGAATGGAATGGAATGCTAATCATGGTTAGCTGCACTAAGCTATGCATTTGAACATGTCTTTTGCATAATCATGCTTAAAATGTCATAACTGATGATGATGATGATGCTATTGCTAATTAAGGAACCTGAAGCATTGCATATTTAGTTTAGTATTGCGTTGGTTACTATGTTAGCATTTTGTTGAGGCTGAGGGATAATAACACTTGAGCATAGCAATTCTAACGTGCTCTAAGGGTATATGATTGGATTGAGTGGTTTGGAGGGAAAGGAATGGGAATGTTATTTTTTTGGTTTTAAATTGATAGAATTATTAAATGTTTGTAAAAATGAATAACGGACGATTGGAAGGTTATATTGATAATCTTTCGTTTTATTTATTTCATTTTTAAAAACTTTTAAGTAAGGAGAATATTTTCTCAAAATAAAAAATTAACCCTCCCCTACCCCCTCTTTCCCTCCAAACATGGAGGGCTTTGGAGGGAAGGGAAAGGGAAGGCTTATTCTTCATTTATAGATTGAGAGAGTTATAAAATGTTTATAAAAATGAATAAAGGATAATTGAAAGGTTATATGATAATCTGTCATTCTATTCCTTTATTTTAAAAAATTCTTAAATATAGATAATGTTTAGTCAAAATAAAGAATAAGCCTTCCCTTTCTTTTCTCTCCAAAACCCCTCCATCCAAACATAACCTAAATGTATGCAAGGAGGTGTTTGTGATAGCAAGCTAATAAATTTATTTATTCATTGCAATTTTTTTGATATGCTAATTCAAATCTTCAAAACGAGGAACAACTGAATGAGTGAGATTTGATTGGGAACTCTACATCATCATAGTTGGAAATTGTCCCTGTTTATGTTGTATGGGCAGGATATGATTTAGTTCGGTAGATGTTCTGTTTCTTCTTGTAGTTTATTAAATGTTTAATATGTTTTGCTGTGATATAATTCAGGTAAAAGACGACCCTGGAGAGCATTTTTGTTGTATGGACCACCTGGAACAGGAAAATCATATTTGGCTAAGGCTGTTGCAACAGAAGCTGACTCCACATTTTTCAGGTAAACTTATTCTATTATTTAAACTTTGTGTACTAAACTAAGTTTGGTTGATGAAAGTGCATATAGATTATTTACATCTACGCCATTATTATTGTATTTTTTTTTTCACTTTTCAAGTAGCATTCACTAATGGGACTGGGCTTTATGGCCTAAACTTACTTGGTGGTTTGAGGTACAACTTACAAAACTATTAATGGCTGATGAGATAAAACCGTCAACATGAATTATTAGATTGTGTTAGTGCGTTTGAGAAATGTTACGTTCCTGTGCTTTCAGCATCCATTTTTTCTTCCTCTCTCTCTCTCTGTCCAATTTTTTGTTTCTTCAGTGAATATTTAGCTCTTATCCAACTTCATATTTTTCTTCCTATTTTCTCTCCCCTTTGAGGCATCATCCCTTTCGTAAAAAATCATTGCATTTTCTTCCAATTTGCATCTCCCTCAACTGCCCCTGTCTAGGCAAAGGGTTAGGTGTATAGTATAAAGTTTTTACAATTTTACTCCAGTATTTTGTTATATGCATGATTATAATTTTCTTTCCTGCACATGTGGGCATGCAAGTTTTGGAGTTTTTTCTTGACACTAACTTTGTATAAAAAAAAGGTCTTCTGTATTATTATGTATTAGGTCCATAGTTGGACATGTTTTTGCCAGCATATTTTAACTTTTAAATTCTTTACCAGTGTTTCTTCATCAGACCTGGTTTCAAAGTGGATGGGTGAAAGTGAAAAGCTGGTTTCAAACCTTTTTGAAATGGCTCGAGAAAGTGCACCTTCTATCATATTTATTGATGAAATAGATTCTCTATGTGGTCAGCGTGGAGAAGGCAATGAGAGTGAAGCTTCAAGACGAATTAAAACTGAACTTTTGGTGCAGATGCAGGTAATAATTTTATGGTGGGGATATGCTGATAGGAATAATAATTGATTTGGTAGTTGACATTTGAGTTGCATTTTTCTCAACAAGTCAAGAAGCCTAAGTCCCAGTTTTTATACCCGTATATATGGACCATTTATTAAAATAATTTCAAATCCTACATAAAAAATGTAATTGGTTTCTTAAGGTCAAAGGTAATACCCATTGAGGCACACACTTGTCTTACGCTTTCAATTTCCAAAGTAGGTTTTCTTGGCTGTGCCTGTGCATCTGACACTAATGGTTTTCATGTTTGAAGGATCTGGAGTTATTGGGTGCATATAAATTCATTTTGCATGCTTCAATCTTTTGGGTGCCAAAAGACAAGTAACCCTTCATTTTAGACAAAATTTCTGGGCCAATTTTTGTTTCTGCATTTGAGCCCATAGTAGTTGAATAGTGGAATAAGATTGGGCTAATTTAGGTTCTGCTTCTTATCAGCAGTTTGGGTCTTGTTACATTTGATTGCTCCCCTGCCCTCCCCAAATGCATGTTATTATCTAAATATATCTAACATATTGATTGATATATTTAATGGTGTCATTTTGACTGTCTTTATCGAACTAATTTTCTTAACATTAATTACTAGTATTATGCATTTTTATTTACTAAATCAGAAGAGTCAAGGTTTCCAACAGTTTTAGTGTCAGTTCTCTTTTTTTTTTTTTTTGTCTTTATTTCAAATTGTAATGTAGTTTATCCACTTTACATCGTAGGGTGTAGGACACAATGATCAGAAGGTTCTCGTTCTTGCAGCAACAAATACACCTTATGCTCTAGACCAGGTAAGAAGAAAATAATTCTGATTAAGTGATCTCGTACTGAGTCAATGAGATACTTTCGATTAATCAACTTGTAATTGCAGGCAATAAGGCGGCGTTTTGATAAGCGTATATATATTCCACTACCAGATGTGAAGGCTCGCCAACACATGTTTAAGGCAAGGGCAATATACGGGATTTTGTTATTGAAGGATAGGTCTTATTGGGTTATGTAAACCTAGCAAATGGTTTTACTATGATTTTTATGGCTTGATAAATTGAACAGGTGCATCTAGGAGATACTCCCCATAACTTGACTGAAGCTGATTTTGAACACTTGGCTCGCAGGACAGAGGGGTTTTCAGGTTCAGATATATCTGTCTGTGTAAGTTTGACTTCTATTTGAATACCAGGTTGCAATTATCATTTTATTTAGATGAGTTTCAAGTTAAAGGTATTTGGACCTCTTCTACAGGTGAAGGATGTTTTATTTGAACCTGTTCGCAAAACCCAAGATGCCATGTTTTTCTTTAAGAATCATGAGGATATGTGGGTCCCATGTGGACCAAAGCAACAGAGTGCAATACAAATCACAATGCAGGAGCTTGCTGCAAAAGGACTTGCTTCTAAGGTATTCAAGATGCTGCAAATTTTGTTAACATAGGACTGTGGGGCTTCTTTTTCTAAATGATAATTGGAGAAACAGAGTTTTTATGTTCTTGTTTGCTATGCAGATCCTTCCACCACCTATATCCAGATCAGATTTTGACAAGGTGCTTGCCAGACAAAGGCCTACAGTAAGCAAAGCTGACCTTGACGTTCATGAGAGATTCACAAAGGAGTTTGGAGAGGAAGGTTAATTCTGAGGGAATTTCACTTCAAAGATCCACACTGGTTTAAACACATTGTTATGATTTGTAATTTACTTAGCTATTGGAGCAAGTGAAATGCATCTTTTTTAATTTAGTTCTGGGGAATGTGAATTCCCCCTTTGTACGGAAGTGGATTTATAAAAGTGGATACTCATTTTGTTTCTCCTGAAATTGTGTATAAGAACAGAATCTGAAATGATCAGAAAAAATAACTTGTATGTGATGCTGGTTACTTATGTTGGCCTTCATTTTGAGTGTAGGTTTCACAAATTTCAAGATAGCCATAGGTTTGAGTGCATTTCAGTTTCCGAGATGGATAAGAATTTCAGCAGCTATGCTGCACCAAGCTACTGCCGTAAGACAAAATAGTTTCATATGCCGGTTAGGATATTCATGTAATCATAAAATCTGTTGTGAACAGATTGTTTAACCAAATGTGATAGATTAGTTTGTTTTTGAAGTTACTCCTAAAAATGCATATAAATTGTTGAAAACCGTATTTATAAATGTGAAGTGCTTGGAAAGATCAAATTTTATTATGTGTGAGAGAAGAGCAGACAGAGCAAATGACATGAATAGAAATGAAGTTACATAAATATCTATTTTTTGTCACCTCTAATTGTTGAGAGATTCTTAGGTGCTTCCAAGAGTTAGAAAAAGTGTCTGTTTGTATCATTTAATGTGTATCACTTCAGGTATAAGGACTATTTTTGTCTCAATCTAACATTTTTAATGTTATAGTTGAGGTGGTGCATACTGAATGACACACAGTAAGAATTTTTTTCTTGCTCCCAAAGCATGTGGGAATAGGCATTTCATGCTAGTTGATGACTAGTAGTGACATGTAGTTACTGTCAAGTTAGTAGATAACCAATTTGTATACAATTAGTTGGAGATCCAAATGTGGACGGGAGGTGATTTGCCAAATGGACATCTAAGGAAACCATACCGGAAGGAATAAGCCATTATTCTTGGTGTGCAGGTAGCCAGGTACAGCATTCATGTTTCTAGGGGCAGCACCAGCGTTTTGAAGTACTGACGTGGCTGTTTACTCTGCTGAAAGAATCGATTAATCAAGCATTTTAGCTGCTCTAACATGTAGAAATGTGCTATAGCTTTTGGTCTGTTAGTATATGTAATTTAGTATCGCCCATAGCATACTTTTGAGTTCAGACAAGGGGAAGAAGACACATCCTTCTTTGAATTTTTAAATATTGGAAACCCGTATCAATGCCGACAAATAATAGTTGTGAATGATAATAAATATGAATCCAATAATTGTTGTTTATAATTCTTCCATATGTTGCTAGTTCGTTAAATACATATTGAACTTATCTTCTGCTTTAAATTTCATTTTCTTTTCAAGGAATCCCAAACGTACACTAAGTTATAAGCAGAAACATACAAAGCCGGCAACTGAATTTTTATATTACATATGACATAAAAGTTTGTTTGGCCTATAAAATGGACGAATCACCTACCATAAAAGAGTCACCATTTCCACATTCTGTCACTAGCTCTCGGGCCCTTTTGGCAAATCATGGGGTTTGCCAAAATTTTCAGTTTCACCCTTCTCCTGTTTATTGGATATACTTTGGTGAATGGAACCACCCCGAAGGTAAGGAGTACTCTGAATGGAGATATTGATCAAGTCCAATCCTTGCTGGACTCACTTGATGCATGCTGTCTACGTGAGCTGCATGCATCTACAGCCTATGAGCTATATCACTTTATTGTTACTCTCTTCTGGCCTTGAGTGAACTATGCTCATTTTGATTTTTCCATATTATCAAAGATAGTGTATTGTCAGTTTTAAACCAGAACAATACTAGCAGCATTTTAGTACTTGTATAAAAGGAAACTAACTTTGGGATCTGCATTGACGCAGCATTATATAGTTGTTGTGAAATGTGTTTTTTCAAAAGAATAAGTCCCATATTGGTTGGAAGCAAGTTTTTGAAGAGTTTATATTTCAACTTGTGTTTTGGGCTTTGTAAAAAACAAATAAAGTGGTGGGCTCGCGCACACAAAATTGGGTTGAAAAGCTCATGACTAGTGCAAATCCTCGATTTGCCTCCCATCGCGTGATATCATGAAGCCCAAATATTTAATTAATTTTTTGAGCTTACCCGGAAAATGAGGTTTTTGAAGAAGTCAAATTTGACTTGGTCTTCCTAACGGACAAATCTGTTTTTCTAACGTTCTAATTAGTTTTCAACAAAGCAGATAATTAGTTTCTAAACGGGCATTTAGTTTTCAACATCTATATTCGTTTTCTAACGTTACTTTGCCAACAGTCGTATTTTCTAAACGGCTCTTTTACTTTCTATAAATTCTGATTACACACTCTGGTTTTGGTTACCCGAATTCTTCTTCTCTCTTCTGCTCTTCTACACCTTCTCCTTCTCTTCATCTGGGTTACTCTATATTAATAGTCTCTTGCAGTTCTTTGATCCCTGTCAAACAGGAAGAGTCTGCTGCACCCTGGGGGATTTTCGTATATACCGAAGTAATCCTTGAGGGCGGTGCTTGGCACGCTTCAGACTTTACGGGTTTACTGTTTCTTTTCAGGTTCAATTACTCAACAATCTCAAGGATTATGGAACCACAAAACGCAACTAACAACGCCGCTCTCTCAGCCAACAACGGGTCCGACAATGGTACCCCATAAAACCCACATCCTGTTGTTGCCGCAGTTACATACGCCAAACCATTCCCAGATGTTTCCAAGATCGAAATGTTCGGAGGACAAAATTTCAAAAGATGGCAGGAGCGTGTCTACTCTATTCTAGACATGCACGGCGTCGTTACTGCACTCACGGATCAAATGTCTGACACTTCTACTAATCAGAAAACACTTGACGATTAGACTTATGCCAATAAGGTATGTAGACACACAATTCTAACCACATTATCTAACGAATTGTTCGATGTCTACTGCTCATACAAGGAAAGCAACAAAATTTGGGAGTCTATGATTGTCAAATACACTGCTGAGAATGCTGGCAAACAAAAGTTCGTCATTGGGAACTACTACCGATGGGAGATGACGGATGAAATTGATATCAAGACTCAAATCAACCAATACCACAAGCTATTAGAAGAATTGAAGGCTAAGAACATCACATTGCCTGATGAATTCGTAGCAGGATTGCTCATTGAAAAACTACCGCAAACTTGGAAGGACTACAAACAACAACTCAAGCATAAAAACAAACAGTTGTCCCTTGCTGATCTAATCACTCACATAATCATTGAGGACACGAACAGAAACGAGATCAAGGCTGCAAGGGCAAAAACATTGGCTTCAAGGGCAAATATGGTACAAGTCAATAAGAAAATGTACGAACATAAACCCAACAAAAGGACTGATTACAATAAATCAAACTACGTGCCAAGAGTGAATAATCCCACTTTCAAAAATAGTGGAGGAAAGCATTATGTTTGTGGCAAGCCAGTCATCGGGCGGCTCAATGCGCACGAGGAAGAGAAATGACAATCCTCCTAAGCCAAACACAAATTTGGTTGAAGGAGATGATATAATTTCTTTGCGGTTGTTTCTCAAGTTTTATTGATGGCCAATGTGAATGATTGGGTGGTAGACTCTGGGGCTACAGACATATTTGTGCAAACAGAAATATGTTTACCTCCTACAATTCTGTGGGGGATGGAGAAGAACAAGTTTATCTTGGTGATTCCTGAACCGCCAAAGTTCTTGGGAAAGGAAAAGTTCTTCTGAAACTCACATCTGGCAAGACTTTAGCTCTCAACGAAGTGCTTCATGTACCTAGCATAAGGGCGAATTTAATTTCTGTGGCCTTGCTAGGAAAGGTTGGGGTTAAAGTATCTTTTGAGTCTGACAAAATAGTGATGACAAAAAATAATGTCCTTGTAGGGAAGGGTTATTGTAATCAAGGCCTGTTTGTACTCAGTATTGCTAAAATTAATGAAAATGCTACTTCTTCTGCGTATATGATTGACTCTATTGATATGTGGCATGCTAGATTAGGACATGTTAGTACTGTTTATATTAAGAAAATGCAATATCTTGGATTAATTTCTGGTTTTAGTGATACATGCTTAAACAAATGTGAAATATGTGTTGAATCTAAAATAACTAAAAAATCTTGTTTATCTGTAGAAAGAAAAACTGAAGTTCTTGAATTAATTCATTCTGATTTAGGAGACTTAAAACAAACTATGACTAGAGGTGGTAAAAAATATTATGTAACTTTTATTGATAATTTTTCTAGATACACTAAAGTATATTTACTTAGAAATAAAGATGAGGCTTTTGATATGTTTCTAGTATATAAAGCAGAAGTAGAGAATCAATTAAATAAAAGAATTAAAAGAGTTAGATCAGATAGAGGTGGTGAATACACTTTATTTAATGACTTTTGTGAAAAAGAAGGAATAATTCATGAAATCACACCCTCTTACTCTCCTCAATCCAATGGTGTAGCTAAAAGGAAAAATAGGACTTTAAAAGAAATGATGAATGCCCTTTTAATTAGTTCTAATGCACCTGATAACCTTTGGGGTGAAGCCTTATTAACTGCATGTCACTTACAAAATAGAATTCCTTATAAGAAAATAGGTAAAACACCATATGAGTTATGGAAGGGTTATAAGCCTAACTTAAAATATTTAAAAGTGTAGGGGTGTTTAGCTAAAGTGATGTTACCTGAACCTAAAAAGAGGAAAATAGGCTCTAAGACTTCTGATTGTATGTTTATTGGGTATGCTGATCATAGTGTTGCATATAGATTTTTAGTTTTAAAAAGTGATGTGCTTGATTGCAAGTCTATAATTGAGACAAAAAATGCTGAATTTTTTGAACATATTTTTTCCCCTTAAAATTAGAAAATATTTCTGAAACTCCAGTACAAAATTTATCTGATGATTCTTATGAGGATTTGAGAAGAAGTAAAAGACAAAGAAAAGAAACTTCTTTTGGAAATGATTTTTACACATATCTTGTTGATGATGACCCTTTAACTGTTTCTGAAGCTTTTTCTTCACCTGTTGCACCTTTTTGGAAAGAAGCCATTAATTCTGAAATTAATTTAATTACAAAATGTAATACTTGGGTTTTAGTAGATTTACCTCCTGGAGCAAAACCAATTGGTTGCAAATGGATTTTTAAAAGGAAATATAACCCCGACGGATCAATTGAAAAATATAAAGTAAGATTAGTAGCAAAAGGTTTTACTCAAAAACAAAATGTTGACTTTTTTGATACCTTTGCTCCTGTAACTAGAATTTCTTCTATTCGAGTTTTTTACATAATTTGGTTATTCACCAAATGGATGTTAAAACAGCCTTTTTAAATGGTGATTTAGAAGAAGAAATTTACATGGTACAACCTGAGGGGTGTGTAGTTCTTGGATAAGAAAATAAAGTATGTAAGTTTCTCAAATCTTTATATGGTCTAAAGCAAGCACCTAAACAGTGGCATGAAAAGTTTGATCAAACTTTAATTTGTGATGGTTTTTCTTCTGTTGAAGTTGATAAATGTGTATATACAAAATTAGTAAATAATGAATGTGTGATTATTTGTCTATATGTGGATGGCATGCTAATTTTCGGTACTAGCCATGACATAGTGCATCAAACAAAATGTTTTTTTGAATCTAAATTTGACATGAAAGACATGGGTAAAGCTAGTGTAATTCTAGGTGTTAAAATTATAAGGAAGTGTGATAGTATAATACTATCACAATAACATTATGTAGAGAAACTTCTAAAGAAGTTTGAACATTTTGATGTCAAACCTGTGAGTACCCCTTATGATGCTAACACTCAATTAAAGAAAAACAGAGGTGATCCTGTTGCCCCGGTCTCAATATGCACATTATTGGGAGTCTGCTGCATTTGATGAATTTCACTCGACCACGACATAGCGTATGCTTTGTATGCAGATTGAGTAGATATACACATAATCCTAATAATGATCACCTGGGCCGCTTTGGCTAGACTAATGAAATATTTGAGAAACTATGAACTATGGTATTGTTTATAGTGGATTTCCCGCTGTATTAGAAGGATATAGTGATGCTAATTGGATCTCAGATTCAGATGAGATTAAATCCACTAGTGGCTATGTGTTCACCTTTGGAGGTGGTGCAGTGACTTAGAGATCAGTCAAACAAACAATAATTGCAAAATCCACCATGGAGTCAGAGTTTATTGCTCTGGAGAAAACCGGTAATGAGGCCGAGTGGTTGAGAAATTTCTTAGAAAATATTCCATTAGGAATAAAACCAATCCCTTCTGTGTCTGTGCATTGTAACAACAAGGCGGCAATATCTATTGCAAGTAATAAAACCTTTAATGGTAAGAACAGACACAGTAGGTTGAGACATGAAGTGATAAAGCAGCTGCTGAAAGATGGAATTATATCCATTGATTATGTGAAGTCAGAAGTGAACTTAGCCGATCCTCTGACTAAGCCTTTGGGAAGGAATTTAATATATACCACATCGAGGGGAATGAGACTTAAGCCAATTTGAAACTAACAGTGATGGTAACCCGACTTTTATGAGTGGAGATCCCATGAAAGAAGTTCATATGGGTAATAACAAGTCACTTGTTAAGTATTGCTAGCACCTTGTTTGTCCTTCCTATGGTGTGAGAAGCATGAGAAGTGCTAGACTGCATTTATTGTGAGGATAAGCTATATGCTTTTAATGAATTTCATATCCCTTATGGGTGGTGTATAAAGTGCAGTATACACTTGATGAAATCACCTATATGAGTGTGGAGTGGGGCCGCTCCTATGAGATAATGGCATAGTCTCTAGAGCACTCATGAACAACCAGGCATGCGCATGGCCGAAAAGTGCAAAACGGCGTTAACACAAGAGATAAGTGAGAGTGTAGATGTGATCAAATGAGATTCTAATTTACACGAAAAATGTTTTGGTTCATAGAAGTTTAACCTTCACCAATTACATTGTAAGTTAGAGTCTTATTTATCTAGGTCTGGTTCATAGTCCAGAAGACACCAGATTCGAAAACGTTTACACTGATGATGTAACCCAGATTCTGTTTTATTTATTGTTTGTTTTTATTTTAAATATTCTTTTGAAATTGTGGGGGATTGTTGTGAAATGTGTATTTTCAAAAGAATAAGTCCCACATTGGTTGGAAGCAAGTTTTTGAAGAGTTTATATTTCAACTTGTGTTTTGGGCTTTGTAAGAAACAAATAAAGTGGTGGACTCACACACACAAGATTGGGCTGAAAAGCTCATGGCTAGTGCAAATCCTCGATTTGCCCCCCTGCGCGTGATATCATGAAGCCCAAATCTTTTGTCAAATATTTAATTAATTTTTTGAGCTTACCCGGAAAATGAGGTTTTTGAAGAAGTCAAATTTGACTTGGTCTTCCCAACGGACAAATCTGTTTTTCTAACGTTCTAATTAGTTTTCAACAAAGCAGATAATTAGTTTCTAAACGGGCATTTAGTTTTCAACAACTATATTCGTTTTCTAACGTTACTTTGCCAACAGTCGTATTTTCTAAACGGCTCTTTTACTTTCTATAAATTCTGATTACACACTTTGGTTTTGGTTTCCGAATTCTTTTTCTCTCTCGCTCTTCTACACCTTCTCCTTCTCTTCATCCGGGTTCTTTCTCTGTTGATAGTCTCTTGATTCTTTGATTCTGTCATCACAAACAGAAGAGTCTCCATGCACTTAGGGGATTTTCGTATATACCGAAATAATCCTTGAGGGCGGTGCTTGACACGCTTCAGACTTTACGGGTTTACTGTTTCTTTTTAGGTTCAATTACTCAACAATAGTTTACATGGGAGATCATTCACACCCCAATTCGGAATCCATAATCAGAGCCAACCATGAGATACTAGCTTCAGTCACTGGAAGGCATGGCACTCAATTTAAGACAAAATTCCTGGAATTAATTATAGCCACTGGGTGTTCTTTTAACCTTGATTTATGTGTGTGAACATTTCAAAACAGAATAATATAGGCTAAAATAATCTTCCTGTATAAATTCTTTTTACTTTTCAGTCTCAGTGAAGCAAAGGCAGCAGCACTGCACCATTACAGTAAAAGCTTTAGAGGCTTCTCAGCCATGATTACACCAGAGCAAGCTAATCAACTTGCAGGTGTTGTATTCCACTATTATATCTTTCTATCTTTTTCCTTCCACTATATTGGACATGGAAGCATTTTGAATAAGAGATGGAAGACTAATTCAGATTTTTTTTTCTTTTTTGGGGGCGGGGGGGGGGTTTCCAAAGTTAAGGAACAGATTCTTAAATTTGATGGGGTGGCTCCAATGTGGAGCTGTAACTACCCCAGCAACACTGAGTGAAAAAGTATAATCTATATGCAACCCATTAACCATTTACTTGCTCTGCTCTGATGGATGTTTTGAATTATGATTCAGAATATAACTCAGTTGTGTCCGTTTTTGAGAGCAAAATGAATAAGCTTCACACAACACATTCTTGGGATTTTCTTGGATTAGACTCTGTCTACCCGGGCAACCATGTGGCACTGGATTCCGCATCCAATGTCATTGTTGGTGTCATTGACTCTGGTAATTACTTTCTCTCTTTTTTCCCCTTTAATTTGGATTACAATGACTTAACATTGGTTTGTAGGGGTTTGGCCAGAATCAGAAAGCTTCACTGATTATGGATTAGGTCCCGTGCCTGAGAAATTCAAGGGAGAGTGTGTCACTGGTGATAATTTTATACTAGCCAATTGCAACAAGTAAGAACACATTTTGTAATTCAACGTCCATAAACCATAATATACTGTTCTTTTAGATTGATGACCAAAGTCTATAGAAGTAAATACAATATGAACTTAAATCATACTCATGGTACACTATAGAAATATACATATCATTTATGAAAGCTTAGCACTTGGCACATACCCAGCCATGTCATCTCATCTGGAATCTGGACTTCTCAGGAAGATTATTGGTGCCCGGTTCTATTCAAAAGGGTTCGAAGCAGAATTTGGTCCCCTAGAAGACGTTGTTAAGCGGCCTTTCTTCCGGTCAGCTCGAGATAGTGATGGACATGGAACTCACACTGCTTCCACCATTGCAGGATCCATTGTTGCTAATGCCAGCTTATTTGGTATTGCCACAGGAACTGCTAGAGGTGGTGCCCTAAGTGCCAGACTTGCCATCTACAAGGCCTGTTGGTTTGGGTTTTGCAGTGATGCTGATATTCTTTCTGCCTTTGATGATGCCATTCATGATGTTGTTGACATACTATCTCTTTCCCTTGGCCCTCATCCTCCCCAGCCAATTTACTATGAAAATGCAATCAGTGTAGGAGCATTCCATGCATTCCAAAAGGGAATTCTTGTTTCTGCTTCAGCTGGAAACTCGTTTTTTCCAAGTACTGCATGCAATGTTGCTCCTTGGATCCTCACTGTTGCTGCTAGCACCATAGACAGGGAATTCAGTTCAAATATTTACCTTGGTAATTCAAAAGTTTTGAAGGTAAAGTAAAAAACACAAACCATTTCTAAATCCAATATAAATATAAATATAATACATATCACTATCAGTTAGTAAATTAAGACAGGTTTATGTGCCTTCAGGGTTCCTCTTTGAATTCAATAAAAATGGATCAGTCGTATGGTTTGATATATGGAAGTGCCGCTGCAGCCCCTGGAGTTTCAGCAACAAATGCAAGGTATCTTGTGCATTGGATGGCAAAGCACAAACTTTATTGTTGATACATGTTTCAGATTCTACATAACTTTTTGCTTCTTGGTGTCTACTCTTTACTCTTTAAGCAAAACTAAAACTCAATCACGTCAGTGTTCCAACCAAAACTCTATAGCTTTTCTGGAGCAGTTATAAGGAAAGTCTCGGGTTAAGAAATCCAATCCCTTTAACTTTATCACACTCTAGGGAAAATGAGACAATATTTGTTGTAAACCAGAAACTTTTTTCTTTTAATAGATATACAAAAACTAGTCTCCCTATCTGCCATATCAAAATTTTGTGGATATTTAGAATCATAGGTGTTGTTTGGTTCCCAAAATATAAAAATCTGGAATCTCCATATTTCTCAGAATTTTTTGTTGTGTCATATCGTAATGCAATTACTTTGAATTTGCTAGGATCAGATACAATTATGCTGCATGAATGTATGAGATTTTTAGGGTAATGATTGAACCAAAGACATCTGGTGTGCCATGATTCAATATTTTTTTTAATCTAAATTCTTTGATTTCTTTTGTTACCAGCTTCTGCAAGAACAATACTCTAGATCCTACCTTAATCAAGGGTAAAATTGTGATCTGTACAACTGAGAAAATCACTGATAACCGACGAGAGAAGGCCATAATAATAAGAGAAGGTGGGGGTGTTGGAATGATACTTATTGATCATAATGCCAGAGATATTGGTTTTCAGTTTGTCATCCCAAGCACTCTCATTGGTCAGGATGCCGTAGAAGAGCTTCAGGCATATATAAAGACAGAGAAGTGAGTTTTTAAAATTTGTTAAAAAAGAAACGAAGTTGGTCACACTTAGTTGTCAAAAGATTGATTAGTGAGACATTTTTGCTAATGCTTTTGTTATGTCAGGAATCCCATTGCTAGAATCTACCCAACAAAAACTGTTCTCGGTACCAAACCTGCACCTGAGGTGGCAGCTTTTTCTTCCATGGGGCCAAATATAATAACACCAGATATTATTAAGGCAAGAGTGCACAGTTCTGTATAAAACAGTTATTTCTACATCTAAAATGCTACACCCCCCATATACCTATTAATCATTAGTCAATTATTGGTTAACATCGAGTATTGATTGGTTAACATACACTAACAACTTTTTTTTTCCTTAGAAAAATAGGTTATTTGTCCGTTAACCAATCAAAACACGTAACCAATAATTGACTCATTATAAACCAGTGTAGGTAAGGTGTGAAATTTCAAGTATGGGCAAAACATTTTCCTTGTTTGAATCTGCATGCACTGCAGATTCTTCCTAGTTAAGCTTTACATTGGCACAGAAGGATAAAGAGGATATAGTGTTTAATGTTGATGCTATACTTACATATGCTAAATAGTGTACTCTCATCCAACTATGCAGCCTGACATCACAGGACCCGGAGTGAATATTTTGGCAGCATGGTCTCCACTTGCAACAGAAGCCACAGTTGAACAACGATCTGTCAACTATAACATCATTTCAGGAACATCAATGTCTTGCCCACACATATCTGCTATTGCAGCAATTGTAAATTCTCACTACCCCTCCTGGAGTCCTGCAGCCATAATGTCGGCAATAATGACAACAGGTAAGTTGTTTGTGCTATAACAGTTGCTGGCAACACCAAAAAAACATGAGAATTGATGTTTGTAATTGTCCAAAATTAATGCCTTTGTTTGATGTTACAGCAACAGTTATGGACAATACAAATGGCATCATAGGAAGAGATCCAAATGGAACTCAAACCACATCATTTGACTACGGATCTGGACATGTTAACCCAGTTGCATCACTAAATCCTGGACTAGTATATGATTTTGATTCCCAAGATGTTCTCAATTTTCTCTGCAGCACTGGTGCAAGCCCAGCACAACTTAAAAACCTCACAGGGGAACTAACTCAATGTCAGAAATCTGCTACCGCTTCCTACAACTTCAATTATCCTTCAATTGGTGTGTCCAACTTGAATGGAAGTTTATCTGTTTATCGAACAGTTACTTACTATGGTCAGGAACCAACAGTATATTTTGCAAGTGTTGAAAATCCAGCTGGTGTGAATGTTACAGTTACACCAGCACAAGTGAAGTTCTGGAAAACAGGAGAGAAGTTAGCTTTCAGGATTGATTTCACCCCTTTCAAGAATAGCAATGGAAACTTTGTGTTTGGTGCCTTGACATGGAACAATGGCATAGAAAGGGTTCGAAGTCCTATTGGTCTCAACGTAGTTTCTACTTAGCGTTAAGTACTTCTTGGCCTGTATTATTATTGGGTTTACACCTTAAGAAAATGCATTTATATCACTTTCTATACAACAACAACAACCAAGTCTTTTCCCACTAGGTAGGGTCGGTTACATAGATCAAACAACACCATTGTGCCCTATCAATTTATATCACTTTCTATAAAAAAAAAAATCAATGGATATCATTGAGGATTTCTATATAGCCAATTCTCCATGAGCAAGAGTAAATCTTTATATATCAACATACTCACCAATATTATCTGATTCAATGGCAGAAATATCAATTTATATTACCAGTGATAACTGCACATATTCTCTGAGTCAAGGCGAAAATTTTTTCTCCTGTATTAAATGTTTAAATGTTAATGGTACTGCTCATTGTGTTGTCTAAGTAAGGTTAAACTTTGTCAAAGCCTGGGTTCATTAAATTTATATAAAGGAACGTTTCCTTTATGATGTCCTTCATTCAATTCTTGCACATATGCTGGTCGTTTTACGTTTTAGAACCACTTCCTAGAAGAGCAAGATAAGCAAATTGCCTTACCATTTATCTAACAACTGAAATTGATTGTTTCAATGTGTTAGAGATTTTAATAAAATTTAAACCACCTTTTTTGAATTTGGTTTGAGAGTTACTAAGATTTTTAAAAGTGAGTGTGAGTTATCAAGTTTCACACTGATTGAATTAATACTCAATATAAGTATGTAAAGCACCCTTTAATTTTTTATGAACACATGAACTAAAGCTTTTCAACCAGTTTCAGCAGCCAAATTGGCAGATACTTCTAGAATTCCTGAAATCAGCTAGTGAATTCAAACGATGCTATTAACCTTTTTCCCAAAGTTTTATGAAATACATATTTTCTGTGGGTTTCAGCTGACACATCACCTTCCCAAGTTGAATAATATCCATAATGGTCTTTCTCAGAGGGGAGAACCAACATGGCAACATCATCATACTCTGATGAATATTGCAATCTCAATAGATGAATACACCGAAGCAAAAAATAATAATTTTAATAGTATCCCACTTACGACCAACAGAAAATGACATTTTGATGAGCCTATAAACATGATCACTGCACCAAATATTCAGGTCGGCATGCAATGTAGGGAGAAATAGTATTTTTCTTATTTTATAGTTTATTAGAAGTGTTTTAGTAATTTGTAAGTAAAAAAGGTTATTTTTTGAATAATAAAAAATTATTTACTATAAAAATTTGCGTTTTTTTTACCCAACTTTTAATATTTTAAAATGACTATGAGAGGGTAATTTGACTTTAAACCTAATTTTTTATTTAAAATTGTTAAGTTTTTTGTGAATTATTTATTGTAATAAAAACGGATATTGTGAAATTGTAAAATTGTTTAGGTACACTAATACGCGTAAAATATACTAAGAGCAAATGCACTCTATCGTATAGTAATATAAGACTTGAGTATCAGTTGTATAGTTTACATGAGAGATCATTCACACCCCAATTTAGAATCCGTAATCAGAGCCAACCATGAGATACTAGCTTCAGTCACAGAAAGGCATGGCATGTTAGATTAAATGTCTTATGTGATGAGCTTGTAACTTATCTTATTAGTTCAATAAGTAATTAAATTAAGTTAATGAATTAAATTCTTATTAGGTAAAAGGAAAGTGTAGTTTTACAATTATAATAACTGTCAATTTGATGGAGGTTAACATTATTTAAGTAATAGTTTTTGCTTAAAACTTTAGGTCTATTCTTGGCCATCAAGGTTTCTTCTTCTTTCACTATTATTAAAGTATAAGAAGTACAAAGAAAAGACAAAGGAATAGAAAGTAAATTTTGTAATCTCTCTAATACTCTTGAAATACAGTTTATCAATTATTCATGGATAAATGTTGGTGTTTTTTTATACTTTTATTTGTGAGAATTATGAATTGTAAGATCCTTATGTTTTAATGATAGTTTTCTATATTAAGATTTTTTAGAAAACTTATAAACTTATATGTGGTATCAGAGCATTATGAAATTTATTATTCTTCATTAATGATAATTGTCTTTTTCATATATATATGAACCTTAATTATAAAAATTAGAAATTTTAATTATGTTATTATGTTGAACTATATGAGTTAATTTTATGATTTATTATTAACTTTAATTATAAATTATTGAGCATAAAATCGTACGAGCTACTGCATCGTCTTCCATAGATCAAGTTTACTACGAATAAAAATGATTGTCTTACATCATTTTATATGAAATATTATTTTTTTACACTTTTTTAAATAGATATGATCAAGTGAAATAAAGTGATGAAAAAAGTAAGTATAATAAATAATATTAAAAATAATATAAAAAGAAGTATATATATTATTTTGATAAAAATATTACGTATTGGATAAAACCGTACGAACTCCCCTGGAATGCGAAAGTGGGATTTAATACAATCAAATCTACATATTTGATAAGTATGTACAAAATCACGACTAATATTTGTACGAAAACAATCAATGACTTAATGTTTATTATATTATATTATGTTTGCAAATCAACGAATAACACTGTATATTGTATTATGTTTATTATATTAGATTGTTTTCGTAAATCTATGAAATCAATGGAAAGTAAATATTATTGATTCTAATAGCATATTAATTTTTATGTATAATATTATTAATTTGGGATAATATGATATGAGATTTGTTAATTACTAAAATAGTTGAATTTTTAAGTTGATTTAATCTCAAATTGTATAAAAGTTATTTTAAAGAGTATACAGTATATTATTAATTTAGGATGATATTATGTAAGATTTGTTAATCACTAAAGTGGTCAAATCTTTGAGTTAATTTAATCCTAAATTGTATTAAGTTTTTTTCTAAAAAAATGTAGTATTTGATTTTTATGCATAATGTTATCAATTTGAAATTAATGTATGATAGATTTGTTAATCATCAAAGTGGTTGAATCATTAAGTTGATTTAATTTCAAATTGTATTAAAGTTATTCTTTCAATTACCCATAGAATGGATGCTATGAATAACATGATGACTATTTGTGTAATGGTAAATTGATATTCATTGTTATAAGACATTTATGGATCGCTCAAAGGTTGATTAGTTGCCCTTATAATAAATAGACATGATTGTTGATAGTGTAAGTGCGCTATTAGTATTATTTATATATCCAAAGATAATAAATATTTTTAGTTAATGCATATATAATTGCTAAATAATGTAAATTTTATTAGTATCATTATGTTGAATATGCTATATTGATGGATCACCTAAAGGAAAACATTAATATACATTGAATGCTTAAGTGATTTATTGTCTGAATCTATATAGTATATTAATTTATGACTCAAAGTATTATTATCAGACATGTAATCATTGCAGTACCTATTGCTATGCATTCACGTCTCTCATCTGTTCCAATTTTTAATAGACTTAATTTATCTAAATGAAGTGAGCAAATCTAGTTTTACCTTCGGGTAATGGATTTGGATTTGACTCTTCGAGTAGAGAAATCATATGCTATTACTGTTTTAAGCACTGATGAAGAGAAAATTCATTATAAAAGCTGGGAAAGATCAAACAGATTGAGTCTGATGTACATGTGGATGAATATAGCTAGCAATATTAAGTCAGCTCTTCCTTAAACAGAGAATGCTAAAGAAATGATGAAGTTAGTGGAAGAGTGCTCCCTGTAACACCCCAAAATTTCCTATCTTATAAACAGTAATTTTGACAACTAACAGAATTTTACTGTTTAGTAATTTTTGGATACTGTAAAATTATTTTGTTTATTCGTCACAGATTTGATCGCTTTGAGTGATTTACTCAGTGTCGGAAAATAATAATTTAGAAGTAGGAAAAATCTTTTTGTATTTATTTCTCTTGACTGTTAATTATTTTACATAATCTGACTTGATTTTCATACGTTTTCTAATATTTGTGATTTTGTGGATGATTATGAATTTTTTTGACTGTATGTGGGCCCAGGTGACCTTACGTGGGTCTAGGTGGGTCCCGCAAAGTGAAAAATTTTTCTACGTATAGAAAAATTTGTACTGTTTAGACAGAGACAGGGGATCTTACTAAACCTGAATCCGGAAACAGTTTTAGAAAATTTGTTTTGTACTGTATTTAATTATCGGGTGATAAAAATACAGTAAATATATTCTTTCGTGGGATTTTTAGTAGATAAAAATAGAAATTATATTGCTTAAGTCAACATTGGTGGTTTGGATATCCACTATTGATTCAATTAACGGTTAAGAAATAAATTTAATAAAGAAACATAAGATAATCATCATTGATTTAATCAATGGTGTGAAAATAAACTTAGTTAGGCAAGCTTCAATATCAACAAGAATTTAATCAACGGTGTAAAAATAATTATATAAAGTGACCATTTACAACCATTGGATTTAGAGTTGATCAAGGGTGGAGATTTGGTCTTAAAAAGTGACAAAGACCATTTATGACCATTGGATGAAGAATTAATCAAGGGTGGAGATTTGGTCTTAAAAAAAGCAAAGACTAATTATGACCCTTGGATTAAAAGTAAGAAGAAGCAATCTTGACCCTTTATTTTGGAGACACATCTAATGGCTAGAATTTAAAGGAAAAGGATCCAATGGCTTAGATTTAGTCTTCTAAAAATTAAAAGTCTACCTAAATCCTAACCATTGAATTAATCAATGGCTAGAAATGCTTCAAATAATGACCTAATTAACAAGCCAAGTAAACTAAATTAAATGTTAAATTATTATAATCTAATTCTTAATTAGATATCCTAATTTTAATTAGAGATTATAATATGTGAAATAATATGTTAATTAATTAGTTATATAGTTAGAATGTTAGTTAAGATTGGTTAGGAAATTTAACCTAACTAATTACCTAATTAATTAGCATGCAATTAGGTGAAAATTGAGAACAATTAATTCCCTAAAATACTCAAGGAGCCACACGGTTTTCATGCAGCTTGGGGAGACTTTTACATGGTTCTTGAACCACCAATAATAGCCATGCAAACTAAATTAATGACCATTATTGTTTGTCATGGTCAATATGACCATTATTGTTTTGTTTGCTTCCTTTGGATTGCATGATGAAGGGGGGGACAGTTAGAGAAGCAAGAAAGAAGAATAGACATGTTGAGACATGTTGGAGTAGCCTTTTTAAGCCAAAGAAAAAGATGACAAAGTGGAAGACTTTTGCATGCATGTGATAGCCTTCAATTATGCTAAACAAATTTCTATCTCTCCATTCTTTCACTCCTACGGTTACCCACTTCAATTCAACCCTCTATTTTGATTTTCTATCGCACTTAGTAACACAAAGACCATTCTCTCTCTTTTCTCTCTTCCAATTTGTCAAGAACACCAAGAACAACACCATTTTCTTTCCTTCCTTGAGCATTCGGTCACACCCATGGAACCACTTCCAATCTTCCATAATTTTATCTAGCTATATATCTTGAATCCTCTCATCAATTCAAAACACTTTCATGTTGGAGACTTTCTCTAAATCATTCATCTTCATCACTCAACCAAGCCAAGAATATAAAACAACCATTTTCCTTCATTTTCTCACCAAATGGTTCGGCCATGACCACCAAAAGCACCACCCATCACTTTTAATTTCATCCAACCATAGATCTTGAATCTACATGATATTCTAAGCAACTTTCATGTTGGAGACTTTCTCTAAATCATTCATCTTCATGGACTTTCTTCAAGAACAAAGTTATGGGGTTTTTGAGGTGAAGTATAAGAAGACTTCATTTCTTCTCTTCTTTTTCATGATCTAAACCATGTTTGATCTATGGTTCCTCTTAATCAAGCTTAGTATACTAATTTCTATGTATTTTGTTTTGAATTTGAGAAGCCCTTGGTGTTGAAGGACTTGGAAAGAGAAGCAAAATCAAGAAGCTTTGAAGATCTTCAAGAGGTAAGAGGGAGATCCATCTCACCAACCAATTATGGTGGTGGGAGATGGTCTTATATTTGATGGATGGTGAATCCATGTGAGGATTCCAATCCATGGTCATGTAATAATTAATTGTATGTTTATGAGCTTTGATTTATTTTCTTATGCTTTGATTATTTTTATCTATGCTTAATATGCTTTGCATGATTTTATGGCTTTGATAGTATACTTATAATATGCATGATGAGTATATGGCATGTTTGTGATATTTATGATGAAATATATATATGTATGCCATGATGTGTGGATGAAAAGAAAATTGATCTTGGTTCCAATGGCCAAGGAAGAGCTACGGTTTTGATGCCCTTGATGAGGGTCAATGTTAAAATTTTTCAAGAACAAGGAAATTAAATGATCCCTAGAACAATGAGAATTTTCGCCAAGACACCTCAAAATAGGTGTTTACAAATTAATATGTTTATGAAAGAATAAAATTAGATTGATTTGAGGAGTATGGAAAATGAACTAAAGGTTTGTTTTTTTTAAGAAAACATGAACACAAATTTTAGAATGAAATTTTATTGATTTATTTTGTGTAGAAACAAGAATGGAATTTATTTAAGTTAGAAGAAAAATATTTCATGGTTCCAATGACCATCTATAAGGTTTTGATAATTTAGAAAAATGTTTTGATGCTATGAAATACAAGAATTTTCAAATAAGGATTTTTGAAAAGGGAATTAAGTGTTATAAATTAAGTGAAGTGGAATTTTCATAAATAAAAGAAAAAGAAGATTGAAAGTATTGAACTTCAAATTAATTTAAAAAGAATTAATTTTTAGAAGTGATTTAGAAATATAAAAGAAAATGTTTGTAACTTAAATTTACTCACGAAGAATTTATTTGGGTTTTGAAAAACGTTAGGAAATTTAAAGTTAAGAAACAATAATTAAAACAACTCAATATGATTTTGTAGGACTAGATCAATAAAAAGTGATTTTGAGAAAATATATATTAAGAAAAAGATTTTTGACTAAGAATGAAAAAGGATTTGCAAAAAAGTGAAAATGAATTTGAACAAATGGGTTTGTTATATGACCAAATCGGTACTTTGGTTTTGAAAATAAAACTTTAATGGTTTTGTTTGTGTAAAACCATATCAATTTAAAAGGAAAAATATTTTGATAATTTTTCAAATAGTAATGCCTAGATTTTGATGAAACAAAGTAATTTTTCAAGTGGAAATATAATTGATTTAATACGAGAAATTTGAAAAGGGAATCGAGTATTTTTACTCACTTGAAAAATTAAGTTTTGTAAACGAAAATGTTTTCAAACTTCAATTTATTTTGAAGTAGGTTAATTTGGAAATGATTTGGGGAAAAATGGAAAATATAATGGTATTTTGAGAATTTACTCAAGTATAACTTATTTTCAAGTTTTGAAATACGTTTGGAAATTTTAAGATTTGAAACATTGATTTATATCAATGGAAAAGTAATTTTGTGGATTATATTTGAAAAGAATTTCTTGAGTAAAGAAACGTGGAAAAAAATTTCTTGAGTAAGAAAATGTGAAAAATGAAGTACAAAGTCATAATATTTTGAGAAAGGATGAAATGGAATTTTTGAAGGTTAAGAAATATTTTTCGTAATAGAATTGTGGTGAAAAATGATTTACGATATCTTAAAACGATTCAAAATATAGTAAAATATTCCTATGCGATTTAAAATATGTTAAAATATTTCTACGTGATTTGAATTACGTTTAAATATTTTACATGAGTTTAAATATTTGACGATCTTTGTTGAAAAATCACTATGTGATTTAAAAGTAATAGAATATTTTTACGGTATTGTGAAAATATAACGTAAACGTTTTAATTTTGAAAACGTAATGAAGTGTTACGATATTTTGAAAACGTAATGAAACATTTTGGAATTGTAAAAACATAATGAAAATGTTAGCAATCTTGTGAAAAATACTGGCGAAAGTGTTTTATAACTATGAAAACATGACAACATGATTTTGTGTTGAAAATACAAAGATATAATTATGTTTAACGATTAAGGTATGGACACCTTTGTATGAGAGTGTGACGTGACGTTTTGCCTATGATTGGTATTTAGTGCATTTTATATGCATTGGAAAGAGATGCCCGTATTTGGATTTGGTACATTATACATGCATTGAAAAGATTTGGCCCGTTGGGGTTGGACTTGCACCGATATACTGCGTGCATTGTACAAATGAAATTGAAAAGATTTGGCCCGTTGGGGTTGGACTTGCAACCGATAAATTGCGTGCATTGTATAAAAGATAGCTAATAGCTATTATGGCCTTTGTGGTTGAAGAGGGAATGAGAATTGATAGTGAGGTCTATGATGGATCTTGGGGCGCCGAGGCGCGGCGGTCGACCAATGGGTACCGGTGGAGAGTACCTTGTGCCACTTGGCGATGCAATCCGTTTAACGCATTGACGATACCCGACAAGAACACGATTCTTTTCAACGACTGGGAGATTGTCTTTGGGCTAAGGCTGACAATTAACTAGAGCATTCTTCTCGAAATTGTGAAAACCTCCATGGAGTTGTTTTTGATAAAATGAGTCTTTGTACATATGCATAAATCTGAGCATTTATATCTGTGTGATATATTAATTGAGGAATGTTGGCTATGACAATTGTTTTGAGTACTTGGATGATGATTGAACTGATAAATGATTAGATGATGATTGTTGATTAATGCTGATAGCATGATTATGGTATGATCTATCGTATAATATTGTTGTTTGTGTTATCTCTGTCTTTGCCATGTTGGTATTGGTGTAGGTGATCTCACCTCTTTGTTATGTTGTTTTGCTGTGTCTGTACTGTTAAAATCAAATAATAGAAAGATCGAGTTGTCTTAGACATAACGGGCGATGGATACTCTGAGATTTGTGACAACAATAAGGAGTGGACATTCAGGACTCGAAGGTATGCGGTGTTGACAAAGGAACAGATGTCTGATGCATCAAGATGGACAGAAAAAGGAATAAGTATGTTAAAGTTTTCCGTTAGTGTTGCACCGTGCTATTAAGTAGGACCCGTCATGGGGTTTGCTACTGTCAAAAAAGAAAAAAAAAATAAGTCTATTAATTTTATATTTCTCTTTAAATTGTGATATTAATTAATGTCAATATTGTATAATGAATAATTGAAATATGGTTTACAATATTACCTAATATTTTCAGTAAATTTAAGTTTCAGTAAAGAAGAAATTTTGAAACCCATCTTTTATAACTCAAACTTTGTGCGAACTTATTTTCAGATTATGAGTCGGAAGTCAGAAATGTGATGCCCTAGCTAGGGTGTTACATTAGTTGGTATCAAAGCTAGGGTGTTACACTCCCAAACTGTTGACAAGTCTCTTACTGAGACATTAATGAGTACTTTAACCACCATGAAATTTGATGGTTCTCATACTATGCATGAGCATGTCATTGAAATGACAAACATTACAGCAAGACTTAAGTAATTGGAAATGGAAGTGGATGAGAATTTTCTTGTGCAGTTCATTTTGAATTCATTACCGCTTGAGTATGGTCCATTTCAAATGAACTATAATACCATGAAAGATAAATAGAATGTGCATGAATTGCACAATATATTAGTTCAGGAAGAAACCACACTTAAGAATCAAGGAAATCACTCTATCAATTATGTGAACCATCAAGGAGCTAGAAAGAAAGTTTATGTATGTTTCGAATTAAATTTAATTGAAGTTCCCCATAATACTTGGTGGATTGATTCTGAATGTACAACTCATGTTTATAATACGATGCAAGGATTCCTTACAATCCAAACCATAAGCCTGAATGAGAAGTTCGTCTTCATGGGAAATAAAATGAAAATTCAAGTGAAAGGTGTCGGCACTTACCATTTAATCCTAGACACTGAACATCATTTAGATTTATTTAAAACTTTTTATGTACCTAGTATTTTTAGGAATTTAGTTTCTTTGTCTAAACTTGATGTTGCTGGATACTCTTTTAAGTTTGGTAATAGATGTTTTAGTTTATATAAGCATACCTATATGATTGGTTCTAGTATACTTTGTGATGGTTTATATAAATTGAATCTTGATAATTTACATGTTGAAACTCTTATGACCTTGCATCATAATGTTGGCACTAAACGCAGTTTAGTGAATAACATTCTACTTACTTGTGATATAAACATTTGGGCCACATTTCTAAAGAAAGAATGGAAAGGTTGGTAAAGAATAACATCCTTCCAGATTTGGATTTCACTAGCCTTAATATTTGTGTGGACTGTATTAAAGGAAAACAAACACACAAAGAAAGTGTCACGAGAAGCAAAGCACTCAGCTTCTTGAAATTATATACATTGATATATATGGACCCTTTGATGTCAACTCTTTCAGTAAAGAAAAGTACTTTATCACCTTTATTGACAATTATTCATGTTACGGATATGTCTATTTACTGCATGAGAAATCTGAAGCAGTGCATGTCTTGGAAGTTTATATAAATGAAGTTAAAAGGAAATTGGATAGAAAGGTGAAGATCGTATGATCAATAGAGTCGTCAAAATGGGTTAAGCCGATGGGCCGACCCGAACAGCCTGACAAAATAGATAGGCTGGGTTAGCAAATACCAACCCAAAATTAAAAATAGCTTGAATAGGCTGGCCCGCAACGGGCCAAGTCAGCCTGTCTCATTTTCATTAAAAAGAGGCGGGCTGAGCTGACAAAATGTCAACCCGAAACTTACATGACCCGATTTGGCTCGGCCCGAAAATGGCCCGGCATTCAGCCCGGTCCGGCCCATTTTGACAACTCTAATGATCAGATAGAAGTGGTGAGTATTATGGAATATTTGATAAAATTGGAATTGTCCGGTTCATTGAGAATTATGAAACCAATGAGAGTGAAACTTCACAAAATGTGGAGATTAAAGAAGTTAGAGTACAAGTTCCTTTAACTTGTGCTCCTACTTATAAAAGTATTGTTCCTCATGTTGTTGAATCGAATAACAATCAAGAAGAACAACAAATTAGTGATCCTGAAGTTAACAATAAACATACAGTAGAACAATCACAAGAAATAACATTAAGAAGATCTAAAGGAGAAATGAGATGTGCTATTCCAAATGACTATGTGGTATATCTACACGAGTCAAAAAATGACTTAGGAATTAATGACAATGATCTAGTTTTGTTTTCACAAACCATCAATAGTGATAGTGCTGATAAATGGTTAGATGTTATGAAAGATGAGCTTAAATCAATGGAACATAATGGTGTATGGGACCTTGTGGAATTACCTGAAATGTGCAAAAGAGTTGGGTGTAAATAGGTCTTTAAGACTAAATGTGACTCTCATTGCAACCTTAAACACTACAAGGTCCGTCTTGTTGTCGAAGGTTTTACTCAAAAGGATGACATTAACTATAAGGAAACATTTTCACCAGTTTCTAAGAAAGATTCTTTCAGAATTATCATGACATTAGTATCTCATTATGACCTAGAGCTGCATCAAATGAATATGAAAACCACCTTTCTAAATGAGAATTTAAAAGATGTTTATATGGATCAACCAATGGATTTTTTTAGTTGAGGGGAAAGAACACATGGTGTGTAAACTTAAAAAATCAATATACGGATTTAAGCAAGACTCCTGGCAATGGTATCTCAAGTTCAATGATACTATTGTATCCTTCGGATTTAAGGAAAACAATGTTGATTGGTGTATATATTTGAGAGTCAATGAAAGTAAGTTTATCTTTCTGATTTTGTATATTGATGACATCTTACTTGTAACTGATGATCTTGGTCTATTAAGTGAGACTAAGAAATTCTCTCTAATAACTTTGAAATGAAAGATATGGGAGAGGTAAGCTATATGATTGGAATAAAAATATTTTGTGACAAATCACAGTGATTGTTAGGTTTGACTCAGAAAGCCTATATCAATAAAGATATATAAAATGGATAAATGGTCAACAAGTATGGTTCCAATTCAAAAAGGGAACAAAATTAATGTTATAACATGCTTTGAGATCATTATTGATGAATTATGGTTGCATAATTTTATTTAGGACTTGAAATTATCAACAGTATTGCGAAGTCGCAAAAGTATTATTGTCTGCAACAATCTTCTTTTCTAAAAATAACAAGTATTTTAAAGGGGCTAAACATATGGAATTGAAATACTTTGTCGTCAAAGAAGAAGTTCAGAAACATAGAGTATCAATAAAGTACGTTAGCACCGACTTTATGATTATTGACCCTTTGATGAAAGGGTTACCGCCCAAAACATTTAGTGGATATGTTGAAATTATGAGCATTATTGTATATTATGTTAATGATGATGTTTTATGTATTTTGACACTCTAAGCTCATGAATGAATATTTTTTTGTCTTACCTGTTTTCCTAATTTATATACATGATTGAATATGAATGATGATAGTAGGTTTTGTCTTTAATAAAGACATTATTGTTAAATCAATTATGTGCTTATCATTTATAGATCTGTCAAGGAAATGACTAATTCTAGGGTACATGGAAGGACTATATCGATTAAATGATATACGATCGCCATAACTCATGTTAGTTTATTCTTGGTTATGATGAATGATGTATCCAATGTAATGATGAGTTTGACTATATATATGAAATCATATTATATTTTGACAGACTTATCAAACTATAATGAAGGTAATGTCACACGAGCTAAGTGGGAGAATGTTAAATTAAATGTCTCATGTGATAGACTTGTGATTTATCTTATTAGTTTAATAAATAATTAAATTAAGTTAATGAGCTAAACTCTTATTGAGTAAAAGAGAAATAACAGTTTTACAATTATAGTAACTGTCAACTTAATGAAAGTTAACAGTATTTAAGGAATAGTTTCTAGGCAAAAGTCTAGGTCTGTTCCTAGTCGTCAGAGTTTCTTCTTCCCTCACTGTTTGCTTTTTTGCTTACCGCAAGTACACGGGTCGCGCTTGCAATATAGTTTAGAGTCGGATATCGTTCCCACAGAGAAAATATTATTTCTTATAAAACTAATTATTAACCAATAGTCTAATTTATTCCTATCCAAGAACATCAAATTTATAAAAGTTTGTTTAAAAGAAATATAAAGACTAAAAAATAATAAATTTAAGATAAATAGATAGATAGAGAATACTTTTTCACCTCCTACTTCAATTAATAGCATGCAATCCTTATGAATAACATAAATGAAATGATTAGATTAGCTTGAGAATCCGATTTAATTAAAAGCTCATGTTTAGGTCAATCAACTATAGTTTTATTTACTTAACTCCTTAGTTAGAATCAAAATTCACTCATAAATGATTTATTCTTAATCACACACTATACATGACTAAGAGATATATTTCTATCCAATTAGAGAATCAATTTATCTAAGTCAATTGAATGAAATCGAATATGCACCAATCATACATACGATCTTAAATCCAAATCTCTATGTCTAAGTTCATTAGATTTTATCAAATCACTTAAAAGTTGATCAAACATTCAAGAGTATTAAAATCTATATGATTGAACAAAACCAAATCATGTATATAAACTCAAAGTATTACATAATCAATTAATATCCATAGGAGGATCCAAAGAAAACCTTATACACAACTTAACTAGCCATAAAACATGAAAATACTAGCATATTCAACATGTTCATGAAGCAATATAGATAGAAAAAAGAAAGTAAAGGAAGGAAGCACATTAGATTTCATCTTCTAAGTTTGAATCATCCTCCATGTAGAGGATGGCTTCCAACCTTAGCTTCTCTAGCTTCTTTAGGTCTCAAAACCCTAAAACTAGCAGCTACTATCCAAAAATGATAAAAGATCCCGTAGAAAATGGATACAACAATATTTATAGGTTGTAAAAACAGAGTCATGCTACGACATTAAACACATCACGTCACGGCACGCGTTCAATTAGGTCACAGACGTCGTGGCATCCAGTTCTTAACGCTGCAGCACTCTAGCCTCGGGTCTTTGTACTGAAGCAAGGGAATTACAATGTCGCGACATTGACATCATTGCGCCGCGACGTTGAATGTTGGTCTTCAATTTTGGCTTTCTCTTGGGCTTCCTGGTCCAATGCTTATCCAAATTCTCTAAATTGGAGCCCTTCTTATAATAGAGAAATTATCACTTCAATAGCAAATGTAAATGTACTCAATTTATTAATGTTTTGAAAGTATTTGCTCAAAATTATAATAGAAGTCATCAAAATAAAATCAGATGAATATGATGCTAAAATCTTCTATTCATGCATACAAACGAGGACTAAGCAACCAATATAGTACAGATATGGGACACAAATAACTACATTTTATGGAGTTATCACTCACCATCACTAAAGTAAAAAAAGTATAAAGAAAAGATAAAGGAATAGAAAGCGAGTTTTGTGATTTCTCTAACACTCTTGGAATACAGTCTACCAATCATTCATGGATAAAAGGTTAGTCTTTTATTATACTTTTATTTGTAGGAATCATAAATTCTAATACCCTTATGTTTTAATAGTAGTTTTCTATATTAAGATTTTTTAGAAAACTTATAAACTTACATGGCAATTAATTTAAGACAAAAATTCGTGGAATTAATTATAGCTACTGGGTGTTCTTTTAACCTTGATTTATGTGTGTGAACATTTCAAAACAGAATAATATAGGCTAAAACAATCTTTCTGTATAAATTCTTTTTACTTTTCAGTCTCAGTGAAGCAAAGGCAGCAGCACTGCACCATTACAGTAAAAGCTTTAGAGGCTTCTCGGCCATGATTACACCAGAGCAAGCTAATCAACTTGCAGGTGTTGTATTCCACTATTATATCTTTCTTTCTATCTTTTTCCTTCCACTGTATTGGACATGGAAGCATTTTGAATAAGAGATGGAAGACTAATTCAGTTTTTTTTTCTTTTGGGGGGGGGGGGGGGGTGTTCCAAAGTTAAAGAAATTTGAGAACAGATTCCATTACTAATTCGAAGAAAGATTTTGTGCCCTCAATTAAAGTTATTGCTAACAGGTAAGCTGTGAGTGCTGAAAGTTTTTAAGTTTTAGCATTTCAAATTTCAGGTTGAGAATGCTCTAATTCTAAGCATATGATTTCAGAGTTGAACAAAGCATCCAGGTGCATTGCTTCCCTTCAAGGGGACGGTACATTACGATATGACCTAACAAGAAAAACTGGTTGCAAAAAATTTCTAAACTTTGACCTGGTCAATCATATATTAAATAAGAGAATTTATTTTAAATGGTTTTGATTTGATCTGATTGTGTTGTAAGGCCCCACTGGTGCTGCATATATGCTTGCATGTTAACATACAGGCGCGAATGAAGAGCTTTCCCAGCCTTCTTAATTTCTTTTGGCATCAATTATAGTTAACCTCACTGGAATTGTGAAGTTTATTTTAAGTTTTATCCATACCTATTATATGTATGCTAATTATAAGATGGCCGGCTAACCCACACGAAATTTTACTCAAAGTTCCTAGACATTATTTAAGAATAGTTTGGCTTTTATTCTAGATACTTTTTTTTATCTGATATTTTAGATACTTTTCGATCAATAGCAAAAGTCACAAATATATATTTAATATATTTTTTTTCTGGAATATGCTTCTTCCCATACTTATTATTAAAAGATTATTATTAGTGCTTTTAAGTTTTAAGAAGCAGCATAAGAGACATTTAAAAACTGTTGTAGCCATCTAAAATATGAAATGCCTAAGAAGCCTTCACATTCTTAAATTCAGATTTATTATTATTATTATTATTATTTGCTAAAATAAACATGACACCTCCAATTATAGGTCAAATATTATATAGAAAGCCTTTTGTGGTTCAAAGTTAAGCAACTCAACTTCATGAACTCAACAAATCATGTAAAGTAGTGTAAATTTAACTCCGTATATGCAGAAAACTTCCTTGATTTTATAATCAATATGGTTTAGTAAGTTTAAGAAATCGAGTTGTTAAGTTTTAAACCGTAAGAGTGTTTTCTATAATTGATTTATATTTGAAGGGAATTCCTTGCATTTTAGTCTTTTAATTAAAAATAGAAAGAAATACTTAAATCCTAACCTCATACTTTGCAATTTAAATATGGATCTTGTTAACATGTCTCCTTAAAATATTGGTTAAGAAATTAATAGAAGAAATGCTAAATAAAATACATGCCTTTAATATCTTAAAAATTCAAATGACATTCAATACTTTTTTCTTTAACTAATTAGGATGAATTTATGAAGAGTAATGAATGCTTCTTAACCTGTACTTAAGGTTACAGGTTAACAAAATCTATTAAATATATATCTATTAAATTTTATAATTTTTGTTTTAGTGATTTTATATACTTATAATAGATTTTAATTTTTTTTAAATAAAAGATTTTGAGTAATTGTTATCAAACAATGTTTTGAAGAATGTAAAACTAACAATATCTTTAATAAAACTATAATAGTACCAATGTGATGCACGATATTATAAAAAATATTTAAAAATAATATATGATAATCATGTTATTACTATAAAAAATATATTTGTAATTTTTATAAATAATTATAGGTAATGTAAAAATTTCACATTGAGGTTTGAATATTTATTATATTTTTTAACTCGTCAAATATTAAGTTTATTTATAAAAATTTGAGAATATTTTTAAAATTTAAAAAACTATTGAAAGAGTGTTCAAAAATATTTTTAAAAAATATCTCAATTTTTTTCATATATATATATAAACCTTATTATTATATTAATAAGATAATAACAATGAAATTTATATTTATATTTGTAATGAGTAATTGATGACTCAACTTAAAAATGACATTTAAAAAAAACATGAAATCATTTACATTTTCTTTTAATTTTTTTTAAAAATATAATATTAAAATTTAAATTTAAATTACATTAGTAACATAATCTAAAAATAAAAATTTGCAAAAAGATTTAAATATTTTTTAATTTTTCTTTAATAAGATAATACTAATTTAAATTCAAATAATATTAATTACATAACGTAAAACTAATTCTACAAATCAAAACTTTCTTCATATATATTGTATTATTGAATGATTTTAACAACGCCTTCATCGTAACATTTTTTATGGTACTTATACATCAGAGCAGCTTTTGAAAACCCCCCAATAAAAGTACGTATTTATATATACTTCGTCCAAACTATGTTAAGCGAGTAGTTATGTAATGTTACAAAACTCTTGACGTTGAATCGGTTTCGTATTGAATTTTCGAGTCAATCGACTTTCACTATCAATATACACAGAATTCTACATTGTATATATTATGAGTATTGCTCTATTCAGCGAATGGAAACCACAAATCCTTCTACGAAAAACGTGGTCCAATAGCAAGATAACCAACGCTCATTTACTCAATTTTTTATCAATAAAAAATAATAATAAAGAAAAAAGACGCCAAAACGGTATTCATTTCACATATCTTGAATATTTTGTATGTCGTTTTCACGAATTACATTAGTAAAAAATAGTATTTTCCTTTACTTTATATAGGTAGGTATGGAAATCAGGTATTCTCGTTGAAATTTGAACAATAAGAGATAAACTTATGAAGATATTTTAGACGAAATGACTCCTACGAGTTGCGAATGGGCAAGTCTTGGTCATCTAGTGTTAGAGATTTTCTAATTAGAATCAGCATATATAAGTAGTGATTTTTTTTTGGGCGACGGATATATAAGTGATTTAAGTGGCAAAGATAGGAATATACTTGTAACTTTTTCTTGAATATCCTCCATAAAAAATATGCACATATACATCGCAACTATTAGAATAATAATGCACCTCTCTCACATTTAAGATTAGACATTTGAAGTATGGAATTTAAAAGATATATTAGACATTTGAAGTGTAAAATTTATAAGATTAAACATTTATGGATGACCCAATTAAATTAAGTTCTCATACCATATTTGAATAACTAGAACTAACTCCAACCTAAAAGTTAGCTCAATAAAAAAAATTATCTAAATTATTATAAATTATTCTTTATTCATATATTCAACTAATATGAGTCATAATGGCAACCACATGGGGAATATAGCCTAGACCCTATATATAACATCTTTTTCTTTTGCCTCGAATTTACTATCATGAAAGTAACATGCCTCCATTAGCTAGTCCTGCACCTCTAAATCGTTTCAATAATGCAGATTCTACTAAAAGACTAAAACATATCAAATTAGTAAATGAGATGCATGCTATTCCAGTTTCAAAATTAATCTAGTTAGTTTTATCTGACTTTAACATTGTCCCTAACTATACATCAATTAAAAATAAAAAGAATTGAATATAAATAATATATCGATTCCATTAACCTAGTCTCAAGTATGGTAGAAAATCTAATTTTTTGTACTCTTGTTGTTTGTATTAGGCAAAAGCATATTTTTATCGTCTAACTTTATTTTAGTTTTTAAATCCATCTTCTAATAAATTTTCATTCAAAATTTGTCCTCTAAGTTTTAAAATTTAAATAACGTTTTCTTTAAACCCAACTCCGTTAACACCATTAATGGATTAAGTTTACTTGACTCCTATGTGACTTTCACAGTATTCGACTCTTATCAGTTGGGGATGGAACACAAACAATATCATTTTAGGGTTTGTTGAATGTTGAAAAAGAATTTAAAGACAAAGGGATCAAGAAGCTCACCTGCACTGCACAATGTAGGAGGGTCCTTTCTGCAAATCCTTGAACTCCTTCACGATGCATTTCGACACCATAGCTAAACTTCAGAAAGAAAAATAAAAACACAAACAAAAAAAAACTCAAAAATGCAATGTAAAAACTAGAGTCCATAAATACCCCTTCCCTAGAATAAAGCTTATCAACAATTAATCGCGAGACTTAGAAAATGATTAACACAATTGAACCCAAAACAAAAACTTGAAGTTAAACTGATATTGACAAAAGAGTAGGGGTGAAAATAGGTCAGACGGCTCGTTGAGAACTTATATCGTGGCCTATTTATGGCCTAGCTTGACCTGACACATTTAATAAAAATATCAGGTCAAGACTTTTTAAAAAACTAATTTAGTTAAACAGGTCAGACTTTAAGTAGAAAAGTTTTTTTAGACCTAGTTAGCCAGTTTATTTAATTATATATATTATTATGAAAAAAGAATATGCAGTCTCCTTGAACTTTAATCTTTTTACAAATTACCACCACGAACTTTAAAACTTTTTTAATTAATCCCTAAATTTTAATTAATATCTCAATAGATTCTTCTGTTTAATTTGAATATGTTAATTCATTAATGATGATATTGTATAATAACATCTTATCCGTATTTGTAAGGAACAAAATATATTTAAAATTAAATTTTAATAAATAGATTAATAAATAATTCTTAATTAATGTTAATATAAATAAAATGATATCATGCAGTATTATCGTTAGTAAATTAACATATCTAAATTAAACATAAGGATCTATTAGGACATTAATTAAAGTTTAAGAACTAATTGAGAAGATTTTAAAATTTATGGTGATAATTTACAAAATGATCAAAGTTTAAGGAGTTTCTATACTTTTTCTCTATTATTATTATATATATTTTATGATATTTTAGTATTTATGTAATATAATTAACTTAATAAATAATATAATATTTTTTAAAAGTCTAGATATGTTAATCTATATAAAGCTTAAGACTCATTAGTCTATCTCGTTGACTTATTTAGAAGTAGATATGTTATCTTATTTTAAGATTTTATTACAAATTAAACATTTAAATAAGCTTTCAAATTGAGTTAAACTTTTAAAAAGTTAGACCAAACTTTAAAAATTGACCTATATCAAGTAAATAAGTCAGACTCAAATCTTACATTTAAGACACAGGTCAGGCTCTAACCCGTTTTCACCCTTACAGAAGAGGCACCAATGAGCACAAAGAAAGCGAGAGAAGGAGAAAATTGACTTGCTTCGAACCCGTATGTAGAAGAGGAACAAAGGATTCAAAGACAATGAAATTGCAAAAAACAGGGAGAGAGAGGGGGGGGGGGGTGAATAAGGTGAAGAAGAAAAAGAATAATCAGAGAAAGAGAAATTTGAGAATCAGATAATATAGTGGTACTGAGAATTAACATCCTATTTTATCGTGTCTCATAATCAGCAAATCCCTTTCATCAGCTACTTCCTCCGAATACCATTAAAAAAATCCACAAGCCCCACCATACTTACCTCATCCTTTGTATTATTATCCTCTAGTGCTTTATATCATTTTTGCTCTTCTCATTCTATAATATATGGAAAATATTAATTCCCACGAATTACATTCGTGAAAACGACAACGAAAGACTTAAGATATATTCAATGAATACTGTTTTGGCAGTCTTTCCCCACGTGCATGACTTTGCAAAAGTTGTTGGACTTTGAAGGGTCAGTGTCAAAGAGGAGGGACCCACACACGTAGAGGATTTTGTTTCCGATTGACACGTATGCGTGTTGGTACGATGTGGTGGGGCCTTGTTCTTTTGTGCAAAGTCCAACAACTTCTGCAAAGTCGCGCACGTGGGGAAAGACGCCAAAATGGTATTCATTGAATGTATCCTGAGTCTTTCGTGTGTCGTTTTCATGAATGTAATTCGCGGGAAATAATATTTTCCTTTTTTTATTGTTTTATGAAATTTCTCCACACTTTTTACGTGTAAGACTAATTTTGATATGTTACCTATATAATTAAGTATCGCCCATAGCATACTTTCGAGTTCAAACAATAGGAAGAGAAGACACATCTTTCTTTGAATTTTTAAATATTGAAAACCCGTATCACTGCCTACTAATAATAATTGTGAATGATAAAAAGTAAGAATCCCATAATTGTTGTTTATAATTCTTCCAAATGTTGCTAGTTTTTTTTTTTTTCCCAAATGTTGCTAGTTCGTTAAATACATATTAAACTTATCTTCTGCTTTAAATTTCATTTTGTTATCAAAGAATCCCAAACGTACACTAAGTTATAAGCATAAACATATAAGAGTATGTTTGGTTCAACTTTTTTAGTTGAACTAACAGCTTGATTTCTCCCTTTAAGTTGTACAAATAATCAATGTGTTTGGGTTAAATTTGAGAAAAAAATTAACAACTTTAAAATAGAGAAAAAAGTTGTTAGAGCAAAACCAAAAAATTGAGCATTTTTTAAAAGAGCAAAACCAAAAAATTGAGCATTTTTTTAAAAAAGCTGTTAAGATTATTCTATACTTTAATATATAAATATTATTTTGCCCACAATTAAACAACTTTTTAATCAATTAAATAATTTTTTTATTTATTTTATACTTATTTTGATAATTTAATGTATAAAAATAATTCTTTTTAATACTATTAGAATGAAATAGATTAGTTTAAAATTATTTTTCAACTAACATATCTAAACATAAAATGAATTCTACTATAATCGATTATAACAAAAAAAATTATATAATAATTAATTATTGAAATAATCAAATTTTTTGAGCTATCCCAAGCACACATTAAAGCTACCTGAATTTTTATATTACATGTAACATAAAAGTTTGTTTGGGCTATGATGTGGATATTGGCAAGTGCACAAAATCGACAAAAGTAATAAAGAGTGAGTAGAGTATTGTCCCACGAGAATTAAGTTATTAATTACTAAATTTGCTAAATCGATACTATTCAAGCTATCAAAAAGAGGGTTGATGCAAATTCAATTAAAAAGAAATATAAAATCAGCAAATAATAAATCAAATGGATGAAAAACAATAATGTTAAAGAGTTAGAGTTCAGATTTCACTTGAACTTTTTAGATGCACATTTAAATATTGGTTTAACTATGTTTTATTTCAATGATTTATGGTCAATTCTCAAAATTAATTAATACACAATCCCTTGGAATATTAATCCTCTTACGCTGATTGGAATTAACTAATCTCTTAGTCTAACCCCAATTAGAAATGCATTATCAAAAACGAGGGAATTAAACAAAAAGCCACATAACTCACAACGTCTATTCTTAACGATTGTAGAAATTATGGTATTTATCACAAGTTTTAGGTTCATGCAAATTTTTTCAAATCATACATAAACTCAAATGATCATTCCCAAATTGATCAGGTTCAGAAAAACATTAAGAATAGAGATAAACACGTAAATCATGAAACAGAAGCATAAATTAAACTCATAAAAGAAGTTACATCATCCAAGAACAAGATTCATCATACCTCTAATAATGGGAAATTAGTTACACATGAAAAAAGAAGAACACAAAGGGAAGAATATGACAAACTCCATTGTAGAAAGGTAGAAAGGTTGAAGAAAATTCCTAATCTTCAATCCTAATTGCGCTCACACCACATTAGGGTTTGTGCCTCTTGACGTCTACTACCTTTTCTCCAAGTGTCTAAGAGTGTAAAAAGCATAAAAGTTTGAAGATTGTGAAGAGTTTGGCAAAACTTTCTTTTTTATAAGAAATTCACGCTGTTGTTACGCATTTAGCGCTTAGGCGCTGACCCTCTAATCAGGAAACTCATCTGCGCGCAAGTGCGCTCAAGCGGCAATGGCTCAGCGCTCAAGCGTTGGGCTTCTGAATTAATTTTCTTCTTTTTTTCTGCTTCTTTAAATGTCCAGTCTTCTCCATGTGCAATTACCGATAAAAAAAACATAAAAACACATAATTAAAACATAATTTAAAATAACTAAAAACAAAAGAAACTTAAGCACAAACTCAATCAAAAAGAATAAAAGAAAATGAAAACCCAAGACTTTGAACTATAAAAATATAAATTTTTACAAGTTCATCACTCCCTCAAACTTAAGTTTTTACTTGTCCTCAAGTAAAAGAAAAACAAAACAAAATAAAATAATCTAAAACTCAAAACAGACTTAAACATGGCAATGCCGGGTATTAAAAATCATTCATATCATCAGAAATTGCTTCACAATCTAATTTCAAAGTGTCACACATGAACAATCTAATTATCACATCGTCTCTCACATGCAACTCTTATACACAAATGATTTCCAAAAAACACGAATGAAAGACATAATCTCTTCATAAAGTACAAACACGATAGGTTCATAAAACTGTAAATGCATATCAAACTCACATCCATAGGGTTGTTTTTCATCTCTCTCTCCACTAATGTAAACAACATACAACCAAGGATCAAAAAGGTCTTTAAAAGCTTGTAATGTAAAGCCAATGGTATGAGTCAAGAAAGAAGTGGTAGGAAAATGAAAACAAAAGTTGAGATACAAAATCAAATAAATTTCACAATTCAAGCCTCAAAATATTGAATAAGTGCAAAACGGAGCATAAGAAACAACACAACATTCACTTTTTTCTTTCTTTCTTCCCTTTCTTTTTCAGTAACCTCCACCTCCAAACCTATTTATTTGCAATACTTTGGGTGAAACTTCTCTCCTTTCTTTCTTTCTTTTTTGAATTTTTTTTCTTTGAATTTTTTTCAGTTCCACTAAACTTTATGCACAAAAATAACAAAGATTTGAATAATAAAATAATATAAGATATACACTCAATAAAAATTATGTAAGAGAGGAATTTTTTTTCATATAGGTACGGGAAAAGGAAAATGTGGGTAAAAGAAAAGAAATAGAGGTCAAACAATAACAAGGCTGCAAAAGGGACCTAGGGATAAACTATGTTCACAGGTTGACTTGAAAGACTCAAACGGTCCAAAGAAGGCCCTTATCATTTCCTTAATCATGTACTGCCTAGGATTTCACCTCAAGAGAGAATCAAACAACTTCTAGATGCAAATCATCCACACACATACAATCCCATAAACTTTCTCTAAGCTTGACATGCATGTATAATCCAAGGTCTATCAATTATAAAGATGGGAAGAACATCCATATACAATTGAAACAATAGAGATAAATGCAACTCATGGATTCTCATATGCTATCCTAAGAAATCAAATCAATCCACAATTCAAAAAATTATTGGATATTCAATTCAACACACCGGCATGCACAAAATGACTCAAAACACAAAAGAGGTGATGATGACAAAACCAAAACCAATTAAAACATTTAATTAAATGAAATAAATGCAAGAAAGGAAAAGAAAAACTCTTTTTGGCGGCCGACAACTATATACATCCCTCTACAAATGCTCCGAACTCAGAGAGGCACCTAAGTCGACTCAACACTAGCTAACTATAAAACAAAAATAGAAAAATGTTAATCAACAAAATAAGAAATAACAAAATAAAAATAAAAATAAAAGAGAAAAAGAGAGAAAATTTGGGTTGCCTCCCAAAAAGTGCTTATTTAACGTCATTAGCTCGATGTTGCCTATTTTATTATTATGGTGGCTTGAAGTAAGAGAAGTAAGATGACATTTTTCTCTTATCAGCTCTTTGCCTCCATACTCTGTCACTATCTTTGGAATCAATCTGCAATAAATCAGTGGAAGTTGAATGATCTTTTTCAATTGCAGCACTTTTAGAAAGATGAGGTCCTTTCTCCTTTGCGTCAACCATCTTGGGAGTGGAAAAATCAGCATTGATTGATTATGAAGAGCTCTTACTAGCCAAATCCTGTAGTGTCTTGAATGCATTTGATAGGGGCATAGAGATCTGATATCGATGTAGATTTATCAAAAACATTGATGGTCACCTGATCTCCATCCATCCTCAAAATAAGCTCTCCTCTAGGAACATCAATCAACACTCCTGAAGAAGCTCAAGAACTATTTGAGACCATGGCGACTAATGAATATCAGTTGCCTAGTAAGAAAGCAGTAGTCAGACAAGGAGTGATGAAGTTTGGTACTCTCGATGCTTTACTTGCTCAAAATAAAAGTATTTCTCAACAGTTAGCCAACTTGACTAAGCAAGTTGAGAGTATGCAGGTAAATTCTGTGAACCACCAAAGGTTAACTTGTGACTTCTGTAGAGGTAATCATGCTAATGGTGGATGTGAGGCAAGCAATTCTGGTTTTAGTTCTCATGAGCAGATAAATCATATGGGTAATCCTTCCAGACCTCAAGGTATTCCATTTTCAAATACATATAATGTAGTGTGGAGGAATCACCCCAATTTTTCTTGGAGTAATCAAACAGTGTCATTGAATCCTCAACCAGAGAAAAAGTCTCCTATTGATATTGCACTTGAGAAACTCTCTGTACATGTATCTACTTTTGTGCAACAGACTTCTATTTTTATGGAGGAAACAAGGGTAAATTTTCAGAATCAAGGAGCTGCGATTAAAAATTTAGAGAATCGAGTGGGCCAGATAGCAAAACAGCTTCAAGAGAGACCTCCAGGCGCTTTCCCAAGTGATACTGTTGTCAATCCAAAGGAGCAATGTCATGCAATTACACTGAGAAGCGGTAAGACTTTGGATGGACTAGTTAAGGAAATTAATGTTCCTATTACAGATGTCTCATCTCAAGAGTACTGTAATGAAGAAGTTAAAGAGGAGCAACTAAAGTGGCAGAAGAAGAAGAAGGAGCGTGAGCAAAAAATAGTTGATCCTTCATTGTATCCTTCATTGTATGCTATACCACTTTTTTCTTAACTCATACCCTTGGCTTTACATTACAAGCTTTTAAAGACCCTTTTGATCTTTGGTTGTGTGCTGTTTACATTAGTGAAGAGAGAGATAAAAATAACCCTATGGATGTGGGTTTGATGTGCATTTACAGTTTTATGAACCTATCTGTGTTTGTACTTTATGAAGAGATTGTGTCTTTCATTTATGTTTTTGGGAAGTCATTTGTGCATAAGAGTTGCATGTGAGAGACGATGTGATAATTGAATTGTTCATGTGTGACACTTTGAAATTAGATTGTGAAGTAATTTATGAGGATATGAATGATTTTTAATACACGGTATTGCCATGTTTGAGTTTATTTTGAGTTTTAGATTATTTTATTTTATTTTGTTTTTCTTTTACTTGAGGATAAGCAAAAGCTTAAGTTTGGGGAGTGATGAACCTGTAAAAATTCATATTTTTATAGTTCAAAGTCTTGAGTTTTCATTCTCTTTTATTCTTTTTAATTGAGTTTGTGCTTAAGTTTTTTTTGTTTTTAGTAATTTTAAATTATGTTTTAATTATGTGTTTTTATGTATTTTTTTTAGGTAATTGCACATGGAAAAGACTGGGCATTTAAAGAAGTAGAAAAAAAGAAGAAAATTAATTCAGAAGCCCACGCAGAAGCCCATTGCCACTTGAGCGCGCATTGCACGCAGATGAGTTTCCTAATTAGTGGGTCAGCGCCTAAGCGCTGAAAGATGAGCGCCTAAGCACTGAAAGCGTAACAACTGCGTGAATTTCTTATAAAAAAGAAAGTTTTGCCAAACTCTTCACAATCTTTAGACTTTTATACTTTTTACACTCTTAGACACTTGGAGAAAAGGCAGTAGATGTCAAGAGGCACAAACCCTAATGTGGTGTAGGCGCAATTATGATTGAAGATTAGAGATTTTCTTCAACATTTTCACCTTTCTACAATAGAGTTTGTCATATTCTTCATTTTGTGTTCTTCTTTTTCCATGTGTAACTAATTTCTCATTGTTAGGGGGATGATGGATCTTGTTCTTAGATGATGTAACTTCTTTTATGAGTTTAATTTATGCTTCTATTTCATGATTTACATGTTTATCTCTATTATTAATGTTTTTCTGAACCTGATCAATTTGAGAATGATCTTTTGAGTTTATGTATGATTTGAGAAAATTTACATAAATTTAGAACTTGTGATAAACACCATAATTTCTACAATCTCTAGGAATAGACGTTGTGGATTATGTGATTTTTCGTTTAATTCCCTCGTTCTTGATAATGTCTTTCTAATTGGGGTTAGACTAAGGGATTAGTTAATTCCAATCAGCGTAAGAGGATTAATATACCAAGAGATTGAGTATTAATTAATTTTGAGAATTGACTATAAATCATTAAAATAGAACATAATTAAACCAATATTTGAATGTGCATCTAAAAAGTTCAAGTGAAATCTGAACCTTAACTCTTTCTAAAATGTTCAAGTGGATATTGGTAAGTGCACCAAATCGACAAAAGTAATAAAGAGTGAGTAGAGTATCGTCTCACGTGGATTAAGTTATTAATTACTAAATTTGCCAAATCGATACTATTTAAGCTATTGAAAAGAGGGTTGATGTAAATTCAATTAAAAAGAAATATAAAATCAGTAAATAATAAATCAAAGGGATGAAAAATAATGATGTTAAAGAGTTAGGATTCAGATTTCACTTGAACTTTTTAGATGCACATTCAAATATTGGTTTAACTATGTTCTATTTCAATGATTTATGGTCAATTCCTAAAATTAATTAATACTCAATCCCTTGGTATATTAATCTTCTTACGCTGATTGGAATTAACTAATCTCTCAGTCTAACCCCAATTAGAAATGCATTATCAAGAATGAGGGAATTAAACGAAAAACCACATAATCGACAACGTCTATTCCTAACGATTGTAGAAATTATGGTGTTTATCACAAGTTCTAGGTTCATGCAAATTTTTCCAAATCATGCATAAACGCAATCATTCCCAAATTGATCAGGTTCAGAAAAGTATTAAGAATAAAGATAAACACGTAAATCATGAAATAGAAGTATAAATTAAACTCATAAAAGAAGTTACATCATCCAAAAACAAGATCCATCATCCCCCTAACAATGAGAAATTAGTTACACATGGAAAAAGAAGAACACAAATGAAAGAATATGACAAACTTCATTGTAGAAAGGTGAAAAGGTTGAAGAAAATCCCTAATATTCAATCCTAATTGCACCCACACCACATTAAGGTTTGTGCCTCTTGACGTCTACTGTCTTTTCTCCGAGTGTCTAAGAGTGTAAAAAGTATAAAAGTCTGAAGATTGTGAAGAGTTTGGCAAAACTTTTTTTTATAAGAAATTCACGCTACTGTTACTCGTTCAGCGCTTAGGCGCTGACTCACTAATCAGGAAACTCATCTGCGCGCAATGCGCACTCAAGCGACAATGGCCAGTGCTTGTTTCTGAATTAATTTTTTTCTTTTTTTTCTGCTTCTTTAAATGCTCAGTCTTCTCCATGTGCAATTATCAATAAAAAAAATATAACACATAATTAAAACATAATTTAAAATAACTAAAAACAAAAGAAATTTAAACACAAACTCAATAAAAAAGAATTAAAAAAAAATGAAAACTCTAAGACTTTAAAATATAAAAATATGAATTTTTACAGTTTGGTCAGGCTACAAAATGGACGAATCACCTACGATAAAAGAGTCACCATTTCCACATTCTGCCACTAGCTCTTGGACCCTTTTGGCATATCATGGGGTTTGCCAAAATTTTCAGTTTCACCCTTCTCCTGTTTATTGGATATACTTCGGTGAATGGAACCACCCCGAAGGTAAGGAGTACTCTGAATGGAGATATTGATCAAGTCCTATCCTTGCTGGACTCCCTTGATGCATGCTGTCTGCGCGAGCTGCATGCATCTACAATCTATGAACTATATCAGTTTATTGTTACTCTCTTCTGGCCTTGAGTGAACTATGCTCATTTTGATTTTTCCATATTATCAAGATAGTATTGTCAGTTTTAAACCAGAACAATACTAGCAGCAGTACTTAACTACTTGTATAAAAGGAAACTAACTTTGGGATTTGCATTGACGCAGCATTATATAGTTTACATGGGAGGTCATTCACACCCCAATTCAGAATCCGTAATCAGAGCCAACCATGAGATACTAGCTTCAGTCACTGGAAGGCATGGCACTCAATTTAAGACAAAATTCCTGGAATTAATTATAGCTACTGGGTGTTCTTTTAACCTTGATTTATGTGTGTGAACATTTCAAAACAGAATAATATAGGCTAAAATAATCTTCCTGTATAAATTCTTTTTACTTTTCAGTCTCAGTGAAGCAAAGGCAGCAGCACTGCACCATTACAGTAAAAGCTTTAGAGGCTTCTCGGCCATGATTACACCAGAGCAAGCTAATCAACTTGCAGGTGTTGTATTCCACTATTATATCTTTCTATCTATCTTTTTCCTTCCACTATATTGGACATGGAAGCATTTTGAATAAAAGATGGAAGACGAATTCAGTTTTTATTTTTTTTTTTTTTTTGGGGGGGGGGGGGGTGTTCCAAAGTTAAAGAAATTTGAGAACAGAAATCTTAAATTTGAATGGGGTGGCTCCAATGTGGAGCTGTAACTACCCCAGCAACAGTGAGTGAAAAAGTATAATCTATATGCAACCCATTTACCATTTACTTGCTCTGCTCTGATGGATGTTTTGAATTATGTTTCAGAATATAACTCAGTCGTGTCCGTTTTTGAGAGCAAAATGAATAAGCTCCACACAACACATTCTTGGGATTTTCTTGGATTAGACTCTGTCTACCCGGGCAACCATGTGGCACTGGACTCCGCATCCGATGTCATTGTTGGTGTCATTGACACTGGTAATTACTTTCTCTTTTTTTCCCTTTTAATTTGGATTACAATGAATTAACATTGGTTTGCAGGGGTTTGGCCAGAATCAGAAAGCTTCACTGATTATGGATTAGGTCCCGTGCCTGAGAAATTCAAGGGAGAGTGTGTCACTGGTGATAATTTTACACTCGCCAATTGCAACAAGTAAGAACACATTTTGTAATTCAAAATCCATAAACCATAATATACTGGTCTTTTAGATTGATAACCAAAGTCTATAGAAGTAAATACAATATGAACTTAAATCATACTCATGGTACACTATAGAAATATACATATTATCATTTATGAGAGCTTAGCACTTGGCACATACCCAGCCATGTCATCTCATCTGGAATCTGGACTTTTCAGGAAGATTATTGGTGCCCGGTTCTATTCAAAAGGGTACGAAGCAAAATTTGGTCCTCTAGAAGGCGTTGTTGACCGGCCTTTCTTCCGGTCAGCTCGAGATAGTGATGGACATGGAACTCACACTGCTTCCACCATTGCAGGATCCATTGTTGCTAATGCCAGCTTATTTGGTATTGCCACAGGAACTGCTAGAGGTGGTGCCCTAAGTGCCAGACTTGCCATCTACAAGGCCTGTTGGTTTGGGAATTGCAGTGATGCTGATGTTCTTTCTGCCTTTGATGATGCCATTCATGATGATGTTGACATACTATCTCTTTCCCTTGGCCCTCATCCTCCCCAGCCAATTTACTATGAAAATGCAATCAGTGTAGGAGCATTCCATGCATTCCAAAAGGGAATTCTTGTTTCTGCTTCAGCTGGAAACTCGTATTTTCCAAGTACTGCATGCAATGTTGCTCCTTGGATCCTCACTGTTGCTGCTAGCACCATAGACAGGGAATTCAGTTCAAATATCTACCTTGGTAATTCAAAAGTTTTGAAGGTAAAGTAAAAAACACAAACCATTTCTAAATCCAATATAAATATAAATATAATACATATCACTATCAGTTAGTAAATTAAGACAGGTTTATGTGCCTTCAGGGTTCCTCTTTGAATCCAATAAAAATGGATCAGTCGTATGGTTTGATATATGGAAGTGCCGCTGCAGCCCCTGGAGTTTCAGCAACAAATGCAAGGTATCTTGTGCATGAGATGGCAAAGCACAAACTTTATTGTTGATACATGTTTCAGATTCTACATAACTTTTTGCTTCTTGGTGTCTACTCTTTACTCTTTAAGCGAAACTAAAACTCAATCACGTCAGTGTTCCAACCAAAACTCTATAGCTTTTCTGGAGCAGTCATAAGGAAAGTCTCGGGTTAAGAAATCCAATCCCTTTAACTTTATCACACTCTAGGGGAAAATGAGACAATATTTGTTGTAAACCAGAAACTTTTTTCTTTTAATAGATATACAAAAACTAGTCTCCCTATCTGCCATATCAAAATTTTGTGGATATTTAGAATCATAGGTGTTGTTTGGCTCCCAAAATAAAAAAATCTGGAATCTCCATATTTGTCAGAGTTGTTTGTTGTGTCATATCGTAATGTAATTACTTTGAATTTGCTAGGATCAGATACAATTGTGCTGCATGAATGTATGAGATTTTCAGGGTAATGATTGAACCAAAGACATTTGGTGTGCCATGATTCAAATTTTTTTGTTAATCTAAATTCTTTGATTTCTTTTGTTACCAGCTTCTGCAAGAACAATACTCTAGATCCTATCTCAATCAAGGGTAAAATTGTGATCTGTACAACTGAGAAAATCACTGATAACCAACGAGAGAAGGCCATAATAATAAGAGAAGGTGGGGGTGTTGGAATGATACTTATTGATCATAATGCCAGAGATAGGGGTTTTCAGTTTGTCATCCCAAGCACTCTCATTGGTCAGGATGCCGTAGAAGAGCTTCAAGCATATATAAAGACAGAGAAGTGAGTTTTTAAAGTTTGTTAAAAAAGAAAAGAAAATCTACTATATCGAAGTTGGTCACACTTAGTTGTCAAAAGATTGATTAGTGAGAATTGTTGCTAATGCTTTTGTTATGTCAGGAATCCCATTGCTAGAATCTACCCAACAATAACTGTTCTCGGTACCAAACCTGCACCTGAGGTCGCAGCTTTTTCTTCCATGGGGCCAAATATAATAACACGAGATATTATTAAGGCAAGTATGCACAGTTCTGTATAAAACAGTTATTTCTACATCTAAAATGCTACACCTCCCATATACCTATTAATGATGAGTCAATTATTGGTTAACATCTAGTATTGATTGGTTAACTTATACACTTAGAAAAATAGGTTATTAGTCCGTTAACCAATAATTGACTCATTGTTAACCAGTGTAGGTCAGGTGTGAAATTTCAAGTATAGACGAAACATTTTCCTTGTTTGAATCTGCATGCACTGTAGATTCTTCCTAGTTAAACTTTACATTGGCACAGAAGGATAAAGAGGATATAGTGTTTAATGTTGATGCTATAAAGTGTAATCTCATCCAACTATGCAGCCTGACATCACAGGACCCGGAGTGAATATTTTGGCAGCATGGTCTCCACTTGCAACTGAAGCCACAGTTGAACAACGATCTGTCAACTATAACATCATTTCAGGAACATCAATGTCTTGCCCACACATATCTGCTGTTGCAGCAACTGTAAAATCTCACTACCCCTCCTGGAGCCCTGCAGCCATAATGTCTGCAATAATGACAACAGGTAAGTTGTTTGTGCTATAAAAGTTGCTGGCAACACCAAAAAAACATGAGAATTGATGTTTGTAATTGTCCAAAATTAATGCCTTTGTTTGATGTTACAGCAACAGTTATGGACAATACAAATGGCATCATAGGAAGAGATCCAAATGGAACTCAAACCACACCATTTGACTGCGGATCTGGACATGTTAACCCAGTTGCATCACTAAATCCTGGACTAGTATATGATTTTGATTCCCAAGATGTTCTCAATTTTCTCTGCAGCACTGGTGCAAGCCCAGCACAACTTAAAAACCTCACAGGGGAACTAACTCAATGCCAGAAATCTGCTACAGCTTCCTACAACTTCAATTATCCTTCAATTGGTGTGTCCAACTTGAATGGAAGTTTATCTGTTTATCGAACAGTTACTTACTATGGTCAGGAACCAACAGTATATTTTGCAGGTGTTGAAAATCCAGCTGGTGTGAATGTTACAGTTACACCAGCACAACTGAAGTTCTGGAAAACAGGAGAGAAGTTAGCTTTCAGGATTGATTTCACCCCTTTCAAGAATAGCAATGGAAACTTTGTGTTTGGTGCCTTGACATGGAACAATGGCATACAAAGGGTTAGAAGTCCTATTGGTCTCAACGTAGTTTCTACTTAGCGTTAAGTACTTCTTGGCCTGTATTATTATTGGGTTTACACCTTAAGAAAATGCATTTATATCACTTTCTATACAACAACAATAACCAAACCTTTTTTCACTATAGGTGGAGTCGGCTATATGCATCAAATGACGCCATTGTACCTTATGAATTTATATTACTTTCTATAAATAGAAAAAATCAATGGATATCATTGAGGATTTCTATATAGCCAATTCTCCATGAGCAAGAGTAAATCTTTAGATATCAACATATTCACCAATATTATCTGATTCAATGGCAGAAATATCAATTTATATTACCAGTGATAACTGCACATATTCTCTGAGTCATGGCGAAAAATTTTTCTCCTGTATTAAATGTGTAAATGTTAATGGTACTGCTCATTGTGTTGTCCAAGTAAGGTTAAACTTTGTCAAAGCCTGGGTTCATTAAGTTTATATAAAGGAAGGTTTCCTTTATGATGTCCTTCATTCAACTCTTGCACATATGCTGGTCGTTATACGTTTTAGAACCACTTCCGAGAAGAGCAAGATAAGCAAATTGCCTTACCATTTATCTAACAACTAAAATTGATTGTTTCAATGTGTTAGAGGATTTAAGAAAATTTAAACCACCTTTTTTGAATTTGGTTTGAGAGTTACTAAGATTTTAAAAAGTGAGTGTGAGTTATCAAATTTCACACTGATTGAATTAATACTCACTATAAGTATGTAAAGCACCCTTTAATTTTTTATAAACACATGAACTAGAGCTTAACAACCAGTTTCAGCAGCCAAATTGGCAGATACTTCTAGAATTCCTGCAATCAGCTAGTGAATTCAAACGATGTATCAACCTTTTCCCAAAGTTTTATGAAATACATATATTCTTTGGGTTTCAGCTGACACATCACCTTCCCAAGTTGAATAATATCCATAATGGTCTTTCTCAGAGTGGAGAACCAACATGGCAACATCGTCATACTCTGATGAATATTGCAATCTCAATAGATGAATACACCGAAGCAAAAAATAATAATTTTAAAAATTTTGTTATATCCTCTTAAAATATCTTTTAATAATTTTTTTTATTTAATAAAAAAAGTATTAAATAAAAAATTAAATACAACTAATATCTCGTGAATATAAAAAATATTCAATATTTTTTTCATTTATTAATTAAGAGAATTATTAGGAGAATTAGTTAGGAGAATTAATCATTTTTCTTAATCATTTTCCTAATTTTAATAGTATCCCACTTACGACCAACAGAAAATGACATTTTGATGAGCCTATAAACTTGATCGCTGCACCAAATATTCAGGTCGGCATGCAATGTAGGGAGAAAAAGTATTTTTCTTACTGTATAGTTTGTTAGAAGTGTTTTAGTAATTTGTAAGTAAAAAAGGGGGGAAAATAGTTATTTTTTGAATAATAACAAATTATTTACTATAATAACTTGCGTTTTTTTAACCCAACTTTTAATATTTTAAAATGATTATGAAAGGGTAATTTGACTTTAAACCTAATTTTTTATTTAAAAATTGTTAAGTTTTTTGTGAATTATTTATTGTAATAAAAACAGAAATGGTGGAATTGTTAAATTGTGTAGGTACACTCTTTTATTTTTTTTGTACAATATTTTTCTTATAGTTATTGAAGACAAAATGGTAGAAACATACATTTAGATAATTTGTTGGTAAATTATTTAATTACCTTATACGTAGCAATAGCATATTTGCTTTTTTTTTTGGTGTGCATATTTGCTTGGTTCTATAATAGTAGTTCACTCGTCTCAATTATTTAAATTATAAATTGCAATTGTTGCTTTCAAAATTTTAATAAGATTTAATTCTTTCGTATCAACAATGCTTTTGTCCAAGAGATTTTTCAATTAGAGTGTGACATTTTTTATTGGTGATAGTGTCTATAGATTAATAGGTTAATGGCTTGCTTTAGAAGCAAAAAATAATAAATAAAAAGTTCCACGGTAACTTACTTAACTTTGGCCTTATAAATGTAAAGTACTTGTGGAGATATGGGGAAAAAATGAGAAATGAGAAATTTTAATATTTTTCTATTTTCTTAGCATATTTCATTTTATTTTTAACTTTATTAAATAATTTTTGTTATTTTTATCATAATTGTATAATTTGGACTAAATGTTGACTTGATTAAAAGATCAGGTCATCGGATCAATGGTCAATCATGGATCAATCAATAGAATCAAAAATTCAAATAAAAAAGTAAATATTTTTTAAAAAATATTATATGATAATTTACTTAATAAAAAATATATTATATTAAAAAAATTAAACAACAAATATAACATGAAAAAATATTTTTAAACAAATAGTAAAAATAATTTATTAGTTGCGTAATAAATTAAAAAATTAAGAATAATATTCATCAGAAGTATATATGGTCTAATAATAGAATGTATTTTATGACAAAACCTTAAAATATGATGTTCAAATATTAAAAATTATATTTTTTATTTAATTTTTGTAAAAAAAACGACTAACTTGCGTCAACCCAATCAAGTTGACCACCAAGTCACCTGGGTCAATCGAGATCTAACCGAGTCAACAAAAAAGTAATTAAATAAATTGATCGAACTGACTTGAAACCCAAGTTATGGGTTTCTCGAATGGATTGATTAGGTCAGTCCATACAACTATAATTTCTACAACTATAGTTTCTGTTAAAACTTTTTTGGTACTCTCTTTTTGCTCATGAGCATCCATTTTTGCGCATATCATATGGAAGCCAAAGTCACAAATAAGTTATGAAACATAGACACGTCGTTTTTCAGACGTGTTTGTGTATCAGACACGTATCTATGTCAAACATATGGGGATACACGTATCTTGTATGTTCAAATGTATCCAATTAAAAAGATTATTTTTTTGGCTTGGGCACGTCATGAACACGTTTGAGACACAAATTGGACACGACACATTAATACTTTTAAAAAAAAAAATTTATGACTAACTAGAGGTGGCAAAATGGGCTAACTTGTCCCAACCCGCTTCAACCCGTTAAAATGCGGGGCGAGGTGGGTTGACCCGTTTTAGAAAATGGGTTGGAAGAAATTAACTCACTCCCGCATTTTAAAGGCGGGTTAGTGGAATTAGCCGCATAAAAGATAAAATAAAAAAAAAAATAGATGAGTTGGGGGATCAATAGCTTAACTCGCTTAAAAATAAAAAAAATATATAAAAAAATAATAAATACTATAAAAAAATAATAAATAATAATGGTAAAAAATTACAAACCACATATCTAAAATATAATTTTTAAAATAGTCTAATTAAATATTCAAACATAAATTATATAATATCAAAGAGTTTTTTAATTATAGTATTACTTATCATTTTTTTTTTAAAAGAGAAATAACTCGCAGTAGCTTCTCCGCTTCGCCCGCTTAACCCATGGTTATTTAAATTTATTATGAGGTTGAAAAAAATATGGATTCAATCCTTGAACCCAACCCGCAAAAAAATAGCGGGTTGGCGGGTTAACTCGACGGGTTGAATCCGTTTTGCCAGCTCTATGACTAACGTCTAATTAGTAAGCTCATAACCACTAAAACTCAATCACATGACTGATGTCTCAAACTACTATTTTCACATACTAGTATTTTAAGTTTTATCTTTTCATACACTACTATTAGGCTTTTAAGTTTTATTTTTTCACACACTATTATTTTCATATGTTCATTCTACCTTTACTCATACTAAGCCGTCTACTTCACCGTCACCGATGCTTGCCTCACACCACTATTCCATTTAGTTAATTTTTTTAGATACACATATACTTATACGTAATTAGTTATATTAGGAGAAATTAGTTTATAAGATTTTTTAAAAATTGTCAACAGAAATTATGTTTCATATTTTTTTAGAGAGGTTTATTAAGTAGTAAATATTAACACATATGACATATATTAATATATTATAAATTTTTAAATTTATAAAAATAATATTAATAAATTATAATTTTTTAAAATTTTATAATTATATACATATATAAATTAAATTCTTTAATTTATTTTAATATTAATTTATATATATATATTATAATTTTTTAAATTTAATATGCCTCTTACACGTGTATATACAGTTCATAACAAGTAAATAACCGTTCACAATGACAACCATATCCATCTTTTATTTTTGTTATTATTATTTTCTTTTCAATCCATCAGGCATCAAATTTGTTCTCTGCCAATCAAGCCCCTTTATTTGCTTTACTCATTAATCTTAGATGCTGCTGTCTGCTGAGTAGTAACTACTATCCTCTCTTCACCTTAATTATCTTTTGTTTTTTTTTCTTTTCCTTTCTAAATTTCTTCCTTTTTCAGTCATTAGCATTTTAGCTTCTTTTGAGATTTGACCGTTAAAAGAGAAAGTTAACTCCTCCATCTTCTCCAACCACCCCCCCCCACCCCAATGATTTGGTAGGGTTTTTGCTCATTAGCCCCAAAGCTTGGTGTTTTGTCTTTTTCACTTTTATTTTCCCTTTTCAGAAAATAGAAAAAAAATCCTTTTTTTTTTCAGGGTTATTCTCAATTCAGGGAATTTTGGTTTTTATTTTTCCCCCCATAAAGATAATTCCTAGAATTTTTCATGCCAATTTTCATTGAGTTTTACGGATTCTGGATTTCACAATGCTTTGGGGGTAAAAGGGGTGTTTTAGAACCAGCAATTTTCGTAGGTTTTGAACAGAACAGAGTGAAAAAAGCTGTTTTGGGTGCAAAAGTAGATATTTTTGGAAGATGATTGCTGAGAAACCTAGCTGGGTTAGGCATGAGGGCATGCAAATTTTTTCCATCGATGTACAACCTGGTGGGCTCCGGTTTGCTACTGGTGGTGGTGACCACAAGGTATGCCCTTTTCTCTCATCCTTCCCCATTTTTGTTTCTTTGTTTTTTTTTTTAAGAGTCTCAAATTACTGATAAGTTTGAATTTTGGGTCTGGCATTATTTGGTGTCCGAGGACATGGCACACCATTAGTCCATTACTGTGTCTAATTTGTTTTTATGGATGAATGGAATATTTTTGTGCCATTTTGTTTGATATTGTTGCTGAGCTCATTGGGAAAGAGAGTGCTGCGCAGATGTTTGATGCATTGGTAGTTAGGTGCTGGGAAACTGAGACTGAGAGCCATAGTTGATTTCATTGTTAATTGATTTTCAAACAATCACCTTCTCAGGCAGCTATGTTTCATTCATGCAGGTTCGTATATGGAATATGAAGTCTGTTTGTAGGGACATAGCAAATGATGACTCTTCTCAGAGGCTTCTTGCAACCCTGCGGGATCATTTTGGGTCTGTTAACTGTGTTAGGTGGGCTAAGCATGGAAGGTATGTTGCGTCAGGGTCTGATGATCAGGTGATATTAATTCATGAGAGAAAGCCTGGTTCAGGAACCACAGAATTTGGCAGTGGAGAGCCACCAGATATTGAAAACTGGAAAGTTGCAATGACTTTGAGAGGGCACACTGCAGATGTGGTAATGCAATTGCTTTTACTATTTCAACCTCTTGTATTTTTCAAAAAATGTTTTTCAAGTTTCAGCCAATTAACTCACATTTGCTCGTTGGAAGTATGAACCAGATGTGTCATCTGAATGCCCCTCTATCGTTATTTTATCATCATCCTGTTTATCCAAATGCTTTTACATTTCAAATGAGCATTAGTAACTTGGGATCTATTTGTCCATGCTTAAAGTAGGTGGATCTTAATTGGTCTCCTGATGACTCCACATTGGCAAGTGGGAGTTTGGACAACACCATCCATATATGGAATATGAGCAATGGCATTTGCACTGCTGTTCTAAGGGGCCACTCTAGCCTAGTTAAGGGGGTTACTTGGGATCCTATTGGCTCTTTTATAGCAAGTCAATCTGATGATAAAACTGTCATTATTTGGCGAACCAGTGATTGGAGTCTTGCTCATAGGACAGATGGTCACTGGGCAAAATCAGTAAGTCTTCTTTTTTTCGAAATCTATTCTGACCCAATAAAGCTGTATATGTCCTAATTGATTTGTGTCCCTTTCAGCTTGGATCAACCTTTTTCAGGCGACTTGGATGGTCTCCCTGCGGTCATTTTATCACCACTACTCATGGTTTCCAGAAGCCAAGGCATTCTGCTCCTGTGCTAGAGAGAGGGGAATGGTCTGCAACATTTGACTTCTTAGGACACAATGCTCCAGTTATTGTGGTGAAGTTCAACCATTCAATGTTCAGAAGGAATTTCTCTAATGCTCAGGAAGTGAAGTCTGTACCTGTTGGGTGGGCCAATGGTGCTTCCAAGACAGGAAGCAAAGAGCCACAGCCATACAATGTTATTGCCATTGGAAGTCAGGATCGAACTATAACAGTATGGACCACTGCAAGTCCCCGTCCTCTTTTTGTGGCTAAGCACTTCTTTACTCAAAGTGTTGTGGATTTATCCTGGTATGCTCTACATCTATGGCTGCATTATATATGTAATTTGTATGTTGTTTTTAATTAATTTGACTTTTTATTTTCTTTGAATGACTCCTCTTTCATATTATATTATTATTATTATTATTATTATTATTATTATTATTATGCCCATTTTGAAACAGGAGCCCTGATGGATATTCACTTTTTGCTTGTTCCTTGGATGGATCTGTGGCTACATTTCATTTTGAGGTGAAAGAACTTGGTCAGAGACTAAGTGATGCTGAGCTAGATGAGTTGAAGAGAAATCGCTATGGTGACGTGAGAGGTCGTCAAGCAAACTTAGCAGAGAGTCCAGCGCAATTATTGCTTGAAGCAACTTCTGCCAAGCAAGCATCTAGCAAAAAAGTGGTTTCTGATGTCCAGCAAAACCAGACAATGGCCAAAGCTTATGTTGATGTGGGCATTGCTACAAAGAATGCTGAGCCTCAAGTTGATGATAGTAAGAAGAGTGGAGGTCCCGTTGATGATGGGTTAAACAAAGTTACAACCTCTGGCCGGATTTCTAGCCCTGTCAAGCAAAGAGAATATAGACGACCTGATGGTAGAAGAAGAATTATTCCAGAAGCAGTTGGAGTTCCTGTTCAGCAGGAAAACATTTCTTGTGCAGTTCAGTCCCAAGCACTTGATTTCCCTCTCATGTCTTCTGATCACAGAAAGGGTACCAATGGAGTTGTATCTAATGATGATAGCATAAGAGCAAGTACCTTGGGAGGAGTACCTAGCAGAAATTCAGATGTAAAAGAACGTTCTGGTGTTACTGCAAGGGCCACAATTTCTGAGAGCCTAGTGATTGAGAAGGTTCCAGCTTCTGCTGGCAGAGATGGAAACATCAATGTTGAGCAGTTGGAAAATTCGATGACTTCTAGTTCCTTGGCTGCTTCTTCTGCTACTCTTTCCATTAGGGTATTTGACAAGAAAGGTGGGGAGGATACTTCACCTATTTGTTTGGAAGCACACCCAAGAGAACATGCTGCAAATGACATTATAGGGGTGGGAAATACATCCATGATGAGAGAAACAGAAATTGCTTGCACAAGGGGGCCTCAAACACTTTGGTCTGATAGGATATCAGGAAAAGTCACTGTTCTAGCTGGAAATGCAAATTTCTGGGCAGTTGGGTGTGAAGATGGATGTCTGCAGGTGAATAGTCTTTCTATGTGTATAT